>CM065427.1:19016250-20467500 GCA_033030585.1 Hippophae rhamnoides
TAGTGATATTAATGTAAAAATCTTAATATTCAATGCAAAGACCTATAGAGATCATCTAACTATTAGAATTGATGAGAAAAATATTTAAAGAGTAGAAAAATATCATCACATAGAATGAGAAGATAATGGTTCAATATATATTCTTACAAGTGTAGTATTCACTATTTGATTCATAAACATCGATTTTGGGTTCATCACAATTTCAATGTTTCATTACGAAATACTAGTTATGACAAAAATTAAAAAATTATCATATTACTCTATGAAATATTTTTGAAATTAATCTAGCAATACACAAACTTAATTATTTTCTTAAAATAAATTCAAAAGATATGATAATTTTGTAAGAAAAATTTAAAAATAAACAAAATTCCTATAAATGAAAATAAAAGCACACAAAAACTTTAAATAAAAATAAAGAAGGATGTAAATATGTGAACATAAAAATTTCAATTTAGCACATAATTTTATAAATATAAATTTTCCAAACCCTAACCTAGAATTTATATTACACTTGATATAACAATTATAAATTAAAGAGAAAAGCTACCCATTTGTTGAACTTATTTAAGAATTTGTATGAATTGTAGGTACATTCATAAATCCAAAAATATTATTATTACACAAATGTGTACTTCTCACAAATTTTAATAAAAAGTTATAAAATTAACATTTTTAAATAATGTTCACAAAATAATAATTAAAATATAACAACACAATTAACATAAAAAAAATACATTATTCAAAATAAATAACTAAAGTTTTTAAAACAAAATAAAAAAACAAAAACACATAAAAAGAAATAAAATTTCAAAACATTTAAAACTCCTCCTTCATGGAATTTTTAGATTCTTATTGTCGTGATATTTCTGGTAATATAAAATTGAAGTCATAATAAGGATATTCGAGTATTGTTAAGTGACTTGTATTAATCCTAAAACGACTTATTTATAATCCATTTATTTTATACATTAATCAATTATACTTCACTTAATTAAGATATTGTTGATTTATAAATATCATTTTATAAAAATAAATATGTTCAGTATTCCTCCATATATATCATTCTCTCAACAAAGTTATAAAATTCTTATTTACTCCTAACTCAATCAACATACTGTGGATCCCACTCTCTGTACGCGAGTTCACAGATTATGTAAGAGGAGTAGTACATGTAACATAACGGGAGTACTAGAGATTTTTTTCTTTTTATTGAGAAAACACTTTCAAGACTCTAGTTGCACTCCTCATTCAAATAATATCTTGTGAGTCCCACCTGTCAGATGTGGGTCCTACATATTACGTACATACAATGAGAATATTACACTTACTCTTTTGATTAAGCAAGAGTATTTTACTAGGCATGTAGGTGGATATGCCTTGAGCAAAGAGAGTGAGAAAGAACGCATCATAAAATGCTTAGAAGATGCGATAGAGCGTCGAGTTTGCGAGTTAGGGTGGAACTGTTGGCAGAATATAGAATTGTGTTGCTTTCAAATATTACTCGTGTTCTAAGAGAGAATGGGCTGGCTGTTGTTCGAGCATACATAGCTACACAAGGAGATAAGGTTATAAATGATTTCTACGTGGGAAATTTATTTAAAAAAAACACTAAAATCTTTTTTTATTAAATAAATAAAAATTACAAGGATAAGATTTGAAATTGAGTTTAATATGAATGGAAATTCATACTATCAATATCACAAATCAATTCCTTTTTATGTAAAAAACATGTTAGAGAATGAAGTTGACACGATGTCCATGGAGTCCATAAAAAAAGAAATGGGCCATATTGTCCTTCAAGTTAAGAAATAAAACAAGCTCTTTAGACTAGCGTGTTGAAAATTAACACCAACCCAATAAATAAAACTGTTGAAGGATATATAAAAAATAAATTGAGTTATTAAAGGATGTAAAAAAGAGAAGTGTGTAGATAATATTTATGTGGTTAGAATTATTTTTTAGTTTTATATTTCTGTGGTATATATTGCATGGTGAGGACTATAAATGATCTACCTTGCATTTGGTTTAATCGTACCATAAAAAAACAAATAAGTCTTTGTATTCTTAGTTTGAGTGTGAGTTGAAAGTTTTCTCTTTGAGTATTTGTATTTTTCTTCAATTTGTGAGTTATTTTTGAAAGATGATATAGTATCTTTTATTATGGGTAAAATACAAGTAGTTTGTTTACTTGCTTGGATCCAATATTAGTAAATTTAGAGTTGTGTATTCTAAATTTTACTAAACAATTGGTATCAAAGCGGGACGATCAAGGATCATTCTTAATGAAGCCATTTTAAGTCGTGAGGAGTTTGGTACTCTGCAAGTTTATTAGTCAAGCTTGTTCGGTATAGTCAAAGTCTTGCCAACACGATGGGTGATCTTTAAGTAGTTAGAGGAACAAAAACTATAACACATGGGTAACATGTATGGAGTCTTACCTATAAGGTCAAGACTTGTAGGAGGTTTTTGGTGGTGATGAACTTACACAACCAATAGCGGAAGATGCAAACGGCATCTTGTGGAAGTGAAAAATTAAAGCAGGAAAAGAGTTTTTTTTCTTTAAAGACCACAGTTGAAGAAGAAATGTTGGAGCACATTCGGGATGCCAAAACACCGAAGGAAGCATGAGAAACTCTTGTTAGACTCTTTTCAAAGAAGAATGATGCAAGATTGTAACTTCTCGAGAACGATTTGATATCGATAGCGCAATGTGACATGACTATTTCCCAGTACTTTCAAAAGATAAAATCATTATGTTGTGAAATTTTAGATTTAGATCTGAAAGCTCCTATTGGGGAAACCAAGATAAAGAGAATAATCATCTCTTGTTGAGTTTGAGAATTTACTGGCTGATCAAGAAACTATGGCTAAGCAAATGGGAGGAGTCTTGCTGAAGGGTAAGGAAGAAAAACTTTACACCAACAAAAGTAGAGGCACTATCAAGCGGTACAATGGTAGTGGATCTAACAAATATGGCGACAAATAAAAAATTTCTCAAGGAAATGGAGGCTTTCATCTAGGGGGAGTTTGGAAGAATCACAGCAACAATAGAAAATTTGATGGTGAATTTTATAACTGTGGGAAGATGGGTCACATGGAAAAAGATTGTTGGAGTTAGAAAAATTCTGTTGAAATCAATACAACTACTTCTAATTCTAAGGAGTACAACAAATATTGTTGAGATGTCGAAGCATTATTCACTACAGAGAAAGAAGAATTAGCTCTTACAATGAAAACATCAAAACAAATTGACTACAAGAATGACTGGATCATAGATTTGGGATGTTTAAATCATATGATGGGTGATAAACAGAAGTTGGAAAGCAAGTATGAGTATATGTGAGATTGTCTAGTAGTGACAGCTGACAACTCAAGGTTATCGATAGCTCACATTAGTAAGACGATAGTTATGCCTCGATATAATACTAATCAAGTACCATTTCAAGATGTTTATCATGTCTCAGGATTAAAAAAAACTTGCTATCTATGGCTCAATTGGCATCATCAATCCATTATGTCTTGTTCGGTCGCCGAGACGTGAAGGAGTATCGTGATCTCAAAATCTCAGAAACACCAACAATAGAAGGGAAACTATTGGAATCAATCTACGTGATGTAAGTAGAATATGCATATATAGAAAGGACAAGAAGAAATGCGACAACAAATCTATGGAATATGCGGCTAGGTCACGTTAGCTATTCCAAGCTAAGTTTAATGGTGAAGAAGTTGATGCTTAAAGAGCTTCCTCAACTATACGTGCTAACAGACACAATCTGTGCAGGATGCTAGTATGGTAAAGCTTACCAATTTCCGTATGAGGAATCAAAGTTTAAAGCAAAAGAACCATTAGAGTTAATTCACTCTGATGTATTTAAACCTATTAACTAACCATTAATTGGCAGTATGCGGTACATTGTGACATTCATTGATGACTTCTTAAGGTATGTGTGGGTTTTCTTAATGAAAGAAAAGTATAACACATTTTCAAAGTTTAAAGAGTCAACGAAAAGAGAAGTAGGAAAGAAGATTTGTTGCTTGCGCACAGATAATGGTAGAGAGTATAGCTCAAGCGAGATCTCTCAATACCTAAGAAAATGTAGAATATGTCATCAATACACTTATACTAACACGCCACAACATAATAGTGTAGCGGAATGAAAGAACCCACATCTTGCAAAAAATATTCAGAGTATGCTATATGAAAAGAATGTACCTGGGAGGTTTTGGGCTAAAACAATAAGGAGTACTGAAGCTTTTGTGATCAACATACTTCCTCAACCAAGGTTTGGATTTGTTTCACCCTATAAGAAACTGTGGAACATGAAACCTATAGTTAGCTACTTTCGAGTATTTAGTTATGTATGTTATGTATTTGTTCCTGATCGTTTACGGAGCAAGTTTGACAAGAAAGTTGTTAGATGTATCTTTGTGAGATACGATAGCCAGAGAAAAGGGTGAAAATATTGCGATCCAACGTGTGGAAGATGCTACACTTTACGAGATGTGGTGTTCGATAAAGCATCTTCTTGGTGGGCCTCAAAGAAGGAGGTGTTTCTAGACTCAAGATAATTTGGAGACAAGCTGCAATAAAAGATTGGGGAGCATACTATTCAACTCCAACTAAGTTTAGATGAATCTATAGATCCAAAAGATGATGATGCTGAACAAATAGTAACTCAGAATCCTTGGCAAACTAGCATATACCAACAACTAAATGAAGAAGGTGGGCCTAGTGAAATGGAAGAATCAACTCTACAATATCAACTCTGTAGGTCAATAAGAACACAAAGGCCAAATCCTAAATATTCCAATGCAGCCATAGTTGAAGAAGCAATAGAACCTGAGACGTTCAAAGAAGCAATAGAACATGAGACGTTCAAAGAATCAATAGAACATGAGACGTTCGAAGAATCAATAGAACATGAGACATTCGAAGAAGCATTACAAAGATCTGAATGGATGACAACTATGAAAGAAGAGATCGATGCACTTCAACAAAATTGATAAAGCATCGTCCAGATGGGTCAATTGAGAGATATAAGGCACAATTGATATCTTGTGGTTTCTCTCAATAGTACGGATTAGACTATGATGAAACGTTTAGTCTGGTGGCAAAACTTACAATTGTACGAGTCTTACTTGCACTTGTAGCCAACAAAGACTGGAATTTATGGCATATGGATGTGAAGAATTATTTTCTTCATGGAAAGCTGGATCGGGAGATCTACATGATCCAACCAATGGGTTTTTAGAGCCAATATAATCTTGAATATGTATGTAAGTTACGAAAAGCACTTTACGGATTAAAACAAGCACCTAGGGCATAGTATGGTAAGATGACTGATTTTTTAGCACAAAGTGATTATTTAGTAATACTTGTAGATTCCAACTTGTTTGTCAAAGCCAATGAAGGAAAGCTAGCTATCGTGCTAGTGTACGTAGATGATTTAATCATAACTAGTGATGATGAGGTAGAAATTCTTCGAACAAAGGAGAATTTATTAGTCTGTTTCTAGATGAAGGAACTTGGATAGCTCAAGCACTTCCTTAGTCTAGAGGTTGACAACACATAAGAAGGAATATTTCTTTGTCAACAAAAATATTCCAAAGATTTGATGAAGAGATTCGGAATGCTTGAATGCAAACTGATTTCGACACCGATGGAACCAAATGCCAAAATGTGTGCACATGAAGGAAAAGATTTGGAAGATGCGAAAATGTATCAAAAATTGGTAGGTAGTCTAATTTACTTAACCTTAACTCGACCTGACATTTCTTATGCAATTAATGTAATGTGTCGATACATGAAAAATCCAAAGAAGTCTCATTTGGAAGCATTTCGACGAATACTGAGATATGTGAAAAGTACAATTGACTATGGCCTTTTGTACAAGAAAGGTGGAGATGTCAAGTTAGTTGGTTACTGCGATGATGACTATATAGGAGATCATGAGACCAGGTGATCAACAACTGGAATAATTTCTTGGTGTAGCAAGAGACAACCGACAGTATCATTATCAACCACTGAAGCTAAGTATCGAGCAGCGGCAATAGAAGCTCAAGAGAGTACATGGTTGATACAGCTAATGAATAATCTACAACAACCAATAGATTATACATTTCCATTATACTCTGACAATCAATCGGCAATTCGTTTGGCAGAGAATCCAGTTTGTCATGCAAGAACTAAGCATGTTGAAATGCACTATCACTTTATCAGAAAAAAGGTCTTGCAAGAAGAAATTGAGATGAGACAAATCATGATAGATGATAAAGTTGCGGACTTGTTCACAAAAGGTTTAAGTATTGGTATGTTCGAAAAAAATTTCCGTCAACTTGGCACAATAAAAATAGTGAGAGTTGGTGTTGAGGGGGAGTGTTGAAAATCAATACCAACCCAATAAATGAAGTGGTTGAAAGATGTAGAAAAAATAAATGGAGTGGTTGAAGGATGTAGGGAAATAAATGGAGTGGTTGAAGGATGTAGGGAAATAAATGGAGTGGTTGAAAGATGTAAAGAAATAAACGAAGTGGTTGAAAGATGTAAAGAAATAAACGAAGTAGTTGAAGGATGTAAGAAAATAAATGGAGTGGTTGAATGGCGTAGAAAAGAAAAGTGTGTAGATAATATTTGTGTAGTTGGAATTGTTTCTTAGTTTTATATTTGTGTGGTGTAGATTGCATGGTAATAATTAAAAATAGTCTACCTTGCATTTGGTTTAATCATCCCATAAAAACAAATAAGTCTTTGTATTCTTAGTTTGAGTGTGAGTTGAGAGCTTTCTCTTTAAATGTTTATATTTCGCTTCGATTTGTGAATTGTCTTTGAAATGTGTTATAGTATCTTTTATTGTGAGTATAATACAAATAGTTTGTTTACTTATTTGGATCTTATATTGATAAATTTAAAATTATGTATTCTAAATTTTTCTCAACATGACCATCAACCTTACCTGGTAGTTAGTTCGTGTTTCTCTTTTAGAGACTTACTTAAATCTCAAATTGAGAGGTTCTCACGTAACTTTGTTACTATCAAGTAACAAGTCATGCGTTTGATCATTGTTTTTCTAGGCTGTAAATACTTAGCAAAATCATATTAACTTGTACGTATAGAAATGATAGCACCCAATTGAATCAATGAACTGCTTCTGCTCGGATCTAGTTTAGCATTAAAGTTATTGAGAGAGAAAAATAGTGTTGTCACCCAAAATAGTCTCAAATTTTAGACTATTTCATAATGTAGTTTAATTCTAAGAGTTTCACAATAAATATTTAGTAAAACTGTGACATGCAAATGTAACGCTGGGAAAAATGTACAAAATATGCTAAAATATATTACAAAATGTATATAATTTGAATTAGACGGTGAATATATTCTGTTAAATTTAGAGTGAGGAAAGAAGACATACTAAAACAATGTTATTATTAATGTAATATTATTAATAATTATGAATATATTCGATAAAATATTTGAACGTACGTTAATTAAAACTATAATATATTTACAATATATAGTAATTGTATACTACTAACAATATAATTGGATCCATCGGTCGAATTTGATTATTAAATATTAACTACAATTCAAAAGAACTATTACCGAATTATGCCAAAGGATCAGAACAACAGGAAGCAACAAAATTCTTCCAAATGTTACGCGATCATTTACTCAAGTACTATTTACATTGCATATACTCTCCTTCTTATCTCTCGCTATCAACTAAGATTTTCCCTAATATTATTCCAATAAAAGATTTAAGCAAGTTTAACATTAAGTCTCCTCAGCCAAACAGAATGCAATACCATATGAAACACATCGAATCTCTTCGCGGGATTGTTTAGCACAAAATGCCTTCTTACAATCCTCAATCCTTTCTTAAGCTTCCTGTATTTCTCATCTGAAACTGCCACAAGAACTTCCTTCAATCTCGGAATCTCCAAAACATCCAACTCAATGGAAAATGTCTCCCATCTCAAAACATCACTAAATGGAAGTGAATAATTCCTAGACAAAATCACTGGCACACATTCAGCATAAATGGCTTCAACAATTCTAGGGCTAGCCACTTCATACCCACTTGGACATAGACAAAACTTGGACCGGATCATGATAGAGAAATAGTCTAGATCTTTAGGGAGGTATTCATAAACAAGGAGGTCAGTGTCACGGTTTTTCCAGTGTTGAAAAAGCATTGGCCTAATAGGACCGTGGACTCCGCCGGCAAAAAAGCTAAGATGGGGCCGCGGGGCATCAAATGGTGGTGGTGAGAGGAGTTTGGTGGGTACCTTGCCACTTAGAAGATTGATTTCGGGGAGACTAACGTCCTTCTGTGGGTTGAAACCTTCGGATATGTTGGCATTGCATAGGACTCGAATGGATGTATTAAAGAGGAAGGGGTTGCCTTGAGATGCATGGGGACCCTGACATATGGTACAGACATAACTTGAGGAAATTCATGAAAAACAGAGGAAACAGAGAACAGAAAAGTAGACATATATCTGCAATGGAAGGCCGTGCATGCAATATAGTTTTGACTTTTGACCTCATTTCATTTTATGCGTGGAATATTTAACGGTGGGAAATGCCAGCTCAAGTTGAATTTCATATATCTATATCTATATACATGAATAAATATACTACAACGTTAATCCAACTCGCGTACATAAATTAGTAGTTGTTCAACCATCTGAGTTAGCTAACTTATTATTTAAGATTGCAAAATATTTTGATATAAATGAAGCTATTATGTACATAAATATGAATTCATATTATCCTTTTATTAATATTATTATTTTTATTTATTGAATATTAAATAAATTTTATTTTTATTATCTAAATCAAATAGCACAATTTAAAATAATAATATTTATGATTGAAACAAGTACTCTTTCGTGTTATAAATTTAAATTTATTTATTAAAGAACACACATGTTTAAGTTTTATTACACATAAAAGCTAAATATTTTTTTGTTAAGTCTAATGACTATTAGTATTGTTGTGACAAATGCATATGAATAAATAAAAATATTTTGAAAAGTAAATTTAATTTTTTATATAACTATAATATTTTAAATTAAAAAATTAAAATTTTTAGCATATAAGACTAAATATATAAGTAATAATTAACACCAAATATAATCATAAAAATAAATACGTAGATCTTTTAGTTAAGTATATATAGATTAGTGGTTTAATTTTTTTTTTAATTTTTAAATTTTTTTTCTTTTGGACAAATAAACACTTACATATACTAACACAATTTATACATATAATTCTAACTAAAATAAAATGAACTATATTCTAAGGTGGCGTTTGGTTCGCAGAATGAAATCGGAATCGAAATCGAAATAAGAATGAGAATGTAATGTAATGGAATGGAAAGAAAACAATGTTGTTTGGTTTGACCACAAGAATCAAACTCGGAATCAGGATTATAGTGTTTGGTTTGCCACTGGAATAAAATAAAAAAAACTGTAAATTATCTTAATATTCCTACATTCAGTAAAATTCAAATAACGTCATTTAATTACTATTTTTTCGTCACACAAAATACATTATTGAAATCATTATTTTTCTAAATAATTATTACTTAATTAAAAAGAAAATATATTATTAAAATTATTTTTTTCCTAAATAGGATTTAGGGTTTTGAGGTTTGGGATTTGGGATTTAGGTTTTGGGATTTAGGATTTGGGGTTTAGGGATTTAGGATTTGGGGTTTAGGGATTTAGGATTTGGAGTTTAGGGTTATATTGTGGGTTAAGATTTATGGTTAAAATTATTATTTTTCTAAAAAGGGTTTAGAGTTTTAGAATTTGAGATTTTGAATTTAGGGTTTAGGATTTTAAGATTTGGAATTTGGGGATTAGGGTTTAGGGGTTAGTATTTATGGTTTTGGGATTTGGGATTTGGGAATTGGGGTTTGGGATTTGGGATTTGGGATTTAAGATTTAGGGGTTTGGGATTTGGGGTTTAGGATTTAGGGTTTTGGGATTTTGGGTTTAGGGTTTAGGGTTTTTGGGTTTTGGGATTTGGATTTAGGATTTAGGGATTTGGGGTTTAGGGTTTAGGGATTTGGGGTTTAAGGTTTTGAGATTTTGGGTTTAGGGTTTAGGGTTTAAGATTTTGGGTTTTAGGTTTTGGGTTTGGAGATTTGGGATTTGAGTTTAGGGTTATATTTGGAGTGAGGATAAAATTGAAAAAAAAATTAAGATGGGAATGAAATCATGATTCCTTCTCCTTTAGTAATCGATTTCATTATGTTCCCTCTATTTAGCCCAACAAAACACACAAATAAAAAGAATTAATTTTGATTCCTTTCCATTCACTCCAATCAAATATCACCTAAATAATTTATAATATTATTTAAAATTTTATAATTGTATCGGTTGTATTACTTTTATTAAATGTTGCTTTAAATAAGCTTACAATGCCTATAAAGTTATTTTATACCAAAATTTTAAGAACTATATTTATAATATGATTTTAGTAAAATTAGATTTTCTTATTTTCTTTTTTACTTATGGGACTGATTAAGATATTTCTATTTTCTTTATTTTAATTAAATGATTATTTTTATACAATTGTTAGCATTTCGAGCCATAAGCAGTGACAGCGTATCTCCTATCTCTTTCTTTTCTTTTCTTTTCTTTTTCTCCAACTTTATTCAGTTTGGGAAATTTAATTTAAGTTTAAGAATGATGCTGCAAGTATTCTTAAAATGAAAATTGCAAATTACAAATTATACTATAAAGACTAGATGTCTTCACGAATCATATCTATTAAAATATACATTAAACTACACAAATCTAAGCTAAATAGCTCAAGTTATTGGTAAAATTATGAGTATTATTTGTATACATTTATTATTCTTTTATAAGTTTTGGTTTTATGCACAATGTAAGTTAAACACTTACAATTTAACAATTGAGATTGTTAAGCATTAAACATAAGATCTTCATCTTTGATACCATGTTATAAGTTATTGTGAAATTAATTCTTCAAAAAACTTAAGCTATTAAAAGTATAACCAAATATCTTTTAATATATTTATCACTCTCTTATAAATATTTACTCTATGCATCATTCAAACCTAACACTTTTAATTCAATAATTGTGATTACTGGACCTTAAACATATAACTTCTAATTCTAATTGGTGGGCTTAAAGACTACCAAGCTCATGACTTTTGTAATCGAAATTGCTAGATATAGTAACAAAAGAGAGAGAAAAAGAGAAATAGATAATGTTTTTTTTCACTTTTTTAGTAAAATATAGAATTCTAACTTTACCTTTGAAAAAATATTAAATTTTAAAAATTTAGAGTAAATTAATACATTTTTAAAATTATAAGATTAAAATAATACACTTTAAAAGTTATTGGAAAAATGTGCCACTAACCTAAAACCAAATAATTATTTTTGACCCAAAATCCTAACCATAGAAACATTTAAAGTCATTGTAATAATTAATATATTTAAATAATCTTCACTATATCCGTATTATTTATAACTTTGTATTCATTTAAAAGTTCCATTTTAGTGTTCTAAGTTATTTTTTCTTTTGTTCAAAAAGTTTCTGGATTTTTTTACTATTCTCTCTTCTTAAAATATCTAGATATTTTCAAAGAGAATTCTAGAAAGTTTTTAGAACTTAGACCTATTGGACTTTAATATAATGGAATTTTAATTACACCATTTAAATAAACATCTCTCAAGTCTAATATTATTTGAACTAAATCAAGTTTATTTCAAACACCTCACTTAATCTTGATTTATAATTCCAAGCAGGCTTCTCAATTTTATAAATCTTCATGTTTGAGTGGCTTAGTTAAGATATCAGCAACTTGATCTTAAGACTTCACATATTCCACTTGCACACCCTTTTCTTGTGATGCATTCCTTTATGTAGTGGTAGCAAGTATCAATGCGTTTGCTTCAATCATGAAATACTAAATTATTTTCCAACATCATGGCTAACTTATTGTCAACATAAGTCTTAGTTGGCTCTTATTCTAGCCATATCAACTCTTTCAAAATATTTTTAAGCCAAATCACATGATAAACACATGATGTAGTAGCTAATAAGTGCTTAAAAAAACACTAAAATTATAATGATTTTATTCACTTTAATTGATTAAAGAGATATATATTTATATGATTTTATCATATTTTTATATAAATTTGTCTTTTCGAAATCACGGGTATTTTTATTGTTTTTCAGGTATTTTCGCTTAAAAAAGTAACTTAAAGACTCAGAAAAATACTAGAGGAAATACATCACAAATATATTCATAAATAAATAAGAAAAAAAAAGATGGAAAATTGGACAAAATGGGTCAAAAATATCAAAAAAGATGAAATCGCCCACGTAGCCGCCCAACAACGCCAGACAACGCGCCCAACAGCGCCGGCCAACGTGCACTTGTGTGCCTATCTGCGCGCCCAGTCCGTGGGCGCCTCTGTCCCAATCCATGCGCGACGCAGCGCCCCACACTACCATGATATCATCATTCACTACTCCTTATTTCCTCCATTTTTAATCATTTTTCCACCCATTTTTTCTTCATCTCCTCACCTATAAATACCCTCATTCTCTTCACCTCAAAAACATCTTCTTCTCTCTTTCTTTCTCTCCATTTCTTAGTTTTTAGCTTTTCTTAGTTTTAGAGTTTTTTTCTATTTTTGAGAAGAACTAATTATGTTTTTGTAATTTATTTTCTTTTTGATTCAATAAATGAAAATGCAAATTCCATTTGAAAATTTTCCAGCAACAAGAATAACATTAAAGTACTGTAACAATTTTATTTTCTTTACAGTTATTTTTTATGCTTTATTCTTATTTATTATATTTAATTTATCTATGATTAAATTTAACTTTGTTGGCTGCTTGTAAACATGATATAATAATAACGTTGTTATGCTTGCGAAATATTAAATAGGTAAAAATCTCTAAAATGAATTGATTTTATTTTTATTCAATATTTTATATTAAGAATGTTAGAGAGAAATAAATTATTTTTCATTACAAACTTAAATCTAAAAATTAGATTTTAAGGTTTAGTTATCCGGTCTCATTTAGAGTAGTGCTCTTTTATTTGGTTGCATAATCGCCCGATAGTTAGAGTGAAGCTTTATTTCAAAAGTTTTTATAAGAATTATTGTTTGAAAATGTATTGACAACATGTTTTCAGTAAAAGTTTTAAAACTTGAAAGTTAGTACTCGGATAATTAAATTCTTAGGTTTAATTTGGACACCTTGAATAAAGTTTAAACTGTCTAACCCCACCAAATGTGGCATTTAAATGGTTCATTTTCAATCTATTAGAAAAATGAATTAATTTAATTAACCAAATTAGTTATCAACCCCACTCATAAGTGTTAATTGATTTGTTTAGTTAACAAATAATATCTAACTCCACCGAAGGTGGTATTCATATAAAAAAGAGAGAATCAATAAATATCAATTTATATCTTTAATAATCTAAATAATATGAGTAAGCATAATTAACTTAGTTATTATATCCATAAATACTCCACTATTATAAAAAATAAATTTTGCATAAATGTTTATTGAATTTGTATCTATGTTTATTTTTATGTTATTAGACTAAAAACACAAAACCCCAAATATCGTGACATGATGTTTAGGATTTAATTTCGTTTTTAAAAGTTTGAATAATAAATTAAAAATTACATATATTCCTTCCTTAGATCGACCTTGGAAGTATACTTATCATTTTCTATGAAATGATTCATGCACTTACGAGAGTTTTATAAATATAAAACCAAAGTATTGGCAGGATCGACGATGCTAATTTTGCTCATCAATAGCTACGTACTCAGCTTCACAGGTTGAGAGAGCGACTATTGGTTGCTTCTTTGACATCCATATGAATGTGGTATCTTCTAGGAAGAACACAAGAAGTAGTACTTTTTTTATCATCAACATCTCTCGCACAATAGCTATCACTATAACCAATAAACTTGTAATCAATACTTGACAAATAGAGTAAGCCAAAGTTTATTATAAGTTACTAGTAATTGGATTCTCCATCCCATAGCATAGAGAATGTCAAGTCTTATGCATGTCAAATATCATAGACTTCTAACCAAACTCTTGAAGAGTGTCATGTCCACATTTTTTGATTCATCAAGCTTTGATAACTTACGTCCACATTCCACTAGTGTACTGATTAACTTAGAGTCATCCATCTTAAACTTCTTAAGGATCTTTTTTGCATAGCCTTCTTCTAAGATAAAAATTTCATCTTCTCTTTGTTTAACTCTGATGCTAAGATAATAAGCCATAAGCCTCTCAAACTATCTTGTCATTACATTCTTGAACTCTTTAAACATATTTGGATTATTTCCTATGAAAATCAAGTCATCCATATACAAAAACACGATCAAGATATCTCCTTATTTGATCTTGACATAAAGTTCATGCTCATGTGAGAATTTTGTGAAGTTGTTCTCTAGAAAATACTTTATGATCCTATTATTCCATGCCCTTAGTGTTTGCTTCAACCAGTAGAAAACCTTCTTCAGTTTTAAGGCTTTGTCTTCTTATACCTTGACCACATATCCCATCGATTGTTCGATGGAGACTTCTTCTTTAGCAACTTCATTTAGGAATACAAATTTTTCATCTGTTTGATGTATTCTCCACTTCTACCAAAGAAATAATAAGTCTAATAGTTTTTAGTCGAACAACGGGAGGAAATACCTCATCATGGTCGATTCCAACTCTTTGACAATAGTCTTTTACAACTAGTATTTCCTTGTATCTTTTGACTTCTCCATTAGCAACTTCTTTGTTTTGTACACCCACTTGACACTTATAGCTTTATAAAATTTTGGAAGTGAAACTAGCTCATATGTATCGTTCTTCCTTATTTCTTTCATTTCTTCATCCATAGCATCTCTCCATTTCATTTCTTATATGGCTTATGTGAAGCTTATAGACAGAAGAGTGTGAGATCTTCTATTCATTATGTCCTCATAAATTTATTCAAGATTTTTTGTGCATGGGATGCTCCTTTCATTTAGAAATGATGGTAGCGAGATTCCAACTTCTATTGTTGGTGAATTAGATAGAATGGTTGGCTCTTGTTGAACTTCTCTTTCTTACTTTGTTATTCTATGTTCATTTATTTTCTTTGAAATGAGGAAAGAAGTTGAAATTGTAAAAATGAGAACCAAAATCCAATTCTCCTTCATTAAACTCCATTTCTCGACTTATCGTAATCTTCTTAGTATTTGAATTGTATAATTTATAGCCTTTAGATTTCGAGTCATACATAATGAAGATGAACGCCTCACTTTTCTCATAAAGCTTTCTCTTTATCTCGTTCGATACATGAATATAGGCTAAGCTTCCAAATACTCTTATATGGGAGATGTCGGAATTTCTTCCATTCCATGCCCCTTGTGGGGTCTTTCCCTAAATGCTTATTATTGAAGATCGATTAGATAGATAGATTGTACTTGCCACTACTTCAACCCAAAACTCCTTTGATAGTTTCCTACTTTTGAGCATGTATCTCGCCATGTCAATGATCGTTCTATTCTTTCTTTCTAGCACTCCATTTTATTGAAGGGATCTTGGAACAAATATATGGCATCTAGCTCCATTTGCTTTACAGAATTCATGAAACTTCTTGGAAGTGAATTCTTCTCTTCGATTAGATTGATATCTCATCCACTTGCCTTCTTCACTACAGCTTTGAACTTCTTGAAACTCCAAATACTTCATAATTTTTTTTCAAGATATAGACCCATGTATTTCTTGGAAAATCATCTATGAAGAGAATGAAGAAATTACTATTAAAGAGAGAGTTTGGCTTGATCAGGCCGCTTACATTGGTATGAATGAGTTTTAATGGCTTTTGAGCTCTTTAATTTGACTCCTTTAGAAAGTTTTTTCTTGAAATACTTCCCAAGCAAACATCTTTTACAAAGTTTTTCTAGATGATTGATATATGGTATAACCCTCTTACCATTTTCTTTTTGGACAATAATTCTCGTCCTCCAAAATTAAGATATCCAAATCAAAGATGTCATAACCACGATGAATCTTTGTAGTAAGTTTTGAGACACTTTGCTACATCATTTTGAATGTTTAATAAGAAGATTATACTTCTTGACATTGGCACCTTGGTAATCAAATTATTTCTATCATCTCTTATTGAAAGATTGTGATCTTTCATATAAATATCATAACCTTTCTTTAAGAGTTGACTAAAACTCAAAATTTTATTTTTCATATTGAAAACATAGTAGATATTTAAAATAAATTAATGTTTATCATTCTTCAACCAGATTAGAATGTTACCTTTACCTTTCACTGGGACCTTGGACTCACCAAATGAAACATTGTTGATCATCAATTCATTTAGCTCCACAAATATGCTTCTTTTCTCACACTAGTGTTGACATACCAAGTATTATCTTATCTTTCATCCTCACCTATGTATGCTAGTAATAAAGTTCCCTCCTGATGGATCTTATATTTCATATAATTGATATTTTTCTCAACTTTGGTTTTGAAATTTCTACATTTTAAAGAATAGTTTCCAAATTTCTTACGGTTATAGCATTGAACTTAGGATTTAACATATCTTGAGTTTGAATTTCCTCTTTCATGTCCTCATGTTGAGCTTTCTCTTTTCTCATAGTTGTTGGAATTATTAGTGTTGTAATTCCAACCTTGTCCACGACCGTTACTTCAACCTTTTCCACAAACACTATTGTATCTATCATAACATTGAATTTCTTCTTTCTCCTTGAGTTGCATATTGAGAGATTATTCAGTGATCCCTTACTTCTTCTTATGCTTTTCTTCATAACTTATAATGACCCCAATAGTTAGTTGATAGTCATTTCTTCCAAATTTTTTGTTTCCTCAATTATCACCATAATGTGCTGGAATATTAAATCTAGTGAACAAAGCATTTTTTCCATGATCCTTACATCTTCTAGTTTCTCACCATTTCTTTTCATTTGATTAGAAACAGCCAAAACTTTAGAGAAGTAATTGAAATGGGTTTAGACTCTTTCATATGTAAATCTTCAAATTCACCTTTGAGTTTTCAAAGACGCACCTTCTTGACTTGCTCGCTCCTTTACATTATATTTGAAGCTTCCCCTATGCTTCCTTGGTGGATGTTGCACTTGAAATCTTCTCAAAATCATCATCATCTAAAGCTTAATATATAAGATATAGAGCTTTCTCATCTCTCTTTCTTGAATCTTTTAAATTATTATTTTGAACTTGAGATAGTGTAGCGTCATCTTATGGCTCATTGTATCCTATGTTGAGCATAAGGACTTAAAATGTTGTCATACTATTAACCATATCTCTTAATATAGTTGAAATTATGAAATTTTGACTACATAGATGGATTCAAAAAGTCAAAATACCTTCAGAGGGTGTTTGACTCGATTTAAACTCAGTCCAACTCAACCTAACTAGGTTCAACTTGGTGGTTTCAAGAAAAAAGCTTACATAGATGCCTAGTGGTGGATCCGAACTTTATTTAGATTTTTATTGTGTTGTATTCCTATTTTTGATAGCTTCGATTTGCTATGCTATAGTATATGTTTGAAATCAATTTATTAGCTTTGATACCACTTTGTTGAAAAACAAAAGTTTTAGAAGGCTTTAGAAAATTTTGAAAGAAAAGAGAAAACAAAAATATTATGGTAGAAGAGAATATTTATTATTAATTCTTAGATTTTGGCATGATACAAAATGAGAAAGATTATCCCTATTTATATTAAACTTATTTCTAAGTAATGGCTAGGATCATGTCAACATATTTTTAATCTAATAGTCATAGTTGACTCATTAAAATTATCTATTAAAATATCTAATTTTTAAATTTCTCTATTGTTCTCTCTTAAAATATTTAGATATTTTCTAAGATAATTCTAGAATAAGTTTCTAGATTTTTAGCCTATTGGCATTTAATATAATAGACTCTTACTTACACCATTTAAATAAACATCTCTCAAGTTAACTCTCCAAAAAACGTAAATTTTAGAATAAAAACTAATATTATTTTTATACATTTATCACTATTTCACAAATGTTGACTTTATATAGCATACAGATTAAACATTTGTAAATTAACAATTGTGATTATTAGGTTATGAATATAGGATCTACAATTCTGATACCACGGTAGAAATGAACGTAAAATTAACTTTCTCAAACATTTAAACTATTTTAAAAAAAGATAAAAATTACTTTTAAACATTTATCATGTAACACTAGGTAACCCAATTTAATACAACAATTTTCGTAACCAGATGATTGAATTATTAATTCCAAAAATTAGTGTACGTAAATTGGTGCTTAACTTTTTTTAATTTTACCAGTTTGATACATTAATTTGTCCTGTTTGAATACTACGTCTTAACTTTGACCACTTTATATTGAGTTTGGGTGGTTAATTACTTGTGTAAGAATCAAATTAGAGGGTGATTACTTTTGTAACTATCAAATTAGATCCAGATAACTACTTTCTTGGCAGTACCGTTGGCACTCCACTTTTCATAGTTTTCCATGTGTACTAATGAAACTAGAAACAAAAGAAATAAAAGCGGAGGTGTACTAAAAATAGTACTAAATGTGTCAACGAATGCAAACCTATCTAACATGCCAAAAAAGTGAACATATTGAAATGACATAAAAATTGAGAACATAATGAAATGACATAAAATAGAGAGTTAGAAAGAGAGACTCACCCAGTCATGACAGCTAAGCATAAAGTGGTCAGCTCCTTGAGTCCTATTCCAATAAGGGTATTTCGTTGAAACCACTTTCACATAATCAGACACGAACTGCTTAAGAGGAGTGACGTTGTAGGAGAGAGGCTTGTAAAGGTACTTGACCATCCAGACTACGCTGAAGGGCATGAAAAAAACATGAGCCCTTTGGGGATCACTAACTCTGAACTTGTGTGTACTGCGTTCCATCAGGTGTATGAACCTCCCTTCAATGGAGTATATGTCCTTGCAGGGTCCATCATGAGTGATTGGTGGGTCACCTTCGGAGTACACGTAGACCTTGAACCTTCTCTCCATCTCCCTGTAGCTCCTGTATTTGTTTCTTTGGAAATTAATTAAAAAAAAAGGGAGGTGCTCGGTGTTCCTTATTTGCTGTAACGATATGAAATACTCTAAAATTATGCTGTTTCGACTTCCAAGTACTAATGACGTATCTCTATGAAACTTGAGATGTGAAATTGTGAAGCTAGACTACTTAGATTAATTATATTATGTAATGTGAATTATTAATTTCTATATCTCAAATTATGGTAAAAAAAGATCTTCTCGTAAGTTTTTGCCCATATTTACTTGGATTGCATGTGATGCTACACAAACTAATTAGTCTGAAGTATCAATTTAATTTTGGCCAAATTAGTTCTAAATTTAATTATTCATAAACTTTACAAACTCAATCAATTTAATTAAAAAATTATAATTTAATCAAAATATCAAATGTAGTCCATAATATTTTCAAAATTTGAATTGCAATTATCAAATTTGGTTTGCACTACAAAATTTACAAAGATTGTGGATTAAATTAAAAGGTTTAGAATTGAGCACTAAATAAGCTATATTAAAAGGTTTAAAATTAGATCGGTGTTAAGTGAAAAGGTGAATAATTAAATTGATATTTAGGTCAATTAATTATAATTATCTTGTACTTATCATAATATTGTACAAGATGACATACAATTAATTATAAGTATCATGTATCCATCAAATTTAAGCACATTTGGTATTTTTTTATAGATTTATACCAAATCTAGAAGAGAAAATAAATTTTCTTTCTTAATAGTTCATTCAAATAATTACCTTAAAAATCATATCATTTAATGTTAAACCCTCACCCCAAATCAATTTCTTTATTCGTGATAATGATATTATGAAATAATCTTAAAAAAAAACATAATAGTCATTATAACTTATGTTGTTATTACTTAAATACAGGTGCAATGCCAATATAACTATTTTATTAAAATCAAGTCATTTATTTTCCTAATATAGAGTCATATAATCTATTTAGTACAAGCAAAATATATAAGTAATTACAAACAATTTTTTTTTCATATTTGTAGTATTTAATTTTTGAAATAGTGATTATAAACCTATTATTATTGATTATTTGAATTTTTTAAACTCATTATTCTTTTTTTATATCCATCTATATAAAAAGAGGCTTGTTGCTTATTATTTATGGCCTCCAACAATTAATTTTGCAATATTTTTTTCAGTGTTTAAATTTTAAAATAGTGATTATGAATCCATGGTTATTCATTATTTTAATTTTGTTTAACTCGGTATTCTTTATTTTTCACCAATTTATGGGATAAATTACAAATTTACAATAAATAAATATTTTTTTTAATAAAAAACTACCATTGACATAAAATAAAAAACAATTAAAATATTAAAATTTTCACAAAAAGTAAGGGGCTGGGCGTGATGAAAAAGAGATAATTACTGATCATTGTTTTGCTTAATAGATAATGCTTATCATTTAGAATAAAATAAAAGAAACATTATCACTTAGAAACGTAACAAAAGATAAGTTCACACGAGAATAATTTCTAATATCATTATTTAGACAAAATATTTGAGATTATTAAAAAATTACTGAGATAATTAACAAGAAAGGTAGTTTATCGGGTTTTTTATAAAGTTCAAAAAATATGATAATAGTGCTCAATCAAATATATACTTTTGAATTTGAGAAGTTGAGCCATGTATTACCCACCCGATGAGTTTAATACTGTTATTTATATACGAATAGAAGAAAAAAAAATATTTAAACATGTGTCTTACTCATAATGTGTTTTATTTTTTTTCATTCTTTTACTAATTAATTTCTATTACAATAAAAATAAAAATATTTAAATATATTAAACTTTAAATTAATTTTGAAAGTAAATTAATAAGGATTGCAAATTTTTAAACCAATAATTACACATAATGTTATTATAATCTTTGAATGTTGAAATTTAACACCTGCATACTTTTTTTAATTAGTTGTAAATAAAACTATTAAGAAATATATTCCCTGATATTATCGAAGTATTTTTTGTTTAATAAAATATAAAGAGCAAAATCAGTCTTTATATTAAATTATAAGAGTATTTTTTGTAAAAAATTATTTTAAGTTACTAATATTAAGGAAGTATTTTCTATTTAATAAAATATAAAGGACAAGATATGTCTTTATATCAAAATATAAGGATATTTTTGTCCAAAATTATTTTTAAGTGTAATTAGTATTATATAATTTTTGTAAAAAATTAAAAAAAATAACACCACATAATCATTGAATGATACCCAATTGAATAGCATTTAATATCAAACGAGTCAAAATGATAATAGATCAATTTGATCAGCGTCCAATATAATTAAATGATGTTACATGTGAAATGATATGTTATACTTTTTTAAATTATGAAAATGTGTAAGGATATAAAAGATGTTATTTTTATGGTTATAAGTTTTAAGTATTATTTTTGTTGTTAATTCAAATCTTTTTTATTTAATAAAATATAATAGAAAATATATCTTTACTTCAAAATATAATGATAAATTAATTAAAAATATTTTGAATATAATTTAAATTTTTATATATAGCATAAATATAGATAGATGAAATTATTAAATATCGATAGCGATTTCTACAAAAATATGTTTATGGCTACGAGAGATATTTAAACTTGTAAAATATTGAGATAAGATAGATATTTAAACATTATCTAATCAAAAATAACACTAAACATTTGGTAGATGAGAAAGTACCGGCCACTATAGATCCAGTTAAATCTTTTATTTTTAGTATTTTAAAACTTTTTTAGGAAAAGTTATATAGTAACACTTACAACTCTGAAAAACAAAAATTAGATAGCACCATTGTATGCTAGTGTAAGTTTTAAAATGTTAATTTTGTTAGGTAAATTATTTTTTTTTCTTTTTTATTTTATGTTCAACAGTTACAAATTTGTCTACACTATTGGTTTAAAAAAAGAATTTCGACCTAATGTTTTGTTTTGTAAATGCCACGTGAAATTGTCACAGCAGTTGCCATTAGTAAATCAAAAGCTGCATGTTGAAGCAAATTTACAACGATTAATAATAATAGACTGCGAACTTATGATAAGTCATAATGCCGCTTTTTTAGCATTAACTAGTGTAAATTTAGGAGGGGAATGAGTGACATAGGAATTCTACAATAAACACTTTTGGACGAAAAGATTTTTCCATCAACATATAGAGTGAGTCGGAATAAATTCCGTCAAAAATCTACGTGTGGATGAAAAGATCTTATTCAAGCGGTGACTTGAAAGCAAATCAGTTCAAAAACGTTCTGCGCCGGAATATCATAAGACGCTTAAGTTCTCTCAATTGCAAATCAGTTCAAAAACGTTATGCGCCGAAATATCATACGACACTTAAGTTCTCTCAATTCTTAATCATATTATTATTATTATTATTATTATTATTATTATTATTATTATTATTATTATTATTATCATTATTATTATCATTATTATTATCATTATCATTATCATTATCATTATCATTATCATTATCATTATCATTATTATCATTATTATCATTATTATTATTATTATTATTATTATTATTATTATCATTATTATTATTATTATTAGATTGTTTTTTGTTAACTTACGAATATCTTATTCAGATTCAAAAACTAATTAAAGAGTTCAAAACAATTTAAAAAGCCGAAATGAAAAACGAAACTAAATGCTTACTGATAAAACGCGCGAGGGTTACGGTATACAGTTCCACTGGGAACGTAATCATCGCTCTTGATTGCTGTTGATGAACGACTTTTACTCAAACCAGCACTCCTAATCAAAGCTCGCGCTAAGGCAAGTCCACGCTCAAGCTCTTGTTCTCTGCTCAGCTTCACAATTTTTCTCTGAAGCCAAATATTAAGGTTTCAAGGTGCAAAATAATAATAATACCAAAGTAATTCTTATTAAAGAAAACATATAACTTTGAAATTTCAAGCTGATAATTAAAATTGTTTTAATAACACAAAATCGGCTTTTACATATTTTGCGAAGAAAAGAGAGAAGTATGAGTAGATGAGATTTACCGATACGCTTTGGTTGTTACCAGTGATTGATCCAGCTGGAGGATCAACAAGTCGATGATCATCAAAGTCTCTAACCTTACTCTGCAGCTCGGTCAATCTTATGGAAGTGTAGTTGATCGATTTCGATTCAGGAAAGCTCGTCATGAAAGCATCGAAATGGCTAGAGAGCATAAAAACTGTGACGATAAATGCAATGCATAAAGAACATATTACGGAAATTGAATTTCCTTGGATTAGTTCCATTTGTAGAGTCCGAATTATTTTGTTTCTCAGCGAACTTTATCTGTTTGGCTCCCGAGATTTTATTAATTTTCACGAGAAACATAAAATGAAATGAAAGTTTACGATCAGACTCAAAGAAATTGGGATGATCGATCGATAGAGCTTTAATCCACTAGTCCACTATCTCCCATCTCTCTCTCACTCTGACTATTTGTATTGAATTAGCTAGCCAGTTTCCTTCCAACTTGAACTATTTAAGGCGGAATGAGAATATAATGAAGAAGCACAGATAAATTACGGATATAACCTTATTGATTAAGAAAAGAGTTCTTAAATAATATGGAATATTACCTACTTTCTCTATTTCTTTCTTAATTACAAAATGCTTGAGAACATCGTTACAAAATGCGGTATGATAATAATCCCGCCCTACTTATAAGAAAATGCTTGAGAATATCGTTCAATTATTCAATACTATCAATTGTCTAATAATTATGTATAATTTTTTAAATTTTAATTAAGGATTAAATTTGTATCAATATTAATGACGTTCATTTTTCCTAATATGTTTGTGATTAATCAATTTTTTTTTTAATAAATTGATATATCACTAATTAGGAATTGATATGTGTGGATTTGAGAGAATAATAAGTCTTACGTGTATGGTTAGAAATATCCATGTTATGTACAGTTATTAATGAATTTTTGATACACATAAATAAAATGACTAGCTAACATACGATATCATGACTACAAGGGAAAAATACTTTGCCAATGAAATTTTCGCCAATAAAACTTCAAAATTTGTCAAAGTATACTGTTGACCATAAGTTTGACTAGGAATGGGCACGGGGACGGACGGGGACGGTTTTTGATATAACCGTCCTCGAATCGAATTTTAAAACCTATAATCGAAACCGCCCGAAAACCGTTACGGTTCGGGGACGGTTTTTTACCCGCGGGTAACGGTTCGGGACGGTTATGAAAAAAAACCGAAATATATATATAATTTAATTTATTAAATATATATAATTAATTTTTTATTTATAATTTAATATATAATTTAATTAATTAAATCTAATTAATTTCGGGTACGGGCGGGTACGGTTTTTAGTATAACCGTAACCGTTGTTTCATATTCGGTTTTTCCCCAAAACCGTCCCCATCCCCGAAATTTACCGGTTAAAAACCGAACCGTCGGTTCGGATAACCGCGGATAACCGAATCCGCGGTTTTTTTGCCCATCCCTAAGTTTGACACCTCTATACTATTGGTGATTACATTTATTTGACAAATGTTTGTTGGCAAAATTAGTTACATTGACAAAATTATAGTATATTCGATATAAATGTTTTACTCGTAGAATTAATGATATTTTTATTTTCATTCTAATTGAAAAAAAAATATTAATGAATAATAATTTTGACAATAATATGTTGCAGCATAATGTTTATTATATTTAATATTAACGAATTGATTTTACTAAATATATGTTAAAGTGTATAAATAATAGTTAATAAATATAATAATATTTTTCTAACTTTATTAATAATTGTATCACACATGTAATGTGAAATTCATAACTAACTAATAACGTGTGAGATTATTAGCATATTAAGGAAAATGAATAGAAATTATAATTTTTTTTTATTAAACTTTTTCTTTTTATGCAATTATTTTAAGTTATTAAGCTAGAATTATGATTCAATGTTTTAATATTCAAATTTAATAGATTTTTTTGGGAGATTCCTCATGGAAATGAAATTTGTGTGATTAGAAATAAGAATATCTCTCAAAATAATAATAATGCAAATGATATTAAAAAATATATCACTTTATTATATATTTTTACAATTTAAATGCTTTGATAATATCATTGATTTTGGCCATAAAATTTTTAATCAAAATCATTGAATTGGTTGATTCTGTTAATTAATTTTTTAAGCTTTAGCATTTATTTTTTTATTATATAGTTTTTATTCATTCATTGTTCACTAATAAAATAGTTATATTTTGTAATTTTATTGTGTATTATTTTTACACTATTATCCTTTAATAATTTTTTAAATCAAATTAAAATTATTATATATAATTTGAGTTGCATCTACATGTGTTTTCAAAACAATTTACTCTTGAGAATCTTGAAAATATTGACCACTTTTTTTTATTTCTTTGTGCATTGCACATATATTGATCAACTAAAAAATAATTTTTACAATTAACCAATTTATAAAATAAATATAAGTATCAATGTATTTCACACGATACGTTAATAGTAATATGAGATACTTTACTGATATGTATGATAACTAATAATGGTAAATTTTTCTAAGAAGAACAATAAAAGAAAAAATAGGATTTGAAAGAGCAATTGAGTATAACATTTTAATGAGCACACGAGATAAAGAAGAAGATAGATATGAAATATATCGATTGATTATATAGTGTTTTGCAAACGTATTAGTTTACTTTCTACTGTCACTTTGTCATTACATCCAAAAGTTTCGTCAAGTTAAATTAAACATATTCTAAAATAGATTCAAATGTACCAAACAAACAAGTATCTAGCATCTAATCTACTCTCTCCCACTCTAAAGGCAACCTCAAGGCCAATATGCTGAAATTGTTGTATATGTACATGTTAGTCCAAATTAAAATATTCCTCAAGCAACTCAAATAAAGTCAGGGCCAAAATAATTCCTAGCACATATGACATAGTCTTAACTATAGGATATAATTCTGCGATATTATTGATACGGTAGTTACAAATAAAATAAATTCAACAGATTAAAATAATAACACCGATAATTTAACGTAGTTCACCTTTTAATTTGGGCTAAGTACACTGGATAAACTCCGAAAAATATTTCTTTTACTAATAAAATTAATGGGTATAAAATGAGAGACAATATAACAAATTGAGATAAATTCAAAATAGTGACACACAAATGTTTCCCAAACTCACTATTTTGTCACTCCTACTTTTAGAAAAATATCCCAAATATTTTTCTAAAATATTCTCTCATACACAACACTATTTTTCATCAAATGAAATTGTTCCTTTTGTTTTGCTTTGTTTCTCTTCTTTTGGTGTGTCGATGTATCTCTCTAAGGCAAAAATATTGTCTATTTATAAGCAAAATTGCATATCTCTTATGTGGCTAGAAATTGACCATATAACTAACCAAATTTCAATCACAAAAATATTTGTTGCATTTGTCAAATGTGATTGCACCTAATTTTATTTTGTCAAATGTGATTGTACTTAACATTTTTATTTTCTTTCTCTTCCATGTGGGAGGGACCTACGAATCTCCCATTCCCGACTAGATAGAGGACTCCATCAATCCAACAATTAAACGACAGTATTCAAAATTTTGTCTTGGAAGAATTTTCGTCAACATCTCTAATCCATTTTCCTCTGTATGGATCTTCTCAAACTGTAGTAGCTTCTTCTCCATTACATCCATAATCCAGTGATATCTTACATCAATATGTTTTGATCTCAAATGAAATGAGGCATTCTTTCCAAGGTGGATAGCACTTTAACTATCACAAAATAACTAGCAACTTTCTTTCTACAACCCAAGTTCTTTCAAGAACTTTTTCATCCATAACATATCTTTACATGCTTCCATTGATGTTATAAACTCTACTTATATAGTGGATAGTGCAACACATTTTTGTAACTTTAACTACCATAACACAGCTCCCCTTGTAAATGTAATTAGGTAACCTAAAGTGGATTTTCTGGAATTCACATTGACAACCATATATGCATCTGTGTATCCAACTAAAACAAATTTGTCATTTCCAAAACATAGGCATATTTTGGAAGAATATTGAAGATACCTAAAAATCCACTCCACTACAGCCCAATGTTCATTTCCAGAATTTGAAAGGAATCTACTCACAACTCCAATTGCATGAGTAATATCTGGCCATGTACAAACCATGGCATACATCAGACTTCCAACTACTGAAGCATATGGAACCTTTTTTCCATCTCCTCCTTTTCTTTGTCTATAGAAGGACTCTGCTTAGAACTTAGCTTAAAGTGATTAGCAAAAGGACAACTAATCACTTTAGCCTTGTCCATATGAAATCTCTGAAGTACTTTCTCAATATACCTCTCATGTGACAACCATAATTTATTGGCGTCTCTGTCTCTAATAATACTCATGCCAAGAATCTATTTTCCTAGCCCCAATTATTTCATGGAAAAGACTTACTCAACTACTTTTTCAAGTTGTTGATTCTGGAAATATTCTAGCCAACAATCAACGAGTAAAAGAATAATGAAATCATCATCAGAGAATTTTTACATAAAAACACAATGGTTTGAAATAGTCTTTTTGTAGCCTTGCTTCTCCATACCAAACTCAAACTTCTTGTATCAATGTCTCGGTGCTTGTTCTAAGCCGTAGAGGCTTTTCTTCAATTTGCAAACATAATCATATTTTCCATTTTGCTTGAAACCTTCTGGCTACTCCATGTATATCTCTTCTTCCAAGTCACTATGTAGGAAGACAGTTTTGACATCCATTTACTCAACCTCCAGGTCAAGACTTGTTACTAACCCCAGCATAGTACAGATGGATGTCATTTTCATAACTGGTGAGAAAATCTCATCAAAGTCAACTCCTTTTCTTTGGCTAAATCCTTGACAACCAGTTTGTCTTTGTATCATGAACTGGAACTATGTTCTTCATGCTTTCACACTTAACACCCATTTATTTTTCAAAGCCTTTTTCCCTTCGGGTAATTTCATCAGCTCAAAAGTTTTGTTCTCATGCAAGGACTTCATCTCATCTTGCATGGTTTCAATCCATTTTTATTTGGATTCATCATCTATGGCTTAACTCTAAAGTTTCCCACATCAGTGAAAGTTACATACTCATATGGAGGATATGCGGTAAAGGATCGTCTTAGTCTATCACTTCTTCTCACTGGAACAGGAGAAACCGTAGGTGTTGGTACTACATAATAAACACCATCATCTCCCTCGTCTTCAGAACCAACTTCTATGAGAGCATCATTTTCATTAGGTAGATAAACTTTCATCTCCAACTTGTCTTGGCACTTAAATTAATTCCAAATTTGATGAGTCACCATTAGAATTAGGAACATCCTTCTTCATTTCGACAATATCTTCAATGGTCTCATCTTCAACAAATACAACATCATGGCTCTTGACAAGTCTCTTTGCAACTGGATCATAAAATCTATAGTCAAATTGATCTTGACCATAGCCAATAAAAATACATTGTCTTGTTTTGGCATCAAGTTTGAATCTCTCATCCTTCGTGATATGAACAAATGTTTTGTAGCCAACCACCCACAGATGATCATAAGAAACATCCTTTATTGACCACACTTTATCTGGAACATTCATCTTGAGAGGAGTACGGGGTGAAAGATTCAACACATGTGCAACTGTGAGTATGACTTCACACTATAAAGTTTTAGGAAATTTTGCATGTGAGAGTACAAATTTGACTCTCTCTATCAAAGTTCTATGCATCCTCTCAACTAAGTCATTCAATTGCAGTGTCTTTAAAGATGTCATCTGATGCTGAATACCATGATTTTTGCAGTAAGCATGAAAAGGTCCTATGTATTCTCCACCATTGTTTGTCTAAATGCACTTTAGTTTCTTCCTAGTTTGTCTCTCAATTGAGGCATGAAATTCTTTGAAGATATCTAGCACTTGATCCTTTGTCTTCAGAAGATATACCCACGAATACCATTTGATAAGAGCTAAATTATTGCATTTTTGTTATGATTTAAATGTTGATATTTGTGTGAAAATTGTGTTTATTTGATTATTTAATCCACAAATGTCATTTCACGGGTATTTCATGTTTAAAGTGCAATTTCAGGAAAAATCATGATTTTGGAGAAGTTAGGGACAAAGTACAATGATCGGGATTGAATGAAAATAAAAAGAGAACAAAATTTCAAAATTTGGAATTTCGCTTCGGCGAGTATTCTCGCCATGGAAAACCTTACGGAGAAAATGTTGAAAATCGTGCGGGAAGCAATTTTGGCAAAGTGAATCTCGCCGCCGGCCAAAGTGTCTCACCACCGGCCATATTCATCTTGCCGCCGACGAAAATCTTCCCGAGAGCACAAATTTTGGTAAACTCATCTCGCCGCCGGCCAAAGAATCTCGCCGCCGGCCACATTGAGTTGGCCGCCGACCAAATAATCTAGCCATCGGCCAAAATCAGAAAAACAAAATTTAAATTTCCAGAAATCTCGCCGCAGCGAGAATAATGTCGCCGCCGGCGAGTTTCGTCCAAAAACACATTTTTTTTGTTATTTTGTTCCAAAATTGCCCCCAAACCCTAGATCTATATATACATTATGATGGAGAAAGAGGGGGACGACAAAGAGAGCAAAATTGAGTTATTTTTGCAGGAGAAAAGGAAATTTTGGAGATAAAGATTGGAGAAGGTTGGAGAAGCTTGAAGGATCATCACCATTGTTGCTACCAAGTCTTCCTCTTCAAGAGTTTTTCATCTCTTCTCCTTAGCTTTTATTTTCTACATTTTATTCAGATTGTTTGTTCATGGATTCAATTGAGAATATGTTTGTTCTTATTTTCATTATGAACTAATTCGTTTTTGCTAAGGCTATGATGTAGTTGAATCATGAAAATCTGATTTCTTGTGTTATCGTTATATGAATTCATTGTTTTCAAGTTGAGTATTTATTTTCATGCTTAATGCTTTTAAATTTCTGATCAAGATTTAAATGATTTGTTGCATTATATTGAGACCGAGAGGAGATGTGTAATGAACGCTTCTTGTGATAAATACCATATGTTGAATGCGAGTGTGAGAACTAATGCATGATGTATGTGGTTATTCTAGAAATTCCACAAATCGTAATGTGCTTGTTTGTGATTAAATTTCATAGAAATATAGTCGGTTTTCATAGATAAGTAATTCTAATATAACTCGAGAGAGAGTATTAGGTAAATTTGGGTGTTTTAACCATCAATTTTAACTTTGATTCTCGTATAACATAACTTGAAATCGGATTGAATTGATTTAGCGAAATCAAATGCCTTAGCGTTTTTAATCATTTGTGAACAACATTAAATTTTGTTATTTGTGTTAGTTTTAAGTTAATTTACTTCTTAAACAAATTCAAAAATTCGGTTTTCAAATAAAATTAGGATTAATCAATTTCGGTACTTAGTAACGCCATTTCTTGTGGGTTCGATATCCGTACTTTTGTACACTTTATTACTTGAACGATTCGTACACTTGCGAAAATACGCATCAAGTTTTTTGGCTTGTCATTCTTGAGTGAATGGTTTGATTTTATTAATATCGATACTACCTAATCTGAGTTTAATTTGAAGTTAATTTGCTGTATCATTGTTTCCTTTTTAATTTTGTTTATTTTGATCTTTTATTTTATTTTATCATAAAAAAAGGTAACTTTGTGTTGTTTTTGTGCTAGTTAATTTTCTGGTTGTAGAATTGTTGTATGAGACGTACAAGAAGCCTTAACTAATTTCCATTTGATCCAGAGATTGATAGAACATTTAAGCGTCTAAACCAAGAGAGAAAGCGTTGACCTCACTCAATGACAATCAACTATGGATCCACCATTTGTTGAGGGAGGTGGAAATCATAGAGGTTTGAGGGATTATCAGTGCCTAATGTTTCTTGGAACTACTTGGTATAAGGAGGCCAACTGCTCAAGCAAATAACTTTGAGATAAAACCATCCTTTATCCAAATGGTTCAATCAAATCGGTTGGGGAATGTCGAAGGATGATCCAAATGCCATTGCTTTACTTACAGGTGAGTGATCTTTACAAGATAAATGGGTAATGTCTCAAGATCTTTATAAGATTGAGGGTTTTTCCTTTTTCAACTTCGGATAAAGCCGAGTGGCTAAATTCATTACCATCGGGATCAATTACAACGTGGAATGAGTTGGTTCAGAATTCTTGTCTAAGTTCTTTCCTCCTACTAAGACGGCAAAATTGAGGAATGAAATCACATCTTTTACAAGTATGACCAAGAATCATTGTATGAAGCTTGGGAAAGATTCAAAGAAATGTTGTGGAAGTGCCGCGTACATGGTATACCAATTTGGTACGCAAGTCTCATATTAGAATGGGTTGGTTTCAAACTATCGTTGCAATGATTGATGTTGCAAATTTGGAGGGTCTTTAATGGGAAAAACAGGAGGATGCTTTCATGAGTTATTAGAGATCGTAGAAAACAATAATCGATGGCATTCAGAATGAATAATTGCAAAAAGACGAAGATGCATGAAATTGATTCAATGAATGCTTTGTCTATTTCAGTTCTTCTTTCTTTCAAGAAAGATGGATTCTTTGTCATCCAAATTAGATCAAACCAATCCTACACAATGTGATTTATGTGGTGGAAATCATGCTAGTATCGAGTGCCAATTTGGAAATCCATTTGCTTCACCAAATGTTGAGCAAGCAAATTATGTTTTCAAATTTGCAAAAACCTCAACATAACCCATATTCGAACACCTACAATCCAGGTTGGAGAAATCATCCAAATTTGTCATGGGGAAATAACCAGGGGATTCAAACTGTCATCATCTTCCTACCCAACCCCAGAGAAGAAACAAACATATTTGGAAGGAATTTTGGGAAAGTTCATTGAGGAGCCAAGAACAAATTTTGAAATCAAGAAGCGCAATCGACAAGGACATCCAAACCAACTAAAGGCGACTTTCAAAGCAGATTGTAGAAAGGTCTCAAGGATCGTTGCTAGTGACACAATAAATCCCAAAGAGCATGTAAAAGCTATCACATCGTTGAAGCGATAAAGAACTTGAATGGCAAGGGAAATCGAGAGAAAATGATGGAAAAATCTAAAGAAAAGCCATCAACATCCCAAAATGTTCAACCTTCACTAAATGCGAAATACGAGCCTCCCATCCCACGTATCCTCGAAAGATTGAATAAGAAAAAGCTTCGATAATCAATTTGATAAATTTTTGGATATTTGTAAGAAATTGCATATTAACATTCCTTTTGCGTAGATGTTGGAACAAATGAGTATGCAAAATTCATGAAGGAAATTCTATCAAAGAAGAGGAAGGCAGGAGATTATGAAATTGTCATGCTAAATGAGGAGTGCGGTCTGATTCTTCAAAGAAAACGCCACGAAATTGAAAGACCCGAAGTTTTACTATACCTTGTACTATAGGAAGTTGTAATTTTGATAAAGTCATATGATTTAGGAGCAAGCATTAATTTGATGCCACTTTCTATTTTCGAAAACCTAGGCACAGGAGAAGTAAAATCCACTTCAATCTCTCTACAATTAGCGGATCGATCGGTGAAATATCCTCGAGGGGTAATTAAGGATGTTTTAATTAAAGTTGACAAATTTATTTTGCCTGTAGATTTCGTGGTGCTTGACATGGAGGAAGATAGAGAGGTACCACTGATATTGGGGAGACCGTTCCTTGCAACTGGAAGAACATTGATTGATGTTCAACAAGGAAATCTCATTCTACAGGTGCAAGATGAACAAGTGACTTTTGATGTTTTTGAAGCAATGAAATTTCTAAGTGAGGTACATTCTTGTTTTCAAATTAACACTCTTGACAAGTTAATCTCGGAAACTTTTGAGGAGAGAACTCCATTGCTACCAATAGAAGCTTTCCTTGTGAAATCTACAACAAATGAGATGGATGAAATGAGGAATGATGCTTATGAGAATGACCGAATATACAAGGACAAGATGAAGGTTTGGCATGATAAGCACATTTTGAGGCAAAACTTTGAGGTGGGACAGAAAGTGTTGCTTTATAAATCCCATCTCAGACTTTTTCCAAGAAAACTAAAATCTCGTTGGTCAGGACCTTTTTCTAGTAACCAAGGTGTTTCCTTATGGAACAATTGAGATCAGTCACGAAACAAAGGGAACTTTCAAGGTAAATGGACAACAGTTGAGGCCATATTTTGACGGAGAATTCAGCAAGCAGAAAGATGACATAAAGTCTAGCTAATGACTATAACTTAAAGCGCTTAATGGGAGGCAACCCATCAGATTTATTTTCTCATCTTTTATCTCATTTTATTTTAGAAATTTTAAATTCAGCACTTCATTTTATGATAATTTTATTTTTAATTAAACTTGCTTATTTTATTTGTCTTGCAAGTAAAAAAAAAAGCCATTTACAGTTTTTCTTTCTTACATTGAGGACAATGTAAGGTTTTTAGTTAAGTGCTTGATGGCAGTAAATCTTTTCTTCCTTTCATTTTTATTAGTTTTGTTTGTGTGTTTATTTGTGTTTAATTTTGATTTTCCATTTATTTTTTCTGCATTTTGATTTAATTTCTTTTTTTTTATTTTTTTTATTTTATTTGCATTTTACTTATTTTAATTTACACGTTGATGATAATAATGTGATTGTGATAACAAGTAGCTTTTAGAAGACATTAAATTTTGCTTCGGTTTAAAGATAATTTCAAATGTTGATTTTACCTAGTTGGCGACTCTTTTGGTATATGGTATGATTTGGTTGATTAGTCTAAATGCTTAGAGAAGTCTTATGTGCGAATTTTTCATTGACATTTTTGTGATCTCAACGAACTCTAGAACTCATTTGAAAACCTCTTGAGGCGAAATAATTTGGGATTGCACTGTTTAGGAGATGATGTAGGTCATTTTTGGATCGATTGTGCCTTTTTAAGCCTACCTTGTTATCCTTATATCACTAGTTACCTCTTTGAGCCTATTTAAATATATTGTTAGCCTTATTTTTCTTTATTTTTGCCTTCTATAACCTACCTTTTACTGAGCCAAAAATATATATATAATTCCTACCTTATTTGTTAAGAGCACTTAATTTTGAACACAAACTTTTCAAGAGCAATTGGAGTAAGGATGGAATAATAAAAAAAAAGAAGAAAAAAAAGGGCCTTCACACTCTAGTAAATAAAAGAGTGTTAGTAATGGATGTACTGAGGTGAAAGATTGAGGAAGAATTATTGTTTATCTTTGAAAAAATGAGTTATGATCGGAAAAAACAATTTGAATTAAATGGTGTTACTCTTTTACTTAATTGGTTGTGTTTAATCTAATAAGTGCTATTATTTGTATTTTGACACTTCCCGTTCGTTCTTAACCAAATACCTAAGCCTAACATTACAAGCCTAATAAGTCCTATTGATCCGAAGTGGTGTATTTTTCTTCATTAGTGGAGAGAGTTTTGAAGAGTGAGCCTATGGAGTTTGAGATTTCACCTTTTTGTTTGTGGATGTTCTGCATAATATTATCTGGGCATTATGGCTATTGGTTTGTGGTTTGATGGATGTTTAAGAGTCAATAACAAAAGTGAAATTGGCATTTGAAATTTCTTAAAGCTTAGGTGACTTTTAATTATTCTATGTGTTGTGTGTTATTTACAATTTTTGAGACATTTGTTCAAATTAATTTCTGTGTGTTTTTATTGTTTTATGTTAGGATAGTTATAGCTAAGATGTTTGTGGGTATAAATGGCTGAGAAATACTCACGAGACTACAATTCGTCTACTTAGGGCCACTAAAGGGTTTAAAGAGCTTATTGCATCGCTTAATGTAATTTTGTAAATAGAATAAAATTTTCTTTGAAGTTTCTCTTAATGTCTCCTTTGAATTTATTAAATAGATCGCTTTTCTTGTGAGACTTACTGGTTGGAGGTTGTAGATAAGAGCTAAATTATTGCATTTTTGTTATGATTTAAATGTTGATATTTGTGTAAAAATTGTGTTTATTTGATTATTTAATCCACAAATGTCATTTCACGGGTATTTCGTGTTTAAAGTGCAATTTCAAGTAAAATCATGATTTTGGAGAAGTTATGGACAAAGTACAATGATTGGGATTGAATGAAAATAAAAAGAGAACAAAATTTCAAAATTTGGAATTTGTACCCATGAGAGTATTCTGCATGGCATAAAACCTTACGGAGAAAATGTTGAAAATCAGGCAGGAAGCACGGATTTTGGCCAAGTGAATCTCACCGCCGGCCAAAGTGTGAGAACTAATGCATGATGTATGTGGTTATTCTAGAAATTCCATAAATCGTAATGTGCTTGTTTGTGATTAAATTTCATAGAAATATAGTCGGTTTTCATAGATAAGTAATTCTAATATAACTCGAGAGAGAGTATTAGTTAAATTTGGGTTTTTCAACCATCACTTTTAAATGACTTTGGCATTGGTCCACACAAATCTAAATGAATCAAATCTAAAATAATATTCATTCTAGAAGAAGGGAAACTCTTGAAGGCAACTCTATTTTGCTTTCCTGCTAGACAATCAACACATTTCTTCAAATGTACTTCATCTATTCTGAGTAGTATATTCTTCTTAACTAGACTTGTCATACCTTTTTCACCCATGTGATTGAGTCTCCTATGCCATAATTCAATAGCTTTGTCTTTCTCCATGGAATTTAATGTGTCGATGGAGAGCTTTACTTGCATTATATATAGAGTTGTATGCTTCTCACTTCTAACCACTACTAAAAAGCCTTTTGTAAGTTTCCAATTGTCATAAATGAAGGAGCTACCATATCCTTCATTTGAAAGTTTGCGTATAGAGATCAAATTTAGGCGCATATCTGGAATATGCCTAAGATCTTTCAGAAATATTCTGGTTTCATTCTCTGTTTCCAAATAAACATATCATCTACCAACAACCTTTGACAGGCATTCATTTCTCATTCTAACAACACCAAAAATTCCAAGTATGTATATGATGAGAAAAATTCTCTACGCGATGTAGCTTGAATCGTAACACTACTATCAATCACCCAACTAGTCTCGTGTGATGCAAGATTGACAAAATCTTCATCATAAACGATATTTAACTCGTCTATGGTATTTGTTTGCTCAGCATCATTGTTGTCGTCTTTCTTCACTGCTTTGCCTTTCTTTGTTTCCTGTTCCTTTTTGAACACTCGGCAAAATTTCTTGAGATGACTCTTCCTCTTACAATGATGGCATTCAACATTGGCAATTTTTTTTATTTGCCTCTAGGTTTTTGTTCTCTGTACTGTCTCTATCCTCTAGACTCTGTCATAAGGGCTTGTGCTTTTAAATTTCTCTCCCTATTTTGTTTCTCATATGACAACAGGGCTCCTACAACAACTTCAAATTCCATCTTGTCTTGCGTATAAGTTAGAATTGTTGTGAGATGATTATATGATGAAGGTAGTGATGCCAGTAATATCACAGATTTCTTTTCATCGCCAAAACTCACATTGAATCTTGCTAAGTGAGAAAACTTGCTATTGAAATTGCTAACATGTTGCATCATGCTCACATTATCTTCCTTCCTCATCTGATATAGCTCATTCGATAAATAAAATTTATTGGCAAGATTCTTGGACATGTACACGTTTTCTAAAGTCTCCCATGTTTCTTTTGTAGTTTTACAATTTTTTAATTCAATATTTTGCAAGACATCGTCTGAGAGATTTAGACAAATTATATTGGTTGTAATCTCATCTATCTCCTCCCACTATTCCCCAGTGACGGTTACTATCTTCTTTTCTTTCCCTAACAACGCCATATAGACCTCTATTGAATGAGAATATCCGGCATTCTCCTTTGCCATAAAGAGAAATTATTGTTGCTATTAAATTTCTCAATATCTACCTTCTGGCTTTGACATTTTTTTTCGTTGTGTTTCTTTTTCTACAAATAAATAACCTTTGGACCTAATAAAATTTTTTTGATGTGACAAATCAATCTATGCTACAACCACTACAAAAAAATGTGTTTTTTAAGACAGATTTTTATCCTTGAAAGCCAAGATTTTTGTCTCAAATGAGAATTAGAGACAAAAAATTTGTCAATTTCTTTTGTTCCAAAATGGGAGTCGTAGAAAATCTACGGGAACAAAGTTCAATTTTGTCCCAAAGAAACAAAAGAATTAATGACAAACATTTTTATTCCTAAATTCTATAATATTGTTCTTGAAAACAATAGATAACTTGCTCAAAAATATTTTAAGAACAAAATATTTATCTTTAAATATTAAAGTTTTGTCCTTGAAAATTATTTTATAAGACAAACAAATTTGTTCTAATTTAGAATAAATTTGTTCTAATTTAGAATAAATTTGTCCCTATAATATATTGATTCTCTTAATAACATTTTTGGGACCAATTTTTGTTGTCTAAAACCGACAATTTTGGGACAAAATTGTTATAATATTTTATCCAAACTTATTTGTGACAAATATTTGTCTTAAAACATATTTATAGACAATATTATAACAAAGAAAATATAATCTCAAAATATATTATTCTACAAAAATTGTAACAATTTGTTTTTATTTCACTAATACAATAGTAATTCACAAGCAACAAATGTAGAGTTAAAATTATACATATACGGGTTGCATTTCATCTCTGTAGATAGTAACACCTAAACATATTCATGTATCGGTGCAATATATTTAAAATTTAATTGATAGCCTATAAAGGCGCCAATAGTACAAACTTTGCTCCTGGTGGAAGCTTCTAGTAGTACTTGTGAGAGTAAACATTGAATAAACAAAAAGTAAGAGCATATAGATATAAAAGATAACTAAAACACAAACTTAAAATTTTAACAAAAAAAAAACGGGGTAGATAATGAAAAAGATAATAATTTAAGCTACTACTTTACTACTACTTCAATGTCTTTGAGACCAAATAGAGAATAGGAAAGAAGTTGAAAATAAGCTAAAATCAAAAGAGAGAGTACATAAGGTTTAAGAACTGACCAGAGGTGGTGATTTTCAGCTGCAATTCCTCATCATCATCCTCATCAAGTGGTAGGAAAGATTTTGCCTGTTACAACAAGTTGTGCAGGATTATGTCATAATTAACACACTTTCAAGGGGAAAAAAATTCAATATCAGGTCAAAAATACCATAACCTATGGATTCCAACTAAAATAATTTAGCATATAGTGATAACACACCTTCCGCTTTGCTGCATTGAACCAAGCATCTGCACATATCCGTAAACAATGTTTTGTTTTCTATGCTAATCGCATAAGTCCAGTTTTTACATTCATTTTCAAATAAATAGAGCAGGCTATTATGTTTATACATATTAGTATTCTATTGGACGCTTGATAATACATACACATGTATAAACTACCTGTGCGTAATCCAGAGAGCAGTAAGAATGAGTGTGCAGCTTAACTTTCTCCTCCCCCTCCTTAACATTTTGTTGGCCATCAGCAGTGGCAGCAACTGCAACACTAAATATTTTTGCACCCTTAGCTGTCTGAGACAAAAAGTTTGTATCTAAGAAGTGAATGAATAATTATGGAACTGATATATAACAGTGTTAACTCATATATAACAGTATATATGAAGAAACCAATTCATTCTCAAGTGCTTGCAAAACCTTGCAACCTTAGTCAAAAGATAGGTCCATTCATTCTCAAGCTCTGATCGTAATATCTCATGCTAAACAGTTTTAAGCACTCAGTTATAAAGGGAATGCAATAACTTACAATATGTATAGCAACTATGATTCAACTAGATTAACAGTATATTCAAGCTTACTTGTTGAGAGAAGCTGATGTAAATTCCTTTACTTGTTGAGAGAAGCTGACGTAAATTCCTTAATTGGTATATCCTTCAACAGTTCATCATGATTTGGCATTGCATCAGCAACTTGTTACTGCAGAGAATAGAAAAAAAAACAAAAAGAAAGAAGGATGATTTAAAGTACAAGACTTGTAACAAATCACTCTTTCAAACAATGAACAGTTCGCAAGCAAATCCATCCTTCACTAAGCTACCTTTATAAAAATAAACTCACTGATTTTGGTTAAACATTAGATTACAACATATTCACCTGGGTGGTAATTCCATAAAATTGTAAAAGCCCTTTTTAGTACCAAACATTCATTACAGGTGGTGAATTCCCCAACATATATGCCCTAAAACCCTAAAATCACATATTCTTGAGTAAATTATGCATTTAATCTTCACAGGGATATAAATGGATCCAAACCAGGATAATTATTCCATCTCTGTCATCCTCACACAAAGGACCTTACTACGAGCTTTGGAACCAACTCACTTGCTGCTTATGTTCTCTTTCTCTTCTGTCCGCAAAAACAACTCACTTGCAAGTTAAGTTCATCAATTGCAGTCTGGGCATCCTCCGCAGAATCCATCGTGACAAACGCAAAGTTACTATTTTTTCCATCCTTTTGCTTTATAATCTAAAAATCAAAAAAATAAAACCAAACCCTATATTACAATTTGCATAAAAATGAAACGTTGATAATTGGAAAACTAAATTTAGAGAGTATACTAGAATTAAACCTCAACGTCTAAAACAGTTCCGTAATGGCCAAAGAGGCTTTTAATGTCTGCAACAGTGAAAGACCACGAAAAATTGGCAACATAAATCTTTCTCTTGGGATTGGAAACTTGGGTTAGTTGTGGGTTTTCATCTACTTCAACTTCCTGAACTGCAGAGCATATCTCAAAACAATGTTTCGTAGTGGGACAGTAGAGAATAGGAAGCGAAGGAGAAGAGAGGGAACTGTGGGAAAGAATAGAAACAGAGCTTTAAGGATCGAAATAATGGCTTATGGAAAAAGATGATTTTGGCTGAAGATGAAGAAGAGTGCAGTGCAGTTTCCAGTGCGGCCATTGATACACGCAGAGACGAGGATGGAGAGAAGGCAGAGACGAGGAAGGCAAGATGGCAGAGACGAGGACGGCGAAACACCAGAGCGGCACAGAGCAAGGGTGAATTCTATTGCACAACGAAAATAGGGAGAGCCCGCTCGAGGGGAGAAAAGGGATGGAAAAAAAAAATTAAAAATTTGTTATTTGATGTAAATTAGATTACAGTATTTAATAATGTTTGTTATATAAATTTATTTATATTTAAATAATTTTTATAATTTAATTATAACAACGATTATCGATAAAAAAATGAGATTATATGTATACATTATAACATCGATTTTATTTTAATCTTCTTAATAATATTTTATAAATTCAACAAAAATATTGTTTTCATATATTAGTAAATCGAACTAGATTTTGAAACACATAAATAATAAATTAAGAATCAATGATTAATTATATTTATTAAAATCTATAATTATTTATCATCTTTCATTGTATAAAATAATTAAATTGTATAAGAATATATATTTTAAAATTATATATAACGTTAAAAAATAGAAAACGTATCGTAAAATGACATAGATTTTTCTTCTTAATAATTCAATCATTTTTTTTTTACCTCGTGGAGAATTAAATCAATATATTTATGGTAATGTTTTAACTATATCCTTTAACAAAAACTATCTTTAATGTATTGTAATTTTTTATCCCAAATTTATATAATTTTCTGCAATAAAACTTTTGTTCTTTTCAAAGACAAAAATCTTGTTCTAAATATATTGTAAATTTTTTTCTTTAATAATTTCGATTTTCAAAGACAAAAAAAATTTCGTAAAATTTAAAATAAATTTCTCAACATTTTTCCCATTTATAAGGACAAATTTTAGTGGAAAATTCACGCCATCTTTTCAATGACCAATTTAAAGTTTGTCTTTAATAATTATTTTGTTACAAAATTTTTGTACTAACTTTTTGTCCTTTTTAATTTTTATTGGTTAAATTTATAGTCAATATTATCAAGGATGAATATCAAATTTTTGTCTCAAATATCGTTTTTTCTTGTAGTAAACCACAGAACATACTAACCATGTGCTCTAAAATGCATCTTCTTAGTTTATTATAATACATATAAAAGGTATAAAAGTTTGCATCCAAGTACTAGTAAATACTATATTTCTATGTATGTTTAGTTCTATGAAAAGAAGCCTTATTTTTTATGAAGACATTTCTATGACTCCTTTTTAGAAGGAGATTAGTAATAAATAAGAAGAGAAAGCAATTGTGGATTTCTGGCTAAGGTGATCCTTCTCCTATAGAATCAGGCGACTCTTTCGAGTCTTCCCATTCTATAGGAGAACTTGAATCAAATAAGGAAAGACCACTCATTTGTTCCAACAACATTTTGATAGAAGGAATAAAGATGGTTACCATTGTGCCTCTATCTTCTGGTGTCCTTACTTCTCTAAATGATACTACTATGCCATCAAATAAGTCTTTTATAATTGATCCTCATGTACATGTTTGTGATTTACATGTTACTTTTGATATCTCTACTACTAACCTTCTAACTCTATTTCAGCACCTACTAACTTGGATCCATAAGTTGATAAACAAGGTAAAAGGTATCCATTTTGAGTTCGTAAATAACTCAATAAGTTAGGCTTCTCCAAAATTTATTCTAATGTTGTTTTATCTTATCTTTGACTTTGTCTCTTATTTTCTTATCCAAAACTCGCTTAAATTTTGCACTTTAAATTTTTTTTTCTATTTTGATCCCTATTCATTCTTAGGAATTTTTTGAAGGCCCAAATGGAAAGATGCAATGCTAGAAAAAAATGAATGCCTTTCAAAAAAATGTACTTGCGAGTTTTCAAGTTACTTAAGAAGAAGAATACTATTAGTTGTAAGTTGGTATTTACTGTGAAATTCCATTCAGATTGGACACTAAAAAGAAATAAAACCAAAGTAGTTACAAACTGATATGCTCAAACACATAGAATTGACTATCAAAACACGCTTGCTCATGTAGCTAAGATGAATACAGTACGAGTTATACTCTTGATTCTAGTAAATCTAGATTAACCATTATTATAGTTTAATATGAAAAATGTTTTTCTCCACAGAGAATTGATAGAAAAGGTATATATGGATTTCCTTATGGGTTCCCAACAAAAATGAAAGGTATGTATGTTGAATAAAGCATTGTATGGGTTGAAATAGTCACCCATGGAATGATTTGGCAGATTGAGTCATTTGATAAAGGAGTATGATTTTATGTAAGTCCTAACAGATCACATTCTTTTTTATAAAAGAAATGATACTAGTATTATCTTATTTATAGTATATGTCGATGGTATGATTGTCATATGTAATAGCACCGGTGAGATTGAAAGGTTACGCAGCTACCTGCCTAAGGATTTCAAAATGAAAGACTTAGGAAATATGAAGTATTTATTGGGATTGAAGTTTATCAATCCAAACAACACTCTTTCTCTCAGAATAAAAATATTCCTTAGTTCTCTTGGATGAAACTAACATTTCTGATTAAGCCCCTACAAACACTCATGTTGAAGTAAATCATGGGTTGACTGTCTATCTTGATCAAATCCAACTAATAAAGAGAGATATAAAATATTAGTAGGAAAATTGATGTATTTAACTTATACTCGACTTGACTTGTCATATGAAGTTAGTGTGGTAAGCCATTTTATGCATAATTCAAGTAAATGGCACATGGATGCTGTGAAATGGATCTTAGCTTATCTAAACTCCTTCCTAAGCAAAGGTATTTTGTTCTCTAAGAATTGGTACCTAGACTTTGTAAGTTCTAAGGTCGAAGGGAAGTTTACTTCAAAATATCTTACAATTCATGGAGATAACTTGGTGACTTGGAGAAGAAACAAAATGTGATATTATTGTCTAGTACGAAAGCTAAATACCTTGCTCCCCACCATGCTATTACCGAGGTCTCTTGTTTTAAGATTTTATTAAGTGAGCTTAGTTTTGATCCCAATGAGCCTATGACACTATTTTGTGATAACACGACAATATTACGATTACCAATAACCGATATAGCATGATTGTACAAAACATATTGAGAATGATAGAGACTACATCATGGACAATTTGGATTCTAATATTAACAAAGTTTTGCACATCAAGAGTAAGGATCAGCTAGTTACCATTATGTCTCATGGTGTAACTAGATGTTCTTTCCCTACCATATTTTCCAATTTGGACATGTGTAATATCTATGTTCTAACTTGAAGAAGAGAGTTAACATGTAACGTGATATGTATGAAATATTTTACAGTTATCTATTAATTTAAATATAAGTAAGAGTACTTATCCTAATCTAAATAGAACTGTTTTTCATTGTGTATAAATACCCAATTGGGATAATTACAAAACAAATTCTTTTACAATTAACCGTACACTTTGCTGGAAACCTCCTATGAATTTTAATAAATTTAACTGTGATACTACATTAGGAAATGATTTGTATATGTAGCAGCAATAGCAAGAGACCTTTGGGGTATAGTGCAAGATATTACAAGAATGTTTGTTTGGCAATTGGTTTAGCTGCTATAGGATTCATAAATGTTTCGATTGAAAGTGACTGTTAAAATATCATACATTTCATCCAAGGTAACCCTAATGGTGTTTCTTGGCAAGCTTTCCATTTCCTAGAATAAATTTTTCCTATAATGGGTAATATGTCTTGGATTTTAAAAAAATGATAATAGAATTGCAATTGACATAACAAAATGGCCTCTTCATTTGGGCATGGAAGGATCTTTTACTTTAGAACAACTCCCTAAGCACATTTGTAAGATAATCAAGGAAGACACCAATTTGTACTGTAATAGTTATATATAAATAGAAGTTGGAACATTTACATCAGAGTAATTATTTTTGCAAGCATTTTACTCTATTATTTTTAAAACGTAACACCACAAAGAAAAAATAACCATTTTTATGCTTTTACTTTATTTTTTTATATTTTTTAAAAAATTATTTATGTTAAAAATTTCTTTTTCAAATGCATTTGAAAAAAAAAACTACAAGACCTAAAATATCTTGTTTTATCTTTATTTTTCCACTTTTTTAAAATAGGTGGACTTTGTGTTCACGAAAATAAAATTCGAACCTAAGTGCTCCGGTTGCAATATCTATTTGGCATATGCAGCCATCCTAAGAAATAATGGTGAAAATCATTCATGAAAACCAAAGCTTAAGTAAACTCTGTCCCTTGAAAAAACTAAATAGCAAAAGTCCTAAACAAGAGAAAAATTTCAATACTCCAAGGGTAATACTCTCTTAGAGAGAGATAAGAACAAATACAAAATACAGAGTCGACTATTCATGAATGGACATGGAATTATAAGTTTATATCTCTCATCAAGAATACCCATTGTCCGTAGTCCCAAAGCATTTAAAACAATTCCCTAAACAGAGAAAATAAAGGCTTGTATAATAAACAAGGAGTGTGGGTTCATGAGATGGGAAAGCGATTCTCAAACCAGTCATTCGGCGTAACACAGATAAAAGAAATTTCAAAAATAACGCAATTATTTATAAACTTACGTGATTTACTATACAAAGCAAGATGTGCATAACATCATGCTTTCTATGATCTTTATTGCTTAACAACCCCAAGCTTCCCAAGTGATGTCCTTATTTCATTGCTGTCACAAACTTCAACTTGAACAACATTGGGACTGTCGTATGGAATAACATGCTCTAAAGGATAAGTCCTGTTGCTGTGAAGTTTACGCGAACCTTCTCCAACTCCCTTCAATATCACAGTCTTGTGAACTCCACCAATCAATCCTTCATAATCTGTGTCACCACATTCTCCTACGAAGACCACAACATTTGACAAGTCCATGCCCCATCGCATATATAGGTACCTAGGAGTACAAGTAATTTACAACTATTCTTGATAATAGTAAATGATGAATATACGAATACATGACAACAAAAAAATGTAAACAAGATGCTGTAGAACCAATCTAACATTTAGATTTTAGATTTAGACAATTATTCATGAGATTGTACATAAGCAAATCTAGTTCACAAAAATGTTTCCTCAAAACATGGCATACTAATACAGCTTTGGGGCCAAACTACATCGAGATTGTAGGTGTAAATTAGGATGAGATTAATTTTATAAACCAATTTCATCTTGTCTCACTTACTGTTGTGATGGATTAGAATGGTATTAAGATATGACAAGTTAAGGATATCTCATTTATCCCATATAAACTTAAATAAGACAAGTAAAAATATAAAAATAAGAAAGAAAAGAGAACCAGACTATTTATATTATGAAAGTCTAATAGAAAGAAAAGAAATGAAAACAAGGATGGCACATTAGGTTAAAAGTGAGGCCTATTAGGTATAAGTTTATGTGGCATGGGATGGGATCGGATAGGATGAGTTTTATTTGGGTTGAGACAATTTTGAACCATGAGCTCATTAAAGATATTAAATGAGACGTGACATGGTGTGGTACAACCTAATTTACATCTCGATTAATGATCACCTAAGGCTCCATCAAACTGATGAACCTCTCAGAAGAAGCAATTTAGACTTTTCTAACACTAAAATATAGCAGTACTGATGTCCCAAATTGTTTTTAAGTAAAAAAAAGTCCCAAAATAGCTCAAGTAAGGCCTTACATAAGTTATGTACCTTGCATGATCAATTTGGGAGATTTTTTTTATGTAAGGCTTCATCTAAGGCCTTGCATGATCAATTCACTTGACATCCAACAGAGGAAACATTAACTCTTAATTTATAGTATATTATCCTTTTGTAGTTAAGCAACCAATGTTCGAATGAAATTTTGGGCAACAAAATGATATGGAATTTAGTAACTCAAAATTCATTGTCCATCCTATAGTAATAAAAAAAACAAGGGCAGGAAAACAGGGGAGAACTCTACCTGAGGGCTTGAGCTCTAGAAGCCAGCACAGGGATGAAATTCAGCCTCCGACTATTTTGACAATAAATGACATGGCACCGAAGTGCTTGAATTCTTATCAGCTTCCTTAGTTCCTTTAAAGGTGGGATCTGCATATACAAAATAAGCACTATAAGAAATGGTGAGTGGGTAAGTAAGCCGCAGTGTCCTAGAGAAACAAAAGTTAAAAGAAAACGAGAGTTTGAAACCATTTACAATCAGCTTACCAACGAAGAAATAACTAAAGGAATAAAAGTGCTAAGATTTTTTTTTTCTCTTTTCGATTAAAGAAACATAGATATTACCATTAAGGTGTCTTTCACTTTAAATGCATAGCAATGTGCAGTTGATCCTGAGTCATCTTCTGAAACAATTTTTCCTTCTCCATTTTTCTCATTGATGGAAGCTTCCCAGCGAACTAAAGTCTTCCTCAAACCTTCTCCACCCCAACGGTAATTAATATGAGAACGGTAGTCTAAGTCTACTACAAATGGTAGCCCTGTTGGATTGTCCTCACAGTTAGAGGATGAATAGTAGATCTCACTACCACTGTTACAGATAAAACCATCGAAATCCGATGGGCTGAAACCTCTTGAGATCAGGAGAGAAGAAATATCAGATATTGTCAAGGCTGTTGACAACATAAACCCTATAGACCCAGCATCTTTCTCCTTTCCTACTGCTTGAACAACCTTTTCAATGATTTCCAGAAAATGTGAGGTCGTATCACAATCCACAGCAATTACAAATATATATTTTCTCCTCCTGAATGCAGGAAACTTGTTGGTGCCAATACTGTAATCTTCTTTCTCAAAAAACCCAACCTTTTTGGTCCCGGAAACACCTTTGGACAATGTCAAAAGAGTGTGCTCTAACCTTTTTTTCCCATCAGAAGCATTCTCTTCGTCTAAAGCAGTAACAAAAACATTACTCCCTTCATTTTTATCACCATCGAATGAAAACTTCAAGTTCAAAGATATATCTTGTATATCTCGCAAGGAATCACCAGGTGAATCAGGTTCTGCTTTCTCAAATTCAGCATCACTTCTTTGCCACTGAGGCTGCCTTGGTTTGCAGCTGGCAATTCGAGATAAGTATGTTTTACAATGCTCAGGCCATGAGAAAAGGTGAATATTTTTCAACCCATTCTGCCTGCATCTTTCCCAGAGTTTGTTATCTGAAACAAGTTTCAGAAGGGCATCGGCAATAGACTGCTGATCATGTGGATCAACTAATAGACCATTATCAAGCACCTGAAATAAGTTGAGAGTAGTCATTTATTAGCATGTATTAATCTTCAACTCACAAATATCCAAGAAACAGTTGAGAATACTTCCAAATAAAGAATGCTCAGAATACACACACCCTATGAATATCAACAGGACCCCCATTTTTTGTAGCAACCATTGGTAAACCATGAGCAGCTGCCTGTTCCAAGAAAAGAGCTTGTACTGGAAAGAACATAACTATCAAAAATGTAGTATTTATGTAAAGGATAAGAATTCACCTCGATTAAAGTAAGCCCAAATGGCTCAATTAAAGCTGGATTGATGAATACGCCCTACAAAAAGAAAGTTAATTGGAATAAAGTCAAATAAAACAAATACCAGAAAATCTTAGACATAACAATCTTTGTTTGCAAACATAACATGAATTTTTTTTTCTTTTTCTTTTTCTTTTAATCCAATTCAGACAAAAAAGATCTAAAATTATGATTTACTATTACAAGTATTACAGAGGAAATGGGAAAACCTATGTGTAACATGAGATCATCTCCTCTACTATAAATGGGAAACTGCTCAATACTAAAGGTACACAAATTCTGCTCCTCTGTAACACAACAGAACAGAGGCATGAGTAAGCAAGTTCAATAATCTTTTGATTGCATGTAAACATTTAAATTTTTATTATTCGGCATTAACTTCATATAGAAGAACCATATATTAATACATGTTATTTCCTAATGTAAGGATAAAGATTGGAATTAAAGATAAAGGTGGATACAGCGTGTAGAAAACAGCAATCCCTCACCAGGCAAATAATTAGACATGAAGACAACTTTTTTCCTACTTGGAAGATGAATGCATCAAGCTCAATCAGTGATAAGCTTCAATTTTTATTTTTTTAAAATATTATCCCATGCTAATTCAAAAGGGTGTCAGCCCATCTCATACCATAAAGGGAGAAAATCAAATAGCACTCAGAGAGCTGAAAGAAATGCAAAACATTTATGCAAATTCGACACAATTTCACTTTAAAACTATTATGTGCAAATTTATCCTTTTTAAGAAATGCAATTACATCACTCTTGTTCTTGCATAATCATAAGAAATAAAACTAAAACACTACCTTTGCTTTTGCCGCTAGACCATAGATATCACGAACATCAGATTGTGTGTGATGTTTAGGATATGCCACATGACCATATAGATCATATTTGTCTATCAGCTTCAGAACAGAAAGAAGTACAGAGGCACTTGTACTAGACATTTCATCTATATTATCACGGTTTCCCATTATTAGTGTCTGCCCAACAACAAAAAACTCAAATTTTTAGGATATAAAAATGTTTTATAATATAAAATTTAAGAGATATAACTGAATACATAACAATGGTGATTTGTGGCAAAATGCTTAAGATAACACAACAAACTATTGCAGATAAAAATACATACAAGGTTTGCAAGCTCCCTCAAATGGCGACACTCTCCAAATGCTTTAACTAAAGTGGTAATATTCTTCTTAGGGTCTGGCCTTGCAAGTGCGAGTATCATTGGCTTGCGTGGATTGGAAAAGAAACGCATGATCTGTCAATTCAAATGCTTAGTGGTGTTAATGATAAGATGATAAAGTCACAGTTGTGAAAGGGTGTAATAATCTCAATGCCCTTGTTAGCCATAGATCATTAATAAAGTTAAAAACATATACTTCTGACAGGATGTAACAAGGCAAGAACCAAACACAAAGAAGGGTTACAACCTCAGACCAAATTGGTAGATCTGGAGAAGAAGGATTATCTTCGTTTCTATCAACTTCATCCATATCACCATCATGCGGTACAATATGATGAAATTCCATTCCAGGAGGAATTGCCTGAATATTATAGTTAAATTTGTATGAGCTTTAAAATATTGCATGGAGAAGATTTTATATGTAGAATGGAGTATCACAAGTTAATAGAGAACAAGAACATATTGGTTTCTTAATACTTACAACCGTACGGGGCATAAATCTTCCATGACAACTAACACCCCTCCTAGCCCTCGCTCTCAATTTGCGTTCAATTATAGGATCAAAACCTTCATACAAGCGCCACTGCTGTTCTATCTCCTGTCTGGTGCTGGTTATGATAATTTCAGAGGCATCAAGAGCTGCCTCCTCAGCTTCAATTCGCCGCATTATTTTGTATGTTACATTTATTTCTTCTAAAAGGCGTCCTTGTTTTAAAAGTTGTTCAAGCTTATCTCTTCCAAGTGAGTGACCAGTAAAAACCATGGGAACATTTAAGGCTCCAGATATAAGAGCAGCAGAGTCACCTGCATCTGCATAATGCCCATGAACTGCTACAGGCCAAACTGGCTGCCCACCACCAATTTGCTCACCCAGAACTTTGGACATCTGTTTGATGTGGCTGAGTGCATTATCAACAAATTCGGGAATGTGAGGCCAGAGAAGTTCTTTTGGTATATATTTATCTTTTGGTCCAAATGGTATACGAATTATATAAGCACCACTACTCTCCCCTAGCTCTTGCTGTGAACTATCAAAGGTTTTTGTGTTCAGCATTTCTGTTGGTTCAGCATATGTCCAATCAACATCTGGGGCTGCTACTTGTCTTGTCAATAAATCAACCCGATATACTCCAGGTGTCGTACCCAAGGCCCTGGCAAGTTCTACTACGTACTTAATCTGATTATAGTAAAGATTTCAAACCCCAAAGTAAGTAATATACCAGTTTCCGGTCCAAAAGACTATATGAAATGGTTAAACATTAATAGCCAAAGTGTATTAAAAAGTAACCTAGCATCATAAATTACCTGGCCACCGGTATCAGAATCACGACCAAGCTCCATGTTTTCACCTCGAATCAAGCCATGAAGGCTGCATTAACACTGCTTGTTAAAAGAAGTAACTAATATCATGAATATCATACATATACTATGTATTTTAGTTTTTGTTTTTAAACTACCTTTTTCAGAAACAAAATATGAACTTAGAATTAATATCCACCTAACCAAATGAAAGACAAGGCACAGAAAGGTCTAGTTCTTGCCTTATTAACACGATGTAGAGCTTCTTATCCTTCTGCTGACTAGCCCAGTTCTCCATTGCCTCAACAGAATGGATTCTATGCATTCTCCCTTTCGTGCTATCACCATGAGCTGCAGCATCACCAACTATGTCTCCTTTCTCTCCTTCTGATAAGTCTTCTGACATGTCAGCAGTTACCTCTCTGCGCCCCCTTTCGCTTTCAATACGACGCTTTGCAATGCGATGAGCTTCCTCTCCTTCAATCTGATAGATTAAAATACATTTTTGTCAAATAAAACAGAATCAGTAATAAAATAAAATAAAATACAAGATGGGAGCTAATCAAAGCTTAAAATGTTTGCAGTTAGTAGGTAATCAAACTGGTTTGTTTGCTAGACGAAGGTGTCCAGAGAAATGGAAATTTTTGGAAAAATACATAACCTACTTATAATTCAGAACAATTAGAGTAATCTCATGGAAATTATATCCCAAAATTGGCTTAAAAGGTTTCTTTTAAGTTTTGCAAATTGTGAATCTAATCCAGAAATATTTTAAAAGAAAAGCTCCGAGTTTAAATTCATCCCTCAATTAGTCCATAGCACAATTTAAGACAAAGTGCCAGTGAGATATCAAGCCTCATCACACTGACATCACTAACAAAATAAACCAACATTTTTTATTATGCAAAACAAATTATGGATGTATCATAAAACATTATACCAGAAAAACAAATTAAATAAGGTGAAAAATAATAAACGATCAACTCCAAAACAAAAAACAAAATGAAAATTCAATGATGAGAGGAAGAAAATAAAAAACGAACCTGCTTTTTTCTACGAGCCAAATTCCAAATCCTCCAGCACATGTTCTCCAACCTGGTGTTCCTCTCCTGCGGACTCCTGGTCGCTGCAGCCTTAGAAAAAACGAAGACACCAAAAACCAATATGTTCGTAAACATAATATCGCGATGAAACCCAACTCGATTATCAAAGCCATGAAATTGAGAGATATAAGAATCATACTCGAACCCAGGAGCGATAAAGATCGGTTTCATCGAAGCCACTGATGACTTGATCAACGAAATAGCGAGTTGGACTGAAACGACCTCTCTCTCTTAGAAGGAGAGATGATTTAGCGTCGTCAAGACCTGGCCCTACATCGAGAATCGCCTCCAAGTAACTATTAACCCAATCGTTTCCCGCCATTGCCAACCACTCTTTGTTTTTTATCTTCTTCAAAATGACAATGCACTGAAACAATGTATGTGGTTATATATAGCTTCCGAGATATTGATAGAGTGACATAGGCATAGAGTTTTGGAACTTTCGATGCTCTGCTTTGACAATGGCGAATCCGAGTGACTAGAGAGAGAAAGATTTACTTTGATTTAGAGAGAGACACGTTAGTTACGTTTTTTCCGAAGAATTAAAATAATAGTAGTTATATATTACGTAGTGGGTTGTATCCCAGGAACGTGTGTGTTTTTATTTATTCTATTCATTATTAAATCTCTTAGCATCTGCTTAATTAATTAAAAATTTAATTTATATTTAATCGAGAATAAAATAATAATCCAAACATTTAAGGTTTTTCAAAAAATAATTGGAATCCAACTTCTCCGGAAAAGTTGGATTTATATCTATCATTTATATATATTATAATTATAAATAATTTTTAAAAAATATTTATTAATAATATCGTATGATATTATTTATGATTTTTATAATAAATAATATTTAAAAAATTAATTAATTAAAATAAATTACATTTTATATAATTTTGTTAAAATATTAATTTTTGTTTAAGTTTTCTTACTGAATATTAAATAATTAATAAAATAATTATAATTATCAAATAATGTAATCACGTTTTAACCTTAATTAACATAGAAATATTAGATTAATATAATTTTTTAAAATAAAATTAAACAATTCACATATGGAACTCTTGATCATACATTTATATATCATGAGATTTTAATGTCGGCAAATTAAATAGACCGGACTATAATTTTTTCTTAACCAATCCTTTTTTTTTATTCAAAGCAAATAAACCAATAACATAATCTAAATATTTGTAAAGTCTGAATCACTTTTCTTAAAAATAATAAAAAAATAAAAAATATTTGCCTTCTTTTAAATTTATTTATTTTACCTTTTTTTTTTCAATTAAAACTTAAATTACAGCAACTCGCCGACGTCCATGGAAAATTGGATTTGTCTCAAGTTGTGATAATCGGATTTTTTTTTTCTTCTCCTTAGAATATGTGGTTGTTTCTCTCCGACAAAGACTAAGAAAACTTTCTTTAACACAAACTTGTGATATCAAAATTCAAGCTTAATCTTTTAAACAAAATAGGATATATATCTTTCTTTTTTTGGTGGCATACGAATGGAATATAAGAATATCCTCCTTCTTTATAACATAATTTTTTTATATAGAAATCAATTTTCATGATTTCGATTTCTAAAATTAGGATTTAGGGTTTGTAACGAGTTCCAAACGGTGGGTGGGTGGGTGATGTGGAGAAATGGTGAACCAAACTTCTATTTTCACAATTATTTAAAAATCTTTAATTCTTTGATACAATTTAATAGTTTCAAAACGTATATATTTTTCTTCACGTTGTATAATATAACAATAAAAAATGTATGTTTTAAAAATAGTTAAAATTAAACCAATTGACTAAGTCATATAAAAATAGGAATTTTTTTTTTAATTATTTGATAAAAATTATGGCTTGTTTGATAGTCTCTTTCTTTCCTTTGAACACATACATGATAAATTTAACACAAGTTTTTGAAATTAAAAAAAAACACATACTTTCTTTTAATAAACAATTGTTTTCAATGAATTATGCCTTTTAACTAATATTCCTATTTAAATAATAATTAAGAAAAAAGTATGATATTCTTGATAATATGAACTCTTAAAGTTATTTAAATTTGTTTATAGAACAATGCTAATCAAGTAGTTCATCTTTTAGCTTCTTGGGAAGCTGCAACATGCTTTAGACAATTTCACCTTTTGTATTTATCTAGAGTTTCTCTATCACTATCAGGCGGTTATATATAGTTTGGATGTTAATTAATCTTAATCTTATAAATAATATAAAAAGAAATTTTTATTTTTATATGAAAATCATGCTATAATTTTATAGATAATATATTATATTTTAATTGATAAAATTTACTATAAATATTAACGTATCTCTTTATATAACATAATCCGTTTTTTATTTATTTATTTTTAAATTATATTTAGTATAAAAAATAATTGATTATATGTATTAATTATATTTTAATGAAAAATTAAAAGAAAAAACCATAATTGATTCTAGAATAAATTTATAATTTATAATTTCTCACGATAAAAATTTAAAAAATAAAAAAATCAAAAGATTCATAATATTTTTTTATTATTACATGAATTAAAGGATAAAATTGAAAGTATTCGTAATATTTGTTAAATTATAATTTATTTTTAGTATAAAATAATTGATTATATATATATATATATTAATAATTACCTTTTAGTGGAAGAATAAAAAAATTAAAAAATTCTTAAAATATTTGATTTTATGCATAATAGTTAATATAATTTACAATCAAATATGTACAATATATAAAAATAATTTATTATATATGAATAAATTTATAATTTATAAATTATTTTTTATTGAAAATTTAGAAAAGATACGTAAAAAGATTCATGATCATTATAATAATTGTTTATTATTATGAAATTAAAATAGAAAATTAAAAATCTTATAAATATGTATTAAATTTTAATTTATTTTTTTAAATTATATATAGTATAAAAATTTAATTATATGTATTAGTAATTCCCTTTTGGTGAAAATCAAAATCAAAATCAAAACATTACTAAAATATTTAATTATATATGAAAAGATTAATGAAATTGATAATTAACATAAATTAAAATAAAATCAAAATCAAAACAAAATAAAGATACTGTGAAAGATAGGAAAGATATAGAAATACTTAACCACGGAGTCCTAGTCTCCTAGTGATGTATGGTAAACAATCGATGGATTTGGTAAGAGATGTATTTGTTTTTGTTTATAAATATTATAATAATTATCTATTATTATGTAATTAAAAAAAATTAAAACTATTTTAAATATGTGTTAAATTAATATATTTAAAAAATATGTATAATGTATTTTCTCGTATAACATAATTTAATTATAATTTTATTTAGTAAATTTATATTCTAAATTATATTAATCATAAAAAATAATTAATTATATATATTAATTATCTTTTAGTAGAAAAATTAAAAGGCAAAAAAACCTTCGTAAAATAATTGATTATACGTGAATAAATTTAAAATTTATAAATTCTCTTTTAATGAAAATTTAAAAATAAAAAATAAAAAGAATTATGATTATTATAATATTTTTTATTATTATGGAATTAAATAAGAAAACCAAAAGTTTTATTAATATGTATTAGAATTTAATTTCTTTTTTAAATTATATTTAATATAAAAATAATTAATACATATATTAATAATTATCTTTTATTTGAAGAATAAAAAGAAAAACTAAAAGAATTCTAAAATATTTGATATTTTTATGAAACATTTTGTTATAGTAAAAGTTAATAAAATTGAAAAATAAAAACAAAATAAAAAGACTCATATATGTTATAATAATTATTTATTATTACGAAATTAAAAGAAAAAATATATTTTCTACTAAAATGTGCTAAATTAATTACTAAAAAAATTATACTGTAATTTTTAATGTATTTTCACATATAACATAGCCAAATTATAATTTAATGTTAAATTATATTTAGTATAACAATAAATGATTATATGTATTAATTATATTTTAATAAAGGAATTAAAAAGAAAAAACAAAAGACTCTTAAAATAATTAATTCTATCTCAATAAAATTTAAATTTATAAATTCTCTTAGTGAAAAATTTAAAAAGAAAAAATAAAAAGAATTATGATTATTATAATAATTGTTTATTATTATGAAATTAAAATAGAAAATTAAAAATCTCATAAATATGTTAAATATTATTTTATTTTTTAAATTATATTTGGTGTAAATAATTGATTATATATAATAATAATATATTTTAGTGGAATAATTAAATGGAAAACTAAAATATTTATAAAATATTTGATTCTATATGATATAATTGATGAAATTAACAATTAAAAAGAAATAAAAAGACTCATAAATATTATAATAATTATCTATTATTATAGAATTAGGAGAAAAAATCAAAATTTCCCTAAATATATACTAAATTAGTATACTTAAAATTTATAATTTATATAATATTATTGAAAAATTATAAAAAGAGAAGTTCGCTTTTTTCTTGCTTCTAAAAACTACAATGATGTTCAATAGTTTTAGAATTTTAATAATTTTTACATATTTTTCTTTTAATTTTTAATTATATATATATATATATTTATTTATTGTGATAAGTAAAATGATATCAAAGTAATTATCTATTTTATGTTTTAGTTTGAAATTTATTGTATAGTCGCATTAAGTATACAATTATTTTGATAAATATGAATTTTGAGTAATAAATAGAGATACATTTAATTAATAAATTGTAAAATTGTAAAAATTAATAAATATTATTTGTTATTCTCTATGTCTTAGTATGAGTTTGATTATTATACATATTTTATTTTTAAACTTACCATTTTTATCTTGATTTTGAATTTTTTTTAGTTTGAAATGTATTGTATAACTGCATTAAGTATATAATTATTTTGATAAATATAAATTTTGAGTAATAAATAAATATACATTTAATTAATAAATTATAAAATTGTAAAAATCAATAAATATTATTTGTTATTCTCTATGTCTTAGTATGAGTTTGATTATTATACATATTTTATTTTTAAACTTACCATTTTTATCTTGATTTTGAATCTTTTTTATTTTACCCACTTTTTACTTTTTGATTAACACTGTCACCTAATAGATAAGTAAAAATCTCATCTAAGATAACAAAAAACTAAGTAATTATTTATTAAATCTTGTTATATCATCTAAATTAATTACAATATATGATAATTAATTAAAATATTTTAAATTAAATTTCTGAACGTGTAATGTTTATTTTATTAGCTATTTTATGTATCTTTGAGAGTTGAGACGAAAAATTTATTACTTGTACTGTATATCTTAAAAATGTATTAAATTTTGCGTGTACGTTACGTGGTTAACTGCCTTAGTACCCCTTCCATAATTTATACAAATCCTGATTGTTTTTTTCTTTTGTTTATATGAATTATATATTTATTTTGGAAGTTTTTTCATTAATTAGATGCATATGAAACGACAGTTGTGTGTACTTGTGATTTATTTATTTTCAAAGAGTTGCTATATATAATATAAATATTAATCAATCATCTTACTTATAATTTTACCTATTTACTATTTTTTTAATTTTCACTTTGTTTCTTTTATTTTTTATTCTAATTTAATCTATTTATTTTTAGTCAAATTTAAAATCAATTACAAATTAAACTTCAACATTGTAAAAAAAATATAAGAATATTAAAGTGTAAAAAATTTAAAATAATCGATTAAATTATAATAAATGAGTAAAAAAATTAAAATTAAAAAATTAAAAATAAATTGACCAATTTAAAAGAAAAATAAAAACAATCAAAGCATAAAATTTAGAAAATTTTAGTAACCATTTTTATAGTCCATATATACTCCATCCTAAAAAATATGCGAGATATATATTCTCAAAGTAGATGCTTATAAATATGAAGCATATTTGACAATAAATAAATATATCTCTCTAGTTTTTTATTCTTAAAATATGGAATATTAAGTCAATCCAATCAGGAATAATTCGATATGGTTCTTTTAAGAAAAAAAGGGGTTTAAGTATTAGATTCCTCAACCTTAAGAATATAATAAAGATGAAATAAGTAAGAGAACTTACAAATGGTTTTAGTAATAGAGTGATGAGAATTTCCCTTCTCTCTCTCCTTTTATAATGTTTTGAATCAATAATTTATCAGCTAAATAGTAAAGAAGGCATGCAATAGGTATATCAAAATGTCTTCACACTCGTCCCATTTAACCTCTCAAAAAATGACATTATTATTAGCCAACATAGTTAAATTCATGGGACTATATCCAATAAATTTTTTTATACTAATTATTAATTTAGAAAATTTGTAAGATAATTATGGAATTGAGTATTAACGATACAAAATCGTCATCGAATTAGCAATATCGATATTGTATATACTTTAGTTTTATATTTGTAAATTTTTTATAAGTGTATGAATCGTTTTATAAAAAATGACAAATATATTACCAAGGTCGATCTAAGAAAAAAATATATGTGATTTTTAATTTATTATTCAAACTTTTAAAAACGAAATTAAATCCTAAACATTCTGTCACAATATTTTGATTTGTGTTTCCTAATCTAATAACATAAAAAATAAACATAAATATAGATTCAATAAATAATAATGCAAATTTTTATTACTCATAACAGTGAAGTATTTATGAGTATAATAATTAAGTTAATTATATTTGCTTATAATATTTAAGTTATTAAATATATAAATTGATTTTAATTGATTTTTTTTCTTTTTGTTATGAAAGTGTTTTTAGTCGGAGTCCAAATTCTTTTGTTTAATATTAATTAACTAATATATTTAGATGGTGCTTATTAATTAATTAAGTATTAAATTTTAGTTTTATTTCTAAGAAAATTGTAAACCGTCTTATCACACCTTTAGGCACAGTCAGTTAGTTAGACTTTATTCAAAGTGTCTAAATTAAACCTAAGAATTTAATTATCTGAGTACTAACTTTCAAGTTTTAAAACCATTAGTGAAGATATGTTATCAATATATTTTTAAATAATAGTTCTTATAAAAACTTTTGAAATAAAGTTCCACTCTAACTATTAGGCGATTGTACCAACAAATAGAATGAAACTACTCTAAATCAGATCAGATAATTAATCCTTAAAATCTAATTTTTAGATTTAAGTTTGTAATGAAAAATAATATATTTTTCTCTAACATCTTTAATATAAAATTTTGAATAAAAACAAAATCAATTTATTTTATAAAAATATTTTACCTATTTATATTAAGTCTAAGAATTTAATTATCCGAGTACTAACTTTCAAGTTTTAAAACCATTACTGAAGATATGTTATCAATACATTTTTGAATAATAGTTCTTATAAAAACTTTTGAAATAAAGTTTCACTCTAACTACTGGACGACTGTACCAACAAATAAAATAACATTACTCTATATTAAACCGGATAATTAAACCTTAAAATCTAATTTTTAGATTTAAGTTTGTAGTGGAAAATAATATATTTCTCTTTAATATAAAATTTTGAATAAAAATAAAATCAATTTATTTTATAAAAATGTTTTACCTATTTAATATTTCGTAAGCATAACAATGTTATTATTATATCATATTTACAAGTTAAATTTATTCACATATAAATTAAATATAACATATAAGAATAAAATATAAAAATAACTGTAAAGAATTTATTTTAAAATTATACCTCAAAAGAATCCTTATAAAACTTTTATGTTAATTCTGTTTTTTGGAAAACCACCAAACAGATTTGCACTTCCGTTTATTGAATCAAAAACTAAAAATTTACAAAAACATAACTAGTTTTTCTAAAAAAGAGAAGAACTTTAAAACTAAAAAAACTAGCAAACCTTCTTAGAGAGAGAAAACTAGAGAGAGAAGAGTTGAGAAATTATGTTTTTTGGGATGATTTTTACAATAGGGGAGATGGTCCATTTATAAGTGAGGAAAAAGTAAAAAAGTGGAAAAATATCTTAAAAGTTGATCTTGGATGCGTTTGGACAGGCTGGCATACATGTGGGGTGAGATTTGTGGGGGGACGGGCTCTAACGAGCATTAGTGTCCACGGGCACGCCTGGGACTTGGCGTGACATGCATGTGATTCAACGTGGCGTGCATAGGACTAGGCAGATGGGTATGCGGGGCAAGCTGGACTAGGTATAACACATTCAAGACTTGACATTTTTGATCTTTTTGTCCAATTTTTCCATTTTTTTGACTTTTCCTTAACATATTTGTAATGTATTACCTCCAGTGTTTTTTTCAAGTCTTTAAATTATTTTTGAACGAATATATATCTAAAAATTAATAAAAATACCTGTGATTTCGTAAAGATAAATTGATATAAAAATATAATAAAATCATACAAATATAGATCTATTTAATCAATTAAAATACATTAAATTATGGTAATTTTAGTACTTTTTAAGCACCCATAAAGTCTGCTTCAATTTCATGATGTATGGCTTGATCATCCTACTTTCTTTGACTTAGTATTTGCTACTTGGTTAACTCCTACCAGGCTAGTCCTGTGTCATGGCAGAGATAATAAATTTTTTAGACGGATCTAAATAGTACAAATTTTTGTTTATAAAATATTAAATATAAGACACACAAACTAGAGATAGTGAATTATAATTTAACAATGTGAAGCCCATTTGAACACATTGAAAGTTTAGAGTTTAAGTCTCATTTACGAATGTATGAGTTGAGTTGAACAAAAACCTAAAATCTATTGTAGGCATAATTCATACTCCAAAATGTATTATAGGGATAATTCATATTTATGTAAATTTAACACATAGTTATAATTGATATTTTTAATATAGAGGCATTGCTATTATTTTAATTATAATTGTATATCTTATAAAATATCTTAATATAATTATTCAATAGATTGAGTCATTATCTTTTTTTTAATATGAATATCATTAAATGAAATAATAGATAAGTAAATGTAGTAATTAATAATTAAGAGGTTTTTATGAATTATAATAAAAGAAGAAAAATAAAATATGATGCTAATGAGTACTTGAAAAACATTAATATTACGTTATTTATTAGCACTTAAATGTTATATATAGATTTGAGTTTGTATGACTTTATCATTATTTTATCAAATCTATATATTTGAAATTAATATTATGTTTTGTTATTTTTAGGGTATTTTTAACTTCAAATTAATTCAAAAGATAAACACTTAAAAAATTTATTTGAAGCACTCATTTATAATTTAAAAGAATAATAGAATAAAATATGTAAAGCTTACATGTAATCTAACCAGTTTGAAAGATGTGAAACATAAAGTGGAACACAAGTAATGCGGGTAGTAACATGGATTATAGTGGTCCGTTATGCATTTCATTTTGTTCAAAATCAAATTAAAGTAGCGAGATATGGGTCGTGGCTATGGAAACATTAGGTCGTAAGGTGACCTTCTCGTAATTGATTTTATGCATTCCAAACGAGACACAGGCTGCGATAGTGGAAACATTTGGGCTGTAACACACAATGCTTTTTTCCTCACGATCTCCATTTCTAGCCAATTTTTCAACTATAAATAAGAGCTATTTTTTAGACATATAAGAATCAGATGTTTCTATCTGATTTCAAATAGAATTTAGTTTTTAGTTTTTCATAATTTCTTTTATATACAATTTAGATTAAAGTATTATAGATAAGAGGCAATTAAAGATAGTTATTCTACATCAAGTGATACAAAATTATTATTGTAATCTAGGAAATATTGTGAAGATTAATGTTTCTTCTGTGGAGTAGAATACATCAGTTTATTTATCTTTGGGGGTATAAATTTAATTTGTATTCTTACTTTTTAGTAAACAATGTTGTATTTTTTGAATTTTTTATAAATTAATTTACTTATAATTCATTATTTTTAGCATGTCTGGTTGATTGTGATAATGAAATTTTAGTTATGTTAATATGTTTTTTATGCGGACCCTTTAGTTGAACAATCCTAGGAACCCATGAACTCAAAGGAATAGGAACAATTTATTTGCTAGGAAGATGTTGAAGATGATCGAATTAGAACTCTAAGGAAACAAAGTCCTTAAAACTCTAACCGTGAGACCCCACAAAGGATCATCACTCCCTTTGATACGTCGAATTTAAGCATTCAATTGAGAACACAACAAAGTAAAACAAAAGGCTTTCTAAAATAAACTTGATAAATGCTAAAAGGTTCTTCTTCAAAATTACATAGTTGCTCCTTTCTATAAGTAACAAACCCCAAAGAAAAAACCCTAAATGAAATGGGCCTATTTATTTGTGGATTGGACCTAATAAATCCCTAAAAAATAAGACTAAAAGGACTTATGATAAATAAAACATAAAAGGTTCACAATTAACTAAAACAAAAATTGTTTTCCAAATTAATCCTTACATTCAACTTGATCTTCGAAATATATCCCTTGCATAAAAAGATTATAGATCATCCTTGGTAAAGCTTTGGAATCTTCAAATTTAGTTTTAGAATCTTCTAGCACAGTCTCTTTGTATTGCACTTTCAGCCTTGCAAAGCTTCTTTCATCCTCTTTGTCTTTGCCCTAGTCATTGGACTGCCAATTCCTTGCAAAAGATCTTGAGAATATTTGAAAACATCAATTTGGTTAGCATGTTGATCTTTGTTATTCCCCTTTTCTTTGAAAATATTCTTCCTCAAATCACCTATATCAAATAAGGATAAATCAACAACATTAAAAGTTGCACTAACATTGCGTTATCATTGATCCGTTCCAAAACTTGAAAAGGTCTATCTCCTTAAGGCTACAATTTTGATTTCTGTTGTATGGGAAGCCTCTACTTACACATGTGCACCCAAACCCAATCCCCAGGTTGGAAAATAACCTTCAAATGCCTCTTATTAGCTTGTTTAGCATATTTCTCATTCTTCCTTTCAATGTTGGCCCGAACTCTAGTATGTAAATCCTCCACAAAATATTCATTTTTATTACCATCAAGATTAGCATGCTCATTAGTAAGCAAAGGTAAAATATTCACAATTGTTAAAGGATTAAAGCCATAAATAATTTCAAAAGGAGAAAACGAAAAAGTAGAATGAACATACCTATTATATACAAACTCAATATATGGAAAACACTTCTCCTATTGCCTTAAATTCTTTTAAATGATAGCAAGCAACAAAGTAGTGAGTGCCTTATTAACTACTTTAGTTTGACCATCCCTTTATAGAAAATAATAGTTTAGTTTCTAATTTATTCCATACAGTGTGCCAAAAATGACTTAGGAACTTAACATCTTTATCACTAACAATTGTCTTAGGGAACCCATGCAAACGAGCCATTTATTTAAAGAACAAATCATCAATATATGTTGCATCATTGGTTTTAGAATATGCAATAAAATGAGCCATTTTACTAAACCTATCAACAACAAAATATAAGTTATCCTTACCACTTTGAGTCCTTGGTAATCCTAAAACTAAATCCATAGATATATCAATCCAAGGTTGATTAGACATAGGTAAAGGGGTATACAAGCCATGCCGCTTAACTTTAGATTTTGTTTGCCTATATGTAATGAACTTTTCACAAACAGGTTTCACATCAGGTTTGATATTAGGCCAATAAAAATGCTCACGTAAAATATCTAAAGTCTTTATAATACCAAAGTGACCCATCAAACCTCCCTCATGACTTTCCCTAACAAGAAACTTACGAATAGAACAAATAGGTACACAAAATTTATCTTTCTTGAATAGAAATCTTTCATGCCTATAAAAACTACCAAACGTACACTTATCATATGAATTCCATACTTAGCTAAAATTAGAATTATTGGCATACAAATCCTTAAGAAAATTAAACCAAGTAATTTAGTTTGCAATGAATTAAGTAACATTTATCTCTTAGAAAATGCATTAGTTATAATGTTTTCCTTCCCATGCTTGTATTTGATTACATAAGGAAACATTTCTATGAACTCCAACCACTTAGCATATCTTTTATTAAGCTTACCTTGTGTCTTCAAGAACTTTAAACTCTCATGATCGGAATGAATGATGAATTCCATTTGCCACAAATAATGTTGTCATGTTTGAAGAGTTCTCACTAATGCATAAAGCTCCTTTTCATAAGTAGGATAATTCAATACTACCCCACTTAGCTTTTTGCTAAAATAAGCAATTGGTTGGAATTCTGCATCAAAATAACTTCTATGCCAATTTCGGATGCATCACATTCTCTCTCAAAAGATTTATCCAAGTTAGGAAAAGACAACAAAGGTGCATTAGTTATCTTATCTTTTAAATTTTTAAAGCTCTATCATGCACATCATCCCACTTAAAAACAACATTTTTTTGACAAGTTCATTCAAAGGTGCATTGATATAACTAAAATCTTTAACAAACCTTCTATAAAAACTTACTAAACCATGAAAACTTCTTACCTCATTCGCATTCATAGGTGTAGTTCAATCCCTTATTGCATTTACCTTTTCTTCATCAATGCTAATACCCTATGACCTAACAAAAAATCCAAGAAACACGATAGATTCCATACAAATCATGCTCATTATAAGATTAGCATACAATTTGATCTATTTCAACACACTAAAAATAGCATGTAAGTTTTCCACATGTTCATACAAAATTTTGCTATAAACTAAAATATTATCAAAGTGAACTACAACAAATTTTCCCATGAAAGCATGTAAGACATGGTTCATTAATATCATGAATGTGATAGGTGCGTTTGTTAAACCAAAAGGCATTACTAACCACTCATACAATCTATATTTAGTCTTAAATGTAGTTTTCCATTCATCTCCCTCTTTCATGCAAATATAATAATAGTCATTCTTTAAATCAATTTTAGAAAACAAATGAGAATCATACAATTCATCAAGTATATCATCTAATCTGGGGATATGATGTCTATAGTTTACCGTTATTTTGTTAATAGCTTAACATTCCATACATATGTGCCATGTTCCATCTTTCTTTGAGACACTTCCTTATAAATCCCTTTTGCAGCAACTCATCCATTTGCCTTTGTATCTCTTTCGTTTCCTCGAGATTAGCTCTGTAAGCAAGTCGATTTGGTATTATGGATCCGGGTGTGAAGTCTATTTGATGCTCAATTTCTCTCAAATGAGGTAATCAATGAGAGATTTCTTCAAGAAATATATCCTTAAAGTCCTGCAATAAAGACACAAAAACATTAGGCAAAGATGAGTTAAGATTATTAATATAAAGATAAACATCCTTATAAATAAGTACAAGTACTTATTGCCTTGCCATCATTACACTCTTAATCTCATGTTTTTCAACAAGTACACTCTTTTTTTTTATTTTCCTCTCCTGTATGCTCACTTTTTTCTCCATTTTTCCTCTCGACTTCACTTTCTCTCTTTTTATTTTCCTCTTGCTCACACTTTTGTTTCTCCCTTATTTTACAATATCTTACTATCCTAATTTGACCCTCATAAGCTTATAAAGGTCTAAGAGGGGCTAATACAATGTTTTGGTTGTTCATTACAAAAGAACAATGATTTTTGTACCCATCATACGACACTCTCTTATCAAACTGCCCGGTCAGCCAAGCAATACATGACCAGCATACATCGGTGCCACATCACAAAGAACAAAATCCTCATACTTTCCAATCAAAAAAGAAACCTAAACTTGTTTTTTGACATTCACTTCTCCACACTCATTCAACCATTGTAGCTTGTACGATTTGGGATGCTTCTTCCACTTCAAATTCAACTTTTCTCCTAACAAAGTACCAACAACATTAGTGCATCTCCTACTATCAATAATCAACATACATGCCTTATCCTTGTCATGGAATCTTGTGTGGAAAATTTTCTCATGTTGCTTTTCATCTCCTTCATCCTTAGGCTGTATATTCAGGGCTCATCTTGTGACAAGTAAATCTCCATGCATAAGTCCTTCCACTTCAACTTCAGAAAAATCCTCCAATGGTGACATCTCATCATCACTTGAACTAGCACTTTCGATTTCTCCACTTTCCCATACAACCATAACCTCTTTGTTTGAGCATTTAGAAGGAATATGTTTGAATACTTGGCACCTAAAACACTTAATATCATGTGAATTAGTAAGATTTCTAGGTTTGGGTTTACCCTTAGGAACAACAGCTGAATTCTTTGACTTTATTTCATCTTTTGTTCTGAAAGTAGCTTTGTTGTCCTTCCAATTTGATCTCCATGGAGAACTATAGGACAAACTAGATCTGAAATTCTTGGACTTGATTTTCTTCTCCACTTTAATGGCCTTGTACAGTAGTTCCTCCATGTCTAAGTAATGTTGCAACTCAACCACGTCAACAATCTCCCTATTCAATCTAGCAATGAACCTAGCCATTGTTTCTTCTCTATATGTCTCTATGTTTACTCTAATCATGGCAATTTCCATCTTATAATAATCATCTACATTCATGGAACCTTGAATCAGACCTTACAACTTTCTATATAAATTCATTTAGTAATGGCTAGGTATAAATCTCTTACATATCACCAATTTCTTCTCTTCCTATGACCGAATAAGCCTTTCACCATTCCTTCGCCTATTGAGCACCAATTGATCCCACCATATACCTTCATAATCTATAAACTCCATGGCTACTAGTTTTACTTTCTTCTCCTCGGAGTAATTATGACAATCAAATATGTGTTAAACCTCCATTTATAACTTATTCTCTCCTCCATTTTGGAATCAGTTTCTTTTTCTTCGTCGAACTTATGTCTTCTATATGATTTAGAATTGGAAGATGATTTTAATTCATCCAACCTCGCATTCAGTAACTTAAATAGGTCATTAATAGCCTTGATGAAGAATTTCATGTCAACCTCTTGTGATTTTCCTCTTTCCTTACTCACGTTTTCAACCTGTAAAATAAAATGAAATGAAAGGTGTAGTTTCTCACACACTCCCTCACTTATTTGCTCTCAAATTAGATTGTTATCACTCGTATTTCACACTATTTTGGCTTTTTTCTCAATGGTGATCTCTCTTGCCTTTTTCCACTCAAAGCCCAAGTCATCCCTCTTTTATATTTTTAACAAAATCAAAGATTTTAACTAATCTCAAGAATTGGAATTTTAAAAATTAATTGAGGCAAATAGTGGCAGAAAGAAAGTCTAAAGATGACTCTAAAGAACCGAATATAAAAATAAAAATAAAGAAGAAAGGAAACTAAAGGGAAGATGGAAAGAATATAAGAATAAGGAAATGAGTAAATAATCAATTTTGAAAAGTTCAAATAGGAAAGAAATAATCTTGAGCTGAAAATATTTTCAAGATCTTTCTTTTCATATCTTGCTTAACCAAAATATGATTCCTTTTTTTTCTTTAGGCTTCCTTTCTTTTAAATCAGACTTGGATAGAAATTTTGATGTCTCTATAATGAAATGTACAGAAACTAGAACATAATAAAAGAAAACTAATTTCAACAAGAATAAGAAACCCAAGTAAGAAAACAATAATTAGAAACTTGAACAATCTACTACTTTTTTCTCCTTTTGTTATCTTTTTTTTATTTTTGATTATTGTTATGAATATAAAATAACCAAAAACAAATTGACAAACTGAATGAACAAAAATAAAAAACAAAGTAAAAAAAGACATGACAAACTTTAAACCCCCGGTAAGTGGTGTAAACGATGAAATTTGAGATAAAAAATTTTAGAGAACATGGCTAAAGCCTTAATTTACTTATAATAATCTAGCAAAGCTTCAATTTGATATGTTATAATAGTTGTTTCGTTATTCGAGTCAAAAGTTATGGCTGTTTAAAATTGTAACTCCAATTTATCAATTTTTCTAGAACTATTAACAACAGCAAGCTCTCTTCTTCTTTTTTTGAAGAATAAAGAGAGATTGAACACAGAAAATAAAACACAAGAAAAAATATAGGAAGAATTCAAAGAGAACTACGAAATAAAATCCAAAAACAAAAATAATGAACACAGAATTGAAAGAAAATGTAGAACTATGAAGGACAAATTTTTTTTTGAATCAATAACTCAAAAAAATATAGATGTATATAGATAACCTATTTCTAACAACCAAGCCTCGAATGCCAAGTGATGTGAACCCTCTAGGTGAACAACCCTAAGAACCCACGAATTCAAAGGAATAAGAACATCGATTTACTAGGAACATGTTGAAGATGATTAGATTAGAACCCTAAGGAAACAAAGTTCTTAAAACCCTAATCTTGAGATGCCATAAAGGATGATCACTCATTTTGATAAGTAAAATGCAAGCATTAAATCTAGAACATAAAAAGGCAAAGCCAAAAGTTTTCTGAAATAAACTTGATAAATGATAAAAGGTTCTCTCTCCAAATTACATAGTTGCTCCTTTTTATAAGCATCAAACCCTAAAGAAAAAATCCTAAATGAAATAGGCATATTTAGTTCTGGATTGGGCCTAATCAATCCTTATAAAATAAAATACTAAAAAGACTTATGATAAATAAAACATAAAAGACCCATAATTAACTAAAATGAAATTTTTTTCCTAAATTAATTCTTACATTCAACCTGATCTTCCAAATCTATCCCTTGCATAAAAATATAATAGACCATTCTTGGTGAAGCTTTGGAATATTCAAATTTAGTTTTAGAATCTTCTAGCACAAACTTTTTTTATTGTACTTCCATGATCAAGCCTTGAAAAGCTTATTTCATCATCTTTTTATTTGCCTTAGTCATTGGACCGCCAATTCATTGCAAAAGATCTTGAGAATATTTGATAATATCAACTTGGTCAGCACTTCGATCTCTAGTAGATAGAGAACCTGTTTTCATCAACCAAGGCTCTGATACCAAACAATGACTCTAAATAACCAAATATAAGAAAGAATATAAGAATAAGAATAAAAATGAGAATAAGGATAAGGATAAGAATATATAAGAATATAAGAAAGGAAAGAAGAAAGGAAACAAATGGGAAGATGAAAAAAATATATAAGAATTAGGAAAGGAATAAATAATCAATTTATGTTGATATGTTTGTGTAGATGTTTTAGGAAAATATTTTTAATAATTATTAAATACAAATGATTTTCAATTTCAAGATTTTTATAAATTTTTTATAGAAAGATATATTGAAGACATATTTTCATATTAGATTTAAAATATGAAAATTAGATTTTATATACATCAATCTAGATCAAATTTAGATAGCTTGAATAAGAGTTTAAATTGCTTGCCCAACCGAAGGTACGAAGTTAAATAATTTGTTAAGTTCTTAAATAATAAGTATAATTTAATTTAATTAATTAATGGTCCAACCGTAGGTGTTAAATGATTTAATTAATAATAAATAATGGCTTGACAAAAGGTGTTATTTATATATATAAGGAAGAATAAATAATTTGAATTTATTTTGTGTTTATTTAAAATCGTGGATTTTCTAAGCTTGCTATTATTAATAATTTTTTTTATACTAATTAAGGCTTTATATTCTTGGATTTATTTAAGAAAAGAGTTTTATTTCTCTTCTACATCTAATGAAATATTTTCTAAATAAGGTTTTTGTTGCTCCTTTGTGTTTATCTAACCACGTTTTTGCTATTTTATGTTGCTGCATAAAAGTTAGATTCGATACAATCAAAATTTTTGTTATTTTTGACACATAAATAATTTCATCATCTAATATTGTTATACTTATTTTTTCTAAATATTGTGTAAAAGGTTTATACGAGTTTTGAAAATTATTCCCTATCAATAAATCAACTCTTGTTTCTTGTTGATATATGGTACAAATATGAAATTTCTTTCATTCTATCGTTATATCTATATCTTTTAAGACTCTATTAAGATTTATTGTAGTATTATTAGCAATTCTTACAATTAAATCTTTTAGTGCTTTTTTTCAGAGTTTCTCTGGGAATACATATACTTGCTCCTATAACTACATATGTATGTAGATGGTAACTTGTGTAACCTTTAAATGTCAATCCTTCCTTAATATAAGTACTATTTAAATTTTTAATATTATATAAATCATTTATATTCTGATGAAGAATATTCATATTTTGAATAAGTTATTTTCTCCTAAGTTTCTTCTAATAGATAAATACTATAAGTATTATCTATAATCAATTCCTCATTCCATTTTAAAAACTTATAAGATTTTTGTTTTTTGTAGAAATTATTTTTTATGTTGAAACCTATTAGGGCATCCATTAGAGTAATGTTCTCTTTATTACAAATCCAACATCCCCATTTCTTTTACTTTGATAGTCAATAATTTTTATTTTCTGATGGCTTATACATTTTTCTCCTAAAATTATTTTGTATAAGGTTCTTTGTTATACATTATATTATATTTTTTAAAGTCATGTTTTCTAAATTTATATCTTTTGAATGTTTTATATTTTGTATACTTTTTCTTGTAAGATTTTATATTACATCTATATTTTTCTGGAATTTTAAAATATTTGATAGTATAACAAATTTTATTATCTCTTTTTATTTGTTTAAATTTATATCTTCTTGACATTTAATCATTATATAATTTCTTATTCTTCCTCCTAAGGTATTTGGTATACTTTCTCTATTTCTTTTATTCCATCCTTTTGTTATGGTTTTATATAATGTTCTAGGTAATTTCTAAAAACAATTTCCTTTTAAGTTTCTTGCTTGATGAGGAGTAACTTATGATAATACATTTTATGTTCACAAATAAAAGAATCTATATAGCACATGCCACATGCTTTCATATTTCTTAAATGCCATTTGGCTTTCTTAATTTTTTTCACTAGATTCATTGATATATCTACCTTTGTCATCTCCAATAAATTCCTTGTATATTTCATTTACTACAATATCTAAGTATTCCTTACCTATGTAATTATTTGCCTATATTTATAAATGTGTCATTCTGTTAAATTTGTAAACCAAATTTTAACTTTGCTTGTTATTTTGTGAGCTACTAAGACTCTATAAATTGAAGGTTTGATTGTGTGGTTGGAGAAGTTGCATGATTAAACTCATATCCCTAGAACATTCATATAAAGCTTTTTTCATGTATCTTATACAATCTAAATCTAAAAGATCAAATCTGAAGTTTGAATTCTAGTAGGATGCTTCTTCTAGTTCCCTAATATAATCCTTCTTCCATTTTTGGTTGTTGTTTTATTCTATAAGGAAAGTTAGGTTCTTCTGGCATTGGTCTATTTCTTTGTTCTATATGTGAGTCAGATGTTTCTTCTTAATAAGGAACTAGTAATGAAATTGGTTTCATATGATTTTTTTAGTATCATATTTTCTAGTTCATAATTACTTTCACTAATTATTATTATATCATCTTCCTTTTTGTTTGTATAAGGTTTTTCATCTTAATGTCTTCTTAGTTCTTCTATGTCCCTATTCTCAGGGTTTATAAACTACTCTTATAATTATTTTCTATATTTCATTAAACTAGAATTATAGCTTTTTTATCTTTTTTTCTCATTTTTTCTTTTCTCGTTCCTAGGTATCAATACATTTGATTTCCTAAGTGATTATTCTTTTAATCCTACAAATATATCAAACTTATAATCTATGATTTCATTGTCCCTAGTTATGTTATTTATATCCTTTCTTAATTATAATGATTTTTTACATGTCTTGTCGTAATTTCTTATTATAACCATATTTTATTTATTTATTTTAGGAATTCTTTTTGTGTTTCATTTATGTTTTGTATGGTCTTGATGTTTGGTTCTAGTACTATATTCATGTCGTCTACCAAAAGAATTAAGGCTTTTATTATTTTATTTGTTTTTTTATATGCTTGCTACGCTTCCATCAAAATCTAATTCTATATTCTATAATTTGTTTTTGAATATTATTGGGATAATAATGATATCATTTTCTTCCTAATATTATGTCATAGACTAATGCTTTTATTATTTTAACTTCTTGTTTTCGATCTATAACCTCTCTTTCTTTGTTAGAAGTTACTCCTTCTAGATCTATAACATAAACATTGATATATTATTATTTTTTGTTACATTATTTTTTCTTTCAAGTACTAGAGTTTTTTCTTTAATATCTAAGTTCTATTCTTATAATATTTTAAAGTCTGTTAATATTTTTGATTTTATTGTTTGTTCAATTTCTTGAAAAGGTTTATTTATTTTTATGAATTTATTTTGTCCATATATTGAATTATTATGGTTATTTATGAATAAATATCTTATTATGTAGTATACTGAAAATGAATGATTTTCTTCTTTCATTAAATCTCCTATTTAAGATTCATAGGTTAAACTTAACATTTGATTTAAGTTCTTATTATTAATATTAATGGCAAACCTACTTATGCTATGAATTTTAATTTCTAGTATTCTAAGTTTCATGAACCATTTCTAATAAAACATATTTCTTATTTATTATATTATTATTTAGAAGTGTTAATTTTATTGGTATATCTATTTATTCTTTAAAATATACTTTTATTAATATTTTGATTCTTTCTAAGTGGATGCATCCAATTTTTCTTTTATTATTTTGAGATATTTTTGATAGTTTATCTATAATGATATCTATGTCAATTAATAGTATATTATAACTTTATTTTACAATGTAATATTAATACTCATTTTTTATTATTTATTTTATAATAAACTATATCTTTCATTGAAAATATTTTTTTTATTTTTGAGAGTGATGAATCTTTGAATCCACCTCGTTCATCAAGACTTATTATTATTTTTTGTATTTCTTCAAATTATTTTTTATTAATTACCATTTATTATGATAAAATCTTAAGATGTCTTGTATTTCTATTTATATTATTTCTTGATTTTTCATTATTTTTGTCATTTTTAAGTATCTAAATTTAATGTTTACTTATATTAACTTTAAATCCATTAATTTTAGAAATATTTAAGATATTTTTGAAACTTTAAAAATATTTATACTATTACTTCAAATCTTAAACAATAATTAATTAATTTTATATGTATTTTTAACAATTTTATTTTTGTGCAAGTAAAAAATATTTAAATTAAATTAAAAATAATTTAAAAGTAATAATTAAATAACGGTATCTCTTTAAAATTTCTATACATCCCGTATAAAAATACCATTAGTTAAAGATTACTATAACTTTAATAAATTATAACAAAACGAATTGAAATAAATTGTTATAAAAAATAATTAAAGTAAAAAAGTTTTACAATTACAATAAATATATTCAAATGTACTGTAACTCTACGATATACCTTACACTATAAGATAGCATGAACTTGTCAAACTCATATCAACGTAATCGGATCAACAACCCATTACAAACAAATTTTTTTTAAGAAAGAAAAAAAAAACCCTTCCATTTCTGATTTTTCGCAGGCCGCCTGTATGCTTCCCCGCCACAAGTAACATGTACTAGCAATCCAATACTCAGTCTCTTTGGCAATCCTTCGTTAACCTTCCAATAGAAATTTTTTTCTCAGAAAATTATACAATTTCTTAATCCCTTTGCCAACCTGAACATACAATTAAATTCTCTGGGCTTCAACATATATTCAATTGGGTTATCTGTAAAATTCATCAAAAATGTCGTTTATCTCTGGTATAATAGTCGGTGGGTTAGTCGGAATCGGGTTGATCTTGGCCTTCACTTACGCAGAGCGAAGGCGACAAAAGCTTCGTTCCGAATTGGTATATACACAGAGCCATTACTCATTTTTGTTTTGTTAATTAATTTGGTTTCTTTCAATCGATTTGTTTTTGATCGACATATAGCAATTTGTATTGGTTTGTGTTCTGATTTATGTATACAAATTAAAAGACAAAAACAGTCGCTGCATTTGCAAGAATGACGGTTCAAGATTCAAGGAAACTTCTTCCATCTGAGGCTTATCCATCTTGGGTCGTCTTTTCACAGCGCCAGAAGTTGAGTGCTTAATTAATTTCTATATATTTTCTAAACATATAGTTAATATTGCTTTCTATTTCAATCCTTTTTATATATTTATCTGTATTTTCTTAGATGTTTACATACGAATGTAAAATATATGTTGGCTAGTAGACTAATACCATTATGCCAATGATGTTTATTATTGCAGTTAGATTGGTTGAACCAACAACTTGATAAGATTTGGCCATATGTTAATGAGGTAATTCGTGTCTTAATTTGTTTTGATTAGTTAATCTTTATTTCTTAATATATAAAAAAATTTGGATTTGATTTTACTGATCAATCTTTGAAGAATTTTATTAATTAGCTTCTTGTTACGTTGTTTCTGTGTTTATTGCATGGAGTGTCTAATTTAGGCAGCGTCGGAGCTGATAAGAAACAATGTGGAGTCAATATTTGAAGAACATAGACCACTCTTCTTAGCTTCTCTCAAGTTCTCCAAGTTAACCCTTGGAACTGTGGCTCCACAATTTACAGGTGAGTTTCTTTTCAATACAGCTAGCCCTGACAAATGCAGAGGAAAAGCAGGCATGAATTGTGGTAAAATGGGGTAATTTTTATACATATTCTTTGATTAAAAATATTATTTAGTATTTTAATTTTTTATTTATTTATATAAAATTTACTTATTATTTATTTTTCTTATAAAAATAACTCATTAATCTTTTTATTTATAAAAAGAGCTACAAAAAGATTTTATCGATAAAAAGATTGGAAACATATATTAGTGAAGATATTTTTGTTATTTACTCATATCCTATCAAACAAAAAAATTACAAATATAATTGGTGAGGATATTAACATCTTTTACTCCTATTATATGATTGAAATACTTCTAATAATTTTATTTATTTAAAAAAATTCAAAATTATTAAATGTTTCTTTTTTACACAATTTTTATAAATAAAGGAATTAAATTTTAAATTTTCAAAATTATGGGACTAAATTATACTTATTTATTAAGTAAAATGACTAATGTGTCATTCCATCCATATTTTAATTCCTAGTTTTTGGATCATATGGATGCATAGGTTAATGATTTAAATTTGACAAATACATAATAGTATTAATTGTTAAACAATAATTATTATTATTTTAATTTTTTTTATAACATAAAATAAAAAATTAAGTTTTTGAATATAAATTTTTAAGTTATTTTTATTATTATTGAAAAACTAATGTTAAAATGTTTTATAAAGTGGTTCGAAGAAAAACTATTAAAACAAATAATTAATTAATTTGTTACTTTAGTGATGAATAAATATATAATAGTAATTATTTTATGAACAATATAATCAAAATACATATAAACATGAGTTATTTATCACAATGTTTACAATAATTGTATATTTATTTAATAAAAATAAGATAAATATAACATAATAATATATGAACTTATTTAATTAATATTTTTACTATGTAAGAAGTTAATCCTAAGTGAATAATAGACATGATTTAATTGAATTTGCTTTAAAATAATTTATATTAATTGGTGATTCTTTTTCTAATTGATATGAGATCATATTATGTAATCTTGGCATAAAAATGATTAATTTTAAAAAATGACCCGTTCATAAGTGAATGGATCGAACATTCATTAAATAATTAATCATTAATTGTATAAATTGTCACCTTAATGTAATAAAAATAATTGTATTATACAAATAATTATTCATAAAAATGTACGTTCAACAAAAGTATGATATATTCATCAATGAATTAATCGAATACTCATTAAATAGGTAATTATTAACTGCATGAATTATCACCCGTAATGTAATAAAAATAATTAAATTATACAAAATAACTATTCATACAAAATTTATTTATTATATAAATATTTTGATATTTATTGATATAAAAAGTAATAAAAATATAAAAATGTATTTATTATATAAATATTTGGTATTTATTGATGTAAAAAATAATAAAAAGTAAAAAAATATTGGTATTTTTTTTTGCTAATGGATTTTAAAATCCATATTTTTAAGTATTGAATATGGAATTTTGACTTTATATTATAATAATATATGTTGTTTAGTCACAATGTCATTGGTAAAGAAAACATTGGTCGTGGACCAAACTTTCACGCTTTTTATTTCCAACTTTTTTGCAAGATGCCTACGGTTAAAAACCACTGACATGTCGAGATCCAATTTTGAATCAGTTTCTCGTCTTGTTTAAAGACCACTATGTTTGCATCAACGGTCCAACAAAGAAGCAAAGTAGTGGTCTCTTTCTTTTCATTACGAACGACACGCTTCGCCTACTTCTTCCTTGTGTCCACTAGTACTCCTATTCAGAGTGAAGAGAAGGCAAAAAAGCACTACCAAAAAAGGATGACCAGGCTTCTATTGCTATATAACAATAGAGTAGGATATCATTTTTCATCCACATCTTTGAATTTTAGCGTAACAATCTCCTTTTTATACGTGATCCAATGAATCCAACAGAGCGAAGAAGCGTTTCATTTTTTTCGATGGAATCCTTCCTCATTGGTGGTGAGTGGAATGCCATAATCCCATTCATCATTTTTGATCTACATAAGCCAAAGCCCATAACACTTTCGACGTCTCCAACATAAATGCAAAGAGGGTGTATAATTGATATAGGATCTTATGGAATGGGATTTAACTCTACAAGCAATTTCGTACGAAAGAATAAATTTTGAACAAAAGGATCAGAACTTGTTGATAAGAAAGGAGACAAAAAAAATCAATGCCAAGATCTCTGTCAATCCACTTTTCATCTATAGAAGAGGCTTTATCTTTATCATCTCATGTTAGATGCAACAAAGGATGAGTCCTTTTTCCTTGTGGCGAACCACAGGAGCGACTAGTGCTCAAGGAAGCAAAACTCATTTTCCTTTTATGGAAAAGTAGCATATAAAAAAGGGCTAGCCCATCAAAAGCCCAGTTCCTTCGCGAATGAAGTTCAGAACCAACAAGGGTTCGTAGAACAAAAAAAGTGTTCAACCCCACTTCTTTGTTCATAATGAGGGATAGATACAATGGAATTCTTCACGAAGTTTAAGACAAAGGAATAAACAATATTTTCTCTATGGACTCCTCGTTTTGATACATTATGGTTTTGGGGTCTACCCTGGTAACAAAGAAGGAATCCATAAAAACTTGGGATCCGATATGATGACAAAATATTACCCTCATAATTAAACCATGTCACTAAGATTTGATAAAAGAAAGGTGCATTAGCAGTTAATACATTGTAGTTGGATAAGTTATTAGGAATATGATGAAATAGAATACCAAGGAAAGAAAGAAGAATGCACCAAAATGCAGGTGCTACATTAAATGTTGGTGGTTGTTTCTTGTTGTAAGTGAATGCAACGAAAAGATTAGGACATTATGAATAATGAAAAAATTCATATATTGACATTTCGAGCTCATTTCATAATTTATGCTTTGTTATTCCTATCCTCCAGTAACCATACCATGATACACAAGAAAGGTGGCATGATTCCAACCTATGGTCAGCCCACCTTTCACCTATTGAGTTGGGTGGTCAGGTTAGCACCCTTGTCACTTTTGTAGCCAAAATAGATGTGCTACACTACCCAATGCATAACCTTGTCTCTCCTACTCTTCTTCTGGTTATGCCATTACTAATCGTGGCACCGGGTTGATTACCCCTGACCTAATAAGAACTATTATCCTTATGAATAAACAAGGACCAACTTACTTAATTCTTGAGCAATAGTTCCACGATCCTAACTAGCAACTTTTTAGGAGTAGGGCATCAAAGCTTGCCCAACCTAGTAATAGGGCTTGAAAATAGAAGGTTTTTTAGGAGATAGAAAGTTTCCAATTCGGATTTTTGAAATCAAATAGGATTAGTTGCGTAGATAGAGATGATGCAATCTAACCTTTGCATCAATGTTTGGCAGGACAGATCGCTTAAATGTCAAAATCAAGTGGTGGTTATTTTTTCTTGGCTTATCAAGCTAGTGTATACCTATGCCTCCTTTGATGACTCCCAATATAAAAATCCTCAATTTGCTAATGTGGATTGAAAGGAAGTTGGAAATGGACATAGATCATTTCACCTATTTATAATGTTGGAAATAAAGCAATGGTTTTTGTATTTCTTATTTCCTGATCACTAGAAGCAATCTTCACTACGATAGAACTAGACAATGAGTTTACTAAGGCTTCAAGTAGTGTGAGATAAGATAATTACTAGACTGCTATGGAATAGGTGAATCACTAGAGACAAGAATGAGTGAATCTTGTTTCAAGAGCATGACTTACTAGAATAGGGTGCATAGAATTTCTAAGTGAAGTCAATAACAACTATCTATTTCATATCCTCCTTGTCAGCAAGATGGGTCCGTTATAAAGCCTACCGACCAAAAAATCATCAACAATGGAAAGATAACCAAAAGACTATTCCATAACAGAATCTTGTTGCCGAATCGATAGGGTTTGTTTTGTACCAAGCTCTAAAAGAGCTTTCTTCAAGCTAGTAGTATTTCTATATTTTGGGTTGCATGCCCAAGGTAATGTTTTTTATAAATTGAGATGGATTGATCTTCACTATTGTGCCTCTTCCTTGTACTAGTTAATCTTATAGCCATGCCTAATATGAGTTTTCTCCTACCCAAGACAACTTCAAGGTTCCCATTGATTGATTACATAGGTTCTACCACTAAACTTACTTATGCTCCCCTTTGATCGAATGAAATTTCTTTAAAAAAGATTGAGTAGCACATATTTGAATTGGCTTCCATCGAGATTGCCTCGGCTTCTTAGGCATATGAAGAACCAACTTAACATCTTTTCAATCAAAATCCCAATAAAAGACAAATTATACCAAGGTCAAGATTTGAAAGAAAAGATTCATTTTATGGAATTCCAAGTGACACGATTCCTTCAAAAGTTAAAGTTGAATGATCAAAGTCTCCTTTAGGTTCAGTCAAAAAGATCAAAGTGAAGTCATCAATTCAACCATTCACATAGTCTTCCTTAAGACTAACCTTTTTTCCAAATGAACTGACCCTTGATACCACATTCATTAAAAAGATACTAACATCTCTCCAGGTTGCACACCTCATTTTGGATCATTCTATTCGTGCTTGAAAAAGACCTCATCAGTGTGCTTTTTTAAATGGACATTCTTAGTATTAGTTAGTGATCTTGGTTCAATAGGTCTATTCTTCTATGATGAACCGTTGGCAGCAATCCTACATTTTTTCTCTGTGGACCAAGGAGAAAGGCTGCTTGGTAGTAAGAGGATTGTAGCATGAGAGAAGTAAGAGAGTCAACATCTTTCAAATATATAACATGGATTTAAGCAATGCAATGTAGTTGGATGTAAGTGGACTCTCATATTGATCAAAATGAATCATCCTTTCTACGAAGGTGAAGCTTTGCCTACTAGCAAGAGGATAGCAAGTTACAAATTTATTCTCGGTAGAGCATGTATTTCTAGTACTATGAAATTCATAAATGAGGTAGTTAATGATGGGTTTACCATTATCCTCTTTATAGTGATGAATCTTGTATGTGTTCCTAAGAAACATAATTTGTCCATTTTTTGGGGTCTCGATGGGGCATGGAAACATATAATAACTCTTAAATAGAAATGGAAAAGAGATATAACTCTAGTTTATTTGGAAATGGTAAGATCTTTGGTGTAAGAAGAAGGAGTTGATCCCTATCATCTTGACTTGAGTCTTATTTCTCTATTTTTTTAAGAATATCAAGTTGGGCCCTTTTCCTACCTGTATCGAATAGAACATGCTAAGCCAATTTTTTTCATGTAAAACCCATTTTATTTAGATCAGGAAAATCATACAATTTCATGAAATCATGTGTTATAGCTCGAATTCATAGTCAATCCTATTTTCGATAGGAATAGTTGATAATTGAATCCAATTTTTCCCATTCTTTTCTAAATCGCTTGTTGTTTTAGTTCGGCTATAAGCCTTTTGTTACAAGTCTTGTATACTAAAATAATTCAAAGCCCTGCTGTTGTGTGTTTTGCAACACACAGAAAATCGTGAAAGTATACACGGTCACAAGTAATAAAGATTTGTAAGTAGAGTATCGTTCCCACGAGGATTTGTTACTATAGTTTGTTGAGTACTAAAATTGTATCTTTTTGATTTTATCCAAAACAATCGTTGATCTAACAAAAAGGTAATAAAAGAAAATAAGAGAACTCTAAGATTGCAATTTTTCACCAAACTAATCCACTCAAATCATGTTATTTTCTTTTGATTCATATTTTTTAGTGCATTTAATTTGTCAACCGAAAACTTCTTTTTTATTCATACATCTCTTCCGAGCTCCGTATAAACACACCTCGTTAAATTAATTCACTATATCTCTATGAGAATTAAATTTAATAAGATTCATTAAGTTCTAAGTTCTCAAATGGTCACACATACAATTAGGGTATATTCCTATCCTTCATCATACATGTCATTCTATCTACGAGCAATATACACAAAAATGCCTTTCTCAAGTTTATTTTTATGCCACAAATCGTTTTGATAAAATTCGTAAATAATCAAAAAGCATTAAGCACAAAATAGAACGAACAAATCGAACGTCTTATAAATCTATCAAAAATAGTTAAAATCAAAGCTTCATAAATTTAGATCAAATGCAACCCTAGAAAAAATAAATTACTTCATTAAATTAAAATAAAAATTACAACAGATACTGAAAAATTAAAGGAAGAAAAAGGAAAAATAAAACATGAAGGAACGAAAATATTTGGCACACGCAGAACACAACAAAAGCCAAAAAATGGCTTCTGCGTGTTCTGCAGTCCAAAATCGAACACCACAAAAATTCTAAACCAAAAAAAACTTTTTAACTCTATCATACTATCACCTATTTATAGCTAAAAAAATACATCTAAAATATTACATTTTTATTTTATTTTTTTATAAAAAACGCGTAATAATTTGTATCGAAAAACAAAAATCACGTGTATCGATTTTCGTATCGAAAATGTTAATTAATTCATGCATGAGACAGGGGCGCCGATTTTGCATTTTTAAAATTCTTTATGCATGCCACGTGTCAGCGTCTGATTCGCTGAAAAGAATTAATGCGGACACGTGGTAGCTTTCCGATTCAAGCTCGAACGTGCACAGAAACATCGTGAGCACCGGAGCAACGGCTACACACGGCTTGATCCTCGCTGCGCCATGATAACATGCCACGTGTCATCACTTGATTGGTCGAAAAATAGAGCCTGACACGTACACCCCCGATTTCGTGAATGAATCTGCGTGGGACACGTGGCATCTTCTCGATTCGCCGAAACTCCGGCCGCACGAAGAGATCAACGCACCTGATCGCAGCGTACGCGGGGACAGGATCGGACGCGTCGAAACATGCGGGCCCCACTTCGCACGCCGGCCCCGTGCGACAGGCGGGCCCCACTCTGCACGAGCCGCGTGTGGACCGAGACCCTCGCACCCACTCTCTTCTGGCTGCTGATGAGGACGCGCGAATCTCACTGCCTTATCTGACGGACGGTCCACGATTCGCGCGTGTAGATTGGGCGCGTAGATTCTTCTCACCTCGCGTAAAATTAAACTTTTATTAATTATATTTTCACCCACAAATATATTTCAAATTACATTTTAAACTTTCTTAAATTACGCTTAAGCCTCTTTGCTAATTTTAAATTAAATTTTTAAACTTTAAATTATTATAATTAAGCCCAAATTTAATTTAAATTATATTTTCGATTTTTATAAATTGTAATTAAGAACTATATTATTTGAAATTATATTTGTGGACAAAAAATATGAAATTAAGTACATTTTCGATACAAATTATTTAATTTTATTAAAAATGTATTTTTAATGCATAAGAGGAAAATATTAATTTATTTAACAAAAATTAACTAAATATTAAAAGAACATAGCAATTATCATTATTAAAATTGATGAAAATAACTATATAAAATACAGTTATCACCTGCTTTCAATTGAGAACTAAAATTGTGGATAAGAGAATATAAACGTTATCTTGGATCATAAAGAAATAGCTTTAGTTTACAAACCTTTAGATTCAAATCTAAAAATAAGCCCGAGAAAGAAGAATTGGACTACGATTACTAGAAAACAAAAAAAAAAGACTTTCTAGAATGAGACCAAGAATACTGGCACCCATAACTGAACTAGTGACATGATTTATTCCCCTAAGACACTTGAGTTGAACATGTTTTCGACTTTAAGTAGCTCTATAGATTGACTTGCCTATTTTCTACGCTCTACAACCCAAAAGATAGAAGAAAGAGTTCTCTCTACAGCTTTAGGCTCTGTCCTCTATTGATAAGTTCAGTAGCCAAAGATGTAGAGAATGGATTTACGGGTGAATATTCAAAAAATCTCTTTATTAGGAGTGCAGACAAAAGGTTCAAGGCATAAAGTCAATTCCTTATTATTGATAGTGATAGGACAGGTGAGAATATCCCTAATGGAATGGCCTAGCTTTGCTTCTTACTCTTTAGGCTTGAAGGTGGCAAACTACTACCTTAGTCTTCACCAAGCTAGCAAGAAGGTACATAGTCGATACAGTCATAAAGTAAACAAAGAAAGGAAAGTTATTAGGTAAGGTTGATTCTCATTCTCAAAGCTCCATTCTTTTTGGTAGGTTAGAAAGACTAGATTTAGTTCAGGGAAACCAGAAAGCCAATTGAAAATGATTTTTTCACTACACGAATCAAAAATCAAACCTAGTTGCTTTTATGATCAGGAGTCAAAGCGACAAAATGATTCCCTTCCTTGGTCATGGAGTCACTAATTTAACTTTGTATTATTCATCTTACTGCTTACATGGTCTACTTGTTGGCTTCTATTGGTTGAAGTACTATCAATGATGTTCTCATTGGATGGGAAAATTGTTGATGCTTTAGCTAATTGTTGGCCTATTGTGCGTGCGTCAGTATGCATTAGTCATTTCGTTTTTGGATTTGAATCATGTTGATTCTTTAATGTAGGTTCATAGTGTATGTTTTTCCTAGCTATGTTTTCAATCGTTCAGTTGCTAGTTTGGCTCGCTACCCTACTTCATCTTGCAAGATTTTTTATGTCTAGTTCTATCTGAACTTACTTTATTTTAAAAGGGCTTAGTCTGGACCCTATGTTCTTGTAGGTGTAAGCGTGCTTCCCATATGGTTTTCTTTGTTCCCGTGTAATCATGTATGAGTGTAACAATTTTTTTTGAAATAAGTCCAATGAGATGATCTGAAAACCAAGAGTGAAAAGTTGGCTTAGAAGAAAGTATAATAGAGTATGGTTTAGAAGTATAAGGTAGGTTAAATGCTCGTAAGAGGCAGTCTAACTTAGTTAGAGCAAAGCTTGATCATTAAAAGAATAAGCAAGGTTTTATGAATTATCCTAGCCCTACCAAGGCTTATAAGATAAGGATAAGCAAAAGCAAAGAAGGGAGCCCTTTTGTTATGTAACAAAGGTTTGGTGTTGATTCTTGACTAGACAGGAAAGAATCCTATAACTGACCTAACTTTAATTTTTTGTTTTTTGAGAAAAAGTAGAATCCGTGGGAGAAAAAGGATCCTTTGGTTCAAAAGAAAAAAAGATATGTTAGTTCAGAATAAACTGGATATATTGCTAAGAGAAATAGTACTTCGAGAAAGGGTGTTATGGAAAGAATTGAGTGATTCACCTAAGACTTCAAAGCGTTATGGTTTTTCTTCTTTAGAGGGAAGCAAGCACGCCAAGCTAAGAACAATTCAATACCCATATACTTTTTATCTACTCTTTGAAAAAGAAAGATTTCACTTCAGAAAATAAGGTCAAAATGACCAACTTTCGCGAAAGCTCCTGTCGACTCATAGAAACTAGAACCAATCTATTTTATTACACTTTGAAGCATGATCGACACCATTGCAATATCATTTAATGGAAACAAGTGGCATCATTAGATGAAGACTTTTGCTTTATATGATTTAGGTATAGATATGTCTTTCTCTTTGGATTCCGAGTCGGATACTTCCTTCTTATGAAGTGGATTCCACGGTGTCTCCGTATACATCTATCGATACGTCTTCAGATTTGGCATCTGAAAGAATTGAAGTTGAACAAACGCACTCACTAAAGGAAGCCTTCTGACCCCAAAAAATGCCTATTTTGTTGGTTCAGATTGGGAAAGAATGACCGTAGACTTTTGGTCTTAGGTAGGATGCCTACCTATGCTATGTATGATTCATTGGATTATTCTTATGCTAATTCAGTGGGTGATTATACTTATTCGATGTTTGAAATAATGTACTCCATTGCTTACTTATCTATTCCCATCCACCACCCAACTCGGTCAGGATTGAGAAACTAATCAATTAGCCCCTACGTGGGTTTATAAACTTTACAACCAAGAAAAAAAGTTCTTGATAATTTATTTATTTTTGCATGTGATATGTGATATCATATGAACATTTGATTTAATTTGTTGTCATATCATATGAACATTTGATATAATTTGTTGTCATGGGAAAAAACATTTTTGTATTATTAGGACCGTTAAAATCTCATGAATTAATGCTGAAATTTTGTATTGATTGTATATTAATTAAGAATAGTCAAAATTTGAAATATTATCTCACGAGTAAATTAAGAGATTTATTTTACTTTTCTAGTCCTAGTCCTAGTTCTTTTCTATATAAATTAGAAGTATAGTTATTGTACAAACTTAATTCAATACAATGAAATATATTTTGCAAATCACAAAATATTCATAATAATTCTTGTACAACCAAGCTATGACTGATTTGACTGAGAATCAAGAGTTAGAAATAGTGTTAGAAAACACCATCTTAAAAGCAAAAACCATATTCATCATGAATTAATTAGATGGATTAGATAATTTTTCACTTCAATTTAATGTTGAAAAATTCAATTTCAAACCATGGGCTCAATCAATAAACTTAATTATCAATGTAAAAGGTCAAATGAGATACTTGACAAGGGAAATGAGAAAACCCAACTCAACCAATATTGATGCAATGCAAAGGTATAGCATAGAAAACTCTAGGTGTTTGTGTAGCTCATCAATTCTATGGCATTCTTGATTAGAAAAACATTCTTATTCCTATCAACAATAAAAGAAGTATGTGAAGCTACGAGGGAAATATATTTTGATGTTGAAGATTCTTCACAGATTTTCGAGTTAAAAACACTTTTATGGTGATGAAACAAGGATAAAAAAAGGTTACTGATTAGTAAATGGAGATGCTTAATCTCTGGAAAGAACTCGATATAAGTTCAGATGAAGATTGGGAATGTGCTGGTGACATTACCCAATACAAAAACAAGGGGGAAAAGGAAAAGATGTTTGAATTTCTTGATAGCCTTGACCGCGATCTTAATGATTTAAGGGAAAGGATTCTAATACAAAAACCACTATCCAACATCCGAGAAGCCTTAATCGATTCGAGGAGAGAAGAAAATTGCTAAAGAGTGATGTTGAATGACAACCCTTGCACCGTAAATGCCATATCCTCTTTAGTGGTGGCTTGCGAGAGATGAAGTCATCTACCCTAGTCATAAACACTCAAAATTCCAAATGGGTTGGAATAAGTTCTCAAAATAACAAGTATGGCCGAATTGGGCTTGATGAAGTCGTTAGGCCTTGTTAGCTCAAAAATGATAACGAGCTTAGTTTTTAAGTTTTAAAAATGGGCATGGTTTTTTATAGAATGGGTCAAGCTCTAATTTGACTTAGAACCCTTGGTTAATTTTACTTATGGACCCAATGGAAACTGATTATAAAATGACCCAAAATTACAAGGAAAAAGGTTTTTTTAAGGCCATTTTCGTAAACTTGGCCACACAAGAGATACTTGTTGGAAAATTTATGATAAACTAGTAGATTGGAAACCAAGGTAGAATAAGGCTTGAATTTATCAAGTTTCAGTTGATTACCAATCCAAGGATGGCCTAAAATTAGGAGGAGAATTTAATTCAAAATAACTGGATTAACTCTACAAACTTTTTCTAGTATGCAAAATTCTAGTAAATCATTCTCAAATATTCTTAGCTTCCTTAGCTTATAAAAGTAATTACTTAAATACTCTAGTTACAACTTTACGGTCAAAAAATTATTGGATTATTGATTTTGGGACATCTTATCATATGACCAATGCTCATCACTTATCAACGTCTTACTCACCAAGTGTTATTAATGTTAAAGTTAGATTGGTAGATGAATCTCTTTCAACCGTTGCATGAAAATGGAGTATCTAAATTTTTAAATTTATGACACTTAGATCTCTCACTCATGTCCCAAATCTATCTTTTAATTTTACATCCATTATTCAGCTAATTTAATATTCAAATTGTTCAACTAAGTTATTTCCATCTCATTGTGTTATTTAGGACCTATCATCAAGGAAGTTGATTGATTTGATTGATAGTGCTAAAAAGTATGAAGAGTTGTACTACTTTAACAATGCTAATATGAACGAAAATAGTCAAATTGTAATATATAATTCTAAATTTGTTTTTATGTATAATAAAATTTTGTTGTGGTATTATAGACATCTTAATTTTCAATATTGGAAACATTTATTTTCATCTATATTTTCAAATAAAATCATCAATTTTAAGTGTGAAAGTTGTGAACTAGTAAAACATCAATGTGTTTTTTTTTACAATACTTAATATAAAACATTTAAATCTTTTATCCTAATTCAAAATGATGTATAGAGACTAAGTGTTCTCATTCTAAATGATTTATTACGGTTAAATTTAAAAATGAATATTTTATTCATTAACTCTAATGGGTTATTTATATACATATATAAGTCCTATGGACATTAAATTCTAAATATACATAAATAATAAAAATAAATTATATTCTTAGAATATAATTAAAAATAAAATTATATATATATATATACACACTTTAACTCTTCTCTCAAGTTAAAGCTTTCTCTCCATTGTCCAATCTAAATGAAACTTAACAGTAAATAACCAAGTACAACTCACATTCTTCTTCCTCTTAGGCAACTCAACTAAATCCAAGTATAGTTTTATAGAGAGCATTCATTTATTCTACCATGGAAACTCTCCACTCTGGATCATCAATGACTTTGAAAATTACTAGGAATAAACATAGAAGAAATCTAAAGGGTAAAAGCTATATGGGTTTTATATAATTGGTGACAAAAAATAAATAAAAAATAGAATAAACAATATTAGAAGAAAGCTTGGAAAAGCCCAACTTTTTAGGCTGTCTACGAATTCAAAGAGGGTATCTCCCACCTTGATCACCAACCTACGGATCCAACATATAAGGTGCTAAAACCATAAGGGAGTAGAAGATATTTCAACAATTGAAAAGTGAAAGATAGATATTGGAACTACATAATCATAAGTTATGTTAGAAGTAGAAATATCAAAAGTAGATAAAGGAGCAACATGTATCTCAGAATTAATACCAAAAGAATCATTTGATGGCAAGTAGTATCATCAAGAGGAGCATCATGGGTTAAGGGCATAACAATAGCTTCCTTATCCCTCTTACTAAACTTTCGTTGAAATACTTTAGGTGGCCTTAAGTTAGTTGGGTTTTCTTTTTTAGGTTTGGGTTCTCTCTTGGGATGAGAAGACTCAAGAGATTTATCACCATTTATAAGAGTAGAATCCTCCCTTTTACTAGAAATCCACAATTTTTTTTCTTCTAACTATAACTTATTCTCTTCCTTACTATTAATGTCCCCATAAAAAAGAGTTAAAAAAATTTCTTCTGAAAATTATGACTCATGTTCATAAAATTGAACATCCATAAACACATAGTATTTGTCTATAGGAGGATGAAAACATTTATACCCCTTATATATATTAGAGTAATCAAGGAAGACACACTTGTTGGCATATGGATTAAGTTTATCTATACTAGGGGAATGAATATGAACATAACACTAACAATTAAATACTTTAGGACATAAACTAAGTGCCAAAGATATAGTAGTGAAAAATAGATAATTTCCTCGATGGAGTTTGATAGTCAATTATATCGGTCGAAATGTGTTTGATAAGAAAAGCAACAGTCATGATAGCCTTAGCCTAAAAACATTTAGGAACTTGTACAGTAAAGCTTAAGGGGCATGCCACCTCGAGAAGGTGACGGTTCTTACGCTCCACTACACCATTTTATTGTGGCATATAAGCACATGTTGCTTGGTAGAGGATGCCATAAGTTTTGAAGAAATCCGTAAGAGATTGATTAAAAAAATCACGACCATTATTAGAATAAAAAACCTAGGTAAGAGTATGAAATTGTGTGACAATCATGTTAAAAAAATTAGAAATTAAATGTATAACATTACTTTTAGATTTAAGCAAGTAAACTCATGTAACTTTGGTACACTTATCAATAAAAGAGAGAATATTTTTTTACCATAAGTAGTAGGAATAGAGAAGGGTTCCTATTGGTGTAAACGCAAGCAAGAAGGACAAATTATTTATGAGAACTAACTTTAAAAAGCACACAAAGATTGATCGGTGTAAAACTATAAGTACATAATATCGTAATTTTATAGTAAAGTGATAAGAAGAATATCATCCTCTGGAATTGGTAACTTACTTTTGATAAATACTAAAATTATGCTCATCTCAATTTTATCTAGAAAAGTCATTAATGTTATGATAATTTAAATTTAAAATAAAATCAATTTAAAGAAAATGCGCAAAAAAAAAGATGTTCAAAAATTAAATTAAGGAAAAGAAAACTTCTACGAAATCGATTTCACTTAATCTCTCATTATGCTTTACTCATCTATATAATTAAATTTAATTCTCTTTATTTGTTAGTAATCTAAAAAAAACATCCAAAAATATGCTTTCGATAGTCAATTAGAAACATTTTTGTTCATCAATTTACACAAGAATATGTAATTTAATAAAACAAAAAAGTAGTAAAACCAATGATTTTAATACTACATAGGTTCATACAAGTCTTTCGATATCTATATTTATTTATGTTGAAATATTCTAGATATATCCTATAATTCTCTCTTTTGATAGTAAATCAGAAGACCAAAATCATCTAATTAATGATCGGTTAATTAAAAGTAATAAGCTCAGAATAAATCAGACAAATATGAATAAAAATAATTTAAATTAAAATAGAAAATGAAGCATAGTTAAGAATTAGATTATATTTTTTTTCTAAAATAAAAAAAATTTAATTTATATTAAAAATTAACTTCAATATAAACGAATTCACAGTAATTTTTTACGAGGAGAAATGAAAAGAAAATGAATAGCAAAAAGAATATGTTTTTGTCTCCTTCGTTCTAGCGTTCTTCTCTGCTTCATTTTTTTGTTTTTTTGTTTTTGCTTTTTTCTCTTTCTAACAGCTACAAAGAAAACAAATCTCTATATTTTTGCTACCGTTGAGAAGAAGGGGGAATATATATATATATATATATATATATATATATATATATATATATATATATATATATATATATATATATATATAAATAAAGGCAAAATAGGGTTTATGAGTGATAAGGATTATGGTTCGAAAAATTTGTTTTGGGCCAATTTAACATTTTTTTTCTTTTCTTTAAGTTTCGGCCCTCCTCTATGCATTTTTTTTTCTTGTCTAAGCAAATCTGTTTTTTTAGTTTTCTTTTTTCTATACCAAATCTTTGTTTTAAATTTGATTTGGATAAATCTTTATTTTTTTTAAATCTACAATAAAATTTAAAATCAATAAAAAATAAATAAAATAAGACTAAAATTTAAATTTAAAAATTAATAAATTATGTTAAATTATACAAATTATTGATGATTTTTAATATAAATATATTATTCACGGCATAAATTAGGAGTAGAAACACAACCTAATAATTTTAGAAATAAATCCTCTAAATATTAAAAAGATGTATGACCAACTATGATTGCTTGCACCTTTCTTCAAATAGTAAAAGACATTCTCCCTCCCTACTAATGCCAATAATCTTAGTTATATTTTCTTGAAATACAGTGAATGAAAGAACCTACTAATGCCAATAGTCCTCGTTATATTGTCTTGAAATACAATGAAGGGAAGAAATGAACAAAAGATTATTGTGCGAGTAAAAGAAAAGAAATATAGATTAAGAATGATAGTAAGACATTTTTAGTTGACATATTGACATAGATGTCTCATTGACAATCAATAGAAGAGGGCATTATGGAATTAATTATATATGGATTGCTTCTTATATAATCAATTGTTACAAAATCAATAAATCAAATGTAAAAATAACAAAAAATAAATCTTAAATTAAAAATACATCTTTAATTTTCATTTGAGAAACCTAAGATGGTAGACATATGACAAAAAAACAACTCAGTTCTTGAATAACATCCGCTGTAAAGAAGAACACCAACTCTGATAAAAGAGAAATTACAATGATAATCACCAAAAAAAAAAAAAAAATAGCAAAACAAAAGAAAAATACTTAAAATAGCCCAATCATACGAAATTTGATCAAACTGTATAATTAGCTTTAATATCACATATGTATATGCTTGTTACAAGTTATTGAATTTAAATATATAATTTTTATACATTGATGTATTAACTGGAAAGTCACACCATATTGCATATTATAAAAATAATTTAATCATGTAAAAATTTAATATAATTAAGGAAAATATATTAGATATATAATTTAATTTATTTAAATTTTTAATTATAAAACTATTTGTATTGATTTTTTTATCTTAAATTGAAAATAATTTTTTTTATTTTAAAATATAATAAAATATAAAAATAAATTAAATTTAAATTTAAATAAAATTTATAGTAAAAAATATTTTATTAAAATATTTATAACCAATTATATTATACAACTTTTCATTAACTACTTTATAAACAAAATATAATATAATTTAATTCAATACAATCATATATTTAATCTGCGATACGATCGTATCATCCCAATAACTACAGAGTTGAAAAATAAAACTGCGAAGAAAGGCAATGTTGGTGGTCGGCCCAAACAGCTGTTGGTGGCTAAGGTTAACCAGACGGCGATGATATTGAGAGTAGGTGCGGTTGGCAAACAAGAGAAAAAAACTAGCCAGAACTAATGGTGGCACTGACCTATCGGCGTCGCAGAGCACAGAGGCGAAGGCGACAAGTTATGGGTATGGTACCTTGGCGGTCGGTGGCGCAAGGTAATCTTGTAGGCGGCGATGACGAGGACATATATGCAGAAGAGGACTATCGGTGCTTCATTGGGAGAACAGACAATGCGATGGTCGCAGAGAGCATTATTGGACGTCGCCGGCGCAGGGTTATACAGGCAGGGGCGGCGGCGGCTTTGTGGTATTTTGGGTTTTGGACGAAGAAAGGGTAGGGCAGCGGAATTTCTTTTTTTTTTAGCTTCGATACCAAATTAAATATGAAGTAGCATATTTTATTCATTAATCTATTTATACACATGTATAAGTCACATTTAAGAAAGACACTAAATTCTAACTATACAAAAAAATAAAAAAATAAATTAAGAATAAAGTATATTTTTAGAATATAACTAAGAATCCAACTATACATATAATGTAATATACTTTAACTATTATCATTGATGATCTAGAGTATCTTAGGTTTATTTATTGAAAAAACAATCGAGATTTGTAATATTTTTATTATCTTTCACTTTTGAGTCAAACACAATATTAAACACAAGTTCAAATGCTTAGAACAGATAATGAAACCGAATATTTTAAGTATAACTTAGGGAACTATCTCTAAAAACATGATACCATTTATCAAAGTTCTTATGTTCACACTCCACAACAAATTGAGGTAATTGAACAAAAAAATTGACACCTCGTTCAATTAGCTTGAGCTTTAATGTCTATTATAAACATACTAAAAACTTTTGTATAAGTCTATATTGATGTAGATTAAGTTGGTTTAGTAGAGGATAGACAATCTACTACTAGATATTGTACCTTTTGTTTTTTAGAATTTTATGACTTGGAGAAGCAAAAAGAAAATTATAATAGCCAGTAGTGTTTAGAAGAATTTAGAGCAGTCACACAAGGAATCTGTGAAGCGTTGTAGTTGCAAAAACTCTTGATAGAACCTCAAATTCCAACAACACCTCCAATCAAGCTATATTGTTGCAAAGGCAAATATTAACATTTCTTTTAATCCAGTTATAAAATATGTGGAAATTGATAGACGTTTTTTTAAAAAGAAGTCTGAAAATTTAACAATTTATATGATTTATATTCCAACAAAAGAACAAACTATTGATATCTTCACTAAAGGATTTCATTTGTTCATGACCTTATTTACAAGTTTGATATGATCAACTTTTATAATCTAATTTGAAAAGGGTGTTAAAATCTCATGAATTAAAGGGGAAGATTTAAATATATTGTATATTGATTAGGAGAATTATTAGGAAGATTAAAGAAATATTAATTTCCTTGTTTGGCTCAGTCAGAATTAGAAAGAAATATTATCACAGCATTAATTAGAAGATTTATTTCCTTTTTCTATTCTTAATTCTTTTCTATAAATTGTAAGTATAGCTGGTGTAAAAAATCAATTCAATACAGTGAAACATATTTCACAAATCAAAAAAGTCTTCATGGACATAGTTTATTTATCTTGTGAAATTCTAATTATCTTAGCATATACCTTTACCCATGAAAATGATTGAATTTGAATATAAAAAAATATTGGATTCATTAGGCAAACATTAATTAAATGTCGGTGTACAGTATTTTGTTTTGGACTTTAATTATTATTCCAAAATCTAATACCTCTCATCAGCTTGAAGAAATTTGGAAAAAGGTTGCTACAACATGCGTTGTGAAATACTTATATATATACTCTTAGTTTTAATGCAAAAGAATGGATCCACTTTTATGCTATTTTTAACTTGATTTACGATCATGTTTGTGCAGTAGTATTTGGTCTATAACATGATAGTCAATATGTATGTTTTAGGAATTGAAATTATTGGGAGTGAAAGTGGAGCTGGGGGAATCACTTTGGAATTGAATGTGCAATGGGATGGTAACCCAAATATAGTACTGGATGTTAAAACCAGAGTTGGTGTTGCACTACCTATTCAGGTACTAACTGATTTTTTTCTTCAGTTAAAAAAGGAAAGTAGAACAAAAGAAATGAACTTATATTGTAGCTAATTATATCTGCACAAATTTTGTATTTCGAAACATTTTCCTCGTCATATTTCTGAGGCTGTTTTAATTTGTATATTTAGGTAAAAGATCTTGGGTTCACTGGGGTTTTCAGGATAATACTCAAGCCACTTGTTGACGAGTTTCCATGTTTTGGAGCAATTGCTTACTCCCTGAGAGAAAAGGTGACTGAATATATAATCTGTTCTGTTACCATAAGTACAGACTATCTCTTCAACGTTAATGATTTTAAAGTTTTAAAAGCAAGGCAAATACTGTAGACGTGTATGCATGTAACATGAAACATGATTATGCATATTTAGAGAGATGTAAATGTAAAAAAAAGATAGACTTCTAATTTCACACATCAATAACAAAAGTAAATTTAGTATTGCACAAGTTGATATCCAATCTTTGATGTTTCTTTATGCAGAAAAAGATGGATTTTACGCTTAAAGTTATTGGTGGTGATATATCATCCATCCCCGGAGTTTCTAATGCTATTAAGGTTTGAGTCATAGTTTTTCTTCTTGGTTCTATTCTATGCAGCTGTTTTCTGGCTTGTAACTTTTCTATGTAATTAATTGTATGGATTAGCAACAAATAGATGATTCGTTTCTCATGATGCTTTGAATTGCTTAATCTCTGTCATATGTTTAGGAAACAATAATGGATGCTGTTGAAGATAGCATAACTTGGCCAGTGCGTAATATTATTCCCATTTTACCTGGAGACTACAGGTATCCTCATTTCATTAGATAAGAAACATATCTCCTAGTTCTCTTCTCTTTCTTGTGTGTTTGTTAATTTTTGAGGAAGAGGATTCAAACTTGCAATCATGTTTCTATGTTGTGGGATGAGTTTTGTTGGTATATACTTAAATGTCCTTTCCATTTCCATTTAGAAATAATATTATATGTATTTGAATTAAGCTGATATTAAACTAAATATTGCATGTGTTTTGCGTCTTAAGTGATCTAGAATTGAAGCCAGTTGGAACCTTGGACGTGAAGTTAATACAAGCCAAAGAACTGACAAATAAAGACGTAATTGGGAAATCAGATCCATTTGCTGTGTTGTTCATACGTCCACTGCGTGACAAAATGAAAACCAGTAAAACAATTGTAAGCAAAAAACTACAACTCATTGTTTCTGACTTTTCCTTTTTCTTGAACGAACACTTATATTTTGCTTTCAGGATAACCAGCTGAATCCAGTGTGGAATGAACACTATGAATTTGAGGTTGAAGACCCGGCTACACAGAACTTGTCAGTAAGAATTTTCGATGATGAAGGAGTTCAGGAAGCTGAAAGCATTGGTGTTGCTCAGTTGCCTCTAAAGGAGCTTCAGCCAGGTAAAGTCAAGGATGTGTGGCTAAAACTGCTCAAGGACTTGCAGGTCCAGAGAGATAATAAAAACAGGGGTCAGGTGAGACTTCCTCATATTTTTCTTCTTATTTCAACGCAAGGTACTTAATAACCTATGGTACATGGACTTGTTTTTGCTTGTTGATGTGTTTATATACGTGAGCATTGGATGAAACATGTACAGTAAATTGAAGTGTGTAGTTTCTCATGATGCTCCCAAGCATCTTATGAGAAATCAATAATCTTTTTGACCCTGGTATATTGTCAGATCAGAATATGTGTATCGTATTCTTTAAATCAATCTTTCCAGATTGAGGAAATCTTAAGAAATTATTTATATAGGAAATATAAGAACTACTGCATCCAATTGGAAGAAATCAGACTTGGGTAAAGTGTGCTCGATTATGCTGATTGCATAATGAACTTCTTTATTCTATGTTTATTTCCTGCTATATTAACTGTTTCAATAACCTGTTTTAAACACAAAAATTTGTTAGGTGCACTTGGAAGTAATGTATATTCCTTTTATTGGAAAAGGTAGCTCAGACAGCCCTTTCACCCAGGATTATTTGCTAACCTCATTAGAGAAGGCTCTTAAGAGTGAAGGCACAACGGGGAATGCTAATCTTTCAAAAATGTCTCCTCAAAAGAGGAAGGATGTCATTCTAAGAGGAGTATTATCTATAGTAGTCATATCTGCTGATAACTTGCCACCGGTAGATATGAATGGAAAAGCAGACCCCTATGTTGTTCTTACTATGAAGAAGTCTTCAAAAAAATACAAGACTAGGGTAAGATTTGTATTCTGGTTGCATGAATTTAATACCACTATTTTTGTTCCTTGCAGTTTATAAGAAATCCATCTAGTTCTTAACAACCATTTCAATTGTGGTACTAAATCTCTAGACAAGCACAATGCTTCAGACTTCTACTCAAAATGCTTAATATCCATTTCTTTTCGGCTCTTCACAGGTTCAAAATGAGACCCTAAATCCAGTTTGGAGTCAGACGTTTGACTTTGTTGTGGAGGATGCATTACATGATATGTTGATTTTGGATATTTATGATCACGACACTTTTGGGAAGGTAATACTCGACTTAATATTAGTGAATCTTCTCGTGAAATATGGGCTCAACTGCATGCCAAAACCACATCAACCTTATTTGCATCATATGCACAAAATGTTGAGATGACATATCATGAACTCAACCAAATGGAGTTTACAAGAGAAGATTAGCAACTTTGGAACTTGTTTGAACCTGCTCAATCATCTGCATTTCAAGTTGCAGCTGTCGTTAATCGAAACTATGCAAATATACTAATTATATTGCACTTTGTGAATACTTTAGGAAAAAATTGGTAAGGTCATCATGACACTTACTAGGGTCCTGAATGAGGGAGAATTTCAGGACAGTTTCCCCTTGGATGTAGCAAAATCAGGAAAGCTCAATGTGAGCCTCAAGTGGAGTCCACAACCTATATTCTGAGATTCTTAGTCGATGAAAGGTAATACAGATTAATTGTATTTTGATTTTTTTGTCATTAATTGTCTTTTCATTTGAAATGCATTTTTTTCTGTCCAAGTAGTGAAGCTAAAACATTTAGACCAGAATGCCTACTGGTAAATAAAACCTGGAGGAACTTCACCAAGTCACCTTGCCTCCCTATCCTCGCACTTGATTCATTTATCTCTGTCAAATTTAAGAGATCTCAAGGAAAAGCCTATTCATTGTAGCTAAGCATCATCGTCTTGACTTGAAGTACATTTTTGTTGTAGAAGACTGATATAGGAATCAAATGAGTTTAGGAGTACCAAGTAAAGAAAATGGACTCCTTGTAGTTCATGATATTGAGTTTGTATAGGTGATTATTCATGTGAAATTTATGAATTTTTATTCGAAATAAAAAGTTTGATCAAGGATGAAAAAAGATCTACAGGATGAGAGCTCTACAACTACGTGCGATCCACTCCGGATCGGATCAAAATATATCAGTTTTGGATTAGGTCTACTTACAAGATAAACGAATCAGATCGGTAAAAGCCTAATTTTATCACAAAGAAGAAAAAACTATGGAAATGAAGCTAAGCTACTATGGCTTAGACTTGCATGATTTCTATTGATTCATTGAATTCTCATAGAGAGCTTTACAAAACATAATTACATGAAAAAAATGCCTCCCATTATCTTTCCTTTTCACCATACATTCTTAAAAGCAACTACATAAAATGAAAAATGGAAAGAACTAACCCTATAGGTAATGAACAATTGTCATTAAATAAGTATCAGTAAAAGAGGCAAATAAAATAGTAAAACAATAGTAATAGAAGATTACAAATGTCAATAATAATATGTAAACAATAATAAAGATGAGTAACAAGTTTAGGGATTTTGACTCCTGCGATAATGCCTCCTTTTTTTGAAAGAAAGTTTTCTTAAATTTGTAAATAAAATTCCTCATTTTTTAGGTGGAAAATATTTTGTTAGATTTGTAATATTAAATATGGATGAGATCTAGAGCCTGACAAGTACATGACATAAGAACCACTTTCAATCTTGTGAACAATACGAAAAAGACCAATTTTTCTATCTTGAAGCTTTAATAAGTACCACTTAATAAGTACAATTGAGAGTTTGATCTTTGCCTACATGAGCCATAACTAGATCAGTTAGCCTTTTGCTTACATGACACATAACTAGATCACCTAGCCTTTTTCTTCTTATCAGATGCAAGCTTATACTTTTGAGTTGTAGAAGCTATTGAACTTTTGAAAATGAAAAGTTAGGTCAGATCAATGAAGAAGTAGATTTTTGGTATAAATTATCTCAAATGGACACTTTCTTGTGGACCTATTAACCATCCCATTGAATGCAAACTCAGCTCTAAGTAAGGCTAAATCCCATTGTTTTGATCGAGACCTAGAAATGCTCCTCACCATGTTTCCTTAAGTCTTATTGACCACTCTTATTTGTCTATTGGTTTGAGAATATTGGTTTGAGAATGTATAGTGGTGCTAAATTTTAATTGAGTATCAAATCTTTTCCATAATTCTCTTCAAAAGTGACTAGTGAATTTCACATCTTTGTCAAAAGCTATTGACTTAGGTACATCATGTAATCTCACTGTCTTAAAAGAAAAGTTGGGCCACATGGCTAGCATCGACAGTTCTCTTACAAGGAATTAAATGGGCCATATGGTTGGCATGTCGCTCAAATTCTTTTGAGAGTTAATGGACTTAAGTGATGGATGATCATAGTGTAAAAAAAAGTCCCTGTGTACTTGGTAGTGTTCCAAATGCTTGAATTCTCTTACTATAATATAGAACTCAAGCTCATAAGTAGTACACTTTTTTCTAGTTTCACTCAATTTCTCCAAGTGAATTTTCTTTTCCTCATACAGTTAGTAATGGGAGCAATTAGAGTGTTGAAATGTCTAATAAACCTTATGTAAAAAGTTGCAAAGCCGTGGAAGTTTCTAACTTCATGTACATTGAAAGTAACATGTCGATCCTTAAATATTTGCACCTTTTTCTCATCAACTTGAATCCCTTGAGAGCCAATGATAAAGCCCAAAATACTACTATGATTGTAAGAAATTTTTTTTAAGTTGAGGATTAACTTGTTACAAGTGCTTCTTTTCATTGTTGCTAGATATAGGTATGTCATCAAAATAAATCATTACAAAATTCCCAATGAATGGTTTTAAAACTTAGTTCTGGAGCTTGTTAAACATTCTTGGAGCATTGCAAAGACTAAATGACATTACTTTTCCCTCACATAAGCCATCTCTTGTTTTAAAAGTTATCTCATTCATGGTTTTACTTTGATTTGATAGTATCCAATTCTCAAGTCTAATTTTGGAAATGATTGAGATCCCTCTAACTTGTCCAACATGTTTTCAATCCTATAGATTGAAAACCTATACTTTATGGTGATCTTATTGATAGCTCAACTATCAATGCACATTTATAGCTTCCATATTTCTATGTGACAAGTAGTGTAGGAACTATACATGGGCTGATACTTTCTTGGATCCAGTGCTTTTAGAGCAATTCTTCAACGATATCTTGCAAGGCTTGGCGTTCTTTGGGACTCCCACAATAATGAGGTAAGTTGGGTAGTTTAGACTCTAGAATAGTTTATTTGGTGTTGGATATTTTTAAGAGTTTGCAAACCTTAAGGTAATTCTTCAAGGCTAATATATTTGAACTCTTATAGTAAAGAGTGCAAATCTAAAGATTTTGGAATGTTATGCAACACAACACATTCTTTTATGGTAAATAAAGCTAGAATATGATATTTAGCTTTGTAGTCTTTCAAAAGCTCATTACCAAAAATTAAAGCTAGAGTCAAAGATTTAGGAGTAGGCACATTCTTCTCAATCTTCTCTTGTTGAGTTTGTAACACTATTCTTCGACCATCCTAATTAAAGGAATAAGTGTCTTTATCCTTATGCTCAATGTCACGATCATATTGCCATGGCCTACCTAACAGTAAATGAAAAACATCTATATCCATGACATCACATTTTACTTCATCTTTGTAATGTTTCTCAATAAAGGCACCTTGCATACCTTAGTAACCTCGGTTTTAGAACCTTTCTTGATCCACCCTACACTATATAGCTTGGGATGTTCCCGAGTGTTGAGACCTATTACGTTGTCTAGACTCTTGGACACCACATTTTCACTACTACTGTTATCCATAATAACTTCACACATCTTGTTTATTGTGCACTTAGTTTTGAAAGTTGTTTGACGTTGGGAATTTTTTATTTCTCGAGGAGCTAAAAGAATCCTTTGCAGCATGCAAATGAATCTACCTCCTTAGTTGACCTCTATAAACTCAACATCTTCAAGTGTTCCATTATCGACATCCTTTTACCCTTCTTCCATTTCCCCTACTCCTTCAATAACATTAATACATCCCTGATGTTTCCTGAGGTTGGTCTCCTATGTATATCAATCAGGTGGAATCATAATATCTCGAACGGGGGACTTACACAAATATCCTTAAAAATGTGTGAACCTAGGTTCAAACATCAAAAGGTGCCCTTTTTACCAGCATTTGTGCTGGGTTTTCAAATAATATCCCCAGGGGTCCCCTAGCCTTTGGTTGAAATTCACATTGGCTAGTTTATTGGGTTTCTTTGCCTTTCTCTAACGCTGTCAGGTTTTGCAACACTCTGCAAAACGCAAGATACACTTCGCCACAAGTAATAAAGATTCAGAAGTAGTAATCGCTCCCACGAGGATTTGTTACTATACATTGCTGAGTACTAAAATCAGTATCTCTAATTTTATCCAAAACAATCGTTGATACGGAAAGGTAAAAAGAAAATAAGAGAACTCTAGGATTGCAATTTTTCACCAAATTATTCTTACTCCCATTATATTATTTTCTTTGATTTATATTTTTTATACATTTAATTTGTCAACCAAAAGCTTTTTTTATTCATACATCTCTTCCGAGTCAAACACACCTCGTTAAATTAATTCACTATATCTCTACGAGAATTAAATTTAATAAGATTCATTAAGTTCTAAATTTTCAAATGGCCACACATACAATTAGTATATTCCTATCCTTCATCATACATGTTATTCTATTTACGAGCAATATACACAAAAATGCCTTTTCAAGTTTATTTTTACGCCACAAATCGCTTTTTGATAAAATTCGTGAATAATCAAAAAGCATTAAGCACAAAATAGAAATGAACAAATCGAACGCCTTATAAATCTATCAAAAATAGTTAAAATCAAAGCTTCATAAATTTAGATCAAAATGCAACCCTAAAAATTAAATTACTTCATTAAATTAAAATAAAAAATTACAAATGTATTCAAAAATTAGAAGAACAAGAAGGAAAATTAAAACATCACGAACGAAATATTAAGTACACGCAGTAACACAACAAAAGCCAAAAATGGCTTCAGCGGGTTCTGCAGTCCAAAACCGACCAACACAAAATTTCTAAACACAAAAAAAAAAATCTTTCAAACTCTATCATAACATCACCTATTTATAGCTAAAAAAATACATCTAAAATATTATATTTTTATTTTATTTTTTTTATCAAAAACGCGTAATAATTTTTATCGAAAAACAAAAAATCACGCCAGACGATTTTCAGATCGGTAAAAATATTATTTAATTCACGCGTGAGATATGCGGGCGCCGATTCTCGCATTTTTTTTATTCATCAGGCGTACACGTGGTCAACTGATTCGCCGCAAGATTCCCTAAGGCCACGTGGCATCACATCATCGTCGAACAAACCGGCCGCACGTAAGAACTGCGCATAGGACGTGGGCGCCGAAGTAAGGCAACTACCGAAACGGGCGTGATCCGTTAACATGCGTCGCACACATATTGTAAAATACCACGCGGTCGAATACGATTTGCTTAAATATTACTGGGACACGTGGCGCATTCTTATTCTCCGTAAAACCGAGGACGCACGCGCTACCATAACCCGCGTCACACACGATTGCGGACACTAATCCGCTCACCGCGCGACACGATCCACGTGCTTCAATCCGGGACCGTTCAAGAGATCCAACGACCGCTGACGCGCCTCGTGGAAATCCTTCGCAGCCGACATGCGGGCCCACTTTTGAAGCCGGCCCGCGCGACACGTGGGCTCCACCGGCACGCCGAGCCGTGCGAAGATTTTACACGCGATTTTGCCTGCCCGTCAGACCGCCAACTGACCGCTGATGCTTTCGACGACGCGGTGATTTAACGCCGTGATTTGCGCGAAGCGATTCCTTTCCTGGCGTAAAATTCAAACTTTTATTAATTATATTTTGACCCACAAATTTAATCCAAATTACATTTTGCACTTTCTTAAATTACGCTTAAGCTCTTGCTAATTTTAAATTAAATTTTTAAACTTTTAATAATTACAATTAAGCCCAAATTTAATTTAAATTATATTTTCGATTTTTATAAATTGTAATTAAGAAACTATATTATCATAAATTATATTTGTGACGTAAATACGGGAAATTAAGTACATATTCGATACAAATTATTTAATTTTATTAAAAATGTATTTTTAGCACATAAAAGGAAAATATTAATTTATTTAACAAAAATTAACTAAATATTAATAGAACATAGCAATTATCATTACTAAAATTGATGAAAATAACTATATAAAATACAGTTATCACCCAACCTTAAACTCGTGACTTGGACCCTTTTAGCCATAGATTCTTAGAAACTAGTACCATCTAGACTACTAGTTTAGATAGTACCAATTAGCTTCCTATTAAGGTCTTAAGTGGTCAAGACCGGCTTTAAGAGTTGGGGAGAGTGAAAGAAATGCGTTACCTTTCCTGAGGTTGGTCTCCTATGTATATCAACCAGGTGAAACCATAATAACTCAGACGGGGGACCTACGCAAATATCTTTAAATGTGTGAACTCTGGTTCAAACATGAAAAGGTGCTCTTTTTACTAGCATCTTGTGCTGGGTTTTTAGATAATATCCCCAAAGGTCCTCTAGCCTTTGGTTGAAATTCACATCGGATAGTTTGCTGGGTTTCTTTCTCCTTCCCCAACCTCAAACCCGTGACACGGATCCTTTTAGCCATAGATTCTTAGAAGCTAGTACCATCTGGATGTACCAACTCGCTTCTTATTAAGGTCTTAAGTGGTTAGGACTGGGTTTAAGAGTTAGGGAGCGCGAAAGAAATATGTTACCTTTCTTGAGGTTGGTCTCCTGTGTATATCAACCAAGTGGAACCATAATACCTTGGACGAGAGCCTATGCAGATATCCTTAAAATATGCGAATCCAAGTTCAAACATCAAAAGATGCCCTTTTTACTAGCAACCTATGTTGGGTTTGATAATATCCCCAGGTGTCCCTTAGCCTCTGGTTGAATTTCACATTGGCTAGTTTGATGGGTTTCTTTTTCCTTCCCAAACCTCAAAACTATGTCCTGGACCATTTTAGCTACATATTCTTAGAAGCTGGTACCATCTGAAATAGTAGTTTAGATGGTACCGACTCACTTCTTAATAAGGTCTTAAGTGATCAAGATCAGGTTCGAGAGTTAGAAGAGCGAAAAAATGCGTTACCTTTCTTGAGGTTGGTCTCTTATGTATATCTATAAAGTGAAACCATAATACCTTGGACGGAAAACCTACGCAAATATAATGTGCAAACTCAAGTTCAAACATTCAACAATAGTTTTGATCACCTGGTGGTAATAATGGTATTTTATAGTACAATACTTGATGATAATCTACTAGTATTAATTGGTAGTTCCCTATGTCTCCTTATAGTTTTGCACCCTATCCCACCAAGCAATCGCACCACCCTTAAGTTTATATGCCATCATTTTGACTTGATTGTCCTTGGACTTCCATTCAACCCTTACCCAATCAAAAAACTATGAAATATGGAGCTGTCCAACGTAATAAGATCTTGGATACCAAAAAAGGTAGGTGTTTGTCTAGGTAGTTCTTCGGGTAGATGACCCAAAGCTTGTGGGTTAGTTAGTAGAGGTCGAAGAGGTGATGAAAATCCTCCAAATGGTTCTTCGTTGCTTCGGGAAGTCATTACAGCTTTACTAAACGAGAAGAAGGTAATTATGTGGGTTTGGGGTAGCAATGGTCAAACTAGAGTGAGTAATGGTTTTTTGTAGTCGATCAATGTCGGGGTTGAGGTGGCTTCGAATTTCTCGCTAGCTCTTCACGAAATTGGGCGTGTTTGTCACAAATCTTGCAAAAAGGCTCAAAAAAGAATTTTATATTTTAGGTCTTGTTCATGGACGCAGCCAATAAGGGCTTTAGCAACTGGCTTAGACATGTAAGATTTGGGTTAATTCACTGAATTTTCAAAGACAACGTTACCAAACAGAATTACATGCAAAAAAAAAAAAGCTTGCTGTTGTATTTTCTTTCCACCATGTATACCTAAAACCAACTGCGTAAAATGACAAAACTAACCCTATAGGTAATAGACAACTGTCACTAAACAAGTAAATGACCAAAGAAGCAAATAAAATAGTAAAGCAGTAGTAATAGAAGCTTATAAGCGACAATAGTATGTAGACGAAAATAATGCTAAATAACATGTTTGGGGACTTAGGCTCTTGCGTCATGAAGAATGGATTCCTGAAACAGACCCGGACAGATCGATAAAAAATTAATTTTTTTTAAATTAAAATTTTAAACCTAATAATATTCAACTTCTATTTAAAAAAATTTATTAATTTTTACAATTATTTATTTAAAAAAAAATTACATTATAAATAATCATTTTTAAAATTCTTTCTTCCTCTTACATTTTCATAAATCTACTTTTTCCTTTCTCTTTCTCTTACATTTTCACAAATCTAACTATTATTGTTTTAATTTTGTTAAACAAAAATTCAAATTTCATAACCATTTGTTTCTTTTTATAATTCTTCTTAAAAGATATACCTTTTACAATTTTTGAGTAATTGACTCTAACTGCATTTGTTATTTTTATTTGTAAATAAAAGGAAATCCGGATATGATCAAGTTAATAATGTTGATTGTTTTATGGGTGAAGAGAGTCAAAGATCATGTAGCTTTTTAGTAGATTACATAAATTTGGTTGCTTTTATAAAATTAACAATAAAATACTACTGTGAACACATTATTTAATGTTGACACTAAATTGTCATTTTGACTATTGATTTTATAGAAATTAACACGTAAAATTGTTGGTTATGTAACTAAATTTGTGAGGGTATTTATAGAATAACAATTTTATTGAGGTTAGAGGAATGATAGCAAACTTCTAGAATAAACCTTATAAATTTGATTACATGACAATTATACGATAAAATCTGTCCAATTTCTCAATGAATAGACAAAATAGAACATTAGTATTAATTATATGAAAACAATATGACTTATGGTGGTCCATTTGTGTAAGTTACAGAAACTTTAACTCCTTTTACTTTTTTTTTAGGATGAAGTGCCCAAATGGTCACTTTATTTAGGCCAAATATATTGTTTAGTCACTTTGTTTAAAAAAAGTGTTTTCAAGTTATTTTGTTAGTAAAAAATATCATTTAAGTTCACTTTTTTGTTAAAGAAGGTATCAATGCAAGGGCAATGTTAATTTTTCATTAAATATAATGGAGTAGTACATGTCTCGTATTTTTAAGAAATATAAAGATTTGTTAGGCCTATATCTTAAAATTTGAGCTTTTGTAAGAATTAGTTTTGGACACTTCTATATGGTATAAGATGAGTTAGGTCTTGGGTTTAAGTTTTTGTAACAATTCCTAATGTCAATTAAATTTCAAGTTTGGTTGATCTTGTAAAAAGACAAGGAACCCGCATTGAGAAAAGTGAAGTGATTGACCTTTACAAAGATAAAATAGCCACACTTGAGAAGAAATGTTAAGAAGTATAAATGAGTTGTTAGGCCCACCTCATAAAAGTTTATATTAATTGGCATATATATTTATATTTTTCAATAGATATATATGTAAAAAAATAATATTTAATTAAAAAATAGTCAAATTTTTTAAGAAATTTTTCTCTCAAAGTTAAACAGTTTTGAATAAATCTTAAACAATATTTTTATTATCCAATATTCAAAGTCATATATTAAATAATGAAAATTTAATTTAAGTTTGATAGAAAGATTTGTTCACACATTTGAGTAATTTTTTTAATTAAAAATACTTCATTAAATATATATATATATATATATATATATATATTGAAAAATAAGAAACACATATGTTTCATATATGTTATTTCGTTATATTTAACGAAAAATTGAATGAAAAATTAACTTTATCATTATTTGAAACATTTTTCACAAATAAAAGGACTTAAAAAATATTTGTTTTCTAAATAAAGGGATTAAATAACCCCTAAGACCTAAACAAATGTACCTTCGAGACCTTATTTTTCCTTTTTTATTATAAACTATATTTTTTTTGGTATTTATATAAATATAATATCATTGAGAATAAAATTTGAAATATACACATCTTATAACTCTAATTTAAAATTAAGTTTATATTTTCATATGAAAACGACCATTTATTCTCCAAAAAATTGATCGGTGTGGTATATTCTAACTATTAATATATTTTTTTGTATAATCTAATTCAATTATATATGTATTGAGCATATTCTATCTTTTGACAATCTTTAAACTTATAATTAATTGTAAAAACCTAGTTAGTTATGATACCTAGATTGGAGAAGAGAAAGAGCAAGAGTCTTTACCACATATTTAAAAGTTCATAATTTAAGAATAGTAACATCAATAAGACAAAAAGGTTTCTAGGATATTTAATGTATGTAGTCAATATAAGTCATGTTGTCTAGATGTTGGATTTCTCGTATACAAAACATAGTGTTTGTATTTTATTTTATGTTTTCTCTATCATTTGTAAGGTTGATTACTGATGGTTTAATATCACTTAGAATATAGTTTCATGTTTGCTTGTTACATAATTATTCTCTTAGGTTGCATGTAGTTTTCATGGTTAGGTGTTCGTTTTTTGTGATTTTATCCCATTGAATGACTAAATGTTTTTCTGTGTCAAACATTCCTTTCTTTTTTATTGTCAGTGCGCACACTAAGGGCTTGTCGAGGTGCTCGTCAAAGGGTTGAAAAGATCTTGCCAAGGTGGTTGGTGATGGCTTATATAGGTTGGTTTTTTTTATAAATTCAATTTTTGTTATTTTGTTTTCTTGGCCTACATCCCGATTTTAGGTCTAGACTTTCCTAGTGTATAGTTCAGATTCCTCTAGTCTTTTCTTCATTTGTTTTCCCTCTAAGTGTCTAGTTTGAAAAATAGTGTGTCATCTGTAGGATATAGGATAATAAAGAAGATTCTATCTCATATTTTCAAACACCAAGATGAGTGTAATAAATGTGAGATTTTGTGATGATTTATTGAGATATAAAATGCATGGTTGGCTAATAAAGAACCTCGTTATTTTTAGAAATTTATCTCAGGTTTTTTTTGGGGTGTGTCGACTTGGTATTGTGAGGTTACAATAGTTCCCATATATAAGGAGTCTATATTGTCACATCTCTCATTGTTAGTGTGTCATATGCCAGTTGTGTTGCAAAGTTACAACAAGTTCTGTGGGTGATAAGTGTATGTGTTGATTGCTCTCATAATTGGTGTGTCGATTAGGTATTTCAAGGTCACAATAGTTTCTAAAAGTGAGGAGCCTATATGGTGACAACCCTTAGAATTGGTGCATCATGTGTCGGTTGGGTGTTGTAAGGTCACAATTGAAGTTTCATACGTAGAAACAATTACACATATATGAATTAAACTTCTGACCCAAATATGGATCTAAGTCAGGGTAGATAAGCCAACCTATAAAATCTTTTTACGAGCTCTATTCCAACTCGACCAAGCAGATCTCACAACTTAAATTAAGCAGGTAGCACAATAGAAATACAACAAAAACATGCTTAATTCAACACACTACAAAACAATAAGCAAATAAGAAAGAATAATTTGCAGTAAAAACACTAGTGATGGTATGCCTCACGGGCTCCTATCTAAGCTAGTAACATGCATTAATATTACAAACAACACATCATATGAATTAGGCAAACATACTGAAAAAACTCTAAAGAATTTTCAATTATTTTAAGACCTTTATGTGCGAACAAATTCGATAAATAATGATTGTATTCTCATAGAATGGGATCATACATAACATAACATGTAACGAGACAAACTCACATAGGATCTAGCTCCAATGTGGTAAAATTATTGGGTTACTTTTTGACGATCAGTTGACATCACGCAATTCACTAAAAGAAATTAACAATATACAATTTGATAAAAGTATAAACAAAAATACATTTACAAGTCAGGATAACCAATCCTAACTATGCCTAAGATGCCCTTACTCACTGTCAACATAGTACTTAATCATCTAGGTCCAATCTTGTCCTCAAAGCTATATCCCTAAGTGATGTGATTGATAACTAATAGGTCAAAATCACATGTATATATGTTACGACCTTGTAATAACAAGTTGGCACACCATAGATAAGCATATAGGCTTCTTACATATGCACCACGTTGTGACCTCATAACACCCAACCGATACAAAGAACACTACTATATAGGCTCTTCACCTATGAAAATTATTGCATCCTTACAACTACCAAATGGCACACAAAACACAACATAGGCTCATCACCTACATGACACACAACCACATAGGCTTCTCACCTATGGGAACTGTTGCACTCTTATAATTATCATCTGACACACTAAGATATACTTCTCGAAGTGACGTGACTTTTCACTTACCATAATCATTTTAACTCTCAACAAAACCTCACTTAATCTCACAATTTTCTACTCAACTAGTATTTGAGAAATATAAGAGAGATTCCTTTCGGATATTCTATGTCTTACTGATTACACATTATTTCTTGAACCCAACTCTTAAAAGGAAAATAGATCAAGAAAGGATCAAGGAAGTTTGGCTAAAAAGAGAGAATGAGATTTGTAGAAAAAATCAATCTCTCAAACTCTCACCAATCATCCTCACTGACCACAATGCAAGCCCATGAAGAGAAATACTGATTTTAGACATTGGGAAATGTCAAGTCCCCAGTAGGACAACACAACAACAAATAAGATCCCCTATGAGACAATATAATAACAAACACCCTATTGTGAAAATTATATAGAATTTAAGAGAGAGTGTGTGTAATAGGAAAACACAAAAAGATGTGTCCTAAGTGATACTGAGCCACCAATAATCAACCTTATAAAGGATAGATATAAACATCATATAAGGTGCCTTTTTGTACACAAAAATGACATGACTTACAATATTAATTTCTATAAGTGAGGAGCCTATGTTTTTGCATGTTAGGAGGTCGAGCTACTTGTAGTTGATCATATCACATAATAATGGAGCTTTGTAGATGAGTTTGTATCTACTTGAATCAGGTGTTGTCTCGACAAAGATTGTGGGCATCTTATGTGTAGTTGAACACGGTGCTCCAACTGATAATGATATAGGCTTATATGTCTTTGTAGGTTTACGATGTTACATGATGTGTTATGTATGCTAGTCTTATGAGAATACAATCATTATTTACTAAATATATTTACATATAAGAGGTCTTGAAAAGATTGAAAATCCTTTAAATCTTTAACTATATGTTTGTTTGATTCTTACGATAAATATTCTTTACCTTGTTTAATGTATGTTGCTAGTTTAAACAAGAGCCTGTGTGGTATATCGTCACCAGTGTGTTTATCTCATATTATTCTTTCATATCTGTTGGTTCTGTATATGGTGTGTTGAATTAAGCATATTGTTGTTATTGTATATTCTACCGTGCTATCTACTTAATTATCATTTTCAGGTCTCTGTTTACCAGTTGGAATAGAACTCACGAAAATATTCAATGGATTGGTGTATCTACACCCTTCTAAGTACCATTTTCCTATTTAAGTTGAAAGTTTAATTAAGATATGTGTAATTTTTTCGACATAAGTGTCTTATATGTCTAACATAGTGATACTTACATTAATTATGTGCTTCTTACTCCATCCTTTACAAATTCAAGGACATATTAAGTCTGGGTTTAAAAAAATCAAAATTTATTTGTTGAATTTTTATAATAGTTATTTTTGTTCTTTTTAATAGAAAATATTTAAATAATGTAGTGTTTGCATGATAATTAATTAGTGTATAATGATTTTATTTTCAATAAAGTATAGTGATTTTTTATAATATTAAATCTACTTAAATTAAGCCAAAAATACAATATTTTACGAAATTTAATGCTATGCATAACCAATTATATTTTTGTAATTCATACAAAATTTATAGATAGTAAAAATATATGATATATTTATATTGATAGTTAAATTATATTATATGATAAAATATATTAATATTAGAACTAAAATAATTTAATAATTATCTTATAATTTGTTGATATATCTTAATATTTTTTATTTTTTATTTGATAAATTAAAAAAATTTAAATTGTGATTCTTTACTCATTTGTCACACTTAATACTGGCCACTGATAAATAAGAAAATATTTTTTTTATAAATCTATATCATTTTCTTATTTTTATTTTATTCTATCAATTTAAAATATATAATGTATCGTATTAAATAAAACTTTGGAAAAAAAAATCAAAATAGGTTTGATAGATGAAACTTGTACATTTCTAGGACCTTGAGAATTACTTTATTTTAGTATGCAAGTTGTCATTAATTATGAAGTATAATTACAAAATGTCAATAATTGCTTTACATTATTTATTTTGATTGTGGTGTGACATGTTCTTGTCAGTTTCCTTCGCTATTAGTTATGTCTTACATGGAACATGTTCCAGTCTTATAGGAAAATCATAATCATACATATATTACATGTTTGTTATATATTATAAATATAGTAGACAGTAGAATAGACTCCATACTACTCTGATCTAGTTGGCTCAATTAATACTAACCAGAGTTAACTGATTTAGTGGAGAAAAGTAAGTAAATAACTAGAGTTTCATTTTGTTTTTCCTGTCATTTGTGTGTAGAATCCAGCTTTCATTTCCTCTCCTTCCTCTTTTTTCTAAAGGTCTAAGCTCAAAATTACAATATGAATAATTTCTTTATAAGTTACAACACATTATCTCTTTTAATTGATTTTTCTACAATTATTACATTTCAAATATATTTGTCTACAATTACCACTTTCATATTATTGAAGTAAGAAGAAACTCCACTCCAATAGTTTCACATTATTGAAGGCTAAAATATGATTATTATATTTTCGTATTGTTTAAGTTTGAAAGATCATTTTTAAATTGAATAAAATTATTATGGGTGGATTATAAATATATATACAAATTTATATAATGTAATGGGTTTCCTAGAATTTGCATTTAATGTTTTTTGAAATTGTAAAAATTTGAAGTTTATTATGTAAAAAAAAATATAGGTAAGATTTTGTTTTCAAATAAAAACATGCAAAAGTTTGCATTTATATTATGACTCTAGGCTTCAATTGCAAAAATGTAATTTTTCATAAAGTCTTAAATTATATTTCAATTAATATTTTTTATTTTTATTTGTTTATATTTAAAAAGAGTGAAATACAAATCAAGGTCTAAAATATTGTACCTTTGAAATAAAAAAAATACAAATGTTTGTAGCTATAGGCATGTCATGTTGTTGCAATATTAAAGTGCAAAGATTCTCATTTTCGTAAATGGTACTTATCTATAATTTTTAATGGAATATTTATTTTTGTAGTGATATTATCTAATGAATACATATATGGTACTTATTCGTCATGGTGGCCTATTGATAACCAAGGAAGAACAAACATTGTACAAGGGTGATGATTATATTGTATTCTCAATGCCTAGCACTCTTCAATACCAAAGCTCGTTGGAAATAATCGATGAACTTTTGAAAATTGAAATTTTTAGTAATTATATTATTATGAAGTATCTTTATAACGAAAGTATTGTGCATCCTGTTATTACAATTAAAAAGGATTGTGATGTGAAGACATTCATTATTTTTCATGCTAATGGTTCAAGTAATCTCCCTGTATTATATGTCACTATTGACTCCACCCCAAGATCGATTCTGATAGAAAAATGTAACCCTTCATTAGCAATTGTGACCATTGTGCATCCTGTTATTTTCAATGGTCAGAATTGCTAATGAAGTTAAATAGGACACACTTGTTCAACCTAATATGACTGGAGCTTCATTAGATGATGTAGGAGAGGGAAGTGAAAGTCTAGAGGATTTTGAAAACACACGTAAGAAGAATATGATTGAATTTGATGATTGTCTTAGTAATGAAAGTAACCTTCAAAATATGGAAATGAATAATTCCCGGTCTAATATTTTCAATGCTAATAATTTTCTTGGTGATGAAAGTAATCCTCCAAATACACAACTAAATAATTTTTTATCTAATGTTTTTATTGCTCATGATAAGTAAAGATGTGTTGAAAACCTTACATTTACAAAGAAATTGGAAAAAAATGTAAGAGATATTACAGACTTTGTATCTGCATGAAATGATGTTATGATTGCTTCAATTATCACTGATATATGTGCTGAAACTTCTTACAAATCAAAGGAAGAATTGAAGACGTAGATTGGTATAATTGCTATGAAACAAAGATTGTTCGTTGTAACAAATTTTGAAATTATCATCAATTGTAAGTTTTTTTTGCATATAATTGGAAAGTTTGTGGTGTAAGGATACAAGAATCTAAAATGTGATGGTGTCGAAGTATGTTAATGATCACATAAAAAATCTAGATACACTACATAAATGTAATAAGGTAGCTAATAGTAAAATTGTTAATGCCATGCTAAAGCAAAAGTGTAGTGGTCTTAGTCATGTTTATACTCCAAATGACATACAAAATGATATGAAATTAAATTTTGGGATGGATATACCACACGTAACAACATGGATGATTAAAGAGGAAGCAATAAGAAAGATTAAGGGAGATCCGAACGAGTCATTTTTTTCCTATCCGTATATAGTAACGTATTAATGGAAAAGAACCCGAGAACTATTACTCATATTGAAGTCGCTAATGTTATATGATTTCAATATTACTTTATGTCAATTGGAAGTTGGATTGGGGGGTTTAGAAATAACATAAGACATGTTATAGCCACATATGTCATAGTCTTGAAAGTAAAGTACACAGGAACATTGTTTGCAATGACAATGGATGGAGATAATGGGATATATCCTTTAGATAATGTCATAGTCTTGGGAGTGGTTTTTGACAAAAAATAAGGGTCTAATTGGTGAGTATTTGGTAATTATTTTTTATTGTCATCTTAGCATAGTTGATATTTTGAAATGAACACCACGGTGGCATGTGTGCATTATTTGGTAATGAAAATCCATTCAAAGTTTAAGAACTCAGAGATTATATCGCTTTATTATATGACTATGAAGGCATATATAGTTCATGATTTTAACAAAATGTTTTATGAACTTAATGTACAAGAAGGATATGTTGCATCATATTTAAGAGGTATTAAACTTGAATGATGGAAAATGTCTCATTTTTTAAGTATATTCACATATTTACTTGTATAATTATGCATTGATATAGTTATTAAATTTTATATATTCAATTTGTAAATATGATATTTAGATTCAAATGTCTTGCTTTAGTTTGCATTTTTGCATTTCTTGCTTTAATTTACATTTATGCATTTCTTGCTTTATTTAAAAGATAAATATCAACATCAAGAAGTCCCCACTATAACGTGATGACTAATATTAATATTACAAAGTCTTTGAACAATGTTCTGAAGGATTCAAGGCACTTTGCTATAATAGGATTAATGGAACACCTTACATGTGTGATGCAAAGATGATTTAATGATAGATGGATATTGTCTATTTCATGGAATATTAATGGAATGAATTCTGTGGTGGATAAGGAGTTTGCTAAGGGAAATAACATTTGAGTTCACTGTCAAACATCACCTATTGATGCACACATGCTTTATATTTATGATTGGGATAGAAATAGTGAAGTAAATTTGAACATGAAGACATGTATATGTCGTATGTTTGATTTGGATATGTTGTAATGTGGTTATGCACTTGCTGCAGCTAGAAGTAGAGGTATTGATCATCAAAAACTTTGTGACCAAAAATACTCGTCTACCTCTATGGTAGCAACTTATGCTGAGTCAATTTATCCTTGTGAAATTGTTCTTCCTCCCTTGACCAAATGCAAAAAGGGAAGGGCAAAAAAGAAGAGGAAACCAAACATTGTTGAGGTTAAGAGGTTTACAAATTGGTTTAAATGTGGTAAACCCGATCCCAATAAAGCAACTTATAAAAGTGATTTACAAATGGTGGTTGAAGATGCTCATGTTATAACTATGGATGAGTTAATGTAATATGTATCAAGGGACGGGATCTTATTAGTATTTTTCATTAATATATTAATTTGTTAGAAAATAATAATTTTTTTGATTATTAATAACTGACATAAAAATACATAAATTAATATGGTTTTATATGCATAAGAAAAATACTTGAATTGTCAAACTAAATACAAATAAAAATAATAGTTGATGCAATACATAGATCAATCAAACATTATAATATTAAACTATTCTTTCAATCATGGATAAGTTATTACACAATTGATGATTCCCTTTACATATCCTGCCATTTTTTGTAGCTTTTTCCTTGTATTCATAATACTTAAATAATGACCCAGAATCAATGCAACCTCTTTGTCTTTTGATCTCCTTAGCATAGTACCAAGCTCCCTTAACATAAACATTAAATTCATTTTCTATATGGAAGATATTATGGTTATACCACCATTTTCCTTAACCTTTCACTTTACTTTGTTATTCAAAACAACATCATTCTTCAATCATATGTCATATTGATCTATTAGCTTCTCAATATCTTTCACAATCCTAACAATCTTTCTCCCATAATTTTCAAAAAACTCCATTTCAACTACAATTATGGGTAATATTGAGTTTCATATTATAATATATACTCACAAAGTCACGTACCTAGTACGCTACATCACCACTTATAAGGCTACATTGTAATATCGCTTCAAAAGTCATCAATAAGTTAATATGCATGAAAACTTTGTCCAATAACTAATTGAAACTTAGGCTAATGGCACAAATAAGAAAAGATTTCATAGAACAAAAGGTCTATGTTATGTTGTTTAATGGGATAAATGGAAAATACTCACTATACTCGACTGTAAAGTTCCACAACAACAATGGTCTAATATAATCAATAATGTGTCTTAATTTGTATAGATCACCATCTAGTAAAAGTTACAAAAAAAAAGAATATATTCATTTTATTTTTAAATTTTCTTATGAAAAAATAATCTTGAAATGATATTAGTATACCAAATTTAGTAACATTACCTCTTTGTAATCCATATCATTTTTGAAATGCAAGGTTCAAATATATTTTTTTTCCTTGCTTAAATATTCTTTTTTATAGGTATTACATTGTTAAAGTTTATATGAACCATATGTGTTATCAATTGTAATCTAAATATTTTTAGATTTCCAATCAAAGTACATGTATAATATATTTCCATGCACCTACTTGGACAAATTATAACACAATTTGAGTTGAGTCAATAGATGTATAAATAAAGTTGTAACATACAAACAAATAATTAAAGAATGTGCATTATGGTTTTTTATATAATAATTGTTAGTACAAAATATTTTGCAAACAATAAAATGAAACTCAAATTTAATCTTCATCTTTAATTGGATGGATATAATATAATTATTAAATTCAATTATTAATATTGAATGTACTATAGGATCTTGCATCGACTGATGCATATAATGCAAAACCTTACATCCATCAATGCACATACCGAGTCCTTATAATGTCTAATAAACTGTTTACTATAAATGCAATATATTAACATGTTTATTATTTTATTTATATTTACTTTATTTTAATGTAAATAATTAATTTGATAAAATGAAGCAAAATTAACCATTACATATTATATGCTAAAAATACTTGAAACAACATTGTGAATATGGTGGGGAGTCCATAGATTAAATATAATAAAAAGAACTAAATAACATATGAGAATTAATATATAATAATTTTAAAACAATGTAAATTTATTATAAGTACTTAAAAGGTCTTAAAAAAGAATTTTGGACAATATATTGAAGAGTATGGATATATTGAAAAAATTTAATGTAAAAAATTGGATGAAACGGAAAAAATTAGGAAATCTCTATGCACCTTTCCAACACCTCATCACCACCTTGCTATACCTTACCACCACTACTGGTGAGCTCCTCGAAATGGCTATAAAAAGTGGCAAGCTTAACTCATTTTTCTCATATTTCCCCCCTCTCTAGAACTCTCTCTCTCTATATACATATTGTTTGGGTTTTTGACACATTTTAGAGAGAATCTCGTGGATAAAATATCAAAGAGTTTGAGTTTGAAGGCTCGACGATGGAAAAACTTTTCAAGTAAGGTTTCTTACATTGAATTTTTAAAATAACATGCATAGTTTTTTTAAAGTTAATGTCATGCATCATATATTATGAATAAAAGTTGAAAACTGGATGCCATGATTTTATAAAAAATGTGATAATGTTAGAAATGTTGTTTAAAATGAGATACTCATTATAAATGTTTTATTATGCATTTATTAAAAAAATATGTGTACATAAAAAAAGTATCAAATGTTGTTATGAAATGAACATTGAAAATGTAATATGGAATCCAAGAATTGATGCATGCATCATGAGAACTGGTTTATTTTTTGGGGAGTTTCCTGTATATTATCTTACGGACTATGGTACCCATGGACTACTAGTTACAGCAGACCACATGTACACATTTACATCACATGTATCATGAATATTAATCGAACTTTCTAGTTGTGATTATTGATAATGGATTATTGAAATTATGAATTGTTATCGTGGTGGATTATTATGGATATGCATTATCGCAGTGCTCGCATATGGATCTCGAAGTTGGACCCCCTGTTGTGTTTGATGCTTGTCATCTTTTGGGTCTCGAATTTGTTACCATGGTTTACATATGAACACATGTGTTCTGGACCCTTAGATGAGGGCCCATGTGATGTGATTGATGCATATGTGTGCCATATGTATTGTGGTCATACATAGGGTCGAAGGTAGGCCCATATGCGTCTCAAAGTTGAACTACGGAAGTACCCATATATTTGGATGATCAATATATTGGGTAATATATCATGAATTGGATTCATATATCATGTTCTTATAATAATAATGTTACTATTCATGAAATTTTATTGATAAACAGCATGCATGATTATTTATTAGAAATGAATAATATAGTAGACTCCTTACCTAACTAAGTTGTTCGAGACAATCGTTGTGAAGATAAAATGGTCATCAACGAAAGATTTTGACGTTACAAGGTTTGACTTAAAACCTTATTTGTTTTATTAGTTACTATAATTTACTATTGGGGATGCTAAGACTACTATGATGAATTTTAAATTGACATTATAAAAATCATGAATTTAAATTAAGGACTTTACAATGAATTTTTCATTTTAAATAGAAAATCTTTGAAGGGCACCTAAATTGTTTATAAAATTGATTTCAAATGATTTATAAATTAAAATTTTCATGATTACTCAAGAAAATTTCCTTTAAACATAATTTAAATTTTACTTCATTCTTATCTCATATACCCATTTTTCAGGGCGTGGAAATTTGGTAACAAAACATGGTTTTAATCTCATAAAAACAAAATTTTTCTTTCTAAAAGTTTTTTTTGTCTTAACTACCTAATCGTAGAATAGCCAATAAGAAACATGTGTAAATTAACTACACTAATTAACAATTGAACTCGTGAAGAACCCAAGGAGAAAATTAAAATTTACTACATCAAAGGATAGTAAGGACTCGTCTTCTTTACTTCAAAGGAATGATGAATTTTGTTATCACTAAAAGATGGTTCCAAAAGAACGGATGTATCATCTATCTTCTAAACTAGTTTGCATTAGTTGCAACTTTATTTTATGGAGAACTTGGACATTTATTAACGATTCATGGAATTGAACCGATTTAAAGAGAATTTATCAATGTTTTATTGTTGTCGAGGCATAGGAGTTTTCTCAACAAGTTGAACCAAAAATAAGTCTGTCAAAATCTCGACCTAATGATTAGATCTTATACCACTAGTATTGTCATAAGATGATTCACGTCAAATTGGATTGTAACTATGGATTAGGATTTAAATTCTACTTTATACTATGAGGCATCAAATACTCAAATGAATTTCCTAAAGCCAAGTTAATAGTTTAGCTGGCAATCGCATGAAATAATTATTTATAATCAAGACAACCTTTTTCAAGAACCGTATTTCCAACCTTATGAGTCGATTTGAATACCTTTCTAAAGAATAATCAAATCTCTCGTAAACTCTTAATCCGCATCAACTAGCACAAGAAAAGGATAAAGACATAAGCAACACAATTCATGGATACAAATTATTTCTTAAACATGTGTCACCCATTCTTTCACTTTTGTAACCTTTGTCTCATAATTAAATCTTATAAACCCCCTTATTTCAAATTTTCCTCTTGGATTTTTTTATGATATCCTTTATGTCTATAACAACCCAAATTCTCAATGTAAGGAGTAAATATTTTCAATATTTTGCTTAAGCATCATTTAGAAGGAAGACTAAATTAGAAAAGAGTAATCTCTTTGAAAATTCGCTGGAAAAAGATGATGATGATGAAATGAGTTTGACACGACTACTATTGGTGAACAAATTTTTGAATTCATTTTTTGAAGAATTAACTTGATATTTCTCAGCTTAAGAGTAATTTTTCTTGGAATTGAGTCAATAACTATCTTTCTTTATGAAATTAGCAGAGAAAGGAGTTAAGGAAATAGTAGGATGAATTGAAGAGAAAAGGATTCAATTAAGAGCATTGCCTTGTGGAATGTCTATTATGTTCATCAAAGGAGTAATATAAAGTTCAAGATTTGCACCAATTAAAATGTTAAAATGTAAAATATTATTGAGGATTATTTCATTAGCTCAAGAATGCAAGCTTCCATAGCAAAGACATTGATGATTATAAATTAGGAGAATTAAATGTACTAGAACTACTTCCAATTATAGAATAAGCACTCTGAAAGAAGGAAGAACTTATGGAGTACTATGAAACAATCGAAGATCATTGATTTTATGTAAATTTAGAGCCTACAATACCTTTTCACACAATTGACTAAAAATGACATTAATTTAGTATAAAACATGGATATGGAGTAGCATTATAAGGATCGAAAGTGTGACTATTGATTGTATCAACAATTGTTGTATCAAATAATGAAGCATCACATATTTTATTCATTGATATGTTGTAGAAAGGATTTGGATGCACTTGTATGTTTACAAAGATTGGGGAAAAAAGATTTGCCTCTAGGACGTCACTTAAAACTTGAAGCATCATATGTTTTGAAAGATAATTTAAGATTTTGTAAAGAAAGACCAAGTGAATCTACATGATTTAAGGGACATCAACATTGAGTGTTACAACAACCAAGAAGGATCCATTGAGAATACATCAATAATCTATCAATGATAGCAATAGTAGCACAACATTTGGAGAATTCGTTGATAAAATTGTCAAGCCATAATAAATCAAAGTACACTACACATTCTAACACCCTTGTTGACAAAGAGAAGCTAACATAATTTGAATGGAAAAATAGAGAAAAGATCATAAGTATGAATGTAATTATAAGAAAGGTATCTTCAAAGGATTACGATTTCACACTAAGAAAGCAATGGACACTCTTAGGTTGAAAGTTGGAGTTGTTGCAGAAATGATATTGGTATATGACGGTAACACTCGAATGATAGAAGGATCACATATTTTTGCAAAAACATGGTGAAGATTTAATGGAAGGAGAAATGGTGAATAGATAGATTTTTGGTATTGGAACATTTTGTTTTCAATAAAAAGATAGCAGTCCTAGATGAAGACTCTTTGAAGGAAAGGAGCCATGGAAAAAAAATGTATAAGAATTGACAATATATCTAAAAAGTACAAAAAGTATCATGATTTTAAGAGAACTTATTGGTAAAGTGGAATGAAAAATAATGAAGATTAACTTTTATCGAACTACATTAGAAAGTGACAACATAAGACTTGATATTGGTGAATAATTTTCATAAAAGATCATATGACCATAACGTAAATAAAATTCTATTGTGCCATATCAAGATCCAAATATTTTTTTCTCTCATCTATAGAATTATTACAAGAAAATTTGCAAATATTATTACGGCATAATACCAACTAATGGATAGTTCAAAATAATTATTCAAATATTAAAAGAATATACTGCGAATATGTGTCATGGAGTTTAGTAGAAGTCAAATCGAATAGCTGTTAAGAATTGATTTTTCCTACAACAACATCTATTATATAAGAATTAGAATAACCCCAAATGAAACCTCATACAGACAACCATATATACTTTTGAGGCAATGAACATAAATCATGTGATCATGTGAGAAGTGCATATGTCATAAATTCACAGTACAACTTGGTAATACAAAAATGTATCATGATTTTAAAAAAAAGGACCTATTAGTGAAAAAGCAAGAATAAAGATATTGCCTAATTCGTAGCCAATTATGTGATATGTGGAAGAACTTAAACTACTTCAAGTTCCAGTTTAGAAAAAGGAAAGGCATAACTATAGACTTCATATAAGGATTACCATATACTTCTCAAGGTCATGATTCCATTTGGGTTTTTGTTGATTGTCTTATAAAGACTACTTATTTCGTTCCCGTCAAAACTCAATACTAGACGAACACTTTAAGTAAGTTATATATACGGGAGATCACACAATTTCTTGGTATCCCAAATTTGATTGTATTATGTATAAGAGGCTTTAAGTACAAAGTTACTACACACCATGGCTTATCATCCTGAAATGGATGAACAATCCAAAACTGGTATCCAGATGTTAGAAGATGTGTAATGAGCCTATGTGATAGAATTCAAGGGAAACTGAAGTGAACATTTACCTTTGTTTGAATTTGCCTACAACAATTGCTATCATGCCAATATTAAGATGGCCCTTATGAAGCCTTGTATGAACAATCACGTAGATCTATAATATGCTAGATGAAATTAAAATATTTCTATACCATGAGAACTTATCTTATATGAGAAATAAATGAAAAGAAAAAAAACTTCGAACAACTCAAATCCGGTACAAGAGTTATGTTAATTATGGATAACGACCATTGAACTTTGAAATGGATAACTATATTTTTCTCAAGGTTCAACCTTGAAAAATAATAACTCATCATTTCAAAATAAAAGGAAAGATTAGCATCATGCTACATCATACCATTTAGAATTATAAAAAGGATTGATAATGTAACATATCTATTGGAATTATTTTGAAGATTGTCACATGTTCATAATGTCATAATCAAAATACTACCCTAAATTAGATCAAATTTTTATTGCAAGAAAACATGTCATGTGAAGAAGAATCAGTGGCAATAATTGATTTTGGGGTCAAGAATCTGAAAAGAAAAACAACACCCCTAGTAAAGGTCAGTGGAAACATTCTAGCATTCGAAACACATGAAATTTTGGAGTTAAAAGTTTGAAGTCTACACGAGTTATTCAAACTTAAGAAATTGTGAAATTTCAAGGATGAAATTTTCTTTAAAGGGGTAGGAATGTAAAATCGCATAAATTTATTATAAGTACTTAAAGTGCCTTTAAAAATAATTTTGGACAATATATTGAGAGTAGGGATATACCAGGAAATTTTTATGTGAAAAAACAAATCGAACAGAAAAAATTGAAAAAACTATATGTATCTTGCCAACACCTTGCTACACCTCATCATAAACTTTCCACTACTACTAGAGAGCTCCTCGGTGAGCTTATTGGTAAGCTCTTTAGAATAACTATAAAAAGGGTGAGCTTCACCCATTTTTCTCACATATTTTCCCCTCCTCCCCCTTTCTAGAACTTTCTCTCTCTAACTTGTTTAGGATCTAGTGGGATAAAGATGTTGACAATTTAGAAATTACAAGAAAATTTGAGAGGATGAGCTATTGCGCACCTAGTTTATGACATGTTGCAAGGAATTCCTTATTTTTGTGAATTCTATCTAAGAGTATTATGTCATGGCACATAGAAACTCATACGGGGTACGCTATATTTCTCTAGAATGCTTAGTGAACTCGAGATGAGTATGCCATAACACATTATTTATGTGCCTCAATGTGCTTTTAACTCTTCAATGTTGCACTTTAAGCTCTCCTTATTGTATTTTGTGTAAATATTTTCCAATCAAGTCCTCCAATTTGTCATTTTTATCTTTTAACGACCAAACTATTTGAAATACATCAAACCATACCCCATAATTCCAAAAACACATTTTGTAATGTAATTAAGTAAAAATGTAACATTAAAACTTAATTCTCCTAATTATTATGATAAATCACAAGATAAACATGATTTTCAAGCCCTTATTACAATCCCTAACTAGCTTCTAGATTGTCCTTAGTAAGTTAAGCAATCTAAAAAGGTTCTCAAAAGAAAATAAATAATTCTATACTACATTAACCTGTATCAATTTCATAGATTGACACACTATATTTAGCATATGAAACAAGGCTTTAAACCTTAGAAGATCCTAGTGGATGAGTTATAGTCTCATGAGGATTTTCAATGATGATACCCACAAACATCCTAACTAAACCAAAATAAATCAAATTAAACAAACAAAAACCAGAAATAAACAAAAATAAAATTTGGTTTCCGTCTCAATTTATATCTTTGCCTCAAAAGTTGCCTGTAACACATAACACATAGAATATTTAAGTATCACTTATGATTAAAAGAATATTCAAACATTAACTAAACTATTGTATTCAACTTTTAAACATTCATCTAAACACAAACCATTAATCTAAATACTAGATGATTTTAGGCATGAAATTTGCAGAACAAAATTGCATAATTTCAAAGACTATGAAAATATGACATGTATAAACATTATAACCAAAAATTTCATAGGCTTAATTCTCAAATCACTCTCCACTAATCTAGAATGGATATACTACTTTGGATCATTAGGCTTTAACAAGGTTATAATTTTAGGCTAAGGTGTGGGATTATGAAAGAATAGGAAGATGAGTTACAAAAAAATAAAAGAACTTAATTAAATTCAAACACCACCATTTTATGTTCTAAAATAGATCCATATGTTACCTAACTCATCCAATCAATATTCACCTTCACATCCTTAGTAAAATACACTATGGGTATAATTTGACAGTGTATCAAATATCACAATACCTTTTTTTCTCTTTCTTTCTTCTTCTTTCTTTTCTTTTCTTCTTTTTTTCATTTTTTTTTCATTTTTTATACTTGAAAAGATACAAAATTGAATTACTAAAATATTTCATCATTTTTCCTTCAAAGTTGATTTTCTACAAACCCAATATGTTATTTTCAATATTTTTTGCATTATAGTCAAATTTTACTAAAATTTTCACCCTTTCTTCAAGAAGAGTTCATATCAAACATGTGTTTACGTTAAGTCCTCTTACAGAGTAGAAGAGTAAGATAATTTGTTTCTTTGGCTCATGAAAGGGTATGTTATAACTTTTGAAAGAAAAGGGAAGTTTTATAATTTATAATAAGCTCGACGGGTTACTAGCGACAAAGAGACAAGTGGTAGGCTTGAAAAGGTTCAAATGGTCCAAAATTGGCATAATCCTTCCATAAGCAATGTGTATTCTATGGATTTTCTTTAGTTGATTTTCAAATAACTTCAAGAGTTTGTTGATACCTCAAGTATGTCCATAAAAATTTGCACTTAAATCACTCCTAAATACTTGATTAATCAAACATTTTCACCACATACTATAAAAGTCTCAAACTAATAGAAATTACAATCAAATCATTCTCTAATGAAAACAAAAGTTGAAGTATTATATATGTTACTATTATCACAATCATGTTATTATCATTAACATATAAATTGATTGAAAATAAAAATAAATTTGCAATAAAAAAAAGAGTAAATAAAATAATTAAACCTATAACAAATAACAATAAAAATTGACAATAAATGTTTAAAATTTCAAAACTCATAATTTAAGGAACTTTTTCCTCACCCTAACTTAAAATCTATATTGTGACAATGTTCAAATGTATATCCAAGAAAAAAGAAAAAAATTTACCCTCCTTGTAGTAACGAAGTGTGATTAATCATAACAATTTGGTTCATACTCTTGTTACTTTCCATCATATGAATCAAATTCTATCATGTATAGAGAGTTAAATTGTACCTCATATATATCACACCTTACCAAACAGTTATGAAATTAGGTATTCTAAAATAAACAATCCTTGTTCATATAGAAAAACAATAAAATCACTAAATAAAAAATACTAACAAATAAAAATGTTCCACAACAAACTAGAATGAAAGAAAAATAAATCACAATGAGTTGCCTCTCATTTAGTGATTAGTTTAATGTCCTCAGCCCGACAATACCTTAAATTGTTTCTTTATCCATTCTCCACCTATGGAGGATTCAATTTTCTATGTGGTCTTATTGGCATTTTAGTTTTCAAACATTTTTATTCAAAGAAATTGCAACAAATGACCTTTCCATCAAACTCCATTATAAGATTTTCATCATACACAATTATCTTTGTATTAGGTATTCTCATGAAAGGCCTACCCAAAAGCAAGGGTGTATCCTTACTAGTGGAGTCATTTTTCATATCAAGTACATAAAAATCAATTTTAAAGATAAGCTTATTAACATGTAACAACACATCTTCCAAAACTCTCATTGGATAAGCGTTAGAACAATCAACTAGTTAAATAACTACGCCGATATCTTTAAAGGCATCAAGCTTTCAATTGGCATAAATAAAGTAAGGAATGAAATTAATTAACACACCTAATAAGTCTAGCATAGCTTGTTTAAATTTATTGTTACCTATAATGCATGGTATGGTGAAGCTACATAGATCCTTGCATTTTGGTGGGAGTTTCCTTTGTAGGATTGATGATACATTCTCTCCCACACTCACCACTTCATTACCTTTAAGTTTATGCTTGTTGGTGTACAATTCCTTGAGAAACTTAGCATAGCATAGCACTTGATTGATGGAATCTAATAGTGAAACGTTAACCTATACTTTTTCGAAAGGTATCAAAAATTTCTTGCTCATGCTTATCCTTAGTTGATTTTGTAAATCTACTAGGAAAATGCATAGGAATTTCATAAGCAGAAAATTGGAACTTTAGATTGTATCTTTAGTGGTTGTTTTGCTTTCTTTGGCATATTACTAGAATTGCTTTCTTTTTTTCTTAAATTTGCTCATCCTTATTTTCTTCATCATTGGTTGGTTCCTTGTGATCTTCTTCATGTTGCTTCCCACTTTTTAATAAGGTAGAACTAACATTCTCCCTTGGATTGACCATGGGTTGGGTAGGAAGTTTACAAGACCCTTATACTTCTTATTTTCCAATAGTAGTAGGTGACTAAGGTGGAGGAAGATTTTGTGGTCTCACTTGATAAGGTTGTTGGCTTATTGGAAAAAGATAGCATGGTGGATTACATAGGGTAACTACTTTATTATCTCCAAAATAGCTAAAATTGGGATGATCCTTCGAAGTAAAATTGTAAGCATTTGAGAAAGGATCATATCTTTACCTTTGTTGTCTTAGTAGCAATTGCTCATTCAACATTAGGATCTTGAATAGTAGGACACATATCTATTAGGTGTCCAGTGTTAGTGCAAATTCCACAAGCTTTAACTTGTGTGATAGCTAATTGTTACACAATTGAAGTAAAGGTGCTCAAATGTTGTTAAATATTATTAGTAACTCCCACTTCATTGAACTTTTATGGTGGGTTGGAATGGGTACCATATTGTTGAGCATTTGCAGCCATAGTGGCATTCAAATTCCTTACATTTTTAGGAGTCTTATTAACTAATGCACCACCACTTGCAGCATCAATCGTGCTTCTATCCATAGGTATCAATCTTTTATAGAGGTATTAGATTAAGATATCTCCACTTATTTGATGAAGAGGGCAACTAAAATAGAGTTGCTTGAACCACTCATAATATTCATATAGATTTTTCCCATTGTACTATTGAATACTATTTTTTTTCTGATTAGAGTGACCTTTGAAGCTAAAAAAATATTTCTATAAGAAGAGGTATTTCACCTCATTCCAACTATTTGTAGTCCCAGATGGTAAGTAGCATAACAATTCTTTAGTGTTGTTCGATAAAGAGAATAGGAATTCTCAAAGTTTTACCCATTTCTCATTAGTGTTATCAAGTTTCATGCAAGAACAGATCATAAGAAATTCCTTTAAATTCTTATTCGGATCCTCATCAGATAGACCTCAAAAAAATAGGCTAGAGATGAATCATGCCAGACTTCAATTCAAGAGTAACACCATTGGCAGTGTATGGAATGCATAATGGTTTTGGATCTAAGGATGGCATGGCCATCTCTTTAAGAGTTTGTTAGAAATATTCACAGTCATTTCATCGTGATTAGAATCATCAAAGAAATCACTTGAAAGTTGAGGATTTATATGAATTACTTGCTCAAACAAAAGTGCAATATGTGAATTTGATCTCAGATTGTAGCATAGTTCATTCATTTTGACTCAAAAACAAATAAAGACTATAAACAAATGAAGTAAAAGTAAAACAAAATAAAATAAAAATAAAGAAAATATATATTTTATAATAAAAAAAGTAAATAAAAGTAAATAAGAGTTAATTTAATGAAAATCCTCGATAATGGTGTCAAAAATTAATGTGTACAGATGAACATTTAATTTAAACCTTACTTAAATTGCTTAAGATATTATTGTTTTGTATATAGTAATTAATGGTCTTTTCCATATAAGATTTTGAAAGTTAACTTCTATTTATTAAAATGGGTAATTTTGTTTTTGTAAAATGAAAATTAAATCTATCAACTAAAGATTAATAAGATAAAAACAAGATGTAAAGATTATGACAAAGATTCAAATAAAAGAATGATTGTATGATCATTCTTTACTACTAACATGTATTGCAAATCAACAAAAGCAAATCCTAATCTCCTATTATTTTATTATACCAACTTAGAGAAAATCACAAGGTGGAAAGTATTGAATTTTTCTCACCTATTCGTTAAATTAAATAAGCTCATAATTCAAACTTTTTTCTAATAAACAACCTAGAATAAGCTTTCTAAATTTAATCTCCAAAAGCATTTCATTTTAAGAAGCATATTGGATCTAGGTAAAACACACAAGCTCAGTTTAATTATCTTAAGTGTTAATTTTTGTTGCAAACAATTTATCACAAGTTATTTAAATTAATCAATCAATTACGTACTCATTCAACTAAATTGATTAATGATAAATTAACCTAATTATTCATCTGTACACTTGAATAATCAATAAAATCTATACAAAGATTAACACTAAGAATTAATACATAATCAAGAAAAATAGTTGAATAGATTGTAATCCAAGTTTAGGGCATTAAAATTACACATAATCAATTATAAAATTAGATATCCATGGAAAACAATAAATTCATAATAGTATTCATGATCACAAATAAAATAAAAGGATAAGAAATCTTAAGATTGATCTTCTTGAATATGATTTTTAACTATTTAATTGCTTCTTCAATCTTCTTCCTAATTCTTGCCTTCAATTGATATTTATGATTCTAAATTGTTATATGATTCTAAATCATTATCTAAATTGGTTCCTTTTTGTGGTTAACCCTAGTTACATATTTATAATATGAGAGTTACACATGATGTACTTAGGATTAAGGTTATAGAAGTCAAAAAAAATTAGGATTATAAGCCTAGAAAATCTGGAGCAAGTGGGATAAGGATGTTACAAATCTGGAAATTAAGTGTAAATTAGAGAATGCGGTCACGACGTACGTAGACTCATGCCATGGTGCGAGTCATTCCATGTTTCTATGAATTCCATTTGAAAGTGTTGTTTCATGGTGTAAATAAACTCATGTCATGGTGCGTTATGTTTCTCTAGAATGCCCTGTGAAACTAAGAGGAGTAGGCCATAGCACACTCTTTCTATGCCCCGACGCGTTCTTAATTCTTTGATGTTGCACTTTAACCCATCGTTGATGTATTTTATGTAAATATCTTGCAATCAAGTCCTCCAATTTGTCATTTGTATATTTTAAAAACCATAATACATGAAATACGTAAAAACATGCCTCGTGGTTTTGAAAACATATTTTGTAATATAATTAAATAAAAATGCAATATTAAAACATAATTTTCCTAATTAATTCTAATAAATCACAATGTATGCTTTTCAAGCTCTAATTAGTTACAATAATATTATTCTTGTAACATAATTATGCCTTTAATAGTTTATCCCTTTTTTTTCTAAAAAACTTGCACATTATGGTTGCTGGGTGTAAAGTTATGAGTATATTGTTGAGTGTCTTTTGCTGAAAAAAATTCCATTCCAATTTTCTTGCTTTCTTATTCATTTCCCTTGATACCCACATCAATCTCTATAGGGGAATGAAGACACTGAGTTTGGGTCTAAGTGAATTGAGTAATGGTTAAATCTTATGTAATAACATTAGCTGGTTGTGTTATGGATAGAATGTGTTGGACCAATAGTTGATTTTCTCATACTCTTTCTCTAACAAATTGTAAATCTAGTTCGACATATTTAGTTATTGCATGACACACTAGATTAGTAGGTAAGGAAAAGTGCTTACATTGTTACACTAAATGGTATGAGATGATGGTAGGGAAAATGCATTTTAGATAGTAATGATTGAACCAACTATTTCAACTGTTATATATGCTAATGCTTTACATTTGACCTTAGCTGAGGATCTTGACACCATACATTATTTTTTTCTTGAACTCTATGTTGTATTCTCAATGTATGTGTGAAGTGAATCTTCTATATCATCGATAGTTTGTGGACAATTCATTTTCATGCATTTTGGACCATTGTCCCAGGAGATTGAGCCTAGTGCTAGGCTTTCAGTGTCAGTCCAACATTGACGAGAAGTTCTCGAATGTAGTGGCATGAGCTCAATATGTTTAGTGTGTTCATAAAAGACAGGATTAGAGACCATTTGGATTGTATTGGTGTAATCAACATGAAGTGGTGTAAGTGACTAGATATTTTCTCCAAGATTTACAAGAAGCATATAATTTCTAAGAGAAGACATGGAACAATACTCCACTTCGGTAAAGGAATAAGAACATAAAACACAATTATACCATATGTAGATCTTTTATCATTAAGTGATGATGCCTAGTTAGCATTGTAAAAACTATACAATTGTAACTCACTTGAATGATGTAACAGTAATCCATGATTGGAAGTTCCTTAAAGGTAGCTTGGGATGCATTTTAAAGCATGCTAATAGGGCTACAAGGAATTGTTCATAAATTGGATGACTTTGTTAAATGAATAGGAAATATCTTCCTTGATGTATTGAAGAGCTCATACTTGACTTCTGTAAATAGTTAGATGCTCATATAAATCTCCCATAAAAGATGAACGTGTTGTTGAAGTAGACATGGAATAAGTTATGCTATTAGCATATTCTATACAACCTTTAACCAATAATTGATTAATATATTTTCTTTGAGTTAACAACATATCACCATTAGGCATATTAGATAAATCAATACCTAGAAAATAAGTTAAAAGACCCATGTACTTTAAGAAATATTTTTAGTTCAATGATGAAACAAGAGTAAGTATCTTATCGTTATTAGTACCTATAATCATTATGTCATCAATATAGACTAAGAGAAAAGTTGTATCTTATGAAGTGATCTTAATTAACAAAGAAACATTAGCCTTAGATTATTGAAAGCCCAAATACAGAAGAATAGAGATAAATGTATCAAACCAAGCACAAATAGCTTATTTGAGAGCATAAATATCCTTACAGAGTTTATAGACATAGTTAGGATAAATTGAGTCTTCAAAACATATTGGTTTTGGCATGTAAACTTTCTCATGTAATACACCATTTAAGAATGTATTATTGATGTCCAATTGATGCATTTTATATTTTTGAGAGAGTCATTATAAGAAAAATCCTTATGATCACTTGTTTGACTACTAGTGATACAAACTCAAGAACATGACCTTGTAATCCATAAACATGGTATGGTTTACAAGACATGGCCTAAAACCTTATCATGAAGTTCAAATTGGTTCCTATAAATTAATATTAAGATTTTAAAACACTCATCTTAACTCAATTGATATTATTTACCAATGATTTAAGATGAAGAAAATGCTACAAGATTTGTAAATCCCTAGATAGGTTGGTTTGAAGAGGAGCATGGAGTATTCAAGGTCTCAAATTTGATTTGAAATCAAAATTTATTAATGATGAACTAGCAAAGGTAGCTAGGGCTACAAATGTTTATATAGGATATAATAAAAAAAGCTTAAAAGAAAAGAAATCTCCACCATTGGTTGTAATCTCATGGTAAAACAATACTCATAAAAATATGTTGGTTATGGTAGTAATAAATCCATATTGAAACTAAAATTAGTTTGTGAAACCTCTATAGCGGTAGCTAGAAACCCCTAGTATGGTATGCATGACCCTACTTAAAATTATAAGTTAACCTTTATCTCATTGAATGGTTATTTCCATGCCTTGTGCTCCATATGCAACACTCCATAATCATGATTCAACTCCATAACAAGTCCATTCAAGGCTTCCTTGAGTTGCTTTATCTTTGATCTCATGATTGGTTCTCTCACAATTTGTAATGATCTATTATATTCACCTGGAAGATCTAGTTTGTAGGTAATGTCATTAATCCTTTCAAGCACTTGGAATGGTCCATCTTTTCTAGGTTGTAATTTGGATATTCATTTTTTTAGGGAACCGTTCTTTCCTTATGTGTTTTCAAATCCAATCATCGGATTCAAAAATGACTTTTCATCGTCTGTTGTTAGCCATAGAAGCATATTCTTTGTTCTTTTTTTTCTATATGTTTATGAATGTTTTCATGTAGCTTCTTCACAATTTTAGCTTTCCTTGTACCATCTAAGTCAGTTCTTTTTGAAATATGCAAAGGTAACAAATCTATAGAAGTAAGTGAATTAAAGCCATAAAGAATTTCAAATGGAGAATGACTAATGGTTGAGTGCACATCCAATTATAAGTAAATTCAACCAAAAGGCAAACAATCGTTCTAATTTTTCAAATTCTTTTGTATCACTACTCTCATTAAGGTAGACAAGGTTCCATTGACTACTTTAGTTTGACCATTATTTTGGGGGTGACACGTAGTAAAAAATAAAAGTTTAGTCCTCAATTTAGCACATAAAGTCTTCCAATAATAACTAAGGAATTTAAAATCATGACCATACATAATGCTCTTGGGAACCCTATGTAGCCTAAAAATCTCCCTAAAGAATAACTTAGCTATATTAGTTTCATCATCAGTTTTATGACATAATATGAAGTGTGCTATTTTAGTAAACCTATCTACATTAACAAAAATGGAGTCTCTACCTTTTTTGACCTAGGTAATCCTAAAATGAAATCCATAAAAATATCTAAGCAAGGTGCATTAGGTATGGGTATAGGTGTATATAGTCCTTGGGGTAGGACCTCAGACTTGGCTTCTTTACAAGTAATGCATCTAAAAAACAAATTTTTCATCATTTTCCACCAATAAAAATGTTCATACAGAGTTTCCAGAATCTTTTAACACCAAAATGTCCCATTAAACCTTTCCCATGAGCCTTTTTAAATAAAAGTTCATACATAGAATAGTTGAGTATACACAATTTATTTTCTTTAAATAGGTACCCATCTAACTTGTAAAACTTTTCAAAAGCAGTTTTGTCATATTCATTGTAAACAACACAGAAATCTTCATCACTGACATACATTTCTTTAATATATTCAAATCCTAGAAATTTACCATTTAATATGGAGAGTAAGGAATACCTTTGATATAAAGCATCAATTATGATATTTTCCTTACACTTTTATATGGAATAATATAAGAGTACATCTCAATGAACTCTATCCATCTAGCATGTATTCGATTCAACTTACCTAAGCTCCTCAAGTGTTTTAAGGACTCATGGCCCATGTGAATGATGAATTCCTTGGGCTAAAAGATAGTATTGCCATATCTCAAGTGTTCATACTAAGGAATAGAGCTCCTTATCAAATGTTGGATAGTTAAGGGCCGTTCCATTGAGCTTCTCACTGAAATAATCAATAGGTCACCATTACTGCATTAAAAAAGCTCATATACCTATACCTAAAGCATCACACTCAACCTCAAATATTTTAGAAAAATTAGGTAAAGCTAAAACAGGTGCAAAACATAATCGATATTTTCAAATGTTAAAAGCTTGTTCATGATCCTCACCCCATTTAAGCCCAATAGCCTTTTGATAACTTCAACTAATGGTGTAGCTATTGTACTAAAATTCTTAACAAATCTACTATAAAAAATAATCAAACCATGAAAAATTCTCACCTCGGTAATATACTTAAGCATGGGCTATTCCCTAATAGCCTTCACCTTTTATTTATCCACCTTTATACCCTTAGAGCTATCCACTAAACCAAGAAAAACTAATTTCTCCATACAAAAACAACACTTTTTCAGATTAACACACAACTTTTCCTTTCTTAATATCCCAAGCACTAAACATAAATTTGAAACATGCACTTCTAAATTTAACTATAAATGAGAATATCATCAAAGTAAACAACCATAATTTTTCCTAGATATGCATGAAAAACAAGATTCATAAGTCTCATAAAAGTACTAGGTACATTTGTTAATCCAAAGGGTAACCATTCATACAAACCATGTTTAGTCTTAAATGTTGTTTTCCATTCATCACCTCTTTCATCTTAATTTGATGTATCCACTTTTTAGATCAATTTTATTAAAAATGCAAGAACAATGAAATTCATCTAACATGTTATCTTACCTAGTAATAGGATGTCTATACTTTATCGTAATGTTGTTGATAGCTCGATAGTTAACACACATCTGACTTGAACCATCCTTCTTGGGCACAAGTAGCACTAGAACTGTACACAGGCTCAAGCTTTCCCATACTTGACCTTTTATCAAGTACTCCTTAACATGACTTTGAATCTCCTTAGTGTCTTCTAAATTAGTTCTATAGGTTGGTAAATTTGGAATCGATGGTCCTGGTATGAAGTCAATTTGATGCTCAATCTCTTTAATTGGTGGCACACCATTGAAAATCCCTTTAGGAAATACATTTTCAAATTCCTACAACTATGCACTAGGCAAAGAAACATTAAGGTCATTAGTAGAAAAATTAGCTTGTTTAACCTTATTGGCCCTAGTATAAAAGTTCACATTTTTTCACTCTTTTCTTTTTCCTTTTTTTCACTCTTTTCTCCCTCTTTTTCTTATCCTTTTTTCTCCTTTTCTTTTGTCATTTTCAATTGATCTTCAAAGACTTGTTTAGGAGTAAAGGGTACAAGTGTAATATTTTTTCCATCTTTTGCAAAATAGTACTTATTCTTATACTCGTCATGTGTAACCCTTTGATCATATTTCCATGGTCTACCTAACAACATATACCCAACTTGCATTGGTACCATGTCACACAACACTTCATCTTTGTATTTTGCAATAGAAAAAAAATATTAGTACTTGTCTATTCATCCTTACTTCTCCACTGTCATTCAACCATTGTAGCTTATAAGGCCTAGGGTGTTCAATCATAGGTGATCCTAGCTTCTCACCTAAGGTGGTACTAGCTACATTAGTGTAGATTCCCTTGTCAATAATGACATTACAAACCCTACAATTCACATGATATTTTGTGTGAAAGGTGTTTTCTCTCTATTATTCCATGCCATCTTCTTTAATTTTAACACTTAAATATCTCCTTATCATAAGTGCTTCACCATCCACCGTACCTATTTCTTCATCACTAGCCTCTTCTAGTGGTGGAATTTCTTCATCTTCACTATTATCATCAGTTCTCACCTTCATATTTGCTTGTGTGGTCATTACTCTGTTGTTTGGATATTGAGAGGCTATATAACCCTTACCAAGACATCCAAAACACTTAATATCACAAATATGAGTTGGGTTAAAATTTTACCTTTTTCCACCTTCTTGGCTTTAAATGGTTCAAGTCTAGGCTTTGAACTTAATCTTTAATCCTTTTCTAGTTTTATTTCCAAGGTGTAGTAGGGTTCATTTTCGATGTGGTAGGACTTGATTTTGGTGGTAGTATCCAACTACTTCTTTTTCTTAGTTGCCTTTCCACTTTAATTCCCATTTGGACCATATTTTCCAACTCTACATAATGGTGAAGTTCCACATTGTTGTTGGCAATGTTTGAACTCAACCCAATAAAAGATCTAGCTATTGCGGCTTCCCTATCTTCCTCCACACTGGCCCTAATCATTGCCACTTCCATTTCTTTGTAATATTCAACCACTGAATTAAATTCTTGATTAAATCTTTGTAATTTCTAGTGCAAATCCCTATAATAATAACTAGGAGTAAACCATTTTCTTATAATAACCTTCATATCTTCCTAATTTATCAATTGGATTTTTATGGTTCATTCTCTTACTAATCACTAATTGATCCCACTAGTTTAATGCATAATTAGTAAATTCAATGATAGCAAGTTTTACCTTCTTCTCTTCAAAGTAGTTATGGTACTCAAAAACGTGTTCCATTGTTTTTCTACCATTCTATAACTCTGTATCATTCATTCCTTGAAATGGTGGCATCTTTATTTTAATACTACCCAAATCTCTATCAACTTTATCATATGGCCTAGGTGATGGTCTCTACATACCTCCCTTACAATTTCTACATCCTGTATTTGCATTTCTTCCACCCATAGGTATCCTTTCTTCTTCTCTCTCAAAGTCTTTCTCCCAATTATCATCTTTAGGCTCTTCCTTTACATAAGCTTGTTTACCTAGCTCCCTAAAATTTGGAATTGTGGTGCTACTTGTTGTAAGGTGCCTATTATGACTTTTTATCTCCATCCCTTCATTCATGTCCACCATTAATACATTCATCCTTTCAATTGACTATTGTATATCCTTCATCATGAATGTTGTATCTGGTCTTTCTTTTGGGCTAGATTTCTGAGGGACATCGTGAAACAACTAATAAAATCAAAATGTTATTAATAAAAGTAATTAATTCCTCTCACCTACGTCTCATGTTTAACACTCAACTAATTGCTTAAGTGCTCTTAGTTCTTAAGAAAATCAAAATTTTCATGTCTACTAAAAAAAGTAGAATTCCTTATCACCAATTGTAGTTCGTAGTGTCTAATTAAGTCAAAGCACAATAGAACGACTAAGGTGTTAGAATTCCTAAAGTTAGAATAGACATGAATTGAATAAGAAGATACAACAAATTATGAAGATAATAATAGCTCACAAAAAATTTAGGACAAAAATGATGAATAATAATAAGTAGAACTTGTAAAAAAAATTCTTGAGTAATTAATAATATTAATTTTTTTATAGATATTTTGGTTCTTTTTTTTAATAATATTTTGGGCTTTTCTTTTCTTTTTTCTTTTATATAAATATATTTACAAAAGCCAGCACAAAATTTATGATACGAATCTTGAAATTTTACGATATAAAAATAAAACAAATAATTTTAGAAACTGGCACAAAAAATTATGAATTAAATATGGAAATTTTTGATATGAAAATAAAATATAAATTGCATAAACTCATAGAAAATTACAACATAGATTCTAAAAATTACAATAAGAATAACACAAAAAATAGCAAAAAATTATTGAAATGACACAAAAAGATTCTGAAATAAACGTAGATGCTGGAAATAAAACTTTAACTTCAAAAAATTAAATGCAAGAATATAAATATAAACGAAAGAAAATAAATGGATAGGAATATGAAAATTAGAAGTTAGAGCTCTGATACCAAATGATGCGAACCCGAGAACATTGACCTTGTAACCCATATATGCGATATGATTTGGGAACTACAATACACACAGCCTACGACTGGACAACAAAATTGAAATTGATTCTTCAAATTTTAGAGTATTCACCTTAAGTTAATGGATATTATTAATCGATGATTTAAGATGAAGAAAACGCCATAAGGTTTGTAAATCCCTTGATAAGTTAGTTTAGAGGGGAACATGAAGCATTCAAACTCTTAAATTTGATTTGAAATTAAAATATATTAATGATGAATTGGCCAAGGCAATTGGGGCTACAAATGTTTATATATGATACAATAAAAAACTAAAAGAAAAGAAATCTCCACCATTTATTGCAACCTTATGGTCAAGAAAATACTCAAAAAAATATGCAGGCCGTGGGGCAACAAATCCATGCCGTGACACCGGTGCTACTGCCTAAAAACCAAAATCGACCCTTGAAACCCTTGTTGTGGCGGCAAAAAACCTTATCGTGGCACGAATGGCCCTGCTTGAAATTCTAGATTTGCCTTTATCTATTTGGGTGGCTCTATCCATGCCTTATGCTCCATTTACATCACTCCATGATCAATATTCAACTATCTAATAAGTCCATTCAAGGCATCCTTGAGTTGCTTCCTCTTTGATCTTGTAATTGATTTACTCAAAATTTGTAACTTCATGTTATTCTCATCAAATAGGCGGAAGGTTTCTAAGAGATGAAAACCAAGAGTTTGGTCATACCCTTTTGTAACCATGGGATTTATTTTCGTCCAATGAACCATCTTATAGTATTTTAACTCGAAATAGTCATTTGTTACCTATAATTAGTATATTCTTTGGAGGAAGTGTCAATGTCCTTGTTTTATTTTTGATTAGAGTATTAAATTCCTCTTGCATAGAGGCTTTTCACAAGAGGTTATGAAGAGAAAGTTTGAAGACTTTGGGTCTTGTGATGACTACATTGACCCTAATGATCCATAGGATGGCCATTGCTAGTTATTGGTAATGAAGAAGAGGCTAGAGCAACTAATACACATCCAATGGAAATAGTTGTGGAATTAGGAATTTTCAAAGAATACTAGATTATTTGGTAGAGATGTGTTGAACTCATTACGTTGGATGGTATATGTTGATGGGAAAAATGGTGTAGTACAAGCAGAAGCATTAATTGGGTAGTGTGTAGATAGAAGCTGAGTGGACTGTGTAGTATTAGGAATATGCTTAGATAAAGCATGAGAGAGGTATGTTTTGTGTAGTATAAGGAGGATAGTGTTTGCGGGTGCTTTTGTTGGATTAGAGGTGACTAAGCTATTAATGGAAAAAGGGAATTGGGATTCAAAGAAAACAACATTGTGACTGATGTATAATTTCCTATTAGATGCAAGGCATTCATAACATTTGTACCATTGATTATAACCCATAGGAGTTCAAAGCATATACCGTATATCCAATTTGTTATTGTTATAAGGCCTTATGCAAGAATAGCACAAACACTCAAAAAGTTTTGAAAAATTACAAAAAATAATACCCCTAAAACTTTTAACAACAAAGATAGCATCCTAATAACATTGAATGAGGCCCAATTAGACATAGTTTAACATTAACTGTGTTAAAAATGATTATAGTTTAATTTAAACGATGTCCAATTGGACAATATTCAATATCAAATGATGTGCTAGACCTTTTTTAATAGTGAAAATGTATGAGTTGCACAATGATGCTTTTTTGTGGTTATAAGTTTTAAGAATGCTATGTTTGTTGTTTTCCCAAAACTTTTAGAAAAGAGTAATCATAAGTATGATTAAAAATAATTTCAAGAGGTGATTTGTCATATAGAATAAGTATAGGTAATTTGTTGATTCAAAAAGTGCAAGAAAAGAATGTCTCATCCCAGTATTGCATAAGAAGAGAAGCATGATGTAACATAGATATACCTAAGTCCACAATATGCTTATGCTTTCTTTCTACCATACCATTTTGTTAATGTGTGTGAGAGTAAGAGGTATGATAAATGATACAAACGTGAGCTAAAAGGACGTGAGATCCTGAAATTCCCCATTGCAATCACTTTGAAGGATTTTAACCTTGTGTTTAGTTTATAATTTAACCTTGGTTTTAAATTGAGTAAAAGCTTGATACCCAACTTATTTATTTTAAGAAAATATATCCAAGTGTATCTACTATACTCATTAATAAAATTGACGTAGTAAGAATAATTATTTAAAGATTACATAGGAAAACCCATGCATCATAATAAATAATATGTAAAGGAGTTTGAGAGTAGTAAGTACGAGGAGAAAAAGGTAATCTAAGACTTTTTCTAACTTCACATGCATTATATGGTAATTCCCTAAAAGTAGTGTTATGAAATGAGAGGTGACATTTAGCCAAAACCTTTTTAATAGTGGAAAGAGAGGCATAAACAAATCTTTGATGCCAACGGTTTAAGTCTTTTGAGATTTATTAGAAAGTACAATAAAAAATTCACAAGTTTTATCTATATGGGTACTAGGCTAAGAAAAAAGGTTGTGGATTAAGATAAAAAACATAGAGATCATTATAGAGTTTTCGTTGAAATAGGACCTCTTCTTCCACTTGATCCTTAACATAACAAATAGTTGGATGGAATTCAAGAAAGACATTATTATCTTTGGAAAATTGAGAGATATTAAGTAAGTTTTTAGCAATGGAAGGAACAAGAAGAATATTATTCAATAATAATGGTTTTGAGCATAATAGGAAGAAATAAATTGATTGTTACCGATATGAGATGTAGCTGGTGTCGTACAATTACCAACCATTAACTTTTTAGCTCCTGCATATGGTTATGGTGCATTCAAGTGTTGAATGTCAAGAGTGACATGGTGGAGAGCTCCAAAGTCAAGAAATCATTGAGATTTATATGATACAGTAGGTGGATATAGGTTATGAGTAGGTTATGCAATGAAGGTTTGAGATTGGGAAACTATGAATCACGTGTTGAGACATCTTGAGGAACCTATGGTGTTGGATAAAAAGGATTTTCATACTGAGGATGAAGAACATTGTAATTTGTAGGATGAGATGTTAGGTGATTATGTGTTGCATTTTCTAGTATTGCAAGGTCGCATAATTCAAGATTAAATTGTTGAGGTCCCTAAGATGAAGGTGATTGTGAATTGTAAGGAGCAGCTTGATATGGTGGTAGAGGAGGTTGTTTATACTAAAATTGGGTTTGGATAGATGGTACATAGTTCCTATCAAAACAAAACCAACATATAACCACTATAGGACCAATTTTCTCACACATGATCCCTTCCACGTCCATTATAAAAAGCTCTATCTCGTGGTTGAAAATAAAAACAAGATGGTTGAGATGGTCCATTGTACAAAGGCTATGAGTAACTTGGAGTTTGATTAGCATATATATTTGATAAATTTGCTGAAGCTGAATTGATAGAAGTTGCTCTTACATCACTATTTGCAATATTGAGAACTATTTTTGTGCCTTTCAAATCTAGATTCATGGGTGAGTAGTAAAGAAATTGCATCATCCAATGTAATTTCTTAGATAACATCATCTCGATTAGTGTTGAAAATAAAACTATCATCATCTAGATCACCTAATACAGTCATTATTTTTTCGTCTTTAGAGAGTCCATTACCATTTGAGAATAACTCATTTATGAGCATTTTAATTTGAACCATATATTCTAAAATACCAAGAGTTTCTTTCTTCACATTTTGAAACTTCTCTTTTACTTGGATTATTTTAGCATATGATTTAAAAGCATATGATTTTTTCAACTATACCAATGCATCTTTGGAGGTATCGAACCCTAAGATTTTTTTAGCATATCATCATTCATAGATGACATGAACCAACATTTTAGCATTTCATATTGTTTCTTTCAATTTTTGTAAATATAATTCATAGACCCATAAGAGAGAAGTTAGGGTGGTGGATCATGAAGAACTTAGTGTTTTAATTCCAAGCTGTACAATATTTTCAAAATTTGGTGTTTCCATGTCGTGTAGTTTTTGTCATTCAATATGATGGCTGCTAAAATGTTGTGAAAGATGAAGAAAACTCAATCAACTTGATACAAGTTAGGGTTCATGACTTATGGATTTTGTGATGTTATTGGAGGAATATCCTGATGATGGTCTTGCATGGTACGAGAAATGAAAACCATGACTCACACTCAGAGAGGTGAATGCTTTGATACCATAAAAAATCAGTCTAGAAACCATTTGACAAGAAGAAGCAAGACAAAGAAATAGAGATAAGGATGATAAGAAGTTGCATATTGTATTCAATTCATTATAATTTTTCTATTACAGTATATATGTATATATATATAGCAATGTAAAGTCTGGATGCTCACACATATTATAAAAAATGTTTCTAATAATATTATTTTTTAATTGAATTATAGCTTCACTTATTTATTCCATTTCTTCTAACCTTGCACGTTGTGGTTGCTTTCTTTTTCATTTTCTTTGATAAGCAGTTGACATGGTAAGACAATTTTTTTTTAGTTATATATATTAAATATTAATCCATGCTAGAATTGAAATGAGAAAAATAAAGATAGAATTGTGATATGATATGGCAATATAAAATGTTATCAAAAAGACAAAAATATATATTAATGGATCTTTTTTTATTAACTTATATAGTTACATATAATAATAAATTAGTTCATTTTAATTTATTTATCATTAAAAAGAATTAAATTGTTAGTAGTAATTTTCTTTCATTTATTTACTTATAAAATAAGTATTTAAGAAATTATAGTCTCACACAAATATTAGTAATCAAGTTATTGATTTTCACTCATTCCTCTAGAAATCTGGAATTACATTTCTGCATAAATATACAAAGCTTATAGTCAAAAATTAACATTTTTAAAATAATTATTATTACATAAACAACAAATTTAGTAAAAACAACTATTTTTATTTTGATTTCAAATTAATATAAGGAAATAAAATTAAAATTAATTTAATTTAGAGTATTATTTTTTCAAATTCCCTCAATTTTTAATTCATTATTTTTTATTTTTTTAAAATTTCATTACAAATTAATAAATGTTTCTTAAAATTGAGACTAGAGGATCATTCCCACAGGGGGCGGGGAGAGGAAGGTAAAGCGCCCGTCACTCTAATAAGTTGGTGATAAAAAAAATCTAAAAATGGTGCTTTCATATTGACTCAAATATTTTAATTTAGATTAGAGGATTTTGATATAAGAATGGCAACATTTTAATATAAGTACTTCCATATAATCCTATATTTTAGTGGGTGTGTATTGTATATTTAAAATAGGTTGCATGAATCAAGGGCATCCTTAATTTTAAAAACAACTTAAGCAAAACAACCAAATTTAAGATTAACCTAAATATTTTTTTATAGGTTGATTGGTATAATATAAGTAAAAAAAAATTAAAAAACTAACATAATATTAAGAATTTTTATTTAATAAAATAAAATAAATTGAATTTACTTATTTTTATTATAAATATACTTTAATTTTATTTTTTATTTATATTATACATATTAATTAATATATTTTATATTTTTATTATTTCTCATTTTTCAATTCTAAATTCTAGTAAAATTAATTTTAATAAAATAGATCTTTTTAGATTCTTAAAATTATGTATATGCCAAATAAACATTTTTCATTTTAGGATGAAAGATAAATATATTTTAACAAATTTCAATCAAGATTAAATGAAGCTTCTTCTCTTATATATTTATAAATTTCAATTATTTTGATAATTTCATTCTCATGCTTCATATTTGAAGTTTGGTATTGAAGTCTTTTTTAATTAATTTAATTTTGAACAAAGTAAAAATATTTTTAAATAATTACATAAAAAAAATTTTAAGACTAATTTTTTTCACTTTAAAGTAATTTTTGATGAAAAAATATTTATAGGAGGCAACCCCCAAGTGACTTTGTAGGTTAATTTGAAAGTATGCTTTTAATCATACATTTGCTAAAATTTAAATAAAATAGATTTATAAAAAAATTGTACATAAACAACTAAATTAATATGGTTTGAGAAAATAAAAACGGTGAGAAAACATATTTCCAACATCCCGCAAATATTTAGTAGAAATGTATGATTAAAGAGAAGGAGACGTGTAATAATAAAAAAAAGAAAAAGAAAAAAAAGGGAGACGTGAACATAAAATGAAAATGAGAACAAATTGCGAGAAATTGAAATAAAAATAACAGGCCTATGACAGGGATGGACAATTTAATCGGTTTAATATTAATAAAAAAAGACCATGCTTAATTCTAAATCTTCCCTCTCCATTTCTTTTGGCTTTTATTTTCTGCAAGAAATCTTTCATTCGTTTTGGCTTTTGATTCTTACTCCAGCCGTCCTTACATCTGAACTCTCCTTCTGTCTCTTACCTGAATAATACAAATAGAGTATTGATTATTGAAACAGAAACCCTTAAAGATCTTAAAGCTGGTGGGCATTGAAATATCAAAGTCGGGCTCAAAGATCTAAGAGGTAGCAGATCTTTGCAGATCCCGTAATTTATCTTTCTGGGTTCTGTTTGATTGGTAATGGCTTGGAAATATAGAGCTGGATTGGTCCTCATAGCTGCTGTTGTTGTCATTTGGGTTACCTCTGCTGAAGTCACCCAGGTACTATTATTCTTTTGTTTTTGTTTTTTTTTTCCCACTCTTTTCTTTGCTGAATCTTTAATTAATATTGCTGCAAGAGTTAACAATCAGCTAGATTTTGCTTAAATTTGATTAATTATTATTTTTTGTATGCTTGGTGGGTTATGGGTACCTGTTTGTAGTTTTCAGTTTTGGGTATATAAAGCTGTTGAGGTTTGTTAAGAACTGTTGTTGACTTTGAGCTTGTAGTTAAATTTGATTAATTTATCCATTTATGTATGGAGTAAAGGAACTATGGGTGTTAGTTTGGAGTCTCTATATATTTTGGACCTAAGCTTCCCTCATTAAATTATTTAGTTGGAACAATCTTAATGAATCATTTGGGAAATTGCTACAACGTTGTCAATCCTTCGTGAATGATTCTCATAGCTGGGGCGGTGCCAAAAATATATATATTGAGAGAGTCTAAATGTAATTTTTTTAATACAAAAATGAGAATCGTATTTAAATATTTAGAAGTAAAAAATATATCATGGTATAGATCTAGTAACAAGTTAATAGCTACCGTATACTCTTTTTAACTAATGACGATACTTTCATGTTATGTTGAAAAGAGACATAAAGTTAGTTCATCGTAACTTATAACAAAAATTATCTAATATAAATAAAAAAAATACAAATTAATATCATATATGTAAAAGTGTTAAAAACTAAAATTAAAACTAAAAGAAATATATTAAAATAATATGATTTAAGATTTTAAACTTGAGAGTATATTTAAAAATATAATAATTAAAAAAGAAAAGATTAAAAAATACGAATACTTTTTTGTCTGTATTTGTTGGATCTATTTTCTTGAACCGACGAAATGAATCGGTTTTATAGTAATGATAAAAATGAGTGAAAAACTATTGGAAAAACATTAAAATTTTGATCTTAAAAAATTCCAAATAAAATAAAAAATTATTAAAATAAAATGAAAAATAATATAATATTATATAAAATTGAAATTTAGAATTAAACAAAATATGAGAAATTTTGACGATATGCCTTAGAAGGTTTAGTTTTAAGTTTCTCATTGTGTTTTTTTTTAATTTCTGAAATGTTTGATACTAGTATTTTATTATTATGAATTAAATTTAAATATATGAAATATTTTTAGATACATCATATTGATTTAAAAAATATTTTTATATCATATGATATTATAATTTTATGTGTGTAATTAATTAATATTTGTTAAATATGTGAATAAAAATATCTTTGTTTAACCATTTTACTCACAATTCATTTATATCACTTTTATCTACATGTTTGCTAACTATTGTTGATATATACAACAATATACTAAAATATGTACAGAAAAATTAGACACAATATATTATTGCAAATAAAGTATTTATTTAATGTTAAAAATATACATGTAATCATCTTTTTGTAAAATTTTTGGCCGGGACTACAGCATTGTGTAGCAACAATGATGCTCTGCCCCTGCTGATCAGTCATCACTAGCCTATTTAAATTGTAATTTTGTAAAGTATTAACAAACTTTCTCTCTCATGGTGGTGCTATTGTGGAAGGTGGACAAGATATTAATGTTTTTTCCAGTTAAGAACTGGTCTGAGGGGATGATGCAATAACACATAGGTGTGGGGTGTTAGATTAGGAAATGAGATCTACCTAACATGATTGGGGGCAAGGAGTTTTTGACACATTGGTGGTGTTGGATGGTGGAGTGGGATATTTGGCATTTTCTTTCGTATTTTCTTAGCATGAGATTGGGGAATTTCATTGCTATTACTCCGGATTGGCTTTGGGCTTTTCCTGTGCAGCTTAGGTGGAAGGCGAAGAAGGCCTCCTTCCGGAGGGACCCAAGTCATTAGTGAGATAGCTAGAATTCTAACCTTGTGTCAAAACTTACGAGACAAGGGATAGTGCCAGGTAGTTAAAGAATGAAATTGTTAAGTCAGAATAAGAGAGAAAAAAGGAAAAAAGGAAGGGGGGTAATTCTGTAATACATTGGCCTAATTACTTGAAGTATTGAAGATGAGTTGTGCATGCTCAAATGTTGTATTTTGAGACTCCTGTTTGCATTCTGAGACTCTGAATGGCAATTTGTATTATTCATTACAATTCTTGTCATGTGCTTTGCCCAAACTAAACAACTTAATCATAAAGGTGTTGACTGATTAGTTTTGTCTTTATAGGGTATATTCGCAGACTATAAGCAACCATTTGCGGTAACATATCTTGGAGCCTCTCTTATGGTGGTTTATCTACCTCTAGCTTTCATGAAGGATTGGATATGTAATTTACTGAAACGTCGCTCCTTGAAAAACAATAAAACTGTGGAAAGCATCAATGAATTTTATTCCGGGATTAGTTCTCCTCTGAGATGTAATAGTGGACAGAACAGCTTTGAGTTGGAACTTCATGGGACTTTAACTAGAAAAGACAGCACAGCTGACCTTTTGCCACAAGAAGAAGGAAGGCCATTAGTTTCTAGACTCAAAGAGGATTTACGTGCGAGCAAACAAGATGGGGACCTTACAACCAGGGAAATCGCTAAATGTGGATTTTACATTGCCCCTATTTGGTTTGTTACAGAGGTAGGGAATTACTTGGGCTAGATTCTTTAATATATTTTTAAATCTAGGGCCCAATCTATCAGATTATCATGAATTAATGGGACTTTGAACAGATAAAATATAACGTGAGGTAAGGATATAAATGTGATTGCCTAAACCAAATAATATTTCTAAAATCAATGGTAATGAGTAGCTTCAAAAAAGTATAGTTGTATCTTTTGTGTCAGATTACATGTGCTGCCACAGCATGATGTATCAAATGAATAAGGTATTTCACGTTGCAACTATGCTTTGTCTCAGGTTGGTATAAAGGAAATAAGATAGTTCTTCTAATGCTTTCTATCATTTTCAGTATTTGTCAAATGCTGCTCTTGCACGTACAAGTGTTGCAAGTACAACTGTGTTATCATCTACCTCAGGACTCTTCACATTATTCATTGGAGCACTTTTGGGCCAAGACTCTTTAAATGTAGCCAAAGTGGTGGCTGTATTTGTTAGCATGTTTGGTGTTGTAATGACAGCTATGGGAAAAACCTGGGCTTCAGATGAAACGTTAACTACTTCGTAAGTCTTTCAATGTTTGTTTCTATTAGACTATCTCCTATATACTGTTAACATTTCATATGTAGGAATAGGACTATCCTTTTGGAAAAGTGCACGTACAAACCTGCTTTGTTAGGGGAGAGTTTTTTGGGTCAACTGATACCTGCCATTGAATTTTAACTAGAATGTAACCCATAGGACTCTGACTAAATTCAGTTATCAATTTAAATATTTATAACAGGATGTGCCAAATTGAAGCTTCTGCATTAAGTTGGAATGGATTATTTCTTGGACATTGACTCAATTTATTGATAGCTTAATTAATAACTAGGATGTTGACTTTCATGCTACTATTAAAAGTTCTTGCTATATCTTCATGTTAAAATTTAATACAGGAAGCTCTTGGAAAATAATAGTCTATAACTACGTATTTGAAGATAAACTTTCCACGTATTTCATATTCCCTGTCAGTTTTAGCTCTATTAGTTTGCAATCTATAAAGCATATTTGACGCTAATATTATTGTTTCCAGCAACTCAAAGCGCTCTCTTGTTGGTGACCTTTTTGGTCTTCTCTCAGCTATGTCATATGGTTTATTTACTGGTTGGGATCTTCTCTTTTATTTATTTAATTATGATTACTTCCTGCACATATTTTTTACAAGTAAAGTTATGCTTCCCTTTTTCTTTTCCCTTTATTGGTGCTGCAGTTCTACTCAAAAAGTTTGCTGGTGAAGGAGAAAGAGTTGATGTGCAGAAGTTGTTTGGATATATTGGACTATTTACACTTGTTGCACTGTGGTGGCCGAGTAAGTGTTGTGGGATAGTAAAGCTTCTATTTGATGGTCATCGATGTTTATGATATTGATTATTTTTGTGTACATAGCCATTTACATGTTCCAAATAGACTCAAGTCATTTTTCTACTTTACACAAGCCTCTAGAAGCATTAGATTAGTGTTTGAACATTTAGGAGATTAGATGAGCTTTCATAGTACCATAAGTTTTAAATACCCTCACCCAAGACCATTTCATGGTGTTCCTTTTAGACTAATATTCATATTTAAACTTTAAGAAGCTTTTTTACTCATCCATTACACTCTTTGATGGTCTGACCTATTGAGTCCTCCAAATCAATCAGAGGCTCATTGTCTTGAAGTTTTCTTTATTAGGTCATGCTTCCAATTATCTTCCAAATCGTGCTTTATTAAGGTTTCCTTTACTATTTAATGCTTCCAAATTTCTTCACTTCAATTTTACAGAGCCTTCTGAAAACGATTGACAGAGTTCAGGGGCTATGTATTAGGCAGGGATCAATGTTTCTAGATAAAAATATGTGCTTGCCAGTAGTCTTTAACCATTATATATTATTAGTGTAGGTGAGTTTGTTAGACATTGTATAGGTGGTATAACATATTCTTGTATTTGCACTATATACTTATATGTACATTGTGATTAATATACGGAAGTGCATTCTTTCAATCTCTCCTTCTCTCCTTCTCTCTATACTCTTTACTTCCTAAAGCTATCATGGTATCAAAGCACTCTTGTCCATGGATGTGAATCAACTTTCCACAATTCGATTGCTTGCCATGGAAGGTGATCAGCTTCAAGATCAGTTTTATAATCAGCTGCAAAATCAGTTACCATTGGTGATCTTACCTTTGAATAACAATACAGTACTACAAACAACAAAAATACAATCTTTTCTTCTTCAATTGTCACCTAATACTTTACCTATCTTGCCGATAAATCCCTATTTCTCTGTAAAATTGGATGAGACTATCTCATCTGGAATGAACAACTGAAACATGTAATTATCGTGTATGAATTACAAAAACACATTGATGAAACAGTACAACCTCCTTCCAAGATCATCAAGGAAATTGTACCTGTGAAGACTGTTATTGGTCAGATTGAAGATCACGATATTTTTGAAGAAAATTTGGAGTATCGGTTGTAGAATAAATAAGATTTAGCTATCAAAAATTGGATTTATTCATTTGTCACACCTAGCTACTTGAAGTTCTTGATTAGGAAAAATACAGTAGCTAAGTATTGGACTTCTTTGGAGAAATCTTTTAATGATGATTCTCAATCTAGGTTACTAGAGCTGCATTAGCAATTAGTTGGCCTTTACAAGCCTTAAGGAAATGTTCTCTTTCTATACATAAATACATTAGCAAATGTAAAGATCTTATTGATCTTCTCTTGGTTGCTGGTGAATGTTTGAGTGATAGAGAACAGCTTTTATATGATATTGGCGGCTTGGGTTCCACATATACATCACTTGTTATTACAATCCCTAACAAGAAACGAGTTCTTGGCTTAGATGAAGTTTTTACTTGGGTAAGAACACCTGAAAGGCAGCTCACTCATATGAATAAGCCTAATCCAGATTTTCAAGTAAATTATTCAAAGACTACATCTAATCCTTCTCAGCTTTTTCGTGGTTCTCAGTCATCACCTAATGTTGTTAATTTTAGCCAAACTCAGTGTCAAATTTGCAAGAAAATGGGACATATTGCTTCAAAGTGTTACTTCAGGTACACTCAGTCAAAGAATAATGGATCAAATAACAATAACTCTAAACCAAAAGAGTCTGATTCATCAAAGAAGCATCATGCTCATTTTTCTACATTCAATGATTAAGAATCTAATTTCATTGTGTTTCCTCAAGAAGAGTTGGTTCTACACAGGTTCAACCATGAGCTTTTCTTGCACCTCTCACCACATCTTGTTCATCTGATTCTCATTGCTAAATGGATATTGGAGCTACCATCATCTTACTTCCAACAAATATAAGTTGCAACACTCCAATTCCTATTTTGGTGATGCCTCGGTGATATTAGGTAATGGATACACTATACCTATTACTCATCTTGGCTCTACTCAAGTGTCTCATGGTTCACGTGCACTATTTTTACATGTGCATCACAACTTGAGAAGAATTTTGTTTCAGTAAGAAAGTTTGTGAGGATAATCCTGTTAGTGTTAAATTTTACCCTAACTACTTTCTCATAAAGGACATTATGACTAGGAAAGCTATTTTAATAGAGGCTGTTGAGAATGAACTTTACAAGATTTTAGTACCAGTGAAGTTCACCAAGCTAAAGAAGAAAGTGTGGCCAGAGGTGTTAAATGCAATCAAGTTGAGATAAGTGCAGTTTTACTTCATAAAAGATTAGGTCATTCACATGCCTCCACTGTTCATTTAGTAGCTACTAGTATGAATAAAATTCTAAAGCATTCTAATACTTTAGATGTGTTTAATGCTTATCAACTTGGGAAGCCACATAGATTGCCTATGAAATATGCACATTATGGTTTAACAATTCCTTTGGAAATTGTTCATGTGGATCTTTGAGGTCTTTTTCCTGTGCTATCTAGTCTTGGTATGAAATATTTTCTCTTGATGTAGATGTATGTACTGCACAACAAGTTCCAAAATATCATCCATATTTTTGCTTTTTAATGCCTTGGTTGGAAGGCAATTTAATACAAGGATTCAACATTACATAGTGATGGTAGAATTGAATTCAAGTCTTGAAACTCATCTGTTTCAAGGTGGTTATATTAGGAAGATTTCATGTCTTTATGCTCCTACTCAAAATAGGGTAGTTGAAAGAAGAAATAGACATGTAGTTGAAACTGGTTTGGCCACACATGACATATTGGGATTATGGTTTTAAATATAAAATATATAGATAACAGTTCAACAATTTCTTTTGAAATTGTTCATGTGAATCTTTGAGGTCCTTTTCCAGTGCTATCAAGTCTTGGTATGAAATATTTCCTCTTGTTTGTTGATGATTGTACACGTTTTATGTAGATGTATGTACTGCATAATAGTCCCAAATATCATCCATATTTTTTACATTTTAATGCCTTGGTTGAAAGGAAATTTAATACAAGGATTCAACAATTACATAGTGATGGTAGAATTGAATCCAAGTGTCTTGAAACTCGTTTGTTTCAAGGTGGTTACACTAGGAAGATTTCATGTCTTTATGCTCCTACTCAAAATGGGGTAGTTGAAAGAGGAAATAGACATGTAGTTGAAATTGGTTTGGCCATGATAACGAGAGCTGGTATACACATGACATATTGGGATTATGGTTTTAAATCTGTTGTTTATCTCATAAACAGAATGCCTACAAAAGTATTAAACAATTGAGTCCTTATAAGGCTTTGTACAAAAAGAAACCTGATTATACTCATCTTAGAATATATGGCTATTTATGCTTTCCTTATTTAAGGCCTTTTAATCGACATAACTTGGAGCCATGCTCCTTACCTTATGTATTCTTGGGATATGTAGCTAGCTCAATACAAAGGATTTTGGTGTCTAGATCACATCTCAAAAAGTGTATATTTCTCCTCGTATCGTTTTTAATGAGAACAAATTTCCTTTTCAACTTAGCTCCACTGATTTGTCTTATTTTACCTCTGATTCTAGCACTATGTTTTCCTAATTTGTCATGCTAGCTCCTCATGATGCATCTTATTGCCTATCGGGTCAGAAACCTGTTGATGTTATATCCTTTTGCCCTCCAATTTCAGCCCCTCGTCTACCTTTCATTAACTTGTCACTTTCTAACTCAGCGACTAGGCCTGTTCCCTTACCTATTTCTGCTAATAATAAACAGAATAATCATATTGAGCACTTAACCACACCTTTTTCTGTACAACTGCCTATTGAACCTGTCCCACAATCTTCACAGTTTTGTGACTCATCGTATGCCACTAAAATCAGCTCTAATAGCCTTATCTCCTTTGGCGCTTTTTTCCCTCACCTTTATAATGTCACCATAAAGTGATTTTGTTAATAAATCTTCTACCTCTCGTTCCTTTTCTTCTTCACAATCAGCCAATCCTACACACTCTTTGCCCACTAATACTATTCTCAATCCTGATGGCATGCCATTACAAATTGATTTGCCTATTTCCTCTACCTTTGGTTTACACAAAGATCCTAGTTCTTCCAATATTCATCACATGTCTACAAAATCAAACCTTGGCATTTTTAAGCCTAAAGTGTTACTATCAGTTATTATCTTATCTGAGCCTACTTCAGTTAAAAAGACATTGTCTATACCAGAGTAGAGGGTTGCTATACAGTCAAAATATGATTCACTGATCAATAGTGGAACATGGAACTTTTTTCTTCTCCTTAGCATGGTAAGGTAATCATAAATAAATGGGTCTTTTGTACAAAGCTACTTGCTGATAGAACACTTATAAATATAAGTCAAGAGTAGTAGCAAAGGGTTTCCAACAAACTAAGGGGATTGATTATACTAAGACTTTCAATCTAGTTGTAAAAACTCACCATTATTATAATTGTTTTAACTCTTGCTGTATCAAAAGGTTGGACTATTTAGTAGCTTGATGTTAATATAACATTTTTGAACGGAGATATAGAAGATGAGGTTTTTATGACTCAACTTGAAAGATCTGTTAATGAAGAGTTTCCTCATCTTATGTGCAAACTTAAAAAAATTCTTTATGGTTTAAAACAAGCTCCTAGTGCTTGGTAAGCTTAGTGGTTTCTGTCAACATATGGGTTTCAAAGGATCCAATTATGATGCTTCTATGATGTTATATGATCTTGATGGTAATACTTTTTCCTTATATATGTGGATGATATATTGGTTACAGATAATAATCCAGCCTTGATTTAAGGCATTATTTTCAAATTGAATTTTGAATTTTCTTTGAAAGACCTCCGCACATTTGGTTACTTTTTGGGTATGGAAGTAACTCACATTGATGAAGGCTTGCATCTTTGCCTATCCAAGTACGCTAAACACTTACTTGATAAGGTGCATGTTTCAACCTCAATGTCAACTGGTAAAATTATTTTCAAGATTGATGGAGTTGAATTGGCTTATGCTACTCAATATAGGTTAGTGATTGAAGCATTATAGTACTGTACATTGACTAGACTAGAAATTAGTTTTTTTGTGTGAATAAACTGTCAATTCCTTCATCAACCTACTAATGTACATTGGGTGGCTGCAAAGCATCTTCTTCGATACTTGAATGGTACATCAGATCATGGACTTATGTTGTATAAATCTGATGTGCTAGATATAATTACATATATTAATGTAGATTGGGCTTCTTGTCTTAATGATAGGAGATCAACCGGTGGTTTTGTATTTACATGGGTAACTCTCTTGTTTCATGGAATTTAAAAAACATATTATTGTATCTAGGTCCTCAATAGAGGCTGAGTTCAGGGCCTTAGCTCATACTGTCACAGAGGTAATGTCGATACAAAAAGTCCTTATTGAGTTGCAGATTCATACCAGTTCCTCTCCATTGATTTTCTATTATAATGTTAGTACTGGATGTCTTGCTAAACATCCTGTGCTACACTCAAGAACTAAACATGTGGAAATAGATTTTTATTTTGTAAGAGAGAGTCATTTCTGGTGCATTGGTTGTTGAATACACCCCAAGTCATGAGCAGATTGCTGATGTCTTGACAAAGCCTTTAGCAAATAATAGAGTTATTGATCTTAAAACTAAGCTTAGTATCGTGTGTAGGCCTTGCTTATGGGGGACTATTAAGTGTATATTAGCAGTTAATCAGTTAGTGTGGGTGAGTTTGTTAGACATTGTATAGGTGGCATAAGAAACTTTTGCATCTGCACTTTATATACTCATGTACATTGAGATCAATATACTGAAATACATTCTTTCAATCTCTCCTCTCTCTCTCTATTCTCTTTGCCTCCTATATATATATATATATATATATCACCTCTATTGTTTTCCTTTTCTCATTAATGATCAACTAGTAGTTAAAGATTATAATGACTTTATTTATTATCAAGCAGAATTGTCCATGGGTAAATGTAACAAGAACTATGTTAATTCTGCTTTCTGCCCATGAATGATGTCTTCGCTGAGCTGAGCTTTTTTTTTGTGGTATCCTTTTCCAGTTTGGCCATTAACGGCTTTGGGAATAGAACCCAAGTTTACAATACCACATTCTGCTAAGATGGACGAAGTTGTCCTCGCCAATGGATTCGTTGGAAGTGTACTATCAGATTACTTTTGGTATGTCAAAATAATTATTTCTCATCTTGTGATTCATGCTATCAGCGTTCCGTTTCTTATTTTTAAACTTTCACATGCATCGCAGGGCACTATGTGTAGTGTGGACAACTCCATTGGTAGCCACCTTGGGCATGTCACTCACTATCCCTCTTGCTATGGTGGCTGACATGGTGATTCATGGCCGTCACTACTCTGCCATTTATATTCTGGGCTCCGTTCAGGTATGATATTTCCACAAAAACATATTTATAAGAAGGTTTAATTAAGGTTAAAAAAACAAAATTTTTGAAGAAATTTAGCTTAGTTATACCTAATGGGGAATGTACCTTGAAACATCTTTCTATGATGGATAATCAAAGGTTGATCGAATTGACCTGTAGTATGGATCATGTTACTTGCTTACTGAAAGGGGCTTTAGACTAAATTGTTAGAGAAAACTATTAATTTTTGGAAATCATGATCAAATCATCGGTAGGTTGCCAACATTCTATAGTCAAATCTATATTATATATAAAAGTCTTAATAGCAGCTTAAATTTTTTTTTAAATGAACCTATATATTAAGATAAATGACTATATTTGTTCCTACTATGATAAGCTAATTAAAAAGAAAAAAATCGAAACTCCTTTTAGTTGCTTTGTATGTTATAAAAAAATTGAATTCTATTTCCAATATTATGCAGTTTTTTATATTATAAAAAGCTTTTTTTTGAAAGTTAAAAATTTCACAATAACTATATCCTTATATGTCAATTCTTATTAAACTCACATGCATTTTATAGTAGTTCCTACGTAATTGTCAATAATTTTATAGCAAAACTTATACGTTAAAATTCATAAGGAACACCTTTAATCAATGTTCATACTTGTAGTTGCCAATAATTTTATAGAAAAAAAATGTATGTTAAAATTAATATGAAAACATACATGTTTTTATTAGTGTTCATAAGTAGCAGTAGTTTTCAATAATTTTATAGCAAAATTTAGTAGCATATGACTTTATTTTTTGAAAAATAACGTGCAATGCATTTTTCATAACTAGTGCTTCTTATAAAAGTGTTTTCATGTTTTATATAGTTGCTGCTGAATTAACAGTTGTCTGGTTGAAACCCCTAAATGATTGTCATCTTGCAGGTCTTTGCAGGATTTGTAATAGCTAATCTTTCAGATTGGTTCTCAAAGAAATTGAGTTTATAGCATTTCTTGAAACTCTCTGCTGTCTTTATTAGAAATTCTGATTCTTTGTTGGGGCCTATCTCCCTCTCTGTCTCTTTCCGTTGCAGCTAATGCCAAATTCAATTTCTTGGTTTAGTATGTAGAGACTTGCTATGATTGGCTTCTGTTATCCAAAAGTAAGAAAATTATGTACTAGAATTGTGTAAATGAAATGTTAGGCATATATTACATCCCCCGCCCAAGCCCGCACCTGCCCCCTCCCTCTTCTTTTTTCTCCACTCTTTTCTGCTCCTCCTCCTCCTCTCTTCTCCGGGCTTCAAACGAATACTCTCCTTCACTCTCTCATGTGTTTCTTAACAGGAATTGTTTTTATTTGTATTTTTTTTTCAAATGTAATAATTGTTTTTTGTAATAGGAATTGTTGATAATTTTTCTTTACAAAATATTGTTACAAAAAAATTATTCATTGTTTTTAAAGTATGTAATAACTTAGTATTTCGGGTTGTTGGGAATTGATATTCAAAACTCTCAAAGAACACTTGAAAGCAAATGTATCAGGTAATGTTTTCATGATAATAAATCACACAGGAATAAAAAAGTAAATGATAGAAATAACATAAAGAATTGTTTTCATGATAATAAATAACACATGAATAAAAAAGTAAATGATAGAAATAACATAAAGAATTTACGTGGTTTGGGTCATAACGTTCTAATCTATGAGAGTGGAAACAATCCACTATAAATCAAAGTTACAGCGATGCATAGGACTGACTCTTAACAAGCTAGAACACAATGACTCAACGAATCTTAAAGTGATATTACAACATCTTTGAAACCTAAGCAAAACATTACTTTTTGAATACAAGTTGTTTACAAAGAATAAACTTGAAGGAAACCAGATAGAATACATACAAGGAAGAAGAAACGAGAGAAACAATAAGCGACTCAAGCTTTAAAACAAAGAAAACAAAGTATATGTAATCCCCAACGCAATTATAGAAATGTCCTTCAATGGGCTCAGGCTATGTGCATGAATGGGTTGAGAGGTCTAGCCTAAGAGCTGGTTAAATAATGGGCCACAAACATAACAATAGGTCCAGTCCAATGGAGGCACTAATTGTAACATGTGAAGTTACTATAATACCCTTGATTTTGCCTGTTTACTAAAATGTTTGCATATGCTCATTACCCACTTTGATTTAGCTGCAATTATAACAATTACACAAATCAATAAAATTTAAAATTAATTGAATATTTTTTAAAAAAAAATCCAATATTTAATAGAGAAAAAAGTAATATTATTTTTAATAAATATATTTTAAGAATAATAAATTATTCATTAATTAACTATTTCTTAAAGTTATTTATCACAAGTAAACTCTTTGTTTTAGTCATATGATCCATTAACTACTCTTTATTCCCAAAAAAATTGGATGATATTTTTTAGGTTTTGGTTTTCTTTACTAATATCTTTAACTTAGGCTCTAATATTCTCAATATTTATTTAATCTTCAAAAATATTTCTTGTTAGTAACATATGTTATAATAAGTGATAGGAACACACTTTTAAGAAAAAAATATCAATAATGTTCTTAAGATTTATCTTTTCTTTTAATGCACTAACTTTAAAAAATGACTAATAACATTGAGTACAACATCTAGTGCTCGTACTCTAATTCTTTACCTAGGTGATCAGCTTGTACTTTAATACTAGAGCTCTACTTGGTTGTTTATCAAGGGGAGCACCTCTGTTTTACTTCTCTTGATGTCTTGGTACTTCTCAAAAGTTTATAATGTCTCCAACCATTCATTGTTATGCATGTTCCTTTCCATTCACAATTCTCTATTCTCTATTATCATCTCATCTAACTTTCTCCTTACTTCGAGAAGTTGTTCTACAATGTCAAGGTTGACCTCAAGTTCTACCTAAGCATTATTGTTATTCATATTTTTTTTCCTTCTTTGGCCACCTTCTCATGAAATAATATGACATTGGACTGCTCTTCTATCAATTGAGTCCTCTCCAAAGCTCTTGTTCATACCATTTTGAGGATGTTAATGAAATCGTAATGGGTCAATGTTTGGTACTTTGAAGTATTCAAATCAAGTTTCTTTCTAAACATGTGATAAATCCTTTTAATGAGAGATATTAAAATTTAATGTTGTGAGTTTTAATCTTGACTTTGCAGTGGGTATCAAAATGTTAAAAATAATACGATTTTATACAAATACATAAGAGAGATGCAATAAATGCTATATATCCTGAATGCACTCATTAATTTTTCTCTATTAAAAAAGTCAACAAAATCAAACCTTAAAGTTGAAAGACCAGTAACTAGAATGCTCTGTAACTCAAAACTCTATTTCTCTAAAATGTCGCTCAAGCTAACTTCTTTATAATGGAAAATTTTCGTAAAGGATAACAATTTTTTTTCTTTTTCCAGAAAATAGAACCAAAGGGGGACAACTCTCAAGGCCATACAAGTGTCCCAAGATCGAAATATATACAAATCGAGGACTTCAAATAATAAATAAAATAAAAAACCATGAGTACTTAACTAAATTTTAAGTAATTTTACCTGTAACTGAAAAGATAAGAAGAAGGACTTATATGGGTCAATTTCAGATGATGAGACTCCAGTTCACGAGGAAGGTTCCACTACGAGAAAGAAAGACGTGTACGCACTTGTGCTGTCATTTTCGTGACCAGTAGAAGAATATGAGTTTTTAAATATTAGAGAAATGTTACAAAACTTAACATGGAAGTTAGTCTAATTCTTGGGAAGGTTATTATATTAGAAAATTTGTAAGAGCTTTTTTATTTACAAGTCAAAATTTTTTTTTGACAATTAACTTAAAAAGTGAATCACCTATTGTCTATAAATATTGCAAGCTGACTACTTAGATCGTTTAGCTATTTATGATTTTTCTTTTTGGGTTCAAAATAACAACGTAAAAATAAGTGATCATTTTTATGTTTTTATTTGTTAATTTTTTTATTATATTTAATTTTTTTTTAAATTTTGCTATTCTAATTATTCCAAATATATTTAAAATAAATAAATTAAAAATAATTAGTTAATCCAAACTTACTTAATTTTTTTTATTATATTTGATAGCGTCACTTTTTCAAAATAAATATACTAAACTTCTAAAATAAAATAATTAAAGAATCTAAACACTACAATTACTCACCCTAAATTAAAATATGCATTAATTCTTTTTTTTTTTAAAGATTAACTATGGTAAAGAAGAGCACAAACATAATATTTTACTAAAATGTAAATTAATACATATCACATGACGAGTGATGAGTGACTCTAATTAATAGAATTTATGGCATGTTATCTTAACAGATGTTGATAATCTCTATAAGAAATAGATAATTGGTAAATATTTTCTAATTGTTTAAAAGAGATAATTATAAAGTTATAATCGCAATACTACAAAAAGTATATATAAATGGGTAATGGATACACATCAAATTAGTTCTAATCCCTATATATAGCCATCCTCTACGCTTTACAAAATAACTCATCTCTCTAAGACATATGAACATCGCATGAACATAGCGAGATGTAATTTGTACACTTCATTTCCATTTAATTATAGAACGAGACCTTGAAGTTCTCTACTATCTATTGCTAGCCATACTACTTTAAGCATCGAATGGATCACCACTTCCTTAGTGGTCCAAGATCCTAATGAGTTCTTTTCATAATCAAAAGACAACATGAAATACAAGAATACCACTTCTCTGATGTTGATAAAAATTGACATCGACATCTAGCATCGTCTGTGAAAATGATGTGTATTCTACAAGTTTAGCAACTAATCGATACTATAAGATGCCGCACACATCCTACACGTGGCCTATCACAAGTGGGAGATGTGGGTAGCACATCCTTTGCCAAAACAAGGTCCAAATCGGCCCAATTCGTTGGACAAACACATAATTTATTCAAGTTTGATTCTCCACCTTCTAGTCCAATTCAAGGTTGTAAGGACTATGAGTGTTAGCCATTTTCGTGGACAAAATATTTATCTGTAAATTTGTTTTTAGGCCTGCTATCAAGTATATCAAGAAAAGCCAAACAAATGCTCGAGTTCCAGATAATTGTACTTCAGGTATATCTTTGATAACTACTACACATATGATTACATTTATGCATTTAATAACACATGCTTATAAATCTAAAATTATTTTTAGTGCTAAAATATGGAATAAGATATGCTAAAATATTAGATAAGATATATTCTAAATTATAACTGGAATCTTTAGCATAAAAGATAACATAAAATCTATTTTAAAAAATATTAGATAAGATATACTCTAAATTATATATGAAATCTTTAGCATAAAATATAACATAAAATCTATTTTAAAAGAAATCTATTTTAAATATGAGTCTTCTTAATTAGTGAGTATTATTAATTGTATTTGTAATAGAAAATATATTTATCAATCATATATGAGTTATTTTAATTAATGAGTAATATTAATCCTATTTATTATGAAAAAAATATTTATCAATTACATAGGATTAAGGGTTTTAATTTTTCTTATAAATAAAACTCATTGTTCCAATCAATTACACAAAAGCATTATTCTAATCTTCTTAATTTCTCTATCTTGTTTTCAAAATATAAGATCATAATTCTTTAGGCTTCTTTATTTAGTTAATCTATCAAATATTGGTGGTTATGTTTGATTGATTAATAAGCCTATTTATTTTATGATATTTTGATAATATGTTCTTATGACTTCTTTATTTTTATTCTAAAATTGTTAGATCAAATAATTGTTTTTGTTATATTATAGTTATATGATTTGATTATTAATCTTTAAAGAAGCTATTTTTTTAAATTATGTTTGATCTTTTTGCTCTAGGATTTACTAATTGATTTGATTTAAGTGACATGTTTTGAATCATCTAATTAGGATTATTCATTATTAAATCCATTCTAGAACACATATGGGCACTTGTGTTTTTTGTGCTAACCATTTTGCAGTTAATTTGGGAACATATCTGATTGGTGGGAAGCTTATTGGAACGTTGGTTTGGAAACCGCTCATACTAATATTGGAAACTGTGAAAACAGAGCAGGGGTTCATAAGTAAAGTATATTGTGGCAGTATCCTAGGGAGGGTAACATAAGACCGAGTTTGTACTTGAACATTTGATTTTCATAGTGAAAAGTTAGGTGGTTCGGTGGATCGATGGTTTTCCTCTTAGGTCGTGGTGGTTATGGCCTAGGTTATTTCCACCTAAAAATATCGTGTGTTATTCTCTTATTTTCGCACTTTATTTTTACACACGATTGCATGTCTGGCCATTTTGTTTAGGTTATCAAATTATAAATTGGTAAAAATTAAAAATAACATATTCACCCCTCTAGGTTAATTAGGTTCATATCTTATAAACTTTCAAAAGTAAAGTAAAATTGGTTCCTATATCCTTGTGATGAGTCAAATCTTGTGATAGTATTTTTTATAATTTTAAGTGCATATATGAAAGTGAGTGTAGAAAAATGGGTTTACGAAAAGATTGTCTATCCATCCAATTCAAATAATTTTTTTTAAAATGATGATCCCCTCTTTTGTCCATCAAATTCATCTACAAAGTCTTAGAAAAAAGACCATATGCTCTTCGTTATGATCATTTACAGGGTCCTTAAAAAGATTGTTTGTTCTTCCAAAAAGAATGAAATAATCAACGTGTTCCCCTCAACTGAGAATCATGAGGCTCAATCAAAAATCCAATTAGTCACTTTTGCTCTCCCATGATTTGCTTTAGTAGTAGTATCCACACCTAAACCAAAATGCCCACAACAAATTAAACTGGCTTATAGACGAAGAGCCCGGATGGATGCCCATCTCAACATAATAGAGAATGCATCCTAGGCCATCTAGGAATATCTTTCAAAATCCTAAGATCCTAAGCTACTTCTCGTACTAAAGCAATTTCTATGACATCTTTCAATGCCTAAAGTGTAAAGGATTTGATCAATAATTAGAGAAAAAGTTATAGTTATTTCACTTTCCAAAAAATTTAAGATGCCCTACATGATAACTTATTATGGAACCAAGGACCCCTTAAAGCACCCCAAACATTTCAAAAGGTTGAATCAATCATATCATGAGCTCTCAGGGCTTACCCAAGTGACAGAATTCAATAACAACAAGGAATCACTAGACCACCTTTCAATCTACCACGCTTCAATAAATCATACCAATAATAACCACTAGTCAAAGAGTCAAGACTTGATAAATTAGAGAGCTTAGTTGAAAGTATATTGTCTAATGTGGTGCCAAGGATGGATACAATGACTAAGAAGATGTACAATTAAATCACAAGAGAAGTCAACAATAGTGCTAGTATAAAAAATTTGGAGGTGTAAATAGGGTAGCTTGTACAAATGTTGCAAACAAGGAATCAAGAAATAATTCCTAGTAATATAGAAGTGAATCCAAAAAAATATGGTAGAAAGTGGTGCAAAGCTATTATAATAAGAAATGGGTAGTATCATGAGGTGACAAAGAAAAGACAATTGGAAAATAATAGAAAAAATAAATGGAAAGATTGAACGAGAAAAAGCGGAGAAAAAGAGAGAAGAAATTGTTCTGAAGCTTAAGGAATCATTCATTGAGAAAGAATCTACATCTCATCCCTTCCTTTTCCATAGAGGCTACACACAAAAAAACTAGACAAACAATTTTTCAACTTCCTCGATATTTTTAAGAAGCTTCGTATTTGCATCGCATTCATAGATATCTTGAAAAAAAAATGTCCTCGTATGTCAAATTTATGAAGAAAATCATATCTCTTATTATAATTAATATGTACTTGCGACTTTTATAAATACAAATATTTGTACATCGATTTATACACTTAAAATTAAATATAAAAACTAATGATATATTATTATGAAAATATGGATATATATATTCATATCTTTTAACGAATATAAGCCTTAATAATATACTAAATCTCATTATTTCAAGATAGTCTACCATCTATACGTTGGTGTAGACATTAAATCTTGGTTATACAGTTCAAAACTTTCACATCGATATCTTTGTAATCTTGCCATAAATAAGTCCCTTAAATGATAATCTTGCTATCATGTAACTTTTTAAGGTAATTTTTATTGATCCGAAATAAAAATCAACGGAATCAGAATGTGTATAAATTAAAGTAAAAAGAAATTAAAATATATAATATGATTATCTTTGATTTTGGTTACTAACTTTGTTATAAACTCCTACTATTTAGAAAGTAAATATACTGAATCAATCAAACTGATAGAAAATAAAAATAATAACATTATCAAAATGTCTTTATAGTATTAATTTGTTTTCATATATTGGAAAAACAAAGAGTATTATACTTTACATTAGTAAAATAATACTTTTTTATAAAATATAATATACTTTTCTAAGTTAAAATCTTATTTTTTTTATAAAATATAAGTAGTGATATATAATGAATAAATAAACAAAAATAATAATAAAATAATTAGTAAATAATTAAATTAAGTATTATATAAATAATAATATAATATATGTGATTAATGTAATATGTAAACGTATTCATTAACAACTTAATTTCATAATTGTTAAACTGGAATAAGGATAATAAAATAATTTTAGTTTGGGAATCATTAATAACTCTTATAGACTAGTTAGGAATGAATTTGTCATAGTTTGAAATGAAAAATATAATAATAATAATAAAATAATTTTAGTAAGAATGTGGCATAATAATATAGTTATAGATATAATGAATTTGAGTCTAAAAGGATAATAAAAATGATAACTTGAAAACAACATTATTTTTGTTATTGATACAATTTAAAAAATAAATAACATAAATGAGAATTAATCACTTTTTTTTTAAATTCTGAATTTCCTTTGGTAAACATGCCTAATATGATAAGATTTAGAAATATAAAATGCATTTCAAGATGATAATTAAAATTAAATATATTAAATTATTTTAAAAAGAAAGATTATGACATTAATTAAAATAATAATATATTTATAATATATAGTAATATTATTTAACACTTGATTTTAGACTGGATGAGATTATTCAACTAGCTAGAGAGCCCGATGCTTAATAACCATATCTCGTAACTGACTACAAGTGAATTGATTTATATTCCATAAATATATAATTTGTTAATATCATTAAATAAAACAAATATATGCTCTTAATTTGTGATTATGTAAACATTTATTTTCAACATGTACATATTTTTAAAGGTAAATGGGTGGTATAAAGTATTTAGGTTGTTTAGTTTTGCAACTTAAAAATAAAGTATTTTTTTAAGTTGTTTTTAAGAAAAGAATATAGGAAGAAATAAATTAAATATTTTTTAATTAGATGTTTTACAAGCACATAATTTTATTAATAAATACTATAATTTTCATTTAATAACTTTTTCTTACCATTCGACGAGAAATAGTATCACTTTTAGCTCTTTATCTGACTCATTTTTTTAAATTTTAATTTCTATTTTAACATCATTATATAATAATACTTTAATCATGTATATATATATCAAATACTATTATTAATTATATATCATTAAATTTTGATTTTTTGTCTGACTCCAGTTTGTTTGTGATTACAACCGAAAAAAAAAACATTTTCTATTCAATAAAAAAGATTAATGAAAACTTTAAGCAAACAATTCGGGGACTCTTTTTCCCTTTTTTTTTAAATAACATTAATACTTTTAAATCACACTTTTTTCACCAACTCTCAAAATTTAAAATCCAAAATTTACAATTATTTAGGGTAGACATAGGTCACCAATTAATCTTTTTATTTTATATTATTAAAGCTTAAGTTTATTTTTTTTTTCAAAAACTTAAAAATTTCTTTCATTTATTCAAAATCAAAATTGCGGTACATTCAAGGCTTAAAATCATCGATAATATCATAATATTATCGTTATTTTACGTATTCCGACATTGAAACGTGATATCTATATATTTTGATTAAATTATCACCAAATTATTAAGAATATTATTAAATTTATTATTTAATTATCGTTATGGTTAAATTATTAAATATATTATTTTTTGATTAAATTATCATAAATATCAATTTATTATGTTGTTTTTATTGTAAAAATTAATTTTTAAATATTTTTTAATTAAACATTTTACGAGATTTATACGTGATTTGGTTAACAAGTATTATAATTATAATTTTAATAATGTTTATTGCCATTTTACAACATTTCATAAAAATGGTGTAATTTTTAGCTCTTTTATCTTACTATTTTTTTATTTTATTAAATAATAATATTTTAATTACATTTATCAATATATTATTAATTGTACATATCATTACATTTTTATTTTTATTTTTGTACGAGTGTCTTTATAATTACATCCCGACAAAAAACCATTTTCTATTCAATAAAAAAGAGTAATGAAAAATTCAAGCCTAACCATTCGGTCTCTTTTTCTTTTTAAAAGGTAACATCTATATTTTTAGATTACACTTTTCTCGCCAACTTAAAAATTTAAAATCCAAAATTTACAATTATATAGGTTAGACATAGATCATACCAATTTTTATTAATGCTAGAATAATCTTTTTATTTTATATTATTAATGCTTAAATTTAAATTTTATTTTTTGATAAAATAAAAAATTTCATTCATTCATCGATAATGAAAATACATACAAGGTTTAAAAAATATACGATGTCATCAAAAATATCACAATATTATCGTTATTTTACATATAGAGATATCAAAACATGATATCTAAATATTTTAGTTAAATTATTGTGAAATTATCAAAAATATTATCAAATTATTATTTAATTATCACTATCATTAAATTGTCATAAAAATATCATTTTTGGGTAAAATACTTATTGATATTATCACTAAAATATTATTAAAATATAGTTAGAATTTGAAAAATATTTCATCTATGTAATGTTGATTGATCACCTTATCATAATAAAGAGAATTATTTATTTATAATAATTAATATAATTAGATAGTCTATTTAATTATTTCAAACATTTAACTACTTATTCTATAATGTCTTAAAAAATATTTTTAAAATATACTAATTAATAATTTTAATGTTTTACAAAAAAATTCATAATTTTAATAAAATTTTCATAATTTTTGTGATTTTTTTCAAAAAAATTATCCACTATCATAATATTTTTGATATATCCGATTTCTTTTAAATATTATTATAAATAAAAAATTGTTTTTTAAATCTATTTTTACAAATTAACATTTGAGTTCACTTGTTTTTTACATTTTTTTACATTTAAGTAGTGCACATTAAGTTACTTAAGTTTCTTTTAAGAAAAAACTTTAATCATCTTGTTTTAATTGTTGCACTTAAGTTACTTAATTTTTTTAAAAAAACCATTTTAGTCTATTTATTTTTAAAATGACTAAAGTGTTCCTTCATAAAAAGTTAACTAAAAAGCAAAGATAACTGAAGCTATTGTTTTAAAAAGCTAAGTGACTTGCATACTTAAAAACAAGCGGATTCAAGTGCTTATTTGCAAAAAGATATAAACTTTTAAAATAAAGTGTATAAAATATTTATTTTAACTCTATTATTATTTACACCTTAATATTATTATTATTAAATAAAATTATCATTAAAGAATTATTATAACAATGGTAAATTGTTACTGAAAGTATATAAAACACGAACTTAATTAACCTACAAGGATGAATAGGTTATTTTAAATTTTTATTAATTTATAATTTAATAACTTAAATAAAGCGGTTATGCATGCAATTGCGTGTAAGAATAAAATACGAAAATGAAAGAATAATACATGATACTTTTAGGTGGAAACAACTTAGGCTACAACTATGACTTAAGAAGAAAACCATCAATCTATCGAATCACTTAAATTTCTACTATGAAAAGCAAAACGCTCAAATACAAACTCGATTTTATGCTACCATCATTAGGATACTGCTCCAATGTACCTTATCTATGAGTTCATGCTCTGTTTTCAAAGAGTTCTTTTAAAGTAAACTCATTGATCAAGAAGATTCATTTTAAAGTAGATTTTATGCTATTTTTTAGGCTAAAATTTAGCCTATAATTTAGACTATACCTTATCTAATATTTTAACATATATCTTATTTTATATTTTAGACTATATCTTATCCTAAATTTTAGCCTAAAATTTAGTATATACTCAAAATAATGAAACACATTAAAGAATAGGCTAAGTGGTAATTTTATAAATTGATTCAAGTTTAAATAAATATTTTAGCAGTAAAAATAATTCCAGATTTATGAACATTTTATTATTAAATGTATGAGTGTAATCCTATTTTTCATAATTATAACATATATATCTAAAATATGATTATTTGAAGTTTTTTCGACTTTGCTTGATAGATTTGATAACGAGTTTAAAAATAAGTTTATATATAAATATTTTGTTAACTTAAATAATCAATACTTATAATCCTTACAAGTATCCAAATTCTTTTGTAAACTATTTTTTTTTATCAAATTTACAAAATTATGAGATTTATATTACATTTTGGGCGGAGATATTCAATAAATGACTTAGTTATTATCGTAATTATTTTTTATTAATGAAAATTTTATTTAATAAAATAATAAAGTATAATTATTTAAAAAATTAAAATAAACAATTTAAACATTTTAAGGTAAGATTATTATCAAATTATTTTTTGCTAGTTTCAGGATATTTTTATTGCAAATAATATTTAATGTAAAGAGAAATATTGAAAACATATAAATTTGTATCTATTTTTACATATACATAGATTATATTTTATCATGTATCAATATTATCTAAAAGAATAGATTATTTTTTAATTTTTAAAATAATTATGACACATAACATGATATAAAAAATATGCATGTAAAAATATGTATAAAATTAATTGATACTAATATTTCTCTTAATGTAAATTTTAAAAATTTACAAAAACATTCTTAAAAATAATTTAATTGGCATTAAAAATTATTAAATATAAAAATAATTTAATTGGCATTAAAAATTATTAAAGATAAAAAGATAATTTTATTAATATTTAGAATCGTGGATACACTAAAAATTCAAAAGCTCTATTTGTCCTGACCTATACTTAATACCGGCATTACTTGTCAGCTTTTGATTAATCATGACTCTAATGTCTATCATTTAACTAATACATTTAGAAAACTGTGTGAAAAAGTGTCATTCGCAACTCAAATAATTAGGAAAAAATAAAAAACCATAGCTACTAAAATATAGTGTGGTAATAATATAACTCAATTAATTTTATTGTGACTACAAACATCTTTTTAAGTTACGTTGAAAATTCTTTTTTTTTTTTTCGTAGTCAATATTCGAAATTGACAAAAACCCTTAAAAGTAATTCAATTATATCCTTCTTTCTGAGTTTTCTAACCGTCTTTGTGTTTCCATTACTAAAGTCGAGAAACAGCTATCAAGTGAAGGTATCTATATGGGGCCCACCACTAACCACCAAGCCCGCATGTAGGAAGACTTTTGATAACGACACTGACTTATCTATAATATGTAAACCAGCTTATTACCTCGTGAGCCTCTGCCTGTTGTCAATATAAATCTGCGTGCTCTACTGCTTCAGTCCCTCACGGCATCATATAAAAAAAATAAGTTAAATATAATAACACTGTTTTAGAGATTCTGATAGAGAGAAATAGATAACCTTTTGCTTTTTGATTGAAAGTTGGAGTCTTTGGTTTTGCTTTGGCTCTTTTGTCAGTATGCCATGTGCCTTCTATTCCCCCTCCCCCTTCCTGGCACTTTTACCTTTCTGAAAGGTGGTTTCTTTTTTATTTTACTTTTAACATGTAAATCAAAGTTGTGCAACGTTAGTGAGCGATGGTGAGTTTGGTTTGGTTCGGCAGACGCTTGCGTCTCAGAAGCCGAGCAGGTTCTTGATGGAAGAAACCAATAAAGTATCGGGTCTACCATTTATTAAGCTCAATGATTAACAATTCTGGTACCATCAATACAGAGAATAAGTGTGAAAGCGGTGAAAGTATCGAGCGAGAAAATCCATCGAATTTCGTGTAAGTCTCAATTTGATCAATGGACAGGATGTTTTTGTCCAATTTGTTTAAATTTCATTTAAATTATGAGTTCGTATGGTTTTATGAATGTTTCCTGATTGAATTGATCTAACTTTTGAGTATTAGAGCAATTTGAAAACTACTGTTTTGCTCTGTTTCACGAGAACTGAAATTTTGGATTTTTTATTTTGATTGTTTTTGATGCATATGGAAATTATAAAGTGTTTCAATATTGATTTTTGAGTGATTCTGTAAAATTAAACTTGAAAAATAATGAAGAAAATAAATCCAATTTGCCGTTAGTATTTATTTTCTTCATTAATTAAATTTTTGTTTAAAATGAAGTTTTTACTTAAAATTAAGATCATGAATCACTCAGAAATTGAATTCTGAGAATTTTGATAAAAAGACCCCGATTCGTCATGGGAATAGAAAGATACTACTGATCCGTTAATAGTGTAAAAACGGGTCGTATTGACCCGGCTGAAGGTTGAAGATAAAGTTTTTCAAAAAAAAAAAAAATCGCTATGTGGGGGACTCAAAACCGAGTCTTACATGAGGCTTTAACAGCCTCGTCCAGTGGACTACAACAAGTGTTACATGCATTTTTATATAAGACTTACATTTATAAAGATTCAGTGTTTGATTTAAAAAAAAAGGTATATGTTTTGTGTGGGAATTGAACCCAGTTTCCACCCAGGAATTTTGTAATGGTTTGTCCACTTGACCACTGAGACTATTATGTTATCATATGTAAGAGCATAAATTTTATATAGTTTCAGATTTTAGTTTTTATTAAAAAAATAAATAAATAAATAAATAAATAAATATATAAAATAATTCCGAATATAATTTTAATTTATCATATGTATAATATTTATTATACATGTTATATTTATTTAAATAATTTTTGGACACATTAAAATTTTATTTAAATACATTATGCTTAAATTATTTGTTTTGAGTATTTATATGTATAAATTTTGTAATTGATTATACATATAAAATTTAGTTAAATAATTTATGCATAATTAAATTAAATTTTTTTTAATGACTTATTGATTTAATTAATGCTTATATTATTTAATTTTTTTTGTATAATTTATTGTCATTTATGCAATTTAAGATAAATAATATTTGTACATTTAATATTAAATTAATATTGTTTATGATTTTATGCAATAATTGAGCATAAGAATTTAAGTGATTAATATAGTTTGATTAATTAGGGAATAGCCATAGCATCTTTAATTAATTAAAACTATAATAAAGTTTATTTAGGATCACATTTAGAAAATAAATATTAATTGTAATTAATCATATATCATATAATAAATCTTATTCCACAGAAATTTTTATTATATTTTTGTGTGATTAATTAGGATATAATATCAAATTATATTTTCTAATTTACCCACAAAAGTTAGAAAATGAACATAATTTGATAGTTTTATTATAAAGTTAGGATGAATTTAATTGAATTAAAATTTCATGCCAAGTTTTATGTCACTAGATTCATATTATTCATGATTTACATTGGTAAATAATGATTATAGTTTAGGCCTCAAATTTTAATAAGCATATAATCTTTAATCGCGGCCTTCAACCCTGTAAATTTTTCCGATATCATTTGTGATATTCCCGTCCGAAAGGGGATAACTATAAAATATGGAAGGAAAGAATTCTCCTTCAATTAGGGTGGATGGATATCGGATTATGCTATTAGGAAAAACTAACCACCTAAAATTACTCAACTCAGAGAATATCATGCTTTATGAACAATGAGGAACGATCTAATCGCCTTAGTATGATGTTCATTAAGACTAAAATCTCTGGTATTCGTGGTTCCGCTGATCAAAGATACCAATGTTCAAGACTACAAAGGCCATCAATGATCAATTCGTCACTTCGTGATAAGGCTTTAAAGCACCCTTATTATGAAGTTCTCTTAAGACTTCGCAAAGTGTGAAAGGTGTGAAGCATTACTATACAAATGAGGACATCATGCTCAACTTAAACATCTCGAGGTTGAGATGTCGAATCCTTCCTGTGCATTATATCCTTAACACTCTCCCCACACCAAGACGGGCCATTCAAAATCTCGTACAATACCATAAAGATAAATGGTCAATCAATGAACTAATGCACTATGTGTGTAAAAGGGAGGCTTGTTATGGAATTTTGGTGAAAGTGCAATGTTGGTACAACGCACGTACGTAAAGGAAAATCTCAATACAAGTATAAAGGAAAGGGAATAATTCCACCTCAAAAATGATATTAAGAAAGAATCCAAGTGTTTCTTTTGTAAAAATAAGGGACACATGTGAAAAAGGATTGTATCGGATTCGAAAATGGCTCGAGAATAAAGGTAATCCAACCTCGTTTGTTTGTTATGAATCTAATATGGTTAATGTTAATATTAACACCTGGTGGATTGATTACGGATCTACAATCCATGTTGCAAATTCCTTACAGGTATGCAAAATCTAAGGAAGCGAGTCAGTGAGCAATACATCTTATCCAGGTTAACAAGATGGGCTCACATGTGGAGGCTGTAGGACGTAGTTTGATTTTAAGTAGTGGCTTTATTTTAAAATTAGAAAAGACCTTTTATGTTCCAAAGTTTCTCTAGAAACTTGATTTCAATTTCAAGACTTGTACCTTATGGTTATTCCTTTCACTTTTCGAAACATCTTTCAATTTATTTAATAAATCATTGTGTTGGGAATGGTATTTTGTCCCGATGGTCTTCTTTAGCATTAATTTACAAAATAATGCCACTCATAACTCTACGCATGTTCAGCTGGCACTAAAAGGTGTATTATTGACGATGACTCTTCTACGTTATGGCATAGGAGATTAGGACATATCTCCGTAGAAAGAATTAAAAGATTAGTTAAAGATGGGGTACTTAGTACTCACAGATTTTATCGATTTTGAGACACGTGTGGGACTGCGCATTAAGGAAAGCAGACTAACAAGTCAAAGAAAGGTGCCAATAGAAGTTCAAACATATTAGAAATCATACATACATATATATGTTGTCCAGTCATGGACATTGAGTCAAAAATATTTTATCACCTTTATTGATGATTTTTCTCGATATATGTATCTCTATATGCTTCATAATAAGAGCGAAGCATTGGATGCCTTCAAAAGCTTTAAGGTTGAAGTAGAGAAACAATGTGGAAAGCAAATAAAGATCGTGAGATCGAGATAGAGGTGGTGAATATTATGGTAGATACACCGAGAATGGACAAGCTGGTCCGTTTGCTAAATTTCTTCAAGAAACGTGGGATAGTTGCTCAATACACTACGCTGGTTCACTGCATCAAAATGGTGTAGCAGTTAAGAAAGCCCAGAACACTTTTGGACATGTGGTGCGGGTATGCTTAAGCAACTCCAATCTTCCAAATCCTTGTGGATTGAAGCTTTAAAGGCATTTGTGTATATATTAAACCGAGGTTACAACCAATGCCGTCTCAAAGACACCATTTGAATTATGGAAAGGTTGGAAACCAGGAGTTTGCAACATATGCGCGTTTGGGGATGCCGTCTGCGAAGTGAGGATATATAATCCACAAGAGAAAAATTTGGACGAGGACCATTAGTGGGTATTTCATTGGATATGCCGAACGGTCTAAAGGTTATAGATTTTATTGTCCCATCTCACAACACTAGATTTGTGGAATCAAGAAATGCAAAATTTCTTGAGAATTACTTGATTAATTAGCGAGCCGATCGATCCCGGGGCATTGGTTCGAGAAAGATCATTCGGATGCTCAACGTACCACTTCAAGTAATGGACTGATCATTATTGTTAACAACACGCCTCGAGTACGAACACGTGTTGAAAGAACCCGGTCTTAGAAGTACCACAAGTCGTGATCTGATCTAGTAGATGTTGAAGTTCGACGGATGCCTACAATCGTTGAACAACTAGTTGAACAACATGATCTCCGCTCTCCTCGGGAGAATGTTGATGCGAACACAAGATCTACTGTGTAAAGGAAATCGGCGATACCTAATGATTATGTTGTGTATCTACAAGAATGTGACTATAATGTTGGAGCTTAGAAAATGATCTGAGACGTTTTCACAAAGGGCCATGAGTTCGAGGTTTCGAGCGCTTATGGTACAATGCCATGAAAGAAGAGATGGATTCTATGGCGTCTAACCGAGTCCGGGATCTCGTCGAGTTGCACTGATGGTGTGAAAGCCATTGGATGTAAATGGGTCTTCAAAACAAAGAAAGACTCGCAAGGCAACGTTGAGACATAAGGCAAGACTCCGTTGCCAAAGGATTCACTCAAAGGGAAGGAATCGACTACACGTAGATATTTTCTCCGTATCTAAGAAAGATTCACTTCGCGTGGTCGTAGCATTGGTTGCCCATTTGATTTTGATTTGCAACAAATGGATGTGAAAACGGCTTTTCTTAATGGTAACCTAGAGGAAGAGGTTTATATGAAACAACTTTGAAGGATTCTTCTCAGCCGATGTGATGGTGAGCATTTGGTTTGTAAGCTTAATAAATCCATATATGGATTAAAGCAAGCCTCCGTCAATGGTATTTGAAATTCCATAACGTCATCACTTCGTTTGGTTTTCAAGAGAATGTCGTGGATCAATGTATATACCAGAAAGTTAGTGGGAGTAAGATTTGTTTCTTGGTGCTATATGTGGATGATATTTTGCTTTGACCGATGATGGGTTTGCTACATGAGGTAAAACAATTCCTCTCTAAAAATTTTGATATGAAGGATATGGGTGAGGCATCTTATGTCATTGGCATTAAGATCCATGTAGATAGACTTCGAGTGTCTTGGGTTTGTCTCGGAAACCTATATCAATAAAGTTTTTAGAGATTTCGGATGAAGGATTGTTCACCAAGTGTTGCTCCATCGTTGTGAAGGGTGATAAGTTCAATTTGGACCAATGCCCAAAGAATGATTTTGAAAGAGAGCAGAGATGAAAACCATTCCATATGCTTCACCGTTGGAAGCCCTTGATGTATGCTCGTGTCTCCACCATACCGACATTGCATTTGTTGTTGGGATGCTAGGGAGATATCGAGTAATCCAGTGTTGACCATTGGAAAGCTGCAAAGAAAGTGATGAGGTACCTACAAGGAACCAAGGATTATATGCTGTGTATAGACGAAGCGATGAATGGGAGTAATTAGCTACCCGACGCGACTTTCTTTGGTATTGATTCACGAAAATCAACATCCCAGTTACATTTTCATACTTCTTAGGTGGAAAGTGTGTCTTGGAGGAGTCTTGAAAAGCCATTGATCGCTACTTCCTACTGAGGCCGAGTTCAGTATCATGTTTTGAGGCCACATCGCATGGTGTATGGTTAAAGAGTTTCATTTAGGGCTTAGAGTAGTTGACTCTATTTCTAGGCAATTAAGATTATATTGTGACAACTCGTGCGGTATTTATGGCTAAGAACAACAAAGTGGTAGTCGTAGTATACATTGACATCAAGTACTTGGCCGTAAGAGAACGTGTTAAGGAAAGAAAGTGGTCATGAAAGCACGTAAGACGAAGTTAATGATTCGATCCTTTGACTAAAGGACGCCACCAATGAAATTCAAGGATAAATGTAGAAAAAATGGGAATTAGTTCCACTTTGTAAATGTATATATACAATTTATTAATGAAACTCTTATATATTGTGATATTTTCTCATATTCATACGCACCTTAATTTATTTGAGAAAATATATATATTTTATTGGACGAGAATAAATATAGGATTTATTCATTAAGTTTAGTTACCACATAAAGTATAAGATACTTGGAAACTAAATACATTGTAATACATGGAAGATAATACTCGCCTGTATGACTTATCGCTATGATTCATGTGTTTTGTTACTCGAGAGAATTTCGATTAACGTTTGCACGAGTGGGAGAATGTAAATCAGTAAGTGGTGCACGTTAGTGAGCCAGTGGTGGCGGTTTGGTTTAACCAGACGCTTGCCTGATTCCGAACGGCCGGGTTCTTGATGGAAGAACCTTAATAAAGTATCGGGTCCCTCTCAACTATTAATCGCATAACAATTCTACACCATCAATACGCGGAGAATAAGTGTGAGAAACCAGTGAAAGTATCGAACAGAAAATCCATTGGAATTTCCGTGTAAGTGCTGAAATTTGATCAATGGCAGGAGGTATGTTTTCAATCCAATTTTGTTTCCGCTGCATTTAAATTATGAGTTCATATGGTTTTATGAATGTTTCTGAATTGAATTGAGTATCTAACAGAACAAGCTTTAATTCTTCAATCCTCTATCCCTTTGAATTTTTTTCCCTGGATTAAAGCAGCTTTACTGATTTTTTGATCTTTGGAATCCCTAAGTTTATTTATTTTTTTACCTTTTTGAGTCAATTATGGTTTACTAGTTTCCTATTTTGATAAATTAACCTCCTTTTTTACCAATCAAAGTCATTTGTGAATTTGGACCCAAAAATAGTCATTTCTTAGTTATTTTTTTGGTTCGAAATTTTTTAAAACTTTGAAATGTGACCCATATCTGTAATTAGTTTTCATTAAAGGAATTTAGGGATTTTTAATAAGATACAAACAGATGGGTATTTGTTTTCTTTGTATTGAATAGCAGATTTGTTTTTGGTTGATATTGACAGAGGTTCATTTCTCAGGCTAAGGAAATAAGACTGAGCAATTACAATGTTTGCTTTACTCAGTAAGGACCTCATCTTCTTGGTCTTGCAGTTTCTTGAGGAGGAAAAGTTCAAAGACACTCTTCACCAGTAACTCTTTAACTTGAAGCTTTCAATTTCCCTAGAAAATTTTAGGCTGTTTTAAAGATTCTGTTTAATCAAATTATTTTTTCAATTCAATTATAATATAGGCTTGAAAGAGAATCTGGAGTCTTTTTCGATTTCAAGCACTTGGAGGAATTGGTGCTTAGTGGGAATTGGGATGAGGTTGAGAGGTATCTTTATGGATTTACCAAAGTTGATGACAACAGGTATTCTGTGAAAATATTTTTCGAAATTCGGAAGCAAAAATACCTTGAGGAATTAGATAGGTAAGAACTTGAGTTTAAAGTCTATGTCCTTTGTTCTCACAAACACTTTTTTTCATTGTATACATTTTGTAGCTTTTCTTAAGCAAACTAAAATTGATCGAGTGTCAATTGATTCAATTTTATTAGGAATAGCCGGGTCAAGGCCGTTGATATCCTTGTGAAGGATTTGAAAGTTTTTTCCTCTTTTAGTGAGGATTTGTTCAAGGAAATCACTCAGCTTATCACATTAGACAACTTCAGGTATGGGTTCCATACAAAGCTGAACAAACTTTGGCTTTTAAGGGGTGACGATTGTGTGTCTTGTTAATCATGTTCATGCTCTCATGTTGTTTTCTTCATGTTGATTGTACAATGCTCACGTGTTTGTTGATCTGCCCACAAAAAAAAGTTCACCTAACTTTTGATCTTGTTGTTCTTTAGAAACATATTTTTCGTTTTGTATCCGCCCTCTTAGCATAAAGGCATATGAAAATCATGTTGGTTTTGCAGGGAAAATGAACAACTCTCTGGTTATAAAGACATAAAGTCTGCAAGAGCAATCATGTCAGTTGAGCTCAAGAAGCTTATTGAGGCAAACCCAATTTTCCGTGATAAATTGCAATTCCCTAACTTTAGAAATTCAAGGCTTCGGACGCTCATTAATCAAAGGTGATAAATAATCTGCAATCAAAATCATGTTCTAAAATTCATATAATTTTTTATGCAGAACATGACTTTGTTATTTCAAGCTTACAACATGATATGTTTGAGATATTCAATTACAGTGCACCTTCTTAATATTCTTGTCTCTCCTGTTATGCTGAAAAGCAATGACAAACTAAAATTGTTGGCAGCTTAAATTGGCAACACTCGCTTTGTCAAAATCCACGACAGAATCCTGATATAAGAACTCTCTTTGCCGATCATACTTGTAGAAATTCGAATGATTCATTTCATGCAAGTGGTCAGTTGATAGGTCCATCATCAAAAGTTGATGATTTTCTTCCAATTGGAGCAAATGTGGTACCTGAACAGTTTGACCTAGTTTTTGATTATGTTGTAGAATGTACAATGTTTCTTAAGCTCTTTAGTTGTTTATTCCTATCATATTTTATTCTCAGCCTTTCCAACCCTCTACATCATCAATTCAGACTCCTTTGTCTACATGGATATCAATTCCACCACCAAGTAGTCATCCTGTAGCTTCTGGAGGAGGTACTGGTTTTGGTGGTCTAACAAATCAAGGTAAAGTTTTTGTCAAGAGTGTCCGATATTATGCTCAAATTGTTCACGAAAAAGCTTCATTTCTCATATAAAATATTATCGTATGGTGTAGCTGTAATGCCAAAGGGCCATGGAGATTCCATTGATGCTATTAAAACAAGGCTTTCTGATGCATCAGACAGGGTAAGTCCTCAAACTTGTAACACAGTTCAAGTCCTAAGTCATGCATTTTTTGAGATTGGGCCTAAGATGTTCCAAAATCACTTGTACATCTTGTGTACAACCTGTGCATAGCTCATGTACATAGCAAAATTTCCAAATTTTGGGATAATTTTTGCTTGAACTAGAAAAACAAGCTGTTTTGGGGCCTCAAATCCATGTAACAAGCATAGACAGTATGACATATGGGTGGAATATCGACTTAGTTTTACACACTGTTTTTCTATAGGTTATTTTTCCAGGAATTTTTCCAGGTCAAAGTCAGAGTACATTATTTAACCGAACTGATCATGAAATCCCCAAGATTGTCGTGCGAACATTGAATCAGGGGTCAGCCCCCACGAGCATGGACTTCCATCCTATTCAACAGACACTACTTTTAGGTTTTTACTCAGAGCTTATCTTCAATAGTGTGTGCTTTAAGATTTTCATTTTAGATACCTTTTATTCTTTTGAAGAAATTTGTTTTATACCTACTCCAGTTGGAACCAATGTGGGAGAGATAAGTTTATGGGAGGTTAGTTCTTTAGAGAAGCTTGCATCAAGAAATTTCCAGATTTGGGATATCGGTGAAAGCTCAACGAAACTACAGGTTTTTTTCCTTCTCTCTCTCTTTAATTGAGCGTACTTGTTATGGTTCGAACCTATGATTTAAAACTGAGAAAGTCTTACCTGCCATAGTCTATTTTCTTCTCAACGAAGTTTGAAGGATCAAAATCATACTTTATGTCATTAGAAATATTATAGTTGTTAAAGAATTATCACTTGCGTAAGCGAATATCATATCCAATTTTGGTTGCATAAATTAATAATAATTGGTAACAGCAAAATAAATAAACAGTAAGAAATTAAATGGCACACAATGATTTAAGTGGTTCAACTTTTCAATATGAAAAGTCTACTCCACTGACGACGGCACACCGAGAAAAATCCACTAATAATCAAAAGGAGATACAAACACCAATTTTCAGAGAGCTTCACAAATTATACCAAAATCCAAAATCTACCCACAAAATTTCCCTCTAATTTATTGGTAATATATATAGCAAAATAAATTAACAAACTTACTATTAAATCAAATATTACCATACAAATGAGAGAAACTCCACTAGTAGAAACAATAATGGACAGCTTGTCTTTTAGGGATTGAAGGAAATGATATGACCGGTCAAGAATTCAAGAAGAAAAAACTGGTGATGAAGCAAATATATTTCCTCTGCTTCTTACGCTTCTTTGTTTCTTTTCTTTTCTTTCATGCATTTTCTGTAACACTAGCAACAAAGGGAAACAAATGAATATATATATAAGAGCCAAGGGTTTATGTTGAATGTGGGCTTTGGGCTGAAAAACTGTTTTGGGCCACAATTAACAAATCTCCACCTTGGCTCAAAACAGAAAACAAATTCTTCAAACATGAGATTCCTCGGATTAGCAAATAACCATCGTCCAAAGCCCCGAAGGGTGATCATCTTTTGCAAATACCAATCAAGTCCAAGCAATGCTTGAACTTGTTAAATGGAACTGGTTTGGTTAACATATCAGCTGGATTCTCTGCAGTGATTATCTTATTAACAACAATAGCACCCTGAGAGACAATGTCACGAACAAAGTGATATCTGACATCGATATGTTTGGTTCTTTCATGATACATAGTATTCTTAGTCAAATGTATCGCACTCTGACTATCACAAAATACAACAGAAATATCCTGCTGTAAACCCAAATCACAAACCAAACCTCTAAGCCAAATGGCTTCTTTCACTGCTTCTGCTGCTGCCATATATTCCGCCTCTGTCGTAGACAAAGAAAATGTAGATTGTAAAGTAGCCTTCCAACTAATGGCACAACGAGAAAGAAAGAGTGAAGACATAACCTCGCCAGAGATCTTCTTCTATCCAGATCACCAAAGATAATCTAATCCACATAACCAATAACACCGCAACCAAGATAGAACTTCCATCATATACCAAACCAAAATTAGATGTACCTCTCAACATCAAGTATCCATTTCACTGCCACAATGACCCTTACCAGGATTACCCATATATCTCACGACAACACTAATCAGATGTGAAATGTCCGGACGAGTACAACCCATAACAGACATCAAACCGCCAACAGACTAGCATATGGAACCTAAGACATGTATCGTTCTTCTTCTTGTGGTGACAAATCCAAAGAAAGCCGAAATGTGCGGTAACGGCGTACTCACAGTGTTTAGAATCTTTCATGCCAAAGCGTTCAAGAACTTTTTTCAATATAACTTTTCTCGAGTCAAATAAAGCTTGCCCGTCATTGCCTATCCCTATAAATTTCCATGCCCAAAATTTTCTTCGTCAGACCAAAATCTTTCATCTCAAATTCACCATTAAGTTGAGACTTTAATTTCTGAATCTCAGACTTATTCTTAGAAGCAATAAGCATGTCATCAACATAAAGCAACAAATAAACTGATGAACCATCATGGAATCTTTTATGATAAACACAACTATCATAATCACTCCTAGAGTAACCATGATCAATCATAAAAGAATCAAACCGCTTATACCACTGCCTTGGAGATTGCTTCAACCCATATAAAGACTTTTTCAATAAACAAACATGATCTTCCTTACCTGGAACAACAAACCCCTCTGGTTGATGCATATATATTTGTTCTTCAAGCTCACCATGTAAGAAGGTTGTCTTGACATCAAGCTGTTCTAATTCCATGTCAAACAATGCAACCATAGCAAGCAACACACGAATAGAGCTATGTTTCACAACAGGAGAAAATACTTCATTGAAGTCAATACCTTTCTTCTGACAATAGCCCTTTGCAACAACACGTGCCTTGAACATAGCTGCTTCAACCTCAGGTATACCTTCCTTTTTCTTGAAGACCCATTTGTTTCCAACAATCTTCGGCCCCAGCGGTTTCACCAATTCCCATGTATGATTCTTATGAAGTGATTCAATCTCTTCATTCATAAAGCAACCAACCACCGAATAGACTCATCACAAGTGACAAATTCATGATAACTGAAGGTTCACGCACCTCAATGACTACGCCGCACGTACAATGCAAAAGAAACTAAATCTGCATCTGCGTGCCTCTGAGGGCGTCTAATCTATCTTATTCCTTTACCCTTAGCGATACTGTATGGTTTGTCATGTTGCTCTTCTGCTATATCACGAGCAGAATCATCTATCTCATCCACAGATGGTCGATCCGTTGCCTTCTCGCACTCGACCAGAGCTCCACTCTCAAGCTCCACCTGCTCACTAACACCGTGGTCTTTATCTGCAACAATAGAATGTTTTTCTTTTGCAACATGGAAAACGCATCAAACTTAACATCTCTGCTAATCAAAAATTTAGATGACTTGGGTTCAACACACCATAATCTATAACCTTTCACCCCAGAAGGATACCCCAAAAATATGCATTTCAATGCCCTAGGCTCAAGTTTACCATCATTAACATAAGCATAAGCAGGACAACCAAAAACTTTCAAATCAGAATAATTAGCAGGAGTACCAAAGAATACCTCAAATGGAGTCTTCAACTCAATTGCAGTTGATGGAGACCGATTCACCAAATAACAGGCATGGTTACAAGCTTCAGCCCAAAAAGATTTATCCAAGTCAGCTTGAAAGAGCATACAACGAGCTCTTTCTAAGAGAGTCCTATTCATACGTTCTGCTACTCCATTTTGCTGTGGTGTATGACGCACAGTGCGGTGTCTCACTATGCCATTTCTTTCACAGAACTCATTAAACTGACTATCACAAAATTCCAAACCATTATCAGTCCTCAAATGCTTGATTTTCTTGCCTGTTTGATTTTCTATACAAGCCTTGAATTTCACAAATTTTGAGAACGCATCATTCTTATTCTTCAAAAAATACACCCATACATGACGAGAGAAGTCATCAATAAAAGTCAACATATACCGGGCACCACCCTTAGACACAACACGAGAAGGACCCCAAAGATCTGAATGAATATAATCAACAGTACCTTTCGTTTTATGGATGGTTGTACTGAACTTGACCCTGCGATGCTTTCCATAGACACAATGCTCACAGAAATCAAGTTTCCCAATTTTCTGACCACAAAGCAAATCTCGTTTGCTCAAAATAGACATCCCTGCCTCACTCATATGCCCAAGCCGCATATGCCATAATCGAGTAGTGTCTGAATCTTGATCTGACGAGGATGAAACTGATACACTGCCAATAACAGTGCTACCCTGAAGCATATAGAGACCACGCGACAATTTTCCTTTAATAACAACGAGAGCACCCTTACTAACTTTTAAAACTCCACCTTCAGCTACATACTTATAGCCTTGTGAATCAAGAGTACCCAAAGATATCAAATTCTTTTTCAAATCTGGAACATGGCGAACATCTTTCAAAGTCCTAACAATACCATCATGCATCTTAATTCGGACAATACCAATACCAATAACCTTGCAGGACATATTGTTTCCCATCAAGACAACACCCCCATCAATAGACTGATAAGAAGCAAACCAATCTCTACTGGGCACATATGGTAAGTGCAACCCGAACCAAGAATCCAAACATCTCCAGGAGACCCAATAGATACCGATAGAACATTTTCACCATCTAACCGTAACTATCCGCAACACCACCGACATCATTAGTACCGTAAGACGTTGTGCGCATTTTCCTTTACCTTTGAGTTTCGGACAATTTACTTTCCAATGCCCTTCCTGACGGCAATAATTGCATTTATCTTTTCTTTTTCTAGATTTGGATCTAGACTTGCCTCTATTACTGCTTGTGCCTTTTTCTTGATTTCTACCTCTGACAAATAAACCACTGCTATTATCATTGTTGCTTGTAGACACCTTTTTCTTCAACTCTCTGGAATTCAAAGCTGCTTTGACATCTTCCAAAGAAATAGTGTCTCGCCCATATAGCATGGTATCAACAAAATGTTCAAATGAATGAGGTAAAGAACATAATAGAACTAAGGCCTGATCCTCATCATCAATCTTAACACCACCATTTTTCAAATCACGAATAATTTTAGTAAATTCATCAAGATGATCGTGCAAAGGTGTACCTTCTGACATTCTGAATGTATACAAACGCTGCTTCAAATATAACCGACTGGTCAAAGACTTTGTCATATACAAATTCTCCAATTTAAGCCATAACCCAGCAGGAGATTCCTCATCACCAACCTCGCGTAATACCTCATCAGACAAGGATAACTGAATTGAACTCAAAGCATTTTCCATCAATGCATCTTTTTCTTCATCGGTCAATTTTTCTGGCAATTTATCCTTACCTTCAAGTGTCTTAACGAGCCACATCTTCATACGCCAAAGACTAAAATCATTTCTACCATTGAATTTCTCAATTTCATATTTTGCTGCCATGACAAAAAACCCAATATTAAATAAGCAATCTGACAACCCGGAAAATATGAAACCAATCGATAACCTAAGCTCAAAATAAATCCAAAAGAGCAAACTTGATCAGTTCCAATACATACCAGAATAACCCAAAAGCTCTGATACCAATTTGTTAAAGAATTGGCACTTGCGGAAGCGAATATCAGGTCCAATTTTGGTTGCACAAATTAATAATAATGGGTAACAGCAAAATAAATAAGCAGTAAGAAATTAAATGGCACACAATGATTTAAGTGGTTCAACTTTTCAATATGAAAAGTTTACTCTACTGACGACGGCACCCCGAGGAAAATCTACTAATAATCAAAAGGAGATACAAACACCAATTTTTAGATAGCTTCACAAATTATACCAAAATCCAAAATCTACCCACAAAATTTCCCTCTAATTTATTGGTAATATATATAGCAAAATAAATTAACAAACTTGCTATTAAATCAAATATTACCGTACAAATGGGAGAAACTCCACTAGTAGAAACAATAATGGACAGCTTGTCTTTTAGGGATTGAAGGAAATGATATGACCGGTCAAGAATTCAAGAAGAAAAAACTGGTGATGAAGCAAATATATTTCCTCTACTCTTCTGCTCTCTGTTTCTTTTCTTTTCTTTTCTGCGGCTGTTCTGTAACATTTGCAGCAAAGGGAAACAAATGAATATAAGAGCCAAGGGTTTATGTTGAATGTGGACTTTGGGCTGAAAAAACTGTTTTGGGCCACAATTAACAATAGTTATGACTTTATCTGTACTGCATTCAGGCAACTCTAATCAAAGATCCAAGTGTTTCCGTCAAGCGTATTATTGGAGATAAAATTAAGGAGTAAATTAAGGAGTGTCAACTCCTTAATTTAAGGAGTAAATCAAGAACCTTAATTCATGGAGTAAATCAAGGAGTTGTGATCCTTAATTTAAGGATTAATTCAAAGAGTAAAACAAGGAATCCTTAATTCAAGGAGTTGACACTCCTTAGTTTACTCCTTAAATTACTCCTTAATTTTATCTCCAATACGTATACTGTGGAGTCCTGACGTTTCTTTATTTGGTGAGGTTGAAATACATGATAATAATTTTCTTTCTAGTAGACTTAATTTCATGTTTTGTTATTCATTTAATCCTTTTTTGTGTTTATTCAAACAGGAGTTGCATATTCCAAACATATGATGCAGTTATACACTCATCATGGTAGGAATGAAATTAAGCAGCATGTTGAGGTAGTATTGATCTTTACCTGTTTTTTGAATTCTGATATTTAGTTGATGTTTCTTCCTCTACTTTTTTTGATACTTCTAATTATTTTCAATCCTTTTTTTCCTTTCGAACTTTTAGATCGATTCACATGTTGGTAGTGTAAATGATATTGCATTCTGTAATCCTACGAGGACACTCAGTGTTGTGACTTGTGGTGAGGACAAGATCATCAAGGTTAGTTGTGAAATGCTTGTTATTTGGTTACTAAAGAAAAATGACTACTTATAGACAAATCATCTGAAACCTAGGTGTGGGACGTAGCAACTGGTTCAGTGTTGTATGTTTTTGAAGGTCATGAAGCTTCTGTTCACTCTTTGTGTCCCCACAGCAAGGAAAATGTCCATGTAAGGATTTCAATTGGTAGTTAATTTTTGATGATACATCCCCTTTAGTTGATAATAATCTTTAATTGCTTACAATGCTTCCTATTTCTTTTTGCCATAGTTTGTCTTTTCAACATCAATTGATGGAAAAATAAAAGCCTGGCTATATGATACGAGAGGATCTAGGGTTGATTACGATGCACCTGGTCGCTCTTGTATAACAATCTCTTACAGCGCAGATGGTAAAAGGTTTGCCTACTGAACTGTTCATCGTATTAGCAGTTTTTAAATTTATTTTATGTTTATAAATAATACATAATCATATATTAATTTGCATAAAACATATTGTAGGCTATTTTCATGCGGTACAAATAAAGATGGGGAGTCTCATGTTGTTGAATGGAATGAAAACGAAGGCACGTTGAAGAGAGCTTACAATGGATTTCATAAACGTTCTTTGGGCGTTGTCCAATTTGACACAACCAAGAACCGGTTCTTGGCTGTTGCTGATGACTATACTGTCAAAATATGGGATATGGATAATGTTAATTTATTGACTGTTATTGATGCTGAGGGAGGACTCCCTGTAAAGTCTCCTTATAATTACTGTTAACTTTCATATACATGTATTCAAGTAGTTGATTTCAGTGATAAATTGTGGTCTTATTAAATCCTGCAAAAAATATTTCTCGAAGGCAATTCCTTGTATTCGTTTCAACAAGGTGGGTACACTATTGGCTGTTTCTGCAAATGACAATAGGGTAAAAGTTTTAGCAACACCAGATGGTCTTCCGCTGATGAGTTCATATGAAAATCAAGCTCTTACCATTCCGAGAATTGCACCTGAGAATGTAAAAAAGGTAATATGGTTGAGTAATCTTGAAATGCTCTAAATTGGAAAAGAATCTTTAGCTCTTCCAATTGAGCGTTAACCAGCAAAACTTCCAACTTACGAGTGTACCAAAATCTAGCTGAATATCTATGTTTTGCTTTACGTGTTCAGTTAACTCATGTCAATTATGATCATCCCAAGCATTTTTCATAATTTTCTACCATTATTAATTTCTCATTGTATCTCTTAATATTTCACCACCAATACAAAGAAGGATTGTGGCATCAATTAAACTTAAAAATGTCAACATCCAGAATCTCGGAGCAAGCAACTTGGAGGATGTGAGGCCCAGATCAAGTGAAGGTGTCGATGCAACAAGTGTTGTGAAGGTCTCCGAGAACAGTGAAACCGCTCAGCTTCAATCATTAAGGCTCTCATCCTTGGTTAAGACAGAAAAGGTACGCTTCTTCTTACATTATCTATTGTCACTGGTGCCATATTTAACTTCTTTTTAGTAAAAGTCCTTATTTTTACCTTCAAATGTTATATAATAATTTATGATGCATAGAGCTTACTGCATAGATTCTTTTTTTTTTATAACGAGCTTGCTGCATAGATATGTACAAATACCTGCATTGAATTACTTCAAGGCAATCATTATGACACAAAATCAACAAAAAACACAAAGAACACAAGCACTCCCTGAATCTCCCTTCCCTCCCTTGTTTTATTTAATGAATTTCTGTTACAAAATATTTTTCACTCATAAGATCTTATAGATGAGCATCAATCTCATCTTCAAGTACATCAGCAACAGATGTCCGTTAATTCTGGAGAAGGTGGTGTGGTGCACTACAACTTTTGTGTTGTTTGCTTTCTGGTTTCAAGGATCTCGTTCACGCTCCCACTACACCAGGTTGTTTGCTTTCTGGTTTCAAGGATCTCACTGCCTCACGCTCTTGGAAGTCAGCCACACACTCCCTCAAGTCGGGTGCATAGATATCCATCATGCCCAACTTAAGTTTTCGAGTCATGAAAAATTGCACTCGAAACTCCCTTGGTTAAAATATCGGGCCATTGATCACCGGTCACACAAACGGAAGCGAGATGGTATTCTCTTCAAGGTTTTGTCGAATGAAGTGTCTGTCTCACTTCTACGTGCTTTGTACCATGTCATGTACCTGATTCCGAGATATGGCAATTGCTTCGTTGTCACAAAAAGAGTTCTCATTCCATCACTGACCAAAACCAAGTTCACTTAGGATTCTCTCTTAACCAAATTAGCTCCCAGAACCCTCTTTAAAGGATACCAATAAACTCGGCCTTCAAGACTAGAAAGGGCTACCACCTTTGCTTTTTACTTCTCCACGTTACCAAATTACCTCCAACGAAGGTAAAATATCCGTAAGTGGATTTTCGATTTGTGGATGCTCTCCCGCCCAAACCGAATCAGATACCCTTCCACTCTGTGTGTTCATTTTTCTCAAGAAAATTCTCTACCTGCAGACTTTCAGTACCCGAGAATTCTAAACACGGCTTCCATACGCCGCCACTGAGCATGTACGCATGAACCCGACTTACTAAACTCACAAAGATATGCTATATCCGTCTAAGATGAGACAAGTAATGAGTTTTTCCACCAATCGCCGGTATCTCTCTTTATTCGCCGCTATCGAGTCGAAAACTCACCTAACTTAAGGTTTTGACAACAGTGGTATCAACCGGCTCAAGTCAAGCATTCATTCCAAGCCATAGCAATCTAGTACATATTTTCGCTGGGACAAAGATATACCTCGTCGACCTTACCACTTCAACGCCGAGAAAATATTTCAATCCACCTAAGTCCTTCATTTCAAAATCTTGCAGAAATCTCTTCTTCGTACTTTCTATCTCATCTAGATCATCACCTGTGATAATCATATCGTCCACATAAATAATTAAGACAACTATCTTTTCATGTCCCTTCCTGTAAAACAAAGTATGGTCAGAATCACTTTGAGAATACCCATATTTTCTCATATAGTGCTTTTTCCAATTTGCGGTGCACTAACCGTCGAGACCTAACGGTTGTACCTTGAGGAATCTCCATATAAATCTCCTCTTCAAGATCACCGTGAAGTGAAAGCATTCTTTACATCGAATCGACGCAGAGGCCAATCAAGATTAGCTACAAGAGATAATAGAATTCGATGGTATTCAACTTAACAACCGGCGTATGTTTCCGATAATCAATACCATATGTTTTCAGGTAAACCCCTAAAGCAACTAATATAGCTTTATATCGGTCGACCAACCCATTTGGACCATACTTTACAAGGAATACCCACTTACATACCTACCATTTTTCTTCCCTTTCGTAAACTTACCAACCACCACGTGGTGATTTTTCTCTAATGCCTCCATCTCCATCCTCATAAAGATCTAGCCACTGGGATCACTCATCGCTTCTTCAATTTTTTCGTAACCCCAGAAGCAAGAGTGGGCGTCAAACTCCTTCCTTGCAGAATCGTGCTGCTGTTGCTACAAACTTACTAATCGTATACTTCTCCACTGCCTTCATCCTGGCCTCGAACCGCTTGCAGGTTTGCCCCTCATATGCCTAATCGTGTAATCTATAACCCGTGTTAGAATTATGTGAATCTAGAAATTCGTAGCCCGAGGTTACCTCGTTTCGGAGATCGGGTCGCAGGTAAAGATGACCTATCATTGTCTGCGTCACTTTCAGTGCTCTCATGATCGACGAGACTACATCACGTATTAGGCTTCGAGCCGAGTTTAGGTCCCGCCGACATGAACATGAACCGTGGCCCAAGGAGTCGTAGATGGATCGCAGCGAAACGGTCTCGTCAATAGTACCAATTAATTGGTTCAACCCAAGAGATGGTTCTGGTTACATGTCTCCGGGTCCCTGCCGTGGTTTGCTCCGAACCGAGATTCCGTATCTGCTGTAGAGGGGCACGACTTTCATTCGCAGAGAAACTCTCCGAGAATGACACGTGTCCTTTCTAAAAAATCTCTAATTCCAAGAAAGTGACATCCACATGGTAACAAATACCTTTTTAGAAACAGGATTGAGACATTTATAGCCTTCTAGTTTGGACCATATCCGAGAAAATACGCATCTTTCGCGCATGGTTCGAGTTTAGACCGTTGATGCTTTGTATGCGTGAACAAATGCAACACACCCAAATACTTTTAAGCGAGGTTAAGATGGACGGTAGCGATACGTACGAAGAAAGTACCTTGAAGTGGAGTCTCAAAATTTAGTACATTGGATGGCATACGATTACTAGGTATACCATACAAAGAATCGTACGATCCCAATAGGCTCATGGAAAGATTCTCGGGCAACATAGACCGGCTGTTTCTAAGACATGTCTATTTTTCCGCTCGCCTACTCCGTTTTGTCAGTGGAAAGTACCGACACAACTTGTTTCATGAATTATACCTTGAGTTAAGATATTCTCAAGTGCATTACGCTATCGACAAACTCACCTCCATTCATACTTCTAATTTTAATGTTTTTATTAAATTGATTTTGCACCATGTTAAAGAAAGATTTAAAGACATGTGTCACTTCATCCTTTCTTTTAAGAACATACAACCAAGTCATCCTAGTACAATCATCAATAAATAATACAAACCATCCGAATGAACCAAATCAAAAATAGTTGTTCTCTTATTCAAACTACTCGGAAAAGACACCCGATGACTCTTGGCTTTAATACAGGTTTCACAATCAAAGTTTTCATTCTCACAACCAGAAAATAAACTTGGATAAAGTTTTCGTAAATACTCAAAAAATGGATGTCCTAGTCTCTTATGCCACATGCAGATATGAGAGATCCAATTTGCTGAGAAACCTTTAGAAAAACGAAAGCATTTCCAATACCAATGTCGTCCAAATAATACGTTTTCCTTGTTCTAGATTACCACGACCAATAATCTCCTTTAAGTAAGATCCTCGAAATATACAAAACTAAGGATACATGAGAACAACTCAATTTAGCTTCCTCACAATCTCGGGACCAACGATAATAATTTAGTTGATAGTGAGGGCACAAGTAAAGTATATTATAAAGTGTGGAGTATGCGAGCACCGAACATCTCCCAGACCCATCACAGATATGTTTCTCCATTGGCATTGACTATCAATGTTCTCCTCAGTGAGGAACTCTTTACTAGATCCTTTTCCTCGAGAGGTCATACTGATCGATCGTCTCCCTGATCGATTATCCACCAAACTTATCAAGCATGACAATTATTAGAAACAAGAAAACTTTTACCTTCCATCAATTCTTGTTCTCAACCTAGTGGTAAGATGAGAGCCACCCTTGAAACCGAAGCTACAATCGCTGAGTCGGCTCAAGAATAGCTGACCTAAATATGAGCCGACTATCAGAGCTACACCGTCAAGACTCGAGAACCATTTCATGCTTCACCCTCGTACGGCGACCAATCTCCCCCGCCTTCTTCCTTCGATCTTTCCAACCCTAGTAGCTGGTAGCCAATTAACTTAAACACTTATCTCTAGTATGTTTTGGTTACGACAAGAAGCACCCAACAACTGCAGACCCGAGTTTGGTTTGAAATTAGGTTTGTTCACGACTAAGTTTCTGCCTTCTCGCTATCATAACCATAAGGTTTAGTTCCTCCCCTTTGTGTAACATTACCGACCGACGGTTTTCTTTCTCTACGAACCAACGCAGGCTTGCTCTATCAGGAAAAGGTTTTGGCATTGTAAGCACTCCGCCTGATAAAGTCCAACCTGGGTCATCTGCACCATCCGTGAAGGTTAATACACGATGCTTCGAACAAGAGAATTTTGTTTTTCAATATCAACCTGGAGAGGTCATGTGGCTCGTCTACCGACATCTAACTCCTTCCATAACCCCCGTAATCGGGGTGTAATAAGCCTCAACCGGACCACCGCTTGCTTTTGACTCATAACCCTTCTTTCGCCCAAAATTGGGTCGTCATCTCCATCAAAAAGGTTGTTCTTACCGAGTCCCAAACTTCTTCGTCCGTAGAAAAGGGAGAAAGTTACCTACCAAGGAGGATCCACGGATTCGATCCATGAAGTCTTTAACCCGAGAGTCTTCCATCCGCCACTGCGTAACTTCTATCACCAGAAGTGGTTTAAGAGTCGAACCATCGATGTAGCCAAGTTTACCCTTCCCTGACAGCTTCATTTTCAACATCTGCAACCACAGATTAAAATTCTTCCCATCAAGTTTGATCGCCATAGCGGAACTGAGCCCATCAGGATTGGAATCACCCGTCTTGTGTTGGAATAGTTGTGACAAGGTGGCGGATAAACTCTCTAAAATGAGAACCGCCTCAGATTTTTCTTCTTTTTCAAAACTTCCATCATTTCCAGACTTTTTTTTCTCTCAAGGACAGTAAATCACACTTTTATCGTTAATCCGACGGTCAAATTTCAGCCCAATCCGACGGACGGATCAAAAGTTACGCCTCTTTTCATGAAGCATGCTCAAAATGCTCAAAAATGCTATAGAGAAACAAAGGGACTATAGAGAAACAGGGACCAGATTTGGCTACACAAATGCTCAAAATCGTGACCCGTGCTCTGATACCATGACACAAAATCAACAAAAAACACAAAGAACACAAGCATTTCGAATCTCCTTCCTCTCTTGTTTTATTTAATGAATTTTTGTTACAAAATATTTTTCACTCATAAGATCTTATAGATGAGCATCAATCTCATCTTCAAGTACATCAGCAACAGATGTCTGTTAATTCTGGAGAAGGTGGTGTGGTGCACTACAACTTTTGTGTTGTTTGCTTTATGGTTTCAAGGATCTGTTGTCTGCTGCTCCCACTACAGCTTTTGTGTTGTTTGCTTTCTGGTTTCAAGGATCTGCTGTCTGCTGCTCTTGGAAGCTGCGTCAATACATTAAACCAGTATGCAAAATTAGGGAGACTCGTCCATGAGTGAATATCAAGTCACAAAGTGTACAATGTTTTACTAAAATTATAAGAAAAAGAGTATTCACTACCTTGATATTACAAGTAGAGCTTTTCTCATGACTTTTTGCGTTTGCAAATTGCAGATCTTGAGGCTGACATATACAAATTCAGGAAATGCCATTTTCGCATTAGCTTCGAATGCTGTCCATGTACTTTGGAAGTGGTCACCGAATGAACATAATTTCAATGGAAAGGCATGATGATATCTTATTTTCTCTAAGCCTCTTAATGTTAGGAGAAAAAACCCAACACTTAATTCCCTTGAACTTCAATTTATTCCTTTGATTATATGAAAATTTCTTATTACGCTGACAACAAACTTTTTATTCCTTCAGGCAATGACAAAGGTTGCCCCTCATCTGGTACAACCAGCATCAGGAACGCTAATGATGAACGATATAACAGATGCTAAATCCAAAGATGGTGTACACTGTTTTGCTTTATCAAAAAATGATCATTATCTCATGTCAGCCTCTGGAGGGATGATATCCCTGTTTAACATGATAATATTAAAGGTAATGCCGAGAATTCTCTAAAAGTTGGCTTGATTTACATTATAACTTACCTAAAGTTACCATTTCTAAATACTGCTTCCCTTGAAGTGTTAAACAGAACTTATTCCATCTAAATAGAAAGAAAAAAAAGGTCCAAAAAGTATCACATTATTTGTAACTATGATTCAAAAGCCGCTATTTGTTTTTTAATTGTAGATGATAACAAGTTTCATGCCTCCATCTGTGGCAACATATATTGCTTTTCACCCACAAGATAACAATGTAATTGCTATTGGCATGGATGATTCGACCATTCAAATGCATAATGTCCGTACAAATGAGGTATGATGCGTATGTAGTAGAGTAGAGATTATCTTCAATGAGGCTTCTTAAAGGAAAGGTGTACTTATTTTCTTTCTGTCTTTAGGTTATGACCAAACTTAAAGATCAATCTGAAAGAATCACCGGTCTGGCCTTCTCTACTGTTCTTAACACTCTTGTGTCTGCCGGAGCAGATTCTCAGGTTATTATTTCATTTCTAATTAAATAACCTTTAACGTTCTGATCGGTGTAACTAATAGAAAAACATGGAAGAAATAAACTGAAAGGTATAATATTGACATATGATAGATGTTTGCATTCCTTTTTCGCAGATTGTTACATGGAATCTCAATAGCTGGGAAAAGCAAGACACCAATCTTCTGCAGATTCCAGCTGGTAGGACACCAACAGAAACGTCCAATATGCAGGTTCAATTTCACCAGGATCAGATCCACTTTCTTCTTGCTCATGAAACTCAGCTAGCTTTATACGAAACAGCACGATTAGATTGTCAAAAGCAGGTACTTTGTCAGTTTAATCTATGAAGCAATGTGATTTGAAAATGTTAATGTATATCTTGTAAGTCCCTCCTACATTTAAGAGGAACAAAACACAAATGGTAGGTGCAACCACAATGGTAGGTGCATCTAACATTGATATGCAATTTTGCCTATAAATAGGCAATGTTTTTGCCTTAGAGAAACATCAACACAACAAACAAGAAGAGAAGCTAAGCAAAGCCAAAGGAACAATTTCTTTTGAAGAAAAATAGTGTTATGTGAGAAAGTGGAAGAGAATATCTTAGAAAAATATTGGAATATTTTTCTAAAAGGGGAGTGACAAAATAGTGAGTTTGGAAAACACTTGTGTGACACTATTTTGGGTTTATCTCAATTTGTTTGTATCGCTTTCACTTTAACTCCATTAATCTTATTAGTGGAAGAAATAATTTCGAGTTTGTCCGTGGACTTAGCCCAAATTAAAGGATGAACCACGTTAAATTTCCTACGTTATTATTCTATTTCTGTTGGAATTCATTTTATCTTTACCCGTCATTGTCTAACAACCGTATCGAGAAATGTATAGTAAAAATTATTAATATGCTTCGTGGTTGCAAAGATAGATCGATCTTCCACATCGTAAAAAGATTTTATTAGGTCCGTGGTGTATTGATTTACGTAAAAGAAACACAATGAAAAAAAATGTCAAGCAAAGGTAGATATTGAGAAATTTAACGGTAATAATAATTTCTCTTTATGGCAAAAGGAGGATGAAAGATATTCTCGCTCAACGGAAGGTCCATAAGGCATTCATTGAAAAGAAAAGAAGGTAGCAAATCACACCGAGGAACAATGGGAGGAAATAGATGAGATTGCGCCTAGTACAATCCCCTAAATCTCTCAGACAAGTTGTCTTACAAAATATTGAATCAAAAATTGCAAGACTGCTAAAGAAACATGAGAGACTCTAGAAAACGTGGTACATGTCAAAGAACCGCTACAATAAATTTTATTTGTGGAATGAGCTATATCAAATGAGAAGGAAGATAATGTGAAGTACGACAAAGATGTTAGCAAATTCAACAAAGAAGCTTTCTCACTTAGCAAGATTTAATGTGAGTTTTGCTAAGAGAAAGTTCAGTGATGTTGTTGGCATCACTACCCTCATCATATAATCATATCACAACAACTCTAACTTACGCAAAAGACAAGATGGAGTTTCAAGTTATCAGAAGCCTTGTTCTCATACGAGAAACAAAACAAAGGAAAGAGATTCGGCACAAGCCCTTATCATGTAGGCTCCGAGAAGGAGACTGATAAAGAATAAAAACCCGTATAAGAAAGAGAGTAAATCAAACAAATTTGCCAATGTTGAATGCCATCACCGTAAGAGGAAGTGGCCATACATTAAGAAATTTTGTCTGGTGTTCAAAAAGGAACAAGAAAACGAACAAAGGCAAAGTAACGAAGAAGGACAACAAGAGTGATGATGAAAGCAAACAAATACCATAGACGAGTTCAATATCGCTTACTGATGAAGATTTTGTCAATCTTGCATCACACGAGACCAATCGGGTGATTGATAAGTGGTCTTTGCATACCACGCTTACATCGCGTAGAATTTTTCATCATACACACCTGGGAAGTTTTGGTGTTGTTAGAACGGGAAATGAAAGCGTAAGTAGGCAGCGAGACGTTTGCTTGGAAACAGAGAACTGAACCAGACTATTTCTCAAGGATGTCGAGCATATTCCGGATAAGCTACCGAATTTGATCTCCGTGAACAAACTTGCAAATGAAGGGATATTGTAGCTTCTTCATTTATGACAAATGGAAACTTACAAAAGGCTCCTTAGCAAGGGCTAGTAGGTGAGTAAGATACAACTTTGCATATAATGCAAGCAAAGCTTTCCAATCGACACAAGAAATGCCATGGTAGAAAGATAATAAGTACCGAGTTACGCATGGCATAAGACTACCAACGGGTGAAAAATGTTTGACAAGTCTAGCCAAAAAAGAAGATATTGCTGGAATGGATGAAGTACATTTGGAGAAATGTGTTCATTTGCCTAGCAGAAAGCAAAATAAAGGTTGCTTTCAAGAGCTTCCTCCTTCCGTAATGAATAATATTTTAGATCCGATTCATTCAGATTAAGTGGACCAATGTCAAAGTCACTTCGCTGCTCAATACTGTGACTTTCATTGATGATCATTCAAGGAAGACGTGGGTATATCTTCTAAAGACAAAGGATCGCGCTAGATGTTCTCAAAGAATTTCATGCCTCTACGGAGAGACAGACCGAAAGAAGGTCGAAGGTATCCGACAAACAATGGTGGAGAATACATAGGACCTTTCCATGCTTATTGCAAAAAGCATGGTATTCTGCATCGATGACACCTCCAAAGACACCGCATTGAATGGCTTAGCCGAGAGGATGAATAGAACTTTCACGGAGCGAGTTAGATGTCTACTCTCACATGCAAAGTTGCCTAAAACTTTTGGGGTGAAACCATACTCACAAATAAGACACGTGTTGAATCTTTCACCCCGACTCTCAAGATGGATGTTCCAATAAAGCGGGTCGAAAGGATGTTTCCTATGATCATCTACAGTGTTCGTCGCAAGCATTTGCTCATATCCCCAAGGATGAGAGATCCAAACTTGATGCCAAAACAAGATGTTGTATTTTTATTAGCTATGGTCAAGATCAATTTGGCTATAGATTTTACGATCCAGCTTGCAAAGAGACTTGTCGAGTCGTGATGTCGATTTGTTTTAGATGAGACCATTCAAGATATTATCAAAATGAAGAAAGATGTTCCTAATTCCAATGGTGACCTATCAGATTTGGAATTAATTCCTCCAACATCAGTGCCAAGACAAGTCGGGAGATGAATACCATGTTTATCCACGATGAAGACACGATGCCCCATTAAGTTTGGTTCAAGATGAGAGAAATGATGATATTCATTATCCAAGATGCACACGTGTGGCTTCTCCCGTTTCATCGAGAAGAAGTGATAGAGTGAGATCTAATCTCTCTTATCTCATATCCTCCAGATGAGTATGTAACTTTCAACGATGTGGAGAACCCGAGAGTTATAAGAGGCTACTACGATGACGAATCCAAACAAAATTGGATTAAAGCCGTACGCAAGACGAGATGAAGTCCTCGTACGAGAACAAAACCTTTAAGTTGATGGCTTCCCAAAGGGAAGTTAAGGCCTTGAAAAATAAATGGGTGTTCAGGCGAAGTACGTAAGGACACAGTCCCAAATTCGCGATACAAAGCCGATTAGTTGTCAAAGGATTCAACAAAGAAAAGGTATTGACTTTGACGAGATTTTCTCTAGTTGCAAAAATGACATCCATCCGTGTCAGGTTGTGGTTAGCAAAGAAGTCTCGACTGGAGGTCGAGCAAATGGATGTCAAAACCGCCTTCTTACATGGTGACTTGGAAGAAGAGATGGAGCAAACCAGGGTTTTCAAGCAAAGGGAAAAGAAGATTATGTCTGCAAATTGAAGAAAAGTCTCTACGTTTAAAACAAGCACCAAGACAATGGTACAAGAAGTTTGAGTGCATGTGGGAGCAAGGCTACAAAGACTACTTTTTTAGACCATGTGTTTTTGTGCGTAAATTGTCTAATGATGATTTTATTATTCTTTTGCTCTACGTGGATGATATGTTGATCATTGGTAAATATTTTAATCAACAACTTGAAAACATAACAGTAAGTCTTTTTCCATGAAAGACTTAGGACCAAAGAAAACATTCTTGGTACGACTATTATTAGAGACAAAGCGTCAAGAAATTATGGTTGTCACAGGAGAAGTATATTGAGAAAGTACTTCAGAGATTTCATATGAATAAGGCTAAAGCCGATTAGTTGTCCTTTTGCTAATCACTTTAAGCTAACTTCTACAGCGAGCCCTCACAGACGCAAAGAAGGAAGAGATGGAAGAGGTTCCATATGCTTCAATAGCTGGAAGTCTAATGTACCGTGGTTTGTACACCACCGCATATCACTCACGTAGTTGGAATTGTGAGTAGATTCCTTTCAAATCCTGAAAGGAACATCAGTCATAAAGGAAATGGATTTTCAGTGTATCTTTCGGAGGTTCTTCCAAAAATACGCCTATGTTTTGGAAATGATAAACCCGTGTTAGTTGGATACACCGTATCGCAGATATGGCAGTGATGTGGATTCCGTAAAATCCACTTCAAAGGTTACCTAATTACATTTATATGTGGGTGTCACGGCAATCAAAGTTAAAAAATATGTTGCATTGTCCACTACCGCTGCAGTTTATAGCAAAGAATGAAAGCATGTAAAGAGCTTGCTATGGATGAAAAATTTCTTGAAAGAACTTGGGTTGCAACAAAGACTATCGGGCTATTTTTGTGATAGTCGAGTTATCCATCTCTGGAAAGAATGCCTTCTTTCATTCGAGATCAAAACATATCGATGCGAGATATCACTAGATTAGGGATGTAATGGAGAAGAAGCTATTACAACTCGGTAAGATCCATACGTAAGAAAATGGATCAAACATGTTAACAAAAATTCTCCCGAGACAAAATTTTGAATACCGTCATGTTGGATTGGTGGAGCCTTGTTCTACGACATTTTATGGGATATTTGTAAGTCCTTCCTACATTTAAGAGGAAGAAAACACAAATGGTAGATACAACCACAATGGTAAGTGCATCTAACATTGATATGCAATTTTGCCTATAAATAGGCAATGTCTTTGCCTTAGAGAAACATCAACACAACAAACAAGAAGAGAAGCTAAGCAAGCCAAATGAACAATTTCCTTTGAAGAAAAATAGTGTTGTGTGAGAAAGTTTTATATTAATATCTTAGAAAAATATCGGGATATTTTTCTAAAAGTGAGTTGACAAAATAAATGAAGTTTGGGAAAACACTTCAGTGTGACACTATTTTGGGTTTATCTCAATTATTGTATCAGCTTACTTCACTTTGCACTCCATTAATCTTATTAGTGGAAGAAATAATTTCGGAGTTTGTCCCGTGGACTTAGCCCAAATTAAAGGGTGAACCACGTTAAATTTCCAGTGTCATTATTCTACTCTATTGAATTCATTTTATCTTTACCCTATGTGCCCAACATATCTAGTAATATATTAATATATATATATATATGCTAACGTATATCTCTTTACTTTTGGCATATCTAGTTTACTTGTAATTCTTATATAAAGGCACCATGTGTATTCATTTATTTACAGAATAGAATACAATCATTCAGTATTTCTAACATGGTATCAGAGCCACTGCTATTATCTTTCTAGCAGTCTTATCTTTTTTGGTGCTACTCAACCCTTCTAGTTTCTACTGTCACAACAGCCGCTGCAACTATTCATTGTTGAACCTCCGACGTCTTTCAGCCGTTGTCTTTAGGTTCCGGGCCTACAGTCGCCATTGTTAAGGAGTTCCGCACCACAAAGATCACTCCAACCATCGTCGCTGCCGTGCATCTTACTCCAATAATTTTTATGCAGATACCATTGTGATCGAATCGACCAGATCTACACAATTGTGCAAGTATCACAACCATCGGACACCGCATGCTCCCTCACGTGCCACCCAAAAAATCTACACGTCTTTTCACGGGCCGCCATTGAAACCAAACGCGCCGTGAAATCTTACTCCGACGACATTTCTGTAGATACCATTGTGATCGCCACGACCAGATCTACACAAATGTGGGCGAAATGCAACATAATTCATCGTCACGCGCCCGCACACGCCACCAACAGCAATAGCGTGTCAGATCCACGCGCTACACACGCTGCGCTCTTGTCCAGTGACTACCTAGGGCTGACGTCATCATCGCATTTAGCTGACGTCACAGAGCACCCCCGCTTATTGTGCACCGGCCTGACCGTTGACCGTGACCGCACTGACCGTTGACCGTTGAATTTTACAATAAAAGTCCACCCTGCCCATTTTTTGTGTAGACCTCATTTTTGCAGTCCGTTTTTGCATATTGTGTTTCCAAATGGATAAAAAGGATGCTTTTGTTTCTTGCCCTATCAATACTATATTGGAGGGGACCAAGAATTATTTGTCATGGTCGTAAGCTATGCTCAGTTTTCTTAAGGGTCGTATGGTCTGGCATTATTGTACTGGTGCAATTATCATTCCTGTTAAAGGAGTAAGTGAAGAAGATGTTATTTTCCTTCGTCGCATGATTGAATGGGATAGTCATAACCACATGATCCTCACATGGATTCGGAATACTTCCATTCCTTCCATCTCTAATCTGTTAGGCAGCTTTGATGGTGCCAAATCAGCATGGTATATGTTGGCCAAAAGGTACTCCATTACTCATGGATCCACGAAATATCAATTAATAGTTGAATTGCATAAACTTCAATAGGAACCAGGGCAATCCATCAATGACTACTTTGATCAACTTCGCTTCCTTTGGGACCAAATTGACCTTTGTGATCCAATTTGGGCATGCTCAACAAATGCTCAGTAATATGCTACAATTAGGGATGAATCTCGTCTCTATGATTTCTTGATGTCACTCCATAAGGACTTTGAGCCAATCCGAGGTTAGCTTCTTAATCGCAGTCCTCCTCCCTCTCTTGATACTGCTGTAAATGAGTTGGTTAGAGAAGAAGCTCGACTTACAACCCTTCAAGCCCAGAATAAGCTCAATATTTTGGCTATTACTCCTCCTGCTCTTGCCATTGAGCCACCTCAGCAATCAGGTGATTCCTCTGGCTTTTATAATCGTCGCAGGCAGAGCAATAAAAGGTTATGCAATTATTGCAAGCGTCATAGCCACACTATTGAGACTTGTTACCATCGCAACAAATCCACTATTGTTGTTGCTAATACTGAGCCTACTTCGTTGATGCCTTCTAGTTCAGTAGAGTCCCAGTCTTCTGAATCCACTATCAACCTATCCTTCACTGAACTACAGAAGATCATAGCTCAGGTTGTTCAAATGGCTGGTAATGCATCTCTTTCCACTACTATCTCAGTTTTGCCCGGTAAGTCTCAAACTTGGTTTTTTGACTCTACATGTTGCAATCACATGACACCTCACTCATCTTTATTCTCCAAACTTGACCTTGCACCACATCCCCTTAATATTCATATAGCTGATGGTTCCACCATTCATGGGAATAGTCTAGGTTTTTTTTTGACCTCTTCCTTCTTTGTTCCTGGGTTTTCCATGTACCTGACCTATCCTATAATTTATGCTCTGTGGGACAATTAGCTGAACTAGGATATCGCCTTATTTTTGACTATTCTGGGTGTATTGTGCAGGATCCGAGGACGGGCAAGAGCTTGGGACCTGGTCCCTGGGTCGCGTATGTTTCCCATAACCAATCTTCGTCTTCCACCCATTGCTTGCCTCGCATTCTGGCCGTCGCAACCGCCGCAGTTTCTTCCTTATCTTCTCTCGCACTTTGGCATTCTTGTCTTGGTCATGCCCCATCCACTCGTGTACAACAATTAGTTTCTAAAGGTCTATTGGGTTCTGTATCCAAAGATAATTTTGATTGTACTTCATGTCAGTTAGGAAAATAGCCAGCTTTACCTTTCAATAATAGTAAATCTATCTCTAATAGTATTTTTGAGTTAATTCATTCTGATGTTTGGGAACCTTCTCCTGTTACTAGTATTGGTGGATCTCGATATTTTGTTGTTTTTATTGATGATTATTCTCGTTATAGTTGGATCTTTCCAATGAAATCTCGTTCTGAAATCTTACCAATATACAATAACTTTGCAAAAATGGTTGAAACACAATTCTGCAAACATATCAAAACTTTTCGATCTGATAATGCTCTTGAATATACTCAAAATGCTTTTCAAACTCTGTTACACTCTTATGGCACAGTACATCATCTAACCTGTCCAGGAACCTCTCAACAAAATGGTCGAGCCGAAAGAAAACTTCGTCATATTCTTGACACTGTTCGTGCTCTTCTTCTTTCTACCAAAGTTCCTGCCCCATTTTGGGGTGAAGCTGCTCTTCATGCTGTTTATGTCATTAATCGCATTCTAAGAGTCATCATTCATAATCAGACTCCATATGAGCGCCTTTTCGGATCATCTCCTGACCATCATTACCTTCGCTCATTCGGATCTGTTTGTTTCGTTCTTCTTCAGCCTCATGAACACAACAAACTTGAGCCTCGATCTAGACTTTGTTGTTTTCTTGGTTATGGTGAAACTCAAAAAGGGTATCGATGCTATGATCCTGTCTCACATCGTCTTCGTGTTTCCCGAAATGTTGTCTTTTGGGAACACCGCTTATTTGTTGAACTTTCTCACTTTCGTTCTTCCCTAACTAATTCAAATGTTTTAGAAATTTTTCCAAATGAGTCTTTTGTTCCTTCTACAGATACTTCTAATCCATCTTTGGACTTCACTATTCAATCTTCAGATATTTCTGATGATTCTCCTAGACAGGTCGTAGAAGAACAGGTTGATAACGAGCTACCCCACCTTGAACATAGGTCCCTTGCTCCTGCTCCGCCTGAAGATCCTCCACAAGACATTCCACCTCGCCACTCAACCCGGGTAAGATCCATTCCTACACATTTACTTGACTATCATTGTTACACTGCCCTTGCTACACTCCATGAGCCTCACACCTATCGTGAGGCATCTACTAACCCTTATTGGCAGATTGCAATGAAAGAAGAAATTGATGCATTAACCAAAAATCATACTTGGGATCTTGTTACTCTCCCACCTGGTCAATCTGTGGTTGGTAATAAGTGGATCTATAACCAAAAACTTGTTGTATGTTTTGCAACACACAGAAAAACGTGCAAGTATACACGGTTACAAGTAATAAAGATTTGTAAGTAGAGTATCGTTCCCACGAGGATTTGTTACTATAGTTTGTTGAGTACTAAAATTGTATCTCTCTGATTTTATCCAAAATAATCGTTGATATTGAAAAAGGTAAAACGAAAAAATAAGAGAACTCTAGGATTGCAATTTTTCACCAAATTATTCCACTCCAATCATATTATCTTCTTTGGATTTATTTTTTTTAGTACATTTAATTTGTCAACCGAAAACTTCTTTTTTATTCATACATCTCTTCCGAGCTCCGTACAAACACACCTCGTTAAATTAATTCACTATATCTCTATGAGAATTAAATTCACCAAGATTCATTAAGTTCTAAGTTCTCAAATGGCCACACATACAATTAGGGTATATTCTTATCATTCATCATACATGTCATTTTATTTATGAGCAATATACACAAAAATGCCTCTCTCAAGTTTATTTTTATGCCACAAATCGTTTTGATAAAATTCGTAAATAATCAAAAAGCATTAAGCACAAAATAGAACGAACAAATCGAACGTCTTATAAATCTATAAAAAAAATAATTAAAATAAAAGCTTCATAAATTTAGATCAAATGCAACCCTAGAAAAATTAATTTAGTTCATAAAATTAAAATTAAAATTACAACAGATTCAGAAAAATAAGATGAAGAATAAGGAAAATTAAAACATCAAGAAACGAAAATATTTGGCACACGCAGAACACAACAAAAGCCAAAAAATGGCTTCTGCGTGTTCTGCAGTCCAAAATCGAACAACACAAAAATTCTAAACTAAAAAAAACTCTCCAAAAACTAAAAACTATCTCCTATTTATAGCTAAAAAAATACATCTAAAATATTACATTTTTATTTTATTTTTTTATCAAAAACGCGTAATAATTTTTATCGAAAAACAAAAATCACGCGTATCGATTTTTGTATCGAAAAATATTATTTAATTCACGCGTGAAACAGGGGCACCGATTCTGCATTTTTTTAATTCATTGTGCGTGCCACATGTCAAAATCTGATTCACTGCAAGATTCCCTATGGCCATGTGGCAAAGACATCATCGTCGAACAAACAAGTCCGCACGCAGAACGGCGCACGGGATCGGCGCCGAAACTGAGGCAACAGCTGGAAACGGGGCGTGATCCAGCGCGGTCGCGCGAATTGTAAATAGCCACGTGTCGGACTTTGATTTGTTTAAATATTAGTGGGACACGTGGCAGATTCTTATTCTGTAAAAACTGAGGATGCACGCTGCTACCATAACCCGCGTCACACACGATTGCTACACGAACGGTTCAGTGCGCGACAGCTTGGTTCCACGCGCTTCAATCTGGACCGTTCAAGGGATCCAACGGTCAGCGATGGCCTCGGGGGAATCTACGCAGCCGACATATGGGTCCCACTCTGACGCCGGCCTGCGCGACACGTGGGGCCTACTGGCACGCTAGCCTGTGCAAAGGAATATCTCTGTACCCACTCTCCTTGGTCGGGCTTGATGAACACGCACGAATCTGAGCCGTTGATCCTTTGATCGGACGGTCCACGTTTGGCGAGTGTGATCTTGCGCGTGGCCTTCTTCTCCCCTGCGCAGAAAAATAACTTCTTTTAATTATGTTTTCACCCACAAATATATTTCAAATTACATTTTAAACTTTGTTTAATTGCAATACAGCCCTTTATTAATTTTAAATTAAATTTTAAACTTTTAATAACTAAAATTAAGCCCAAATTTAATTTAATTTATATTTTCAACATTGATAAATTGCAATTAAATACTTATTTATTGTGAAATTATATTTGTGGACAGAAATTTGAAATTAAGTACATTTTCGATACAAATTATTGAATTTTATTAAAAATGTATTTTTAGCAAATAAAAAGAAAATATTAATTTATTTAACAAAAATTAATAAATATTAAACGAACATAGCAATTATCATTACTAAAATTGATGAAAATAACTGTATAAAATACAGTTATCATCCATCAATCGCTACAAGGCTCGTCTTGTAGCAAGAGGTTTTACACAAGAGTATGGGATTGATTATGAAGAGACTTTTGCTCCAGTTACCCGTATTTCCTCTGTTCGTACCCTCTTAGTTGTTGCCGCTACTAGTAAATGGGACCTTTTTCAGATGGATGTTAAAAATGCTTTCCTTAATAGGGATCTACATGAAGAAGTCTATATGCAACCTCCTCCTAGTCTTTCTGTTGAAACAAATAAGGTTTGTCACCTTCAACATGCACTTTATGGCCTTAAACAAGTTCCACGAGCATGGTTTGCCAAGTTCAGCTCCACCATCCTTCGCTTGGGTTACACTGGCAGTCCTTATGATTCTGCCTTATTTCTTCATCGCAATGATAAAGGCACCATTTTGCTTCTTCTATATGTGGATGATATGATCATAACTGGTGATGACCTCAGTGGTATTCAAGAATTCAAGGATTTTCTTAGTCAGCAGTTTGAGATGAAAGACCTTGGACATTTAAGCTATTTCTTGGATCTTGAGATCACTTGTTCCACATATGGTCTTTACATTACTCAAGAAAAGTATGCATCTGACCTATTATCTCAAGCTGGACTCACTGACAGCAAGACTGTTGACACTCCAGTTGAACTTAATGCACATCTGACACCATCAGAGGGGCAACCATTGTCTAATCCCTCTCTTTATTGACGATTGGTTGGTAGCCTGGTTTATCTTATAGTTACTCGTCCAGACATCTCTTATGCTATTCATCAGGTGAGCCAGTATATGTCTGCTCCACGATCGACTCATTATGCTGTTGTTCTACGTATTCTACGATACTTGAAAGGCACTACCTTTATTGGATATTAGTTCTTAATTCAAGGAATAAAACAAGGACCTTAATTCAAGGAGAAAAACAAAGAGCTTAATTCAAGGAATAAAACAAGGACTCCTTAATTCAAGGAGTAAAACAAGGAATCCTTAATTCAATGAGTAAAACAAGGAATCTTTAATTCAAGGAGTAAATCAAGGGATGCTTAATTCAAAAGAGTAATTAAAGGAGTAAAATTTTCTTATAAATAGCTATACAATTGTAATGAAAACATGAAGAAAATAATAAGAGCTCTTTTGTGTAGAGTTATTTCTTGTTTTTTTTCAACATGGTATCAGAGCAGAAAAATTAACTTGCTTATGCTTTATTATTATCTTAGCATCTTCAATCTTTGAAATGACGGAAGACAAACATTCGCCAGGATCGAATGAAAGTTCATCTGCTTTCCTTCATGAATACGTAGGGTGGATGTCAACCCAAATCAAAGATTAAGCTCGATCTTGTTGAATGAGTTTAATTACTTGCCTTTCGGTCAAGAGCAATGTCTCGCTCTAGATGGAAGGTCCAAGTTGGGGTTCATAAATGGAAGCATCGAAGTACACGATGTTTCCTCACCAACCTACGAATCCTGGCTTAGTAAGGATCACCGGTTATCGTAGCGCTCTAAATTCCATGGAATGTAAATTATTTAAATATTCGGTTACTCGACCGCATACCAACTATGGGAGACGGTCGAGAAATGTGTAAATCAAAACAACGATGCACGAAGTTTTTCAATTAAAGAAGGACATCTCAAATGACAAGATGGTAAGCCTTTGTACAACTCTTAGGAAGCGTGAAAAGCATGTGGAATGAGTTAGAAATATATCGTCTCATATTAACCGATGTAGCTCTGCATTTAAAAGCGAAGAAGATAAGATATTTCAACTGGTCCACTGTCGATTCAACATACGAAGATATACGATGCCACATACTCATGAATACTAAACTTCGCCGTTCATTCACCAATGTATGTGCGACAATTCAACGCGGGAAGTAAAGGAGGAAGTCACGAACAAGGATACAATGGTTGCACTGACGAGAGCCTATCTAACCAACGAAAGAAAGTACAAAGTGGAAGCATCCAAACTTGAAGTGTCGTCAACACCGCAACTATACCTGCCATATTGGGTATTATGACGTGTTGGATTCTACATCTAGAATTAAAACCGATTTTATAAAGGATAAGGGTTTACGGAAAGTGAATCGCATCGCGATCGCCAAATCATGCTTCTGCCTCTACCTCTAATTGGGTCTGATCCATTCAAAAACTTCACGCGAATCCAATGAACTTATGAATGAAGTTTATGTTGTATCTTCAAAGCAGACGAGAGCTAGAATTGATCGTGTGGATAGCATGTAAGAAGGAAAATCGACAAGATTGCTAGTAAGTTTGCGGTTTCTTGCGATACAAAACTCATACCACAAGAGACATGCAAGGTATCATAAAAGCCTTTAAAAGCGCTCTTAAAATAAATATGTTGCATGATTTTTGGGTTGTAGATTCAGTGCCACAGATAATATGACAAACCATGTGTCAAAGTCTCATAAGTTTGAAAAATTAGCAAATCCTTCTCAAGTTTCAATTGCAAATGGTGAGAATGTAAAGGTTTTAGGAAAGGAAAAAAATAAAATTAATGTCGATGAAATCGAGTCGGCTGGTTTATATGTACCTTCCTTTCCTTTCCAACTTCCTCAGTAGGAAAAATCACAAATACCTTGAATTGCTTAGCCATTTTTTCTCCACATAATGTCATTTTTCAAGATCATAAGCCACCAAAAAGATGATCGGGTGAAGTGGTTTTACTTAGATGGTCTCAATTACATATCCAAGAGCAATCCTGGGGTTTCAAGCCAAGTTTAACCCTATCCAAGATAATCAATTGTGGCATCAACGTTTAGCCTACTTCTCTCCTTCTCCACCAATTTTGTCAACTTTATTTCCAAACTTAGGAAATGATGCAATTGCATGTGAAACTTACCACTTGTCTAAGGCCACTAGATTGCCTTTTTAATTCTTCCTTGTCTAGTGGCTAGTAAGTTGTTTTGAACTAGTTCATTCAGATGTATGGGACCACTAATGAATCTTTTGATGGTTATAAGTATTTTGTGATTTTTGTTGATGATTTTTCTAGGTCACATGGTTATATCTTTTAAAGTCTAAGAATGAAGTTATGGAAGTATTTAAGGACTTTCATAACCTTGTTAAAAATCATTTCTCTTCTAAAATTCAAACCTTAAGGTCGACAACGGTAATCAATACATGTCCTATATCATGAAACAATATTTTGAGCATTCATGTCATTATGCATCGAACAAGTCAGTTGTGTTGGCGCACCTCAACAAAATGGTGTAGTGAACGCAAAACCGGACTTACTTGAAAAAACTAGAGCATTAATGCTACAAATGAACGTACTCAAAGAGATTCTCGGTCCCAAGGGTTATGGCCAGTAACTACGTCATCATCAGATTACCCGGTCAGTCTTGGATTTCAAGTCTCCCCTGTAGGTCACGAAAGGAAGGAAAAATTAACCTCTCACACCTTGTAGTCTTTGGTTGTATACGCTTTGTACATATTCAATCTCATCATCGAGATAAATTGGATCCTGTGAAGTCGTTAAATGTATTTTTCTTGGTTATTCATCTACTTCAGTGGATATAAGTGTTATGATCCCCAACTTAGGAGATTAATCATGTCTAAAGATGTTCGATTTTATGAAACTAACCCTTTTTTCAAAGAAGTCACATGAAATCACAAGTCAACGGATGACATCTTAGATGTGTTTCCATTACCAAGAATCGAACTTAAGGCTTTACAACAACAAGATCCCACCATGTCGACATTGATACATCTCTCACCGAAAGTAATAATGAAGTGGTCTCTTCTTAACGTAATAACTGCATGAAGATGGTGATAATCAAGATGATCCTCACAATATGGTACAAGATGTGAACGAGTGTGAGATAACTCCTCCTGCTCCACGACGTAATCCAATGCGTGTTAGGAAACCTCCCACAAGACTTCAAGACTTTGTCACCTATAAACCCACGCATCCCATCTCAAATTATGTGTCATATAAGAGAGTGAAATCAACCCATGCCGCATTCCTCAGCACTATATCAAGTTACAGTGATCCTCAAAACTTTCATGAGGCTAATAGCCAAAAGGTGTGGAAGGAAGCCATGCAAGAAGAACTTAAAGCCCTAGATCAACACAACACATGGAGCGTCACCAAACTTCCAAAAGGCAAGAAATTCGTGGGTTGAAAATGGATTTATAAGCTCAAATTCAAGTCAGATGGATCAATTGAGAGGTATAAAGCAAGATTGGTGGCTCGGGGATTCACTCAAACATTCGAGCTGGATTACAAAGAAACATTTGCACCTGTTGCAAAAATGAACACAGAAGAGCTAAGCACGGTAGTACGTCAGAACAAGGGGTGGTCCAGTCGACCAAATGGATGTGAAGAATGCATTCTTGCATGGTGATCTCAAAGAAGAAGTCTATATGAAATTGCCACGGCATCCTCAAAGCTGATAGTGGATTTAGTGTGCAAATTGCACAAATCCATTTATGGTTTGAAATACCCCCACGAGCTTAGTATGCCAAACTAAGCTCGATTACTAGTGTTGGTTTCAAAAGCAAGATATCTAGATTCTTCACTATTTGTTCACCAGGAACTATGGGAAAATTGGTTTCAGACCGATGTGTAGATGATCCGATAATTACAAGTGATAATGTTGACGAGATTTTCAACCTCGAAAACAAATTCCTCGGACAAAAGTTTGCAATTAAAGACCTCGAGATATCAAGTACTTTCTTGGTATAGAAATGGCAACCTCGCATAAGGGAATCTTTCTTAACCAAAGGAAATATGTCCTAGATTTGCTCGAGAAGCTAACATAGCGATGCTAAACCACCATTACCCTCGACAAGAAGTCAAACCTGGCTCAAGGGCACGCCACTCGCGGATATAAGTTATTACCGGGGTTGGTAAGCTGATCTACCTAACAATCACCAGGACCGACATCACATATTACGTAAGTATTGTGAGCCAATTCGACTCCCAACACTTGAACGCATTCGACCCTTGTTAAAAGGATCTTACGCTACTTAAAAGGATCTGGTCGTGGTATCATCACGAAGAATGACAACACACAAATCATGGGGTATTGCGATCTTGATTAGGCGTGGAATCGCAATCGATCGCAAGTCCACCACTCTTACGTACATTTGTCGATTAGGAAACTTGGTCCACGTGGAAGAGTAAGAGCCACCGGCTGTCGCGATCAAGTGCCAAGTTGAGTATCGTGATAGCTTCAACTGCGTGTGAGTTGATATGGCTTAAAGCGTCTTATGTGATTTGTGTGTTCCTACAACTCTTCCTACGTCCTTATTTTGACAATCGAGCCTACGCATATAGCATCAAACCCGTTTCACGGAGGGCCGAAACACATCAAGTTGATTGTCATTACATTCGTGGAACAAGTTCAATCACAAGTGATTCGACACATTATACAAGAAGCTTCGACCAACTCGGCCGACATCTTCACCAAGCCCTTGGCTTACCGCTTTCAACGACTTTTGTCCAAGCTTGGATCCATAAACCTTTTGGATCCAGCTTGAGGGGGAGTATTGGATATTAGTTCTTAATTCAAGGAATAAAACAAGGACCTTAATTCAAGGGGAAAAACAAAGAGCTTAATTCAAGGAGTAAAACAAGGAATCCTTAATTCAAGGAGTAAAACAAGGAATCTTTAATTCAAGGAATAAAACAAGGAATCCTAAATTCAAGGAGTAAATCAAGGGATGCTTAATTCAAAAGAGTAATTGAAGGAGTAAAATTTCCTTATAAATAGCTATACAATTGTAATGAAAACATGAAGAAAATAATAAGAGCTCTTTTGTGTAGAGTTATTTCTTGTTTTTTCAACAACCTTCCATGGCCTTTTCTACTCAGCTCAGTCTCCTTTAGTACTTCGTGCATTCTCTGATGCTGATTAGGCAGGAGATCCCACTGATCGCATGTCTACTACAGGTTATTGCTTTCTCCTTGGTTCTTCTTTGATTTCTTGGCGAAGTAAGAAACAAATCTTCGTGGCCTGCTCCAGTACTGAAGCTGAATATCGTGCTCTTGTTGATACCACATCTGAGCTCATTTGGCTACGATGACTCCTTAAGGATTTGGGTGTGTCCACATCCTCTACAACTCCCCTTTATTGTGATAATCAGAGTGCCATTCATATAGCTCACAACGATGTCTTCCATGAACGGACTAAACACATCGAGATTGATTGTCACTTTATTCGCTCTCATCTTATCCATGGTACTCTCAAGCTTTTCCATGTTTCCTCCAACGATCAACTTGTAGATATCTTCACTAAGGCACTTCCCAAAGGACGCACTCATAATTTGGTTGACAATCTCAAGTTGGTCTCACATCCACCTTGAGTTTGAGGGGGGCTGTTAATGTATATCTCTTTACTTTTGACATATTTAGTTTAATTGTAATTTTTATATAAAGGCAACATGTGTATTCATTTATTTCAGAATAGAATACAATTATTCAGTATTTCTAACAGAAAAAAAGAAAAAAAGAATATATATATATATATACACACATGCATACATATATTTATTTTTTCATGTCACAATGATCACATCATTATATGTTGCTATATTCCAATTTTTTTTTCTTGTAACTCCCCCAAAGATGTAAAGCATATTTTGTTTCCTATTTCAGTGGGTTGCAGAGGAATCTTCAGGGCCAATCACCCATGCAACATACTCATGTGATAGCCAGTTAGTTTTTTCTAGTTTTCGTGATGGAACAGTGCGCATATTTGATGCTTCAAGTCTTCACTTACGTTGCCGAATCAACCCTACCGAGTATCTCTCATCTGATGTCAGGTAGCCAATATTTTCCTTTAGTCAGTTCATCTATAAATTAATCTGGTAGAAAATTTGCTATTCACTTCACCTACTAGCTATTTTAGCATCAATTTAAATTATACATTTTTAAGTCATAACCATGCAACCTCATTAAAGCTAGCACATTATGACAAAATTCAGAACCAAATACCAGCTCAACTTTACTCAACATATGATTAACTTTTTCATTTTCTTTGTTTAAACTAATTTTAAAGCTTCATTCATATATTTGGACTATAGTATCAATTTTTATGAACAACGAACATTTATGTGCAAAAATAATTGTTTTTTTTTCCTTTTAATTAATGCAGCTCAGCAGTATATCCTCTAGTAGTAGTAGCACATCCATTTGACGGGGACCAGTTTGCAATAGGACTAACAGACGGTGGAGTTATTGTGTTTGAGCCACTTGAATCAGATTCTGTTAGGAGAATCACAATTTCAATTCGAACTTAATCAAGCTCTAAACAGCGGAATTAAACCTATTCTCCTTCTTTGTATGAATCTTTTAGGAAACAAATAAATGCTAAATGAAACATGCACAAAATCAACACAAGCAATTTACGTGGAAAACCTTCCCGATGTATGAAACAACCACTAGACTCTCTCCAAAACTTCCACTATCAAGAAACAATTGTACAACAGCTTCTCTTGTGTAAAACTATAGACAAATAATCAAAAAACATCAAGAATACACTTCTTGAAACTAACAATTATTTCCAAGAAGAACGGAGAAATCTAACACAATTCGTAGCCATCGTTTCACTACTCGAACCAAACCGCGAGCCAAATCGAATCCCACCGCATGACAGCAGGCCCTCAGTCGTGAACCTCCGCCTACAAAATTTCAAATTTTAATCGGACCATAAAAGGTCTTCGATCTAACACTTTGATTTAACACTGATCGAGAGGGAAAACTGCCGCTTTTTCACAATGGCCGTCTCACGCTACAATTTCAAATTTCGCATAATACTATCTCATCAAACCCTAAATGGGTTTATTAATGAAGCAATGTAAAGACATAAGCCACATGGGCTTCATTTGGGCTCCTCTAAACAAGAGGAAAACCCAACAAATCTCCCCCTTTTCCGATTAGATGGAGGGATCCGCCCTCCCGGCAATTGAACAACAAACTTCAAGTTTTTCTCTTGACACTACTTTTGTCAGCATGTCAGATCCATTATCATCAGTATGGATTTTCTCAAGTTCAAGCAACTTATTGGTAAGAGTATCCCTTATCCAATGATACCTCACATCAATATGTTTTGATCTTGAGGAAATGTTGAATTCTTCACTAGTGAATAGAACTCGATTATCGCACAAGACATATATTCTCGCTTGGAAACCAAGTTCTCTCAAGAACTCGCTTCATCCACAACAACTCCTTACAAGCTTCAAGGTTTCGCAATAAACTCCGCTCATTCGTAAAAAAGTGCAACACACTTTTGCAATTTCGATCGCCAAGAAACCGCTTCCACTGCAGAAAGTATCAGATAACCCGAAGTGTACTTACAAGAATCTTCATCTCTTGCCACAAATCTAAATCGTATCCAACTAACACCGGTTTTCCACTTCTAAAGCTAAGTGTTAACTCGAAGTACCTCGAAGATATCTCATAATCCACTTTACTACATCCCAATGCTCTCTTCCCGGATTCGAAAGAAAACGACTAACAACTCCAACCGTACGTGCTATGTCTCGGGCCCTCTCGTACACACCATATCGCATACATTAAGCTTCCTATCGCTGAGGCATATGAACCTTTTCCATATCTTCCTTCTCTTTATTTGTCAAGGACCTTGACTCGATCTCAACTTAAAGTGATTAGACAAAGGAGAAGAAAATACTTTAGCTTTATCCATATGAAACCTTTCAAGTACTTTGTCACATGTACCGTTCCCCGTGACACGTATAACTTCTTTCTTTTTCTTGTCTCAACAAATTCAAATACCAAGAATTTGTTTTGCTGGCCCCAAGTCCTTCATGCAAAGGACTTACTCAATCATTTCTTCAAATTATCAATTCTCAAGAATTTCTCGCCAACAATCAACATGTCATCAATATAGAGCAATAAAATGATAAAGTCATCATCGAGAATTCTCAAGCACAAAAACACAAATGATCGTAAGTAGTCTTCGTCAGAACCATACTCCCCATAACCGACTCAAACTTCTTATACCATTGTTTCAGTGTCGCTTTCCAACCCGTAGAGGCTTTTCTTTAACCTAAGATACATAATCCTATTTTCCTTTAACCTTAAAACCCTCTCGTTGCTCCATATAAATCTCTTCCTCCAACTCACCAGCGAAGAAAGGTAGTTTTCTACATCCATTTGCTCAATTTCTAAATCCAAGTCATTGCTGTACCTAGAACAACACGTATGGAAGACATCTTCACAACACGAGAGAAAATATCATCAAAATCAATACCTTTTCTCCGACCGAATCCCTCACGACCGCCCAGCTTTGTATCACGATTGTGAATCGTTCTTCTCGCTTTCCACCCCGTAGACCCACTTGTTCTTCAAAACTCTCTTACCCTTAGGCAACTTTACTAGCTCAAACGCAGTGATTGTCATACAATGATTGCAGATCTCATCTTCTATAAGCACCAACCCAACAGGTTTCTATTTCCATCTTCCATCGCTTCGCATAACATCGAGGTTCTCTCTCATCCGTCAATAACACATACTCATCTCAGATCATATCAGACAGAAGCGGACGCCGGTCTCTCGTAGACTCCGGTGGAATTTCTAGTTCGGGCAACCGATCGCAGTCCGTGACTGCTTTTACCTTGCATATCTACATCATCTAACCACATGTCATCTTGAACATTTTGTTCCATCCGCATCATAAAGGAACCTGATCTAGGTCAATCAAATCATCGCTATACCGATGGACTCTTTTTCTATCTTCTCAACATCTTGTATAGTTTGATCTTCTATAAACACAATATCACGACTTACCAGCTTTCTCTCAACCTGATCATAAAATCAGAGCCAAACCATCCGCACCATAACCAAAGAAAGATACATTGTCGTGTTTCACATCGAGCTTAGATCTCTCATCTTTTGTGGTATGACAAATGCCTTGCAACCAAAAACGCCAAGATGATCATAAGAAATATCTTTCTGCACCAAACTCCGTTTGGTACATCAAATTGGAAGAGGAACACATGGTGCGTGAGATTAAGAACATGTACAACTCGTATTCAAAGCCTCACCCCGTAAAGATCTTGGCAATCGAGCCTCGCGAAGAAGACATCTTACTCTTTCAACCAATTCCTGTTCATTCTCTCAGCCAACCCATTTAACTGAGGAGTCTTGGGAGGTGTCTTTTGATGTCGAATGCCCTGATGCCTACAATACTCATCAAAAGACCTGAATACTCTCCCCCATTATCTGTTCTGATGTACCGCAATTTCTTACCAGTTTGTCTCTCAACTAAGGCTTGAAATTGTTTAAACACATCTAATACTTGATCTTTTCTCTTCAAAGTATACACCCATAACTTTCTTGAAAAATCATCTATGAAGGTCACAAAATAACTGGCACCGCCCAAAGTTTTTGTCTTCATAGGACCACATACATCTGAATGTACCAAATCAAGTATGTATTGTTTTCTCGGGCGAGGGGAACTTCTTGAAAGAAACTCTATTTTGTTTTCCGCCAAACAACGAAGTACATCTTCTTAAACAAACATCATTCATTCCAGAAAGAAGATTCTTTTAGTTAATACCGCCAAGCCTTTCTCTCACTCATGCAGCAAGTCTCTTATGCCACAATTCTCGATGCGAGTCATCCGTCACAAAGATTAATAATGCCTTTAAAGAGTCTCGCCGCAAAGATATACAAACCGAAATGTTTGTTCCCACGAGCAACAACCATAGCACCTTAGTAAGTTTCCATCGACCATTACTAAAGGTATTGCAATATCCTTCATCATCAAGTTTACCTCAGAGATCAAGTTGAAACGACTCGTGAATATGCTTTACCCTCTAAGAAGTAGTCTCGTGCCATTATTCATCTCCAAACACACATCTCCAATACCAATGAATTTAACCAAGCCATCATTACCCAACTTCACCGTCCCAAAGTCACCTGGCCGATGTGAGGTAAAGAATTCTCTCGAGACGTAGATGAAATCTGAGGCTCCACTATCAATAACCCAACCGACCTCGTGATACATGCAACATTGACAACATCTTCATTATAAACAACAAGAAAGTCTTTCGAACTACGGCTGCAACTCAATCATTTTCTTTACTAACATCACCCCTTTGTCTTTGTCTTTATTCTTGTTATCCCGCTTCAACTGCCTACAATATTTCGACGTGCCCTTTCATGCCACGTTGATGACACTCAATATTAGAAAACCTAGACTTGCTTCTTCCTTTTTCTTTCGTTTCAAACTCTCGCTTTACTCCTCCCTCTTCTTCTCGTGACCAAAATCTCTCGATCGCCGATAAGACCCGTGTGATTTTCTCCTCATTTCTTCATTCAAAACACTACTTAGCTGATCCATATTGATTACACCATTTGGAGTCGAAGTTACTTAATGGCATTCTAAATGTTTCCCAAGAGTCCAAAGAACGTACCTAATAAACACAACCCTTGAATCTCATCATCAAACTTGATACCCATTCCAAATTAATCGATTGATTATTCCTTGGAACGTATTCAAGTGATCCGTCAACGAAGTTCCATCTGCACCTTAAAGCCATCAACCGCTTTATAAGAAACATTTTATTATTTCCTCGCTTTTTTCGAGCATACAACTCTTCAAGTTTATTCCATAGCCGACCGTGCATGTATTTCTCCACTAACGTGATTCAAAACATTATCATCTACCCACCGCCTTATATACCCACATACTTTTCGATGTAACAAAGTCCATTCTTCTTCGTATAACTTTTTTGGCTTTTCGCAGGCAAACACCGCAGAAATGAAATTGTTCGACATAAAGGAGATCTTCCATTTTTCCTTTCCAAGTACGATAATTAGAACCATTCAAAGTAATCATTCTACTCAAATTTTCTTCCATTATTCAACACAAGAAATTTCACAATAATAACTACAACGATACCACTTTGTTAGAGAATCACAATTTCAATTCGAACTTAATCAAGCCTCTAAATAGCAAAATTAAACCTATTCTCCTTCTTTCAGGTGAATCTTTTAGGAAACAAATAAATAGAGCTTAAAATGAAACATACACAAAATCAACACAAGCAATTTACGTGGAAAACCTTCCTAGAGAAGGAAACAACCACGGCACTCCTCTCCAAAACTTCTACTATCAAGAAACAATTGTACAACATTTCTCTCTAGGTAAAACTAGAGGCAAATAATCAACAACATCATCGTTAATACACTTCTTTAAACTAACAATTATTTCAAGCAAGAATTCGAGAAATCTAACCCAATTCGTAGTCACTGCTCACTACTCCAATTTCTCAAACCGTAGCCAAATCGAAATCCCACCGCACGTATTAAAGAGTCTCGAGTCGTGAACCCGCCTGCAAAATTTCACTTAATCGACCACAAACGTTCTTCGATCGAACACTTGACGAAGATCGATCGAGAGTAAAAACTCGCTTCGCTTTTTCGCTACTGCCGTTTTCGCTAATTCTCGAAATTCTCGCATAATACTATCTCATCAAACCCTAAATGGGTTTATTAACGAAGCAATGTAAGACATAATTGCCTCTTCTTACTCCACGCTTTTTGCCACACGCCATTTTCAGCTCCTCCAAACAAGAGAAAAACCCAACAGATTCGAGGTGGGCTATGCCTAAACATGTAGTTGACAATGGTTTATAAACCCAATAACTGATGTAAGGAATAATGAGGTTATAGCTAGGGACTCAACTATGTAACTTTGTTAGACCATATCTTTTTTTTTTAGGTATTAATCAATATTTTCATATATGGGAACTGGGGTTAATTTGATATATGTAAAATTAGTTTAGTTCCATAAAAAATTACCCTCAGCAAGTAAGTTTAGATTGATACATGTTGATGAGTCAAGTGATGTTTCTAGCTACAAACAATCTCTAGGGTTCTGACTGGGGACCTAGATGAGAAACCATTGACTCATTATAGTTTTGAATTCAAGGCTACTTCAATCTATCTAAAATTAGAAAATTAGAAAATGAAACGAAAATGCATTTTCGTCAGCCACAATTGATAAAATGTAAAAATATAAAAATAACTAGATTAAGGTTTTATCATAGCAAAAAAAAAGAAAATAGCGTTAGAAATTTAAACCTAACTCAACTCAATAAGCGATCATTGAGTTAAGGATTGTCTAGGTTTATAAACAATTATGTTGTCGATCACCTAGTCGATGCAGTATTTCCTTAACACTCCCCTCACATCGACAGCTCATCGATGGATAAGGTGGACTTAAGTTACCATAGGATGAGTTTCAGGATAGTGATGACACATCGCCATGAGTTTGCTTTGATACCATGTTAGAAACTTAAGTCTAACTTAATTTAATAAATACTAATTGAATTAAAGATTGTCTCGGTTTATAAACAATATTGTTACCGATTATCTAATAGATGTCAAACTTGCTTGACAAATAGTTTTATGAATTAGTTTTAAGAATTGTTATAAATAGCTAAAGTAAATAGTTTGAGTTGTATTTTTCTTCTTTTACACCCAATGAAATTAATGTTAAAAAAAATGTTAATGGTGAGACTTAGTCATGCTATGGACACGGGGCAATTGTGTTTTTTTTTAATAATAATAATTATGTTTCTTCAGTTACTTAAATATTTATAGCATAAATATCATTAACATCTACCTAATAATTAATCCTAAGTTTGAAAATATTTTCAATCAAATCTGTAATAATATTAAATGTTCAAAAGAAGTTTTAAGCATACGGGCTAAATTACGCTAATATATATTGGTTATATTAAAATATTCATAAAAAGTAATTATTAAAATAATAAATAAATTGATTACATTTATAAATTAAAAGAAAAAATAAAATAAAAGAGTTCTAAACATTGACGTAAGGAATAAAAAATTCTCGCTATATCCATCATTTATTGCTTTATTTATAAATAAATTTAAAATGAAAACTTTAAGATTTGCCTGCTCGTAACAATAACCAGGTTTCATAGGTGAAGCTTGATTGTAAATAATTTCTTCCTCTATTTTCTAATTGTGTAATAAAAGACACTTAAAATTATTAAAATTTAAAAGATTCTCGAAAGATTTAATTATTTCTGGTTGGTTGAGAGAGAAATAAAACGCTTTGTTCTCAACATATTATCTCATAAATTGTATGTTTCTTCTCTAATATACTTAGTTAAAAAATTGCCACCTACATTTTTTCATCAAACAAGTATGCTTATTAACTATAACAACAAGTTGTATCTTTCTTTTAAGTGATGTTTGGTTCATAAAATAAAATCAAAATTAAAATCAAAATAGGAATAGAATATAATAGAAAAGAAACAGTTTTGATTGATTTGACCACTGAAATAAAAATAAGAATCAGTATTACAGTGTTTGGTTTACAACTATAATGAAATATAAAATATTGTATATTATCTTAATAAAATCATTATTTTTCTAAATAATTATTACTTAAAAATAAAATATATTATTAAAATTATTATTTTTCTTAAGATAGTTTAGGGTTTTGAGGTTTAAGATTTAAGATTTAGGCTTATATTTGTGGGTTAAGATTTAGGGTTAAAATTATTATTTTTCTAAATAAGGTTTAGGGTTTTGGGATTTGAGATTTGAGATTTAGGTTATATTTGTGGGTTAAGGTTTAAGGTTAAAATTATTATTTTTCTAAATAGGATTTAAGGTTTTGTGTTATATTTATGGGTTAAGATTTAAGGTTAAAATTATTATTTTTCTAAATAAAGTTTAAGATTTTGGGTTATATTTATGGGTTAAGGTTTATGATTAAAATTATTATTTTTCTAATTAGGGTTTAAGATTTAGAGCTTTTGACTTAGTGTTTAGGATTGTATTTGGAATTTGGATAAAATTGGAATGAATCAATTCTAATTTCATTCGATTCCAATCAAACAAACATGGGTTAATCTTGAACATCTATTAATTAAAAAGTAAAAACATTTATACGAAAAAAATGAAATTTAGATGAAATATCCATCAATTTTTTTTCATATAGATGTTTTTTTTCTTTTCTAACTAATAAATAATTGAGATTTAGGAAAACATGTACATGTAATAATTAACGAGTAAAATAGTATTTATTTAACGAAAAAAAGCAATAAAAATGATATTTTTTTTATTAAAGTGTGAAAGATATGAAATACAAACAGAACAATATTAGGAAACCAATATTCGATTTTGTCATAATATAAAGTTACAACTCTAACCACTAGAAATAAAGAAATTGGTAAAAATCTACAACTCCATCGAGATGTTACATATTATACAATTTTGTCAAATTTGGGGATCATCCATGTTCTTTGAATGACTCATTCTCGTGGCCTTTGCATGACTCCATTCACGAAAAAAGTGTGATTTTGTTATTCCATCTTACAGATTATACATTTAATTATATATTAAATTGTTATTATCGAATAAAGAAAAAAAAATATGTTCCTAATTTAGATGATATAACACTCCATCTCATTATCATATACTAAGCTTGAATTCTATTCCTTTTCAACCTTTATTTTGTTAGGAAGATGTCAACCATGTAATTATATATTTTTTTAAGCAAACATTAATTTATTAAGAATTATTAGATTTGAACAAACAAAATGTTGTATTCTTATTTGACTTTTATTTTGAAGTTGTTCACAAAGCAGAGTGTGTTGTATTTTTGTTTGATTTTGAATTTGTTCATAAAATTCAACTTTTTAAATGCAAATAATTTGAAAATTTTACATTTTAATTAGCATACAATAAAAAAACCGCATATTTAATGAAAACATGTTTTACTTGTGGCATAGTTTATATAAAATAAAATGAGAGATAATAATTATATACAACTTTTCTATTTGGATTTCTCCTAATTCAAAAAAAATTCACAAAACCTTTAGTTGTTATTTTTTCTACTAATACTTTGATACTTATGATTCATTATAAAAGCTAGATTAATTTAGGATACTTTGGTAATTCGTGTCAGTGTGTGTTTGATACTTGTCCATACAAAATATATTCTTTTAATAGAAAAAGAATGGTTAATTAATTTCATGTATGTAATTGTGTTGTATAATAGTATTATAAATTAACTATAGCATCTACTGTTGTTTTGATTTATTTAAAAAATAGTCATATGTAGTTTCATATTGTGTTAAATAATTAGATGTAGCAGTTTTTTTTTTTTTTTGTATCATTCCAAAAATTGATATTTTACTTGGATTACGTTTTAGGAAAATATATACATATATATAATAAAAATTCATAAATATTTGCAAAAAAAAATTCAAAAAGAAAATTGTTTAATTAGAAAATGGCTCAATAAGTTTATGTCGATCATGCCTTGTTTTGTTAGTTTCAAATTAGTGAATAAAATAATAATAAATTGTATTTTAATATATTTATTTGTATTATCATGTTATATAGTGTCCAACCTAATAATTAAATGAATTAGGTGTGTAATTCTTTATTGGGTTAACTTAATATCAACCATCATATTCATGCTAAAAATTGTTACTTTTACTTACATTATCATTTAAAAAGAAAATATAAAGGTAAATATAAAATAAAAAAATATTTACAAAATAACAATATAACAAAACAATAAAAAATGCAAAAATACAAAAATAAAAATAAAAAAGAGGTCTTTATGTGTAAAGAAATATCAGTAATTATTTTTTATAATTTTTTTTATGACACCTTTTAATTTCTCCAAAAAAACTCATATTTGTTTTCCTGATGCAACTTAGATTTAAAATGAGATTTTGTCTATAAAAGCCAACTCTTAAACAATAGTTTAAAAATGGACATAAGTAGGATTTTTTTAAAAAATAGACAAAATCTTATCTTAAACTTGAAAACAAAATTTTTAACCAATTCTATTTAAAAAAAAAGATATATTAGTTCTATTTTATAAAACATAATTATTATAAATATAAAAAAAATATTAACATCTTATAAATTTATAATTAATTTTAAATACATAAATCTTTTTTATTATATCATATATTAAAAAATTTATTTTAAAAAATAAAAAATAATTTATTTTATAATAAAATAAATACAAATTTATACATATATTGAAAATGATATGCTAAATATTTTGATAATTCATAAATAATATAATACATTATTATTTTTATATAAATTATTTTATTATTTTTTATTTATAATAAAAATAAATTGTTATTTATTAAAAATTGGTGAATGGGTATATTTTAAAAAAACAAGGTTATGTAAATTAGTGAAAAAGAGAAGAAAAAGACAAAAATAATTAATTTTTAAAAAAACGTAATTGATGGGCTTGCTAATTAAAAAAAGGAGAAAGAAAATGTAATGGGAGTTAGAAAAAACAAATGAAAAAAGAGAGAAAAAATGTGATATATAATAAAGAATAATTAAATTACATAAAAACTATAACTTTTTTAATAAACTATAACTTACATAATTGTTTTGCAAAATTTTATAACATTAATTTATCTTATTATAATAAAAATAACCTAAATAATATAATACATTATTATTAAATATAATAAATAATTATAATTATGATATAAAAAATAATATTCATAAAAAATTAAATTATTAAAAAAAAATTGTGAAGTCTCTCTCTACAACTTTTTACAATATACAATACAAACATAGAACATTATATCACAAATTTTGTGTGAAAATATTATCTAATATAATATTATTATAATTATTTTTATTATTAATATAATAAATTATATCTAATTAATTATATTTTAATACTTAAATTAAATTATTGTTAATAAATATTTGTTATCTTAATAATAATTAAAATTATAATAATATTAAAGATATGTGTTATAATGTAATTGATATTTTAATTTCTTTAATCTTAAATAATTTATTTTTTTAAAATGTCTATAATTTATTTTAGTAAAATTTTTAATAATTTAAATTTTATAATTTATTATTATTTTAAATTATTTTATAATAAAATTTTGATAAGTTATTTGTTATAAAAATATTTTTTTATTATTTATATATAAATTATTATTTATTAAAATTTGGTGGAAGAGAATATTTTATTTTTGATTTTTTTAGAAAATAAGGAGATGAAAAAAATGGTAATTAGAGAAAAAGAGAGAAAAATAAAGTTGGATGAAAAACTGGAAAAAGACAAACAAAATGACCTGTTAATTGTTGAATGGGTCATAAGGAGCCTATTTCTAAACTAAAATACAACTAAGCCTATTTCTAAACTATTGAATAGAAAATTAGACAAAAACCCATTTAAAATGACAATGATAAGGGTTAAATTTTACGAAAATATTCTAAGATATTATTATTATTAATGAAAAATTTGTTAATTTTTAAAAAGAATTTTAGAATAACAAAATTATCAAAATTTTATTAAATTTTTAAAAATATTAAAAGAATCTATTAGTTATTTTTAAACAAGGTTTATTATTTAATGCATATAGTTTAAGGGGTAGATATTCTACTTATTTTACTATTTTTAAATCTACATTCAATGTACGTAAAATTTGAAACTATTGATAGAATGAATATTTTAACTTTTACATTAATAATATATATTTTAGATATGATAAGTAGAAATAAGGATAAATAGATGATCATATTCCATAATTAAATGTACGCATGCAATGTTTATTTTGATAAATAAATATAAAAATTTATAAAATAGTTGGTTAAATGTTTGAATTAATTATTTAAACTAATAAATAAAAAATACAGAATTTTGGCAGTATTTATAGTAAATATATTTATTTTTTTGCTAACGAGTAAATAAATTTTATTAGTAACCTAAACAAAATTGTTATACTAAATTCAAACATTTTTTTTAATTTAATAGAAATGATTTAAAAAATATAACTAAATAAATAAGAAAACTACTATATATCACAAATATATTACCATTTCAAGTGATATTTCTTGTTTAATATAGTTTAGTGAGTTAGATTATATCATTTATGTTACATCTCAAATTTAAAATGCTACTCTTTATAAAGGGCCTCTATTCCGGGTCATTTATTCTATTATTTTTATCTTGGGTTGGGAAGAAGAGTCTCTGTTGGGCTTTCACTGAAATCAAACCATGGGAAGAAAGTTCATCGAACGTAGAATATTACTTTTGGTGATCATTTAATACACAACATTAAGTTTCCCTTTTCTCCCTCACATTTCAAATTATGCCAAATTTTCCCTTTATAGTTTTTGTGAAATTCCAGTATTCTGATTCCTTATCATTTAAATTCATCCTCAATCCGATTTCTTTATTATTTCTATCTTGGATTTAAACGTGCTCTTACTGCAATGAAGACATTGGATAAAAATCACTAATATTACTAAAAGGTCCTTCTAAACTCCAAGATTTATAACACACAATTCCTTATTTTAAGCTCATACAACTAGGATAAATTTGGGAAGCTTAGGAAGGAGAAGCACAATTATATTGACAAAGTTATGAATGGGTCAACCTGTGTATATCCATCCTAGAAAGAATTTCCTGCCACACTATGTAAAACAGAAAGGCCAACGTTCCTCAATAGTTGTACAAGGCAACTCAATGGAATGCACATACGAAAGTAATTCCATGCTCACTTGAAATTATCTGAATGCCGAGATGAAGAAGCAGCCTAAGAAATCTGTCATTTTCAGTACAAAAGAACAATCACCTCGGACTATGCCAGGGAGCAAACTTTGTCTGGAAAAACATCAAATGTCAAGTATCAGAACACAAGTTGCAAACTAGCCTAGCAGGTCTTAACTGTTGGAGATTATTTGACCAAGTTAAATCCAATATAAAATGATTTGGGAAATTATAAAAAATATCCTTAAAACTTATAACAAAAAAAAATAACACCTCAATAATATTAAACGGAAACCAATTGATCATAATGAGAGCTTTTTTTTCGTTATAAGTTTTAAGGGTATTGTTATTTTCCCGAACAATTTTAAGTGAATAAGTGAATAAATTCTACTGAGTGGTACACTCATTCCAGCATAACCTGAGAACAAAACAAGCCACTGCAAGACTCAACTATTAAACAGAAATGAGCAAGACAAGCATAAATTAAGTTAAAGCATGGAAGCAACTCACCTTGTCTAATGCTACCACAGCAAAGACGATTGTCATCAATATATGTTGCTTGGACACCCATCATCCATGAACCGATTGAGATATCATCATGAGCATAAGTCTTCAAGGAAGCACTGTATGCATCAAAGCCACTGGTTTACGCCTTCTAACATATATTTTTCAGTACAAAATATATTTGAAATTAACTAAGCAAAACAACGTTCAATTACAATCTACAAGTGCAATAAGCGTTTGTATTATGCTACACTGGAGTGCAAACAAACAAATAATGCAATAATAAGCTCTGAATAGTGAAATAGCTATTTGATAACAAAATAATGCCATACAAGCAGATCACCTGCCTCACCGATTCTTCCGGAGTCATAAACTTTGAGTTGTATAAAGGCACTTCACAACCGCTGAATACACCCAATAAAACCAATTCTATAGGAAGCTATATGTTATTATGTTCAAAAGTGATCATTAGAACTATATATTTTAGTTCAATGTAGAGTTGACCACCAAAAATAGATAACATTCTTACAGTTAAATTTAATGCAAATAAATAAGAGCATCATTGATAACTCTAATTTATTAGAGCTAATATCAGCTTTACTATTTTAATAACTTGTTTGAATATTTGAGAAAATCTACATAATGTGCTCAAATAGACTTTAATTATATCTTTTTAGAATTGAGTGTGCTCATAAGTATAAAATCTAAATTTAATTTTTATTTCTTGAAATAATTAATATTTTAAAATTTATTCATAGAAATTACACTTGGAAACAAAGAGAACTAAATTAAAAAAAAATGGTTCACACTTAACTATAGCTTTGCTGTGACAAATGTGCCCAGAAATCGAGCAACGAATTAATAAAAATGTGAAAGCAAGGGGACAGCAGGATTTGGGTCAATTAGAGGATGAGTAATTTCTGCTGGGCCTTTATCTTTTTTTAGGCGGCTGGGCACTCATTTTTAAAGGATATATTTGGGAGTTTGCACAAGCATGTCACCTTACTTTGTTTAAACCTAAAATCAAGATATAAATAGAAGGGGAATTAAATGAGTAGCTGACATCAGACAGCAGTAGCAAGAAAAGACGGTTCTGAAAACTAAATCATCTTTTCTTCTTTGAAAAAGAGACAAAAACACACGTAGGGGAAAATCAATCAAGACCAAGCTCAGCAAAGAATATCAGAGAACTTAAATTCGACCAAGAAAGAGGAGACAAGAGGGCTACTTAGTTAGAGTTTTCTTAACTCCTTTTCTTATTTTCATTCTATAATTGGCGGACTTGGATATGGATTTTTCTATCTTTGAATTTGTAATTAATTTATTGTAGATGATGAGCCAAATATCTTTCAACTATGACTGTGGATGAACAAACTAATGTAGTCTTTGTTTTTATGAAATCTATGCTATGTTTTGGTGAAGTTATGTTAGTTATTCAAACTTGTTTTAACGTTTGACTCCTATTTGTTACTTGATCATCAATTAATAAGATAAATGAGATAATTAAGGAAATATTATTTGAAGTTAGTTTAAGTTTTAATAATGTGAATTTAGCTTAGATTTAAAGATTAAAGTTAAATTTGTAACTAATATAAGAATATATAGCTGTCTCACATATCCTAAAAGTATTAGTGCATATAATGACGTTTTTAAAGTCAAGTTTATATAGGAATATATTCAATCGAACCTTAGGAAGTATAAATATCACATATTCGGAAGAATACCTTGTAAATTGTCGAATTCTAGTTACTGGTATATTTTTCCATTGCATTTCTGTAGCAATTGTGTACCAACTGCCCCGGCTTGTTTCTTTTACAATCCTAGCTATCTAAATCATTTGAATTCTTCTTTATTTCTCTTGCCGAGCAAATTTGATCATTACTAAGTTATCTTGACTTGTTACTTACTATTTTACTTTTAGTTCTTTTATTATTGATCACTCAACACACAAAAATTGATATTTATTTATTAATTTTAACATTAGTTTCTACTATTACAATCTTCGTAAGAATGATCTTTTTCTTATCGTTATATTACTTGTTTGCAATACGTATATTTATTTAACACCCACTGCACACTTTTTAAGTAATAAGTTTTTGGTTAATAAGTTTTTGGTACCATTATCAGGGATAGTAAATATTTGAGATTATTTTTTCTTTTTTTTTCTTTTTATTTGATATCTCCTTTGTGCTCTTGGGCTGGTATTTGACTCTATTATATGAGCAGATTCAATGAGGGAAATTTCTTGTCTATAAACCCCAAAATCGAGCGTACTTCAACACTAAGAAAAAGAGAACAAGGTTTTGCTCGAGTATAAGAAATGGCAAATCCAAGGGAAAGAAACAATAACAAGATAAATTTGAACAACCGGATACCACTAATGGATGATAATGATAGAGCTATGAATGAATATGCATTATCAATGTTGGAAAGGCTAAATCCAAATATTACAAGGCCGAACATTCAAGCTCCTCAGTTTCAATAAAAGTCATGTTTCAAATGTTACAAACAATTGGACAATTTAGCGGATTACCTATAGAGGATTTTCAATTGCATCTCAAATTGTTTATTGAAATTAGTGATTCATTCAAGTTTGGGGATGTGACCGAGGAAGCTTTTAGGCTTAAATTGTTCCCTTACTCTTTACGAGACCGTGCTCGAATTTAGCTTAATTCTATCATTTGATTTTTTTACTATTAGGAATCATTTGGCAGATAAATTCTAGATTAAACATTTTCCACCAACAAAGAATATCAAACTTAGAAATAACATTACCTCCTAACAACAAAATAATGGGAAATCTTTATATTAAGAATGAGAAAAATTTAAAGAGTTGTTAAAGAAGTGTCCTCACCATGGTATCCCTCGTTGGATCCAAATGGACTTTCTACAATGGACTCATTGCTCAAACAAGAATTATTGTTAATGCATTCACTAATGGAACTCTCTTAGCCAAGTCTTAGAATGAAGTTTATGATTTACTTGAGAAAATACCTAACAATAATTATCAATGGCCAATAGATAGAGTAGCAATCGCAAGAAGAGTGGCCGAACTGCATGAGATAAATGATGTCATGACACTTATAACTCATGTTTTATCTTTAGTGAATCTTTTAAAGGCTCAAAACTTGACAACGAGTGTAAATTCAGTCCAAGATGCAAAGATGTCTTGTGTCTTTTGTGAAAGAGCTCATTTGTTTGATAATTATCTTAATAATCCCAAATTAACATGTTTCGTGGTTAATATGAACTGAAACCACAATCTATACTCAAATACATATAATCCAAGATAGAGACAATATCCAAATTTTTCTTGGAATAATCAAGGTGCTGGTCAAGCAAGTCTTTCATGCCTAAATTATCTTAATAACTTGCTAGATTGTTTGGAAAAAAAATCTACATAATGTGCTTAAATAGACTTTAATTGTGCCTTTAGAGAATTGAGTGTGCTCATAAGTATAAAATCTAAACTTAACTTGCATTTCATTGAAATAATTAATATTTTAAAACTTATTCATAGAAATTACACTTACTTATTTGGCAGGGAATAAAGAGAACAAAAAATAGAGTGGTTTACAGTTTGCGATAACTTTACAGTAGCAAATGTGCCCAAAAATTGAGTATCAAGCTAATAAAAATGTGAAAGCAAGTGACAGCTGCATTTGGGTAGATTAAAAGGACGAAAAAATGTACAGTTGAGCACTCATTTTTAAAAGGCATATTTGGGAGTTGGCATAAAACGTCACTTTGTTTAAACCTAAAACCAAGATATAGATAGAAGGGGAATTAAATGAGCAGATATCAAACAGCAGAGAAGCAAGTTGACACCTTTGAAAATATTACATCTTTTCTTCTTTGAAGAAGAGAAACAACGCAGAGGAAAAGCAATCAGACCAAACTCGGTAAGGAATATCAGAGGAGCTAAATTCGACCAAGAAAGAAGAGACAAGAGGCTACTAAGTTTTCTTAACTCCTTTTCTTAATTTCATTCTATGTAATTTGCAGATTTCGACATGGATGTTTCTATCTTTGAATTTATAATTAATTTAGTGAGATGATGAGCTAAATACCTTTTAGTTAGGATTGTGGATGAACAAGTTAATGTAGTATTTCTTTTTATGAAATCTATGCTATGCTTTGGTGAAGTTATGTTAATTATTAAGCTTGTTTTAGTGTTTGATTCCTATTTGTTGCTTGATCATCAATTAATAGGATAATAGACGGAGATTAATTCTGAAAATATTATTTGAAGTTAGTTTAAGCTTTAATAATATGAGTTTAGCTTATGTCTAAGGATTAAAATTAAATTTACAATTAATATAAGAATATATAGTTGTCTCACATAACCCAAAAGAATTGTTTTAAGGTCAAGATTACTTAGGAATATGTTTAATCGAACCTTAAAAAGTATAAACATCGCAGATTCAAAAAAATCCCTTATAAATTCGCGAATTTTGGTTACTTGTATATTTTTCCATAGCATTTCTATAGTGATTGTGCATTGAGTGCGACAGCTTGTTTCTTTTGCAATTCTAGCTATCTAAATCACTTGAATTCTTTGTTATTTCTCTTGTTGAGTTAAATTTGATTGTTACTTAGTTGTCTCAACTTTTACTTTTAGAACTTTTATTTTTGAGTACTCAACATAAATAAAATTGATATTTATTTGTTATTTTTTACATTAGTTTCTAATATTACAATCTTTGTGGAAACGATATTTTTTTATCATTATATTACTTGTTTGCGATATGTATACTTGCATAACACCTATTGCACACTTCTTAAGCAACAATCATTCATCAATTTAACAACTTGAATGATTCTGTATTTAAGGCATTCACAACTTACCTATTAATGTTGATATACTGAGCCAAATTCTTGGAGAGAATCAAGAGTGAACCAGCTGCATGTCGGAAGTATCTTGAAAAACATGAAATTGAAGCTTAGGTTCAATACCAATAACCAAATTAGCCAATACCATTGCTCATTAAGAATGTAAACTATGCAAGAGAACTCGTCTCTGCAAATCACTATACCATAATTTATTTTTATTTTTTTTATAAACACTACCATAAGGAAGGTGCAAACTGTCAAATATAAATATCACTTACGATTTATCATCTCCAAATTTCCACCAGTCAGGTTCATACCAAGCTTTTCCCCTGAATATAAAAAACAAATGCACTTAGCAGTTACACAGAGTAAAGAACAAGAGAAACAAAAATCTTGGGATGAGACATAGATGTTGGAGCAATATGAGATCCTAAATGATAGTTCTTTTTTTCTTTTCTTTTCTTTTCTTTACCTTTTTTTTTCAATTCAATTCAACATGCATAAACTGCACACGTGTATTGATATATTCAACATTAATAAGAAAAAAAAGGATCGGCTAGAAATGGCTAGTAGTAGAACATTTTTCAACAAAGATAATATTACTGCCCCTCATTGGAATGAATTGCTGCATACTTCTATTAGAACCCCCATGAATATTTTGAGATGAAATATAAAGATGTAAACATGGTTCTAGACAGGGTTACATATGATTAAGTGCCATAACACCAGCCAATTACAGTACTGATTTCAATCATTAATAAATCTCCTGTTTGTGAATGAAAAACAATACTTTGCAAGGCAACACTATTATTTTCCATTATAATGACCATTAGTAATGAAAGAGAATAAAAGGTTAAGCGTGATACATACTGCTCAGTTATCACATCTCCTGACTTCATGCATCCAATATAAGAATCATTTTGAGCGTGACGATGCTCAAGAAGTCCAACTAGGCCCTCTGTTAGGTCATAAGAAAACGTAAATGGTATGGACAGATTTCTAATAAATAGACCAATACCAACTGGCAGAATACTGGCAAACACGAAAAATAGAAACTCAACCAAGATCAAGGTCAATGTTGTCGTCAAGTTTAACATAGAATTCCGCATCCCAATTTTGAACAGCAGTACTAAAGAAGAACTTTGCTTTCTTGGGCAACTCTTCTTCAGCCTCCTCATGCCCTTCCTAATAAAATTGGACCAATATTCAAACTAAATATCTTGCACATTCACATATCCAATCATTCAATAAAAAATTCCACCTATTTGACCTAGAGAGCAATATGTCCAACTTCATAATAAAACAATTTCTGATCTGCCTAAAATTTAACTGGAAGATCAAACATAGTCAAATGATCTAATATGAGCCCAATCATCATTAAAACTTCACTATATATCCGGAAGATCTAACTTAAATACTTTTCAAACTGAAATATTCCAAAGCATCCATTTGAGGACATGTTGCCAATAATTTTTTATTATATCACACAACTATGGTTTTTAATGTAAAGAAACATACATTTGACATTTATAAGAACAAAGATTCAACCAAACTAGTTGTCAAAAAAAAACAGAGGATCTGTAGCTTACAAGAATCAAGAAGTCCTTTGTTGACTGATTTTCTTCATTGATATTGCGATCCAAGCTATCGCCTCGATTAGCACTGCCACATTTCAAGCAAAAAAGTTCAGAAAATAGGTCTCCTGCTAATTACAATTACAATCATATCACAGACATCTATAACCAAAACATAAATTGAAAACAAGAACGAACACCTGCAGTGTCGTTTCATAAGAATTAAAGTGTGAGAGAAAACCTCCGACCAATTACAAAACGTATGATTACTCCTCTTTCTTCAAGTTTTCTCAAAGCATCACCTGAGAAGGCCAACCATGTAACATATAGGCAAGGAATATCAACTCTTGAATAAACTAATAATATATAATCTAGAAGATGAAATCACTAGTGTCTGATAGAGTAAAATTTTCGAAGAATGATGTCACATCATACATAGTAAACAATATAAGTAACATTTCCAGTAATGGAAATAAACAGTTAGAAGCTTTATATATGTAGACTACAGTTTTAAAAACGAATTGCATTGTGTGTTAAATATGAATATGAATATCAAATTAGATCAATGCACCAACCCTTTTTCCAGTAATTGTTAGACAAGGCTTCTATTAATTTGTTGTGATGCAGAGATAAATATATTTTACACTCTAATTCATGGCAGAAGCAGCCCATAACCTTCGTTATCTTTCAAAAGTTCATCTCACTACTTTCTAAAACAGTTATCCTATTGTCTGTGGATAATAAAGTAGGAAACCAACAATATATGTGAATGGAAGATGTGCAACCTGACTACAGCTTTGTATCTTAACATGGACAAAGAAAGAATCTGACCAAACTTTGTATGCTTTACAATACTCCAGCTAACCTTTAGGCATCCAAGATCCTCTAAACATGTTTCGCTTCAGTCTGCTACCAAAACCAGTGTAAACTCCAATTACTGCTAGAAGTTGGGTAGATGACGATTCACTTGTTTGCAACGATTTTTTCAGGAATCCTTGACTCTTTGCCAGAGCGAGTTCCATTTCAGCCTCAACAATCCTCCTCTCCAAATCTCTAAAAGTAAAGACCACAAATGCATATATTAAACAATGTATAACTTCAACAAGGACAGCTGATTAGAGGGAAGGGGAAAAAGGAAGGAACCCACTTGCATCCAAGTACCTCCAACTTGTCTTCAACAGAAAGAACCTTGGGTCTCTGCGAATAATGTGAAATGAACATGACCAAAATATAGTAAACCATAAGATCAGAGAGGAAAACACATCATTTAATGTTTCTGCCTTATTTTAGTGGTTAGAATAACACAGCAAAAGAGCTTCAAAAAATAAAAATTAAAAGGAGGAACAAAACCATATTATCGCTTTGGTTAAAAAGAAAAGAAATAGAGAAAGCGAATCGTCAAAAATTCAAGACAGAAAGGGCCAAATCATTCCCATCTCAGCTCCCAGGTTATAATGATTTTATAATTAAAGAATCTAACTTTATTCATCTGACATGGTTTCTATACAAACCTAAGAAACAAACCTTGGCCAAATTCTTATCGAGAAGATTAGCTAGTACCGTTCTGTTCTCGGCATCTTGCCACAACCTGAATAACCCAAAAAAAAACAAAAATGCAGGCATAAATTAAAATAGGCTCCATCAAGTAGAAAAACAAAGATCTAGAAAGAAAAAAAATACAAATCGGGATTCAATAAGACATATGTGAACCAGTGTCAACTGGTCGATACTCAGACAATGATTTTTCATAACGTTAGGAATATACAAAACGAAAAACCCTCACTTCCAGGATGGAATGAGGCAGACACTAAAATTAAGGGCAGCTAGTTTTTAATCTTCCGCAATGATATAAATTTTCGTATTTTACCAAACAGTAGAAAAAAAAGCGAAGGTGGAAACGAATTGAAAAGTAAGGGATCGGACCTGCCAGCAACATAAAGCCAAGCAACACAAGAGAAGAAGGCCATTAGAAGGGACGGCTTCGAAGTTTGAACAGGCTTGGATCTCCATCGCCGGTCCGATTTGTTCGTCGTTGGCAAGCTCTCCATCTCAGAGAGAAAGATGAGATACGGGAGTAGCGGTACAAATATACGAGTAGTATTATACGTGTATAAACATAGAATATAGATGTACGCTTCTGAGTGAGAGAGACATACAATGAGACAAGGAAGGTCCCAAATGAATGAACCTGAAACTTTGGAATAATGACCGAAGCTTGAAAGTTCAAATTTCCAGCATAAAAGACGAACGGAGAAGTTGATCGTAAATCGTAATGCGTTTTGAGTCCCTCTTTCATAGAAAACGTGCAATTTGATCTTTTTTTTTTTTTAAATAATAATAATAATAATAATAATAATAATATCAACATTTTAGTCCACACAGTTACTTAAAATTAAACATAAATAACACATAATTTGTACATACTAACTTAAGTAATAAATAAAGGGCATAAAGGTCATCTCAATTATTTCTTCTCGTAATCCTGAAATTATTTGATATGTTGTTCCAGTTATAATAGCAGTAATAAATTTAGAACTATCCATTTCTTTTAAGCTTAAGTATATCTGCTTTAATAGATATATATGTTATAAATTTTAATTACATTTATTTTATTTATACCTATTATGTAAAAATAAGATATATATTTTTTAAAATAAAAAATACAATACATATTGTACAACTCTTGGTAACTGAAACAATAGATTTAATGTTTTTTTTTTTTGTATCATCAGAAGAAGCAATAACGGAGATGTCTTTTTAGTAAATTTATATTAATTATTTATTATTTAAATTAACATGTGTAAATCATGTGCTATTTATGTTTAACGTTAAACAACTCAAATCAAAAAGTGAAACGATGTATTCTTATTTTCGTAAAAAAAAAAAACTTAAGTATTTCTTTACTTATACGAAACGGAAACCAACGTACACCTTTTTGATGAAAAATAAAAACTCAATGTGTGTGTTTCACTCTAATGTTGCATACTTTTGTACGAGTAAGCTACTTACGAATTTTAAATACTCTAATTTTATATTTTTTATATAATTATGTATTTGAATTAATCTATATGAATTTTTAATTATAAATTATGAGTATTCATATTTCACGTAAAATTAAAAATAATGTTTTTTTTTTATTTTAAAATATAATAAAAATTATTTTATTAAAATATTTATAATTAATTTTTTCTTATTATATTATACGATTTCTCTTAAAATATTATAATGATTAATTATAATATATTTTAAATCTAACAATATTATATTTAATTTATATACCTTACATTAAATAAGCCCTTAATCATTAACACGAAGGGCAGTATATTTAATCATAGTGTTTAAAAAATATTTAGAAATAAATTATAATTTACTCGTAGCATTCATTTTTTTCATCATCTTCTTTATAAGTGTTTCATGCCGCCCTTGTTTTTTTTTTTTAATGCTATCTTCTATGATCACTTTTAATAAATTGTCTTATAATTCTCTAAGATAATAGGGTGACATATTATTTTATTATGTATCTTCTATTTTAATATATTTAAAAATAGATATAATATTAAATTTAAGTGAGTGAGATTATCTGTTAAATAAAACCCTATAATATTTAATTCAATTCTAAAAAGAAGTATAAAGAAAAATATTATTCTAAGTTGTTTGCATTACATGATTTGAATACCTTTAATTGATACTATATCATATACAATTTGAGCATAACTATAACAAATGGATGGTTAGAAATAATATGTAATAATTATTAGAATTTGAAACTATAATATTGTTAAGCTCTTGAGGTAAAATATAAGAGAACTCATTTTCTCGGTATTGACTTTGCTTAAGATCTAATAAAGAATATGTGTAGACGAGTTTGATAAGTACTATTTTTTATACATTTTTATATGTTTTATTATTATAATAAAATGAAAATATTTATTGAAAAAATATTAATTTTTTGGGATTTTTATAAAAAATTTATGATTTTTATTTGATATGTGAATTAACTTAGAAAGGAGACTGATATATTTTATAGCTTATCCCATTATATTATATTCTCAATGCAGCTTATCTTATCTTTTTGACACGTTGTGTGTAGTAATTCTATCTCCATCAGAATATTAACAACTTTAATTACATCAAAAGTTGATTTTTCTCTTTTATAATACAAAATAATTTACTATAAAATACAAACAGCGTCAAAATTAACAAAATCAATATAACAATTGCAATAAAGAACAAGAAAGATCAAAAAGCACATTTCGAATAACTTTTGGATATCATCGTAAGCTTTTTTTAATCATCTACTCCTTAGTTTCCCATGATAATAATGTTGATTCTTATTTAATCTAGCTAATTTAATATTGTGATTGTAGGTAATTTCATGTCCTAAACAATGGTTTAATTAATTTAATGTTATGATAATTTTGGTTTTAATTCTTGATTTTTGATGCGTTCAATTTTATGTTTAAATATCAAATATATATATATATATATATATGAAATATAGTAATTAACTAGTTTATTGCATGAATATGCTTATATCTAGTCTAAGATATTAGTACATAATCGTTAATATTCTTATTTAAAATGATACCTTGTAGCTATGATCACAAGTAAGATTGAATATCTTCGCTAAAGGATAAACGATTATTCTAATCTAGCTTAGTTTAGTTATCATCTTTATAGACTTAATGTAATGAATAAATTAAATCTAGTAAGTGTGCCTCTAAGTTGTTCAAGATTTATGTTGGTTAATAAGTGGACTTTTAATTAATTACACTGTAAAAAAAGATGTGAAGTCTAAATTAAAATTAATAATTCAATAATGATTTTAAATTATGAAAATAATTTAGAACTTAAGAAATTAATTTATAATCATGATATCATTAATTAAATTATAGGATAATCTCATAATCACGTATCTCTCGTAATTCTTGTGAAACTTATTTTATTGTTTTATGTTATTTTATTCAAAAACAAAAAAAAATATTTTCTAATTTTAATTAATTTACTAATAAACTAGTAATTAGGAGTATATATTATTATCAATCCTCGTGGGTCTGTGAGTAAATAATTTGATCAATTCTTTTAAATTAGAAATGAGATCCAATTCTTTGGATTCAAATTGGATTGAAAAAATTTGTACTCAAATCTTATTTGAATTATAGAGTATACAATTTGTTCATATTCAAATCAGATTCGGATTGACAGATTTTATAATTTACTATATCCAATCTGGATCGAATTACTATCAAATTATAAACAAATGTATATTTTATTTTATAATTTATTATATTTAAATATTATACATATCATAATTACATTATATTATTATTTTAACTTAAAAAATAAATATTATTATTTATAGTAATTTAATAATTATATAGACATATTTATTATTCTTTTGATTTTCTTAATTATAATTATAAATAATAAATTTAAAATTAAAATATTGTGTATGTCATATTTTATATATAACAATAATTTATAATAAATTTTAATATTAATTTGACCTTATCCGATCCAAAAATATTCGATATATTCTTATTCAGATTGATTTTATTATTAGATCATATTTGGATTAAAAAAATTAAATCTAATTCGAATCAGATTCAATTGTCTAAAAATAGGCAGTTTTAATCCACTATTTACCCCTACTCATGGGTAAGACAACCTTTATTTTTAAAATTATTTATCACTTGTACATGATCATGTATACTTGTATGTTCTCAATCATACTAATACCACTATAATTTCCAACTATGTAGTGACTTTATTCTACTAGTCTGCAATGCAAATATAAGCTTAGTCCAAACTCTTTCTAATATACAACCTAAAATAGGCTCTCTAAGTTTAATCTTTTAAAAGCATTCAATTTCAAGAAACAAATTGGATCGAGTTTAAATACACAAACTTGGTTTAATTATTTTGAGTATTAATTCTCATTTCAAACAATTTATCACTAGTTATTTTAATTAATGAGGTAATTATGTATCTAATTAACTAAATTGATTAACGATAAATTAATCTAATTATTCAATTATACATTTAAATAATCAAGAAAATTCATATAAAGATTAAAATTAAGAATTAATACATAATCAAGAAGAATAGATATATAGAATATTACAAATCTTATTAAATATTACAATCCATGTATAGGACTTTGAAATCACCCACAATGAATTATAAAATTAGCTACTCATGAAAATTAATAAATTTAGAATAATATTCATGAAAACAATAAAATAAAGGAGAATAAATATTAGGATTGATGTTCTTAAATATGATCTTAAACTCTTTTAATTACCTTTTTGAATCTTGTTCTTCATTATTGTGTCTAGCTTAATTCTATAAATTATATATCTAAATCTATAAATTTTGATATTCTAACATTGATTGTATTTTATAGGGTATTGTTTTGTATTTATAAGAGATAAAAATAAAATTCAGATGTAAATATGATTATTGTATTCTAGTGGAGACATTATTAGTGTGCATTACATGTCAAAATAATAAGATAAGTTGTGTTGGTTAAAAGGATAGAATAAGCTACGATAGAAACAAGTTGCAAAGGGATAGCTACGAAATACATCAACTTCTTTTCTAATTTAATCCACCTATCAAATAAAAATTATAAAAAATCTATAAAATCCCAAAAAATCTAGAAAATTAATATTTTCTTGTTGCAAAATAAATAATTTTAACTCATTTTAATAATACAATATTTTTAAATATAAAGGAACAAATATCTAAAAATGCGTGTAAAATAACACTTATCAAACTGCCTCAAACCTACTATTTGCTAGTCCTTAAGCAAGGTCAACACCCATAATTAAGAGAAGAATTTTTATAACATTATATTTTAAGGACTTAACAATATTATAATTTTAAATTCGAATAAATATTAGATATTGTCTTTAGTCATTCCTTTTATTCTAGCTACTATATAATAATTATACTCAAAGTGTGCATGGAATGTAGTATCAATTAGAAATAGCCAAATCATGTAAATTAAACAAGTTAAAACATTATTCATCCCTATAAATATCACTACTTTTTTTAGAGTTGAATTAGATACCATAGGCTTTTCCTTAAAATTATATCTCTACTCACCAAAGGTATTCCTTAAAATTAAAAGGTTTTTCATTTGATTAATATGGCTAGACTTGTAGGTTCAATCAAATGAAATGAAAAAAGAAAAACAAAATTTCAAGAGTTCATGGAGTACAAGAAAAAGAGATATATAAATAATACCATCATAAGACTAATCATGTTAATAAAATAAGGTCTGATTTTATTGTTTTGTACCCAAACATCAATATGTCATTATTTTCTTTTCTTTTTCCACTTTTTTTAACACATAGCCCATTTTATAATTCTTTTTTGTTTGTTCCCTTATTTTATTATTGATTTTTTTATATGTGATGTATATATTCTATCAGGGGTTGTTTTCTATACATTGAATGTTTAATCAACTATAGCACAAATTGACACTTTTCAATCTTATTTAGTATAGTTATGAAATCTATTTTGCTTTTGTACAACTCTACTTTTCTTGATCTACAGGATATGACCAATGTGTTTGGCTCAAAGGGTAAGGAATAGGTACAACCAATTGGTTCATGTACGCTCAAGTAGGTTCTCTAAAAGAGTTGTTCTTAAAATAACAATAATATTAAGTGTAAAAAATTTAATCAAAGAAGTTAATCATATTGCTTTAATCATTTTTCAAGAAATCATTTAGCATTCACTTTGATAAACTTAAAGAAATGTTCTAACAACCTATTCTTATTTATTAAAAATATAGAAAAGTTTCAAGGGATTCACAACATTTTTCAGAAGTTCATGTATATAGATTATTCTATTACTAATTTAGTTGTTATGCATCCAAGTTTTGAGCAAATGTATCATCAAGTTACCTTTACATAGGAACAAGTTTAAGACTCTATCAATATTTATTATCCTTTTTTACCTAATATTCTTAGCTAATTTCGTCACATATGCTAGATAATAAAAAGAGAATATCTGATTGGTTCTAAACTAATTTATTAGTCCTAATTATCGTTAGAAATATAATAAATAAATACTAAAAACAAATTAATTATACTTTTTGGAACATATTAACCCTAAACCATGCTAAAATAATAAAGCATCAAAAATAAAGATAATGATGTGATACCTAATTCTTCAATTTTCTTCAATATAAACGCATGTATATATATATATATATAATATAAAAATAAGTAAAAAGATAGTAGAAAACAATCTGTTGAATTGTCCCTCACAAAGCGCTTGGTTTAACGTTGCTAACTTAATGGTGTCTTTTTTATTATCCATCATCATTAAAGATCTTGAAGTGTATGATGTAAAACTTCCTAGCTAGCAGTTCATTATTTACATCCTTGCACCTTGATAATAATCTTCTTATAAGCATACTAGATACATTCTCCCCCACACATATCTCTTTGTTATCCTTGAGTTTTTCCTTGGTAAGAAAAAGTTTTTTAATGTACTTTTCATACCAAAGTTCCTTCTTAATATTTTTCATGCAAACCTTGTAAAATTTCTCTAAATTTTCTTTTTCATGATTCTGCTTCATTAAATTGTCAAACTTGTTGGAAAAAGATAAGAAGGATCATCAGTAAAAAAGGAGGGATTAAATGCTACCTTTGGTGTCACATTGGATTATTTAGGGATGATGGTCTTTTGCTCCTCACTAATATTTTATTTGGATATATCATTTGTAGGGATTCTTTGAGGCTTTTCTAATTGCTTATCACTTTCTAAAATAATGGCATTGGCGATTTCTCTAGGTTTAGCATCTATTTGGGGGGAGATACTCAAAAATAACCCGTGCTTTTAGTCTTTCCACTACAGTGATCAGTTAGCCAATTTGAGTCTCAAGGTTTTTAATAGCAACATTGGTTTCCTACTATTTTAACATTATCAGTAGCCATAACAGTTATGAAGTCCTCTAGAGACTTACCTTGATTGAGTGGAGTAGGTTGTGATAATTGGAAAGGGAAGCTTGGTGGGATGTTGCACTCATCTACTGGATTCCTCATTGAAATTTGGTTTGCTTATATCTTAAGATTTCTTCTTGAAATTTATTGTTCTTTGATAAAAGATTGGTTTTCCTTCTAGAATTTCAAAATGTTAGCAGCGATGGTATTCATTAAATCTTCAAGAGCCTTACCTTGAGTGTGTGGAGTTGGTTGTAGTATTGAGAATAAAAATTAGGTATGATTTTGAATTTTTTGCTAGATTTCTATATAGATAGCTTAGGTATTGATGATCCCACTATCCTACATTCTATATAGTTTCAATTGCCTTGTTGATGCTCAAAGTGTGATAGAGGAAATCAATTGTATATAGGGTATGTTGCATCTATATATGTATTCCCGTTCCCTTAATATTCAACGCTTTAAGAAAAAAAATTAGTAGTCATAAATAAATAGATCAATAAAATAAACTTAAAATTTTAGAAAAAATCTAAGCTAAAAATAAAACTAATAATAATAAATTAAAGAAAATAAATGAATTTAAAAAAAATAAAGAAATTTTTTTGAAGAAAAATAAATATATAAATAAATAAAAACCAACAATTATTAGAAAATTATGAAAACATCCATGACAACGACGCCAAAAACTTGATATAATTGAAAACACTCAAGTATACATGATCATGTACAGGTGATAAGTACTTTTAAGAACTAGAGTTGTTGTATTCACGAGGATTGGTAACAATATTTACTCTTAATTATTGTATCATTATAAAGTTAATTAAATTTAATAAAAATAGGTTTTTTGTTTTTTCTAAACTAAAAATTAAAAATAATAGCTAAAGATTAATAAAATAAAAATAAGATTTAAAGATTAAGATAAAAATTCAAAGAAAAAAACAATTGTAGGATCATTCTCCATCACTAGCATGTATTATAAATCAATAAAAGTATATGATAATCTCATATTATTTAATTATATCAACTTAGAGAAATTCACAAGTTTAAAAGTCTCGACATTTTCTTATATATTCATTGAATTAAACAAGTTCTTAATTCAAATTCTTTCTAATAGACATTTTAAAATAAGCTCTCTAAATTTAATCTATCAAAAACATTCAATTTCAAGAAGCAAATTAGATCAATGTTAAACTCATAAGCTAGGTTTAATTATCTTAAGTATCGATTCTCATTACAAGCAATTTATCACTAGTTGTTTAAATTGATTAAACGATTACGTACCTAATCAACTAAATTGATTAACGAAGAATTAATCTGATTATTCAATTATACACTTCAATAATAAAGAAAATTAAAAAAAGATTAAAATTAAGAATTACTACATTATCAAGAATAATAAATGAATAAATTATTACAATATTATTAAATATTACGATCCATGTTTAAGGCTTTGAAATTATACACAATCAATTAAAAAATTAGTTATTCATGGAAAACAATAAATTCATAATAATATTCATGAAAAAAATAAAAGAAATAAGAAAGAATCTTATGATTGATGTTCTTAAATCTTATCTTCAACTCTTTTAATTGAATCTTTGAATCTTGTTTTTCATTCTTACCTTTAACTTAATTCTAAAAATTATGTATCTAAATTTGTAAATTCTAATATTTTAATATTGATTGTATTTTACGAAGTGTTGCTTTATATTTACAATAAACAAAAATTAAATTCGGATGTAAACATGATTAATGGTATTTTGGTGGAGATAGGATAGGATAAATTGCGATGGTTAAAAATGATAAAATAAGTTGCAATGGTTAAAAAGATAGAATAAACGATGATGAAAATAAGTGACAATGAGATAAGTTACGACATACATTCATTTCATTTCTAAGTTAAGCCAAATATCAAATAAAAATAAAAAAATCCATAAAATCAAAAAACTTAATATTTTTTTAATAAATATAAAATAAATAATTTTAACTCACTCTACTAATAAAATATATATAAATGTAAATGAATTTATATATAACAATGTTCATAAAATAACATTTATCACCTTCGTGAACCCTGCTAGCCTCTATGAGTCCAACTCTGCAAGACATGTGATGCATTTTGGATAGTATAACGAGCTCGGATAGCCCCGGCATCTCAACGAGGACAATAAAACATGCATTTTTTAGTTTGAAAAATATTTAGTAATTTCTCACAAATACTCAAAAAATAACAATGCAAGCACACAACTTACACATACAAACTACATACTCAAACCTCCCCAAATGGTGTGTATCATGCAAAATAAAGAGTGTAATATATGTGAGTATGTGACATACTTAACCGTAAATAATCAACTGTACATAAATGATAATAAATATACTAAGTAAAATATACTTTTTGTTTTACACACAAATATTAATACCAAAATAACAGGACATATACATTAATGCAATACAAGACTCAAGGCTCCCAACAGTGGGGAGGAGGCTAGAAGCTCACGGAAAATTTTGATTACTCAAATTTTGTTTTATTAGTACACAGCTATATACCTTATTGTGAAATCGGCTCAAACACATCTGAGTCAGACAGCAACAATTAGAGACACACAGGCAAAGACATCAATATACAAGATGATATTTCTGTTAGAACTCTTATTTTGACACAAACCAACCTATAAACAGCCACCGTTATTTAATATACAACAGATTTGCATCTCCTTGGCAATAAGCATCGTTGCACTTCAACCTTTTTGACAAGCCATTTAAGTCTTCAATTATCAGCACCCGTTCCAACTGCAAGATGAAAAGCCATGACCCTGACTACACTGGTTGAACCTCGGCCTTTTCCCTGTTTCGTAGGACTCTTATAAACTCATCTAAGCTCAAATTTCCATCTTGATTGGCATCAAACACATGAAAAATAATTTCAACCACATTTTCGGTGAGATGTACGCCACATATCTGATGGTCAACCATAAAACATATAAATAAATAAATAAATAAATAGGAAGATCAAAATTTATAAACTTGGTACTCAATGTATGGCAGATGAGGAACATGGAAAATTATCAACTGAGTTCACCTTGCATGATATGATATAAAGCATAGATGTGTTTATGTATATGCATTTTCAATCTGAGACTTTGGTTAAATCGAATTAAATGCCATATGCACCCCAATGCTGTCAAAACTCAAAAAATGGATCCAAGGATCTTCGCAAGCACTCAGCACCCCAGATGCCAAAATTCGTACAAAAAATAAACACATAAAATTCTTATTATACCAAAATGTATCATATAATATGCAAATATTAAAAACATGCTTTGCACAAGCATTTCTAAACAGGCCCATAAACTGTGGCTTACTGTGCTGACCCAATGTAAACAATATCTACATCACTATAATTGCAAGGTTACCAAAATGCTTGGTTCCAAAGCAATAGTCCTAGAAAACACTTAGCCATGCATGAGAATGCAGAGAAATGACCAATAAATTAACACAAAAGAAAGGGGGCCAAGTATCCTACATGAGAAGCAGCTCGTTGAAAATCCTCTTTTGTTAATAGGCCATTAACTTTTCCATAGCTGAACAAAGCAAAAGAAAATGGCAGCACTTGTTTGCAAAGCTGAGCAAAACTTTTGAACTCTTCTAATGTAATTCGAATGTCCCTTAGATGCAGCTTGTCATTCAATTCATTAACCTGAGCAAGTAGCCTATTTAAATTATTCATATCAGCAGCTGCAACCATTGACAACCCAAAGTCCTTAGCCGATATAGTTCCTCGTAATTTGTAGTCATAGTGGTCAAATTCCAGCCTGAGCATCTGCAAGGTATCGTGAGATGTCAAACAAAACTCTTGGAAGGTGAAAAAAATGGAAAGCACACAATAATACATGCCCCCCAACCAGAATTAAACAGACAGTGACGTAAATCAATATTACATTGACAGAGACTAAAAATCGTATCCACTCCAATTCCAGCAATATACTAGCTTTCGTATAGAAGATGAATACTTTAGACTTGATACCACCCATAAAAGCTGCCTTCCTAACAACAATTAATTTCTTTAGTGAATACTATTCTTTATTCATTTTAGGTTGAACTACATTGTTGGTCTCTAAACTTTATCTGATTTAAGACATAGGTCCCTTAACTTTTTTTTTTAATACTTAGTCCACCATCCTTTTAAATTACATCAATTTTAGCCTAAATATAAAGATAATTGACTAAATATGTTAAAATTTAAAAGTTAAGAGACTAAATAATACAAATATAATTTTTTTAACATGTTAATTCTGATTGAGATGCAATTTGGTCTGATTTTAAATTTTTTCAAAAATTAGACTAATTGTGATAAATTTTAATAGACAGTGGATGTAATATTACGAAAAAAAAGTAAAGGAACAAAGCATAGAATCTGATAAAGTTTAGAGACTAATGGTGTAGTTCAGCTTTCATTTTAATAAAACATTTTTATGCACTCCATCTAGAAACAGTTTCAGTACAAGAGAGTTAAAGCCTTAAAAGGGATTTAGTTTCAGGATGGCTTCTTAAAAAAAATCACTATGAGTGCTCCAAGAGTGGCATTATAGTCCTTCAAAGTCTTTTAACATTTCGTTGTCAGTTGCATGTAAAAAACATCTCTCCAGAAGCACTTCTTTGAAATGCATCCGAACATACTCTAAATATGAAACCATCACAGATTGAATCTGATGTTCCGCATGTCCTTTTTTTAAGCATACAAGAATTTATATTCGCTGGATTGATTCACATTAGCAATCTATGAAACTGCCACTCCAGTATAATCTCAAGTTCTACATCACTGCAAACCTTAAAGATTTTTCCAACAGATATGCTAAATACTCCAGCATGAAGGTCCAATTTTACATGCCATCATAGCCTCTACCACAGTGAATTTCATATCTCAGCAACTCTAAGGCAAATTTATATTAATGGTATTAGTATTGGTATGGGACTAATTTTTTAAACAAAAAGGTCCAATTATTGACACCAGTTACTTGAATTACAATAAAATCTGCATTTGAAGAACTTATAGTCTTACGAGCAGAAACTAATGAGCTCCAGTGCATTTGTACATCAAAATTGATGTAGCAGGATTCAAGAAGAGGGCCCACTTGGAGACTTGGGATCTCGCCAGGAAATGCGAAGGTTAATTAAAGCTGCCGGCCAATAGGCAAATTTATATTAATAGAAATTGTACTTATCATAGTATTCACACCTCTAACTACTGTGGATGAAGAAAAGGAGAGTAAACTTACTTCTTCCTGCAAATCCTTCATAAATTTGAGAAACTTATCAAGTTGGAGGCATGCCTGCCCATCTTTACCAAAAAAATACTCCACAAGGCCCCCATTCTCTACAGAGCCTTGTACATGCAGACCACCTCGAAGTCCATGCCTATGCTGTAATCCCTGCCTGTTATGAGCTCGCATGAATGCCATCACTTTCTTAAATTCTTCCTTACTTATTTCTCTACAGACAGATAAACTTATATAGTTAAGTAATTGCAACAAAATCATACAGTCAAGTAATTGCTGCATTCAGAAGAAGGAAAAAAAAGAAGTAAAAATAAAGAAGGATAAATGGTGAATGATTAGAAAAACACAGTTTTGAAACAAGCTAATTATCTAGAAGTCATTGGTTAAAAGTCATCAGAGTTTCCATATGACAAGGATATTTGCTTCACACATTTCTAATTATTTTAGAAAGTTAAATCAGTTGAGTACCAACCCATCATTGTCTATGTCAAACATCTTAAATGCCACATAAAAGCTTGACTCTGGAATGCTGAGAAGTGTAACGAAAAAGATATACCTGCTAAAAATCAAATTATTAGAGTTTATACTTCAAAAAAGGAAAAAAGAAATAGGAAAACCAAATATGGTTTTGACCTTAAAGATGACAAATCTCATAAACAACTCACTCTTTAAATGATAAAAGTCCATCACTGTTTACGTCAAATAGCATAAAAAGCTCCGAAGGATCACAATGCAAGTCGCCAGGATTCCTTTCCCCACTGAGATATCCATCTCTGACCAGGTGGGACTCAGATGGAGGAAAAACAGGTACAACTGCCCGCATAAGATCTGCTGGTCTCATTAGTAGTTCTCCTTCTGGAGAACGAACTGATGCAAAGTACTCAAATACCTTCACACAAGAGATGGCAGTGAACATCGATATTTGGATAGATATTCATTAAATAATCAAATCAAAATATATTCAACCCTCAACTTTGGCCGACTCCCTTAACAGATTAAAATACACCAAGTAACAAACTAAATCTTTTCCAAGGTTAATCAAAGGAGAAAAGTAGATCAAAGTGAAAGATGACTTGGTCTCTTTGTTATGCTTTTGGGACATCTAAAAAAGCTTCTGACAGCAAAAAAAGGCTTCAGGACCAAGCAGGAAAAAATTGACAGATGCCTTTTAGAGCTAAGAAAGCACAATATATGTGACTCTTCCTGAAAACATTTTTTTTTCTTAAACCACTTTTAATAGAAGCTCAGGAAAAGGAAAGCACATTTTGTGCTTGCTAACAGAAGCACATATAATGTATTCCTTCCTAAAACCGCTTCTGTTTAAAACCTCTTCTAACAGAAGCACAAGCAAACACATAAGAATAAGTGTATTTTAACACAGGCTTGTTTTGTAACTTCTTGTCTTTTTCATTTTCTATATTAAGACTCAAATTTTTGAATTTAGTATTATATGGTAATTAGTTTTATTTTCAATTTTTATTTTAGTTGGGGATGAGTTTTAGTTTCTTTCCTAGTTTTGAAATTTGAAGAAGTTTTCAAAACTTGTTTTCTGTTTTCATACTGCAGAAACTTCCACAATTAAATTTCAAATTCTATTTTAAGACCTCAATTCCACAAGAACTGCAACTCCACTTCTTTCATACCATTGTTCTCAAAGTAGAGCTAAAATTCAGAATACAGAAAGAAAAAAAAGTGTATTAAATAGAAAATGAAAACAATGGTAAGAAATTTCTATGTGGTGTTTTAATATTTTAGGTTACAAAACTCATTACCAAACGAGTTTCTAATTTACTTTACCATATAAATTAGAAACAAAAACCAGTTCCAAACTTAAAGAAAACAAACCTTGAAAATAAAAATACTTACAAAACGAAACCTAAAGCATTAACTATAACTGGTCCATGCTCTCATTCAATCAGTGACTAAACATCTATATCTATATTTATATAATATATAAAAATCACACATGTTAATTTAACATGTGCTTTTATTTTGAAATTATTAGGAAAAAAGTCTGCATATGTTAAACACAGTTTTAAATTCAATTGAACGCATGAACTGCAATGTTAGTCCATAAATTTTATCAAATTTTACACTTTGGTCTGGTGACTTTTTTATCATAATATTACGTCCATTATCTTTTTAAATTTAACAATTTTAGTTTGAATTTTACAGATAATGGGATAAGTATGTTAAATCTTAAAAGTCAACAGACTAAATAATACAAAAAATAAGTTTTTTAACACATTAATTCTAATTGCTATTGTAAAATTTAATTTAGTTTTTAAATTTAGACTAAATGCATTAAATTCTAAATGATAGTAAACACAATATTATGGAAAAAAATCAATGACTAAAATGTAAAATCTAATCAAGTTTAAGTACTAATGGTGCAGTATAACATATTACAATTAACAATATTTATTATATTCATTTATGCTTTTGGCCTATAAACTTTATCAGATTTTACATCTTGTCTCTTGACATTTTTATCATAATATTACGTTCATTATTTTTTAAAATTTAACAATTTTAATCTAAATTTTACAAATAATAGGCTAAGTGTGTTAAATCTTAAAAGTTAACAGACTAAATAATACAAAAAATAAGTTTTTCAACCAATAATTCTAACTACTATAATATAATTTAATTCAGTTTTTAAATTTAAACTAAATGCACTAAATTCTAAATTGTAGTAAACATAATATTACTGAAAAAAAGTTCAATGTCCAAAATGTAAAATCTAACCAAGTTTAAGGACTAATGGTGTAATTTAGCGTAATATTACAATTAACAATATTTATATACTTTGGTCTCTTGACTTTTTTATCATAATATTAAGTTCATTATCTTTTTAAATTTAAGAGTTTTATTCCAAATTTTACAAATAATGGACTAACATAATATTAAGGAAAAAAAGTTCAATGACCAAAATGTAAAATCCAATCAAATTTAAGAACTAATAGTATAGTCTAACATATTACAAATAATAATACTTATCATATTCATTTATGCTTTTGGTTAAAAGCCATTTACAACATCTAATTAATTCAAAAACTAGTCGTGCACAATGTACTTACTTTCGCATTAATTTGAAAGTTCTAAAAAATTATTTAATTTTGAGTTTTTATTTCGAATATGTTATAGAAATTAACCAAAGAAAAAATATTAAAGTAGTTAAAACAATTGACATACATTGCACATAAAATTAGACCTCCAAACATAACTCAAATATTCAAAATCAAAACTAGAAGCCCTTACAACCACAGATATCACTTCAAATTTCAAATTTAGAAGTCAAATTAGAAACAATTAACCAATGCAAGTCTCAAATAAAATAAAAGCACCAACTACGTCTACGCTAATGTTGACTAAGAGGAAATAGCGGAAAATATTTGGGAAAACTCCTTATTTAACTAAAAAGGTACATATTAATCCACTTTGTTTTATAGTTGTACCTAAGGTGGGCACTTTTTTAAAAAATCGAAAATTCAACCAGAGTTTAAATTCAAAGAAAACTTATACATATATATACATATACATACATACATACATACATACATACATACATACATACATATATATATATATATATATTGGCAGTTGATTTCTCCAAAAAACTAACCTTATCAGATCGGTTGGAGATCCAAAAATTAAAAAACTTTTCAAAGTCGAATCAAGCCTCTATTTTTAATACATATTAATTTTTTAAATATATTTTTTATTTATTTCTATATATAAAACTTACTCCATCTCACTATCTCTCAGACTCTATCATCAATATGTGTTTCTTATAAAAGAAAAATCAAAAAGTAATATGAGTATATATTGCAACTTTGTATGCAATTAGAATTTAATCAGTTAATCATAATAGACTTAGCTTTATATGGAGTAAATATAGTTATTCTAGTACTCTAAAGAGAATGATTTAACAATTTTGTCCTAATCGTCAAGGAATTGAGATATTCTCTCTTGGATCCTTCAAGATTGGGGAAATCCTTTGGTAAGGACTAAGAAGTAGCAATATTGAAGCTAAGCCTTAACCTTCTGTTTGTTTTTACTTAGTGAATATATACAACGAGATCTTGACTTTGATAAGGTATAAGATTAATTTCATCATTGAGTATTACATTGAAATCATGTTCAATTGGACCTCATGTATGATTATAGGTTCAAAATCGCCAAACTAACCTCTTTCAAAAGGTTAAGCTTTTAGGGTAATAGATTAGTTAAGGTTTTAGGTTTTTCAAAACCGTCAAGATAAGATCGGTTTATAAAATAGCTCAAAAACTAACCAATCAACCTAAACCCACCCCTAATTGTATCCCATTAATCCCCCCTTTCTTTAATAGATACTCATACATTCAATTTTATTCCATCAGAAAAAAAATTAAAGGAATAAAATAGACATTTTATTGCTTGTTAAAAAAAATCCTGCACTTGCTTCACATTTGCGCACTGGTTTGCACTTACACCACTTATATGATTTTATGTAGTAGAATTATCGAAAAAAAAAGAATCACTTCACCATTTTTCAAGATAATTCTATCATTTGTCATGATATAAGTGACATTGTTGCAAATATATGTACAAAAATTTTGTATTCTTAGTATTTCAATTTTATTAAATATACATTTTCATAAAATAAGGGGGTTAAAATAAAATGTACGACGTAAATCAAAGAAGCTAAAATATACCATTTTTATAAAGAAAGGGACCTATCATCACCCACCCCGAATAGAATACCTTCTCGGGAGGACTTCGCAACCTTATGCGCTTTTCATAGTTGAAGAAAATCTTCCTTCTATACTCATCTGTAATCACAACAAAAGAAGCACTAAATCAACTTTTCCTTTTTTTAGATTTCCAACTTACATTTCAAAAATATCTAACACTTACCTCCAAATAAAAACCAAGAAGTATTATCATGCAGAGAAAGTTTGGGAAACAAAGAAAACGAACGCGGATCACGCACTTCAACTTCGGAACAAGCCGTTGACGAATCAGCAAAAGCGAGCAACGAATTGTTGTTGTTGAAGAAGAAGAAGAAATTAGAATCAGAAAGAGAACAAGACCAAGAAAGAAGACCCGACCCGAATACGATGCCCGAAAACCACTTGAGGAAAGATCCAAAAGAAGGATCTTCGTGCTTGTTAGAGTCGAAGCCTGATGCGGTTAGAGAAGAGTGAAATTGACAGAACTGAAGCCGTCGAATTGAAGAGAATTGATTGATGGACGGTTTAGATCTTCTCAAGGATGGAAGGGAAAACATTGATAAGTGCTTTTAGGTGTTGCAGAGAATGAAAGGGAGAATCTAAAGAGATGAGTTAGTATAAAAGAACGTAACACACTGCAATAAAGAAATTGAGACAAGTGGGTAATGAGAGAAGGAAATGGGAAACTTTTAGTTGGTAAAGGAAACGATGTCGTTTAAAGGACTATTATTGGGATCATGGTAGTATGGTACACCGTTTGAGGGTGTATAAAACTTTAAACCATTGGCGGGGGGTGGTGTTGATTCGGCTATTTTGAAGAGAACTAGTAAATGGCAAATTGGCAGTGAAAGGGTGAAAGCCCAGCAAGAACCGTCAAATATTTGTAAACTAGACAATTAAAAGACAGAAATGCAAATTATATTATGTATATACTATATTTATTTACAATTATACGTATATACCATGTATATAAATCTAAATCTAAATCATATTATATAAATTTTTAAGTAAAAATGACCACTCGGCATAATGGTTATTATTATTTTTAACATCTTAATTATTATATAATTTATTTAAATTTTTTTATTTTTATTGATTAAATAATAAATTATTTATATTTCAAATATTAATAATAATAATTATCATTATTAAAATATTAACTATTTTTATTTTTTATTTAAAATATTTACGTGAAGATAATAATAAATTAATAACAATAAGTATTTTTAATATTTTAATATATTAGTGGAATATTTGGATTTATGACTAGTATAGAATAAGATAAGATCTAATGAATTTTTGAAGTAATTTCATTTATATTAATATAATATTTTAAAATTATTCAATTTTTAAATTATAATACTTTAATTACATAATTTGAAAATTATACGAAAAAAATATCCATTTTATATAGTGAAAGAAAGATACTTTAGTCACTTAACTTAAAGTTATATGACTGTTTGGACATATGGATTGATCTTAAATTTGCATCCAACTTATAGCACGAGTCATCCGACAAGTCAACCTAGGAAGATCAGTCTATGTTTGCACTCACAACGATACTCATAGGATGAGCCTGCCTACGCATAAATTTGTTTCTTTTACTAGTTGTACTCCTCTAACATGTTGTGACATGTACATTCTATGTAATCGACATGTATACGTGTAATGTCCCATATATACATAGATCTCATCAGAAATTGATACAATTCTTTAAAACATCTTTGACTTGTCTCCAATTTCTCTTTCTACAAATCAAAACATCCTAACCTTGTGGCACCCATCATGGGACTCAGGATTTGAAGGTCGAGCCTTAGCTTATGACCCCTTATTTTCAAGGATTCACCTCGAGTTTTGATAGAGAGACCTCGTAAGCAAGTGGTGTTCCCTAGAATTTACTTCAGTTATGGTGAGAACACAAGCCGAGGAAAGATTGAGACTAGTAAATGAAACAACAGTCTCATCACGGGACCATATCTTGCTAGCCCATGAGGAGGCCCGAGCTGAGGTCGATCCCCATCAAGATTTGGTACGCCAACTTCTTGAGCTAAAAAGAGAACTCAAGGAGATCAAGCAAGAAAACATAGCACTACACTCGCAGTCAAACCTGGGTGTCCTTGAGAATCGAGCTATTAATCTAGTTGGTGAGCTCAGGCAAACTCTTGTAGCACATGAGCCTATCCAAGGAGAGAACGTAGCAGAGGGTGATCCTCTTCACAATGCGATAGGGCTCAATAATGAGCAATCATTGATGGTGTATTTTTTAGTTGAAAGAATATAACATTCCATTCATAGTGTCCATGTGGCAACATAAAGGCTATTTTATGCTTGTATTCTAGAGTAATCCAAATTTACCAAAATTCTAACTTCGTACCAAAATTTAAGAATACTTTATCTCTATTTGTCTCTTCCTTAAAAGTTGATGTCTTCTAGGAATAGGATAACAAATGTCTCTTAAACACTTGTTGATCTTTTGGAAGTCTATTATCAACCTCTTTTTTTCTCTAATATGTTTAGAATGCATATTTACATATAGGATTTGGCTTGTGTGATATTAATGTTTTCTACCTTGAGTTTTCCCTCAACTAATTCACTAACATGTTGTGGCATATTGAGGAGGAATTTTCTTTTGATTATTACTTGTAGGGTTCTATGCTTATCATCTACAGAGAGTTGTAAATACCATCTTCTAAGTGATCCTATGAATGTTATTGTAACTCTTTCAACAATTTCTCTTATAGTTAAATTGGAATTTCTCAGAGCATCTCTTTCTAGATATTGAGTTCTCTATAAATTTGATCAATATTTTAGAATTGTTTATGATCTAAAACATATGGTATCATAACTCTGTATTCACCAAGAATAACTTGATCTTCTTGTTGTTTCTATTGTTATTCTTGTTATGGAGATTGAGGAGGATATGGAATTATAGATTGTTCATATAAACTTTGAAATTGGAAGGTTCTAAAGAATCTACAAAAGGCTTTATTTGTTGATTATTTGGATTTCTATTTCTTTTTGTGAGATCAATTTGTAAGGGATAAGCAATATCGTACATTTTACGGTGGTTTATTTGATAGACAAATGACATATTACATATGGACGAAATTGGTGAGGTTTGACTTTCATAATCATTCTGAAATTCTTCACCTCATCCAATAGGTTCCATAGGCCAAGCATAAGTAGGAAGTGGAGCATAACTTCTCCAAAAGGCTTTAAGGTTATTTCTTGATTCTTCCCATATATCAAAATGAAATGATGGTTTGGATTTCCATTTAAGGGGAGAAAGATCATAGATGGGCTATTTTTATTTCTTTATCCATTGCCTATGTTTCTGATGACATTTCCCTTCTGCAAATTTAATCATTGATTCTCTCATATATTTCATTGCCAATGGATGACCATTCTTTATTTTTTGACTTCTTTTTTATCTTATGGATTTCAAAGACTTATGTTTATTTTGGATATAGTGGTGTAAAGATTGAACTTCATTTAATATTTGGTCTTGGGTTTGGGATATTTCTTTCAGAGCTTCATTTTAGGCTTTAGCATTTACTTTGGACCAAGTCAAAATAGCTTCAATGTGACCAACATCATCAGGTTTAATCTTTTTGACTAACCATTTACCTTGACTAAATTCTTCAATTGAGCCTATATAGAAATGATCATTTGGGAATTGTTAAGTAATCATCATGGTTAATCTTCCAAGATACATTTTTTTGTGGACATGAAGGCAAGATATCAGAACTCTTCCATTGATCAAGCACTGCTCACAAGTATAGATTGACCGTGTCTGTTTATGGAAAGTGACTAAAACACTTCCATCTGGATCTTTTCTTATTTGTTCATCATAATGGATGACTTTGGATTTGTGTATTTTTTTCATAATTTTTTCCCATAAAGGTAGAAAAATGAATTGGTCATTTGGGTTTATCATAGGTTGAAAAACATTTCCATTTCCAATCACTCTAACAATAGGTTTAGATTTATGGTCAATTGAAAACAAGTAAGATTATGACCTATATGTCATCATATAATAAATAAATATTGTTGTTTCAGTTATTAAAGATGCTTTAAAGAACTCTATTCTAGCTCAAGAGGGTACAAAGAGGGCTTAAGAGTTATTAAGGCTACAAGAGATAAGCGTCATGTATGGATGACTTCGAGGAATCTAAATATGAGAACATGATGATCAATAATTAGAAGTTGTCTACCCAATTTAATAAAGTAGTTAAGAATGTTGTGAGTGAGTAACTGGATCCAGATGACATTGTAATTAACACGAGTGTTGTTTGGACTTATGGTTTTGAGTGAACTAAGAGAAGGGTCATGAAAGTGTATCCTAAGTAAAATCCCACTCTATTTCATCTTTCAAACTTCTTAGAGGCTACAACTGAGCATGCTAGTTATGATGATAGCTCAGACATTGATGGGATTGAGACTCCATTTAGAATAAAGCTTCAAAACTTTATCGGTGCTTAGAATTCCACAAAGGGCAGTATGGGTAGTACCTATCTTGATCATTTTGTCTAAGGATGATAGTGAAGGTAGTTGTTGTCTCCTTACGAGAACATGAAAACGTGCAAGTATACACAATCACAAGTAATAAAATTGATAAGTAAAATTATCGTTTCCACGGAGATTTGTTACAATTGTTTGTTAAGTACTAAAATTGTTTGACTCTGATTTTATCCAAACAAACAAAAATTGATGGAGTAACTAACTAATTTTTTTATAACAATAAATAAGAAAATTCTAGGATTGCAATTTCACCAAATTAGTCCACTCGAATCATATTATTTTATCTTGATTTATATTTTTGAATTTAATTTGTCAACAAAGAACTACTAATTTTATCCATATGTCTCTTCCGATAACAAATAGACACATCTCGCTAAAATAATTCACTATATTCCTATGAGAATTAAATTCACCAAGATTCATTATGTTCAAAGTTCTCAAAAAGCCACACGTACAATAAAGGTATATTCCTATCCTTTATATATATATGTTATTCTACCCACGAGCAATTACACGAAAATACCTTTTTTAAGTTTATTTAAGTGTCACAAAAATGTCCTTCTCAAGTTTATTTATATGTCACAAATCAATTGATTAATCTTTCAATCAATCAAAAGCATTAAGCACAAATAAAATAAACAACTTAAAAACATTTCACAAATCATTCCAAAATAATTAAATCCAAGCTTCATAAATTTAGCTATACAGCAACCTTAGAAAAAAATAAATTAGTTCATAACAAAAATTAAAATTACAATACAAAAATATATTAAGACATGTTAAGGAATATTAGCTGAATAACAGCACAAAGAAAATTAGAATTTCATCTACGTAGAAAAACAACAGAAGTCAAAAATGGCTTATACATGTTCCACAGTCTCCTATCCAACCCCTCCGAATTTATCGCAATAATACCCTATTTATATCTAAAAAATACATCATAAAATATATTTTTTAGACACGCTGTCGACGGTTTTTTTATTTCAAATCACGCATGCCACGTGTCAGTATCTGATTGATTGAAAGAATAATCGAGACATATGGTAGCTTTTAATTCTTGGTGAGGACATAATACACATGGACCGCATCATATGGGAATAATACTTTCACAGACACATGGGTGACGTAGAAGCGGTTGGAAAACGTGTGTCGTTTCTGTGTTTTTATTCTACAAAACTCATGCCACGTGTTAGAATGTGACTTGCTAGAGGAATAATCAAGACACGTGCCATATTTGTATTCGGTGGAATAGCAGGGTGCACGAAGTTTACATAGACCTCGTCGCACGAGAACATTGCTGGCGCAGACACGTGGGTCCCACCCTACACACTGGCTTGCGCGACCAAGTAAGCCCCACACGGTACACCGAGCAGTGTTCCACATGGGAACGTGTCCACTTGCCTTTGTGGATCGTCACTCATCTGATCGTCACTGTTGATTTCTAATCTGACGGTGCGTGACGCGCTTGGACAAAGTCACGTGTGGTCCTCCTTTTCTGTGCAGAAAAACAAAATTTTATTTAATTACATTTTAGCCCTCCTATTTAATTTAAATTAACTTGTAAACTTTTGATATTTGCAAGTAAGCACTTTTTAAATTTAAATTATATTTTCAGCTTTTATTGTTTACAATTAAGTCCTTTTCACTACAAATTCTTTAATTTTATTTAAAAATATATATTTCTTAAAAAACTAACAGTAAAAATTAATATATTACATTAAAATTAACTAAAAATATTAATAACATAGCAATTATAATTAATAAAATGGATAAAATAACTGTATAATATACAATTATCAGTAGTCATTATAGGAATTAAGTTTTTGTTTCTTTCTTTTTGTCATTTATTTAGTAGTTACTTTGTTGGCCAAAGTGTAGTCACTTGGTGCCTTTTTAAGAAGCATCATTCTATTAATAATAAGAACTTGGAAATTGTTTCTTTTAGATATTGTACTTCAAAACTTGCTTGCATATTTTTATATGTCGTGCACTTATACATTTGTTTATGCAAGGCACACACCTATTGTTATGTATAGCATGCATCTTTTTGATGATATGAAGCACATATTCTTATTAATATAGGGCATACACCTTGGTTGATGCATATACACCCTTGGTTGGTGTAAGGTATGCAACTTGATAGGTTTGGGGCATCCATTTTTAGTTGGTTTAAGGCACTTACCCTTTGTTGATAAGAGGTACGCACTCACGTTGATGCGAGGAACAAATTCTTGTTGAAGAGGGGCATGAACCTAGGTTGGTATGGAGCACACACCTTGGTGATGCAAGGCACCCATTCTTGGTTGATGCATGGTATGCACCTTGTTCTGGATACATAGCATATATCTTGGTTGATATGGGGCATGTACCTTGTTGTTACAAGACATATTTCTTGTTTTGAACATACCACTACATCTTGGTCGATGGGAATCTATTGGTATAGATTATGGTGAATGATGGTCTACTAGTAACGGTTCTTCATGGTAAAGCTCTAATAACTGGCGATCCCGCTCTATAAGTGTAGCTACATATTTCTAATATGACTCTATTTGGACACTGCCATTTTTCATTCTTCTTCTAACTCCAATTTTTTTATGTTGAGTCTTTTTTATAAGTGCCCTGACATATTCCTAAGTCTTTAAATAATTTTTAAAAATATACTATTCTCTATTCTTAAAAAAATTTCCAAGTGTATAGTTAATCTACTCATAAGGTAATGCATTGCTCTATATTGGTGGATCCCTATATCCTAGACCTTTCACTTGGCAAACTTTCTGAGTGTGGCAAGAAATAAGTCTTTTTTAGATGCCAATTTATGGCTTCATCCTTTTTCCACCTGACTCATTTGATTGAGTGTAGTAATCTCAAGCCTCATGTTTTTGGAAGTGTATCATGACCTTTAGTGGTCCCATGCTAGTATATCTAATATCTACCAAGTAAGTCCTTAGATTTGAAGGAGATAGTACCTTATTTTTTCCAGTAATGAGCTTACTCAAGTGCCAATGCTTGGATTCTAGGTGTCGAAAGGATTATAAGCCCACTTTGTTTTTCATACAAGACTTAGTCCATTAATCCATTGGTATTTATTCTTGGATCCTAGACTTTCATCACCATGGGTGCTAAAAGGGTTATGTGCACGCTTCATATTTTGCACAAGACTTAGTCCATAAAGACATTGGTGCCATCTTTTGGATTGGACATTGTCATTGTTATGGGTGTCGAATGGGTTATGTGCCTACTTTATTTTCTATACAAGACTTAGTCTATAAACACAATGGTATGGGTAGCATAGCATGCTAGTCCCTGGATTCTAGACAGATATCAATAAGGGTGTTGAAGGGGTTGTATGCTTGTTTCATTCTTCGTATAGGGGCACAAAAGAGGTTGTGTACCCGCATCATTTTTCATATAAGACTTAGTCCATCAAGAAAATGGTGTAGGGTAGCACAATGTATTAGTCTCCTAATAAGATTTAATCATCGTTGAGCCCCAAGTAGAAGGTCCTACTGTTCTCAAACATAAGTTTTGTAACATAACGTGCCTTAGTATTTTCTGAGATGTGTGGTTTTTGTGCATCAAGTCACCATGGGGTGGTGATCATTACATAATTTTCAAACAATAGAGTTTCCTTCATGATCTAATCTAAGAAAATGTAGCATTGGATGTTGAGCCCAAATGAGGCAATGGCTACATGGATCTAAGGAAAGGAATGGCTTTCCTAATTTAGTGTAAGCTTAAATGATGCTGTGTGTTGAGCCCGTATGGGAAAATGATTTTTGGATGGTTATAAGGGAAGGAGTGGCCTTTTTGATCCAATGCATACCTAGTGATATTGTGTGTTGAGCCTGCATGAGGGTGGTGGTTACTACATGGAACAGAAGGAAGGAATGGCCTTACTAATCTAATGTAGGTCTGAGTTTATAGTTGACCCTAGTTGTAAGTTCCATAAACCTGAACTCTAGATAGTAATAATTTTGTTTATCCATATCCCAAATGGCTAGTGAAGATTTAAAGGTGAATAGAAAAGTAAATGTCGAAACACCAAGTGGCTACACTTTTTTGGTGTTGGTGTTAATATGGTTGTGTAGGACCTCACCTAACACTTTCTTAAAAAATTAAAAAATTAAGGAAAATAAAAGAACAAATAGCAACACTCAAAGATAACCTAAGTCACATCTTCTAAGCCTGTTAGATCCCCACATTATAGCACTCTCGAGATACCTTATGTTCTATTAGAAACCTAATTTCTAGGTGATAAGTGGATGATACTTCCTTGGCAACATGTAGAAATGATCATCCAATGATGTAATTGTAGATTGAAGGATAGTCAACCAATAAGAAGTTAATCATGAGTCCTATTGGTGCAATCTTCCCTAATAGTGATTGGGAGCTCAACATTAGCTTCTAAGGTGAAAGGTTTATCAAGGAAATCACATAGTGGAGTGTTCACTGGTAGGAGGGGATGTTATAACTTCATCTATTTCTAGGCATTCATAAATAAGATGTCCATTGAACTTTCATTATCTATCCACACCTTATGAAGTTTGTTGTTAGTAACTTGCAATGTGACAACTAATGCATCATAGTATGGATGCACCGATCAACTAGCTTTGTTCTCGATAAACACCAAGTCTTCCCCGATCATCCTAGGCTTTTTTTTTTCATTTTCCCTAACTCTAGATGATGTTGAACACCACATGGATAGCAATTAGCCCTTTGGCATGCAGTTTTTATGCATGGTTTATGTCTCCACTGGTTGGTCCATCTAGATCCACATGAACCTCATTCATTGTTGAGAATCCTCCTTCCTTCATGTTGGTTATAGGCTAATGGGGGAGTGCTCTATTTGGCTAGCACATAGTCCTTGAGTAGCCCTTTTTGGAACCATTATTCTACCTTATTTTTTAGTTCCTAATAACTAAAAAATTGATTCTAATTTTGCTCAATTGGAAATCTTTTCATTTTCCTAGGATCCTTGCAGAGTTTAGAGCTTTGAAACTACATTAGTATATTCTTCTGAGGTGTGTTTAAGGGGATAAACTTTTTGAACTCAGTCCCAGGTCAAGGGCTGTTAGGCCTCTTGAATATGTCTTCACCATTAGGCTCTAACTTTAGTTTCTTTGTCTCTAGGTTCTTGAGTTCATCTTTAATCTTTCTTTTTTGGGTCCAATTTCTCTACCTGCCCTTATGGTGACTAGCCATGTCTTTCATATTGTTAGCTCTCACAACTATCCTAGTCATCTCTTTATATGATAACCTATGGATCTTTTTTTCCAGTGTGCTCTAGAGAGGCCTTATTTAAAGACCGTGGAAGAATGTGTTGACTACTAGTGAATTAGGGTAATCTTCTACCTAGATCTTTTTGTTGCTAAATTGATGGAAGAAGTCTTTAAGTGATTCATTCTCCTTCAAAGTTAGCCACATCATATGTACTGAGGTCTTAGGCAATCTTCTCTTAGTAGAGAAGTAGGTGAGGAACTATCTCAAAAACTCTACGAGTTCCCAATTGTCTTAGGTTTAAAGTTTTACTAGACTCGAGCCTTCTCCTTTAGCAACATTGGGAATGCTCTGTAACTAACAACATCACTATGCAGACCGAGTGATATAATAATAACCTTATCCCTTCAAACTCATATTAGCACTTTATTAATCATTTGTTTATAAATATGAAAGTATTTGGAATCTCTACCTTTATTTTTAATGCTATAATGAGCTCTAATTATGAAATCAAGTGTAACTCCGATTTGTTACTTGACTTGTATGAGTTTTGGTGCCCTTAAACGCATGGAACAATTTTGTAATACGTTTATAGGCACCAAAACTCATAGAAGCTAGGTAACAAAATAAGAGTTATACATGACTTCATATTTAAAGCCCATTATAGCATTAAAAATACCAACATAGATTTTAGATAACTTCATATTTATAGAAAAATGATTAGTTATTCTTCTTCTCGCTTAGTAATCGGTCTTGACTTCTTAGTTTTGGGAGTCTTTGTTTCTATGTACAATTCAGTTCAGGTAACCGATCTACCCAATTCAGCTTGCTACATTAATTATGAAAAATTTATTAACCATGACATGAAATTAAATTGAGGAAAATAAATATAAAAATATTTATAAATTAACACAAATTAATAATATCATTCTATATCTAACTTCAGGATTTGAAGACCTCCCAGTACGGTTAGGAAGAATGTTATGCATTTGTATATTCTGATGTTCTTCCCTAATAATTTGAAATTCATCCATACGTTTATAATCCACGAAGTCTTTCCAAACTTGAGGTGTAATCTAGGGGTGTCCTTCAGGGATTTTGTAGAGTTCTACTTCATCAAGTGGCTCCAAATATGGAAACACATAATTTCTTACCAATCTGGAAGTCTTGTATTCCTTCCATGCCTTATTTGCAATCTTATAACATTTGCTCTTCCAATTGTCATCGACTTTGTAAAGATTTTGTAAAATGGTTATCCATATTTTGAAATTTTCTGCATCGTCAACCTGAAACCAATCATTTATATTGATTGGTATACTAGATTTCACAAGTCTACCAATATAGGATTTCAATTGTTGGCCATTTTCCCCTATTGGATTACTAGTAGCATCAAATAGAACATATACTCTATTATATAGGTTAAGTGGAATATCATGTATATTCACCCAACCCCTTATTTTCAAATGCCCCAATGAATCATTTGGATCTACAAGCTCTGTTACCCGAGGATCCATAAAATATCTGTAAACAATGAAGAAATATAAATTAATTGACAATTTTAGGAACATACATATATATATAAGAGTTATTACAACAATATAGAACATATGTTATGTTTAATTAGGTTGTTGATCGTATACATATATTCCTTCACAATCACTTCGAGCCCATGACGAAGAATCATCGTCATCAACTAGATCATCACATACATTAGGCAATTTGTTTGAGAAATTACTAATATTGGTTAATGTATCAAGCATAGGGTTGTCATCTTCTAAAGCATCACAATGGTAAAACTCTTTTTGTGGAGGCGTTAACACAACAGACCATCTTGTGTCAATTTGATCGCTCACGTAAAATACTTGTTTTGCATGAAGTGCTAATGTGAAAGGATCATTAGTGTGACTTATCTTGGATAAATTTACAAGGGTAAATCCAAAATCATCTATTTTATATCCAACATTGATAACATCTTCGACCCAATCACACAAGAAAATTGTTTCATGGAAGACCTCATAATCCAATTCCTAAATCTCTTGTAATTTGTTTTATCAGAAAGTACAGGATTACCATCTTTTGAATTAGAAAATTGCATAGTTTGTGTAACCATCTTCACACCACGATTCTGATTTACTCGGACTTTGTCCCTAGCTTGAGTCGTAAACCTCGACCCATTTATTATGAAACTAGAAAATGATTTGACATCGAATTTTGGCCCATGTGCAAGCCATCTAAACTTTCTGTTATTTTATGATTGGGTTTCTTGAGTTCATCTCGAATCTATGTATACAAAAACATGAAATGTGTTTAAAGCAAAGTTTTAAGACATTTCATAGATCTAGGAACATACATGAATTTTTGTTTGTTACAATTACATGGTTGCAAAACCAATTAATAAGCTCTCGCTTATGTTCATCATACAACCATTTTTCTCCTCCTTTTTTTATAATGAGGATCGATCTTCAATAAGTTTAAATGCATCCTATAATGTTATTAAAGATATATGAAGTAAATATCATCATTAATAGTTAAATAAAAAATATTTTTTGCATAAATGGAAAGGTTAAACATCACTTACTCCATGTACGGTTGTGCCTCATTATTATTTACCAAAATGATTCGGTGTGCTTTTTCCCATCGAGTGCGATCAATGAAAAATTTCTTACTTCCACCAAGCATAGGGTTAGATACTTGGATCATGTGACGTTATAAGAACAACTTGTGTGTAGGATTCCCAATTTCAGTGCAACCACTAAAGTATTCAGAACAAAACTCAATGGCCTCTTTAGCAATGTAGCATTCCACCATGCATCCTTCAGGTCGATTTCTATTATTTACATATCTTTTAAGGACTTGCATATCTCTCTCTAAAGGATACATCTACCTTAAGTAAGTAGGACCACATAATTGAACCTCTCGAACTAAATGAACACACAAGTGAATCATTATATAGAAGAAAGAAGGAGGAAAATATTTTTCAATTAGACACAAAGTCTCTACAAGATCTTTCTGTAAAGAGTTTAACTCTCCAATTGATATAGATTTCTTGCATATTGTATTGAAGAATGAACAAAGACGAATTATTGATAATCGAACATGTTTTGGAAGAATTAATTTAATAGCAACTGGTAATAACTGTTGCATTAAGATATAACAGTCATGTGATTTCAATCTATAAAGTTTCTTATCGGTGATAGACATAAAATTTCTTTAAGTTGGATGAGTAACCATCAGGAACTTTCACACCCTCTAAACATTTACAAAACACATCTTTCTCTTTTGTTGACATTGTATATGATGCTGGTGGCAAGTATGTTCGATTCTTATCATTTTCCACCCTTGGTGTCATTTCAGGTCGTATGCCTAGTTTCTTTAAATCTAGTCTTGCTTTAATTCCATCATTTTTTTCAGGTATATTAAGTAAAGTACCAATCAAGCTCTCACATACATTTTTCTCAATGTGCATGACATCTAAGATGTGACGTATCCTTGAACTAAAAACTTAGAATTCTCATATTTTTTACTAAGATTGAAATACCTTACTATAAGGGACAGATGAACATCGATGAATTCTTGGACTAGTTGAAAGTTATTAGGTAATTTTTCTAAACCCCTCTCTTATTCAGCTCAATTTTGAAGATTGAGTTCACACATATTTTGGAGACTAAGAACATTTTTTCTCTTATTATTTTCTACTTTAGATTACATGCTTTTATATCGAAAGAAGCTGCTAAAATTTAAGCAGTTTTTTAGAATTTCAAAAGTGGAGAACACTACTCCTTAAAACTAGGAACTCATGCTCACACCACTCATAAAAATATGGAACACTTCACTCATAAAAATATGGAACACTCCCCTCATGAAAATATGGATTGCTGAAAATAATCCTAAATTTATGGGAGTAGCAACAACTACATCCAACCTTCCATTAAATTGATTTTCTGCTGAAAAATAGTTTAAGGATTTCTTTGACTGGTCTTCAACTTCGAGCAATCCTCCCTTGTTCGAGGCTGGGGATTGAGACATTTTAAGCAACTTCCTGAGTTTCTCAAAACTTGGTTGCTTGAGCAGTTTGTTTAGAATATCTGCTACTTGTTTTGAACCCCATCTTGACATAAGTCACGAAGAAAATTAAATCTGACATCTCTGTGTTTGCTCTTCCCATGCATTACTGGATTTTTGGACAGTTTGATAGTAGACATGTTGTCATAGTATATTATCATAGGGTTATCTTACTTTATTCCTAAGACTTCAAACATTTTCTTCATCCAAATCCCTTGACAAGAGATTGATGTCGCTGCCATATACTCAGCCTCAATAGTTGATAGAGTGACTATAGGTTACTTCTTTGAGGACCATGAGATAGCTCCTGAGCTTAACATATAAGCATGGCCAGATGTGCTCTTTCTGTCATTTAAATCTCCTATATAATCACTATCAGTGTAACCAAAGAAATATGAGTTGTCACCTTTCTTATAGAACACTCCATAGTCTAGTATCCCATTCACGTATCTTAGAATTCTTCTTGCTGCATTCAGGTGAAACTCTGTTGGATTTTCCATGTATCTACTTATTAGGCTTACACCATATATGATGTCTGGTCTAGTTAAAGTAAGATACATGAGACTTCTAATGATTTGTTTGAATAAAGTTTTATCAACCTCTCTTCCTCCTTCATCCTTGTTGATTTTCAATCCAAGTTCAACTAGAGTCCCAATGGCTCGACATTCTACCATCTAAAATATTTCAAGAATCTCATGTGCATATTTATTTTGGTAAATGAAGTTACCAAAAGAGTTTTCAATTACTTTTATCCCTAGGAAGTGTAGTACAACAATCCTAGATCTATCATCTCGAATTCTCTCATCATTGAATTTTTGAACTCATCTAGCATTTCTTGATCGTTTCTTGTATATATTAGGTCATTAACATAGAGTGACATGATTAGAAGTTTACCTCTAATTCTAGCCTTAGGGTACAATGTATGTGCTGAGGGACATTTCCCAAAATCTAACTTGGCAAAATAGGTGTTGATTCTATTGTACCTTGCCTGTGGAGCCTACTTCAGGCCATAGAGTTCTTTCTTCAAATTTATCACATTTTATTCTTTTCCCTTTTGAAAAAAAACCATGAGATTTTTCAACATAAACCTCTTCCTACAATTCTCCATGGAGAAAAACAGACTTTACGTCCATCTATAAAATCTTCTAGGATTTATTGGCAGCCAAGGATATGAACATCCTTATGGTTTCATACCTTGCTATAGGTGCAAAGACTTCATAATAGTATATGACCTATTTTTGTTTGTATCCTTTAGCCACCAAACGAGCTTTATACTTGTCAAACTCTCCTCTTTCATTCACTTTTGTTTGGAACACCTAATTTACCCCAATCTACTTTTGCCCTTTTGGTAAATTAGTGAGCTTCCAAGTGTTATTCTTCCTAATTGACAGTATCTCACTGTCTATTGCCTTCTTCCATTTATCTTCCTTCACAGCTTCATCAATGGTGATGGGATCATTGCCAACAAATAATGCAAAGTTGGCAGTGTCTTCTTCTGAACCACTAAAATTTGTCTTATAGTCTATCATCTAGGGAGGCCTTGTTAGTATTTGAGGGTTTCTTATTTTCAAACCCTCCCTTCTTTAGATTCCTGGTCACTTTGAGATGATGTGTGAGCTTGAGGCTCTTGTGGTGATGTTGGTGGCTGAGGGATTTGAGTCTCGGTCACTGGAGTTGTCTTTTCATCATCTGATTCACTTTCCACCAACACATTCTTTGGTGTTTCTGATTGTTCTCCCCAATTCCACCTTTTGTCCTCATCAAACACCACGTCGCGACTTTATATTTCCTGAAACTGGGTTGAATAGTTTATAAGCTTTTGACAATTCAATTACCCCTAGGAACACACATTTCTCAGTCCTGTCATCCAACTTTTTCCTTCTCTGGTCAAGTATGTGTGCATATGCTATGCAACCAAATACCTTGAAATGATCTATAGTAGGCTTATTTACATTCCATTCTTCTTGTGGAGTCATGTTCTTAACAAAAAATGTTGGACTTCTATTAAGAATGTGAATTGTCCAAAAAACAACTTCAGATCAGAAAACTTTGGGAACTTGTCTTGTTGCGTGTAAACTTCTTACCATATTGACTTTGGTACGATTCTTCCTCTCACATACCCCATTTTTATGGTGTATAAGTTATGGTCAACTATCTCCTGATTCCCTTCTCATTACAAAATTTTTTAAAAAATCCTTAGAATAGAATTCTCCTCCTCGATCTGTTCTTAGACATTTGATCCTTTTTTCTGTCTGTGTCTCCACTAGAGAAGTGAAGTTTTTGAAAGCTTCAAAAGCTTCTGACTTTTCCTACAAAAAATACACCCAAACTTTTCTACTGTAGTCATCTATGAAGGTTATGAAGAATCTTTTACCTCCATTATATGTAGGGGACATTGACCACAAATATCTGAGTGAATCAGTTCTAGGATCTTGTGAGCTCTTGTTGATTTTCCTGTAGGAAATATATCCCGGTCATATTTCCCTATGATACAGTTCTCACATGTTTTTAAGGAAGGCATTGGGATTTCAAGTAGTCCTTGCACCATATGCTTCTATTTTAGAGTCCTAAGGCAGTTGAAATAAAGATACCCATATCTCTCATGCCATCTCCACACTGAAACATTTTCTTTGGCCATCAAACATGTTTGAACTGATTTAATTTTGAGAAGGAAGAGTCGATTTCTTGTCATCTACACCATTGCAATTGATCCACATTTAGGATCATAAATCTCACACACTCCCTTTTTAATTGTGATCGTGTAACCCTTATCATGCAACTGGCCAGCACTTAGCAGATTTTGTTTAGGTCACGTATGTAAAATACATTAGATATTATTTCAATGAACTCATTCTTACTTCTTATCTGAATATCACCTTTTCCTTCAACCTTCATAGTTGATCAATCACCAAAACTAAAAAAAATGGTTAAACTCTCATCTAGATTAGAAAATGATGACTTATAATTGCTTACATGGTTACTACAACTTGTGTTCACTTACCAGGTGTCTTCATCTGTGTCTTCTGTTGTATGGAAGACCATCAACAAAGTCTCCTCCTATTTCTCCTTTCCCTTTTTTGTAAATTTTTATCTCTCACTATTCTCTTTGGTCAATTTTGTGTAACACACATTTTTGTAATGGCCTAAGTTTCCATATCTATAACATTCGACCTTTGATTTTTCAAAATTTCCCTTCTTTTTGTTTCGATCATTATCCCTTCGAGTTTGAGAAAATGATTTAGTTCCTTCTCTGCTCCATTCCATATCTTCATCTTTTCTATAGTTTTTGTTGTAAGAGTGTTGTCCTCGACCTCTTCCATGTCCACCACGGCTTCTACCTCTTCCTTTTGTGTTTGAAGACTCATTGAAGCTGAAAACCTTCAATGCCTGCATTTCTTCAACTACATTGTCCTGATAATTCTTTGCTCATGCATGAGCAAGGAACGTTGCAGTTCATATATGGACATATCTTCAACTATATTAAACTCCTCAATTGAGAAGACCACATAGTTGAACTTGGGAGTTAAGGACCTTAGTATTTTCTCAACCACAATGTCATTTGTAGTTTTCTCACCTTGAAGACGCATCTTGTTTTACAATGCCATCACTCATCCATAGTAGTCAGTTATTGGTTCTTCTTTTTCATTTGAAGAATTTCAAAATATTTTCTGAGAGTTTGAAGTTGTGCCCGCTTCACTTTGCTGGAGCCCTGAGAATTCTTTTTCATGGAGTCCCATATGTTCTTGGTCGTGTCCTTCTTAAGGATTTTCTCCAAAATGGATATGTCGATTGCCTGAAATAGGTAATTATTTACCTTCAAGTCCTTTAATTTCAGTACATCATTTTTCTGCTTATGTTGAGTAGAAACCTCTAAACTGTCCACTTTAGTCTCTCCAATCCCAGTTTCTATAAGATCCCAAAATTTCTCGGATCTAAATAATTTATCTATCAGCATATTCTAGTGATCGTAATGACCATCGAATCTAGGAATAGCTGGTTGGACAAAGCTTCCATTTTCTATAGCCATTTTCCTGCTACAAGGCTTTGCCTTGCTGTGATTTATTTTATTCAACCCCCTTCTTAGCTTTGATACTAGATGTTGGGTAAGTTTTCTAAACCCCTCTCTTGTTCATCTCAATTTTGAAGATTGAGTTCAAATAAATTTTGGAGACTAAAAACAGTTTTTCTCTTATTCTTTTCTACTTTAGATTACATGCTTTTATATAGAAACAAACTGCTAAAATTTAAGCAGTTTTTTAGAATTTCAGGAGTGAAGAACACCACTCTTTAAAACTAGGAACTCATGCTCACACCACTCATGAAAACATGGAACACTCCCCTCACGAAAACATGGATTGCTGAAAACAATCCTAAAATTAAGGGAGTTGCTACAGCTACTTCAAACAAAAGTTGTAGATAACTTTTGGATTACACGGAGGTACCATAAGGGAGACAAGTGAAGTTGGTGGCTTATAAATGCAAGGTGGTGGAAGTGCGTGGTAGGACAAGATCCAATCCACCAGGATATCCGATGGTGAATTGACAATAGTGACTTGGTGATGGATAAGAAAACTGATGTATGATCAATTCCTTTATGTTGATTATCAACAAACCTTGTTTAAAAAATATCATTATTGTCAACAAGGTTCAAGAAATGTGGATGTATATGGTGGGAAAAGATCCAATCCACTAAGATATGACATGGTGAACTGACAATAGTATCTTGGTGATGTCTAAGAAAATTGATGTATGATCAATTCCTTCTTGTTGATTATCAACAAATCTTCTTTAAATAGGATCATTTCTGTCAATAAGGTCAAAGAAATGTTTCTGAATTTCAAGAACTAAGGGTAAGAAATAACCTCAATTAAACTGAATCTCAAAAAATTTTAAGGTTCAACACTGGTTTGCATGAACCCTTAAGGAGGAAGGTGGACATTAGAAATTTTATGAGTTTTCGAGAAGCTGTTTCACTAGCCACTAAATATGAGAGTTAATTTTTCAAAGCTAGTAAAACTTCATTCACCTGAAAAAGTCACTCATACAATTATTTAGACATAAATACTTCCTTTTCACCTCAGCCAACTTCTATTCCAACTTGCAGCAACCATAAAAGACCCCATGAACCTATCTCTTACCTTAAACACATTAGAAAATAGCCCTTCAATAATCCAAAAACCCAAACAAATTTTACCCAAAACCTACCATAATGAAGTGTTTCGGGTCCAGTGATTTCCCTTTTTGAAGAATAGTAAATGAAAGTTTAAATTTACAATCATATTAACTAGAGGGGTGAAAAGGTATTTTTTTGAATTATGACTAATTAAAAAAATACAAGCAACCAAACATGCAATCATGTGTAAATAATATAAAGTGGAAGTAAAAAATATCTTAACACGTGATATTTTAGGTGGAAACAACCTGCATCACAAAAATGACCTACGATCAAAACCATTGATCCATCAGACCACCTAGCATCCACTATAAAAATCAATGTTCAATTACAAGGCCAAGTATTTTACTATCCTCCAAAGATAAAGCCCATAAAGTAATCTACATATAAGTCATTGATTATTTCACAGTCTTCACAAGATAAGCATATAGATCCAAACCAACATTCCAATCTCTAGTGTTTTATGAGAAATGGAACTTGTTCAATGAGTACTTGAAAAGCTAGCAGAATAACATAAGTGCAAAGTGTGTGCTAGAGAATATTTAATAATGAAAAACCCTAACTAAAAGATTCAAGAATAAATCAATTAATTTAAATCATTAAGCAACCCTAGAATAAAGTTGAAGCACAAGTTCAATAAAAATAGCTTCTTTAAAATTAAATCAATTAATCATGATTACACACAAAGTTATTTGATCCAAACATTCAAGAACCTAATCAAAAAGAAGTTATATGAACATGTAATCCCAATACCATAAATTAAATAAGATATTTAATCAATCAAATAAAACCACATAATGTTTAATAGATTAATTAAAGAAAGAAACCTAAACAAAATATGATTTAGTTTTTGTAAAACAATTTGAGAGAGAGAGAGAGCAACAAAACAATTAGAAGAATAGATTAAATGTGGTTAATTTAAGTATGGAGCATTGGGTTATTTATATAGGAAAGATGAAACCCTAATGCTAGGTTAAGGACCCATTACCATTATATCCATTAAATAATTCATAGAGTAATAATTAATAGGGACAATAAGGTAAAGGAATAGTTTGACTCAAATAAAAAAATATGTCATAAGTTAAGACTCTAACCACTCGATAGATCTAGTCTAGGCTCAATCGATCGAATCTACAAGGTCAATCAATTGAAATCCTTTTCGATCATTCCAATAATGATTATAATAAACCTGAAACCAGATAGACCGAACACGATCAATTCTCAATCGATCCAGTAACTTAGTCAATTGAACCCAACTTTGATTGATATATACTAATATGAAAATAACCTCAGGAGGATATAGATCATACTAGATCAATCCTCGATCGATCTAACCCTTTGATTGATTAACCTACCATTCTAATTGATCGAGTAATACCTATACTTAATGTTCCTAAGTGTGTAATATGTATTCTAACATGTTTAATAACAAATATATACCTTAAATATAATGACTTGAAGCTTGAAAGTTTTCTTCGGCTTGAATAGCGGACATGAAAATGTACCTAGAAACTAGTTTACATTTAAATATTTTGTTCATGAATATTGTCAACACTCATATACCTTACAATATTTCCATTTGGTATATTCATGTGACAAAACCTCTCTCTCACTACATGACACTATTCGAAAAAATAAAAATTTTATATAGTGGTACTATTCTATAATCCGATGAAGCCATCTTCGTTTGAATCTTGACAACTCATATGTACACTAAAAATCGAAACAATAATTATTCACCGACTTGTCTTGGAACACTCATTTATCATTAGTTCAGTGTATATAATAATAGTAAAGCAAAGAAGTAAATGTAAGCAGTATTATTAACTGATATAACATTTAAATATTAAAATTACGCCCCATATGTGACATATCAAAGTGAACACTTAATCATTATATGCTCTTCCCCTATATGCAATAACAAATACTAAATAGAATGCTTTATTATTTTGATCTTATCCTAAATGTAATGAATCTTCCATTATTAACTTCTCTCCCTTTTTTGTCATACAAAAAGATAATTTAACTTTGTAGCTTAAATTCTATATGAGCAGGAATATGATGCATTTAATGAATAGTAAATTCTTCATTCAAATAAATATTAAAAGATATGAGAATTCATATCCTTTATCATTGAAAGTATGGTCGACCTTTTGACACTCATCAATAGTAGTCATTTTTTGTTATAGTGCATCCATTTGAGTCAATAATGCTTCCATTTTAGTTCTTACTTTGTCCTCAAATAATTTTTAACGAGAAGGTTTGAGAGTAGTGATGTTTTCCACTACATCATCCCTAAAAATATCATCAACTCTCCACCACTAGTTCCAACATCTACAGTTTTTGTCTGTTGGAGGTATGGGTAGAGGATCTTGAAATTGTTGCTTGCTCAATATCACCTATACAATGAGTAGTTTCAAAATCTCATATGTGTGGAACACTAGAGACTAGGATCATTTGGGTTATAAGACAACCATAGGGTAATCCAATTCTAGGGTTTGGACTTGGTTCACAATTTCATCCTGAATGACAGTTCCTACATTGAAAAAGAAATTATTTCTTCGCTACAATATAAAATCATGGCATGTAGGAAACCTATCTCAAATAAGTGCTTAAAGGGCAATAAGTTAGTGTAGACCATTTTGTTTAAAATATGATAGAATGTAGTAAATTCACCCAGCATATATGGTAGTTTAGGGTTGAGACCGACATTTGGTGATCCAGTTAAATTAGTTAACAATTCCTTATTTGAAATGCTAAAACTATCCAAGACAAAACCAGCATCCCTAATATTGGAATTGATAGAAAATTATTTATCCCTTAAGTAGTGATGTCAATAGTTTTATATTGAATAAAAACTCTATAATTCATGGGGTTTGAGGTGTTGGATTCTAGAATCAATATTTGCATAAAATTCACATACCAAGGTTGGATAGCAGTTTTTGATCGATGTTAACAATCATTTCTAACCTAGAGCCGTAATGGCTTAAGTGATCCTTGAATAAAAAAATCATGCCAGGAAATACCCTACTCAAGTAAAATTGGTCTTTTGGAGATTGTATTTTTATACCTTAATTGAGAATCTATGTTCCACCATTGAGACAAACCCAAATTAGGTGCACCATCAGGGAGTTCTTAACATTGAGTAACCATTGAAAATATGAAAAGAAATCTAAAATGACCAAAAATGCCCCTAAGTTGTGGAAAGATCGAATTTGACATAAATTTTCCAAAAAATTGAAGTTTGGGAATTATTGAACCCAAAGTAGGTGCACCATCATGTAAAATAATTGTGTTTGGATGGTAAGAAAAATGAGGGAAATAGTGGGTTCAAATTTCTACACAAAAGTGAAATTTTTATAGTGTTTGATCCTAAAAAAGTAATTAGCAATGATTTCTAAGTTAATTAGGATAATTGTTTTTTGAGTTTTGGTGAGTTTTGAGAGATTCGAGGGAGGGCAAGAAAAAGGGGTCTAGGGTTCGTGTAAGAGATAGAAAAATGAAATGGGATATTTAATTTGAATATGTTCAATCAATCAAGGATAATATCAATCGATCGAAATTCAAAAGTGAATTTTTATAGTGTTTGATCTTGGAAAAGTAACTAGTATTGCTAGGATAGTATTTGATTCTAAGGATGATTTCTAAGTGAGTTCAGATCAAAAGTTTGAGTTTTGAGTAGAGACCCAAGAGAGAGGCAAGAAAAAGGGGTATAGGGTTCGTTGAAGGGAAAGCAAAATAAAATGAGATATTTGAACTAAACTCGTTCAATCGATCGATCAATCGAGGATAATATTGATCGATCGACACTCCAAATTTGATTGATTGAGTTCATTATGGATTGATCAACATTCAACAGTTTTTGAAAATGTCTTTACTCACCCTAATTCCTATGACTAGATACTTAATTAAAAAAATTAAAAATTAAACAAGTAAATAAGAAATATTAAAAAATATTTATTTTGTATTTATTTATTTTCCTTTTTTTAATTTTTAAATAAGTGAGTAGATTTATTTAAACACGAGCAAGACTAAAAACAAACAATTGAAAAATCATTCTTGATCAAAATTGATTTATTCATTGTATGAATAACAATATTGATAAGACACGCATACACACTCAAATACATATAGTGACATACTGATAACATTCAAAATAAGATACATGTTTGAACTATAATAGTATGTCAATTTATTTATTTATAATATGTCGAGAAAGATTTAAAGGGAATAGTATCACCTATTATAGAAAAATGCAATTGAATTCCTAATTTCACAAAATAAAAAATATTTTCTAAGAGAGAACTTAAAAAAGTATTTTTATTCCCCTTTATATATATATAGGGATTATTTATTTATTTATTTATTTTATTTTTGTATAACCAATTATTGACTCGTGCTTTTTGTGCATGCAAATGCATTTTCTTTTCCTTTATTTTTTTATTAAGGAAGCATGTACGAGCCAAAAACCTAACATGATGACTTTCACACTAGTTGTGAGATAGTCTTATCTGCTCATAGTAACTACACACATCACAATAGAGCCTTTCAAAACTAAGTGTCCTTCTACAGTTAAATTTCAAAAAGTGAAAGATAGAGCTCAACATAATTTTGCAATCAAGGTTACCTCAAGCCTTAGAATATTACAAAAGCAATCATAAACTTCAAGCATGACATATATATGTGTCCTATGAGTATGTGAGCAATTTTTTGTCAACATCAATCATCATATGTGAAATTATGTAGATGCATAAGTCAACATACTCATTTACACAATGAAGAATCAAACTAAATCAAGTTACAAAAATATGTTTGTAAATAGAAGTAATATTTTTTTAGTTCATTTCAATGTTAAAACAATTCTACTCTTTTATTTTTCTATTTTTTTTAAATTTAATACTTTTTACATAAACTAAAACAAATAATAATACTAAGTTGCTCACCTAGGGTTAATTAAGCAAACAATCAAAAATACCTAGATGAATATTAAATTACGTTCAGGTAATCAGAAAGAAACAATTTTTCCTATCTCAGATTTTCTTGAATTTTGATTTCTTAATTTCTTTAGGTAGGAACTTAATTAACTTAGTTTTCATTGGTATATTCTTGGACAATTGCAATTATTTTTCTCATTCATCTTAAATGAAAATACAATATGCATGATAGGATGATGATCATTAGTCGTAGAATTAAATTTGTTGAATTTTTCTTGCCTCTTTTAACTAATAACTTCATGCTTTCTAGTATGATTATTAGACATATTATGCATAGATGGATGATAATAATGAGTCATATAATTAGAAGTATGAAAAGAATTATCAACATGGATAGCAGTCAACAAAAGTCTACACTTTGGTCTAATATGACCTTTCTTACAACAATGATGACAGAGAGGCACAAACTTAACAATTTTTTCAATTATAGATGCAACAGTTCTTTTTGTGTAATAAGTAACAATAGGAGTAGAGTTAGAATCCCTTATAAGTTTCGTCTTTGATGTTGGAGGTTTATGTGTAGCATTTGAAAATGATGGCTTAGAGTACTTATCTATATATCTTAGACCTTTCTTGTTTCCAAAAGATTTTCCATAATCAAGAACTTTGTTAATCTTTTTAGTACCAATTGTTTGACTCTTCATAGCTTCCTTTGATTGTCCAAGTTCTTGCATAAGATTCTTGTTTTCTTATTTAAGATCTACAAGACTTGAATTCAAACCATCAATAAATTCAAACAATTCATTTTTTTCTTTTTCAATAATTGAAGAATTTATTTAATAGGATTTAAGTTTATCACTTAGTTTAGTTTAGTTACTTAACAAATAACATATCCTTTTCTTTCTTAGAGCCAACTAAATCTATAATCAGTTCATTAAGACTATTAGCATTTAATTTATTTAGTAGAAATTCAAAATCACTTTTCTCATAGTCCGAATCAATTTCAAACTTAATGGAGTATCCATTAATAGTTGCAATAATGCCAAATAGTTAGTACCATTGTTTTTTGATTCATTTGAATTGGCGTTGTCATTTTATAGTGTAGTATTAAAAGCTCTTCCAATTCTTTTATTTTATTAGCTACAAAATGATAAATCCATTTGCATTCAAAACATTTTAGTCCAATGGGTTTAGATTTATTACTTTCTAAACTCATAGGTTTGAGTTCTCTTGGATTTTGATCCCTTGAACGACTTGGTTGCTAGTTAGGCTATAAGTGTTTTGGTCAAAGATTTTCTTGAGTCTTTCGGTTGTAAGTATCAATTCTTCATCACCTTTATCATTATATTATCACCATTATCAATCATGGCATTGTTAAAAGTGACACCTTTGTTCTTTATAGGAGTTTGAAAGCTCATTTCAAAGGTTTGAACTGAGCTCATAAGTTTCTCTATTTTGAGGATGTCAACATCCTTGTTTTTATCAATAGAAGTGACCTTCACATGAAAGCAATCTGGTAATGAACAAAGAATTTTTCGAACCAACCAGAATTCCTTAATTTTCTCTCTAAGATTTGAAGAGGTGTTAGAAATATCACATAATTTAGCATAAAATTCAAATAAGGTTTCAGCTTCTTCCATCCTAAGGTTTTCAAGTATTCCAATTATGCTTAATAGTATTAACATTAGAGACACGATGTAACTCATCAATAAACATAGCATAAAGATATCATTAATTCCTTTTTTATTCCATTTACTACCTGTTTTATCTTCAATACTCAGTTCGTTTCTAGATTTAAGTGTCACAATATTTTCTTTGGTGATCATAAGTGGTTCCCAACCATATATAATAGAATTTCACATACTCTTATCTAGAGAACATATAAAGACTATCATATGGGCCTTCTAATATGGGTAGTTAGACATCATAGAAAAATGCATGGGTTATGGAAGAACCCTCTCTCAAATGATCCATAATATGGTTCTAGGAAAATACTAAGTATATCAAGTGATCCGCTTTGATACCAATTGAAATTTTAAAGTTACGAATATAATTAACTAGAGGGGTGAATAAGTAAGCTTTCGAATTATGACTAATTAAAAAAATCACAAGCGGCCAGACATGTAATCATGTGTAAATTATATAAAAAAGAAATAAATAATAACTTAACACATAACATTTTAGCTAAAAATAACCTAAGTTATAACAATGACGTAAGATGAAAACCACTAGTCCATGAAACCACCCAACTATCCACTATGAAAATTAATGTTCAATTATAAGGCCAGGTTTTATACTACCTTCAAGATAAAGCCCCCAAAGTAATCTACTTACAAGCCACTACTTATTTCACGTTCTTCAAAAGATAGTTCTATGGATTCAAACCAATGTTATAATCTCTCGAATCCCATGAGAAATTGAACCCATTCGTGAGCACTTGAAAAGTTAGCATAATAACACAAGTGCAAAGTATGTTCTAGAGTTATTCAATAATGAAAAATCTTAGCTATAAGATTTAAGAATAAGTTAATTTAAATCATCTAGAAATCCTAGAATAGAAGTTTAAGCATAAGTTCAATAAAAATAGCTTTTTTGAAGTTAAATAATCAAATTAAATAATTATGATCACACACAAAATTATTTGATCCATAAGAAGAAGCTATATAGATATATAATCATAATATCATAAATTAAATAGACTCATTAATCAATCAAACATAACCTTACAATGTTTGATATATTAATTTAAAAAAAAAACTAAACAAAATATGATATAGTTTATTTAAATAGAGAGAGAGAGCACAAAAATAATTTGAAGAATACAATAAATGTGGTTAATTTCAATATGGAGCATTTGGTTGTTTTTATAAGAAGATAAAACCTAATGCCAGGTTAAGGACCAATTATCATTATGTCCATCAAAAAATTCATAAAGCAATAATTAATAGTGACAATATGGTAAAAGAACATTTTGGCTCAAGTAAACAAATATGTTATAAGTTGAAACCTTAACCACTCGATCGATCCAGTCTAGGCTCGATCAATCAAACCTATAAAATTGATCGATCAAAACCCTTTTTTCGATTGATACAACAATGATTAAAATAAACCTAAGACTAGGTAGATCGAACACAATCGAATCTCGATCAATCTAGTACCTCAATCGATCAAACATAGATTGTATAAGATCAACTCTCGATCGATCTAACCCTTCGATCGATTGAGAAATACATATACTAAATGTTCCTAAGTGTGTAATATGTACTCTAATGTGTTTAAGAGCAAGTTTATACCTAAAATATATTGACTTGAAGCTCGAAAGTTTCTTTGGCTTAAATAGTAAACGTAAAAACATGCCTAGAAACTAGTTTACATTTAAATATTTTGTTCACAAATATCACCAATACTCATATACCTTAGAATAAAACATGGTTGAGCAGATTGATGAATTTGAGGATAGATTTAAAGATACTAGACATGAAGTTCTAGAAGAGGTGGAATTCCTTGAAGTAGATGATGAAGAAAGGTTCATTGGAATAGTGCAAAGGCTTCTCTTAATTCCAAGGGAAAACAAGACAACTCAGAGGCATGTGATTTTTGCAATAAGATGTACAATCCAAAAGAAGGTCTAAAACATTGGTCGAGGCTATGGGTTTGCTAACAACTAAGCATCCAAAGCCTAACAATGTTGGTTGGATTAAAAAGGGACTATAATCTAAAGTGATTGAAACTTGGCAAGTTTCTCTATCTATTGGAATCTTTTACCAAGAACTAGTGGATTGTGATGTTCTAGACATGGATTCTTGCCATGTTGAAAGGCCCTTGCAATACAATAAAGACACAAATAACAAAGGAAAATATGATACTTATTACTTTGTGTGGCAAGGAAAGACTATAGTGTTAGTTCCACAACAAGAGAATAGTATGGTACAAACTAGCAAGTCTCATAGTGTTCCCTTGATGTTAAACATTGGTGGATATGAAGTGATCAAAGAAGTGAGTCTATTGCCTATGTTATTTTAACTATTATGTTAAATGAGTTTGAGAATATGAGTCTTAAAGAGCCACTTGACGAGCTTCCACTATTAAGAAATATCCAATATAGACTAGACTTAATCTTTGGTTCCAAACTACCTAATCTTCCCCATCATAGGAAGAGCCTAGAAAACAAAAAGGCTTACAACAGATTATGGATGGTTTATTAACCAAGAATCTTGTCTAAGAAAGAATTAGTCCTTGTGCTATTCCAGCACTCTTAGTCCCCAAGAAATATGGCAAATACAGGTTGTGTTTAAATAGTAGAGTCATAAACAAAATCATTGTCAAAGATCATTTTCCAATAGAGATGAAGAAGGTTGACCATTGTTGGATAGATCGGAGGGTTCTATTGTATTCTCTAAGCTACACTTAAGGAATGGGTACCATCAAATAAGAATTAACCCAATGGATGAATGAAAAACAACTTTTAGGACAAGGGAATGCCTCTATGAATGAAAGTAATGATCTTTAGGTTATGCAATGCTCTAAGTACCTTCATGAGACTCATGAACCAAGTACTTAAGGCTTTTATTGGATGCTTTGTATAAGTTTATTTTGATGGCATCATGATTTTCAACATGAATGAGGAGGAATAATTTAAATACTTGAGGTGTAAGTTGAAGATTTTGAGAGAAAACAAAATCTATTTGTATCTCAAGAAGCGTGAATTCTTCACTAAGAGCTTATTTTTCCTTCGTTTTGTGATTAGTTAAAGAGGTATTTCTGTGAAAAAGAGAAAAGTAAAAGTTGTATACGATTCGCCTGAATCTAGGAATGTATAAGAGGTTAGGGGCTTTCATGAGTTTGCAACCTTTTACACAAAGTTCATTAGGGGTTTTAATACACTCATGACTCTTATCATAGACTGCTTGAAGAAAGGGAAGTTACAATGGGGACAGGACTAACAAGAATGTTTTGCCTTGATCAAAGATAACTAGTGCTCAAGTGTTAGAATTACCTAATTTTGATTCGACATTTTAGGTTGAAATTGATGCTTTTAGTGTGGGAATTAGAGCTATTTTAATGCAAGAAGAAAGGGTAATTGAGTACTTCAATAAGAAACTAAATTAGTCCAAGCAGAGTCCACTTATGTATAAGAATTTTATGCACTAGTGAGGGCTCTAAATCATTGAGAGCACTACTTGGTTCATAAAGACCTCATCCTACCCAGTGACCATCATTGCTTTCAATTCCTCAATTCACAAAAAGCACTTGAACAAAAAAGTGGGGCAATGTTTTTGCAAAAGTTATGCTTTGTATTTAAACATTGGAATGGGAAATTACATGTAGTTACTGATGTGCTCAGTAAAAGAGAACACATATTGACCACCATCCAACGTAAGACTACTTGTTTTGAGACCTTGAAAGAGTTGTATCAAGACGATGAAGATTTTGCTAACATTTGGAGACATGTGTAGAAAGAACATCATTGGGATTACTTTTTACAAGGGTTTTTGTTTAAGAGATGAAGATTATACATTCCCAAAATTCCTTTTGGAGAAGATCTACTCAGAGAATACCATATGGGATGGTTAGTTGCTTATTTTGGAAGAGGGAGAAGCACTTACAGTAAACTACAAGACAGAAAGATAAGCCATTCGGGATTTGTAACAAGGTTAATCCCAATGCTTATGTCCTTGAGCTCTCTAAAGATCTCAACATTTCAGTCACTTTCAATGTAAAAAGATATGTTTGAATGTTTTCCACCTAATAAAGGGGTTTTCCTCCGGCTGTCTCTACTCATAAAAGTCTACTTTTCAAGAGGAGGTAGACAACTGATACATGAGATGTTTTGTTTATTTTATTATTGTTGTTGCTATATATATATATACTTTAATATTTGTTATTGTTATTGTCGTTTTTGATTTTTGTTATCATTAATTTTTGGTTTTTGCTGTCGTTTTTGTATTGTTTAGTTTGAACCCGAGAGTTATTTACCCTTTAGAGTTTAGTTATACAAAACTTGTGTTTTGTATAACCAACTAGTTACTATATCTAGAAGAGAAGCGGACACTTTTGGCATGACTTGCAAATTGGTTTGGATTCCTTTCAATGAAAATCCTCTTAAGCATCCTTCTCCCTTAGAGTCGTGCTCATAAATCATATTGTTATATAAATATTATCACAATTAATTTGTTAAATAAATCAACAAAAATGATTATGCATATAAGTTTTTTTCTTTCAAAATTCCATAGTAATATTATTAAAAAAAAATAGTTGAAGATTTTTAATATTTTTAAACACAAAAATATCACATTTAATATCTAATTCATACATTTTTATTATTAAAAAAAATATGATATATTATTTTATTTTAAATATCGTTAAATTATATTTAATTTAATATTATTAAAATATTATTATTATAAATTTTTTGAAATATCTCAGTTTAATTTGTAACATCTTAAAATTTAAAATTTTGTTTCCTTTTTCATAAGTTTTAAACTTTACTATTTAGATGCCTTCCTTTATTAAGAGTCAATACTTTTTCTTTTATCCGATTATTGATTGATATTCTATACAATTCATAGATTTTTATTATTAAAAAAAATAAAATATTATTTTATTTAAATATTATTCAATTATATATCATTTAATATTATTAAAGTAATATTTATATGATTATAAATTTTAAGAATATTTAATTTTTAAAATTTCTCAATTTAATTTTTTAAAATTTTAAAATTTATTACTTCATTACCATTGTCAACTTAAAAAATTTTGTTTACCCCTTTTTTTTATAAGTTGTAGCTTTAACTATTTATATGCCTTCCTTTATTAAGAAGCAATCCTTTTATTTATTTTATTAATATTATTGTTATTATTGTTATTAATATTATATATTTAATTCATTTAAATTTCATTTATAACTTACTTCCAAATATTTTAATATTAAATTTGTATAATAATATATGAGATTAGATTTGATTGTTCAACTTATTCAGTCTTGAAAATTTAAGTTCCATGGTGGTCATATACTCAAAAGTTCTGTAGAAGCTTCGTGCCTCGAATATATTCGAGTCCCGCCTCTCCTTTTTCAATCTTCAATTATTCCAACTAACAGCACCGTGTTGTCCCAGTCTTATTACAACAGATCCTACGAAATAAAATAATAAAATATATAATTAATATTGATAATCAATAATAAAATAGACATACGAAAACAAATTAAAAACAAAGAAAATAGAAATACCTCCTCGACAGACGATAACGACAGTGACGACGGATATTAATGGTAACGGCCATCGGAACCGTCAATAAGAAACGGTGAAGCTTACGGCACAAACAATATAGCATACGAATGCTGCAAAAACCAATAGATTGAACAAAGTCACAATGCTGATCCGATAAAAAGAATTGTACTAACAGTTTTAACAAGTTCTTATTAGATCTGAATTTCAGATCTTATTAATCTCAAAATTTGTAATTAAATTTCATTTTTAAGTCTAAATTTTATATTTTGTATGTGAGATTTATGTATCAAAAAATGTCCTTCCATAGCAAATGATATGTATGTACAATAAGGGGATTTTCTTTCACTTGAGAGATCAGTCAGTGCCCCAAATACAAATAGGCTTTCGAGGTCTGCAAGTACAAAATTTCTCCTTTGTCAACTCGTCCTCCGACTGGAATCGTCCATGCTGACTCAGTACCTACCTAACAAACTCGCCCTGGGACGGCTGACTCGTTAATTGCGCAGCACACTCAATCCAACACGACAAAGAAAAGGCAAACACTCGCCGGGATCTAATACAATTCAACTGCAGAAGAATGACCAGTAAATGAACATCTGACACCAAAATCAAAGACTGTCGGCCTTGGACATGATCGAAAGTCGACTAGGCCTTGCCTGAAAATCAGATCTCCTTCGTTGATGGTGTGATGATGGATGAATCAGAGCCGTTAAAGCTCTCTTTACCCACTCACCTTCCACACCACCAATACGCACAAGAGAGTTCTTCATCGCCGATCTGCGCATATTCAACCGTGTTGAAGGATATGACGTCCCATGATGATGATTCCCAACATTGCTCGTATTCTTGTGGAGGCTACAACGAAACGATCCAGGATGTGATGTCGGAGAGCACATACATGACTTTTTCGACATGGAGATAGGCCCTTTCTGCTTGGAAGCACTGATGGATCGATTGGGAGAGATGGAACGGTGCTCGATTGAAAATCGAACGGAAGAAGAGATAGAATGTGAGGTATAGAGGTTGACACGTGTTGGGGAGGTCGACCTGTGATGATGATAGTGATGGTCGTGATCACCATGGCTGAAAAAGGTAGATGATGGAGAAGAGAAACTAGATCCAGTGGAAGAAGCAAAAGCCGAAGCAGTAGTTGAGAATAAGGAATTAGAAGGTGGAGAATAAAATCTGCCACAAGGTGAGAGAGAGCGAAGAACTGGTCCGCTCGATCTGGTTTTTGGTCTAGATGATGAAGCAGCAGCCATTGTAGAAGAGAAAGATAAGAGAAAACAGTTTTTTCGGTATTTGGTTTTTTCAAAGGGCCCCTTAGGGGATTGGTTTGGCAAACCTAACGAGTCTCAAACGCTGCATTTATAGGTTAAAGAGAGAAAGGGTAGATGGTAATTAAGAGATATATATAGGGGTATTTTGATAAATGACTAACGTTGTGTGAGTTTCACTCGACGTGGTGGTAGGGTTTCTGTTAGGAATCTCATCCAACGGTTGGATTGACTTGGACTGCACGAACCGACAAAATTAGGAGCCGTTTGTTTAAAGTATTTTCTGGCAGCTGTAAATTCTGCCACGTGTGAAGGAAAACTCGCCCATAGGTTTTGTAAAAACCAGAGCTGTGATGCGAATGCTTCGTATTCTTTACTTTGTAATGTGTGCCGTTCGAACATCGCAAAAAGTCACAATTTTGTAGGGAGATCATTTTATTTTTATTTTTATTTTTATTTTTATTTTTATAAAAAGAACTATTTTATTTTTAATATTATATATATATATATATATATATATTTATTTAGATCGTGTAAACTTACATTACTTCAATTTTCAAATCACATTCAAATAAATCTTATCTAATTGATTTTTTTTTTAAATTAACAAGTTGTAAAATAAATTAAATCAAATAGTAAAAATTTTAGTTAGATGTAAGAATATGAATTTCCCTTTTAAGAACCAAAATGTAGTAATTCGATTTTGATCCTCGATGAAAATGCCCCCGTAACAAATGGGGTGAGATTTGTAATTATTGATCTTATCCTATATGATCCTTATTTTTTATAATTTGTTTTTTAAATAAATTATATATTAATAAAATTTTATAATTAAATTAAATAATTTTTAATTAAAAGGAAATAATTTTATAAACAAATAAATATTTTAATAATGAAGATATAATATTATGATATATTAAATAAAATTATATTTTAATAGTTATTAAATTAACAAAACATAGCTAGTATATTTAAATTTATTAAATTTAATTATTATTAAATAAAAAAAAATTGAGATTTTATGAGTAATCAAAATATTAAATTAATTTTACTTCCTAAAATATCTATACTTTTAATGGAGAATTATTACCCCATCCCACCCCCCATTTCCCATGTGTAGTTATATGTTTGCTTTATTGTTTAAGTTGTGACATATGTTTTGTAATTGTTTTAAAACAAAATATATTTATACAAACTTTTAGCATGTAATTTGTATCACATATATAATATAATAATAGATATTATGTAAAAAAAATATATATATAATTTTAAGCTTTAAAAGTAGCCATATGTGAAGAACAAATACTAATTTAAACATATTTATTTATATATTATAAATCATTAAGCTTATATATTTAAAAAAATAAACACTAATAATTATATATAAATTAAAAGAAATATAAATTAAACTTATATATATATATATATATATAGGTTGTTTTGATTTTCATTGATTCTTGATTTAAATTAATTTGTATTTAATAAATTCCTTAAAAATTAAAAGCAAATCAAACAAATAATGTTTTGTAATCAATAAAATCGAGTAAGATATTAATTTGTATTGTTATATACGATGAATGTTTTAGAAACAATCCATTATTAGTTACATCTTATACATATCATTTGTCTTTAACGACGAAACCTTTACATAGAATATTAAATAGATAAATATATATATATATATATATATATATGTAATCTATATAAATTTTGAATATATTAATCTATATAATTAATCTATCATTAAAGTCAATTCTATCAGTTAAGAAATTTTAATCTATATAATTAAAATAAATGGTTAATGTATATTTATTAATGTTTTTCAAGTATTATATATATATATATAATTTACTTTAAATATATCTAATTTTTTTAACTTCTATATAATTTTTACATAAAAACATAGTATAACTTATAAAAAAAATATAATTATTAATTATTTTTAAGATGTAAATATAAAAAAATAATCATTAAATTTATTATAAATATATTATTATTTTTATCTTAAAATATATTAAAAAATTATTAAAAAATTATACATGTTTACGGTTAAAATTTAATATATATATATATATATATATATTCTTTTAAAATTTGTTGTTAATCTTTTTCTTCACCAAAATTAACCTTACTCTTTTGGAACAATGACATGTACTCGATCTCCTCCTGTTATTCGATGAGCTCATTAAAGATTCACTTTCCATTGAATCATAATCTTCAAAATCATTGACAGGTTACATGAGGAAAGTGTTAAAAGAGATGTCTAGGCCAATATACCTACTAAATGACAATTTTTCAATTAAAAAAAAAATCGTCTTTTATACATAGCGACGGAGAACGTACAAAAGTAGGGGTAAGGATGTGTCAATTGGTGATTCGTCCTTATCATCATATCCTTCTATCTACATACTGATTGAGGATTTTAGTTGCTTCTTTGGATATTTATAGTAGCATATTCTTTTCATAGTTGTATACGTATTGTTTTCATTTATTTCCTTCTTTATATATATATATATATATATATATATATATATATATATGGTTTGTTTTGACCTTTTTTTGTTATTTCATTTTTCTGGGTTTATTTAAGTAAGGAGTTGTTAAATTTATAGTTATTAGATTCATCTGTTTGTATGTAGGTGATAATGCATTTTAGTTATTTTGGACTTGAGAAAGAGATATCAGACAGCTGTTATTATTATTTTTTTGAACGTTTTAAATTTGAATTTATTCTCTTATTTCGAATTTATTTTTATTTTTATTTTTGTTTTGTTTTTCTTCTTGTATTTTTTCATTGAAATGATTGACTTCTCTGTCTAGTGGTGGAATCATGATTGAAGTTATTATATTGTCTTATTGAAGGTTTCAAAGCAATGAGAGAGAATGAAAAGAAAATGAGACTATATGAGAAGCAATTCAATATATATATATATATATATATAGTCATCTTAAGATATTCGGTGAAAAGGAAGATTAATAGTGGACTTTATGAATTTTTAGATTTTTTTTTAATCTTGAACCACGCATGGAAGAAGACTAACAAAACGTTATATTTGTAACTTTTTAATAGTCTGTAACAAAAAAAAATTCATTATCACATTGGTAAACATTTTCCATTGATTTTGAGTAAGTGGTGAGATGATCTTTATTCAAAAATAAAAAATTAAATTATAATTTATCATAATCAATTACAACTTAACTAAAGGTGAAAACGAAAATAATGTCTTTGCAACCTAACTAAAAACGCACAAAAAAAAAGCATTGAGACACAAAAAAAAATATCCAATGACTAATAGGACAACAACACAACCAACAAAGATTAAATAATACAAACTATATATAATCTAGATAAAAAGTATTTATAACAATTTTATAAAAGATAGATAAAAATACAAAATAAAATATAGATAAGTAACGATAACTACTTACAAATGGCATAACAAGTTTAGAATTGAAAAATGAATTAACTTATACTTTTATTCTTTAAACATAGTTTAGGGGTGAAGAACATATGACATATCTCACTTATATAAATTCCAAATCTATTTTTATTCATTTTAGTTATTTTGCTTAGTTTATTTTCTTCAAGAAAATAACAAAAAATCTTTTAATTTATTATAATATTGTAGGTTTTTTTTAACTAGTAATTAATTAATTAATTTTGTTCAATCTAATAACCCTTCTATTGTATTACTATCTAAGCATGTTTTTGAAAGATAAGATTAAATATTGTACTTACTCTCTTGAGTATAATCCGACTAAAAAAAAGATAATATAAAAAGGTGGCATGAATTTTCTCAAAGATAAAGAAAATTAAGTCACCCACGATTTACAATATCAAAGATTAAGATTGTTTCATAGTAACGAGGATGCATTTAAGTAAACGTAATTTGTATAATAATTGATTATATATAACTAAATAATTTATATAAAATACTATATAATGTCCATTTACATAAATAGTAGTTTCAGTACTTTCAATATGTATAACGATCATAATCGTGAGTGATAAATGTTGTGTGGTTTTTAACTTAATTAGCGACTTTTTAATGTTGGGCTAGATGACTTGTATCTTGGAGTCATAACACTGTAATTAATTGAAAGATGTGAAATTCATTCTATCGATTTTCAAATAGTAGAGAGCAATTCCATTATTTAGGGTTGGGAGGCTTAAAAAACTGTGCATAATTCTTTATTTGATCATGAATAATTGTTCCTTAAAGAATCATAGGCACACAGAATGTTAAGTTTCACATTGACCAGAAGTTAAGATTTTGAGTAGTTTATAAGTTTATACAACCCTTAACTCTATAAAGCCTTATTGGGTTGAGTCAGGTATGAATTTCTAAGTTGCTATCAAAGTTGTGCTCCTAGTTTCTTCGCTCTCATCGGACAACCAACCGATGTAAGGCGGGGGCTATTAAGTCCCACATCAACCAGAAGTTAAGATCCTGGGTAATTTATAAATCTATGCAACCCTTAACTTTATAAGATCTTATTAGGTTGAATTAAGCATGTGTTTCTAAGTCGAATAATGTATAATTGAAATGGTAAAACAAATATTATAGCCTAGGGACTAGATTTGTAAGCTACATCTTCTAATGTATTATTCACAGCATCCGATTGTTTAACATTAGTATTTGTTCATCTTTAAGGAGTGATCCTCGTTCTAGAACCTTCTTCCCTTCAAAAATATCAAAATGCTCACCAAAAGTGAAAGAGTCAAAACATTTATGGAATAATGAAGTTACAAAGTCTATATCTAACATTATTGGTGGAAAGCAAGAAGATTTTTTTTTACTGTGAATAGAGTTATGGTATGAATGAAAACAATTATAATTCTGATTATCTTCTTTAAATACTTTTTTTAAGAGTAAATAACAAATATACCATTAAACTTAAGGTATTTATATAAATTTAATACTTAACTTTATGCTATAACGAATTTGCCACCAATTTTTTTTATTTTACAATCTATTATTTTCATGACAAAGTTCGATAATATATTTGTTAGTTTATTCTTTTTTTTATTTTTTTTAAATAATCATTACATATTTTTAGGTGAGTTATCATTCACATCCTTTAGATTCGGTCATTTGTGTCATTTAATCCTTTATATTAATATGTTATCATTTAATCACTTAGCTATGAAAAATGGGTTAATTAAGAACAAATTATATTATTTTAATAATTTTTTTATTAAAATATTATTATTTTATGTCGAGTGATTGAAGCATGAATAAAATACAAATTTTTAATAAAGATAAAAATGAAATTTAATATGAAATTATTATTTTTTAAATAACAATAATAATATACAAATAAAAAGTTATTTAAATTTAAATTTTATTTTTTAATAAAAATTAAAAATCAAAAAACCATTAAAATAAAACAATTACAATTAACAAAATATTGAAACACATATTTTGTGAATTTTTGTCCATAATAATTGTTATTTTGTCATTATTAAAGACTCATGTTTTAATCATATTTAATCACTTGGACACAAAAATAAAATTTTAATAAAAAAAATCATTGAAATAGTATAATTTGTTTTTAATTGATCAATTTTTCATAATTAAAAGACCAAATATCATCATTTTTAGTTTAAAAGATTAAACGATATATATGATTTAATCTAAAAGATTTCTTTTTTCATTTAATCTATAAGAGAGCTTGTATAAAAACATATATAAGAAATACTTGCAACAATATCTTCAAATGACATCAAATCAAATTGTGAGCATGCGGATTGCTTCTAAACTTCCCAAGAAAACAGAGAATTTAAGAGTAAGCACTTACATCTCCTCCAAAAAGTGTTTAGCCTTTCATGTTGCTTGATTGGGTTGGTTTTTTATAAGATCAATCACAGTTCTGCAATCTCGTTCCATTATAACGAATTGATGTTAATAGCAATAGCTAAATCAGTTCAGTGGCCAAACACTACTACAAAACAGACTTTTAAAGTCGGTTAATACGATGACTTAAAAATGTAAAGTCGGTTCAAATGTTGAATCAACTTTAAATTTTTAATTTTTTTTTACAAAATTTACTCATTTTTTATTATACTCAAATAAAAACATGTATTCAATCACTACATAATAGCAGAAAAAAAACCAAAATCTGTTTAACAAATAGTTTAAATAATACAAATAATTAAAAAATAAAATATTAATTAATAGTATAAAAATTACCATGGTGTTCTTGAATAACATAGGGAATCTAAAAGATAAGTTAGAGAGGAAGAAAACCCACTAACTAGCGCTAGAATTGGTGGTCGAAGGTGGCTGAAAAATGAGAAAGAATGGAGGAGGTTTTAGGTTTTTGAGAGTTATGCAGCGCTTAAAATAGTGTTTGTTTGGGAAAAAAGAAAAGAAAAGGAAAGATACACGTGTGTAGCATCGGTTCTACGTGTCAACCGATACTATCCAAGTAGTTCGTAGTGTCAATTGACGTGTCGAACTGACGCCACACATGGACGTAACGTCAGTTCTACATGTCAACTTAAAGTGTAGCGTCGATTTGACACGTCAATCAATGCTATGTATAACTTCAGTTCTACAACGAATCGACTTTAAATTCATTATAGATCGAGTTTTTTCAACCGATTTTATATATCGATTAAAATACCCCTTTTTGTAGTACAGAAAGAAACAACTCTCGCATCGGCTTCCTTTGCATTCCAAGTTTGCAGCATATTCCAATCACATTATCATGACAATCTAATGTACTGTACGCAAGTTATAGATGCAGATTACACAAGTATCGTTTCATCAAAAAAAAAAACAGACTGATAGATTAATTTCACAGAAAGCCATATGATTAGCTCTGCAAACTTGTTGTCTGATTTTCAAAAGATAATCTCTTGGAGCAGACCCAACATAGACTTTAAGAACTGTTATTCATTTTGTGACACGATTGTTGATTTGTTGTCCGTGAGCTATTACTTTTAGAATTTAGCTAAGGTGACAACAAGCTTCTCAAGAAATGTGAAGAACAATTGGTAAAAAAAAAGTTGTAAAGCGCTTACGTATCCCTCTCCCAGAAAAACTTGCGTAAACATAAGCACCCCATCTTGCCGTGTTTTGAAGAGAAGTGATTTCAAGAAAAGTGGTTTAAAAGGAAATAATTTGGTTAAAAGGGATTCTAAGATAAGTATTTAGATGTTAGGGATAAAAATATTTAAAGTAGTACGTGTGGTACTAAAGTAATTATTTTAAGAAAATAACATACATCATAAACTACTCTCAAAAAGTACGTATTAATTATTTTCTCAAAATCATTAATAATGCTTCACAAATTTTGAGAGCACTTTTCTTAAACATTACCAAACATATTGTGTTTTTGGTCATTAGGAACCACTTTAACATAAAAGAAGAGAAAAAGAGGCAATGGTTGATTCTCATTGATTTTCTTGCAATTGCTACTATGTGACAGGATAGCTTGATACTGTCAACAGAACTTTTTAAGGGCAAGACTAAAAGTTCTCCCCAATTTCTATTACAAAAGCAGAAATGAATATTGAGCAACAGTTAATGTTAATAGGGCAAGCAAAAAAGTAAAGAAAACACCACAGTAGTGGACATATTTAGAAAAAGTTACATTAAAAAAGGGAAAAAAAATATTAAAATGAAGGGCAACAAATTACAAGGGCCTGCCAACCTTTTATGCTGCCAAAAAAAAAAACAGAGTGGAGATTGCATACGAATAATGCAGAAAAGGTGCGGTATCAATCCACCTTCTCTATGGATAAGACTCCCAATTTGGTATATTTTCTGTGGCTTCATTTACCATCTTTACCAAAGTCACCTGCAATGTTAAAATTTGTTATGAATTGTGAATGAATCTAGAGATTATATTAGCTGGGTTCATTGCTTTTGTTCTCCTATGTTTCCATTACAAAATAACCGGAATGCATGAGAGGAGTATTTCCACCTTTTAAATTGTATTAATTGTCATCTTCACTTTTGATTCTACATTGTTATTGACTTATTATCCAGTGAGTAAGCCAAATCTGACTACTACCATGTCCCACGGTTTTGGCCTTCAACATTTCAAATAAGAAACCTCGGCTATTTCAAGACACTGAAAAACTTCTGTATGTGTTTCTAAGTCACTACTTAAACGATCTTACCTTTTTCTGTCATAAGATTTAACTTATAATTGAAAATTGATGTATTCCTATTCTTATTCCTATTCATATTCCCGTTCCCACTATAAGTCCAACCTCTGTTGCATTAGAACTGAAACTAGTCAAACTACTGTACATTGATTCAGTAATATTCCAAGTGTTCAAAGTCTGCCTAAATTTAGAAAGACAGTAGAATTTTTCCAAAAATTTCTGTAAAAAAAAAACCACTATTAGAAAAATGATTAGGTTTAGAGATTGCTTCTAATCTTTTGCTAATATTAACCAGTTATAAAGCAATATTTTAGCACAAGAGTTGCAGATAATAACATACCACACTTTCTGAAACACCAGGTGGAGGTAGGGGAAGATTTCGCGGTGGCACCTTAGTATCATATGATCTTTTATCAAATCTCCATTCTCCAATTTTTCCATACGTTAATTCACCCTGAGTGACACATAATATAGTCAGTATGATGAGATAAGTGCAACAAAATAAGTCCCTCTCCCCCTCTCTTAAGGAAACAAAAATATCTCATTTAATTATAAAAGAGAAGTACAAAGTGGACCAAAGATCAAGATAAGATGCTAATACATGAGGATTAAAAGAAGCAACGTGGATATACCGATAAGCTTTAACACCCAAACATTATGAATCACTACTAAACAAAATTTAAGGAGTTTAAATTTAGTATCAAGTCTTCAAAATCCTTCAAATATGTGTCCATAAGGCATTCTTCTAAAATATAAACAAATCTATTGGAAATAAATTATGCTAACAAATATCTCCTGACTTTGTTTGGGAAAAAAAAACATTACTCTAACAATTCATCACCAATGGAGTACCTTCAAATTGTAGTCACATCCATAAGTGTAATGAATTATGAACTTGTTGCCAACTGCTGTATCCCATGGAGGCTGAGATGTACATTACCGAAACAATAACCACCAGCAAGTTAAAACAGAATCAGAACAAAAGCATGAAATTTATATTAAGGTTGAAAGTTAACCCAAGAAAAGACTTGAAAACAAAACCATTATTTAATTAACAAGCCAAGCATAATGCTGCAAAATAGTGAATCACCACGTGTTCAAAAAAATTTAAGATGATGTCAAGTGGGTGAAAGTGACTAGCCTCAAGAAATCAAGTAGCTTTACAAATTTACAAATTATATTTTCCTTTTTTTTCCTTAGATTTTTGTACTAAACGAATTTTCGTGTTATCAAAAACAACACATGGATGAACATTATTTACAAAACTACAGCCATGAAACTACTCTCCATCTGAACCAATGAAATAAATAATTTTTCAAACCTGAATCATGAAATCCTTGTATAAGATGTTACTAACACCGTGGAGAGCAGATGAAACAGCATATGCGTACCTATAAGCAGACACAAAATCAAGTTAAAAGATCATAAACAAGCTTCACAGTTGCTTTCCTAGAAGAGTTCACAAGTTAGCACGCACATTTCAAGCACCCAACCAAAAGCTTTGTCTGTTTCAGGATCCTGCTTCATGGCTATGGAAATATTCATCCAAGTAGGAGCAATCTTCTTGAGAAGTTCCTAACAATTTTTGATGGAGATTACAACAAGATGAGTCCAAAAACAAAATATATATAATACTATAATTCTCATGATGCTATATAGGTTACATACCTTCCCAACAACAACAGGGGAATTTCCAATTGGGTCAATTTTAGTTATTGGTCCCTTGTCCACAGGGAAATACTTCCTGAGAACTGATTCATACCTTTTAGGTTCAATGTAAAAGAAAGGAAATGCAGCTCCCATCCTTTCGGTGGATAAGTTTGGAATAGGCTTGACAATAATATGATCTGGCTCTGACATCAATATGTAACTGGATAATATCGTCATCAAAAGAATAATACACAAAGTCAGTCAATAAGAAAACACTGAATATGACTGATAAAGTTCTAAAATTTAGGGAGTTTAGTATCTAGTACTCTTCTTTAATGTCTGCTTGCTGAAGCCACTGCACAAAAGCCCATGGCCTGTTGAGAACAATGTAACCCTGTGTACGGTATAGACATGAGACAAGCAACCATTACCAAGTAAATTTTATTAACTTATCACTATATTCACAATGCTTATATATACTAGCAACACTACCACAGACAGACAAAAGGACAGATAATCTCATTACTTCATAGCTTTTGATAATTTTGTGACTCCCATAGCAAGAAAGCAACTAGCTTCAGCCCTAAGGGAAGTACAGTGTTCCCTTTTATGTGAGCTTAAAGATTTTCAGAAAAATTAACAAAAGAAGATTGAATACAGCATCAAGCTTGACCATTACGTGAAACTCAACTACACACTAATAATACTCAACAATCTTAAGAAATAAAAAGCCCCAATCGTAAAGATAGTTTCTGAGTAGAACTTCAAAACATTCTCAAGGTATAAGCTCAGATCACTCTCATATCAATTTTTTTTTTTTGCAGAACTTAAATAAATAAATCAATCATTTCAATTAATCCCAGCTATTTCCCCAAAACCCAAAAAAAAAAAGAGGAAAAAAGAGTACGAACCCGATCCATTCCAGCAGGCAAAGGCTGAGCAACGAAGGTGGGGATCTCATCCATGAACTGATCGGGCTTCCCAGAATGTAAAATCCTGGTGAAACCACCCATCTCAGAATTGGGTCCGTCCTTCAACTTCTTGAACCAGTAATACATAATTCTACACTGCCAGGTGTTATAGACCGAGTCAGAAGCCGTCACGGCCGTGTGAAACAGCCTTTTAGAATTGGGTCTTCCTCTGGATCTGTCTAATGGCATCTTGATTACTGGGTCTAATGAAATTGACGACATTGAATACCTGGATGGACCTGGAAATTCTTGTCTCAAAGGGGCATTTGCTGAGATTATGATGTTGTATGTTATTAGAGCTACCGAGAAGGTAATCAGTATACTGAAGAACATGTTCCCACAACCCATTTTTTTCTCTCAATTTTCAATCAATCTCACTCCTTCTGAATGTAATAAGTAGCTATACAAATTAAGCGCCTCCCATTGATCTTCTTCCTCTTTCTGTCAAGTAGAAAGAAGAGAAAGGAAGAAAGTCGTCGTCTTGTTCTTACGCGATAGTTGAAGAATAAAAAAATTAAAAAAATAGAGATAAATATTTTATAAATGAAAACAGTATATTTTACACCATCTTTTTAAAATTATATAACATATTCTAATAAATATATAAATTATACTGATAGCTTATATTTAATTATATTTAAACTCAAATAAATTATAAAAAATACATCATATATTTTATATTTTCTTATTTTTATTTAATTAAAACATTGATAGCTTTTATTTTATAAAAATAATCCAAAATATTCATTTAAATTTTAAAATTTTAAAAATTTAAAATCTTATAATTATTTTATAATTTATTGTTATTATTTTAAATTAATATATAAAAATATACTATCAATTATTTAATATAAAATAATTATTTATTTTATGTTATATATATTTTATTTTTCTTTGGTATAAATATTATTTATTATTTATTATTTATTTATTAATTTTTTTAATATAAAATTTTTATTAATTTTATAAATTTTTATTTATAATAAAAATTTAAAACTTAAAAAATAAAAATATTAATTAAATTCTCGTTATTTATATAACGTTATTAGGAGCGAATAAAAATATCTTTCTATGAGGATGCTAATTTAGTGCAAGGAGATAAATCATTAAAATAAGAATAGATAAAGTTAAAAAACACATAAATTAATATTATTTAAAATTTATAATAATAAAAATAAAATTTAATTGGAAAAAAAATTTATTTTGACTGCGCTAAGTATAATATAAAAAAAATGTATTAGTCAAAAAATATATTTTCATAATCCAATTCCATTATAATTTATTTTTAATTAATTTTTTTTCTATATTATATTTAGTATAAAATATAACTGATTATATATATTATTTACAAAAGAAAAAATAAAAAAAAATTTAAAAATTGATTCTATATATTAATTATATTTTATGGGTAAATAAAAAAAATAAAAAAAAAACTCAAAAATTAATTGATTCTACGAAGAAAAAAAATTAAATTGAAAATTAATTTTCAACGTATTAATATATTTAAAATTTATAAATTTTGTTTTTCTATAAATTTAAATGAAAAAAATAAAATAATTTATAAATATTATAGTAATTATTTATTATCAAAGAATTAAAAAAGAAAATCAAAAAGATAATAAAGACAAATCTTATAATTATTCTAAATGCATGGGTTTGCAAGTTGTGTAGGAAAATATCGTAATACCCTTAATATTTACTATTTAACTTTTTAATTTAAAAATTAAAAGTAAGTATATTTTTATATCACCGAATTTGTATTTATTATTTTTATGCTATCAAATTTTTAATTTATTATAAATATAATTAATTTTAATAGAATATAAAAATCCCAAAATACCCTCACATCCATCCGTGTTAGCCATCCTTCCCGTAAACACACTCAAAAACCACTCTCCTTTAATTTTTTTCTCCTAAAAACTCAAACCTTTCTTCATAGTTTTCTCCGAAAACACTACAAAAGCTTCATAAAGGCCAGAGGTTACTAGTAGTGACTCTTTTATCTCTATTTTCTCAAGCAACGGTATCAATACTTTGTGTAAATCAATCAATGTCAGTCAGTATTTTTGAAATTAATATTATTGGTAAAAATAATTCCTTTGTTTTTAGGTTTAGTATAAATTGTTTCAAATATTGGGTTGATTTGGACGAAAATAAGGGTGGCGACAATAATGGAGTTGGGGTGAAAATTCGGAAGAAGAGTGGTTTTTAGGTGAGAATTTTCTTTCATTTTCTTCAATTAGTTTCTCAAGCCCTTTTTCCATCAACTTTTTTTTTCTACCTTTGTTCAAAAAAGTAATTTCCTTATATCATATTCACCATTTTTTAAAATTCTAATTAAGAGTATTTTGGATATTTTTCTATTCCAGCATAAAAATTTATAAAGGAAGATATATAACAAGATGAACTTGAAGAAGTAAAGTTAAAAAAATAATTGTTTCCTTCAACACTATTCAAAACATACTCGACGAAAAGTAACGAGAGAAACTAGTTCCTCTTGTAATTGTTAGTTTTTTTTTTTCTTTTTTTTTTTATCAAAACTCTTATTTTCAACAGTTCAAAATTTTTATAAAGGAGAGAATAGAAAACATGAGTGGCAAAAATATTTGAGCTTTTAAGAGAAAGCAAAGAATTGAGAGTGGTTTTTGGGTGGGTTCGCAGGAGGGGGTGATTGGTGTAGATAGGTGTGAGGGTATTTTTTATTTTTTATACGTACAAATGCTAAGTTCATTAAAAATAACTATAACTAATCGATAGTATATTCCTAACAAATTAAAAATTTAATGACATAAAAATAATAAATAAATATTTGGTATTATATTTGTAAAACCCAATAAGCTAGATGGTATAAAAATATGTTTACTCAATATTGTGTGGCATGAGAAAAGTTATAGTTTTTTATTCTAAATTTTCATGCATAATGTATTTTTGAAGTTCTAGTTTTTTTACACTAAACTTTTATATTTTTAATAAAAATTAATTCATGGAATCATAAACAACACATATAATTACTTAATCAAAATGTAAAAATTAAAATTTCAAAAACTTTCAGTTTTAATCATTTTACCATTATTTCTTAACTTTTTTAGTATTTTTAATTAAAATTAATTCTCAAGATAATAACTTAATCATGGATTAAAAGTTAGAATTTCAAAATACTCCAATTATAATTATTTAATCATCATTTCTTAACTTTTTTTTATAAAATGAAAAAACAATTATAAAATATATTCACTTATTTTGGTCTTATTTCTTCTAAACTTTAGTTTTTTTAATTAAACATAATTACACAAAAATTTAAAAACTACAATTTCAAAATAAAAATATTTGCATGATTTAATCATCTTTTTATAAAAAAGTATTATAAAATTAAAATATTTTAAAATTTTCATATAATTATTTTGGTGTCACTTCTTCTAGACTTTAATGTTTTTAATAAAAATTAATTTTTTATGAAATGATAAATAACAAACATGATTATTAATTTATAAATTAAAAAATATATAATTTAAAAATACTACATTTTTAATTATTTAATTACCATTTCATAACTTTATTTTATATCAAATTAAAATAATTACATATTGTTTATAGTATTTTGGTTAAAATTCTTCTAACCTTTCATGTTATCTATTAAAATTAATTATTCGGAAAATAATAAATAAAAAACATACTTAATTACTTAAAAAAAAAGAATTTTAAAGACTTTAATTTTAATTATTTAATCATAATTACGTAACTTTATTTTATATAAATTAAAATAATTAAAAGTTACATACAATATTTTGATAAAAATTCTTCTAAACTTTAATATTTTTAATTAAGATGAATTATTTTTTGAATAATAAATAATAAACCTACTAACTTAATTAAAAATTTAAAACTAAAATTTTAAAATTATTCAATTTAAATTATTTAATCACCATTTCATAATTTTTTTATATAAAATTAAAATAATTATATATTTCATATAGGGTAAAAATTCTTTTAAACTTTAATTTTTTTAATTTAAATTAATTATTTGTAGAATAATAAATAAGATACAAACATACATAATAACTTAGTTAAAAATTAAAAATCATAGTTCAAAAAAATTCAATTTTAAAAATTTAATCAATAACTTTCGTCAAAATTTAGCAAAGTTGAGTTATTAATGTTAGAGCTTTACTCCCATAGATCCTCATGTATTGTGTTCCTCTTGAAGACGATGTGTATGAACCACAACAGTTGGATCTCACTAACCCAGATACAGACTGAGTTGATGACTTAATTTCAACTTTTCGACTCAGTAGCCTTATTTCTTGGACAACTGTTCTACTCTCGGGTGAGTTATCAACTCTATAATCAACCTCCATATAAGCATTAACCACATCTTTGAAACTAAATATCAAACCACAAGATAATCTAATCTTCGAGTATCTATAAATCCTATAAATTTATTGTAGGTAGTTAAAGTGCCTTACAAAAAACTCTGGACTATATATCGAAGGGTAGTGATATATTAGATTTTTTTATGTGAAAAATCGAATCAAACAAAAAATATTAAAAAATCTCTATATACCTTGTCAACATTTCATTAACACCTCGCTAAACCTCGTCACCATTGTTGTCAAGTTTTTTGGTAAGTTCTTTGAAATGGCTATAAAAAGTGGTGAAATTTACCTATTTATCTCACACATATTTTCCCCTCTTTTTCTCTTTTCTAGAATTTTCTCTCTCTAAATTGTTTGAATTTTTTGACACATTTTGGAGTGTATCTTAAGGATAAAATATCAATAATTTTGAGTTTGGAAGACGGTGAAATAACTTTTTAGATAGGCTTTATATATACATGTATTATTTTTATAAACAAAATGTCATGTATTATATGTTACAAATAAAAGTGAAAAACCATGTCATTATTTTATTATTATTATTATAATATAATAAATGTTGTTTAAAAATAAAAAACTCGTTATAAATATGTTATTGTGCATACATTGTAATTTTTTTGTATATTAATGGAGTATCAAATATTGATTGAAAATATGACATGGAATCTAAGATTTTTATTCATGCATCATAAATGGTTTTATATGTGGAAAGTATACTTATGTATTGTCTTGTGGGGTATTATACCCATGAATTACTAATTGTAGCAAACTATTTTAGATAGACTACAAGTACGCATTACATATACATGTATATTTGGAGATTTATTCGTATGTGGTATCTATATGTGACCAAATTATTGTGGTTGATATATGTGACCATGAATTATTGTGGTCGCACATGGGCCTCGAAGTTGGATCCCTCATTGTGTTTGTCATCCATTGTGGATTCGTTGACTACACATGAGTCTCGTAGTTAGACCCTTCATTGTTTTTGGAGTCAACTTATCCATAGACAAAGCCCATATGATGTTATTTGATAGATACACGTTTCCAATGTATTGTGATCGTACATGGGATCGATGGTTGATCCATATTCTTCTCAAAGTTGGACCGCACGTGTGCCCACGTATTTAAATGACCAATATGTATTGGGTTGCATACCATGCATTGTATTTGTACCGTGTGTCATATTTTGTATTGAAAAAACATGTATTGAGATACTTGTATTGTACTTTCTCTTGGTTTCCTCTAAAGCGAGGAGGTACAGGTATATCTGAGTTTATGACTAAAATCTCCCCACATCATGAACTGATGATGATTACTTCACTCGTGAAAATTTATTAAAATGAGCATGCATCATAAATATCTATTTTTTATGATTAAACTTTAGAGTAGATTCATACTGAGCTATATGTAGCTCATTCATACTCTTCCCTCATTATCCATTTGTGTTGTTCAAAATAAATACGAGGAAGATAAGATGATCATGAATAGAGAATTTTGACGATATAAAATTTGACTTAAAACCTTATTTCTTTTATTGGTTATTATAATTTATGATTAGAAACTCTAAGACTACACAGATGAATTTTAAATTGATTTTATAAGTGTTTGAATTTAAATTTTCTACTTTAAAATCAATTTTGCATTTTAAATAAAAAATCTCTAAAGGATACCCAATTTTTTTTATAAAATCGATTTTAAATGGTTTCTAAAGCAAAAATGAAAAAAGACATAAAAAGTAAACAAAGGTAACCTAATAAGTTGAATGATGAGTGGACAATTTTGAGAGGAAATTTCAAAAGCACAACTATAGTATGAGCGAATTAAAGGAACCTAGTAAGCTCTAATCTTTAATTACAACGTAATATATCTTTAAGTAATAGTCTAACAACAATATCTAAACCAAGTTAGATTTGGGAATTAACTCTTAACGAGAAATAAGGGTGAGAAAATAATCTAATTAATCTACTTAAATTGAGAAATATGATTTGATCCATTGGGTTCAGATTCAAATTGGATTCGAATTGATAGATTTTATAATTCGTTATATCTGATTTGAACCGAATTATTATTAAATTATAAATAAATACATATTTTATTTTATAATATGTTATATTTAAATATTATGTATACCATAATTATATTATATCATTATTTTAGATTAAAAAATAAATATAAATATTTATAATAATTTAATAATTATACAGACATACTTCTTATTATTTTGATTTTTTTATTTGTGACAATAAATAATAATATTTATTATAAAAATATTAATTTAAAATTTAAATTTATATATATCGTGTTTTATATATGATAACAGTATACACTATGTAAAGTGATAAACCATAGAGGATCCACCACCTATGTGAAACCATCATGGGTTGCACACTAACCAACGACTATAAACAATTAACTAAAAATAAATGTTTTACAACAAATAAAAATATAAATATAAATATTTCTATTAGTTAGAGTAATTGCTTTAACTATGCCTAAGTTGTCAAATGCTATCAACACAACACTTGATCCAAGTATACACTAGCTCATGCTCAAAGTTTTATCACCATGTGATGTTATCAACTACACATAACCAAATGTTGCACCAAAATAATAAGATTATTCATTTATTGCTCAAGGGGGAGTCGATGCTTACCTCATTTATCTTGCCTTGTGAATTAATGTTGGTACAAAATTTATGAGAATTGGTAACCATAATTGCAATTAAGTTTCTTGCCTCAGCTGGGGTTTTGTTCCAATACTCCTCCACTGGTGGCATCTATGGTGCTTCTTTCGAATAGCAACAATCCATCATAAAAATAATAGAGAAAAAGATGTCAGTAATTTGGTGGTGGGTAGAGTTGACACATAACCTTTTGAATCTCTCCAAATACTCATATAGGATTTTTCCATTGAGTTTATGTATGCCACAAATATCTTTTCAAATGGGTGACTTTAGAGACTGGAAAGTAAATCTTCAAGAATAATTTTGTCCTATTAGCTCATGTGGCGATGATTCCAGAAAGGATGTAATAGAGCCACTTCATAGCACTATCAGCAAGTGAGAATAGGAAGATCCTAAGGTTGATTTGCTCCTCTATGATCCCAACTAGTTTATGCTGAAGTAGATTACATGGAATTTCTTCAAGTGTTTGTTTGGGTCTTCTCCAATTAAATCTCTAAATATAGGTGATAAATGTATTAATCCAAGTTGGGATATATGATGCATAGAGGTTGATGCTGTAACTTTGGTATAGTTAACTACTTTAGAGTTAGATCAACTATTGTCATGTTGAAGATTCTCATATATAGAAATAATTACACGAAAGTCAATTGTTCTTTTAACTCAAATAGGTAATCGGGACCTGCCAACCCATGGAATCTTTTTGTGAGCTCTATATCAATTCAACCAAGGAGGTCTCACAACATGAATTGAGCAATTAATACATCAAAAGTAAAAAACAACATTATCAATTTAACACACAATTAAAACAAACTACAATAAACACCCTAGTAATAGGTGTACCTCACAGGCTTTTGTCTAAGCTAACAGTATGAATAAACATAGCAAACAACATACAGTATACGAAACAATCATACATACTCAAAAGCTATAAGGGATTTTCAATCTCTTCAATACCCCATATATAAGAATATATTCAACAAATGATGATGTACTTTCACAACATGTAATCATACATTACATAACAAACTATAATAAATAGTAACACTTGTAAATTACAAAGATAAGAAGATACAAACTCCTTAGAGATTCACACCAAGAATGCATGATTATAAAATGGAAGAAATAACTAAAAAACTATATGTATGCTTCAAGGAAATGAAAGAAAACATGCAACTGCACAAAACAAATAAGCTTTCTAAATCTAATATGTTGGAACATACACAATAGAAACTCAAATTATACTATCACAATAGTAGATCATACATAACAATAGATATAACGAGATAAATTCATATAGAAGCCCTATTTATGTGGTAATATTTTCGGATTGCTTAAGGCAACCACTTAATAGTAGACAATCCACTAACCAATAAAATAGCAACAACTTTGATAGAAAATAAAACCACCAATACCTCTATCAATAAGGACTTATATTCAAATTGTCTATTACTGATTTTGCTTGACGCTTCCGCAATGGCCTAGTTTGACACACAAATCTGATTCTCCTCAAAAGCCTACACCATCTAATATGGTGTGATCAATAACTATAAATCATTAACTAAAAGTATAACAAATCTCAATCTTGAGGATTACCCTCAAACTTAAATAACTTATCTCTTATTATGCACAACAAGAGATATGAGAACTCAAAGCTTTTAACTTAATTCACTCTCACAGATAAACAATTACATCCAAGCAACTCCCAACCGACACACGACTCGTATATAACCCACTCGTAAATACGATTTTGCTCACATAGTCACGATTCGTTAATGCTGAACAACATTAAAGATATTAGTCATTCAAAAATAGAAAAACAAGATGTCAACTTGATAGAGCATTGCTCCATTTTTTTTTATACCAAATAAGAAGAAATGAAGGGTATTTATAAAAAATTTCCCAAAACCACAGCCAACTTTTCCATTACCTTGCCACCACTTGTGGCAAGGTCCCTGGTAAGGTCTATGTCGAGGTATCAAAAATCACATTTTTTGTTTCCAAAAATTATTAAATTTTCATAAATATCTACACCTGAAATGAACAAAAACAAGAGTAAAAATGTCAGTTTGCTTGCACGCTGAAAACTAACACTCCACTTAACATACACACTACAAAAACCAACCTCGTGGTACGTGTAAACATGTTCGCATACAAAATATACCTAAGTGTGTGCATGTGTTAAGTATTAATTCGCAATAAGGAACCTTACATAGAGGAACACAAATTTACTAAATAAGAATAAAACAAATACCATATTTTACACACAAGAAGCCAACACACATACATGAGTACAACGTGACTTATACATGACTTTCTTCTTGGTTTTTGAATAACTTGAAAATGTACATTATGTTATCTTTTCTTGACTCTTGATCTTAAGTTTTTGAATCACTTGAAAAGATATATTTTGTTATCTTTTCTTGCCTCTTGATCTTAAGTTGTAAGAGTATTCTTATTGCATCAAATGGCGACCTGATGACCAAAAACTAAAAAAACTAGTAAAAATGAAATAGAAAAAAATAAAAGATGAAGTTAAAAAAATTAAAGCATTAGAGAAATTATAAATTCAATCTTAAAATTTGTGCTAAAAACTTAACATGTTTAAACATACGTAGTTATATATGATCATATATAAGTAATCAGTAATTTAAGAACAATGATTGTCACACAAAAAAAAAATGGTAACAATATATATTAACTAATATTTCGTTAGTAAGTTAATTAAAGTTAAAAAATAAAGATTTTGATTGTTTTTAGAGAAAATAACATAAAATAATAAAAATAAATTGTACAAGATTTATAAGAGATGTAATTATAGAAATATTCTTATTAATAATCTACAATTCAATTAAACATATCATAAATATAAATTAATTTTTTAATTTTAAATCAATTTCATAATTTAAAATGAATTATGAATTCTTTATCTTTAATTTTAAAAAACTAAGTTCAAATATTTTATTTTTGATTATTTAATTATCATTTAACTTTATATAATTACAATTAAAATAGTTACTTGTTACTTATAGCTATTTTCTATATTTTGTTACTCAACCTAAATCCAATTGTTACTATATCTACATTTCCGGACAATATAACAATTTGTTTGTTTTTTTGGAATTTATTATGAGAATAATTTTACAAGAATGTGTGAAAAATCAACCTGAATAAGTTTAATCTCAACCTTTTTCATGATATTATCCTCTTTTATTCCCCATGAAATATATACTTTAATGCTAAGAAAGACATGAACTCCATCTAATTGGTAAGGCAGTGATGCGAGGTGCCCTTCCCCACAGGTCCAAGGTTCATACCCCAACCCCAAGCTAAAAAGATACTACAAAGAGCAAAAACATTAATCAAATTAAGTATAGTTAGATTTCCATTTGTTCACAATGTTCATAATAACTAATAAAAAGGAGTTGCGTTTATTAACCATTTATGCTCATGAATGTCTACAATTCTCTCAGGTAATTTTGTTTGTATATTACATATTTTCTAATCCTAACCATTGACAAAAAAGTTATTATTACCTATTGTCTTTGAATTTAACAATGCTACTTTTGTATCATACAAAAGCATAAAACTCAAATATTCAATTAGAATAATAAAATCACCAAAAAAAAATACATTATATATTATAAAATGAATAAATATTTTCAAAATTTATTTAAAATATAGTAATAATATAAATTAATTATCATATATAAAAAAAATTCTAATTATTACACAAGATGGCTAGTAATATTGAACGCAATTCTTCCTGTTGAATATTAATGAGCCTATGAACAGAGCATCAGAATTAAAAGATGCATAATATGAAAGAACAAAACTGACATTAAAATTCAACCACCATAACAAATGATTCAATTGTCAATTTACTAATACCCTACAAAGAATGCGATTACCGAAATGGCTAGACATCAAAAACGATTAACTTCTGAGGTGGAAATTGGGAACTATGTCATGTATAGAGAATTTTACCTTCTACTGTTTACTTGGTAACTTTCTGCAAGAATGCAATCTTCCACTGGTTTCTGAGAAATAGAAAACCAATAAGTCAACTTGCATGAACATGTAAGTTGCAAATTGCATTCTCCTTTGTCGATCAGTGTAAGTTGCGATATCTCCTTGGTGATCCTAATGCAACATCACCAGCAAACTAAACTCCACTTTCTTTCGAAGCAATACATGGTGCATGAAAGGAAAAACATGTGTACCTAGATCATTCATATAACATTTCAGTGCCATAATCCTCCTCAGAAGGCACCATATTTAGATCGGGTAGCATGAAAAAACCATCTCGAGTGGACGCAACCTCTGATGCATCAGAAGAGTCAGGTTGTGGATGATCATGAGTGGTCCGTGTAGGCAAGTTAGAAGAAACATCAATGACTGTGGACAATGCTCTCGGGTGCAACTGGCTGATTTCAGTTCCGCAAGAACTTGTATCTAAAGAGATTGCCGAATGCAAATTGAAACCAAGCTGTAAAACAATGTACGTTGTCAAATAAAAAAACCAACATTTGCATCCAAAAAATTTTTTTATGAAAGAACCCAAAAAAGTCGCAATGTTCTTCCTTCATTTATTAAACTATCTGAAACTACATACAGAAATGAAAAGAGAGTAAAATATCATTGTTAAAAAGAGAACAGCAACAGCAACAGCAACAGCAACAACAACAGCAATAATAATAATAATAATATTTGAAGATAACTAGGAAAGGAATGAAAAGAAAAGAAATGGACACTCCTTTCCTTCAAACCGCTTCAAGATGCCGTCTGAACCAGATATCATCATCATAACAAGGTGACTTCCGGTTGTTTTGGGAGACAAACTACAGTCAAGAGTAAGTCCCCTTAATAAGCCTCAGCTTGAATTGAATTGGGATCAATATGATCCCGATCCAATACGTCAATCTTTGACCCCCAACTAAACCATAAATGAAACAGAATTACATATTCATGTGGCTACTCAAGGAGGCATTCTAACCGCCCTGTAATTGAAAGTATTATTCGCAGTGGTACTCTATTAACCAAAGATTTTAGTGGTGGGATTGCCATGTTAAAGACTAAAAATAGTTAGTTTTCATAGAAGGTGAAAAAGGATAATACACAAGATATGTATGAACTAAGCTTGATTCGATCCTCTATAATCCTAACTAGTTTTATGATGAAGTAGACTACATGGAATTTCTTCAAGTGTTTGTTTGCATCTTCTCCGATTAAATCTCTAAATATAGGTAATAAATATATTAATCCAAGTTGGGATATACGATGCATAGAGGTTGTTGCTCTAAGTCTGGTGTAGCTAATTATTTTAGAGTTAGATTAACCATTGCCATGTTGAAGATTTCTATACCTAGGAATAATTATATGAAGGTCGATTCTTCTCAGTTTTCAGAGAAGGAAACTTTCCTCCCCTTCCAGATCAGCAAAGGTTTGGACCATGTCAATGATATTCAATTAATAGACTTGAGGAACACAAAAAAATAGAATAACTATGACCCACCCCTCCACCCCCACAAATGCTAAATCAACTGCAAGAAAAGAAAGACGGGAATTACTTTCATTATCTTCTCTTTCGATCTTGACCTCTCGGCAATAGAATTGGCTGGGCTAGTAGATTCATTTGTAGTATTAACCTGAAACATCAGTCCATATGTAGATCGTTAAGATGTATTACCTCCAAACAAAAAAAAAGCACACACATGGATAGTATAGAGCAAATCTTAAGCACCATGAGACATGCAGAACATAAAGACAACACACAAAACAAGAAATAAGTAGGGGAAAGAGGAATGCATTATAAGAACAGGAAAGTAAAATGCTTTCTTGATTATTGTTTCTACTTAATTGGGTAAACCTTATACAGAAAAGATGGACTAATTATAAAAAAAATGACAAATACTGCGTCTCAAACAGAACACTGCTTGCTTCCAATGGATGAACTTCTACAGGGTTATTTACCAGAACAAAGTAGATCAATTCAATCATTTCGATAAATATTAAACATTCCATCCCAAAGCAACACTTAACTAAAAGACAAATATCCTTGCTCAAATGAGAGAGAGAAAGAGAGGTTCCAAAGTTCACTCCTTTCCTGTTAGATTATGCAGGACAAACGGCAACAACATAACCTGTCATATCATTTGCAGGTTTAACTACCCAGTAGAAGAAACCAAATGTATGAGATAAATCTTATCCACAACGGAGAATAGAGAGGAAAAAAATGAATAGAACACAAGTATGGTGCATAAGATGGTCGTATTTAAGATTTTCTCCCAAATGTACTCGAGAAAAAAAGAAATGACACATGATTACAAGTTGCCATCTTAATTATAGGTGGCAAACACGCAGAAAAACGAGGAGTTTAGATTTAATAAGTATCGGGACCCATATCTGATAGATTCAAAAACTATCCTATAAAGAAGAAGAGGAGGTTATACATTAAAAAAAAAAAGAGCATACTAGGACATCATTCCTAACCTATGCAAACTTCCAAAAAGGCAAGCTACGCATATTTGCGAAAATAAGTGTGCGTTTACTAATCCGTAATAAGAATCAGAATGAGAAAGATTCGAAATAAATATGTTGATTGCTTTTCATAATGTTTAATAACAATTTGTAAAAATCAAAATAACTATAAAACAAATTACCTTTGAATTGTGCAATAAATAAATCAAATGGTAGTAAAAAATACATTTTACAAAATTACTCTTATAAATAAATTTTATTTTTTGAAAAATAATTAATATAATAATTTCTTTAATTTTAATTAAAAATTAATTTTACTTACTGGGTAAATAAATTTTAAATCTAACCTAAAATTATATTATAACTTTAAATCTTGCCTTAAAGATATTTTTAAAATATTATAATTTTTTAATAGGTAAAGTTATCTCAAAGTTTATATTGAAAAAAAGCTGGAATAAGAATGAATTTTAAGAGATTACTAAGAAATGAAATTATTCCCTTTTCCGATTTCTTTCCAAATCCAAGGAAATAATTGACAGTCGGGCCGGCCCGGCCCATTAATATACTATAAGATATCACTTCAAAATATATCATTTATTCCATCTCTCGAATTTCCATAAAAAAAACAATTTATGAGAGGAGCCACTAGATCAACGACACGTCATCAACTCTATGTGGCACCTCCACCCAATCTATTTCCCTCTTTTAACTTTTTAAAATATACTTGCGAAATTCTACGGGCTCACGTGACATCCTCACATGATTTTCTCCTTTCAGAATAAATATTGTTTACCTCCGCTAGCTGACAACCAGCGGCAACTCCCACACCAAATCTAAATACTCCAAAAATAAATTGAAAAAGAACATCAATTCTTATCCCTCAATTCAAGAAATCAGCATCAACCAATGATCTCAAAACCAAAGGTGGTGATTCATAACAGCCTTTAGGACAAAATTATAGTTTATTTGGCCATGCACACAAGAAGACCAAAGAGACCTAAGATCTACCATAATATCGACAATTAAATCTTCTCAAACGGAACATTTTCTCACAAAATATAATCAAAAACAGCCAAAAAGATAAGTCTTTTTACCTTATTAAAAAACATCATATACTAATACTACGCAAAATAAATAAACCCATAGCTACCGATCAGCTAATCCTAAACTCCTATTATATGGCCCCACTTTCTATCATAATTGGGGCCCACGCAATTCCAAACTTTTTTTCATACGACCGCGATGAGTCTGAAACTCTTGCCAAAAATGAGAGAGCTGAGGTAAAGATCGTGTATGGAAAGCTTAGGGTTTACTTTCTTACAGCGAAGTGGGGGGGTTCTGAAAAACAACATACTTTTTTCCTGACAGAAGTGTACGTCAGGAGATGAGTATTTTTTTTCTCTTCAAAAAACAAAAGGGGGAGGGAGAAAGAGACGCGTTTTCTCATTAGTATTAACCAGTATGCAGTATCTTACCTACAGGCCGCAACAAAATAGGCATTAGTCGTTCTGAACCCAGAACAAAAACATGAAGAGTGTTCGATCAGCGGACGAATGACTTCATATGAACGTATCAAAATCTATATATGGATATTCCTAAGGAAAAATCAATATAGGGGTATTTCAAAGAAGAAAAACCTATATAAGGGTATTCTGGTAAAAAAACGACAACACTGTTTTACTAGTAATTACCAAGGGGAAAATGTTAACACTGTTAACATCAATTCAGAAGGCGACGGAGCGTGCAAAATTCACGGCATGAGAAAAATGGATTAGTTAGCGAAAAGATATATTCGTCCTTTACAAAATCCAGCGAATACTTATGATTTATCTTTCACATCTGAATTATGACGACGAGGACTAAACGAGAATAGTACATCCATTAAAATATCGAAAAAATGAGGGAGAATAATGATGAAAGAAAAACTGTACATCGAATAGGAGAAAAGGTCAAAACTAAAATAATAAAAAAAGAAAAAAAACAATAAATAAAACGTAATCAAGCGAAAAGAATATATCGTCGATGAATTTTATAAAGAAGCCTCAGCCACCACAAACGGCTGAGGCAACCAGTCACAGACAAGCAACAGAGGCGTAATCAACAGCACTCAGGGTTAGTCCGTCAGCTATGGATTTACACTCAACACAACCACGATAGAAAAGACTCGTTCAGGTGGCCATAAATCTGACACCATCACAAAAAATTAGACAGGTAACAGGAAAAACAGAGAGAAGAAAAAAAAGAAGAAGGAAGGGAGAAGAAAAGGAGACAGAGATGGAGAGAAAAACCTTGGATCTGCAACGACTGGACTCTTCAGAACCATCGGCGGTGGCGGAAGGAGAAGCATCACCACTCCAAGAGAACGGCGTTGTAGGGCTAAATCTAGTTGAATCCACCTTATTCCTCTGCGAAACTGCTTCACGTCTAACATATCTGGACCTCGGGAGCCTGACACTCCACTTGAGAGGAAGAACCATCGTTTGAGTTGACGGAGGACTAGATTTAAGACGAGACGAAGCTTGAGATTGTTTGAAGCGTACCAGTAGCTCCGCAACCATCGTATCATTCAACATAGCCGTTCTAATCCAATCGTCTTTCGCCATAGCTACGAAGGTCAAGAAGAAAGATAAAAAGTACAATCTTCTAAAAATGGAAAGAGAATGTCTGGAGATTTAGATGGAGAATGAGAGAGAAAAGGATGGTGGCGATAGAAATAATAGAGAGAGAGTTGAAAAGAAGGAATACTAATGGGGACGAATGTGTTTATATAGGTGAAAGAATGGGAAGGGGGTGAAGTTGACGGTGTTTGGATTATGTTAAGGCCTGAGGTTTTAAGTGGGTGGATATGGGCCTGGCCTTGCGTTATCAGGCGAATTCATCCTAATCTTTTTGACTTTTCTTTTTTCCATTCTTTTTATTTTCTTAATTTTACTTGACTCTTTTTACGAGAAGCATTATTCCTCAAGTTTCTCCACGTGGTATAAAATAAGTTTCTCAACTTATCTCTACGAAGTCAGTCTAATTAATATCTTTAATAAAAGGTGTCAAATTTGTAATTTTGTTACGTGTGAATGGTATGATTATAATTTAATTAATCAAATATTTATTAAACAGATAATCATAATATATAAGTGAACATTAATGTAATAAAAATTATTATATTATATAAAATATTTATTTATAAAAATCTATTTATTATATGGATATTTTGATTTTTATTTACTATACGAATTATCACTTTTAATGTAATAAAAATAATTATATTATATAAAATAACTATTTATAAAAATATATTTATTAGTATAAAAAACAAAGAAAAAATATATTTATATTTTGATATTTATTTGTGTAAAAAAACTAATATAAATATTATACGAATATAAATGAATTGATTGAATATTAATAATTATGAACTATATAAATTGTCAAATATAATGTAATAAAAATAACTATATTATATAAAATAACTAACCATAAAAATATATTTATTATACCTATATATTAGTATTTATTAGTTTAAAAAAATTAACAAAATGTTTTTAAAGAAAAAAGAAAGGGGTGAATGGAATAACAAAAAACACAATTTATATCATCAAATTTTTTAATATATAAAACAAGATGTATATTTGACATAATTTTCATAATTAAAAATATTTGTGCTATAATTTTGGTCCAATGTAACAATAATTTATTTTTTTCAACAATTTGAAAGAAAACACTGTATCAATTATTTATTAAATAAATATTTTTGTATTACTTAAGTATTCAAAGTGAGAGATGAGAAATTAATACAGCTAAATATTTTAAAAATGATATTTATGATACTATTTTAACGCTTAGAATATCATTAGACATTTTATTTGTCATTATTTGAACATGTGAAGTAATATGTGAGTAGCTAATTTATTTCATTTATTAACACTTAACCAATAAGAAGTGTTCAAAATTATTCAACTAAAATCAACCCATTTAACCTAAATTAACCAATTCAATCCCAAATGTAATGTTCGGTTTTTCCTTTGGGTTGGTCTTAAAAGTCCCAAATCTAATTAAAAAATTAATGGATTGAATCCATCCTTAAAAGAAATTAACCCCATTATTCTATTTTAAAGTCCTGAACGTGAATCTAAGTTCAACAACATAAGTATCTCTACCTCTCGTCATCTATGGACATAAGTTCTCTTTTAAAAGAAATTAACTCCATTAATCTATTTTAAAATAACACGACCTAACCATGAGCTAAAAATTAATTATTACTATTTAAAAATAAATAAAAAATATTACTCAATTAAAACAATAAAAATAATCTTTATTATATTAGATTATGTCCCTCCTAAATGATTATTTATAATTTTGTTAACTAGAATAACTAACGAAAATAATTACCATTTTAAAGATATTGTTTGAAAAAAATATTGATGTTAATTTTTGTCAACATCAAATAAGATTGTTTTTCATGAATTTATGAGATGAAACAACCCGTTATGACCTCACACCATCGTGGGGTGATCTTTGGTCATTCGATGATTAAGTAAGTAATGAGATAATGAATCTAAAAGAGATAAATGTTTCGTTTTGTGATTAAAAGGAAAGATAGTGTTTGGTATAGTAATTACTTATTACTTTAGTTTATGTGTGAATATGTTCAGTTATAAAGATATAAAAGGAGAATGATTAACCTGATACATGTTTCGTATCTATTTAGATAAACTTGATGTAACATCGTAGATCCTTCTCTATAATTATTTCTATAAGATAATTAGTTGATAATTATGTGTCATTTATCTCTTCATTGAGATTATCCCGTAGTCATATTTATCTGATGACTTATACTTATTGAGCTTGGCTCATAAGGCTTTTGCTTATTGGGATCAATCTCTGCTTGTCATGTGAAATATACTAAATTACACCCAACAACTACCCCCTAAATATTTTGGGTCTCGATCAAATGGTCGAGAAGGTTTGATTATAGTTCTATCAATATTTGGATTTGTGACCCTTTTGGTAACACTAATGGTGCTAGATCCACATTCATGTGATATTTTACTTGTCTAGTTGAGAGACTTTTTTCGTGTTTGGCAATTTAAAACATGCACAGACACTTTCTATCGTTGACGATGTTTTTGAATTTTCATTCTCACTCCCAGAGTTATGTTCAAGTCAACATCGACACTTATCAAGTCAACCTTAGGGTTACATGATATCTTTCACCTTCTATATTGTTGGTTATGCCTATAAGACTCTCTAGGTCTAAGTAAAAGATATGTGAGTGAAAAGAATTTTCTAAGCCTCTAAAGTCTCATCCTTAATTGCCTTCTATCCTTCCAGAAATTAGAAGTTATACTTGGATATTTTTCTTGCCACCAAGGATAGGTTTGTCAGCCATAGGTCTGTGCCGAGACTATGATAAGCCGCGAGGATAGCATGGTTTGTTGACCAAATGGAAGCCACATGGAAGTGTGGCCGCCAAAACCTTTATTAGCAAAGTTCTAGACAACAATATTTTTACTTGTCTATCCCTAGCTAGTAGTGGCCTGATCGATGTCCTCTTTGGCATTCCTCCAACAGATAGTCCTCTAACCAATGATCCTATGGCTAGTGGTCCTTTAGTTAGTAGTAGTTTATCTAGAACACCTCTTACTAATGAAGTTCCAATCGATAAGGTTCAGACCGAGTGACAAACATGGTCTTTCTAAACGATGAGATCCATTTGGTTAGGTCCGTGTTAATAGTTTTGAGATTTTGGCAGAATTTGTTGATGGCATGGCTTCTTTCTTTCCAGAATAATATGTGTAAGTACGAAGAGCTCTTATACTATTTTTGTGAGTACCCTCATTCTTTTACACTTGGACTTTTCTTTACAATCATTTTCTACCTTGTGTACTCTTATTTCTCATTAGAACGAAGGGACGTGGATGTATAGAAGTATAAGAAGTAAGGGACTATATTTTGACCACCTCGAGTTCTAGTAGGATTAGTATCTTGATATACTTAATAATTTATGTGCTTGATTTGTGTTTGAACTTTATCTAGAATGTAGATATATGGTTGGACACTTTTAAAAAGTTTAAGAAGTAATGGGATCATAACTAGACCACATAAAGTTCTAATAGGACCAGTATCCTTGTATACTTAATAATTTATGTCCTTCACTTGTGTCTAAACTTTGTCTAGAATGTAGGTACGTGGTTGAGCCTTTATGAAGGTTTTTAAGGAAAAAGGACAAATTGAGATGCATCCTAATGGGTGTCCATTCTCTTGGAGGACAAATATTATGACATGGGCTAGAAAGGTAGTGGAAAAAGCTTTATGGTCTGTTAAAAAAGTGTAATGGGTGACTTGTCTTGATATGGTGTAGTTCATATTGTCTTCTAGTGATGTTTTGTCACCAATGTGTCTGAGATCTATGCACACATTACAAATCTCACAAATCTAAGTTTGCATTTTAGACATGGTGTAAGAACTTGAAACGATTCATGAACCTAGGGTAACATGACATTTATGGCTTTTTTTAGGTCCATAACCAATTAAGGGGTGATAGAAATCCTATTAAGTTGTTCTCCACGTTAGTTATAGTATAGAACGTAAAGTCTATAATTAGAATGCATCATATTTATAACATAATGCATCCAACTTTTATGAACTATTTGGTGGCCTAGGCTCTAAAAGTTTAGAAATCACCTGTTAGGATGCTTATTACAGCTTACCTATTAGGATGCTTCTTAGTCATAACCTTGACAGGTTGCATGACCTTTCAAAATCCTAAAAACCTAATTTTGCATTTTTGAAATGGTTGAGGAATCCTAAATGATTCCTAGACCTAGAGTGGTGTGGCATTCAAGCCGTGAACCCTTTTAAGGGTTTATGCCAATTAAAGGGCAATAGAAATCATGTTAAATTATTCTCTACTATAGTTATAGTTATGGTATGTCATATCTTTAAAATAGCGTGCCCTGCTTCTATGGACCATTCGGTGACATGTGCCTTAAAAATGTAGAGCTCACCTATCAGGATACTTTTTGTTCATTACCTTAGTAAGGATGCATGATCTATTGGGGCATTGAGGGCCTCATGTACTTCACGAAATTTGGATTGCTCAATTCTAATGGTTTGGCACTACGTGCCTTGGACTTACTAGAATGGGGGTTGTTTAGATCCACTTGTTAATTTGTTATTGGACTTTCTATCCTATCAAAACTACCCTATTCGTGTATAGAAATGACCTTTTTGAATTTTTTTTGTGGGGCATTCCTAATCCGTATTTATCTCTTGGATGTTTGCCTTCTGGGCATTGTGTGAATCTCTATAACCTATAAGGAATCTTTGGATTTGATGTATCATTCCCACCAAAGTGAATGTACTTGGTGGGGCTCATTTTTTTCAAACTTCACTTTTGTATACGGATGTTCTAGGCATATACATCATTGGCCTTGATTTTTGTACTTTCTTTTCACTTATAGTTTTATTTTTGAACTTCATTGTGATCTCACCTATTTGTAAGATTGTGAGACTTTGAGTTGTTGTGTCAGGACTAGAGGATGTAACAATGGAATATGGGCCTTGGACCCAAGTTGAGAAGGTGCATAGAGGACAGTGCACAACTGCTTGGCCTATGACTCAAGCCTATCCAACCGGCCATCTATTCATCCAGCCACATACCTAGTCGGTCATATACTGGCTGGTCGACCATGCTCTTGGTTGGCCACATCCTAACCAGTCATACTTGGTCATGGAAATTCACACTTTGTTTGGTCCTACTTCATCATGTTAAGTGATGGTTTGGTTTGATGTCTAGGTGATCTTTGACTTGTATACTTGTGACTTTGTGAATAATATATTCTTTATTAAAATATATTCAAATAATATTAAAAATGTTACTCAAACATGAAAAATATTTATTCGATGTTTGGGTGATTTTTGACTTGTACACATGTGTAATACAAATAGCAAAAAACTCAGAAGTAATTTTGTCATTAAATTTTAGTTTTTTCCTTTATTTTTCTTTCACCACTTTTTTCCTTCTTTTTTTCCTAAACAAACATAACCAGCATATACTTATGGTCACTTTGGTTGTGTGTGGTAGAGAATATCTATGACGATGGTGTCATAAGAGGCCTAAGTGATGGCAAAGGTTAAGGCGATGCTAATAGCTAGATGCATACCTGAGTGACCAAAAATAGGCGCACCTCATGTTCATTTTGGAGAGAGAAAAAAAGGGATAGTATGAAAAACAAAAAATAAAAAGTAAACCAAATTAAATCGATAACATTTAATTTGAAATAAACATTTTTAAAAAATCCTATTATTATCATCATATCATATATACTATATCTTTATTTATGATGAATGAGATATCAAAAGATAAGTCCAAGAATATGTCAATAACAACTAAGGTACTTGGTTTTTGACCCAAAGATATAAAGAAACCAAAATTCAAGAAAGTTTGGGTTAGGAAAGATTATCTATTTTACCTAAATACTTTTCTTTTAGTGCTTAATTGATCTTAAGTGAGTATCTTTAGTTTGTTTGTTAAATTTTATTTTTATTGATGTTTCTTTAGTTTCACAAAAATAAAAAAGGAGGGATGTAGACATGCTTCAATATTGACATGATCATTACATACTCCATTCATATTTGTTTTTACTATGCATTATGAAATGGATATTATGAATTATGCATTTACATGTTTCTCACATATGGTGATCGATGTCCATATAAACCTACTCACACACTCGTTGGATACATAAGTATGTCATGCTAGAAGTTTATAATTAATTATGTGAGATTTTAGGGTTTGAGATAACCTTGAATGTGAAAATTATGGTTGAACTTTGTCTTTCACATTATAAAATGCTACAATAGAGAGACACCTAGTTTTGATAGGACTACCTATTATGATGTGTGAAAGATATCGTCGTGAGCAAAAATGGATACCTCACAACTAGTATGAAAGTCATCATAATAGGCATATTAGATTATGTATATTTCCTTTGCAAAAGAAAAATAATATGATAAAGAAATAGCTATAAAAAATAAAAAGGCTTTTTCATGCACAAAAAGAAAGAGCCACAAGTAATTATACAAAAACATAAATTAAATAACCAATCCCTCACATAAAAAAATATAATAAATATAATAGGGGAATAAAAAATTAATAAAGTTCTCTCTTGATAAATAAAATTTTATTATGTGCAAGTATGAATTCGACTGTTATTTTTCATAATAGGTGATACTCTTTTTTTAATCTTTCATAACTGATCATAAATTAACAAATTGACATCCTATTGCATTTTCAACACATATTTTACTTTTGGTGATTTTCGATATGTCATAATATGTGTTAGTATATTTGTGTGTCTTGTCTATATATATTTATGTTATCAATGGATAGTCACATTTTGAATAAAATATTTTTGATGATTGTTGATATGTCACTATATGTATTAGTATGTTTGTGTGTCTTGTCTATGTATATTAATGTTATCAATGGATAGTCACAATTTAAACAAAATTAAATTCATCTTTTGTGTGTATTGATGTAGTAAAATTTAGCTAAGTCTACTAGCCTCAATTTGGAAAACACTTTTTGGATTATGAGTGAGCTCATAAGAATGTTTACTCCTCATTTTAATCATTAAATACATTGCTTACTTGCTCAACCTCGTTGTCTTTGTTTCATGATTATATTGTTTATTTGTATGACAAAAAGAGAGAAAAAAATTGAAACTTTAATTGAAAAATATACAAAAAAAGGATAGCAAAATTTACAAAAATGGGGATATCTAATTTAGAAGTACTATATAGATATTACACATAAGGATAACATACTTAAATTTTCTATATGTAGATTACTCACTTTTATGAATATTCTTCATTTTTCTTTTGTTATATATATTTAAATAATGAACATTGAGTCTTTTGAGACAAGTTGTTTATGTATTCATATTCTTGTCTTTCTGTGTAAACATGAGCTATCAAGATTCAAGTGTAGAAGGTTTCACCGGATCATAGAATAGTTCCACTATGTAAAATTAATTTTTTCTATGAGTGTTAGATAATGAGAGAGATGTTTTGTTACTATAATATGCCAAAGGAAAAGATTGTAAGGTTTATGAGTGTTGGTGATATTCATGAATAAAACATTTGAATGTAATTTTAGTTTCTAGGTGTGTCTTTCAAGTAAATTTTTAAGCCAAAGAAACCAACAAGCTTTAATGAACGCATTTCAAGTATATGATGATTCTATGAAAGTAGAGTTATTAGTGCACTTTTTTGCCTAATATTTGCTTGTTTTATTCTATAAGTATTATTTTTAGGGTTAAAAATATTAAAATATGAATTTTCTAGTGAAAATGGGTGAAACTATATTTTTGGGATTTTTTTATGAATTTTTAATGCAAGACCAATCAAAAGAAACCATGTGGATACCACGTAAGCAGAAGAGCTGACTGGACAAGCCATATGGATGCCATGCAAGTAGAGAAGGAAAATCATGCAATGTTGCGTGTATCATGTTATGCATCGCATGCCACATGTCAACACAATGTTCATTTCAAGTTTCACCACATGGTCAATGGATGTGACACGCGTCATCCCTAGATTCGTCTGTTCTTCCTAATGGGATGTCGTGAAAGTTGTGACCATAAATCACATCACACCATGTGGTACTAACTCAAACTCATTGACAAAACCAGTCTGTCGTGCCACACATCACCCAAAAAATCCCCTATTCTATGTGTCACGTTCCTATTGGCTAGTGTTGTTAATTTTCTCTTTTTTCATCTCAACCCTTGATATGAAGTTGATTTGATGGTCCATATTTAACTAAGTATAATTTAACCCCTTAATTGCCCCATAAACCCTAAGGAGCCAAAATTTACATGATTTTTATCAGATTTAGAGACAAAAAGAGATAAAAATATAGAAAAAATCAAAAGGAGATTTAATTTTAGTGGAGATTCAAAAGGAGATTGGTACTACAATTCAAGAGATTGATTGTACTTCTTCTTCTTCTCTTTTCTTTATCAATTTTATATCTTTCTTTATGAAAAATATAAGCTTTATGAACAAAATTATGTCTAGTTAATTTATTAATTTAGAGGTATTATGAACCCAATTTTCAACATGTGATGATATAATATTTTACCCCAATTATGATTTCAATTTAATTATATTATTTAATTTGATTTTTATGCTATTAATTGTTTGGCCAACAATTTATCTATAGAGGTAATTAAATATATTTGAGAAAATTATTTAATTATTTGTCTTGATTAAATAACATACATAGTTTCTAGGTTGAGATGTGTAATTCTTATGTATGTGATCCATAATTGATGAACTTAAACTGATTGTTCTAAAGTTTCTAGTTGATTTTAATTTATCTAATATATTTTTTGAATCATCTAATTAGGATTGTTCATTATTGAATATGTTTTAGGACTAAAATTTGTACTTTTGTTATTGTGTTAATGTTTCATGTGCCAGTTGTACGGGATTAGAACACCTTTCTTGCAAAGATTATGATGAAAACAACGACTTGTAAGTAGATAACTTGGAGGCATTACCTTAGTAGGTAGTTTGAGTTATATCCTTGTAATTGAATCTTATTTTTCATAGTGGATAGTTAGGTGGTTCGATGATAATCGCCACCCAAATTGTGTGTGTAATGAATATACAAGTATACATATCACAAAAAGTAATATAATGATAAGAAAATATCATTCTAACGAAAATTATTTTATTAGAAACTAATTTTTAAAATTTTAAAAAATAAAAATCAATTTTTTTGTGTTTTTATATTTTAAGGAAGCAAAATTAAAATAACTAAAAGTAAAAATCAATAGCTAATTGAATCATTTTTGGTAACTAAGAAAATATATGATAAAATATCTAGGAATACTTAATCTCTTAATTTTCTAAACACGTGAATAACTAAAAGTAAAAATCAATAGTTAATTGAATCATTTTTGGTAACTAAGAAAATATATGATAAAATATCTAGGAATACTTAATTTCCCAATTTTCTAAACATGTGAATAACTAAAATTACTCTAATATAATTATTAATTAATTACATAATCAATTGAATCTAACCTAGCATGTATTCCTCTCTCAAGTAAACTATACATCATATAGTAATTAATTTAATCACACTCTCATGCCAATTAAATTGCATACTACTCATTAAGTTTATCAATTATTGGTCACATACATAAGAATCATATGTTTTTGCCTAGAAACTATGCATATTATTTAATGAAGACAAACAATTAAATAATTCTCTTAAATCTATTTAATTGCCTCTATAATAAATTGTCGGTTGATAACTCTATGAAAATAGAGTCATTAGCATACTTTTTTTTACTTAATATTTACTTGTTTTATTCAATAAATAGTGTTTTGGAGTCCAAAATATTAAAATATAAACTTTTCAGTGAAAATGGGTGAAAATATAATTTTTAAATTTTTTTGGGATTTTTCTTAAATTTTTATGAATTTTTTATGAATTTTTAATGTAGGGCCAATCAAGAGTAGCCACATGGCTTACCACACAAGCAAAAGAGCTGACTGGGCAAGCCACATGGACGCTATGCAAGCAGGGACAACGAATCACGTTAAGTTGAGTGTGAGGAGGACGAACCGCGTGCCACGTGTTAGCATGACGTACAATCAGAGTTCAAAGATCGATCAACCTACCCTACCACGTGATTGTTCCCCATGTTCCACCCGTGTGCCACACCATCCATTTCTACGAATCACGCTGCACTACATGGCGCTGACTTTGACCTATCTCTCATGCCACGTGTCACGCTATAATTCTTCCATTGATTTTTTGATGCCACGTGTCTTTCTATGATTGGTTGGTGCTGTCAATTTTGCTTGTGTTTGATTTTAGCCCTTGATCTGAAGTTGATTTGAAAGTCGAGATCACACCTGAGTTATATTTAAGCCCCTAATCACCCCATAAACCCAGAAGGGACCATCACTAGCATAATTTTGGTTAGTTTTTGGAGCTAAAAAGAGAGAAAATACAAAAAAATTCAAGAGGGGACACAATTTTGGTGGAGACTTAAGAGAATTATTTAATATGAGTTCTATGAACACAATTATGTATAGTTAATTTATTAATCTAGGGATCTTATAAAATCAATTTTTACTATGTTATTATCTAATATTTTATCCCAAATTGTAATTATAATTTAATTATATTATTTAATCTGATTTTTATGCTATTAATTATTTGGTCAATAATTTATCTATAGAGACAATTAAATAGATTTGAGAGAATTATTTAATTGTTTGTCTTGATAAAATAACATGCATAGTTTCTAGGTAGAGATGTATGATTCTTATGTATGTGATTCATAATTGATGAACTTAATGAGTAGTATGCAATTTAATTTGCATAAGAGTGTGATTAAATTAATTACTATATGATATATAGTTTACTTGAGAGAGGAATACATGATAGGTTAGATTCAATTGATCTTATAATTTAATTGATAATTATATTGAGGGGATTTTAGCGATACGCATGTTTAGAAAATTGGCGATACGCATGTTTAGAAAATTGGAGGATTAAGTATTCTTAGATATTTTCTCATATATATGTTTATTTACCAAATTTGATTTAATTAATTATTTATATTTACTCTTAGTTATTTTAATTTTGATTTTTTAAAATACAAAAACACAAAAAATTGATTTTTAATTTTTTTAGTTTTAAAAATTAGTTTCTAATAAAATAATCTTCGTGTGAATGATCTTTTCTTATCATTATATATATAATAATTATAATTTAACATTAAGGTTAAATTATTTTGGGTTTAATTATTCAAAACCCATTGAATGCCTTAATAATATACAAATATTATTTTTATGACATATCTTAAAAATATTAAAACACATTTAATAAATGACTAATTGATAATTTCATAAATTGATTCAAATTTAAATAAATATTTTAGCACAAAAATAACTCTAGTTTTAGTAACATGTGATATTAAATACATGAATATAATCTTAGGTGTCATAGTTATAAGAAATATATCTTAAATACGACTATCTAAAATTATGAAGTTTTTTCAATTTTTCTTTATAGAGTTGATAACGAACTCAAAAATAACTCTAGTTTTAGTAACATGTGATATTAAATACATGAATATAATCTTAGGTGTCATAGTTATAAGAAATATATCTTAAATACGACTATCTAAAATTATGAAGTTTTTTCAACTTTTCTTTATAGAGTTGATAACGAACTTAAAAATAAATTTATATGTAAATATTTTGTCAATAAAAATAACCAATACCTATAATCCTTACTAAATTTTAAGAGAAAAAAGTTAGGAAGTCAAAGCGTAGAATCTACAAAAATTATTTGACTAAATCTTAAGAAGAAATTAGGGAACTAAAGTTTAGAATCTATTGAAGTTAGAAGAATAAAATTTAAAAAAAAAATTAAGAGATTAAATTAAAATTAAGAAACTAATAGTACTATTAAGGTTTTTTTAATGAATATTGTTAATTTTAAAATTTTCAAAGTTTAAATAAATATCTGCGTATAGAAAATATGATAACTCATGTATCTCTAAATAAGGTATAACTTATTTCTAAATCAAACATTAGTTAATGTAATAAAAAATTATTTAAAATATATAGGCAATTCAAACATATTAATAAATAATTTTGTAATAGTATATAATTATTAGTTTATATTTTTCCGTATGTGCCATAAATACAAAGAGCTTATTTTATAAAAGTAAAAATAAATAAATAATAATAACACAAACAAATATAGCTTTATCAAATTTTTGATTTTTAAAAGTAAACACATAAATTACTTAAGGTTTGTTTTGCCATACAATTATAGAGTTTGAATTCAAGTTGTTACTTTTCTTGAAAACTGTGAATTAATATTACTATTATATATATTATCAATATTATTTTGTTTTTATTTTAAGGGTACTAACGTTACTATAACGTAAATTATTACTGTTATAAAAATAATTTATTAACGATAATTTTATTAAATAATAATGATATTGAAATATGATTAATACTAAAAATAAAATAGATATTTCACTAAAAGTTGTAACCATTTTAATTTAGATCACTTTAAATGTCTTTAGTTTTGTCTTAGATTTTATTATTCTTATTATTTTTAACAATTACATACATAGAGTTTAAATTCATAAACTCTTATTAAAATATTAATTTGATAATTTCAATTATCATTGTGTATTGTATTTTATCCATTTTGAATATTATTTAATATTTTGAATTTATTAATAAATTCTTAAAATTATGGTAAAAATAATCTGAAAAAAAGGTGTAATGTAAGTTTTTAAAAAGAAATAATTCATACTTAAAGCATTTTTTAAGAAAAAATTTGTAAAACACATTGAAAAATATTTTTTTATATTTTTTGTTCTTTAGAAATATTTTTTAAAACAATAACCAAACAACTCATTATTTTTTAAAATGATAGAAAATTGTTTTCTATTAATAATTTGAAAACAAATTTTAAGAATTGTTTTTAAGTTAAACGTTCAAACTCTTAGATTTTTCTACTAAGATACTAAGATACTAAGATTCTAGTATTATGTTTATTTAGAGTTGTTATATTAATTTATATATTTTTAGTTTTTTTAGTTTTAAAGTTATGTATAAATATTTTTTATATAAGATAATATGTATATTGTATGTCTATTTTACTAATATATATATATATATATATATATATTAATAAATATAAAAATTAAAATTAATGAATCAGTTTTAAAATAAAAAAATAGTTACAACTAAAAATATATACCCTTAGATTGTATTTATTCAAAAATTGAGATTACTTGAAAAAAAATATTTTTAAATCATTTGTATTGAAATGTCACCGTTTGTTATTTACATAGGTATCATTTTTTATCTTAGATAATTTTGTTTAACCTTTTGCTTTAGTTACACATATTACCAAGAAAAATCAAATCACATATTTTAACAATTACCAAATCATGTATTTTACCTTATCAAATACATAATTAGTATAAAAGAAATTTAGGTGATAAAATATGGACTTCATTTTAAAAGAAAATCAGTTTATACTCATGGATAATTTACATAACTTTAAATATTAAGATAAATAATAATTTCTTTTTTAAATAAAATGGATCTTTTTTTTATCCAAATTTTCTAATATTTATGAGAATGCTATTATCTTTTAAAAAAAATTCTTATATTTTTTGCGTTGTATTTCTTAATTTCTTATTTTTATTTTTATTTTGTATCTATTTTGATGCATTTTGATTGAAGAAGACATATGTAAAGACTGAATTTTTTATTATTTTTAGTATTATAGAGATTTTTTAATAATTTAGCCATTACTTTGCTAAGTTATTTTCAGGTAAGTTTCATAAATAAGATCACTTTTAGTAAAAAAAAAAAAAATTTCATCATATTACAAATATATGGGATAGCTATTAGAGGAGATTTTGAACTTAAAATTGAAAATTTTCATAAATTTTTTGTGCTCTTTTTTTTTATAAATTTAATTCTCTATAATTATTATTTGTAGAATCTATGTCAAGTTAAACTAATAACATAATTATGGATAATTTTAAGTTCTAGATTATGATTTAATTAATTTAATGTTAGGGTAATTTTAGTTTCAATTCTTAATTTTTGATGTTTTTAATTCTATGTTTAAATGCTACGAGTATGCTTATTTTTAATTTAAGATGTTAGTACGTTATTTTGTGGTTTCTCACAAATAAGATTAAATACTTATTAATTATTATAATATTATCTAGTTTAATTATTTAGAACTTGATACAACTAAGAAATTAAATTTAATAAATTTGGATAACAAATGTTAGAGTAATGCAGTTACTCGATTACATGGAAACTTCTATAACAACAAGAAGATTGAAGTTCTTGAACAAAAACCACTTTAGTAATGCCAAGAAAAGATAAAGGAAATAGAAGGAAAATTGGAGCATATTCAAAAGTGGTCACAAAATGAGAAAAATCAAATACAAATTGAAAAGTTACAAGAACAATTGGAGGAACAAGAATTAAGAAATGAGTCTATTTGAAGATAGAAGTCAAGGAAATTGTGGGTGGAAAAAGGTGACAAGAACACAAAGTTCTCTCATCTGTCTACACTGTTCCAAAGAAGACAAATTATGATCCTTGCTTTACAAGAGGATAAGGGAAGGTGGTTACAGGATAGAAAGAGATTAAAGATCATATTGTGAGCTATTTTAAGGATATGTTTGAATTATCTAATCTTCAAGATTTTGCAGTGTTGGTTGTCATATTTCAATCATGTATTACCCAGCAAGAAAATGTGGACTTATGCAATATTCCAGAACCACATATGATAAAAAATGCCTTATGGAGCATTCATTGCCTTAAGTCATCTGTACCTGATGGTATGTCAGGTTTATTTTACAAGAAGCATCGGCATATAGTTGGTTTGGATATCATTGACTTTGTGAAAGAATTCTTTTATACTAGAGTCATGAATTTCAAGGTAAATACAACTTTGCTAGCATTGTTACCAAAAAAAAAAAAATCTTCCTACTAGTGTAATACATTACCGACATATAAATTTATGTGAGGTGATTTAAAAGGTTATTAGTAAAATACTTGTGGGAAGATTGAGACCTTTTTTTTTTTTTGGATAGAATCATATCCCCATACTAAGTTGTAATTGTACCAAATATGGGGATAGTTGAAAACATAATCCTAGCACAAGAAATTTTATATACAATGAAAGGAAAAAAGGGGAAAGGTGCATTATTGGGAATTAAGATTAATATGAATAAGACATATGATAAAATAGAGTCGAGAATCATAGTTCAAATAATGCTTAGATTGGTGTTTTCTAATCAATTTTGTGATTTGCATAGACAATGCTTATTGATTAAAACCTAATAGAGGATCGAGACAAGGTGATTCAATTTTTTCATATTTGTTTGTCATTCTTGTTGAAACACTATCTCAAATATTGATCAAAGATGAGGCTCAACGATAACTGTTTCATAGTATAAAAATTACAAGATCCTTAATGTCAATATCTCATTTATTCTATGCAGATGCTGTCCTTCTATTATGCAGAGCTAATGAAATAGAAGTAGAACATTAATGAGAATTATACAATAATATGGAGCAATTTCAGGGTAGCAAACCAATCTTAGTAAATCAGGCATGTTCTTTTCTAAGAATGCCTCAAGAAATTTGAAGCTGAGTTTATATGGAAAAACTGGTATATGAATAACCGATAATAATGTCATTTATTTAGGTAATCCTTTATTTATTCAAAAAATAAATAAATAAATAAAACAAAGATTTCCACCCGATATTGAAGAAAATTTCCAGTTTAATTGAGGGTGGCAGGCAAAGTTTTTATATAGTGTTGGTAAATCCAAATTAACAAGATCAATATTGCAGGCTATTCCAGTATACATGATGAGCACATTCAAGCTACCTAAAACAATATCCAAACTAGCTGATGCACTCATTAAATGGTTTTGATGGAATTCTAGTTATTAGAATAATAATCATCTTGCTTTAATAAGTTGGAAGCAGATTTGTAAACCAAAAGAATAGTATGGACTAGGTTTTAGATCTTTTTAGAATATGAATATAGCTTTATTGTCCAAGTTGGGATGGAATCTTGCCACAAATGCAAATAAATTATGGACAAACTAGTTTTAGAGAAATATTGTGCCAAAGATTTTTTCATGAAATATCTGCTACAATGAATATTTTATTAAAGGGAGTATGTTTTCAAATAGCTAATGGGAGGAATATTAATAATTTTACAGATCTTTGGATACCTTATTTAAGGAACTTCATTTCAGTAGGAACCCAACAAGAAGATGGAAGGAATATGTATGTATGTATGTATATATATTAATCTGAAGGAATAGTTTCTTACAAGTGAAAGATTTGGTTTTGCATAATAATGGATGGAATTGGGATTTATTTTTCACTTTGTTTGATATGGTTTAGTTAATGCAATTAGTAGGATGAGGAGTCCATATCCAAGTATATTAGACAAGTTGATTGGATTGCTAATATATTGGGTGAATAGTCAGTTAAATCAGATTACAAATTAGATGTTTAGAACTGAATGACAATGGCGAAGACCCAATTTGGAAGTTTTTGTGGCCAACAAAAATTCATGAGAGATATAAATATTATTGTGGAGAATATTATCAGATGCATTGATGGTAAGGACAAAGGTTAAAAGATTCATATCAGATACATCATGTCCTCTGTGCAATCAAAAAGAAGAAACTATTAAACGCTTGATGCGGAAATGTACATATTTTCATGCCTTATGCTTTACTCGGTGATAAATGCTTAAAAACCATGCTTACTTGATGATTTATTAAAATTAACTGAGATAGTTAAGTTTTAATATTAAATTTTTATTTAATTATATTATAAAATATGTTTTCAAAATTATAGGATATGTTTTAATGTATTTAAAATATTTTGATAGTTAAAAGATATAAATGAAAGAATTAAACTTAGAGTATAGTTATCAAACAATAGATAACCTAAACGATATTTTTATACAAAAATAATGTAAGATTTTATCTAAGAAAGAATTCTGGAAATCGTCCATACTACGGCATGAGAAAAATGCATCACGATAGACTACTTACGTGTTGTAAATTGGGAACATAAATTGATTGCACATTGTGACATGGAATAATGTGTGCGGTCGCCCGAGTGTATTAAATGAAAGTGAATGCTCATTTTTTTAATATTTTTATCCTATTTGTTCTCCTCTAAAAATAATAGTATAAACAAGTTAATTAGAGTTAATAATTCATTAATCTATCTTAGACATGAAAAAATAACAAGATTCAATAAGGTAATTAAAAGAGCTGAAAATCAATTTCAAAAACAATAATCCTAAGATTTATTTTCCTTTTTTTATTTGTTTTCATGAATACTATTCTAATTTTAATATTCTCTATGAGTAACTAATTTTTATTTGATTGTGCATGTTTTAAAGCCCTAAACATAGATCGTAATTAATTAATAGAATCTATTATATTCTATTTTTTTTATTTTTCTTGATTATGTATTAATTTTTAGTGTTAGGATTTGTATAGATTCTCTTTATTTAATTATACAATTTAATAATTAGGCTAATTAATCATTAATCAATTTATTTGATTTGATAAGTAATCAATTAATCAATTTAAATAACTAGTAATAAATTGATTGTAATGAGAATTAGTACTTAAGATACACTAACCAAGTTTATGAGTTTAACCTTTATTTAAATTAAAAGCTTATTTAATTCAATGAATAAGTAAGAAGAGGTGGAGACTTTTGAATTTATAAATTTCTATGAGTTGTATAATCAAAGAATATTAAGTTAAGACATGCCGTTATTAATTTGCAATATTAGTAGAGAATGATAATGCAATTGTTTCATAATTTTAGTTAATAGATTTAACTTTTTGTTTTACAACAACAAAACCCTCCTAATTTCATAAATAAGATTTATTTTATTAAATTTTTTACGGGAAAGATCCTTATTATATACTAAACTAGATATTTTAAGCAATTTAAAGTGAGGTCAAGTTGATTATTTATTTGAACACATCAATTTAAAGTAAGGTCAAGTTGACTATTTATTTGAACACATTGTAATCTTTTTTTTTTTTGCTTTTGTTTATTTTTATGTGTTTTATATCTTTATATATAAAAAATGATAATGTTTGATTAATGACCAAAATCCCCTTTCTTTATTTTTATATCTTTTTATTTTTTAGAGTTTTTTACATCAATAAATACCAAAATGTTTATATAATAAATAAAAATTATAATTTTTATATTTTTTATTTTTATTAGTGTTTTTGAAATTTATAAATACTAAAATATATATAATTTTATCCCTTTTTTTACTTGTTAGTTTTTTATTCCAATAAATACTAAAATAATTATATAATAAATTTTTATGAATAGTTATTTTGTATAATATAATTATTTTTATTACATTAAAAGTATCAATTCATACCATTCATGATTACTTATTTAATAAGTATTCGATCAATTTACTTATGAACCAAACTTTTTTTTTCTTATTTTTTTACACCAATAAATACTAAAAATATCTATATAATAAATACATTTTATGTTTCTTCTTTTTTTAATTTTTGTTAGTTATTTACACCAATAAATACCAAATTTTCCATATAATAAATATTTTTTATGAATGGTTATTTTGTGTAATGAATTATTTTTATTACATTAAGGATGACAATTTATATTGTTTATGATTATCCATTTAATAAGTATTTGATCAATTTACTTAGGAAAATATCATATTTTATTGAACTAATAATTTTTATGTTGAGATCATATAATATTTTGCATCAATTAAAAAAATAAGAGTCATTTAATATAAATAATTTTTAAGCAAAAAATACTTATTAAATTCAATCAAGTCATATTTATTATTCATGTAGGATTAACTTCTTAAATAATAAAAATATTAATTAAATAAGTTCATATATTGTTTTGTTATATTTAACTTATTTATTAAATAAAGTTATATAATTATTATCAATATCATGAAAAACCACTTTATAAAATATTTTAACATCATTTTTTTGATTATAATAAAAGTAACTTAAAAATTTATATTTAAATACCTACTTTTTATTTATTTTATAAATTAAAGAATTTATAAAAATAATAATTATTGCTCGACAATTAATACTACAATATATTTATTAAATTCAAATCATTAGCATGGTCCAAAAACTAGTTATAAAAAATATATCTTTATTTTTATTTGTTTGTCTTATTTTTGCTTCATTTGTTTTTTTTCTAAGTCACAATAAATGACCTCACACTACAATGTGAGATCCAATTGCACTTTTTCTTGAAAATGCAATTTAGACAGATCTTTCATTTTCAAGAGATGAATCTGACAATTCATATCATTTCAATCATGAAGAAATGGTTGCACTAACTCTAGATCAATAACTATTGTGCATTCAATACAATGACAATGGTGATACTCTTGAATTGAAATCTAAAATGATTTATGTCTTCCCTACTTTTCGAGGTTTAATTGGTGAGTATTCGAACAAGTATCCGAAGGAATTTCATAATGGTTTGTTCTAGCTAGCATGAAACCAATTGGAACTATTGAAGAAAGAAAGAGTGAAACTCAAAGCATTCCTATTCTTTTTAACGAACAATCCTAAATACTGGTTACACTACTCACCATATGAGACTATTAATACATGAAATGAGACGAAACAACTTCTTTTAGAGAAATATTTTCCAACTTCTAGAGCCATTATCATCTAGGAAGTAATATATGGTATTCAACAGTATAATGAAGAGATTTTTTATAAGTATTAGGAGCATTTTAAGAGACTTTTTGCTAGTTTCCCTTATCATCGAATAGGTGAGAAACACTTAATTCAATATGTCTATGAGAGATTGATACCCATGAATAGAAGCATAATTGATGCAACAAGTAAAAGAGTATTAGTTAATAAAACTCATGAAAATGCAAGAAATGTGATTGCTATTATGGTTGTAAATTCTTAACAGTTTGGTACTCGTTCTAACCCACCACAAAAGTTTAATGAAGTTGGAGTTCTTCTTCGTATTGAACAACAACTAAGCACCTTTACAGACATGTGTTCGACTATTCAAGATCATAATGTGGAACAAGAAACTACTATGGGGGGATACCAAGGGCAATAAAGGCAAAGATATGACCTCTTCTCCAACACTTACAATTATGGTTGGAAGGATTACTCCAATTTTAGCTATTCTAGAGACAATTAAGAAATTGTCCCTGCTAATCTATTAAATTTTTATTACCAAAGTGCCCAACAATCTTATCAAGTAAGGCCACAACATACTCTCTTACCTCATGGAAAATATTTAGATGATTTGATAAGTTTAGTAGCAATCAACACTGCTAAATTCTAACAAGATTCTATCAGGTTTCAACAAGATATTGAAGCTTCTATTAAGAATCTTAAAATCAATTCAATTAATTAGCTACTAATATTGGAAGATTAGAAGCATAAGGATCCAATAAACTTCTCTCTTAATCTATGGTCAATCTTAGGGAAATTGTTAGTGCTATCTCAATGAGAAGTGGTAATCAAATTGAAAAGACTCACAAGGAACTAACCAATAATGAAGAAACTAAGGATGAATGTTAACTTATACTTTTTGTAAGGTGTCCAAATGTTTTTGCTCATGATCTTCCTTCTTTAATTTTGCAAACCTGCTAAAAAAAGGTATAAGAGAATCATAAGTAGAAATTGAAACTTTAGATTGTACCTTTAGTGGTTGTTTTGCTTTCTTGTTGTTGGTCATTTTGTTTGGTATATTATTAGAATTACTTGATTCTTCTTTCTCAAGGAATTGTGCATCAATAAGTAGAATCTTAAAAGAAATGAGAGGGTGAATGTGGGAGAGATTGTGAAGGCAATCTTGCAAAGAAAACTCCTACTAAAATGCAAGGATCTAGTAGTTTCACCATACCATGCATTATAGCCAACACTAAATTTAAATAAGCTATGCTAAATCTAGATTCTTCAATTAATATCATACCTTATTATATTTATGCTAATTTAAAACTTGGTACCCTTAAAGAGACCATGTTGTTATTTAACTAGCTGATCATTCTAAGGTTTATCCGATAGAAGTTTTATAAAATGTTTTGATGCAGATGAACGAGCTTATATTTTTGGGTTATTTCTATATACTTGATATGAAAGATGAATCCACTACTAAGGAAATACCCTTGCTTTTGGGTAGGCCTTTTATGATAACAGTCAGTACAAAGATAAATATTTATAATGGAAATCTAACAATATAGTTTGACGGAAAGGTTATTCACTTTAATATGTTTGAAGAAATGAGGTTGACAATTGAAAGATAGGAGAATCACACAGAAAATTGAATCCACCACTAGTGGAGAATGGTTAAAGAAGCATTTCGAGGCAAATTCGGGCTAAGGATATTAGACTAAGCGTTAAATGAAAGACAACCCATTGAGATTTGTTTTCTTTTATTTTAGTTTATTTTTGAACATTTTTATTTGTTAGTGATTTCTTTTATTTGATAGTAATACGTACATTAGCTCATTTAAGTTAGGGGTGAATGATCTATCTAATGTTATTTTTTTAGTATATTTTATAAAAAATAAAAAAACTAGGAATTTTTTATTTTTTGAAGCATGTTGCGACATGAGAATTGTGCACTGTGGCAGAGTACTCTCGGGTTGTAAATTGGAAAAATTTATGTTTTACCACAACAGCATAAGAAAAAGTGTACCGTAGTAGAGTTATCTCAGGTTATAAACCATGAAAAATTTTACATTGCGTGCCATGGTATGAAATGAAGTATGTCATGGCTCGCATGTAAAAAATTCACTTTTAGCCCCTTTTGAGTGAGAAATACCACAAAAAAAAGCTAGGTTGTATCAAAAGAATATAACAAAGCTAGGTTTGTTAATCTTGAAGCTAAGAAAATATTTGATAAGGTAGCTAAAATAAATAAAATTTTAATGTGAATATAAGGATTTACTTTGGAGAATATGGACATTTTGGAGTGTTTAACAAAATAGCAGCCTTAAGTTAGGGATGATTTTATGAGGGTCCGAAAGCAATTATGTGTGTAGTTTGGAAGCTATAGATAACAAAACCATTGTTAAGGGTGTGCCTGTACTTTTTGGAAAGGTTGATATAAACTCTTATCATGGGCTAAAAAATATTACGTATAATGAATATGGGGCTTTTTTTAGAAAATGTGGATTATGATGAGGTGATATGAACCTCAACAGTCAGATGATTCCTCTGGCTTTAGCAATCGTCGCAAGAAAATCAACAAGAAGTTCTACAATTATTGCAAGCATCTTGGCCATACCATTGAGACTTCTTATCGTCGCAACAAATCTACCACTGTTGTTGATAATACTGAGTCTACTCTGTTGATGCCTTCCATTTCAGTAGAGTCCCAGTCTTCTGGATCCATTGGCAACCTCTCCCCTATTGAACTACAGAAGATCATAACTTAGGTTGTTCGTATGGTTGGTAATACATCTCTTTCCACTACTCTCTCAGTTCTACCCAGTAAGTCTCAAACTTGGCTTTTTATTCTACCTATTGTAATCATATGACACCTCACTCATCTTTATTCTCCAAACTTGACCCTGCACCACATCCTTTTAATATTCATATAGTTGATGGTTCCATCATGCATGGGAATAGTCTAGGTTTTGTTTCAACTTCTAACCTCTTTGTTCCTAAGGTCTTTCATGTACCTAACATATCCTATAATTTATGCTATGTGGGACAATTAGCTGAACTAGGATATCACCTTATTTTTTACTATTTTGGGTGTATTGTGTAGGATCCGAGTATGGGACAAGAGCTTGGGACCGGTCTTAGGGTTAGGCATATGTTTCCCATGAATAATCTTCATCTTCCACCTGTTGCTCTTGTCTCTATTACTGCTGCAGTTGCTACATTTCTTCCTTACCTTCTCTTGCACTTTGGCATTCTCGTCTTGGTCATGCCCTATCCACTCGGGTACAACAATTAGCTTCTAAAGGTCTGTTGTGTTCTATGTCCAAAGACAATTTTGATTGTACTTCATGCTAGTTAGGAAAACAACTAGCTTTACCTTTCAATAATAGTGAATCTATCTCTAATAGTATTTTTGAGTTAATTCATTTTGATGTTTAGGAACCTTCTCATGTTACTAGTATTGGTGGATCTCGTTATTTTGTTGTTTTTATTGATGATTATTCACGTTATAGTTGGATCTTTCCTATATCTCATTTTGAATCTTACCAATATACAATAACTTTGCAAAAATGGTTGAAACACAATTCTCCAAACATATCAAAACTTTTTGATCTGATAATGCTCTTGAATATACTCAATATGCTTTTCAAGTTCTGTTACATTCCTATGTCACTATACATCATCTAACTTGTCCAGACACCTCTCAACAAAATGGTCGAGTCGAAAGAAAACTTCATCATATTCTTGACACTGTCTGTGCACTTCTTCTTTCTGCCAAAGTTCCTGCCCCATTTTGGGGTGAAACAATTCTTCATCATATTCATACCATTAATCACATTTCAAGCGCTATCATTCATAATCAAACTTCGTATGAGCACCTTTTTGGGTCATCCCTTGACTATCATAACCTTCGCTCCTTCGGATCTGCCTGTTTCGTTCTTCTTCAGCCTCATGACCACAACAAACATGAGCCTCGATCTAGAATTTGTTGTTTTATTGGTTATGGTGAAACTCAAAAAGGGTATCGATGTTATGATCCTGTCTCTCTTCGTCTTCGTGTTTCCCATAATGTTGCCTTTTGGGAACACCGCTTATTTGTTGAACTCTCTCACTTTCGTTCTTTCCTAACTAACTCTTCTGTTTTAGAAATCTTTCCAGATGAGTATCTTGTTTCTTCTTTAAATACTTTTGATTCTCCTTTGGACTTATCTATTCAATCTTCAGATATTTTTGATGATTCTCCTAGACATGTTGTAGATGATGAGCTACCCCACCTTGAGCCTAGGTTCCCTACTCCTGCTCAGCCTGAAGATCCTTTACAAGATATTTCACCTCACCACTCAACTCGAGTAAGATCTTATTGAGTTGAGTTAGGCCTCGATTTCTATCATAGTATCAAAGCTCTACTCTTAGTCTCTATGTGCTTGGAGCTACCACAGTCTCACAATGATGCTTATGTCTACCTCTGTCCGCCGTGTGGAGGGGACTGTTAAGTATCCTTGTCCCACATCGGCCAAGAGCAAGACATCAATACTGTTTATAAGTCTGGGCAACCCTTAACTTAATAGGCAATCCTTAACTTAATGAGATCTTATTAACTTAAGGATTGTCCAAACTTATAAGCAACATTGCTACCTTGTTCTTGGCCGATGTAGGACAAAGATACTTTACTATAACATTTTAAGCAATTTATGAGTTATTTACACTCTTACTTGTTTATATACTAAACTATGACATTTTAAATAATTTAAAGTAATATTTTAATTGATTGTTTATTTGAACGCATCATCGGAAGAGGAAGGATATATCCGCAAAGATTTCAGGATAACTTCTTTTCATACATAAACTTTATGCTTAACCCATTGGCTAATTTCACTCAAGGTAAGAAAGCTAAGATTGATTTTACATTAGTTGCTATTTTAAATATGGTGGGAACGTGGAGACTAAGAAATGAGTTAGTGTTGGAGAGAACCCTAATTTGAACTCATTGGTTAATTGGTTAAAGAGATTATGCATAGAAATGAGTGAACATACATGGAAGCAATTAGAAGAGAAGCAATGATGAAGAGAAATATTGTTGGGTGAAGTTAATGATTTATACTAAATTACTTGAAAATTTTATTTTAACTCAAATGCAAGCTTTGAGAACAGTAAAGCTTCGGTGGTAGTCATAGCAAGGAATCCTTTTGGTGACATTCTAGTGACACGAGGAAGGTTATATTAATAAGTATAATTATCTCGTATTAATTTTAGATATATTTGATTAATAATAATCGATAATGAGTTGGTAGTAGTTTTTTAATATTTAACAAAATTTCTTATTTTTTATCGTTTATTTTAAAAAATTAAATATTAACTTAATTCTTACTTTATTATATTATTTGAAATATTGACATTAATGTCATTTTTTAACTATTTAGTATATATTTTTAAGTAAAATAAAAAAAATATAAAAGAAGAATAAATAAAATTTAATTTAATTATACAGCTATTATATATTTTATTATTAAAATTGTATTTTTCTATGTAATTATATATATATATATAATAATATTAATATATTTTCGATTTCAATAATCCATAATTTCGATATTACAATAAACATTACCGTAACACATCTTATTAATTACGGTTATTTTCGAAAAAAAATCATCATATTTTTACAAATAATTACAATTTCAATTATACACCCGTATAAACATATCACACTAAAAGTGTTTTATTTGTTGCTTTTAAATCACGTAAGCATATCACACTAAAGTTATATATTCCAACAACACAAGTGCCGTTATCTTAAAAAAAAACCCTTCTAAAGCAAAAAATAACAAGTTAATGTCTGCTTCGTCCTAACAATTGAGATGCCATAAATGGACTGAAATAGAAGGCCTTCAGGTAAGAAAATAAATAAATAAATAACAAAAGAGTATGCAAATTAAAAAAAATAAACAAACCGCACTTTGAATACAAGTGGTGACGGTTTTATATTTTCAGAATTTTACAAACAAGAAACATCATGCTTTCAAATTTTAAATCTCACTTGAAAAATATGTACTTGCTTAGCACAAATTACAGAACAAAATAGACATCAATGGCGGTTAAAATGGACAGTCTACAAAAATTGGTACATGAGTTCCTATTCTCTTTACTTTTCTTTCATCGGCTACCCAAAGTGCATATACGGAACTAGAAACATGCAAATACCCAAGTTATGCATCCAATGGTCAGTAAAATCTAAAACACTACCACCTACCAAAAGATCAGTCCTCCAAAGCTATCAAACCTCAATGTCTTGTACCTTCAACATTAATCCTAGTTTTCCTAACTTGATCTCAATGGCAGCGAAATAAATCGTCTTCAAATTCTAGTGTATTGGCTGCAGTTATAAGCATGTTTATTGCTCTTCTACCTTTATCTGATGAATGTAATCCTTTTTGGCGTTTCCTTTTTCTCCTGGTCTCGCAATACACTCTTTTCGCCCCTTTTATGGTCAGAATTTCTTCCTTGCACTTTCTGCAAAACCATGTACCACTTGGAATGGATTCCAGTGGTGGCTTCAAGCAATAGAGGTGGTAACCATGATCACAGCCATCACATAAAATGATTTTATCGTCATCCCGATCAACAAGGCAGACTCCACATAGACAAGATGGGCAATACCAATGGGGACCATATGATTTCAACTGCTTCTGTGCTAGACACTTCCCATGGTAGTATTTACCTACACAGGAACGATGACTGCATATCATTAGGTCCTTGCCATCTATCCCACCTTCGCAAATTCTACATACATATTTGCCCCCTTCTGATAGTTGAGACACATCATCTATACTACAGTTGGAATGTTCTCCCAAATCACTAACAGTTTCCTCATCTGTAGCACTATCATTGCCCACTTCACCTGACACAGACTTGGGATCTTTCAGCCTCTTGCACATTGCACAATTTTCATGTGGAAATGCAATTCCATGGGCAGTGCAAACAGAACAATACCAACTTTTTGAGGGAATCTCATTAACAGCAGGCTCAATGCAAGAGACATGGTACATCTCCTCACATGAATCACAAACTAGACATTCCCTTCCATCTGTGTTACCACCACAGCGGCTACATGTGCAAAGTTTGTTTACATCACAATCTTCTGTCTGTTCCAGACCAAGGAGAATATTAGAATCTCTTGAGCAAAACTGGTTGAGGAAATCAGGCAAACACTAGAATTGAAATAAGTAAATATGAAAACGTAAATAAAAAATAACATGATATAGATCATCACAAATACCTCATTTTAGCTGCAAACTTATGATAAAAAAAATTATGATGTTTCATCTTACCTTAGTTATGACAAAAAGTTTAAGAAAAATACTAAATTAGGGGGAAGAAAAATACAAAAGCAAGAGAGGCATGAACAAGAAGAGTGGAGTTTTACAGCAGAGAAAAAAGAAGAGGAAGGCTCAAGAGATTTAACTGTAGAAACACAAAAAAAGTGTAGGATTGGCCAGAGTTTTGTACGCTTTCTATTGTTTTAAGTTTCCTAGGCTGAAAAATGCTATGGCTTTAAATTAAAATCACATCAACCCACATTTTCTGAGTTAGGCCATGAATTGAATCTAGTGACAGAAAATAAATGAGGCATATACCTTGATAGCATCAGTGCTAATGCCGAAGCATGGTTTTAAAAAAACATATTAAGGCTACCCTCAAGGCACGTATCAGGATGCTTTTCTCACCTGAGCAGCCTTGAGGATCACACATCAGTGCATATAGCCTGGAGGCTGTTATAGACTCTGTTTTATGTAGGGAACAAAACTGATGGGCCTAAATCAAAAATTAAGGTTCAATTTGCACTTTAAAACAAAGTCCATTTGATTTTGACCAGAACAACCAAAATAGAAGGGGAAAAACCAGCAGCAGGTTGACACAGAAATGTTTTGGGGTTTCTGCATTATATCTGTTGCTACAGCTTCTTCGCAAGTTCGCCTTCAATGTTTTTCCAAAGTTCCAGCAACATACAAAACATGTAGAGATATAATCCAATCAACAGTAAACTTTAGTTTCTCTTATTTTTTTCTTTATTGTTTTTTCCTCTTCTTCGTTTTCCCTCATATTTCTTATTTCTTTCCTCTTATTCTGCTTGCTGCTAGTATTTTTCTTCTTGTGTGCTGTTACATCAATTTTTTTTTTTATAAATAATAATAAGCTTTCAGTTATTTGATATTCTACCAATAAGGTCCTCTAATATTGATCCCAAGTTACAACAGATTGATACTTCCTATAATGTGTAGCATCTTTGGTGGGAAACTAACTGGAAATAAAGGGAAGCTAACATGGCTGCATGGGTTTGTGCCCTTTATTTTGCTATGTCTTGGCATAGTTTAATGATGGCTTAGACTCAAGGACTGTTATTGCATCTTTGTTTGAGACGGATTCAAATGCAAAAAAGCATTACTTGTGTTTTCAGAACTGATTATGCTATTACTTCCTGAGGTGTTCTCCCCTGTTTTTCTTTTCTTTTCTATTTTCTTAGCTTACAAAAATCCTTTTATTCAATATTTTGTTTGCTGCCATCTTAACAAGTTTGTTGTACAAAAACTCCTTATAATGTGTACAACTTTATGTATGACATTGGTTGAAGAATATGATGATTTTGGCAGTCTAAACACATGAGAATGATATCGTAAGCAAAAGTTTGTTTTCTAATGCTAGGATGCTAGCTAATTTCAATGAACTTCATTAATATCAACTTGTTTTTAGTTGTTATGGACCTTATACTTATCATATTTTTGTTGTTTTAATTGTTGGATTGCTATATCATGAGCTGTGTAAGATTTTTAGGATTTTTATGATGTTATCTTGTGATAGATACTGAATATTTAGTCTTCTTATTAATGCTTGACACTATTAGGGTTACAATATTAGAGAATTATATATTATGCTTCCTTATTAGTTTAGGAGTCTTATTAGGATTAGAGTTTCCATTTTATTATCCCTGTAAATGTATATATAATCTTTTAAATTTCAATGTTATTATGAATAAAAATTAGAATTTCTTTATTTGACTTTTTGATTCTTCTCTCAACTTACTTTGATTATATAATATTTGTTTCTACATAAGCCTATTATATATTTTTACGGTAACTTTAAAATTTATTTATTTATTTTGAGGCTTATGCCTCGTCTCAATGGAAGGACAAAACATTGAGGTTAGAACCCGCCTTTTAAAACACTAGACATAAGCCTCAAAATCTGCAATAAAGGCTAGCCTCAAATCGCACAAGCCGGGAAAAAAGCCTCAAGGCTAGCCTCAAACAATTCTTTAAAACCATGGTTCAAAAGCAGGAGAAAAGTGGATTTACTTAGAAAGTAGTACTTTTCACCATAAATAATATTTTATACCCGATTACTTTTAGCAGGTAATTTGGAAAAAGCTAGACATTACCCATTAGTTTGATTTATTACATAACCTGAAACATGGCACAACAGTCATATCAAGGTGCAAAATGCACAAAATATATGGATTCTATTTAGACTCTTCAAACTCCATGATTTGATTTGACACAAACTTGGAGACTCTTTACCTCAACTTTTGCAATTTCTGAGCTTCTCTGCATTAACACTCTCGTCGGCAATAAGAGACCATATAGTTTTCTGAGATATAAATACTAATACAAGCAAATTGATACTCTTATGTCTCTAGCAGGGGAGTGTGGCTGTATTCATTTCTTAAAACACAAAGTAATAGTAACACAACATTCTCTTTCAAATGAATCTAATTAGTAGAACATACCTTTTGTTTGAATGAAAACCTTGAAAATTCATTGAGGCTCTCTGCAAAAGAAACAATCTTGTTACCAATTCCCTGAAGCTTTGTCCATACCTGGAATGATACCAGCATTGCAGCAAGTCTTCAAAAAATAAGGACCACTTTAAAATCAAAGAATAAAATATGAAGCGGGAGAACAGGAATGTCAAAATGAGTTTTCCAGTCCCAAATAAGAACATATGAGTAAGAATATGGCATAATGCAACCAACAAAAAACCACACATCATATTTGAAGGAATAAAGAGAAGACAAGTAGAGAATTTTCAGAAATAAGCCGCAGAACCTTCCCTGCTATTCTTTTGATATAATGAAACTCCATATCTAATGACATAAGAGAAGGATACAAAAAGTTCATTGATAAATATAATTCAGATGCTATGCTTTAGCATCGCTAAAATCTTCAAGGCACCAACACACAAGATATATCTATACAAATAATTAATCAATTGTTTTTATCACGATACTTAATAATTGGAAATTCATCCATTAAATTTTTATGGAACTTGCCTGTTGAAAGTCTTGAAGGAAGAGCATGGGCGAACGTTCATAAGTTCCATCTTTCATCTTTAAGTTTATCACACTGAAGTCCAAAAGATTTCCATTAATGATTCCTTGAAAATTTTCAGATAGCAGCTTACACAGTGACATGAACACTTTAGAAGCAATAACATGAAAGAAAGCACATTGGCACATCTCACTTGTCGTATGATCATGAGAATTATCTATGCATCCATAAGATGTTAGAGTGACATGTCTTCTAATTTCCTTCAAAGGTCCATTGGAGAGCCGCCCTGCTTTAAAAGAGCGATAATATTTGTCCTCGAAATGATGATTTTGTTCCTAAAAATAACCAGAATAAAGTGAACAAATGGCTTCACTATTATCAAGGGAAATATCAATTGTAGAACCAACGCAAACCTTTAATTGCCTCAAACGATCCATGTCTGGGTAACATTCAAGTACATCATGGATGCATCCTTTTATACCACCTCCATTATCATTTAGTGATCGATAAATATGCTCCAATACAACATTTTTGTACGGCTTCTTCAAGCAGTCGCCTTTCATAGGAAGGTGACCTTGCTCACAAGAAATTTTATCAACATCTACATGAGGCAAGTCCTTTATGGGCTGCATGATATCAAACAGATTTCCTTTGAAGCTAGAAATCACCAAAACCTAAAGCAATTTAAAATTTTAATAAACTGGAGGAGAGAGATGTATCTTTCCAAAATTGAACCATCATGGTCACTCAATTTTCCCATTGCAATCATAAGTAATACAGCCATATATCAGAAACAAAAGAATTGTTCCCAAAGACTTTACCATCTTCAAAAGGCATCATCCACAATGTGACATGTCATGAGTAATATATAATTTTGTTGAACATTTACAGGACACAGACATACATTAATAGCCAATTGATGGTTTTACATTAAGTTTATTAGAAGCATCGAGCACTTAATCATCACCCAAGGAAAGTATGTATGCATCGCATAGCTATCAAGCATTTACAGATGGCTCACTGCTTCACAAAGCAAGCACACAACAAGAATACTCTGACTAACATGAACACATGACACAAATCAGCATCAAATAGAAAAGGCAACCTAGCAACATTAACAAGAATACTATGGTAAATCATTTCACATTACTGCAAATTAAATCTCTAATGCAGAGGCACTAAACAAAATGAATATAAAACAAAACAAACCTGTTCTGCCCGGTTACCTGCAGCTCCTGCCCCTGCTCTCCCACCTACATTGTCTAATTGTGATTTCGCGCGCCTCCGCCTTGTATAAGTACGAAAGTGCTCACTCGGCACCAAACTCTTTCCAGCAACCTCGTCTCGAGTTCCAATTTTAAATCCATTAGTAACTGCTTCACTTTCCAAGCACCGAAACCCCTGTGCGCATTTTATACTGTCACCATTGTTAGTTTCCTCCTCAACACCCATCAGAAAACGAAACCGTAACTCCCTCAAATCCGCAGCATGAAATTAGGGTTTGCAACTGTAACCTACGGCAACATAATTTCAAAAAGCCCGGTAAATTTCAAAAAATATCACATCCAAAAACTAGCCAGCAATAAAAAAAAAACTATAAACCATAAGGACGAACCGTTTGACACAGAAGATAAAAAAAAACGGAGGAAAATAATAAAAGAATAATTTAGTCCAAACACCAATACTTCTACTACTTAGTTTTTTTTTAGAGAACTGGTCATTTCACCAAATGAAAACTGGAAAAGATTTCATATTTTTTTTTAGAAGAAAATAAGTCTTAAAAGTTGAAATTCAAGAATTTAGTTTATTCTCAAGCAGTTTTTCAGCGGCCATAGAGAAAGGTACAAAAAACAAAGATGGTTAGAAAATTAAACAAGAAAATGAGGAAGGAAAAGAGATTAAGACTGACGGTAGATAACTATAATAAAAGTTGGAGCCCGAAAAAGTTTGAAGAGCAGACAATGCAACGACCTTGTTCTTCGAGGGGTAGGTCTTGCCTTTATCTTTCCGAGTTCGGATTTTGTTCTGAAATTAAGAGAGAGAAAGGTAAAAGACGGAATATGTGAATTTGCTTTTTTATTTTTATTTTTACAAAATTTTACACTGTTTTATATATTTATTGATGGTTGTATATTTATAATTTTTATAAAATTATAAATACTTCTATTATATACTTAAAATTCTAATATATATATATATATATAATAAAGATATTTATAACTTATAAACACTAAGTTATTTATGAAAAATATATCTACAATTTTAAATATATTTATAAGCATGTTTGTAAATAAATCTAATTAAACATAATTAACCCTTTATTAATTACACTTTTTTATATTTATTCATTACAGTTAAAACACGCTTTTACTAATTTTTACTTTTTAGTTGGCCTTTTAAAAAAAATACAAAAATTAATACTTATAAAATTTATAACAATAAAAATAACATTAATAATATTAAATGTGATCTAATTAAACATAATTAATAAATATAAATGATTGTATTTCAATTTAAAAAACGTTTAATTGGATGCATACTATATGAAATAATGTACCAAAATTTTTCTAATAATAAAAATTTATGATCCGGATATATTTTTATAGTTATAAGTTTTAAATGTACTAACTTTGTGTTTTTTAAATTACAAAAATTAGTATCCCTAAAAATTATAACAACATAAATAACTCTAATAAAATATAACATGATACAATTGGATGACATTTAACATTGAACATGTCTAAATGACTATAATTTAAATTAAATAGTATCCAATTGAATATCATTCAATATAAAATAAAATATCACACTTTTTAATAGTGAAAATATATATATTATATATAAATTGTATTATTTTTATGATTATATGTCATTTTTTCAACTTTTTTTCTTTTTTATTTATTTATCTTTTTTACTTTAATCAATTTCTAATCATTTTTCAAAAAAATAGCAATATAATTATTTTTTAAGATAATATTTTTTTAAAATAATTATTATATACTTACTTACTCAACACATAAATTATAATTTGTGGATAGTATTCAGATTAATTATTGCTTAAAATAAGTGAAGACTTAATTAATGATACATTTTACATTTTTGAACATGTATTTAAAATAATGACAATAAAAACCTTTAAACACCAACATATTTAGATGAAAATAATATGAATGATAATAAAAAATAATTTGATATATTAAAATTCTTTGTTTGATTTCACTATGTTAAATGAAATTCATTCAATTATCACTATGAAAACTTATTTCTTTTATATCATACTCATCTAATCACGTGATAACCTTTACATACAAACATATATATACCAAATGATATGACTTTTGAATAAATATAATCTTTTTGTATATGTATTTGTAGTTGTAAATAAATATATTTATTGATTTTAAGAATCACTCATTAATTTAAGTTTTTATATGTATTAACATATATATCTTTAAATAGTTTCATCCAAAGGTTACTATAATTTGTCAATACTATTTGTCTAATTATTTATCAATGGAACGTGATATAATTTAGAGTATACAAGTATACATTATCATATACAAGCGATAAATAATTTTGAAAACTAGTATTGTCGTATCAACGAGAATAGTCTCATCTACCTTTCATCAGGTTCTAAAGGGATCCAATAGTTCAAAGGAGATTAAGCTAAAACCAAGGGTTATTATTTCTCTACCATGAAAGGTACACAAACCAAGTAGATCAGTAACATATGGGTTTTTAGTTGCTTGTTGAAATTGGAGGAAATCATCCTAGATCTAGTTGACTTGTGTCAAGATTTATTCAAAGCATGGTGCACAAGAGTAGAGTGACTTTTGAAGGGATTTTTAATGTATGATAAGTTGTTATTGGCATTGTTCAATTTTTTTTCTTTTTTTTATTAATATATGTTTATGCTTCTCTTTGCCTACTTTAACTTATCATAGGTGTGTTTTTATATGTTTCCTTTTTTCTTCTTTTCTTAGTTTGGCAGATGATTAGCTTATTGTGTCCAATATGTAAGAAACTTTCAATGAATTGTAAAATGTGTAGATACATCATGGTATTGGGAATATGAAAATTGTTAGCTACGAGTGCCAGAGCGAGTTGATCACCTAATGCCACTAATCAAGTATATCACTCAAAAAAAACCTTCTTGCTTAAAGAGTGAGCCATCTCAGCTCCATCGGGAAAGATGTAGGTGTAATGAGTTAGCACTTTAGTGGCCCAGTTTAAGGAATATACAGTAAAGTCTCATTGGTGCAATTGAGAACACACAAGTATACATGATAGTACACGAGTAATAAATAATGGAAGAATAAATGTTATCATCATTGGCCTCTTCTTCTTTCTTCTTGCCAATTTTTTTCAATATCTTATCTCGTTTTGTATTTTTTTCTTCTTACCCCCTTATTATTATTATTATTATTATTTTGAAACATAATCACATATTAACATAGGTGGCTTTTTTGTATATGTGTCAGAATTTTTAATCAATTATAGCATAATTAATACTCTTAAATCTTATCATAGTATTTTTATAGAATCCATTTTCTTTTTGTATAACTCCACTTATTCTTGAACTATAAGGCATGTCCAATGTGTTGGTTCAAAGAGTAAGGAGTGGGTACAAACAATTGGTTTATATAGACTTAAATTGGTTCAGTAAAAGAGTTGTGTTTGTAGGGTAATATAGGAAAGTTTCAATCTCTTTCTAGAAAGTTTTCTTAGTTTTTTTTTAAGTTCTTCTCTTTTTGAGAAGAATTAATTATGCTTTTGTAGATTTCTCGTTTTTTATTCAATAAACGGAAATATAAATCCGTTTGGAGGTTTTCTAGAAGCAAAATTAGGATAAAAGTTTTGTAAGAATTCTTTTGAGTTATAATTTTAAAATGAATTATTTACAGTTATTTTATTCTTATATGTTATATTTAATTTCTCTGTGATTAAATTTAACATGGATGGATGTTTATAAATATGATATAATAATAACGTTGTTATACTTGTAAAATATTAAATAGGTAAAACATTTATATAAAATAAATTGATTTGTTTTTATTCGAGAATGAAACTCTATTTCAAAACTTTTTTATAAGAACTATTATTTGAAAATATATTAACAACATATTTTCATTAATGGTTTTAAAACTTAAAATTTTGTATTCGTATAATTAAATTCTTAGGTTTAATTTGGAAACCTTGAATAAAGTCTAATTAACGACTTGGCCTAAGGGTGTGATTAGATAGTTTTCTATTTTCTTAAAAATAAAACTGAAATTTAATACTTAATTAATTAGCCTAATGATATTAGTTAATTAATATTAAACAAAAGTATTTGGGCCCTGCTTAAGAACACTTTCATACTAAAAAGAGAAAATCAAAAAATATCAATTTATGTCTTTAATAACCTAAATAATATGAGCAAGCATAATTAACTTAATTATTATATCCATAAATACTTCACTATTATGAATCATAAAAATTTACATTACTGTTTATGGAATCTATACCTATGTTTATTTTTGATGTTATTAGATTAAGAAACAAAAATTAAAATATCGTGACAGAATATTTACGTTTTAATTTTGTTTTTAAAAGTTTTAATAATAAATTAAAAACCACATATTTTCCTTACTTAGATTAACTTTGGTAGTATATTTGTCATTTTTTATAAAATGATTCGTGCACTTTTGAGACTTTTACAAATATAAAATCAAAGTATCTACAGGATCGGTATTGGTAACCCGATATTGGCCTTGTACTCATCAAGTTTTTGGCACCATTGTTGGGGAATAAATAACGTTTTTAAATTATTTATCAAAATCTTGAAAAAAAATTGTGTTTTAAATAATTGTGATTTTATTTATTTATTTATTTATTGTTATAAAAAAAGAAAAAATATTTAATTCTTCTTTTTAATTAAAAATAAATAAAAAACATTTACTTTTTTATTTTTTCTATTTTTAATTTTTAATTTAATGTAAAAAAAACTTAATTTATTAACTTAATTAACTTAGATTTTCACTCAACTTAATTTATTAACTTAATTAATTTAGATTTTTAGTAACTTAATTTATTAACTTAATTAACTTAGATTTTCACTTAACTTAATTAAATTAAATTTTAATAACATGAAAATTAAAGATCTAAAAGAGTAATGTCTAGGTGACTAGTTCTTAGAAACTTTTGTGCCACTATTCTTTTCTAGAAATGTTACTCTTTTAGTAGGATGGTTTTTAAGGAGGCTTTATCTCACTATTTTTTTCTTGAGAGCACTATTAGTTAATACTCATTATGTTATTTAACTTAGAGATTATAATAAAATAAAATAAAAAAATATATTTTTTTAAAACTATCTCTAAAATTTTAAAGTTTTTAATCATAATCTATGATAAAAGGAGATAGTTGCTTTATTAGATCTAGGTACAACTGTATTTTGATTTCTTAATTATTTGACTTGCACTTAGAAATTGGTTATCTAAAACCCACAATCATGTCCTTAGTTCTAAGTAAATAAAATTTTAAAAATCTATAAGGCATGACTTAAAAAGTATATGTAGACAAACTATCCTACCTGTAGGTATGATTGACTTAATGATCTAGAAACATAAGTTTACTTAAAATGAAATCTCCTAAGTTACGTCTTGCTAAGACGTTAAACTAAGCACTCGATGAGAGGTAATAGATCATTTTAAGTAATTTTCTTTTATTTATTTTAGTTTAATTACATGTGAATAATTTTAGAATTTTTTTTAAAAATATTTGTTGAGATGTTAGAAGTTCACAACGATCTGTCTGTGTGAACTTTAATAATGAATTTGATGGATGCTAATGCATTTCTTCATCACTACTTACACCGAGGACAATGTAAGTTCTAGGTTGGGGTAGTGAAAAGTTATTATACTTAATTTAAAAAAATGTAATAATTTAAAAAAAAAATTATGTTCACATTTTCATTGTGTTTGATTTAATTTTCTTTGTGTGGTTTAATAATTTTTAAAATTTTAGGATTAGTTTTAAAAAAATTCTCACAAAAATTAATCATTTCTTTAAATCAAATTGAACTAAATAGTTAAATCTTTTGTACTATTAAATCAATTTTTGAAAATATATTATGGAGTATATGATAATTAATTAGTTTTTGTCATAAATAGTATTTTATGATAAAATGTGAAAATTATAATGAACCCAAAATCATTGTTTTGAAATAAAACAGAGGAGACTACCCTTGTGAGATATGATTTGAGCCTAATTTTCTTTATTCTGAGTGAAATATATTTTTATATTCTAAATACATTTCTTATTTCTTCAAATTTTTAGACGATTTCTATAGGTATTAGCATTGATTATTAGGATTTTCACATTTGGTGAAGTATCATATATTGTTTTTAGTGCTTAGATTGAATGACTTAAGTAGAAATTGATAGTATATGCCCTTTCGTCCTTCATACATGACTTATACCAAAAAAAGACATAACTGGGGTTACCTAAACCAAAATTAAACAGAAAATCCACAAAATTAACCATTCATCAAAATCCTACAAAAATGTACAATCTGTACATGCGTCCACTCTCTAAAAAAATATGTTAAAAAATCTCTTAAAAGAGAGAAAAATGAATAGTATAATCTACATACTATGACTCATATAGCCTAAAAAGTTGTGAGAAAAAGGCTAATTACAAAAGAAAATTATAGGAAGTAAATCCCTAAAAAATCATTACATTTTCTTCAATTCTATAAGACATATATCATGAAATTTTTATTTAATGATTTTGATTGAGGCATGAAAATAATTTTGGGATTTCTTTACAAAATCTTAAAACATTCGATTCCTTTCATGAGATCGAAGTTATGCACTATTTTTGAGTCTTTCTTCTTTTATAAGTATGCGAACTTATTAGTTTATTTCTAAACATAAATTGTATTCGCATACGCCTAGTATGAATACTTGAACCCATATGATTCAGTGTTTTGAGAGTATTGACTTGTAAGGATAGAGTCAAAGTGAATTCGAATTTCTGACATTGAAATTGAATAAATTTAAATTGAAAGAATTTTGAAGTGAAGTATGAAAATGATTTTCAACTAATTATTATTATAAACTATGATTGTTTAAGAAGTTGAAAATAACTTATGCTTTAGATTTTAATTATGATCTAAAAGGATATTAAAAAACATGAGACATTTTTTATGCTTTGTTTTGTTTTCTTGTTTTATTTTATTTTATGTTTAAGTTCATTTTTTATTTTGTTATAATTTTAGTTTTTGATTTATTTATTTTCTTTTTAATGTTTACATTTAGTTCAATGTTTATCGATATTATTACTAAAAACACTCTTGAGACTAAAAACTACTCCACTAGGGCAACCTAAAGGTTTAAAGGCTTGTTACATATGCTACATGCAACCGTATAAATCCACGAAAGTGATTTAACATAGTTTAATTTTTAGTTTTTACTACTTATCTTGTTAAGAGATTAGCAAGAAGCTGGTTGATAGTTGTAATTAGTGCTTAGAAAGTACTAAAATTACCATGAATTAATATATTTTAATTGATTAAAAAGATTTATATTTGTATTATTTTATCGTATTTTTATATAATTTTTTTCTTTTCGGAATCATAAGTATTTTTATTATTTTTTCAGGTATTTTTGCTTCAAAAATAATGTAAAGACTTGAAGAAAAATACTAGCAAAAATACATTACAAATATGTTGAGAAAAAAATGAGGAAAAATCAAAACAAATAAAAAAAATGGACAAAACTGTCAAATCAAGCGTGTGCCATGCTAGTCCCTCTCGAAGTTATGCCTATTCACGTCGAAATCCCGCACGTGTTAGTGTCTATCCAAGTCGTCGAATCATGCATGCGTCAGTGCTGATCCATGCTGCAAATCCCACCCGTATCAATGCAAATCCATGTCGCGAATCCCATACACATCAGCACATATTTTGCCTCAAAAACTGCCCAATCAAGCACGTTAGTGCCCCACACGTATACCAGTCTGTCCAATACACATCTAAGATAATTTTTTAAGATATGTTTCCACCTTTTTAGCCTTTTTCTCAACTATAAAATGACTTTTTCCTCCAATCTCAAAACATAATTTATCTCAGCTATTTCTCTCTCAAGAAAACTTTCTTAGTTTTTATTTTATTTTAAAGTTCTTCTCTTTTTGAGAAGAACTAATATTACTTTTGTAGATTTCTATTTTTTGATTCAATAAACGGAAATGTAATTATGTTTGGAGCTTTTCTAGAAATGAAATTAGCATCAAAATTCTGTAAGGATTCTTTTGAGTTATAATTTTAAAATAAATTCTTACAAATATAAAACCAAAGTATCTACAAGATCGGTATTGCTAAGGACACTTTTTATACCAAAAAGATAAAATCAATAAATAATAATTTATATCTTTAATAAATTAAATAATATGAGCAAGCATAATTGACTTAATTATTATATCCATAAATACTCCACTATTATGAATGATAAAAATTTGCATTATTCTTTATTGAATCCCTATCTATATTTATTTTTTATGTCATTAGATTAGGAAACAAAAAGTCAAAATATCGGGACATAATGTTTAGGATTTAATTTTGTTTTTAAAAGTTTGAATAATTAATTAAAAATCACATATAATCATTCCTTAGATCGACCTTAAGAGATTCTTGTTATTTTCTATAAAATGATTCGTGTAGTTGCGAGAGTTTTACAAATATAAAACCAAAGTATACATAGAAACGGTATTGCTAACCCGATGGTGGTTCTGCTTGATGAATAACAAGACTAACATCGAGTTAGCAATACCAATCTTACAGATAAATTGGTTTTATATTTCTAAAGAATTCATTTTAAAATTATACCTCAAAAGAATCCTAACACAATTTTGATGCTAATTTCGTTTCTGGAAAACCTCCAAACAGATTTGTATTTCCGTTTATTGAATCAAAAACTAAAAATCTACAAAAGCATAGCTAGTTCTTCTAAAAAAGAGAAAAACTTTAAAACTAAAAAAACTACTAAAGCTTTCTAGAGAGAAAGCTAGAAAGAGAACTGAGATAAATTGTGTGTTTTGAGATTGGGGGAGAGGGTCCTTTTATAGGTGAGAAAAAGGCTAAAAAAGTGGAAAATTATCTTTAAAATGATCTTAGATGTGTATTGGATAGGCTGGTATGCGTGTAGGGAACTCATGCATATGACTGGGCAATTTTTGCAGTAAAATATGTGCTGATACATGCGGTATTTACGGCATGGATCAATCCTGATGCGTGTGGGATTCGTGGCATGGATCAACACTGACGGGGCTGAGATTTGACAGCATGGATCAAAGCTGATGCATGTGGGATTCGCGGCATGGATAGGTATTGAAGCATGTGGGATTTTGACATGAATAGGCATGCCTGGGGTGCGACTGTGCGCGGGATAGGCATGATATGTGCATGATTGGGCAGTTTTGTCAATTTTTTCATTTTTCCATTTGTTTTGACTTTTCTTATTTTTTTCTTAACATATTTATGATGTATTGCTTCCTATATTTTTTTCGAGTCTTTAAATTATTTTTGAAGCAAAAATATCTAAAAAACAATAAAAATACATGTGATTCTGAAAAGACAAATTTATATAAAAATATAATAAAATCATATAAATATAAATCTTTTTAATCAATTAAAGTACATTAAATCATGATAATTTTAGTAATTTTTAAGCACTTATGAGTAACCTTTTTATTGTTTAATTAATTATTTGTTGTCGAGTGGTTGGCATTACCATATAGATAAGGTCTCTATATGAGTTTACCTCAATATATAGAATGTTATGTATTATGCATGATCACTTGTTAAGATAGTATAATCTAAACTTATTATGTATATATCTAAACATATTGAAACATAAACTCTTTTTAGAAAGTATTTGTTATTTACTTGTTTTATGTTGTTGATATATAATACTTGTGATTAAAGTTATTTTCTTTTTGATAGTATACTATCTATGATTATGATGTGTGTTTTGTATAAGTGTTTATATCATTGTTTGTGCAAATTAAGACTGAGTCATTTAATAGTTTGTATCTTATTACCCTGATTGTATATCATATTATGGAATTTTTCACAAACTCTAATGGAGTATTTCAAATTGGAAATGAAGTAAGAATGACATACCTAATATTTTATTATAAATATATTTAAAATTTTATATGATAAAATGATTTTTTAAGTTATCTTAGAGATGGAATATTTCAAAGATAATGTATGAAAGGATAATAATGACTCCATGTTTAATAATTTTATTTTATAATTTACTTGATTTTATTCAATTAGCTTCAAATGTAATTTAACTCGTTTCCTATATTTTAGTTGATAGGTGGGATGATATATAAAAATAGTGCACCTACGTTGAGAATAATTACCACACAATTCTTTTTACAAACTGCATCATCTTTAACATGTGAACAAAATTGGAGTACATATTCCCTTATACACACAAAGCAACGCAACAAACTTGCTTATAATAAATTGGAGAAAATTGTATTTTGTTTTTTGATAAGTGTTATTTCATACACTTTTAGATATAAATTTCTTTACAACTTTATATATTTTGTTATTATAACAAACTAAAATCATTTATTTGACCTTATAGTTTTTTTAATGATTTTTTAAAATTTTTATTTAATAGGTGGATGTACTTGAAAAAATAGGTAGATTTACTTAGCAAGAGAACCTAATTTTTCATTGCATCACAATAAGTTGCTAAGTGTCATATAATGGAATTACCTCCATTTAATGCATGATTTTCATGAACTCGTGTAATGCATGATTTTCATGAAGTCCTACTCCAATTAAAAAATAGATCATTTTTCTTAATATAAATACAAAATAATATCACATAAACTATAATTAGTATCAAAATTTCCTAAAAATTAAGAGTGAAAATAGAAAAAAAAAATATAGAACTTATAGAATATTGTTGGAGGCAAGAATTGAGAACAAATTTCAAAAGGCAATCAAAGGAATTGAAGATAAGAATTAAAGACAATAATTCTAAAAACATTTCTCCTTTCCTTTATTGTTTTCATGAATAATATTCTTAATTTATTATTTTTAATGAGTAGTTAATTTTATAATTGATTGTGTTTGATTTCAAATCCTTAGACATAGATTGTAATATTTAATAAGATCTATAATACTATATTAAACTATTCTTTTTGATTATGTATTAATTATCGGTTTTAATCTTTGTATGAATTTTTTGGATTATTTTAAGTGTACAATTAAATGATCAAATTAGTTCATCATTAATCAATTTAGTGGATTGGATACATAATCGCTTCATCAATTTAAATAATTAGTGATAAATTGTTGACAATGAGAATTAATACTCAAGATAATTAAACCGAACTTGTGTATTTAATTTTGATATGATTTGTTTCTTAAAATTTAATACTTTTGATAGATTAAATTTAGAGAGCTTATGTTGTATATTAGAAAAGTTTGAATTAAGAGCTTATTTAATTCAACAAATAGGTAAGAAGAGATGGTGACTTTTGTGTTTGTGAATTTCTTTAAGTTGGTATAACAAAATAATAGGAGATTAAAATATGCTTTTGTTGATTTGTAATACATGTTAGTGGTGGAGAATAATCCTATAATTGTTCTTTATTGGAATATTTATCGTAATCTTTATATCTTATTTTTATCTTATTAATCTTTAATTGTTAGATTTAATTTTCAGTTTACAAAAAAAACCAAAAAACCCTGTATATTAATTTTAATCAACTTACTAATGAGATATTGTTACCAATTCTCGTGACTACGATAACTTTTGCTCTTAAAGTTATTTATCACTTATATATGATCATTTATACTTGCATCTTTCAATCATGTCAAGTTTTTGAGATCGTTGTCGGGAATTGGTTTAACAATTCTTCTATTAATTACAAGTTTTTATTTATTTATTTTTAATTTTTTTTAAAATTCATTTATTTTATTTCGTTTATTATTATTAGTTTTATTTTTAATTTAGATTTATTTATTTTTTATTTTAAGTTTACTTTAGTTATTTATAATATATCATTATTTTATTTATTTATCTTTAATTATTATTTATGTATGGCTACTATTTTTTTCTTAAAGTGTTGAATATCAAGGGAATATGAATATATAATGGATGTAGTATACCTTATATACAATAGCTTTCATGCACCATACTTTAAGCATCAACAAGGTAATTCGGATTACAATAATACTATGGGTGAATTTGAAAGCTAAAGGCCTTGATATGATCCATATTCTAATATGTATAATGTAAGATGGTGGAATCATCAATACGCAAGCTCTTCATATAGAAGTTCAGTAGAGAATTTCAATATTTCACCTAATTTTTCTTTCTTAATGTTACAACCAATTTCAACCACTCAAGGTAAATCTCTTGAGCATTTAATGAATGACATTGTTGCTGACACTTTGAAATTTCAGCAGGAGAACCAATCATTTATCAAAGAATATGAAATTTCAAGGAGAAATCTTGAGATACATGTAAATCAAATTTTAATGAGGAATCTAGCAGAGGAGTTCAACATCAAACTTAGCTTCCCATTTCCAATGTCATAAAAAACTTTAATCACTCAAGGTATCTCTCGGGGATTTAGTAAATACCATTGCTTCTAACACTTTGAAATTTAAGCGGAAGAACCAAGCTTTTATCAACGAACATGAAATTTTAAAGAAAAATCTTGAGAAATAGGAAACCAATACTGCTATCAAAAACCTTGAGACTCAAATTAGTCAATTGGTAAAAGTAGTAGAAATACTATATATATAGGTAGTTGTTAATCTATACTCCCAAATAGATGCTAAACCTATAGAAACCATCAAGATCATTATTATGGAGAGTGATAAGCAATTAGAGGATCCTCAAAGAATCCCAACGAATGATATGTACGAAAAAAGATTAGTGAGGAGGAAAAAACCATCACCCCCAAAGAATCCAATGTAATATCAAAGGTAGTATTTGAACTTTTATTTTTTACTGATGATCCTGCTTTATTTTTCTCCAATAGGTTTGAGAATTTAACAAAACAAAATCTTGAAAAGGAAATTTGGAGATATTCTCCAAGGTTTAACTTCACATACCTCTTATGAAAGATATTAAGGAAGAACCTTGATATGAAAAGCACCTTAAGGAAATTTTTCTTACCAAGGACAAGCTTAAAGATAACAAAGAGATAGGTGAAGGGAAAATGTATCTAATATTCTTCAAATGAGACTATTATTAAGGTGCAAGGATGTAAATAATAAAATTTTAGTTCAAAAGTTTGACATCACATACTTCAAGATCTTTGATAATGGTGTATGATAAAAGTGATATCGACAGGCTAAGGACGTTAAACCAAACACTTTATAGGAGGTAACCCACCAGATTTGTTTTCTATTCTCTTTTTACTTATTTTTATATTACATATATGCATGTGCTTACATTGAGGACAATGTAAGAATTAGGTGTGAGAAAGTGTTAGCACATCACCATCTTTATTTTTTTATGATTTATTAGTTTAACATGTTTTAGGATACATGTTTTAGAATTAGTATGCTCTAGGTAGTATAATTTTTTATTTTTATTTATTTATTGTATTCCTTAGGATTGATAGGATTAATATACGAGCTTAGAATCAATCACATGTTCTCTCGTTGTTTTCTGGCATCTGTGATGAAATTAGCTAAATAATTGTAGGTTAAAAAGGATAATGAATTTTGATAAAGTCTTGACCTTGTTCCTAAGTGAAGGTAACTCTATTATAATTTTGCTCAAAACTTGCATGCACCATAGCTAAACTAGTGATAGAATAATCTATATACATGAACTTGTGAAAAATGTTGTGAATCCCTTGAAACTTTGCTATACTTTTAATGAATAAGAATAGGTTGCTAGAAATTTTCTTTATGTTTATCAAGGCGAATGCTAAATGTATTTCTTGAAAAATGGTTAAGGCAATATGATTAATTTATTTAGCTAAACTGTCCTACCCTTAATATTGTTTTTCTTTCGAGAACAACCCTTTTAGAGAATTAATTTGAGTCTATATGATCCAATTGAAGGCAAGAATTGAGAAGAAAATTCAAGAGGTAATCAAAGAAATTGAAGATGATAATTAAAGACAAAAATCCTAAGATTTCTTCTCATTTTTTTATTGTTTTCATGAATTGTATTTTTAATTTATTATTTTTTATGAGTAACAAATTTTATAATTGATTGTCGATAGTTTCAAAGCCCTAGACATAGATTGCAATATTTAATAAGATTTGTAATATTCTATTCAACTATTCTTTTTGATTATGTACCAATTCTCAGTTTTAATTTTTATATGAATTTTTTATTATAAGTGTACAATTAAGTAATTGAATTAGTTCATCGTTAATCAATTTAATTGATTGGAAACGTAATCGCTTGATTATTTTAAATAACTAGTGATATATTGCATGCAATAAGAATTAATATTTAAGATAATTAAACTGAGCTTGTATGTTTAACCTTTATCCATTTTGCTTCTTAAAATTGAATGTTTTTGATAGGTTAAATTTAAAAAAATTATTCTAGGTTGTCTATTAGAAAGAATTTGAATTAAGAGCTTGTTTATTTCAACAAATAGGTAAGAATATGTGAAGACTTTCGCGCTTGTGAATTTCTATAAGTTGACATAATAAAAGAATAGGATATTAGGATATACTTTTACTGATTTATAATACATACTAGTGGTGGAAAATGATCCTGTAATTGTTTTTATTCGAATCTTTATCATAATCTTTTTATCTTATTAATCTTTAGTTGTTAGATTTAATCTTCAGTTTACAAAAAAAAATCCCTTTTTAGTAGATATAATTAACTTACTAATGAGATACTTGCATGTTTTTAATTGTGTCATTTCTATAATATGAAGTTGCAAGTAAGAAAGATGGAGGCTCAAGAGGGAAATGTTTTCAAAACAAATTTTCTTGATTTGTTAGATATTTCTAAGGAAGCAAGAGAGGAATAAAATGATCAATTATATCAATGACTCAAGCCAATTTCCCTTGATGATGATGAAGGGAACCCAGATCCAAAAATTGCTAACGAGGCTCAAAGTATTGGTATTGATATTAATAGAGTAATGATAAAAGAACTATGATGTGATGAAAACACTAGAGAAGATTCCTTTGAAGTTTTAGTGTGGGGTTCATATGGAGAATCTAATGTAGGATTAGTTTCTTCTAGATGCAATAACTTCATAACCCTACCAGACAGTGAAGAAGAAGATGATGATAATGAGCAAGAAAATGATGATAAGGACGATGATGGTGGTGCTATACAATAATATGAGAGTTGAAGAATGATGGATAATCTTAACTCATTCACAAGTGATGAATACTTGACATATGCTACCCAAGGTGAAGATTATGGGTGTAGAGCTACTTGTCCAAGTATCAAAGCCATTGGAAAAGATTACACGAAAAGACATGGAAAAGGAAATGCAAGTATGAATGGCTATAACTAGAATTCTTTATCCAGTGATTTTTCATTTATGAGTATAATTATTAGTAGTTGTGATGATCCAAATACACAATCTATGCATTATCCTCTTGATTTTGAAACTAAACATGATGACTTTCAATATAGACAACATCGATATTTATTTTGGTGTGAATATCTTTGGTATTACCATAACTGGATCAATTATGAATTTACTTTATATGGATTCATTATTGGGAGAGATCAAACAACCTATACATGTCACATTAATAACTACGGACGAAATTATTATTACTTAATGTCATGATATGATTATTGTATCTTTATTGATGTTGATGTTTTTATAACTCTAGGAACTAAGCTAGCCAAACAAAGCTATATTAATTAAGTGTGTGTGCCTATATATATATATATTTGTATTGTATGTAACTTAATATATTTAAGTTGTGTCATATACTATATATTTGTATTATTAAATAAAGATTTAACTTATGTTTCATTTATATATACAATATGTTTGTTATATATATCATAAATATGTCATTTAAATGATAAAATTGACTAAACTAGTGTATTATTGTTTATTTTAATATTTATTAAAATTTAAAAAAATTACAATAATTTTCACATTTTTTGTAAATTTTCTTCAAATATCCATCAATATTGATAATATCTTCGATATTTCTATAAAATTGAAGTCTCAATCAATATCAATATTTTCATCTATGCTTTATACACAACAATGCTTGAGAATGAGATGGAAAAAAGTAGGAGTGGAAACATTAAGATAAGTGATGTATCACACGATGCTTTCTGTGCCTTTGTCAACTACTTATACATAACCAAAGCGTGCTTAAAAAGATCTATACCAAATACTTTGAATTACAATGATATATGCTCCTTATAGGTACTATAAGAGTATGGGTTGGAACCTAACATTGTATATATGTGTGGGTGTGGGTGTGTATGTGTGAGTGTATAGAAATGTAAGTGTTATTTAGAAAGAAAAAAAAATTAACTTATGATTCACCTAATAATCTAGCAGTGAAACTTACACTTGTAGTCATAGGTTAGAATCAATACAGTCCAGTTTGTTCTTAAAAAATATAGTTAACTTTTACTAACTTCTTTGAGGAGGCCTTCTTAATTTTTCCTACCTTATGAGTTTCGCTCTTTAGTCTTTTTGTAGATAATGACTACAACTATTAACTAGTTCTAATTTGTGTGCCAAGATTATTAAATTTTAACTCCATTATGATGATAATCAAAGAATGCCACTAATGAATCCATAACCCATTTTAATTGGGACAATTAATCAAGAATTATTCAATCGATTATGGAATACGTATGGATATAAGTACAAGATATTTAGACTACATGAACGTGAAGTAAAATAAATGACTAAATAAAATCAGAATTTGAAAAGTTTAATTAATTGAGCAACTATCATTATATTTGTCATATCTTTTCCATCCAATGTTTAATTGAGGAAAATCAAAATGTGTTACAACACTTATTCAATGGGCTACAATATTTACCTAGACAAAATTTTCTCAATTCGAAAGTTTACTAGATCAAAAATAACTTTCAATCAATATTCAAGAATTTGTCAAATAATTACCATTCTGAGTTTCTTAGTTTATTTGGTAGATTTAATATTTACTTTATTTCATATAATTTTATATTCAATTTTCAACAATAAAATTTAGAGTTTTATATTTATGTTTTATAGCTAGGATATATGTTATATTTTAGAATCTATAAATACATATGTAAGATTTTAATTGAAAAACAACTTTGATATAACTTTTAATGAGTTTTTCTCTTTAGTTTATTTGAGAACTTTATCGAACATATTAAGAGTAATTACTATGACGTACATCCTAAACATATCACTCCTAGCATTTAAAATATTATTCTTTGATACTAAGATTAGTACCTCATTATAGATAATAAGTGTGATCCTAGTTCTAGTTTTTTTATCTATTCAATATAATTTAGAACGTTACTAACGAAGAGATCAACAATAATCTTTAGATCTCACTTCTTTAGGCAAATTTTGTCTTATTTAGGTGAGATTTGTATCACATTATGTGAATGTTACCGATTCCCTGCATGAAATTTGGCTTTCCTATGGGGATTTTGAAATTTAACTATTTACATCAACCATACATGCTATGATAATTCTTGAATGTGATGACAACATAATTATATCTAATGAGACTTTACCATCACAGTTGTGCTTGTAGTATTTTTGTGATGTGTTCGACTCAAGAACTTTGCACAGGCATTTAAGTCAGTAAAATTGTGATTGTAAAATTTTATCTGGTATATTTTGTTACAGACGCAACATCTGATAAGATAAGCTTTTCAACAAAATTATAAAACATAAATAGGTGCCATGAATTGGCTGAGTTCTTGTCTGTTTTAATTATAAAAAGAAAAAAGAAAATAAATTTGTTGCTCACTTCCCTTGGCAGTATATCTGGCAATCTGCTATCAATTTACAATGAGAGCAAGGTAGACAGTACACAGTAGAAACCAACCCTTTGTACCATCAAGCATGTCATAAGCGCTTATCACCCATTAAGATCTTCCAGCTAGAATGGGGACCTTCCCCTGTATCATGAAGCGCAGGTACCCAACCCAATGCACTTGCTATTGTTTGAAGTTCACCCATTATAGACATTGTGTCGCGAATGTAAACACGTCCACCAGGCCTTAGTAACCTATCCATCTCAAGCATAATGGTTGAGATATTACATCTGGGATTAGTGAAATAAAGTTTAGAATACTCATTAGCTTTATGTCAGCAAATTCTGTAATAATTAGCTGATAGAATAATATAGACTAAAGAGAGAGAATTGTACCTCTTTCGTTCAACCGAGAAGAGACCTGCTGCATGAAGTAAGTCGTATGTCCTTGGATAGCTGTCAAATGGCTTGCACCTGAGAATTACGTTGTATATCAAGTATTATAAGGGAGATAAATGAGACATATAAAACATGCATTTAGAAAATATAGTTGTCTGAGAACATAGAAGTGTATTTTACTTACCAATCGTGCATAACACCAAGAAGTCCACGGTCATAGATAACAGGCAAAGTATTGAACCCGCTGACAGGAACAACATTCATAACCCAGCAATCATATTGGAATTTTCGTAATGCTGCCGCGAACCTGCCATCATCAGCACAGTTTACAATCTCATCTTGAAATTAAAACAAAAAAGATTGTCCATAGTCTAAATTGCAGTATGATGGCCAAGATAATAATTAAGTTGTATTTAACTATTACATTACCCTCCAAATCCAGCCCTCATGTCCATCACGTTCCTGAACTTCAAATCCTTCCAATGATAAGCATTAATATAACCATCAATTATTTCAATCCAGTACTTTGTTTCTGCCTTGAAAATTTCCTTTCTGGATATGGAGGCATCTATTTTTATGCTCTGAAGCCTGTCTGGTGGTTCTAGTAGACGTTCATCTGCCAATGTTTTCAAATTAGCTCCATAACCATTCTCGGGTAATCGAGTGATACATGGTTTTAGACCCACATACCTACAAAATTATGCACTAATGATTTAGTACAATGATCCAACATCTTGCATAAATATTAGAATAGACTGCATGCACATAACTGTGTTATTAGGTAATTAATAAAGTACTTCCAACCGACTGAAAAAAATTATTTTAAAAAAAATATGTATACTCATACTTTTGGCTCCATCTTATACTTGTTTCCTAGAATGCCACTACTACACTATGTTGACGTTCATTTTTTTTGTTTACTCCAGATTAAAAAGTAGGTGGTTCTATAATATGTTGGCATTGCCCACTCTTAGATTGTGTGTATTAAAGAGAAACAATCAGAATGAGAATGAACCTCAATTGGATTGGAGAGGAAAGAGCATGTAAAATCTATTCGCTTTCATTGTGTTTACTAAAGAAATGTAAGGAATTGAAATAAATATATTGATTTACCTAAATGTTCTTTAAAATGCAGTAATGACTAATATAAAATAAAATATTAAAATAAGTTATAGTTTTGTAATTGCATTTTCAAATTTGGAAAAAGGGAATCAATACCAAGGGGGAGTTGTCAAGGATAGTGGTGCAATGCCTTTACAAAATCACTTACAATCTGATTCAGAAAATGAGGAGCATCAATGCACAGCTCAGCCTTTTGCACAACAAAAAGTATGGTCACAAATTGTAAAAGTCTAGCACGTAAATCTGTTATAGCTAAGACTAGATATATAGAGTATACAGTGCAATTTTTACTTTTACTAAAGCTTTCTATTCAAGAAAATATTATCTATAAATAGTACAATAGTGTAACAGAACTTTATGGTGAATGAAATACATTTTCTATGCTTTCTCTATTTCTCTGTAGCAGTCTTCTTCCTCATGTCTTCATTCCTGATACTTCACATGATATCAAAGCTTCAAGCTCTGTGAGCTTGCTCTCTCTTTAAACAATGGCTGATCAAACCGAAATTACACCACCACAACCACTCATTCTCACTGATATTCTTGAGGTTAATCCTTCCTCTAACCATGAAACAGCAAGCACTCTTTACCTTTCATAATATCCTAACAGCAATCAAATTTGATGACAAGAATTTCTCTAACTGAAAAACACAAAATCCTAAAAATCCTAAGAAGCCTTGATTTGGAACATTATGTTTTGGAAGACCCACCAAAAGAAATACTCAGTGATGGCAAGCCAACCCTTCCAAAACTTGAAAAAACAAGATGAAATGCTAGGTTTCTGTTTGATGTCTTCAATAACTGAAAATATGCTTAAACATGTATCTAGATTTGACACTTCCAAAGATTCTTGGACTGCAATGGAAAAATCCTAGGTTTCAAAATCAAGAGCCAGAGTAATTCAAGTGAAAGAAGATAAAGCTCGAAGAAAAACAATCTTGGTATAGCTGACTATGTACTGAAGATTAAACTGCTTGCAGATGAACTTAATTCAGACAGGTTTGGTTTATCAAAGGAAGAGAAGTTAATGGCTGTATTAGGGGGACTAGATGAGTATTATAATAACGTATTTTCAACCTTGACAGAACGAATGCTCTCTAAAAAAAATAACAATTGATGATGCAAAAGCCCTTCTCCACCCATGAATCTCATCTTGAGAGAAGAAAAACTCATGCTATTTCACCTCTGCCCACTGTCAATCTCACTGTTAAAAATGGTTTAACACCCAATACAATTCATAAGCCTCATAGAAAATTTTAACTCTCAACTATACAATTTTCAACCTCATCAACAATCTTTCGGAAGTCCTACTCAATTTTACCCTCCACCACTTGATAGAGCACCACCTTTTGGAAGAGGTAAAGGGCAGAGTTCAATGCCAACTCTATGGAAAATATCACCTTTTGCTCAATGTCAATCTCACTGTCAAAAATAGTTTAATACCCAATACAGTTCAAAAGCCTCTAGAAAAGTTTAACTCTCAACTAAACAATTTTCAACCTCATCAACAATCTTTTGGAAGTCCTACACATTTTTACCCTCTATCACGTGATTGAGCACCACCTTTTGGAATGGGTAGAGGATAGAGTTCAATGCCAACTCTGTGGCAAATAGGGTCACATAGTTGCTACCTATTGATATAGGTTTGACAGAAATTATGTACCCCTTCTCAATCACAACCCTCTGTTGGTACAGGTTTGACAGAAATTATGAACCACCTTCTCAATCACAACCCAACTTTCATCAGCCATCAATACCTACTTCTCAAGCAAACATGTATCCACCACATTCAGGCCAATCACCTCAACAGCCACCACCACCTGGTTCAAGACCTTATGGTCAAGGTATGGTAGCTATCCACAAACATCAACTATCATGTGTCTTAGCCTAACCCACTTGAATCTCAGTCCCACATTTCACCTTAAAATCAGTTTTTTCCATCTTCATTCATGCAACCAATGTCTCAACCCCAACCATCATTCTTCAATCACTCACTCACGACAGATGAGCTAGCTCTATCATGAGCCACAGTGACATCCTGATTCTAGTGCAAGCCACCATGTCACCTCTGGCATTCATCATCTATCAGCTCCCCAAACTTATTCTGGTATTGAAAAACTCATGGTTGGTAATGGTAAGACTCTTCAAATCTCACACACTGGTTCAAATCATTTCAGTCCCCTGTTCCATCCCACACTTTGATTTTAAACAATATACTTCATGTTCCTTTAATTGCAAAAAACTTATTCAGTGCTTCTCAATCTGCCAAACATAATAGCGTTTTTTTGAATTACATCCTTCCTATTGTTGTGTAAAGGATCAGGTGGATGGGAAGGTTCTACTCCAGGGAACTTTGCACCATATTTTCTGGGAAATAAACATAGTAATAGGAATAACACTATTTCCACTCATTCTCTTTCCTTGTTAATAAACATACTCTTAGTGTTAAAATCATACCAGTTGGTACTTTTTCCTTCGAATGTGCTGTTCTAGATCAGTTGCCTTTTGGATATATATATATCCATGACTCCATCAGTACTATTATAGCTATGAATTATGCATCTAAGTTCCACTTATTTCGGATATTTTAGGCACCTAAAGTTACTCGAGCCACAAAATATAGTTTTGTTTTCCAAAAAATGTTGTAAACTTTCTAAGCAGAGAAGACAAAGATCCTATATATTGCTACTGCACGGCAAAGTTAAATAAATAGATAAATTCAAAGCTTAATAACTCCACCATCTTTGATCTATTCCATGGTAGTCTCCATTTTATGCCAAATGCATTCAACTAGAACAAATGAAAAGAACCAAATCTTAATAAATAAATAATGCTTACGGGTGAAGTTGAAAGAGAGAGATGGGACATACCACACATTGTCTGGATCATCATTTCCATCACATAATGAAGGTTTAACTCTTGTGTCACGATTAAGATAGAAGCTGTTGTTCGAGGGCTTCTTCCAAATTGCAATATATCCTTCCTTCTTCACAAGTTCCCAACATATGCGAGCAGTCAGATCCTCCATTTCTGCAAATAAGTAAATCCAACTTACAATCTGAAAGTTACAGGGGGTAGTTTCTGAATATGCTGAATACCAAGATCACAAGAGTTCAATCAAAATATACAGAAAGTTCTATTTAATATATCAATCTACCTTTCCATTGCTCTTGTAACTTCTCTTCATGTTTATAAACAGGCTGTGCAGCCCAGACAAAGAATCCTCCTGCCCTCAACAATCTGTTCACCTCCAGAAGCAGAATTCCATCTTCATCAAAAGCCAAAAGAAAATTAGACATATAATCTGTCATAAAACTGTTTGATGACAAGTATCAGAATTTAGATGCATGCACATTTTTGTAATTTCATTTTCTTTGAGAAGGAAAATTTTGTAAAAACTATATAATGCAGGAACCTTAGATAGTTCACATTAAATTTATAAGAATGCATTTGAATGAATCTAAAAATATTTCAAAATAATGTTAGAAATTTGTTTGAAAGTTCTCCTGCATCTGAAAGCTGAAGAATTTGAGACACTTGCTGGCAACTATTACAAATGAAAAGAAAATGGTTTTCAAATGAAAAGCATAAAAGAAGAGAAAAAAGTACCATCACGGGTCCAGTTAACTCTACATCTTGAACAATGAATCAAGTCAAAGGCCTGGCTAGGGTACAACAAACGTCGGGTAGCTAGTACTGCCACCATTGCAGGCACACCGCGCTCAAGTGCAAACTGAATCTGGTTCTCATGAACATCTTTTGGTGCTATCGACAAGGTAGTTACATTACGTTGCATCAAAAAAGCACCAAAACTTGCCACTCCACAACCAATGTCTAGAGCAACTTGTATCTTTTGGCCAAATGCCATATCAGGAACCATCTGCTCAGTCAATTAAAGAGCCTCCGATCAATTCTGTGAAGAAAATATAGTTAGCCACCAAAAATCGTACCTCTGAAATCTGATTCAAATATTTATCTGCTCCATGAATAAATTGTGTTCCACCTCCAGGAAAAATGAATTTATCCTTTTTCCTTGCTATCCAATTCTGGCCACCTTTATCTTCAGCCAAACGCATATGGGGAACATTACTGAACCAAACCTATCATTATTAGTTCATAGTCAACTACTATATCATCCATCCAAATTTTAACAACATGAAACGACAATGAATCTTTAGAAAAGTTTCTGATAAGCATACAAAACTGAGTGATAGAGATTGTTGGAAACCAACCCACCCAAAAACTTAAGTAGCTATTGGGAGAATAGCTAACAATACTTTTATAAATCTATCACCTCCAAAAGTCAAAAGTTTGTAGGAAACCCATTATAACAAAAGCTTAGGCTATTCAGAAAAGTGAAACAGTAGTTTTATACATCTATCACTTAGCACCAAGCAAGGGACATTTTCAGCTGCTAGATAGGCTATAGCAACACCTAAAAATTAAAAACAAAAAAAAAAGAAACGAATCATGTGAGACACTGAGCATCAACAAACTAAAAATCCTAGTTATCAAAGTCTCGACCTTATTTTCAATTAGCTCAACTTAATTGAAGTGTCTATCAAAACATTCAGTTTACATAAACAAGAAAGAAGAGTGCAATGATTCAGAAAGTACCTCGTCTCTGCTTTGTGGCCAAGGAATACGAATCTGATAACCGTTAGGCCTGGGCACAATACAATTGAAGGACTTTCCTTCACCAGGGCAATGTCGCTCATAATTCTCCCCTCTCTCAGTGGAATTCAACTTGTTTATTTCTACCAAATTATCCAAACAAGGAATATAATCGGTCAATTTAACGTCACACACCTTAAATTTCTCAACTCTAATCTTATCTCCACCACCATCGACAACATTATCATCTATGACACTCGAATTGGTCAAATCCCCAATCAAAGTCGGATCCAACTCTCCAACCTCAAAGTTATCAGACATGACACCATTCTCATCAACTATCCCAATCCTCTCGGCCAGGGGCAACTGTGGAGGTGGAGATAGTGATGGAGATGGATATGGAGGGGCTGAATCATTCCCGGCCGACGAGAGAGTGGAATTGAAGGGGGAAGAGAAGGAAACAGAGTAGGAAGATAGGAAGGGAAGAGAAGGATAAGAGCTGGAAAAGAAACGGTCGGCGAGAAAGAAGACGGAGAGACAAAGGAGGGCAGTTGCTGTAATTTTGATGAAAGTTGGGGTCTTAAGAGCGTCGATGGCTGTGGTTGGCTTCATCGTCTTCTGAGTCGCCGGTGTGGACAGAAATGGAAAACTAGGAAATCAGAAGGAGGAGCGTCAACGATTGGAGTGACATGAAAGACGGTGAGTGATAAGATTAAGACGAGAGCGTTGTTTGGATTTCATTAAGACGGTGAGTGGTAGATTATTGAAATGAGTGAAGATCGACGCCGACAAAGGAATAAGTCGGGTCCGTAAACGCCAAGAAAAGTGTGAGTCGAGAGACGAGAGCGCAGATTATAATAAATAATAAGCTTTTCATTTCAGAGAAAAATGCTTCCTTCTACACATTAAAAATTACACTTACACTTATATATTTATTTTATGTAATAATTTTATTTTATTATTATAAAAAACTAATTGCACATGTATAAAAATAATTTTTTATTTATTTTTTAATTATATTAAATAAAAATTATTATAATTAAAATTAACGGTAATAAATAATTTTAAAAAATAAAACAAAAAATACAAAAAATATAAAAAAAAGATAATTATTTATATTTTTTTAGTCACTTCTTTATTATAATAATATTAATAATAAAATTAAAATATTAAAAAATATATAATTTAAATATTAATTTTATAATAAATATAAAACTTTTTATTGTCACATTTCCTTCTTTTATTAAAAAAAGAATCAAAGCAATAACTGAAACTGAAACTGAAACTGAAACTGAAAAGGAAGCAGAAATAGCGAGTTATCTGGTACTTTAGCAGACATCTCTTTGATAGTTACTGTGTAGTGTGTGCAATTAAAATTAGGAAAATTAGATATTTTAGAATTTATAAGGAAAGAAAATTACTCAACTTAAAATTGAATTTTTAAACTGAATTAAAATTTAAATCAAGTTTAATATATCAAAACTTAACTTAAAAAATATTGAATAGGATGATATTTAATATTAAAATTTTAAATTATAATTTTTTAATAAAAATATATAATATTTACATAAAATATTATATATTATTTTTATGATTATAAATTTTATGAATTATAAATATTTATTCACTTTAAAATTATTGTTTTATCGTGAACACACGATTTTTCAATACCAAAAATCTATTTATTATAAGTTTATAATAAATAATAAATGATATAACATAATATTATTAATAAATATAATTAAATTTATATAATTTTTACCTATAAAAAATTATTATATAAATTATAATTATAATATAGTTATGATATATAAAATATCCTTCGTACACATTGTTTTGTCTAGCCAAGTTTAACAACCTATAATTCCTCCATATTTAGGTTGCTTACAAACTTCGGTAGTACAACATTTTTCAAGTTGGAATTATAGCATTTGGTGGAAGAAAGTACAATATTGGTAGATAGTGTGGGTTGTTTATAATTACTGAGAAATTATCCATTATTATTAATCAATGAAATTTAAATAAATACTTAATAAGAAATAAAGATAAAAAATAATAAGTGAAAATTATATTTCAACAATAATGAATAAAATATATAAATACAAAATAATAATTTAAAATATATTATAAATATTAAATTTAAGTTATTAAAATATATAAAGAAAATAAATTATTTATTAATGGTGTGTATATTTAGATGCACGTGATAATTCTTTCACATAATTTAAATTTAAAAATATTTTTATAATGTATAGAAAAATCCATTTTATACATGGTAATATGCATATACTTTATTATACATATATAATGTTGTGCCATTTTTGTTAACAATAGTGATGGGATGCGTATTTGTATACATAAAAATAGAGAATATATTGTTAAGATTTTGGACCACTAAAGGATGTGATAACTTTTGGTCCTTTGATGTTTAAGTAAATTTAGGTAGTGAGAAGAAGGAAGAGACTAGTGTGTCTCCTCTTTTGAAAATCTCCATTGTAAGACCTCCTCATGTACTTCATCATAGTCAAATACTTCTTTCAGATCACGTGACTTCTTTGCTTGGGCCAAAGACTTCTGATCCAATTGTACTTTTCTCTTTTTTGGTGCCTGAGCTTGAACTCGTTTGTCCTTTGTTGAGATTTGAATCTTTGGCTGAGGGATAAAGACTACTTTTGGAAATGTGATAGAGAGAGAGGGAATTTTCACGAGACCTCTACTGACAGGAGTTCTTTCTTCTAACTTGGTAAGCTTATTCTCCCTCTTTTGGGCGGCTTGTAGAGAGATGCTAAAATATATCTAAGGAGAGAGTCTAGATCTTAGTGTCTACAATTATGAGAAGAAATTATGTTTTAATGTTAAATAATGGTGACAATTTATATGAGAGAATATACCTGGTGATGACCCTTACCCATTGTGATAGACATCTTTAAATGTCAGAGTTTTATCAGCTTAATTATCTCATTATCGGATAATTAAGAGTTTGAATGTCGATCATTTATCATGTTAGATATTTAATTGACATTGATGCTTATTTGCTGACTGAGCAGGCATGTGAGTTGCTTGCTGAATAGGACCTCTCATATTATGCTACATTACATGAATTATTATAAATCCAACATCAGCCTCCTAAACTTTCTAGGCCTAGGCACATGGGTTAGAAAGTCTATTTTGCTATTCCATCACCATCTAGGTTCTCTATTTTTTAAACCTTATTACTAGTGTCAAGTCTACTTATGCATAGTCATTGCTTGCTCATATGACCAACTTCTTATTTTTCCTGGACATTCAAAATGTGCGCGACGATGTGCTGTTGTTGATGGTTTTTACAAATTCTCAATCAATCTCCCAGTTAAAGAGTTATGTCGACGTCAAAAACACTACTCAATGAGTTCACTTTCCCATTATTGGAGGGAAGACATAGATCCAAGTGTGTGAGCTTTTAAGCCTATGGGAGATAGCCTAGAACCCTTGGATGGGTTCCTTGATGAATGGATGAGATCCCACTTGTCCCTTATAGAAAGAGAGCTTCCTCTCACACTTTTTCATTCCATCATTCCAAGCTCACTTTTGAGAAAGAAGAAAAGTGAGGGAGCTTGCTTCAAGGTTTGGTAAGTCTTTATCCTCTTTTCTTTTCTTTTTTTATTTATTTTCTAAGCACTTTGTAGAAATTGTAGGATTTTTATTTTCCTGCTATCCAAACACCTTGTACCCCACTATACTTAAACTCATCCTTTCCTACGTAAGTAATCATGAAAGATGGGGTGATTGATGGGTAGGATCAGACTTAACCATCATGGGGACAAGCAAGTATGAGTCATGATAGGTCTTATGAGCTAGTCATCGAGTGGAGGACCAACAAAAGACTGAGCGACCCATGTCTAGCTGGCCATAGGTTGTCTGACCATGGAAAGTCTGGCTATGAGGTGTCTAACCATTGGAGTTTCAACCATGGTCTGACCACCCATAGTGTGTCCAACCATAATGTGTCTTACCATGTTTTGGCCACCCATGGCTTTCCTGCCATGGTCTAACCATTCATAGAGTTTCTGGCTATGGTTCGACTAGACACTATAGTGGCAGCTCGGGTCCACTTAGTGGTTTTTGGGTGTGTGTTAAGTCGGGTGATGGTATTGGATCATTCTGACAATGTAGCTCTATCCGTGAAGATTGTTTGGATTCTCATTCACCATGAATTGCCTCTTTTAGAGATTGAGACTTAGATTTTATCCAACTGATATTCCTAAGTACCAATTAGGTCCTACTGAAGAAGACCTAGCTTTTTTTGTGAACAAGGTCTATTTTTAGATGAAAAATCCTTTATTGGATAAAGTTGGGGAGATATTTAATATATTGGAATAAATAAAGCTAATATCTTAAGTTATGGGTATGAGTTGGGGTGACTACATTTTGGGTATGGTAACTTTATCTATAGATCATCTCTTTGTTGAACTGAGATTGCTTCTTTCGCCTATATTACGATAGTTTCTAGCATATGTTTACACTACAAAATCCCAAATTTCCCCAATTGTCCTAGATACTATTATCTTGTTGGGTGCTCTTGAAGGAATTCAAGCGTGAATTGACCATGGAAGAGTTTACGTACTACTATTTTTCATAGCTTCAAGATGGCTATCTTGGTTGGTTTTGTCTTAGACCCTTTTTGCCAACTCTGTTTTGATTGAGAATCTCCTAGACATCAATATAGGGGGGTAGGACTTACACTTTATGATGGATGGAAATTTTGACTTAGACCTCCCGAGGGTCCCTTCCACGCTCATTCAATATGAAAGGAATGGTAAGGCATTTTGAGACTAAGCCTTACTATGGTATGCTTTATTTGTTTCTAACGCGTTCCTTTTGTTTATAGTTCCTTGGTTATAGGGTCATTCTTCCAAGAAGTATATGGATTTTATCAGTTATTTCTATGGTACATCTATGGAGGAGGGACACAATGATAGACTCATACTTTTAGATCAGATCGCTTATTAGGGTTTGGACCTTATAACAGCTGAGTCAAATAATGGTGATCCTTTAGATTCTAATAGTGACTATTGGCATTTTCTCTTTACTTTTAGTGTTTTATTTTGAACACTTATTTGATAAGTATGTTCTTTTTATAGGTATAACTTCTGATCTTTCAGCTAGTAGAAAAACAATGAGTATGATAGCCTTCAGATTTCTCAAGGAGTCTAGTCAAGGGAAGGCTCTTTTACAAACCAAGGTGGTTCATAGCTTAAGGGGTTGAGAAAGGAAAAGAGGTCTCACTTCTAGAGTGACTGTTATTAGAGAACCTCTTAGAAGAATGAGGTCCCTATCAATACCCATTAAGGTTTCATCGATGCCATTGTAGGTGGTACAAGCTCACAACTTATGGATTTGGATATTCCTTCTATGACCTCACCCATACCCCACATTTTTTAGGCTTTATAGAATCTTCAAAAGTTGGGATTTTAAATTTGCATACAGTCTTGCACCAATGACTCAAAAACTAGCCTTAAATTTGAACTATGCTACTAAGGTTCATGTTGATTCGAAGGGTTAGTTGGTGACCATTGAGATGTTGTTAAGCTTTCCCACTATAAGGTGGAGTGGGAGTTAGAAAAATTTCAAGAGTCATATTGCATATCCCAACTGACTCATGCAACATTGACAGTGGTATGAGAGGTTCCCTTAGTGGCTCAATATATTGCTTTGACCCAAGTGAAAGAGCCAACTCAGTAGTTATATGTAAGCCTTATTCATTTCAAAGTGAATACGTGGGTTCAATGTTGAGATGGAGATACTTAGAGCAAGTGCAATTGAAGAGTATAAAGATTTTGATGATTATACTCATAATATTGTAGACATATGCCCATTTTAGAAAGTTTATCCTAACATAACTCTTTCTACAATCATTTTTCCAAATTTAGAAGAGAAGGCCTCCTACCATAATGTGATCACTTTTGACTGAAAGGAGGAGGGCTAGAATGGATCTGGCATTAATTTTCCAGAGGTGACTAAGGAGGAAGTTGACACAAAAGATGGTGGTGGAGATAAGTAGGCTACCACTTCGTGTTCTTTTGATTTTAGTCCGGACAAAAGTGCATATACTTGGTGGTTTTACTTTTTAGCAATATGCTATATTTTTGTATGGCCCTTTTGGATATATGTGTGTGTGTGTGTTTTTTTTTGTTTCATCATGTTTTCACCTTTAAGTTGTGTTTTACTTTTATATTTTAGTAGTGACTCTTTGGCTAGGTTCATCAGTGGTATCATCTATTTCGAGATGAAGGGATCTCTTTAAGCACATCCATTTTTGGGGTTTATGATCCACTGCCTTGGTACTCAATGGTATGTACTTATTAGGGAATAGGCCCAGAGTGATCCATATGACTACATGTCCATACATATGTATCCTAAATGGGCATATATATTGTGTCCTACCATATAAGCTATACCCTACCATGCTCCCCTTGTTTGGCCGCATGGGCTATGTGTACCATGCCAAGTCACATATGCTATTAGGTGGGCTTCTATTAGCCCAATGTGTTGTGTGTCCATTTGCTAGTTTGGTTATTTTAAGTTGATTGTATACCCATTAGGCTTGTGCCTGGACTTTGTCTTTTTCATATGATTTGTTTCACTTTTTCTAAGCTAGGATGGTTTGTTTGAATTAGGGTGTTCTTAGTATACCAGCCCTCTACTTGGTGTGCTTGAGTATATCAAGTCATCCAAGCATTAGGTCTTGAGATTTAGATAACATTTATAGTCCTTGGTGGATTATTCCTGATGACTCTATGAAAATAGAGTCATTAGCACACTTATTTATTTAATATTTACTTGTTTTATTTAATAAATAGTATTTTTATGGCTAAACAAAATTAAAATATAAACTTTTTAGTGAAAATGGGTGAAAAATATAATTTTTGGAATTTTTTGGGAATTTTTATGGATTTTTTTATAAATTTTTAACACAGGACCAATCAAACAATGCCATGTGGCATGCCACATAAGTAGAGGAGTTGACTGGGCAAGCCACGCAGACACCACGCAAGCACGGAGAGAAAATCATGTCGCGCTGTGTGTGAGGAGGATGAAACACGTTCCATGTGTCAACACAGCGTTCAATGTGAGTTTGAAAATCGGTCAACGCGCCATGACATGTGGTCATTGCTCCGTGCATTCCACCCGTGCGCCACGCCATATGTTAATGACTCGACGAGCGTTGACTCTGACCGGTCTCCCCTGCCACGCATCGCTCTTTGATTCGCCCAATGAATTTATGATGCCACGTGTCGCGCTGTGATTGGCTAAAATTGTTAGTTTTGCTTGTTTTGATCGTAGCCCTTGATCTGAAGCTGATCGGATGGTCCAGATTACACCTAAGCTTTATTTAAGCCACTAAGCACTCCATAAACCCTAATGAGCCTCCATTAGCATAATTGTGGTCAATTTTTAGAGTTAAAAAGAGAGAAAAGTACAGAAAAATTCAAGATACGACACAATTTTGGTGGAGATTCAAGAGTGAATTAATACTACAATTCAAGAGATCGATTGTATTTCTTTTTCTACTTTTTTCTTTATTAATTGTATGTATTTCTTTATGAAAAATATGAGCTTTATGAACATAATTATATGTAATTAATTTATTAATTTAGGGATCTTATGAACCCAATTTTCACCATGTGATGATCTAATATTTTTTTTTCAATTATAATATTAATTTAATTATATTATTTAATCTGATTTTTATACTATTAATTGTTTGGCCAACAATTTATCTATAAAGACAATTAAATAGATTTGAGAGAATTATTTAATTGTTTGTCTTAATTAAATAACATGCATAGTTTCTAAGCAGATATGTATGATTCTTATGTATGTGATCCATAATTGATAAACTTAATGAGTAGTATGCAATTTAATTGGCATATGAGTGTGATTAAATTAATTATTATATGATGTGTAGTTTACTTGAGAGGGGAATACATGCTAGGTTAGATTTAATTGATCATGTAATTAATTGATATTATATTGGGGGGATTTTAGCGATTTGCATGTTTAGAAAATTTGGGGATTAAGTATTCCTAGATAATTTCTCATATATCTTTTTAGTTACCAAATTTGATTCAATTAATTATTGCTATTTAACTTTAGTTATTTTAATTTTGCTTCATTAAAATATAAAAAACCATTAAAATTAATTTTTATTATTTTTAGTTTTAAAAATTAGTCTAAGAAAATAATCTCTGTGGGAACGATTTTTTCTTATCATTATATTACTTGTTGCGATACGTATACTTAAGTATTCATTGCATACACTATTTGTGTGGCGATTAATTCCATCCTATCGTGAGTGTCTTTGCACTCTATTTGTGCCTTGTAGTTTTTATTGATGGCCAGGAATGGAGCTCAAGTTCTCCAATATGAACAAATATATGTTTACATGGTTATGATGCAAAATTTGTAGCAATTTCTAGATTCGGAGCATTGTTGTTACTTGTTCAAAGGTCAAACACAACCCATAGAGGTAGGGCATAGAAGTTGTAGCAACTCCTAAACCTGAGGCTTAGTTACTACCTATTCAAAGGTTCATCACGACTGATAGAGATCAGGTGCATAAGTTGTAACAACTCATGAACCCACGACATAATTTATACCTATTCAAAGGTCCAACATAACCCGTAGATTTGGGACATAGAAGTTGTAGCAATTCTTAAACTTGAAATGTAGTTGCTTTCTATTCAAAGGTCCAAAACAACCCGTACAGGTGGGACACAAAAGTTGTAGCAACTAATGTACCCAGGGTGTAGTTATTGCATTTTCCAAGGTCCAACACAACCCGTAGAGGTGGGGGCATAGAAGTTGTAGCAAATTCTGATCATGAGGCATAGTTGCTACCTATTCAAAGGTCCAACATAAGCGTAGAGGTGGCTCATAGAATTTGTAGTAACTCTTGAACATGGGGCATCATTGCTACCTATTTAAAGGTTTAACATGGTCTATAGAGATGGAGTGCAGAAGTTGTATCAACTCCTAACCCCGAGGATATTGTTGTGTGGCCATTCATATTCCACACCTTTTGGTCCTTTTATAGTTTGGACTTCCTCCGTCCTTGCCAAATTTCATAAATTCAATTGAAGTATAGTTCTTTTTAGCCATTCAATGTAGAAGTGTCCCTTTTATTTATGAATTTCAAATTACAAAACTAAAATGAAATTAATTCTATGAGTTTAAGATGCAATGATTTAAAATAAAGAAAAAGTAGAAAAAGACTTGTAAGGTACACTCTATTATTGTCCCTTGGGATTTTAGTCTTGTAAAGAGTATTAGCTATTGATAATAATTTTTAAGGTGATATGCGTTCCATGCATTTGGGACCTCACAATGTCCTAGTATTTCTAAGTGATATGTGCCCTTTCCAAGTATACATTTTATTTTGAATGGCCCTTCCTAGTTAGACCAAGGCTTTCTACCATTTTTCCATAGTTGATTATGTCTTTTACTTTAATTCCAAGCAATTTGGTTGGAGGTGTCAAGGATTGACTAAGCGGTTGTATTGATTAGCCATTCTTTGTTGGTAAGCAACCAATTTGATCTCTATCTATTTCTTGTTTTCTTTGAGGAGGTAAAGATTCAAGGTCAAGCCCTCTTTATTTCCATCCAGGTTTTCAAAACTGGTTTTGTAGCTTACTAGCCCAATTTCAATTGGGATAACAACCTATGTGCCATAAGTGAGGGAGAACAATGTCTCTCTAATAGTTGTTCTTGATGTGCTTCTGTAAGCCTATAAGACCTCTTGTAGTTTTTCAACTCGCATTTTCTTGCGTGTTTTGAGTTTTCTCTTTCAGGTTCAATTTGATTACGTTATTAGCAGCCTCTACCTAGCCATTAGCTTAGGTGTTCGCCACTGCAGAGAAAACATGTTGAATGTGATACTATTCATATAAGTTTTAAAACTTTTGGCCTGTGAATGGGTCCCATTATTTAACACTAGAGTGTGGGGAATTCTAAATCTATAGATAGTTTTTTGGCAGATGAAATCAATGACCCTGTCATCTAAGATTTGCAAGGGTGGACCAACTTTCACCCATTTGGTGTAATAGTCTATGGCAACAATTCCATACTTAATTCCTTTGACTGGGTAATGGGCCAATAAGGTCCAACCCTCATCATGCGAATGGTTAGGGGCTTTGTAAATACATTAACTATTCAGCAGGTTGCTTGGACACAGGTGAATGTCATTTCCACTTGTCACATCTTTCAACCCAATCAATTGCATCCTTAAGCATGGTGGGCAAGTAGTATCTCAATTTAAGTTTTTTAAGGACTTGATTTCTTACACTAGAGTGGTACCTATACACTTCTTTATGAATCTCAAAAAGGACATAATTGGCCTCATAAGGTTTCAAGCACCTAAGGTATGAGCTGTGATACCCACAATGATACAAAATACCATTTTCTATACCAAAATGAGCAGATCTGCTTCTTACTTTCCTTAGTTCTTTCTTGTTAGTGGGCAAGGTTTCGTTCATGAGGAAGCTTCTGATTGGGTCCATCTAAATGGGATTTGATCCAATAGGGAACATTTCTATATCTTGGGCTTTGATACTAGGCTTTGCAAGGTGGTGGACTGGGATAGTTCAATCTAGGTCTTCGTCTATGGCATAGGACAAGCGAGAGAGAATACCAATTTGAGTATTCTCTTCTTATGGAATGTGACTCAAGGTTTATGATGCCATTGTACCTAGAAACATTGTAGATAAATTTTGATATTCTTGTAGGTTCAGTCCTTAGATTGGAACTCGCCTAGCACTTGCTTCACAACATGTTGGAAGTCATTAAAACAATATATTTGTTTAGCTTCCAGTGTTTTGGCTAAGTAAAGTCTGGCGATGAGTGCTTTATATTCTGCTTCATTGTTTGATGTTTTTAATAGAAGTCTTTGTGCAAAATGTTGGGGGTCACCTTCTAGGGTGACAAGTAACCCCAACTCTACTCCTATTTTTGTTAGAGGAACAATCAATGTGTAGTGTCCACCCGCCCCTTTCTTCCCTATGAAGTTCTATAGAGAGGAGCTCAAATAAAAAATCAGCCAAGACTTGACTTTAATGGTTATACAAAGGATGTATTCAATGTAAAATTTTCTAAGCTCAATGGACTAATTTTGTAGTTGGCCTGACCCATCGAGCTTACAGAGCACTTATCTAAGTTGGATATTTTTTGGGACAACTATGTTGTGGGCTTGAAAGTACAGATACAACTTTATGGTTGCCACTATATGTGCAAAAGCTACCTTTTCAATTTGTGAGTACCTCTATATGCATCATGGAGGGACTTGCTCACATAATAGATAAGCTATTGCGCCCAAAACAAATAGGTATGTCAGATAAAAGGAGTAAATTTTAAATTATGTTTTAAAGAAAATTTCTTTAGTAATCATAAAAAATTCAATTTAAAAATCAATACTATAAATAATTTGGGTACCCTATAGAGATTTTCTATTCAAAAAGTAAAATTCATTTTAAAGTCATAAATCTAAATACAAGATATTTATAAAGTCAATTAAAAATTCATTAGAGTACTCTCAGCCTTTCTAATCGTAAATTATAATAACTAATAAAAAATAAGGCTTTAAATCAAACCTTGTAATGTTGAAATCCTTCATTTATGTTAATTGGAGTCTACTCTAAATAATGTTTTAATAGGAGTCTACTCAATATGAGTCTACTCTAAATATTATTTTAATAAACATCTATTCACTATGCATGTTTTTTATTAATAATATTTTATGAATGGTAATCATTATCAATATAGAGAGAGAGGAGATTTTAACCACAAAATACGCATATACTTGTATCTCATCGCTTTTGGGGAAGTTGAGGGAAAGTATAGTATAGGTTTCGTAATACATGCTCATACAATATAAAATATACTATGTAGTATAATCCAATGCATGAAATTCAACCTCATATATATTAGTCTCTAAGATACACGGGCATATGCACGATCTAACTCCAAGATGCACGTCGGTCTACCTCCAACCCCATGTACGATCATAATTCATATGGAATATGTGTTGGTCAAATCAACATCATATGGGCTCTCGTTTAAGGATTCAAATCATAATGGGGTTCCAACTCTGAGGCCCATATGTAGTCATACTTTGAAACCCATTAGATGATAACTTCGAGACATAACAAGGCGTCATATTCCATGCCTATGTGTGGTTAACAATCTGAGGCACCATGGATGAAAAAAATTCAAGAATACATGTGTATATAATGCATACTTGTAGTCTATAGAAAATAGACCATTACAACTAGTAGCCCATAGGTACTATACTCTACAAGATAACATATAAACATACTCTCCATGAATAAAACAATTTTTGTGATGCATGTATAAAAATTTCAATACCATGTAATAATTTCAATGCACACTTCATATCAAAATTAATACTCATTTTATAAAATTTTCCAATGTATGCATATAAAAGATTTACAAGGAAAATCTCGTATTAAACAATATTTATAACATTATAACATTAATTATAAAATAATGGCATTCGATTTTTCACTTTTATCCATAATATATGATGCATGGCAATTAGTTTATAAAAACAATGTATGAATTTAAAAAGTTAGACTAAGAATCCCTACATAAAATGTTATTCCACATTCGAACCCAAACTCTTTGATATTTTGTACATAAAATTCCCTCCAAAATGTGTCAAAGAACTGAACATCTTACAGAATGGAAGTTCTAGAAAAAAAGAGGGAGAGAATAGGAGAAATGGGTGTGGAAAATGGTGGAACTCACCCCATTTTTATAGGATATTTGAGAAGGTCACTAAGGGGCTTTCCAATAGTGGTAGAGAGGTGTTGGCAAGGCGTTGGTAAGGTGTTGGGGAGGAACATAGAGAATTCCTAATTTGTTCGGTTTGATATGATTTTTCACATGAAAATCTATATACCACTACACTTCAATATATTGTTCGAAATTCTTTTTAACACTTTGATTATTTATAATAAATTTATGGGATTTTACATTCCTCCCCTTTAAAGAAAATTTCCTCCTAGAAATTTCACAACTTCTTAAGTTTGGATAGCTCGTGCATACTTCAAACTTTAACTCCAAAATTTCATTTTCATCTTTAGGATGTTTCCATTGAACCTTTATTAGTGATATTGTTCTTCTTCTCAAATTTCTGACTTAAAAATTAATTATTGCCACTGATTCTTCTTCATATGACAAGTTTTCCTACAATGGAAGTTCTGTATAATCTATGATAGTATTTCGACTGTGACATTATGAACATATGAAAAATCATGGGGGTATTTCTAATTGATAAGCTACATTTCTAATCCTTTTTATTTTAAAACGAGCTACTCCTTTACAAGGTTAAGCCTTGAGAAAGATATAGCCATCATTTTTGAAGTTCAATGGCCATCATCCAAGATCAACATAACTCTTATACCAATTTTGAGCTATTCGAAGTTTGTCTTGTGTGATACGAATCCTTATAGTTATTTCTCATATAAGATTAGTTCCCATTATATTGAAATCTTTGCATTTCCTCCAGCATGTTAGAGATTTATATGATCATCCATACAAGGCTTTATAAGGCCTATCCCAATACTGGCATGATAGCAATTATTGTTGGTAAATTCAATCGAGGGTATGTGTTCACTCCAGTTTCCCTTGAATTTCATCACATGCTTATAACATCTGGATACCCCTTTTGGATTGTCCATCCATTTCATGATGATAAGCCATGCTATATAGCAACTCTATACCCAAAGCCTCTTGTATGCATTTCCATAATCATGCAAAAAACTTTGGATCTTGATCAAATACAATCAAATTTGGGATGCCAAGAAATTGTGTGATCTCTCGTATGTATAACTTACACAAAGCATTCACCAAATATTGATTTTTGACGGGAATGAAAAAAGTAGTCTTTATAGGATGATCAATAAACACCCAAATGGAATCATGACCTTGAGAAGTACGTGGTAATCCTTGTATGAAGTCCATAACTATATTGTCCCTTTTTTCCATTCTCACACTGGAAGTAGTTGAAGTGGTTCGGTATATCAAGTAATATCTTTTTTCATTTCTTTCCACTAATAGGTAGTTTTTAAGTCATGATATGTTTTTGTGTTCCCAAGATGTATCGTGTATTTTTGACCTGTGTGCTTCTCTCATGATCACTTGCTTTCTGTTCATCAACTCAAAAGTCTATATAGTTTCTCATATAAGATTTCATTTGGGATTATTCCAATTCTTGTATAACAACTATTGTTGTAGGTAAAATCAATCCTTGATGGTTCAATTTGATTTCTTTTGAGATCTATGACACATGTTCATAACATGTCCTTTGATATGTGAATAATCCTTTTAAACGGTTCATTAGTTTGTATTATGCAACAAATCCATTCGCAAAGCTCATTGTAACAATTCTACAAACGAGAGAAAGAATTTTTGGATCTTGATTTGGCATAATTGACTTAGATATACCATATGGTCATACAATATTTTGTGAAAATCATTCACCATATATCAAATCATATGTTATCATCATCTGATGTAGTTTGCTTCAAGTTAATCAATATTCTTTTCCTTTTTACTTCACTAGTTAGTTTTTGTTAAAATTAAAATACATTCCATACTTCCTAGATGTATTGTTAATTCTTATATATTTTCCTTCATGGTTCCCTTTCCTTAAAGAGTCTTCATCTAGCACTGCTATCTTTCTGTTGAAAATGAAATTTTCTAATAGTGAAAATTTATATATCCATCATTTCTCCTTCCAATAATCTTCACCAAACTTCGGAAAAATCTATGCTCATTAAATTAAGAAACTCATTACGTTGCGAGGTTGAGCATAAAGCTATAATTGAGTTCCATTATCTTAAAATTTCAACATGTGATCCTTTTATTATTCAAATGTTTCTACTATGTATCAATATCATTTGTGAGAAAACTTTGACTTTTGACTTAAGAGTAGCCATTGCTTTCTTTGTGTGAAATCGTAATCCTCTAAAGATACCTTTCCCATAATTCCTTTCATACTTATGATCCTTTCTCCACTTCTTCATAGAAAATATGTTAGCTTTTCTTTGTCAACTTATGTGTCAGAATGTGCAATGTACTTTGATTTATTATAGCTTGAAACTTCTATCATTGAATTCTCCATATGTTGTTCAGTCATCGCTATTATCTCTAGTTGATTTATGTGTTTCTTAATGGATCCATCTTGATTAATATTTATAATTTTCGAGGTTAGTTTCTTTGAAATTGTGCAGATTTTTAACATACTTCTTCAAGGAATTATAGTTTGTGTTAAAAAAAACAAACAGATGATGTTTCAAGTTTTCCAAGACGTTTTAGATACGGATCTTGTTTACTTGTGTATTCAAGTCCTTTCTACGATATGTCAATACATTTTGTGTGATGATTTGTTGGTTGATATGATAATTTTCACCTTTGACTCATATAGAGTTGTTCCTCTTTCCTGTATCCTTATTTGATACAAAATTGATGTCTCTCTATGTCAACTGTGTGAGGGATACTATAGTCTCCAAATTTTCCTTTCTCTATTTTTCAAGTAATTTCCTTGATCTTTAGTCATTTCAAAATAGTCTTCTTATGAGATCCTCATTATCCAATAGTACTCATTAAAAGCTTGAAAAGTAGTTTCAATACGTTCAATTCTCTTAACTTATAAGTGTTGGTATCTTGACTTTGAAAGCTTGCATTCTCGAGTTAACCAAATAATAAAATTAGATTTGTCATTTAATAATAACCTATGCATAATTTGAATTTTATGTCTTTCAAAATAGGCATTCACAAGGAAACGATCTTGGTTGAATGAGTCCTTTTGTTAATGATTCATCCAACTATTTTCCTAACTCTATCTTAAATGGTGTCATTCATTAAGGATAGGTAGTAATTGATGTTGCTCTAGGTTACAACTTGATTATAAAATCATCATTGGGGTGGGCAAAAGCAGATAATTCTTCCAGAAATGCATTCCAACATTTATTCATTATTGATAGTTATGTCAAGCTTTTTCCATCATAAGCATCTACTTCCAAAGAGTTTCAAAAAAACTTTATTTCTTTAATCATATCTTCCTTTTAGACTATGCTTAAGGAAAATACCAAAAAGAGTCACCCCTTGCATCAAGAAATTAGGCTATTATAGACTTAAAGGATATCAAAAAGAAATCCAAGAGGAAAATTTGAAATAAGGGGGTTTATAAGTTTTAACTATGAGGTAAAGATTAAAGAAGTGAAAAACATGGGTGATATATGTGTCAAAAATAATTTTTACCTAAGAGTTGTGTAGTAAAATAAAATCATCTTTGGTTTTGGGTTCCTATTTTCGGATATCGCATACGCTTGCTCTTATAATCCTTGTCTAGATTTATGATATTTAAGTCCTTATCCTTTTCTCATACTAATTGATGTTGATTAAGAGTTTAAGATGGATTTGATTGTTCTTTAGAAAGGTTGTTAAATTGAGTGATAAGGTTATAATCATGGTTCTTGAAAAGTTGTCTTGGTCATCAAAATATTTTCATTCAACTATCAACTAGACTTTTGACTTGGACTTGTAGAATTCCTTCGAATATTTGATGCTCCATAGTAGAACATGTTCCTCATCCATTTGTTGTAGTCCGATTTGACACAAATCGTCTTATGGCAATATAATCATTTGGTCAATACTTTGATGAACTTGTTTCTGGCTCAACTTGTTCAATCCGATAAGTGACTGCTACAATTCAATGAGAAGATTCCTATGCCTCTATAACAAGAAAATGTTGACAATTGATCCCGTAGTCGATGCAGTCCTATAAATCATTCATAAAACATCCAACTTCTCCAAAATAAATCAATTTATGGCTACATCAAACCCAATTTAAAGGTAAGTGGCATGTCCTTTTTTTAAACCATCTTGTAGTGATATGAAATTCATTATTTCTTTGAAATATAAAAGATTGGCCCTTACAACTCTTCCTTGATGGTATATTCTATCTTTTCGTCTCGACTTCTTCCCAATTTCAATCATTACTTAGTGTAGTTAATATGTACACAGTTCTTATTGGATATTCTATTAGTAGGTACTGAGACAAAAAATACTTTTAGAAAGGAATTTTATTCCTAAGAGATCAGAACCATGCTCTGATACCAAACTTCACGCCTAAAAAAATTTGATTACGTGAGATAGAAGGGGTAAATTTTAAATTATGTTTAAAGAAAATTTCTTTAATAATCATGAAAAATTCAATTTAAAATCATATTATAAAAACTTTGGGTACTCTTCAGATATTTTCTATTCAAAAGACAAAATTTATTGTAAAGTGATAAATCTAAATCCAAGACATTTATAAAGTTATTTAAAAATTCATCATAGTAGTCTTAGTATACCTAATCATAAATTATAATAACCAATAAAATAAATTAGTTTTTTAGTCAAATCTTATAACGTTGAAATCATCCATTCATGGTTATCTTATCTTCAGCATGACTATCTCAAACAACGTAGGTGGGTAGAAAGGGAAGAGTGTGGTTAGCTAAACATAGTTTAGTAGGAGTATAGTCTAAATACTATTTTAATAAACATTTATTCATGATGCATGTTTATTTATTAATAAAATTTCATGAATGATAATCATTATCAATATATGAAGTGAGGAGATTTTAGTCACAAACCTGGGTATACCTATACCTCATTACTTTTGGAGAAACCAAGCGAAAGTACAAAAAGGTATCTCAATGCATGTTCATAAAATATAAAATATTCTATGCAATATAATCCAATGCATGAAATGCACCCCCACATGTATTAGTCTCCAAGATAAATGGGCGCATGTGCGTTCTAACTCCAAAACACATGTGGGTCCACCTACAACCCCATGTATAATCATAATACATATGGCACATGAATTGGTCAAATCAATGTCATATGAGCCCTTATCTAAGGTTTTGAAACACAATGAGGGTCCAATACCAAGGCCCATATGCAGTCACACTCCGAAACCCATTTTACCCTAACTTCAAGACACAACGGGGGGTCCAACTCTGAGGCCCATCTTTGGTCAACAATTCAAGGCACTATAGATGGAAAAACTTTGAGAATGCATGTGTATGCACTACGTACCTATTATCTATAGAAAATAATTCGTTGTAACCAGTAGCCAATGGGTACCATACTCTACAAGACAACATACAAGCATACTCCTGACGAATAAAATAATTTTCATGATGCATGTATAAAATTTTTGGATGCCATGTAATATTTTCAATGCTCATTTCATATCAAAATTAATACTCATTTTATAAAAAAATTCAATGTATGCATAATAAAATATTTACAATGAGTCTCTCATTTTAAACAATATTTATAACATTATAACATTAATTATAAAATAATGGCATGTGGCTTTTCACTTTTATCTATAATATATGATGCATGACAATTCATTTATGAAAACAATGCATGAATTTAAAAAGTTAGAGTAAGAATCCCTACCTGAAAAATTATTCCATTGCCAAGCTTGTGAATCCAAACTCCTTAATATTTCATCCCTAAAATTCCCTCCAAAATGTGCCAAAAAAACCCAAACATCTTAGAGAGAAAAAGTTATAGTGAGAAAGGGAGATACAAGGAGAAATGGGTGTGGAAAATGGTGGAACTCACCTTATTTTTATAGGCAATCCAAGAAGCTTGCTAAGGAGCTTTCCAGTAGTATGGTGAAGTAGTGGTGAGTTATAGGGAGGTAGTGGTAAGGTGTAGCAAGGTGTTGGCGAGGTGGTAGTGAGATATTGGCAAGGTACATAGAGATTTTTCACTTTTTCCCATTCGATCCAATTTTTCACACAAAAATTTTCCGATATATCCCAACACTTCAATATATTTCTCAAAATTATTTTTAAGTCACTTTAAGTACTTACTATAAATTTACGGGAGTTTATATAGGCTTTTGGACACCATTGTAATCTTTTATCAATGATGTGTTCTGAGGTTGCCAGGTACAAAGTGAATGTGTTCCCTAGTTGTGGGCTAACTAATAATTATGGGTTTCTCAAGTATTCTTTTAATTTTTTGAATTCTTCCTCATAATTTTCATCCCATGAAAAATTAAACTTCTTCCTAATATTTTGAAGAATGGTGCACACTTGTCAGTTACATGTGAGATGAAATAGTTTAAGGTTGTCACTCTTTCCATCAATCTCTAAACTTCTTTGATAGTCTGTAGGGGTAGCATTTCTATCAGTGATTTTATGTTCTCAGGGTTGGCTTCAATACCTTTTTGGTTGACCATGAACCTAAGAATTTTTCCTAAGCCCAATCAAATACACATTTTTTTGGGGTTTAATTTCATCCCATATTTTTAGATAATATCTAAGGTCTCAATTAGATGAGTGAAATATTCTTTGGTGTATTTGATTTTGACAACAATATCATCTATATACACCTCTATCAAACATCCTATGAGGTATACGAACATCTTATTCACTAATATCTCGTCTATGGCAATGGCATTATTTTGGCCATAAGGTAAGACCCTATCGCAAAAGAGTCCTTAATTAGTTATAGAACTTGGTTATCCTTCATCTGAACTGTACATTTGGATTTGATTGTACCTAGAGTATGCATTTATGAAGGATAGAATGGCATGTCTCGTTAAAGCACCCATAAGATAGTTGATATTATGTAGTGAGAAATTGTCTTTTGGATAGGACTTATTTTGGATTTTTTGACCAGGACAACATTAGTCGACCAATCAAGGTAGTACACTTTTGTTATATACCCAGCTTTCAAGAGTTTATTTACCTCCACCTTTATACTGAAGTACCTTTCCTTATTAAAAGATCTTCTTTTCTACCTGATAGGTCAAAACTTTGTATATAGATCGAGGTGGTGTACGATGACATTCAAATCAATGTTGGACATGTCTTCATGGGACCATAAAAATACGTCTCTATTTTGTATAAGGAAAAATTCCAAAGCCTCTTGGTTGTCCGAGGGTAATGATGTACCCATATGGATAATTTTATGTGGCTTTAGAATCTGATAGTATCAAGAGACATGTCTATTCACATGGTTCAGATATAGGAATATACCTATATTAAGGGTCTAGTTATTGATCTAGCACAATGAAAAATGGCATGCCATAGGTGGGCTACAACTCACACTCATCAATAGTAGCTTTCGAAGGGTCAATTGGTAATTCTTGAGTGGCACCACCGAGTTTGGCCAGCCATTGTGTGTTTGTCCACTCCTTGGGTAGTGGTGGATGTGCCATATCCATACATATCTTGGTTGGTGATGATGTGGTAGGTGTACCCATCAAGTGACCCTACTAATGAAGCCAAAAGAAGTGTGAACCATTTTTCTCTGCCTTTTGTTAGGGACAGAGTTTTGATTCTAATAGCTTGTACAAGTGGTTACGTGACTTTTTGGACATGAGGTGATACCTTAATCTCCCTTGTAGAATCTTGGTTTTTCAAGTCAAGAGGTTGGTTTATCTTGAAAGGATAGAAAAGTAAGGCCTTTCGAGACCACGCAAAGTGAACTTCTTTTGGAGTTGTTTTCTTCTAAACTTTTAAGATATTTTCTTCAAAGACCACTTAGTTCATAATGCTAAAGAATATTGTAAATCTTTTTATCTTTAGTTGTGATTCAACTAGAAGAGCACACTCGTTTCCACAAACGGTGCCAGATATTGATGTTGATTTTTTTATCAACATAAGTGGTTGGATGCACCTCTTCTTACTATGTACTTGAGAACAGAGAACACATTGTTAGGACTTTGGACCATTATGAGGTGTGGTGAACTTCGGCCCTCTGATACTCAAGTAAGTTCAGGTAGTAAGAAGAAAGAAGAGACTAGTGTCTCTCTTAATGATGCAACGAGATGCAGAGATATTTATGGATAGAGAATTTAGATCTCAATATATGTAACTGTGAGAAAAAGTTGTACTTTAATGTTAAATAGTGGTGACTATTTATAGGAGAGAATATACATATTGATTACCCTTACATATCGTGATAGACTTTTATTTAATTGTTAGAGTTTTATCTACTAAATTATCTCATTTTATGATAATTAAGAAATTGAATGTCATTCATTTATCATGTTAGATATTTAATTGATATTAATGTTTATCTACTAATTCAACGTTAAATAGGCTAACATACGAGTTATTTGCTAACTATGACATATCATATTACGTCACATGGCGTAAACTATTTTATATCTAACATATTATAACAAACAATTAGATGGAGATAATTGTAGATAAGACAAGTGAATGTTTTTCGATTAAATAAAATTATTGAAAAATAAAATAATAATTATAGAATTAAATTGTAGATATAAAAATAAGACAAAGAGATTATCACTATTTGATATAAGGTAGTATAGATATGTTACATAAAAATGTTTATTTCTTTTTCACAATGCATTAAATTAAGATCGGTAATCGAACTTGTTATGTCATGTTTGTATCATGTTTACGTATTAGATATATGTTATGTCGTATTTGTGTTCATATATTGGTTAATATAATGAAAATTTTATACGGTTGTTTTGAAACAAATTGTTTATAATAGTAAGAATAATGATTTTAAATCTATAAAATAATTACAGATAAATTACAGATAAATTATAACTAGATTAAATTTATATTTGTTTGTTTAAGAATAATAATATACCTGATGGGCAACAAAGTATTAAAATTGTAATGGTCCAAGTAATATAACTCTATTTAAATATTATATATCCAACTTTGAATTATACACATATAATATTTCTTTTATTTAATTAAAAAAACTTAAGTAATAAAAAAGAAGTCTGGAACTCTTTTGCCATCAAAAGTTTTATATTTTAATTATACTTAATACGTAAACAAATATTATAATCTTATAATTATTATAAATGAACCAATTTACACTTTTATATAAAAGTGAGCATACTAACCCTATAAATAATATTTCATATTTTGATTGGTAAGGTTTATTGTGAGTATCAATATATTTTTTTCATGTAACATAGTTGAACTATAATTTTAACTAATTTATTTTTAAATTATATTCAATGAAAAACATAATTAATTAAGTATTAACAATATTTTAATGATGGAATTAAAAGAAAAAATTAAAATACTCTTAAAATAATTAATTTTATGTGAATATATAGAGTCTATCTTACTGAAAATTTCAAAAATAAAAATAAAAAAATCTGTGATAAGATAATGATATTATTACATGATAACTATATAAAAGTAGAGTTATTTAGTTACTTTTAAACTAAATATTTGTTTTATTTTGTGTTAAATATCATAAAAATACTTAATTTTATGTTTAATTATTTCAATGTAGTTGAAATGATAGCAAATGGAGTGAAAATGAGATAAAACGAAAAAAAAACCAAACCTTGCCATGGCAAGCACTTTCTTGTGCCGCAATGTGCATTGCCCCAATTGCAACCAGAGAATCTCATGCCACGGTGGGAACTTTTCTATGCCCCAACACGTGTTGTCTTTCTAGTCTAATTTTTCCATAATATATCTGTTTTTAATCTTGCTTTCACCTTCGACCCTTAGATCTTTTATGAGTTGATCTAATGGTGCATATTAAGTTGTTTCCATCTTAATTAATCCTAATTTTGCAAGAGTTAAAAACAATTAACATTCATATAAAATTTCCAACAGTTGTCAAGGGGAGAGTAAGAGATAAAAAGTTTAAGAAAACATTGAAGAAGACACAGTCTTAAGAAGATTCAAGAAAAAATTAGTCTTATAAATTAAGAGATTGAGTGTAATTCTTATCATTCCTCTTTATCAATTTTAATGTCTTTATTCTTGAAAATCTGAGTTTTATGAACTTGAATATGAGTAGCCAATTTATTCATCTAGGGGTCTCATGAGGAATGATATTTTATATGTTTTGATCTAATAATTTATCCTAATTATGATTACAATTCAATTATCTTATTTAATGTGATTATTATGCTATTAATTGTTTGGACAGTAATTTATCTATATAGACAATTAAATAGATTTGAGAGAATTATTTAGCAATTTGTCTTGATTAAATGCATAGTTTCTAGACAAAAATGTATGATTCTTATTTGTGTGATATATAATTGATAAGCTTAATAAATAGTATGCAATCTAATTGGTATGAGAGCGTGATCAAGTTAATTAATATATAGTGTGTAGTTTACTTGAAAGAAGGATTCATGTTAGCTTAGATTCACTTGATTATGTAATTAGTTGATAATTATTTTGAGAGATTCTAGTGATTCACATTCTTAAGAAATTGGAAGATTAAAATTCCTAAATTGTTTTCTCATATATTTTTACTGTTGTAGAGTCTTGTGATGTGAATAATTAGTTGTTATTTATTTTCAATACTTATAAAATTATAATTGTCCAAATAATATTGATAGTAATCATATTGGTACTGGTTATAAGTTATACAACTACATGTGAGATCAATATCCATACTTAGATGCATTATGTTACTTGCACGACTTGTACACTTGCAATTATGTGTCAATTTTTTGATGTCATTATCAGAGACGTAATTACTTGTAACAAATATCAATAACGGTTACTAATATACTAGTTTAGACCCTTTAATTTCTGTTTTGTTGTTTTTGTTGTAGCATTACTAAGTGATATATAAAATGCACTATGAACAAAGCAAAATAAAAGTAATATCTATGTGATTCAAATTCAACATCTTAGGCAAATGTAGCACAAATAGGGACACATAGTATGTATAGGGTGATGTGCTAAAATAGGGGGCTAATTAGGGTTGTATATGTGGGGGTAAAATTGGAACAATAAAATCAGATAAGAAATGAAATCATGGTTCTTTAAGGGTGAGAAAGAATTGTCATTCTTTTTCTTTTGGAAATCGATTTCATTTAATACTCACTTTTCAAACAACTAAACATAAAATTGGAAAGAATGAGAATTACCTTAATGTAATAGTAATAAGTAGACATAAAATTATATTTTTCGAAAATTATAAAAAATACAGCCCTAAAACTTGTAATAACAAAATAGCATACAAATAATATGAAATGAGATTTAATTGGATGACATTCAACATTAAATAGATCTAAGTAATCGATAATTTAATTTAAATATCGTTTAAAATAAAATAACGTGGTAGAATTTTCTTAAATAATTAAAATATATAAAATAAATATAATAAATATTATTTTATGGTTATAAGTTTTAGAGATAGTATTTTTATCATTTTTTCTAATTTTTGTTGATGATAAGCTAGGGTGTTATTCGCAACATTATTAAGTTCGAAAAAAGGTTCTCAACGACAAAAATAATAATGATCATTTCTAATGTGCAGTGTTAAATTCATAAAACATATTCTTAATATTCCAACTGTATTTTATATTTGAAATTATTTTATAACAAATACAAGGATTTTAATGTAAAAATTGTAAATAAAATACATTAAAAAATGTAGGAAGTTTTGTTAAAAAAGAGTCGATGGAAAGGATCATGGATATCCGTGATTTGTTAATCAAACTCACTATCTGATCTAGTTATCTCCTGAGCAAATCAAATTGAATTAATGTCATTAGGGGATCAACTCGGATCACTATTTGGATCCGATCCGATCCACTGCCATCCCTATCCTTGTCCACCTACAATCACATCTGTCTTCCACCTTCTGCCTTCATTTGTCAATTCTCCGTTAGTTTCCATTGTTTCATAGTTCTCTGTTCATCTCCACTTCGTCGATCTCTATTTAACTCTATTGTTTCACCATCCACGTTGCTCCCACACCCTCCGCTGAGTTGTTGATGATTCATCTCCATCACCACCTGCCCCTCAAATATTGTTTTGCTAATGATAAAACCTTCATCCCCAGTGGATCTATTAATTGTGCCTCTGTTTGAAAGTTGGTAGATACGAAATTTGCCTCCTTCACAATGCCACTTGTATGAAGTTTCATGTCTTCAATTATCAACTCTTGAATAATAGCCTCCCTAATATTTTAGGCCTATAAGGTTTCTCTGTTTCCCCATTGTGGGAACTTGATGCTTTTAATGAAATTTTCTAAAAGAAATAATGTGCAGAATCAATGTATTCAACCGTATTTAAAAGAACTTTCTTATTTCTCAATTTAGAAGTCAAATGTACAATAAAGCAATTCACAATGACAAATAACGAACAGAAAAAGAAAATCCTATACTTAATTTTAAGACTAGTGTACAGTTTTCAACAGTTGGATAAACTTAAAGGTAAAGATTTAGATCGACTCTATACTGAAATCACTCATGACAAAGTGGTGTGCTTGGCCCTTTAGATGCCCAGTCAACACATATGATTGTGTCACAAGATTCTAATGCATTATACGAACTGGTTTAATTAACTCATCCCGATCATCTAATTGCAGTTTTGAGGGATCACTCTCAAGAACCAATGTTTGCTTGCCCATTAGATCCTTACTTTCTCCCTCTTCATCATCACTAACATCCATGTCAATACTAATAAAATCAGAACCTTCTTCAAGACATCTTTCGCTTCTATCTTCTGAAGACTGCCTATCAGATGCTGATGTTCTGGACTCTGCAATATTGGTACGCATGGAACCAAAGTAACGACCTCGGGTATTCTTTGGTTCTATATATCGTTTTCTTATCTTTCCCCCAGTTCTGTTCATTGGGTGATGAAGTTTGCATTTTGATCCTTGCGAACAAGTTCTGGTTGCTTGAAAAGTGGGGCACACATAGCTGTGCTTTTTCCGGCACTGTCAGACCAGATATTTATTCTATTTTTCTTACTCTAACATTAGCATAAATTTTACAATCAAGCATTAAATAAAAAGTTCAATGAATGCTTGACGGTGCTTCAGTGAGTGCTGCAGACCAATGCCAGAGAGGGGAAATTATAGTCAATACCAAAAATAACTCTGGCTTACTTGGCGCGAAATAAATACAAGACAACATCAACATACTTATTCACGAAACAGCAAGATTTGAATCTCATATGGTGTGGTGGAAATGTGGACATAATCTATACACAGGCATAGCTGGCCCAAGCATTTTTAAGGCCCTAGGCAGGACTCGTGAAAAGGGACTTCTATATTATCTTTATTAGTTATATTAAAAATTTCAATTTCAAAATATATTTTGCTTAATAATTCAAAACACACTTTCAAAAAATATTATTGTATACCATAAAAAGAGAATATTTTCTCAATTTATGTAGCTAAAATAAATTAACTTAATTTAAATAATCAAATTTGCTACAATGGGCTTTAAGAATTTGAACTTCTTCACAAGTGGGTCCTTACCACCTTGAATAGGTATATATATTTTTAACATTAAATACATTTATCTACATTTAAAAAATTAAAATTCTTAAAGTATATGAGAGAAGATTGAGTATGTTTTTAATTGTAGATATATAAAATAAAACAAATACTTTGAATATAAAAGAAAAATAAGTTAAATGTAATCAATTAAAAAAATAATTATAAAACAGAAATAGTAGTGGTAGAATAAATAGGATAGATAATTAAGAGCGTCCCACATAGAAGGGGTGATTAAAAGGCTAAAATTTGTTATTTATCAATTCTACTTCATTAAGGTGGTATGGACACATTACTTAGAAATTCTCATTCGCTTGTCCAATAATATTAGGTTTTTCTTTGACCAAAGGGGGAAAAAGAATTATTTTTATTATTGTACTTCAAAAATTCAGGAAAAAATAAAAAAAAAATTACAGGATATTCTTAGGCAAGGCCCTCCCTAGATCACCTTGGCCAAGGTTTAGCCCGCCTTAACACAGGCTATACTAGTAAGTGGTAGGTTGATTTGATGGTATATTATTATTTTTCTTTCTTTGAGAACCAATGACGGTTAAATTCCAAATGAGCAGACAAACATGGGGAAAATGATAATTTAATAGTTTCATAGAACAAAATAATTACCTCATTGCCATCAGCGCAATAGCCCCTGAGAAATCCTTCACAAATAGATGCTTTTGGATTCACATTAACATGCCTATAAGGACAACTTTCATTGGTGCATAAACCTGCAAGAAACTCTATCAGAAGTCTGCATTTACAATGGCCTTAGAATCAGCACTGTTCTGGCTCAAAGTACCTTGCAAAAAATAAGAACAGTCGGGCATTCTTTCAGGAATGACCTGCATGGCAATCAATACAATGAAATAATAAAGGAACATGTTAAGAAAAATGAAAAAAAAATAGGCCATTATTAGAAAACATGAAAATTCTGTTGAGCACATCAATGGTAAGGTAAACCTTATGCGTCAACTTGCAGTTGGGGTTGGAGCATAAACTATTGAGATATTTTGTGCAGACTGCAATTTTAGATGGATCATGGATATATGGACATTTCCCATCATCCTTGTTACACTTCCCAAATCTTGTAAAGAACTGACAGTATTTCCTCTTTCTAGCCAAGCGGAGCCTGACAGTATGCAAACTCCACCTAACTTTCTCACTAGCCAATAAGCGGGTTCGTCTCTTTGGATCTCTAATAAGCTGGTTACCGTTGCCGACTTGGACATACCTGCAATGGAGGAATGCCAAAAAAAAATTTCAAAGATCAAAGCAAGCAACATAAATATAACTAGATAGCTTCTGTTATCAACAATGAACACTGGGAATAAATTCAAACATGCAAGCAGTAATTTTGAGTCAAGCCTTAAATAGCATATATTGGTAGTACATAATCGAATTGACCCCAAGATAGAATGTCAGTTGTTGGTTGTATATAATTGAATTAGTCTCAAAATAACATGTCAGTTGTTAGTGTACATAAGTTAGCTATGTACAAACTAACATGCTATTTTATGACCAATTTGATAATGTTTGGGGCTCAAATCAATTAGTTTAACAAGGTAATCTATTCAACTCATGGATAGAATTGATAAAAAAAAAGACGCAGATAAAGATAGCACAACATACTCATCATTGCCAATCACTAATCTTCTTGGAATATAAGATCTCCTTGCAACCTTATCTGTCTGAACAGACGCAGAGTCTGATGATTCATTATCTACACAAAGCATCAAGAGAAGGTGTGACCACTAGCCAACTAAGTTTTTATCTTTTTATCTTTTGTGGTTCAAAAGATTATTTTCATTAACTGTGGCAAAGGGATTACAAACAATGCGCATCCTTCTGAAATTCCAAAAGGGAAAACAGAAAAGACAAATACAAACACAAACTATATAATCAGGTTGCCCCTAAACCCTAATGTATCCGATTCTTCTTTGGGCATTGATGATACAGAGAGAACCAATGTTGAAACTAATCAGCCTACCTCTGTAAATGAGTCAGCCCAACTACAACTAAACAAGGAGCTAGAGTCTTGACTCAAACAAGAAGGTTCCACCAGCATCACCTCAGGACAAAGGCAACAAAAACAAATTATACCACCAATATACTAGCCCTCCACAATACAGAAATCTTAAAAAACCAAAAATAAAACACAGATCAAATGGATTTGAGCAAGAAAAAAGAGACCTTATTAACCATCACCAAGATAGTCCTCCAGACTCATCCATCATTGAGAGCACTAAGGGGAGACTCAACAGAGAGAAATCTGCAAGAAAGGCTAGGGTTATATTCCACAGGTAAGAGCTCTCAGAAGAGGGTTCGGGAGAAAGAGAGATAAAGCAAGAATTCAAAGAAAGATAACGCTTCAGATCTGAGGGAGAACCTGCTGATCTGGTGTGAAGCCTTCAAGGATTGGTGATTAAAGGGTAGCTGACAGCAACGAATGGCAACGGCAGACGGTAAACAAGATAGGCAAGTGGTTAAGCTAGAATTTGATGGGAAAGGTTGATGGGACATTAGATTCAGAGCAGGTGCAGTGGAAATCGGTCGTAGATAAGCAAAAACAGATGGATTTGTGAAGGAAAAAATTAAAAACAAGCAAGTTGTGCCGTGGGGGCACCAGAAGGGAGGGGGAGGGATGACGTGGAATGGATGGAAGATGAACAGAGTGGTGATTGATTGAGGAGGTGGCTTGGGCAAAAAGTTTGAAACATTAGCAAAGAGATGTTTTCCTTAATCTCTTTGTACACTTTTATCACAAAGCTATTTCAATTAAGATATAACACAGCACATAGTATATGATTTAATGAGAGGTTAGAGAAACCATTAAATAGAAACCAAAGGAAAACCTTATAGGTAATTCACTATTTAAAATCTTAAATTAACATAATCCTTAATCATTCCAATTATTTCCACCGACAAAACAAATGTAATTGTCAAGCACTTTTCTCTTTTAGATAACACATCAACATTAAATCTTCAACTACTATGCCAGAGACTTCATATGCATGCACAAGTAATCAAGGCACAATAAAAATTTTAGTGCAGATAAACAAGGTTAAGAAATGAATGAAAATTAAAGTAACGTGAAAGTAACATCAAGAACAAGTTTGGAATTAGGATCAACTATGATGATTTGACAAACCTTTGAATGAAACAGCAAACAAGCATTGAATTACCATTTATGATCAAAAGCCCCAACATGTTGAAAATACAAATCAGTAGGGGAAAAAAAATGAAAACAATTGTACACCAAAAATAAATCATTGCGCAGTTTTGTTTTAGTGGATCTTTTACTTTCTTTTTTTCTGGTTACTGTTTTTGTGGGGAAAGAGAATAGAAAGAGAGGGGGGGGGGGGGGGGGGGCTAAACATTCATTGTGAATTTACAGCAAACGAAATTATGTTATGTTAAAAAAGAAAGGTGCAAGTATTGACCTGATATCCTCTGCAATGTGCGCCTTGAAGGATCCATTTTGTACCGATCTGAACCAATGCGAAATATACGTTCTCCTACAACATTGTCAAGAAATATCATATAACAGTCAAACAAAATAGCATCAAAACCTGCTATACACTATGAAACAGCATAAAGCTAAAATTTATTTAATTTGACTCACGTGAAGAAAGTTTTCTATTCTTCAACCCAGAACCAGCAAAGGCTACTCCATTATTTTCTCTTTTCTTCCTTTTTGCTGCAGCTACAGCAAGCGTAGCCTCCTACAAGCAAGGTAATACAAACAAATAAAAGTTGCATTAATAAATCTTTTCTTGACTTCAAATCATCATTAGTTAACTCCAAAAAGTAGACAAGTAAATTGCAAAAGAAACAAGGTCTGCATGCTTGCAGTTCACCAACAAAACCAACCTCATTAGCTTGTTTTGCACGCTTTTCAATGAATTTTGACCACTTTAAACTTGATCCACCAACACTTAATACCTTAGACTTCCGTAATGAATATCCATTGGTTGACCTAATGTAAATTGTATCACGCTTCCTCAACAGCAGCAGTTTCCTACTGAAACAAGAATAATCAGCTGATAAGTAGGCAACACAGTCTAGTTTAACCTAAATTGTCACCAGAGCATTAAAGAAAAAGGAAACTCGCATACGTGATTGGGGACAAGGAAGTGGCTTCAGAAATCAAATTCCGGTATTGAGTGAAATTTTTCCAGAATGTTGTTCGTTTCCAGGGAAACAGACGAGGAAAACCCCTCTGATGACGCAAGGAACTGTGATCATTTGCAGATGACTTTGTTCCACGTAGCGTCCATACCAAGGTCTTTGTTGCAGGCTTACCCAGCTTTGGAGGAACTGCATAAACAAAACACTTGCAAGGGTATCATTCAAATGCAAACTGATGCTATTACCATAGCAACATTTTCAAACAAAAAATTAGTAGCAGGAAGTTAAATACTTAAATCAAGCGAGTATTTGCAGAATAAGGGAGAAAATAATAGGAAGAATTTGAAAATCAGTCCATCACAAAAAACAACCAAAAACAATAAATGTTAAAAGTATAGAAGTTAGAAATGAAAACCACAGGAAGATACAATCACAACAAATAAACTCTATCAATGGCTATGCCATGGCATTTTACAAGTAAATAAGAAATCTAGCATTGTTACAGCAGCATGGTGAAATTTTCCTAATAGAGAAAATAACATAAATGCTAGACCAACATAGACCAGTGGATAATGGTATCAATAATGTAGAGTCATAGACATACTATGTAACTGAGATTTGAATGGTACTAAAATTTTAGGAGCATACTATTGAAGATCAATACAGGTTAAGATAAAATATACATCATACCACAAAATAAATTGAAAATAAATTATTTCTACTGGACAATTAAAAATAACTAGCATGCCACTACAGATTTACCTCTTCATCTTGGATAGCAAACTGTGTAAAATCTAGTGCTTAGCAAGTCATATCATGGTACATTCATGAACAAAGTTAAGCAATCAGATTATCAGAGTTCAGCACCGATCATTGATCACATAAGTTCTATGAAGCAGAGAGGACTCTAAAAAATTTCAAACTTTACAGGTGCTCACGACACATAATCAACAAAAGAAAAGAGGATTACATGAAAAAGTAGGATCACGAAATAAGTTGTGAAAAAATAAAATTACTCCATACTACTTTCCATTCAATAAAAAGGCACTTCGCGAAATAAGTCGTATGCAACAATGCACATGTAAACAAAATGAATAAATGAAAGAAAAGGTGTTAAAACAGGCTGAGAACTACTTGAAAAGTTTCTCAAATTTTATCAGCAACCAAAGGTTCAGCCAACATAGCTATCTCTAGTTGCGTCCTAGACCCTCTTCTGTCAGAAGTGGCCTTCTGTACCTCGGACTTTGTATTGTCATTAGGCACGATGACAATCTGTTTGTTAAGACTTTCAAAGGAAGTTCTTATTAGCTGATTTTTCCTCTTCTTGTAGTAGCCATCAAAGGATGAGGCTTGCATCTTCTCAGCATTTGCAAGGGAAATATCATGTGAATCTGAAGTTGCAACCAACTGATTTGATTTGCGTTTTACATATTCTATCCTCTTTGTGTCTGAAGATGCCAAATTCGCATCATTAAGTTCAGTGTGGCTGTCTGAACAATTAAGTTGTTCATTAAGAGTTTTAACACTTTCAGAAGCCTCCAGAGAAACCTCAGCAAATTTAAATGTATCATTGTTCTCAGAAAACCTTGTAGAATCTGGAAAACTTCCACAGTAACCACTAACAAGCCGCTCTGCTGACAAGGAAGACATAAAGTCCCCTGACAATAGGGCACTGGAACTACTCAACTTTGTACAAGCATCAACCCTATTATCAGATCCAGTGCTCCTCTTCATTTCATCTACTCGAGTAGAATTCAATAGTTTAACCGAAGTAGAACCATCATAACCTGGATGTAGAGCTGCAACTAGAGAATTTCTAACTAGACTATTGCCTTTACGAACATAGGAATTAGTTTGACATTTTCTATCTTTTTTTGGTATGTGTCTTAGGGAAGTAAGAGAGCTTGGGAGCTTGCTTCCAGTATGAGGAAAAGGAGAAGAAAAATTACCATCTCGATGCCAAGTTCGAGGCTTTGCATGCACTGAAGGTGTCTTCTCCATAAAAACAAAAGCTGGACAACTAGTAAAGGTCCTGGGAATGATACAAGCCAACTGATTCTTCTGCAGACCAATATATTCAGCACTTCGGATATTGAGACTATGAGATGCACCTTTAGAACCTTGCAATGGCAATGCTACTGTCGTCCTAAAGGTTGAATGGTCACTTGTCACAGCATGATCTGATTTTAGATTAGCTTCAGTAGACCTTGAAAATGGTTTTTTAGAGTAAACCTCAACAACTGATTTCTCATCTAGCTTCTCATCATTTCTACATAATTCGGTAGACATTTGACAAAGTAATGCTTTTGCATCCAGCATGTGCGCATCAAGCGCATTAAAAGAGGCTTGTGAAGTACCCATTTCTGGTATCATATTAGGCTCAAATTCCTTTTTTTCATTGGTAGTAGTAGACGAAACCCCTTCGCAACAAGCAGGCAAAGAAAGATAATTTGACAAATGGGATAAATTATCCTTCTCCAGTAGATTATTATGTTCCATGCCCACATCTACATTTGGAGGCTGGAGATCTGAATGAACTAAACATTCAGTTGTCTCACCGTGAATAACATCTCGTTCTATAGGAGCACTAACACCAAAATTATTTTTCCTACTACATTCTACATTCAAAATCCCAACCTGCCGATTATCAACAAACGTAACTTGAGTACCATCAGTCCTCTGCTCACTGCCTGGCCCTGATGAAAAAAGGGGCAATGAAGTTGTCAGAACATCATGGGTTGAAATAGAACCAACACCATGAGGCTCAAATTCCAAATTATCATCACTAGAGGTACTCCTAGAAACAGCATTCAAAGCATCAGAAAATCCTTCTGCCAATTTATTTTCAGCCAAAACAGTACCCCTATTGTTTCCATTGGTCCTAAATATGTTGACTTCTTTTTTTATGTATGAGGAAGCATCATTTGCATTTAAGGGTTCCTCCAGTGTAGATGTATATGAAATTGCAGATTCTTTGTTAGTTTGAGATGTTGCTAGACTAGAAAGTGACGGATCCAAGGCAGAGACTCTTCTCCTCTTTCTGGACTGGGAAGGATTTGCACCAGAACCATTGTCAAAATCATTTCTAACTAAAGCATTACCCTCAAAACATCCATCCAATGAGCTATTCTCATGCAAAGCACCAGTCCCATCTTTACTATGGCATGGCCCTTTTAAGTCAACATCTAAACTTCTGAAACAAGACACAGCCTCATTATTAGGCTCCTTGAAAGATATATCCAATGTTATACCCAAAGAAGCTGCAGAATTAGGAATGTCTTTAGATTCTATATCAGTGGCAAATACCCTAGAAAATTCTAATGCAGTACTTTTCTTCATTTTTGTGCATGAGATTCCCTCATACTCTTCAACTGAATTAGTAACATTTAGAGATCTCTGCTTAGCACCATTTTCAGGTAACGTTGTAGCACCACCTAGAGATGGTTCAATGCAATCAAGTACCATACTGTTTGAAATAACAATAGCCTCTCTATTATTACTATAAACGTTATCAGAACTCCAGAAGCTACCTCCACCTTGAATGGAATAGTCTGCACCTTTGAGGGTTTCCCTTAAACTTGACAAACCAACCGTAGCATTTCTTCCTGCCATATACGTAGCCTCAAAAAGCTCTTTTGAGAAATCATCTTGATGTGATAAAGTGATCTGAACTCCACATGATTGATTGCTCAAAGCATAACAGCATCAACATTGCAATTTGTAGTTTCCTCTTTTGACGAAATTAAACCATTAATAATACCAAAGGTATCATCTACACAACTTTCAGATGAGTGCTTAATTATTAGACCCTTGTGCATTTTCATTTCTTCCGAATTTACCAGACATGAATCAATATTCCCTCTTACAGGTATCATAACCTCTAAAGATTCTTTTCTTGAGCCATTCTCAAGCAACAGGGAATCTCCATTCTGACAAGACTGTTTTGCATCAATGATGCAACCATCATCTGCAAAAGTAGTTGCATTAAGGGGTTCAGTCAAATCCTTGTTAATATTGTGTGCATTTTGCATGTTCTGGTCAGGATTATCTGCATTTTCAGAGTCATTATTAATTATGCATTTCTCTTGACGTGAGGGAGAACCCAAGTGAAAATTTGAGCTGTTCCCATCTTCATTAATCTTACTTACATATTCCACATGGGAATCGACATCAATACCACATTCCTTTGATTCTGTTGTGATCACAGATCTTTCTTCTTTCTTTTGTATTTGTTCATTAGAGGCAGCAGAGGGATCAATAGAACAGTTCTCTGCCATGATAAGTTCATTATCCTTCTTTGTTGCCTGTGTATTACACATTATGGCTGGCTTGACAAATTTCTTAGCAATCTTTTTCTTCTTAGCAACAGTCCCAGAAAATAGAATACCAGAACTGGCTTCAGTACCATCTTTATCGAAAGTAGAATCATCTGACATGTTCTCCTTTTTGTTATTACCAAGGAGACAACTGGTCCCACTCATACAAGCCTTGGAACTGACATCACTAATATTCTGCTTGCCAGAAGTATCTTTACCTTCTGAAAGAATCGAGTCCTTGTCAGAAGTAGAGGTATTGTGTATGACATGTCTTATTGTACTGTCAACAAGTTTGGTATGTTCTGCATTTGCAGAATCCTTAGCAGTCAATGAATCTTTCCTAGCTTTCCTATTTCTAAAAGTCAATTCTGCATCATTGACATCAGAAGAGTTTGATGGTGCCATAATGGCCTTTGCTACTAGTGAATTAGATTTAAAAGAAACATCAAGTTCTACATTACTTACCTCTCTACTTGTTTCATTCATCCCATGGCCTGAATAAGGACGCTGATCTTTATGCCGGAAAGAACTATAGTTGGAATTATCAACATAAGAAGAGTAATATGACTGCTCACTACTACCTGTATTCTTGTGATTAGGCTTTTGAATTCGGAGAAGAACACTCTTCTTCTGTACTTGCTTCCTTGGATTCCAAATAAATTCATGATTGACCTCCCTGCTTCCACTATTACCATATCTTCCTGGCTCTGAGCCATAATATTCCCGTTTTGATGTAAGGATATGAGCCCAATCACCATTACTGACAACAGCACATCCTTTTTCAAAGGACGAACTACTATGTACATCTCTAGGGGATTTTGTATCATGACTCCATCTTGCATTTCCGTTCATCTCATCACTTCCACCTCTCTTGTACAATTCATCCTCATAAGCTACACAATAATGGCCACTGTAACTGCCAGATTTCAATTCCAAATTCCTCACTGATGAACTTGAATCCGATACAAGTTCCGGATCACGAAAACAAGCATCAGAACTCAAAACACACTGACCTTTGCGAGCATGATTCTCTTCATCAGCAACCCGCATCTCTTCTCTATGTTTGGATTCAAACAAAACATTATATTCCCTTTTAAACCTAGAACTACCCACGGCATCATGCCTAAACCTATCAGTTACCCCATAAGGCGACATAGTTTTATTCTGAAAATGAAAACGTGTATCAGAATCAAAATCGTATGACCATTCCTGCCTACTAACGACCATAGCCCTAGATGCATCCTTAATATCAGATCGATTGCCGGAACAAGCATGGTCGAAATAAGGCAAACGGCGACCTAACCGATCATCATCAATGGGTATTCTATGCGAAACCCAGTGACATGGTCTCTGAATTCGTTCGAATTCGAAAGGTAGGTTCTGATTAGGAGGAGGAACAGTGAATAGGGGTTGATTGGGATTGTACTGAGGAGAAATAGGACGAGGCATAGGAGGAGGTGCTAGGTGAGGTGTAACCTGAGGCTGAGGCTGGAGAACATTGTGATGGTGAATTTGACGGTGGTGGTAAGTCTGGTGATAGTGGTGGTTAGGGTTTTGAGGACGAGGATTGTGAAAATTGGGGTCATCAGGATAATGGGTGGTTGATTGTGGAGAAGGATAGGGCATAGGTACATACCTTGGTTGGTGGTGGCTTTGATTTTGGTTTTGATGGTGAATCAAGTTCCGAATATCCATTGACGCTAAGTTTATTACACCAAATCTATGGGCGGCTGGCTATTTCTTCAGCTCTGCTCTTCCTCAATTTCTTTCTTCATCGTGCTTTTCATTAGTTTCCGTTTCAATTTTGTAATGTCCAAGACGGGTGTATTACTAGTATTTCACTTTTGTTATATATATATATTTTTTATTGAGTTACAAACTTACTTGCCGTGCTAATTATATTACAAATGAAGAATTTAAGGTAATTAATTATTAAAAGAGAATGAGTAAGAATTTCATCATATTTTTAATAATAATGATTTTATTTTCATTTAAATTTTTTGTTTTAATTTTATCTTAACTTTTAAATATAACCTTAAATTTTAAACTTTATAACTTATATCATATACCCAAAACCTCTAAATCCATAACTCCTAACACTTAACCCAAACCCCAAATCCCAAATTACAAACCTTAAACACTGTTTAAAAAATATTAATTTTAATGATATATTTTATTTTAAGTAATAATTATTTAAAAATAATAATGATTTTAATAATGTATTTTATCTGATGAAAAAATAATAATTAAATATCATTATTTAAATTTTATTGATTATAGGGATATTAAGATAATATACAGTATTTTCTATTTCATTCCACTTGTAGATTAAACACTATAATACTGATTCATTTTTAGATTTAAATGATCAAATCAAACAATATAATAGTAATATTATTTTCCTTTCATTCAATTCCATTCCTATTTCTTTTTCATTTTATGACTCAAACGTTATCTTAGTGATACTATTTGAAAAATATTATTAATTTAATGTAATTTATTATTTAATTAGATATTTTTTAAGTATACTTTATTACAAATATGATATTTAAAATATATTTTTCAATAAATAATTAATTAATTGTCTCAAAATATACTCTAAATATCATTTAATTAAATTATTATTCAAAATATTATTTGAATATCACACATATATTATTATATATATACAAAATCTTTAGTTAAATGATAAATTATACTAGATTGTTACATTTTTTAAATATAATATCACTAAGATAACACCTCTAAAATCTGGAGAAAAATATATTAAAAAGAATAGTGGTACTACTAAGGTAGTGAACCCATCTAAGACACATCACATTTATTTATCTTGTTTTTTCTATTGAAAAAATGCATTTATTTTTTGAAAATTATCTTATTTAATGGGTAAAATATTAACAATTATAAATATAATATATATTTATTATATATTATAAATATAGAATAACTATAAAGGTTTGTAGTTCCAGTTTATTCTTTGGAGTAAAGTTGTAAAAATTTATAGTTACGTTATATTTATAATATATAATAAACATACACTATATTTATAATTGTTCATATTATATCAAAATTAAAAATATATTTTCTCCTTTCTTCTCTCAAGTCCATTTTTATTTTATTTTATAAAACGAGAAATTTTACTGGTAGCAAAAAAATATATAAAGAAAAGTTTTAAAGATATCGTGTATTTTTATTGAAACATCCATTTAATTTAAAAATAAATTTATTAAAAATTAATGATCTTCGTATATCTATTAACATTTTGCCTATATAAGATTCTATAACGTCTACTATACCTACTCATGATTTGAAGAAGAAAAGTGCTAATAAGATATGTTTTAAGTGATTCTTGGTACAATTTTATTTATAATTTTACTCTTCTTTTATATCTTTGATATTGTAAAGATTATGAATGTTGATTATTTTAGTTGATAAAATATTTACATGTTAACTTGTTTTTAAGTTCATTATCAAGTTTATTAAGTAAAGTTGAAGAAACGTCAGAATTTCAAATAATTGTATTTTTAGTATATCTTTTATAACTATCATACATAAAATTACACTCGTGCATTTAATAACACATATTCATAAATTTTGAATTATTTTTACTGCTAAAATATTTATTTAAACTTGAATTAATTTACCATCACTTAGTATATTATTTAATATATTTCATTGTTTTGAATATATATCCTAAATTTTCAGCTAAAATGTAAGATAATATATAGGCTAAAATATAGACTAAGATATATGCTAAAATATTAGATAAGATATCGCCTAAAATATACTTTGAAATAACTCTTTTTAAAATATGAGTCTTTTTGATGAATGAGTCTACTTTAAAAAAAACTCTTCTTTAAATTAGAGTCTTATTTATTAATGAATATTATTAATCCTATTTGTAATAGAAAAGATATTTATCATAAGGATTTTAATTTTTTCTATAAATAAAACACATTGTTCGTTATTTCAATAAACCATACAAGATCATTATTTTCTTCTTCTTAATCTCTCTATCTTGTTTTTCAAATATAATATTATAATTATTCAGGCTTTTTTATTTAATTAATATATCAAACATTGGTGGTTATTTTTGATTGATTAATAAGCCTAATTAATTTATGATATTTTGATTATATGTTCTTATAGCTTCTCTTTATTTTCGTTCTTAAATTATTATATCAAATAATTATGTAATGTTTCTATTTTATCTTACAAATTACTTCTTGCTCTTAAGTATCCACGATTATGTTGAACAATTATCTGTGATTATATCATGAGATTGAACACAGTTGAATAAACATTGGAACCGATAAACAAGAAAACTGATATCTATTGTATGAAATAAATGAAATGGATTCTTCATCTTGTGATATAACTTCACAACAACTACGATAACATCACATAAAAATACATGACATGTTAACCCACCAATGCGGACATTTTTTAAATAATATTGACATATATTATAATATAAATATTTGGTATAAAAATGTTTGTAAATTTATATTTTAACATTTTTACGATGATTATTAATATTATTATGTAACAAGTAGGCTAAAAAAAGAGGGGACGATGCTAAGAATAAAAAGTTACACTCACACAGCATGTCATGTGACAAAATAATTTTAAAAATTAAATTATTTATTTTTCAAAAAAATTCTACCAAGTTACATATTATAAACAATATGAGTATATATATGTGTCTAAATTTACTTATATTTAACATATTTTAAAAAGGAAGACTTATAGAGATTCGTTTAGGGAAACATTTTACATCAACTTAATATATTTACAGGTACATAAAAATAACCAATAACAGAAAAGCAACCAAAAGTGGCATAAAAAATCTGCATCTTCTCTCTCATCTCCCTCTCCTTTGCCTTTTCGTCCGAGCAAGTTGATACTCTGTATTGCTCCCCACAGTTGAAGTTCCCCAATATTGCTCTAATGATCATCTCAACTAAATAGATTTTAAGTATGAACATATTCTCAATAGCACCCGCTCCATTTCATTCACTTCAAAAATTATAGTTTTAAGAAGATTTATATTTGTATCAATCCACTTATCGATAAATCATAGTTCGTTTTAATATATTCCGATTCGATACGTTATTTTAAATACGGATTATTATTCAATTTAATCCAAAAATGATACATTTTGATCTAATTCAATGAACAAATATACAACCAAGAAATCTTTGTATCATCCTAGTTCTGTAGCTTAAGTTGGAATTATCAAATTAACTTTTGCCTGGATTGTGTTACGAATACTTTTCTTCGTTATTTAACCAAAAGAAAAAAAAAGAGAGCTTACAACGTGTCGGTGGAGACATGTGGAGGAGAGAATAGTGGACTGGGCCTTTATTACTATTATTATTTTATCGTGAAAGAGACATACTGTGCCTTTATCAATTACCACCACTTTGCTTCACATGTAGGATTTGAGGTGTTGGATCTGGATAGGGATTAGCATTTGACACCCATGTGGAGGGTTCAGATGAGTGTGTTGACGGGAAGTGATAAGAAATCCAAGGAGGCAACGGGTTCCGAAAACAATTAATTCCAAAAATAATCTCTAGCTAGAGAATTAAAATTTACTTTCACTTTTACTGATTACACTCTTTATTTTTCATTAAATATCCGTTAGGCAAAGACATGACAAATAGAGTTTTTAATCATGAAAATTAACAAAAAGATTGAAGAAAATATGTGTGCTTGATATCCATATACGTGTTCAAAAATTTATTGAACACTTAGTCCTAAAAGAGGAATTGTAACATAGGTCTAGCATATGATGTGTTTCAGGCAGGATAGAAACAAAAACGAAGAATACATATGTAACTATGCACCTTGGAGACTATAATTAATGCTCACTTCAAAAGATTACTTCTTCGTTATAACATATTCATCTCATACAATACAAACTCTTATAGTTTTCTAACAAGGGAAGGAGGAGGGCACACCAGAAACCACTTCTCATCCAAACCCTTTTCATATATATGCAATTTGAAAATATATGTGAAACCCCTCCTTTTTTCTTTTCATTTTCGGGGGTTTAAAGGTGACTGTAGACAACACTAAACAGCCACACACAATAGGGGAATGAAGCATGTTTTCTAGCCATTTACCAGAGCAACAATCAATCAAAGCTCGATGACCGGCTCCAACGACCTGTTAAGTAGTCACCAAAGGGAATACTCTGTTCAATGCTGCTCAGGGAGAGTGAATCATCCTCCACATCAAGCAGTGCAAGATTAAGATGTGACTGAAGTTTAGAAAGAGGAGAGGTATCTGTATCATCTACAAAGTCATCAGCTTCTTTTGAAGAGCTAACTTGCAGCCTTGCCCATTTAGTTACGTCAGGATCACCTTGAAGAAGCTTTAAAACCTATGATGATCAAGACTAAATTTGTTAATGATACTGTCCAAAATAGAACAAAACCATACGGAATAATGCAATTGGAACTAGCATGACTTACGTGATTCATTTTAGGCCTAGCTCGTGGGAAGCGCCTGATACAAAGAGTGGCTGCTAAGACCATTCTCTCGATCTGGTCTTGATCATAATTACCTCCTAAGCATGGATCCAATAATTGGGATACCTTTCCTTCATCAAGAATTGGCTTGGCCTGGATAACATTTTTCAATGTTAAACTTCTCTTATTAAATAACATTAACATTCAAATTTAGTGTTTGTAGTTAAATTTAAAGAAAGAAAAAATGACTTACCCACATGACCAGGCTTTCTTGGCCTTTAGGATTGTCGCTGCTTATTGGCTTCCTTCCTGAAAGAAGCTCAAGGAGTACGACCCCAAATGCGTAGACGTCAACCTTGTCATTAACTTTTCCATACATGAAGTATTCAGGAGCCAAATAACTGCAGCAAAGATTCGTTATCTAGTAGTTCATGAATATTCATAGCATATGAAATAGACAACAAAATTATAAAAGTAGGAGTCACATACCCAAATGTGCCTGCTACATCCGTGCAAGTTATATGTGATGACGATGTTGGTGCCCACTTAGCAAGTCCAAAATCAGAAAGCTGAATAAACCATTTTTTTAGCAATACATACAAGTTGTAAATTTATAAAGGTTATATATATATATACACATATATTATGAGTGAATGAAAAGGAACGTAAACGTCTGATACCTGTGGCTCAAAATCATCATATAACAGTATGTTTGATGATTTAACATCCCTGTGAATCACAGCCCGAGTACTGTGACTGTGTAGATATTCCAAAGCCTCGGCTACACCCACAGCCACCTTATATCTCTCATTCCAACCAAATGCAAGCAGATCCTTCTTATTCCCTAATGCAATATTTTACAAGAAAGAAATACTTTAAATGGTTGGACTAACGAGAAAGTAAATTGTAATTCAAATAAGGCACATATATATTAAACTACATACCATGAAGATTCTCTTCAAGGCTTCCCCTTGGTAGAAAATCATAAACCAAGAGGAGATGGTTGTCCTCAAAACAGAACCCCAAAAGCGAAATAATGTTCTTGTGATGTAAGGTAGTGATAATTTCTATTTCCAAAACAAACTCCTTTATGACATCTTCAGATGGCTTCAAGATTTTTACAGCAAGTTCTTTGGAGTCGGAAAGGCATCCTCTGTAGACTTGGCTGCTACCGCCCCTTCCAATAAGGTTTTCTGGCATTATAGAACAAAGAATGACTTAATAAACAGAAATTTGTAAAAACAAATAAGATTGTAATTATATTATTTCAATGAACATAAGCCCAAACCAACCAGCTAAGAAATTTGATGTTGCTGAGAGGAGATCCTGAAACCTGAACAATCTACAACTTGATGAGTACTTCTCATGCAGACCCTCCAATTCTCTGGGAAGGCTTTTGTATTTGTTATCAGGAGAAGGTGGAACTGTCATTGTTTCATCACCCACCAAAACAATTGCACCACTTTCACTACTTAGATTGCATGAACTGTCTTCACTTGGGACACGGCTACTCATTCTGCTACCAGAATTGTTTTTTGCAAGTGAAGAATACCTAGGTGGTAACTGTAATGCCCACTGAACTACTGAGATCTTCCGAAGAAAACTCCTCTCAGGACCTTGACGGTTTGGTCGTATAGCCCGGCGAAGTAGAGGCCAACCAGGTCTAACTTCAGGCAATTCTCTTATTAACATAGAAACTGAACTTGGTGCTGCCTGTACTCTCTGCACTGGCACTATAGCTAGAGAGTTGCTGTTACCATTATCAACTACAGAAGACTCTTCTTCTGATTGATTACAAGATTTATCAGGCAAAGAAAAGGCCGGTGTACAGATTGAGCAGTTCTGTTTAACACTACTTTCTTTTCCACTATCCAGAACTGTTTTGGCAAAACACTGCTCCAAAGTTTGGCTACGACTCCGACCTTGAGTTGTCTCCTTCAAGACCACATTGGCATTGCCATCGTTTTGTACTTTGGATGATTTGTTTAATGTCAAGCGAAAAGCACCAAAAAGACCATTTCTGGGACGATCTTGAACTTCTGAATAAAAAAAATAAAAAAAGAAACACTTGACTAAGAATTCCAACCCCGCATATAACCCAAATGAACAAAATCAACCAAAAAAATAGAGAAAAGGTTGAAAACCTTGAGGGTCACAATCGTTTGCAAAAGAACCATCTCTCTTGAAGACAACTTTCCCGTTTTTCACAGCAAGAACTCCACAGTCATTTGGTAGCTTTTTAGCACAGTACTTGGCAACAGAGGTTGATGACCGAATCTTATGATGGCTCATACTGGTTCCTACAATAATCTTAGTGGCAGAGTATGATTTGGCTTCACGAACTAAAATTTTCTTGATTGAAGTACCTCTGCAAACCTTAAGCTTGAGATCCACCTGTAACATTGGTAGTAAAATCCCAATTACTTACCTTGTTTTATAAATTTAGAAAAAGCTAAATCTAAAATGAAGCTATAACTCTGAAATCCAATTGAAAACTTGAATTTCCATTTTCTTAGCAACCAATTAGAGGATAACCAGAAAAATTCAAAGGTTAAACTATGAAAATATTTACCTGTTTCAAATTACAGAAACCATCATAGACAGCAAGAACAGAATCAAACGCTTTGACAAGCGAGAGAAGCGACGACTTTCCATCTTGATTCACGATTTCTACAAATACTCAGTTCATAAAAATCAATTAGTCTCTAACCCATTTAATCAAATACCAAAAAGCTAAAATACCCAGAAACCAAACGAACAGGCTTTACTTCTCTGAAATTAAAACTCACCATTTTTACCAAGAACATGAAGAGCAATCACAGAGTCACCAGGCTGAGCAACTTTGACCAAAGCCCAAGTAAGTAGCTCTCTACTAAGCGAATCAAATTTAACTCCCACAATCACCGTCCGACTATCACCAGAACTATTCATTTTTGCCTCACTAGCAAAATCATATTCCACCATGTTTTTTTTCTCCCCCCAAAATAAGAAGTTTCCAACTTTAATGTCAGAGTCTCGAAGACGAGTCGTTTTCAAATTGGGTTTCAAATTCCGGTAACGTTGTCGTGTTGCTGCCGTGGAACAATTTCCATTATCAGAAAACTTATATTACTGTCCAAAAAAAACGTAGTAAGGGTATGGGAATTAGATTTGGCTTTAACCGTCGTTGGTTTGCTTATCAAGTCGAATACCAGACCAGGAAAAAGAAAGCAGAGCAGTTTTAGACTACAACCGGTTCTACACTTTGCTATAATGGGATTGTTTTCTACGTTTAGTTTTGATTAAGCTATTATAACTGTAGGGTTATGATTTCGTTTGTAAACTTTATAAGCAAGTGATTAAGGTCGATATAACTATTAAACTGGATGGACCCATCTCTGTAACGGACATGAGACCTAAGCTTACTTAAGTTATATAAAAGAGAGCGAACAAAAACGGCAAGTTTCGATGTTAAATTCTCTAATCCTATTCTTTACACTTAAAATGGTTATTTATGATTTGAATTAAAAAGAAAATCTAAAATGAAAAGATCATCCCTACGTGATTTATGATTAAATATTTTTAATCACAATAATAAAAAATAAATAATTTTAACAACATAATTATAACAGATAAATATTTTTAATTTCTTAATTATTATAATGACTATCCTATTAATGTAAAAGTGATAAGTTTAGACTTATTATATTTGAATCTAATTCAATTTAAAAATTTAAATTGTGAAATGAAAGATTTTTTAATATTATATATACAACGAAAGCATAACTCTTAAATGATGTCTGAATTAGATTCCATAACACCCTATTCTACATCGACGAAGATGAGCAGATAGAGATGGTATCTTGAATACCGACGGGTTGAGTTTCAAACAATTTTAATAAAATGTTAGAATTTAGTTTAATTTTATTTCAAAATTTAAATTATGAGATAAATTATTATCTAAAGTTATATATATAATGAAAAAAAGTTTAACCCACTTTTCGATGTGTGATTTAGTTTCCTTAACAACATTATAACATGCTTATTCTATATGATAATGAAATTAAAAATATTTCGTTTAAAAAAAATTAAAATATTAATTTTTTATTTTTTTAAATAATGTAACTTTCATAAAAGATATACCTTTTAAAAGAAAAATAAGCAAAGGATTTCAAGTTTAGTTTAATTTTTTTTTCTTTTGGAAATAAAAAAAAAACTGATTGGGGAAGCTAAATATAAAAAAAAATAAAAAATTAATGAGCTAGTGACTCTACAACATCTAACCCACTTAATAGTTGAATGGCTGGATCTCAAATTAATTGGGGTAATGCATAAATAATATTGTTATTAAAAATAAAATAAAAAACTGATTGCGGGATGGGGATGAAATAATAAATGAACATGGGTTGTGTCGGTGATATTTGTTTGTCATCTTTTGGTAACTATTGGCTATTGCACTGTAGAGTGTCGAGCCCACGTGATTACGTATGTGCTCTGATTTTTTCATGTAATAATAGTTTGAGAGGTTCGGTTTTTTATAATATTATTTCAATAATTTTTATTATTATTACAATAAAAATATAAAACTTTAGATATATTCATAATTTATTTTACCTTATTAAATTAAAAAAATTACAAATAAAATTAACAAAAATATTAAAAATTAATGTTGGAAACGTAAAGGCCAAATGTCAAGATCTAAAGCCTTTCTAAATAAAACAAGTTCTCTTAAATTTGTTTCTTTTTTTCATATTTTCATTACAATTCTATAGCTATATATAAGGAGATTTACTCCTTGATTTACTACTTGAATTACTCTTTGAATTAAACATTCATTGATTTACTCCTTGAATTAAGGATTACTTGTTTTACTCCTTGAATTAATCCTTAAATTAAGAATCATAACTCCTTGATTTACTCCTTAAATTAAGGAGTTGACACTCCTTAATTTACTCATTAATTTTATCTCCAATAATTCACGATTGAAATATCTTTAATAATTCTTTATTTAAACAAAAATTAAAATTATTAAATATATATTTTTGACACCATATTTATAAGTAAAATAAATAAATAACTAAATGACATCTTTTTAAAATTAAAAGATTAAAAGATATATTTTATATAAGTAAAAGTATTAGTATTTTATCTTAATTTTTATATTCATTCGTATATTAATTTTTTTACGTTATATGTTTTAATTATTAAGATTTATAAGAAAAAAGAAAAAAAAATTATTCTTTTTTAAACGTTAATCATTACCGTAAAAATGTAAGAAAATTAGATAATATTTTTGAGTAGTTACATTGTCCCATACATCAATAATTAATCCAATGTCTTTTCTTCTTATCTTTGTCTACAATATATATAAAATTTTAAAGCACGTTTAAATTAATTTTAAATAAAAATATCTTTGTATTTTTAAATAATAATACATTAAAATGTTTACTCTTTTAACGTATATTTAATTTTTTAATAAATATTTTATCCTTATGTTTTTATTTAGAGGAAAAAAATATAATAACACTATTCAAAAGTCAATGAGTTTAATTACATATATATATATATATATATATTAAATAATTTATACGATAATAGATCTCTAATTTACTAAAACATTTACGATTAATTTTAATTTTTACTATATTATATAAATTTTAAATATGTCGATATATATATATATATTAAATAATTTATACGATAAAAAATCTCTAATTTATTAAAACATTTATGGTTAATTTTAATTTTTATTATATTATATAAATTTTAAATATGTCGTAAAAATTAAATAAAGAAAATTTTATTTTTTATAAAACAATATAATAATTTATGTGTATTAGAAGAGAGTAACAAATTATTCTAAAAGTTGTAGTTATTAGAAGTTGGAATAAATGCAATCTTATATTTTATATTTGTATCTTAATACTCATGACCATTTTTGAACACTTTTTTTTTTCAATTAATGAGCTCTTAATTTGTAAACTAAGTAGACAAATGGAAAGAGCAGTCAATTAGGGTTAAATAGATATTTTTAAAAATATATCAAATAGAGTCGAATATAATCGTATCAAACTAAATAGATAAGAATAATGGGCTCAAATGATAATATAGATTTGAAGAGCCATAAAATAAAATTATACATAATTACATCAAATAAGTAGAAGAGAGCCCATGAAATTGAGATGTCAATAAATTGGAATAAAGAGGAATTTTGATTATATTTGATGTTGTTTAATCACTCTTTTTTAGAATTAGAATAAACAAAAAAAAAATATTCCTACTATGTCGAGAATAAACATGCTTAAACAGAACTACAAGAGAATAAAAATAATAACTTTATAAAAACGTGTTTATAATATTAATTCTTCATTTTTCTTTCTCATATATTAAAAAACTAAAAAAATATTATATTTTATATAAATATAATAAGAAAGTTTCCTACTAAAATTTTATTTTTTTATAGATATAAGTAATGGTATGTAGTGAAGAAATAAATAAAATAAAAATAATTGATAAATACTTAAAATGAGTATTATATATAAATAATAAAATAATATATTTGAGAAATGTAATATGTAAGTTATTTTTATAAATGTTAAATTTTAATAAGAATAGTTTTGTTAAAATTTAAAATATAAAATAAATTTAGTAAGGAAAGGGAATCAATAATATATAGGGTTGAATGATAGAGATGAAATTGAATAGTAACTTAGAAACAACTACATTTCTATTATTAATGTAATTTAGGAAGTAAACAACATGAATGATAATCAATTCACTTTCTTGATCCCGAATTTCCCTTTGATAAACATGCCTTAATAAAATTGGGTAGAAATGAAAGAAAAAGAAACCTATTTAATATTGGATAAATTTTTGGGGTTAAAAAAATTTGAACACAAGCACTTATGATATGGTACCATATTAAGAAATATAAAAATTATAAAATAAATGATTAGAAAATTAAATGAATTTATTATTAACTTGTGACACAATACTAATATATTATATCTCTTATTTATACATAAGCTTGTAAACTTGATATGATAAACTCCTAATAAAAGATTTAAATCTTTATTTATAATAAAAATATAAATTTTAATTATTAGATAATTATTATTTAATTCCTAGTAGATAATTGTTATTATCTACCACAGCCTTTATCTCACGCAACCTAATGATTTAACATAAATGTAAAATAATTTTAATATTAATCACTGATTTGTGTTCATTTAACTATGATTATATTTTTTATTTGATTTAATTTTTTTATTTAAGAATTATTCATTAAATTCAATTTTTTTTAAATATGATGACATATATATTATTTATTTAGATTATGTTATGATTAAGATAATTAATTAACATTATTAGATAGTTATATCTATTTTGTAATGAATATATAATAGGTACCCCTCAAGAGATTTATTTTACTATTTTACATGGTGTGGTTCATGCACAATCATTAATAGCCTCACAATGTCACTGCCATTAAGAAAGGTGGTATAGTCATCATCATCATCAATAAGTTAGACGTACACACAAGCTTTTATTGGCTAAACAAAGCATTTAATTAAACTAATTAATTAGCCTTTTGTTTTATAAGAAACAATTAATATTTAACCTTTTTATTAATGTCGTTGATGTGGAAAGATATCTAATACAACATTTGCACGTATTCCATCTCACATATAATATGTAGAAGGAGTAGTGAGTTTTAAAAATAATTAAAAATAACTCTGAAAAACTATAAAGCAAGTAATTGGAAGATGCTTGTAATTTGACCTAACGTGTGTGTATTACATGCCCCCGTGACTGCGCCTAAACAAGAAGCAACTTTAATCCTAAGCTCTGCTGGGTCTTGCCCCTTACTAACACAAATAACAACTGTTGTAACGTGACTTCTATACTACAAAAAAACTATTGTCACGTGACCGCTAGTAGACAAGGCACAGTCATTTGGCACTAGATAGGTGGAGTGAGTTAGTGTCTGCTTTGATTTCTACCCGCTTGATCACGTGCATCAACAATCTCACAGCCACTTTTCCATAGTCTTTCGTTATGTTAATTATATCAGTTGATTTGTTATTTTTTAATAATTTTATCAATTTTTTATAAAAATTGATAACACAACAAAAATTAATCAAAATTTAAAACTTCTTTTTTTATCAATTTTATAATCATTATAATATATTATTAAAAAAATCTATAAAATTAATATCTTAATAACAGTTAAAATAATATGAGAAAAATAAAATAATTTTTTATTTATTCTTGTGTTGTTAATTTTTTTTAAAAAGATAATTATAAAAAATAACAAAATTATTAAATTATTTTCTTGACATAACTAAGAGACTTATGACGTAACATACCCATAATTTAAATTCATACGTTATTAAATTACTGTTATATATATACATAAAATAATATATCAATTAAATTTTTGTCATAATTTATTAAATTAGATTAATTAAATTATGACATATATACTGTTAAGGATATAAAAATCCTTATTGTTATTATATATTTATGTTTTACTTAAAAACAATTATATGAGGTTGTTAAAAAAAAGACGGAGTCAAGAAGATAGGATGGAACGAGTTTATGGTAGTAATTGTTATCAGTAAAGATAATGTTTCAAATAAGTTGGTATTTACATAATTATAATTCAAATAAAAATTATATTTTTGAATTGTTATGTACAAACATGTATGGTAGTTAATGAGTGAAAAAAATGAGATAATGTTAGGTGTAATTAGGGGTATGCAAAAAATTCGATCAACTGATCAATCCGGTCCAATCTAATGGTCGGATCGGATGGAAATTTTTTCCATTCGTTAAATGCGGATCGGATGACGAATTTCACTACGATTCATCTGATCTGATCCGATCCGACCGAAATTAATTATATATATTTATTAAATTAAATATATATATATATAATTAATATATATTTATTTGATTTTTTAATATATTTTTTAAGTCAAATAATTTTATGTTACGATTTATGTGAAAATTTAAAATTTTTATTTAAAAATACAAAAAAATAGAATTAATTAAGTTTATTGATCGGATTGATCGGATGCCATCCGAGTAATTTATGGATCAGATTAAACGGATGTGAGAGTTGATCGGATCGGCTGCAGATTAGGATGTTTCAATCCGAACGGATGATCGAATCGGATCAGATGGATGTAAAATCAACGATTTCGATCCGATGAATAGCCCTAGGTGTAATACAAAATAGACGGTGGAGATGTATATGATTGTTAGGATACATATGTTTGTTTTCGTAATGAAATTATAAAAAAATATGAAAAAAATTATATAAAATAATAAATATTTTTATAAATATAAAATTATTATCCTATAAGTTAAGTTTTTTCAAAATTATATCATTGTTTTATTTTTTTGTTAAAATAAAAATTATTAATATATTAATAATATATATTTAAATATATAACCATTATTTAATAAAAATATTTAATAAAGTTAAAGAGAGGAAGAAAGTGAAACAGATGTAATGGAAAAGTTAAACAAGTTAAATAAATGGCCGAAGAAAGGACCAATTGGAGGGACGTCATCAGAAGTCTAGTAGCTCAAGACTTTTAGGGGAAAAATATGGTCCACCGTGCACATATTACACATGCATTGGGCTCCATTAACCACCTTCACTAAATAATTAAAGCTCCTTATCACTCCTATAAAAATAAAAAAAATAGTAAAAAAAGAAAATTGCCTTTGTTTTCAAATGCATGGTAGACTCAGGGTTAAATTCGTAACATTATCATAGCATGATAAGAGCCACGCAAATGACTCAATAAAAACTAGGCAGGACCGAAACAAACATGATAAGTTCCCTTGTTTTTTTTCCCTTCCTTTTTCTCTTTCTAAAAATAATATATTTAAATTTACTATATTTAAGTTGATTACTCGTTATTTATTAATTAACACATAACCACATGTAAAAGCACAGATGTATAGCATGCATGTAACTAAATTAAATGATTTAACTCATTAACTAAATAAAAAAACACTATATATATATATATATATATACAAGTTACCACCGTTAATGTCAATAGGTTTTCTATTATTAGTAACAGACGTTTATAATTTCAATATTACAATTATTGTAATGATATGACTCGCTTAAAATATAAAATGAACAAGATTTACGACATTACTTATTATTGAAATCAATTTTTATTTTTATTACCTCGCTTCAAACTCTAAAAGATATTTAACTAAAAAAAATAGTAAAAATGATCAAAGTAGGGGTAATTTTGTAATTATATTATGAGATTATTTATAGAGATTAAATTTATATATATATATATATATTTAAGAGATATATTAAAATTTCATAATATATAATATTATATAATTTATTTATTAGATAATTATCTTATAAAATGAATATATACTAGATATCATATATATTCAAATTTAAAATTATTTACTAATTTTGCAACTTAAACATACATTGATTAATCAATTTTGACCCGTCAAAAATAACATTGATTAATTACAGGGTGCCACACATATTTGGTAAATTTTTCCTCCAATATTAACCCTTAAACCTTTTGGGTCATTTATGGTATGTTAGGTGATCTAGTTACTTCAATTGGGTACAACATGATAGTTGCATCTTAGTTAGGACATATTAACTATCTTGTTATATAGTATACCCAATCACTCTGTATAGTTTCAATCTTGATGCTTTAGGCCTTCTAGTTATTTCGTATCTCAAATAAAGTCCTAGTTGAAAAGTTATGATCGGTCAAAGTTTTTAATAGAAAAATCAATGCAAACTTGTGCATTTTGACTCCTAAATCTTGATAGTTATCTGATTAAATTCTTAATTATCTCTTCTCATTTGAACCCTCGAATCATAAGTCAGATGAAAGATTGAGATTTAGCTCACAAATCTATATATTGTTTAAGCCTCTATCAGTTTCATTCACCACAAATCCATTTAGTTAACTGTTGAAGATTCTGTAAAGAGAATATCTTACAAACACTTTTTGTTGTAGCAACCCTTTGGTAAATGAATCAAAACTCTAAAATTGACATTAGTGTGGCTTTGGCCCTTGAATTTTAATTTCCCAAGAGAATAGTCAAGAAAATGTATCCTAGTCTTGTCCTATCGTTCCATCATCATCGAGACTTTTTAGATGCCACACTTGAGTATAGTAAGTATGATGACAACTTAGATGTTGTGAAGGGAGAGATCCTGATTAAGGTAGTGCCCTAAGTTCCTGTCATAGATGAGATTAGGGTAGAGCCCTAACCCCAATAGACTTACGATACTCAATATGTAGATCCCATCAATGTGATGATCCTAAATGGTGCCATTAAGGATGAGCTTCACAAGCTTTAGGAATTTATGTTTCTCTTTTATATTTTTACCTTGTGTTTTATATTTTTATTTTATTTCTATGTTTAAGTGTTGTCACTTGGAATTTTTGTTTGTACCTCTAGAAGCATTCATTTATCTATTAGTAAATAAGACTTCTTATTTTCTTCATTGTTTCCTTGGTACGTTGCACTCAAGATTTATTTGTACTTTATTTTATATTCAATATTGAGGATGCCACATAGTTTTCACTTATGTTTGTTTATTTGATAGTATTCAACATTGAGCCAACACTTTGCAAATTAATTTGCAAGTTTGAAGTATAGTTTTGGTGAGGTTTTGAGCCAAGTTGTTGAATTGGCAAGTTTAAGATCATTGAGGAAATACCTATCAACTTTTGTAATATTTTGGAGAATCAGGTAGTGATCCAGAATTAGAGTAGCCATAGCAACCTACAATGCTTATAGCGTCGCATTGTAGTGAAGACCTAGAAAATTTTTGAAAATAAATTTATAGGATAGATGATTATGAAAACAAAACTAGGAAAAAGCAGTGAGAGATAACATTAGGGAAGGGTAAACTAGGACAGGGCCAATAACTATTGGCCATTGGTTAGTTAGTCGGTCGAAGGCAGACTGATGGATTAACAGATCCATTGGTTGGTTGGTCGAATGGTCTGTAGTGTTAAGGGATGTTCGATTAGAAAATTGATGGTTAGAAACTGGGGGTTGAGGATGGTCGATCATGGTATGGGTAGATGGGTGTTGGCTAGTCATAGCTTATGTGTGTGATGGTCTTCACTTTACCGACATCATGATGTGCTCCTATATTGACCCAAAATTTGGACTCCAATTTTTGCTACTTTACTTCTGTGATATACCATTCCTTTCTAACTTCCCTTTTTTCTATCAAGGATGTCAAAAAATTCTTTAAGTGTTGAGTGATGTTTCCCATAGGTTTTTCCTAAATTGCTCTCAAGTCTTGAAAAATATTTTTACTTAGGTAAGTCGTATAATTTTGGTGTAGTATTTTTGTGTATGAAATATGGTGTCTATAATTTATTTGATGTTTTTTCTTGGCCAATATAAGGTTGTTTACTAGTTTTTCAGTATCAGTTAGGACACAGTTTCGTGTTTTGTAGTTACACATACTCATTCTTTTAAATTGCGTGTAGTTTACATTGTTAGGTGTTTCTTGTTGTGTTTTTCCATTTGGAATTTTGTTTTTTTATAGTGTCCCATTGAGGATATTTCTTGTTACTTGTGTTGTCCTATTGGGGATTCGATGCTTCTCTCACTCATTGACATTTTCACCATGGGATCACTAGGCTACTTTCCTCCCCCTTGCCACCGTAGGCAGCAAATGTGTAATGGTTATTACCCTCATTGTGTCTAGTTATTATCCTCACCATCTTGGTCAACGAGGGTCTGAGATGCTTAATTTTTTTCTATGAATTCCCTTCTTATCCTTCTTATTTTCCTGGCTTGAATCCATGAAGGGGCTTTACACATTTGGCACTAGACTTCCCTGATCATTTCTTAATCTATTTTTCTTTTAAGTGCCAGGTCTAAAAATAATGTAACATTTATGTGATAGGTCATGATAGGTCATGAGTGCTAGATTTTGGTTCGTTTTGTGTGTGGAGACATATGAAAATAACTCGACAATTTTTGAAACAAAAAATTATGATTTTTTGCACCCCAACACACCTCTTGACAAGGGGCCTCACCACTCCCCTTCCCACGCCCTTGGTGAGGTGGTTGGCAAGGTATAAAGCGAGGACCATGGAAAAGTGGCCTAGTAGTTGGATTTCCTCCAATAAATACCCTCATTCTTCTCTTCTCTTTACCTATTAACATTGTGTTGAAACTCTGCCAAAATTTGTACTAAGAATTACTTTTGTTTCCCAAATTATTTTTGAAGAGTTTATATCATTTACTTTAGTGCCCACAAAATAGCATGCTTAAGTATTAAGCTTAAGACTATTTTTTTGTATGAGATACAACATTGAAAGTTTGGATTATTTATTGAGATAAAATATCAAATCATTGGATGTGTGCTACATGGTTTGACTATGTGTCTCCCATATATGATTTGAGAGTTATGGTGGACTATATGTCTCTAATTGATTATTAGTGGCTCGTTATTGAGGGTGGTCTTCAAGGTTTATTGCACTATTTTCTTATCTTTATTGATCTATGATTTCTAACCACACCACATTGGGATGTGTTGGTTTTAAAGAAAAATCGAGTTCATGTAACGAACAAGATAGTTATGGAGGTAACAATGGATAGTTTAGATAGAGGTCATGGATTATAAGGGTATTAATGGTTTTATTTTTATTAGAGTTATAATTATTTATTACTTAATAAATTATTTGTTGTTGAATGTTTTTCATAAATAACTTGATATTACAACACAAATATGATCTTTATGTAAGTTTATCTTATTATACATGATCTATTATTTTAATATTTATAATCCTATTTATAAGAGTTAAATTAATACATATAAACTTTTATAATATATATATATATATATATTTAAATCTCATAATATTTAATTTATTTATTATATAATTATCTCATATGAGTATCATATTCTATCAATTTTTATGGATCAAAGATGATATTGAGTAATTAGAGAGTGATATGCCGGTGAAATTATCGTCTACCACCGCTTTTCTTAAAAATAACGTGGTACATATGATTGTTATAATATTATTATATAATCATTGATATTATTATAAATATGAAACCTTTAATTAGTAGGGAGAGGCCATAAATTTTTTTTTATAATTATTAAATGATAATTAATTTAAATATTAAATAATTAATAATTAATAAAAATAGATGGTAATGAGTTAACATTAATGTATCAAATTCTATCAAAATTTTATAATTTAATGTGTTTGGACGAAAATAGTGAAAGGATAGATGATCTTCTGAAAAATCATCTTATTGTACTCTTTTTCTCTGTTTTTTTTTATAATAACATTTCTCAAGATTAAAATATAGTTTATTTCATATTATTTTTAACATTATCGTTATAAACTTAATTTTAAATTTCATCAAATAATATTTTTTTATTTAATAAAAAAAACTTACAAACAGAAAGTCATATGTTAACATACACCACCCCACTAGCAAATATCGATGTATAAAGTGTGAAATATAGTTACTAGTAATCTTATTTATGAGATTAATTTAATTTCATCGAATGATTAAAAAAGTGATAAGAGACTTTATTCATTATTTTTAAAATAAGTAATAATATAATATTTTAAATAAGTAAATATAAAAATAATATAATTATTATTTTTAAAATAAATCTCTTCTTAAACACTCATGATAAATATTGATACTTGTGTGACAATCATAATTTTTTATTATATTTTTCCTTTTATGTTTTTAATAAAATTTAAGTTGTATTTAATACATTTACACCCAGCTATGCAATTTGGGGTATTTTATTTTCTGGACAAATAGTAATATATATATATATATATATATATATATATATATATATATATATATATATATATATATATATATTTGCCAAAATTCAAGTACTTAACGAAGTGTTGAGCAATATAATTAGTAAATGTCAACGGGTAATATGTTTTATATTTAATAATGTTAATTTATCATTTGAAATTTGAATTTTTTTTCTACTTTAAGCATTTATAAAAAAATGACATATAGATATAAATAGACACTAAAGCTGCGATTTCAGTTAATTTGGTTCAATTTTTATTAGATAAATTTTAAGAAATATATAATTTTAAATAAAAATTAAATATAAAATAACCGGTATAATTTTTATTAGATAAAATTTTGTATGATTTTGAATATATATTTTATAATTTAATTTAGAAAAAATTATATAAAAAAATATCTTCACGTGCCGATACTTATTCATAGGGGACAGAGGAAAGATCGGAAGTATCTTCCCTGTCTCACCTATTTCTCTAACTTTATTTTTTTAATAATTTTTTTTATATTATATATTTATAAAATTTTATAATTAAATAAAATTAGTGAATTAAAAAAATATTTTTTATTGAAAATTAAATATTATATTATATAAAATATAAATTCTTTTAATAAGTGTTAAAATAATAATATAAATAATTTAATTATATATAAAATATATACTTTAAATTTATACTTGTAAGATTTAATTCCTAAAAAATAATTATATATAAAATTTGTAGATGACATAAACTTTTAATATATTATAATTTATTTATTAATAAAGAATATTGAAAAGAAATCCAAACATTTCATTTAAAAAAAATCCATCCCTTGACAATAATGGTGCCTTGAGGTGCGTGTGATTTCCGTATGAATTATAAAATCAATAAAAACTGTTTTTTTTTATAATAAATAAAAAGTGGTTAAGAAGGCTAATTATGTTTTTGTGTTGTTTTGTGTGAGGAATTAGCTACTATTAACGGTGGTATAAGTATAACTATTTATTTTTATTATTTGAGATTTAAATTTAAACTTCATTCATATAATTTTTTAATTATATAATTAAAAAAAAACTTTAATACCTCTTTAAAAAATTAAAAATGTTTTTGTGTTGTGTCGGTGGAAGGAAGAAGCGGTTTCTTTCACGTGCTTAATAACTATTTTCTAATTTCTTAGCTCTTTTCTCCTCTTTTTTATCGTTACTTTAAGCATATTTTTAAAAAATTTCAAAAAATATAGTTTTAAAATTTAGAATAACAAAACTAGATTTTAATAAATTAATATTTAATATTAAATAAATCTAAATTATCATAATTTAATTTTAATTATATTTAATTAAATATAAATAATGTATTAAAAATATATAAAAATATTATTTTTATAATTATAAATTTTAAAAATAATAAATTTAAGGTTTTTCATTAATTTTGTGTACTTTTTTTCTTCACTTGTCTTATGTTGGAGACTTAACGCAATCAATGTTTTATCAATAATAGTGTGCGTGTGATTTCTTTTAATTTCTGTATGAAAAAATCTAATTGGTTTTAGGAAAGTTATTCCTAATATAATTTAAGAGTAAATGAATGTCATATTTTTAAAATATTCAAATTATAAATAATACTTTTAAGTCAATCAATAACTTTTTTATTTAAAATTAAAATTTTATTTAATAATATAAAATAACGTGAATTATTAGATGTACTTTAGTTAAGTTTAAAAGTTAAGATTATTTATAATTAAAATTTTATTTAATAATATAAAATAATGTGAATTATTGGATGTGTTTTGGTTAAGTTTAAAGATTAAGATTTAAAATTACATAAAGATCAATAAAGAAAAAAATTAACAAATAATCTACTTTCATCTTATTAAACTTGTACATATGACAACCAAACATTTAAATTATAAAATGTTTAAAATTTTATCTAAATTTGTTATTTAATTAGTCTTACTTTTAATTTTTTTAAAAAATTAATTTTTATGTTAAAGAAAAATTGTATATCATATTTTTAATTATACATTAAACATGTATTTTCTTAGATAACCAAAACAAATAGATGTAATGAATATGAGGTCAATAATAGATGTAATGTTAACGGTACCTTCTTCAATAAATATATATATATATAGCAACGACATAATAAACATATTATTATATCATATGTTATGAAAAAGATTAGAAATAAATTAATAGATAAATAAGTATAGAATAAAAACAATATATTAAGTTATAAAAAATATATATGCACTATGTAAAGTATGAATAAAAATGAAAAATGAAATTATATACATAAGGAGAGAGTATGATATGCAAATTAAATTAGAAAGAAGAGTACACGATTTATCTCCATCTGACTAGTTAAAGACACGTGTTATTCAAGTGAATTGGAATATATTTTTTAATTTTTATCTTTGTTTAATTATAACATGTTTAAAATTTATGTTATATAACGAAAAATAACTAAACAAATAATTAATCATTAAGTTTTTTGCTTAATAAAAAAATTCACTTAAAAATAAATATGATAAATATTATTAATTAAACTCGTTTAAATTTTGAAAAAAAAATTATGATAAGTTAAAAACAAAAAATAAACTCTCTTTAATAATATACGATTATTTTACTTAATGTTTGAGAGAGTATAATAAACGATTAAAATAATGAGATACAGACTTTTTGAATCATCACAAACTCGGAAGCAACAAAGAATAAAGCAGAAAGAAATATTAACAATAAAACTTAAAGTTTAATAAATACTGTACATGGAAAAGAAATATAATCATAAATACAAGAAGCACGACAATAGACAAATATAAAGATAATCACTTGTTCCATTAAAGAACTAGAAGGTGATTTCTGATAACTTGGTAATAGCAAATATACTCACTTGTTTCGTTCATTCTTGTTATAAGGCTCGAAAATTTAAAGGTTTTAACATTCTTTCTACTAAATAAAATTTGTGATTTTTTTATCTATTTTTATAATTAAATTAACAATATGAGAAAGATTTTACTGGAAATTTTTTATTATCCAATGCTAATAATTAGAATTTTTGTTGGTAAATTTATAATATACTAAAAACAATTTTTCAAAACCAATTATCCTCGTTACTATACATGAAAGCCACAATGACAATGGTTATATAGGGATGTCAATTTTTTATGACGTGATAAATCCTTGTAAGAATTATCTGATATGAGGTAAAGATAAAGATAATAATGTGAGAAATAAGAAAAGAAAAATGAAGATACGTATTTGATAACATGAGATGAAATAAGGATGAAGATCGTATTTGTCACTCTATTTTCCAAAATTATCAAATTTTAATAAATACATAAAAAATTATTATTTTTTAAATTTTTTTATATATTTAATTATATTTATACTTAAACTAATTATAAGTAATACATTATATATTTTTTATTTTTTTATATTAAAATATCAATAATTTTTATTTTATAAAAATTATTCAAAATATTTATTTAAATTATAAAAATCTATAATCTTATAATTATTTTATAATTTATTGTTATAATTTCAAATTAATTTTTAACAAGATACTATCAATGTTGTTTAATATAAAATGATTATGTATTTCTTGTTGCATATATTTTAATTTTTTCTCTTTCACATAAATATCATTTATTTATTTATTTGCTAAATTTTTTATTTTTTTAATATAAAATATTTATTATTAGCTTATTGTTTGTATAAATTTTTATTTATAATAAAAATAAAAATAATATTTAAAATATTACTTAGATCTTCGATATATCCCTATAAAGATTTTAAATAAAAATAATAAGTAAATTCTAAATTGTAAATGAATTACGAGGAGTAACATTTTTTCCCAAATTTTTAGCTTTACCAAGCCTTCAATCTTCATGTGTTAAATGCCCTATTTGCATTTTCCCCCATCTTTTAGTACATAATATAATTTTTTTCATTAGCATATATTACAAAATAGAAAAAATAAAAAATTGGAAGGTGGTTATTCTTATACAAGATGTTTACTAAAATACACCTAATTTTTTGTTTCTGAAACACAACCAAAGTTTTTAAAAGATAAATACAAACTCAAACACTTGAAAGGAAGGGAAAAAATACAAACTTAAACTATTCATATATTTCAATTTTACCAAATATATGCTACTAAAATAGTAATAAATAATCAATAATTAACATTATGTAACCATGTTAAGATGAATTTACTTGAATTTCATTCTCTGTATTAAAAAGCCACGATGATCACACAAACAATGATTTTTTGGTAGTTTTATTTGTACACAAAAGTTACATTGTTGCCCTTGAATATCATTATATCTATTATCTATATCCAAAAGCATAATGTTTGATTACATATCATTAACATAATAATATTATGTTAAAGAAGATCGTACAAAATAAGGAGTCAATATTGTGAATTGATACTTAGTTATTTACTTTCTTATTTTGTACTTGGTCAATCGTAATTATAAGTAATAGAATATGATCGTAATTTACAATTCTAGTATAAAGCTGTAACTCTAGGATCGTGACTTTACATTTAAAGTTAGTTCAACACGTGAACTGATTTTAAATTTCATGTCTTACAATTTAAAGTCGGTTTAGTAAACTAACTTTAAATTGATTTAAAGTTGATTTTTGACCGACTTTAAAGCCCGATTTTGTAGTAGTGATGTAATGAAATCAATTCTTTCATATTTTGTTTTTCTTTATGGTATTAGAGCAACGATATAAACAAATCTAACCAAACACAAACATCACCCTAACAACATAGTTATGGGTGACAACACTGAAAGGAAGTCAACTAACACATGCATGCCATCAAAGCTAAAATGGGAAAACCTCAACCACCCTCTCTAACTTCATCATACGGACCAACCCGACATAATCCTTGTCCTACAACCTTTGGTAGAAGATAACTACAGCACATAGGTTCAGTCCATGAGCATGGCCTTAGCGGTCAAAAACAAGAATGATTTTGATTAAAGAACCAAGTGGGGATAAACCTAATGAGTTGCATCAATGGAAGCACTGCAACAATTTGGTGAAGACATGACTATTGGGGTCAATGTCGAAGGAAATATCTAGCAGCATCATTCACTACAAAGATGTGCGTTAGATGTGGATTAATCTCCAAGAGCAATTCTCTCAAGTGAATACCGTTCAACTTTTGCATATCGAGAATGAAATCCATGATTTCATACAAGGAAGAATGACTATGAGTTCCTATTTTACAAAACTTAAGAGCCTTTGGGATGAACGGGACGCATTGTGCTTAATTCCAGTGTGTAGTTGTGAGACAATCAAGGAAATTGCTTCATACATGAAGACTTAAAAAATAATGAAATTTCTTATGGGTCTAAACGACTCATATGCCATAGTTCATAATAACACACTCTTATTGAAATCATTGCCCACACAGGAAACAAAGCATATTCGATGGTTCTTCTACATGAAAGGTAGGGGGATATTTCAAATGGGAAAAATTATGCCCAACTAGAAGTGGCCATTTTTTTCCTAAAGAACTCGAGTCGTGAGTTCGAGTCAAAAGATAGGGGCCTTTGGTGTACAAAGAGCCATAAGATGAATCACAGCACCAAGAATTGTCATGCTCGTCTCAAATGCACCTTTTATGGATGGAAAGCCAGTCTCTCAAAGAGCAAATAGGTTACAACATATGCATTTGAAGAAAAGGAAACAACGTCTAATTTCCCTTTTTCATAGGAGGAATGTAAACAAATTCTTCACATGTTGAGCAAGAACAAATCCTCCATGGCCAATCAAGTTGGTAATTCTTTAAATCATGAAGAAATTTCAGGTAAAGCTGTTTCCCTCACTTATAATGGTAAGAAAAACACATGGATCTTGGATAGTGGTGCTACAAATCATATGGTTTGTAGCCCTGATTTACTTACAAATTCAAAAACGGTTGAAAATCATATTGTTTAATTTCCAAATGGTTCATTTGCTCAAGTCACTCATATTGGACAGATGTTTTTCTCCCCCAATTCCATTCTTAATAATGTTTTATGTGTACCACTTTTTTGACTCAAGTTAATTTCCATTAGCAAGTTGGCTTTAGATTCCTCTTGTATCACTGTATTTCTAAGCCAATTTTGTGTCATAGAGGACCTGTGCTTAAGGAAGATGATTAGGAAGGGATTTAAGCGGGAGGGATTCTACTATCTCGATCAAAAAAAGAAAGGAACATGCAATTTCGTTCAAACTCTAGCCTCTGGTCTTTGGCATCAACACCTTGGACATCTGTCAAACAAAGTTTTTCAGTTATTTCCCTTTTCTAAAAATAAATCTTGTAATACAAATAAGTGTCTAATTTTCCCATTGGCCAAACAAACAAGGTCATCATTTCCATTGAGTTTCATTTCTAGTAAAACTTGTTTTGATTTGATACATGTTGGCATTTGGGATAGTTATAAAATTGCTTCTCTTTCTGGTGCAAAATATTTTCTCACTATCATAGATGATTTTACTTGGAGTACATGGGTTTATTTGATGAAACAAAATTCTTATACAAGGGATCTTTTAATTAAATTCATTCATATGGTTGAAACTTAATTCAATTCTAAGGTCAAAATAGTGTGTAGTGACAATGGTTCTAAGTTCAAACTTGAAAATTTTTATTCCCTCACAGGCATTATTCATCAATCTAGTTACGTCAATACACCTCAACAAAATTGTGTTACTGAGCGCAAGCAAAGACATTTGCTTAATATGGCATAAGCCTTTCTTATTCAAGCCAGGCTACCTAGACAATATTAGGGAGATGCAATTCTTGCTTCAACATATCTCATAAATAGAACACCTACTCCTCTTCTTCATGGTAAAACGCCATATGAGAAATTATTTCATCAAGCTCCTAATTATTCTCACTTAAGGGTATTTGGTTGTTTATGTTTTGTTTCCACCCATGCATAAAAGCCTTCAAAATTTGACCTTTATGCAACTCGTTGCATTTTTCTCGGATACCCTTATAGTTAGAAAAAAGGTATCGTGTGTGTAATCCCATCCTCAAATTGGTTTTTGTCTCATGAGATGTTGCTTTCTTTGAAGAACAATTCCCTTTTCAAAATCATGCTTATTCCTCTAAACCACATCCATTTACATAACCTCATCCCCTCTATTGACGTTAGATATTGATTCCTTCCTAAAGCCAGTAGTTTCAGCCCATATATCAGAAGAAAATACCTCTTTCCCAACACCACAAAAAGACATAATTACCACCTCACTTTTTATAACCCTATCATCTGTTCCTACATATAGTACCATCACTCCATCTCCACCATCACCCTCATCCGATTCTACTTCAACACTACCATTGTTACGACGTGGTGTACGTCAAACCAAGCCACCACCATTTTTATAGGACTTTCATGTCGAGGTAGCCTTCCCATCGAGACCTACACCTTCATCTTCCATGAATGTGGTCAAGTTTTTAGGTACTGCTCATTCTCTTTCACAATTTTTGTCATATGATCACCATTTTCCTACTCATAAAGCCTTTACCACCCACCTCACTCTTCTTAAAAAACCCACAAGTTTTTCACATGCAATTACAGATCCAAAATGGCAAGATGCCATGCAACATGAAATTGCAGCCTTGTAAGCCAACAAAACATGGAATATCTTGCCCTTTCCTTCTCATAAACGCCTCATCGAATGCAAGTGGGTTTACAAAATCAAGTTCAAACCATATGAAACTGTCAAGTGGAACAAAGCTCAGTTAGTGGCAAAAGGGTACATTCAAATAAAGTATGTAGATTATAGGGAAACATTTTCCCCTATGGCAAAATTGGTGATCATTCGTGTGCTTCTTAACATTGCATCCTTACAAGGATGGCACTTGCACCAGCTCGACGTGAATAATGCATTCTTGCATGGTAATCTTGATGAGGATGTTTACCCGACCTTGCTTCATGGTTTTGAATGAAAAGGGGAGACTCATGTGTACAAGTTAAACAAATCTTTGTATGAACTAAAGAAGGCCTCGAGACAATGGTTTCTCAAACTATCAATCGCTCTCAAAGCTGCTGGATTTCATCAATCATTGGAAAACTACTCATTGTTTATCTGAAATTATCAAGGTAGTTTCATAGTGTTACTTATCTATGTTAATGATGTGATATTGGTAAGAAACAACTTATAGAACATTGAGGAAGGCTAAGCAATTTTTTTCTAAAAGATTTAAGCTCAAAAACTTAGATAAGCTTAAATATTTCTTAGGAATAGAGGTTGCAACGTCAAAACATAGTATTAATTTGTGTCAACAAAAATGTGTTGGAAATATTAGATGATGTCGGGTTCTTAGGTGCTTAACCTTCACGGTTTCTAGTGGAACAAAATTTGTCACTCACACAAACAAATGGGATGCTACTGAATGATCCATCTTCGTAGAGATGCCTTGTAGGTAGGTTAATTTATTTAACCATTACAAAACCTGATCTAACTTATGCAGTTCATGTATTAAGTCACTTTATAGATAAACCCCGGGAGCCACACCTTGAAATAACGCATAAGGTTCTCAGATACATCAAACAAACATCTGGGTCGGCAAGGAATTTTCTTACCTTCCACAGGTTCATTAAAATTATGGGCATTTTGTAATGTTGATTGGGCTTGATGTGTTGATACAAGAAGGTTGATAATTGGTTATTACATTCTACCCGACCAAGCACCAATTTCTTGAAAAATGAAGAAGGAAAGCACGGTATCTCGATCAAGTGCAGAGGTAGAGTATCGTTATATGGCTACTAATTGTTGTGAGATTACATGACTGAAAAACATCTTGAAAGATTTGAGAGTAAATCACACACAACTAGTTACACTTTTCTACGACAATCAAGCCGATAGGCATATTGCTTCCAATCCGATATTCCACGAACGAACAAAGCACATAGTGATAGATTGTCACATAGTGCACGAAAAGATTTAGGAAGGGATGATACAAACATCTTACAAACCATGAATCAACCAGCTGATTTGTTTACTAAGCCATTAAGTTCAACACAATTTGAAGTATTGCTCAACAAGTTAGATGTCATAAACATACATTCCAACTTGAAGAGGAGTATTAAAGAAGATCACACAGAGTAAACATTGTGAATTAATACTTAGTTATTTACTTTATTATTTTGTATTTGATCAATGGTAATTATAGACAATAGAATAGGATCATGATTTACAATTTTAATATAAAGCTTGTAACTCTTATCATATGAATATGTAATGAAATCAATTCTTTGACATTTAATTTTTCTTTAATTTATAATACATGTTTTTAAATAAATCTACAATATTACCCTTAAATAACCTCTTTAATTAATTCAAAATCATGTCTGATTTCTGCTTCAACAAATTTACTTAATTGCAACTAACTCATTCTCGTTACTAAGTAAAAAAAGCAAGAACATACATGTTAGTTTTTTTCTTGTCTTTTTCAATAATCTCCTAATATTTGAGAAGGTTTTAACATTGATAAAGAAGTTTGTTAAAATAAAATTTTAAAAAAATTAAAATCATGAAAAATAAATAAGTGAATTTGTATTATCATTTTTTCAAATTTAATAAAATAAATTGTAACAAAAAAACTAATGGACCTAAATACTTATTTTGAAAAGATAATGTATATCTACTATCATCCATCTTATTTTTATTTATAAATATGCATTTCATGTCGATTAAAAGGACTGATAGATTATTAAACCAAATTTAATAACTTTAATTTTTATTAATCATATAATATTTTTATTATTTGATATATAGTAATAAAATTTAAAATAACCATAAAAATTTATATAATATCAAAAATATTAATATATTTAAATATTTATTTATTATTATTATTGATATTAATTTACTTATATTTTATTCTATTTATCTTTTTTTTTATCCTAAATTCAAATTCTTCTATTCTAATTCTCTAATTTTTAAATCCATATATAAACTGTAATTTACTCTTTTTATATTAAATAAACTCTTGTTAAATAAACTTCAACAGGGGACTAATGTGTGAAAATAAAATAGTAGAATATATATATATATATATATAGCAAAGCAATTAAAGCGTGAACCGTGAAGCACGAACGGTTAAAGTACGTGTGAAATGTGAAATGGTAGAGGCAGTAGACACACTTTTCTATTATTTATGCATTTTATAAAAATTTAAACTATGTCTCATAATTTTTTGTATATAACTGTTAATATATTTTATGATAATGATAATTATTATTTTTAATTATTTTATAATTAATTTATCACTCTTATGTTTTTATTAATTAAACAATAAAATTATTAATAATTAAAATATTGATAATTATCTATTTTTTTATCAATTAATGAAAAAAATATTAATATTTAAAATATCTCATAACTTATTTACAATATCATATTAAAGCTAAATTTTTAGATAATAGTAATAATACTATAATTATGATTAAAGTAAAATTTAATAGTAATTATTTTTAAAATTTTAATATATCATATGTTACACACATATCAATAACTAATTTATTTAAAAGTAATAATCATGTTTATATTAAACATAAACCTTCGTTTTGGTGAAATTGTTTAGTTTATCATTCGAATAAGACGAGAACATGTAAAGAATTACATGGATGGCCAAACTTTAGCCTAATTAAGATTTTTAAAAATGTAAAACACAAAGTCAAATAGAAGAATCCAAGATAAGGTGCCTTAATACAAGGTACTAAGCATGCAACAAATCCTAAAGATAATAAATTTAAGTTTCTTAATTGACAAATATATTAAATTACTAACAAAACGACACTGCATGTGAAGTCGTCCTGAATTATGTTGAGACCATAACAGAAGTATAATAAAGAAATTAATTATATGTTAAAAAATGCTATCAACATTGTAGGAGGTCACTGTGAATCAGCAAACAAAATAAGAATGAACATAAAATATATTGGACACAATGCAAAAGAGTGTTAAAATCATTTATTGTCTTTGTGTTTACTAAAAAAAGTTCAAAAAAAAAATTGAAAAATATAAATATAAATTTACTTAAATAACATTTTAAAAATAATAATAACTAATATAAAATAATAAAAAAAATTTAGTAAAATTAAGGACAATTTTATATTTGTATATTGTGAATTTATGAAAAGAAATCAATACTAATTAATGAGTATGTATATCTATAATGATTAATTTAAGAAGTAAACAATGGAACAAAATGATTATCTTTCCATTCCTTCTTTAGTAAATATAGAAGTGTTTATTAATTCTTAGTAGAAATAATATGAGCTTAGAGTTAGAACAATATGAAAAATAAAAATAAAAATAAAAAGAGTTTAGAATAATATAATATAATGGTGTTGAGAGAGAAAAAGCAAAACAATTATATTTTAGAGTATTTAGTTTTAAGGGAAAGACTCACTAACAATACCAATGCATTAGTTATAATGCCAAACCCAAACCAAACCAAACCTCTGACCTATCCCACTTTCCTGCCAGTTTTGCTCTCTCTATTCTTAACTGACTCTGATAAAGAAACTTAACTTGTCAGTTGGTGTTCTTACTTATTATAATTAATTTCCTTAATTATTCAACAATTAAAGATGTTTTCTTTCTCCTATTAGATATAGTTTCAATCATAAATATTTTTTATTTTTTAAAAAAACACTTTTAAGTTAAAAAGTACAATTGGGAGGGTATTATGGATGTCATTTAAGTATGAGCTATATATTAAAAAAAATGAGAAGTCTTTGCTAATTATATTAAAAGCGACACCCACTATAAGTATTTTTAAAGAATTGGATTGTTTGGAAAAAATTGTGTTCCAAGAAACACGTGGGTCTTAGGTTAATTAAAGAGACCTCAAAAGTTTCAATTTTACTATTTTGGCTAATCAAGGAAGGAGATTAATCTCTTCTGTTTATCTTAAGATATATTTGCAAAAATTGAAATGATTTAATATACGAGAACAACGTCATATAATCGTGGTTATAGGCTTACAGTCACGATTAAAATTCGAGACCGTATGTATATATTATAGTAATGTATAGAATGCTTTAAGTTTAATACTAATACTACTTGGCATGATAAAACAAATTGCTCAGGCATGTGGATTTTAGTAAGGGACCATTTTGATATTTTCCAGTTGTTGAGAGCTTTGCAAAGTAACTATGTTGCTATTGACATTACAGCAGAGCTTCTTACTTTAAGAGAAGGTGCAAAACTGATATTTGAAAATCATATGCTATTCTTGAAAGTGATTGTCAATTATCAGTTGAAAAAATTATAGAAGTGAAGGGCAGGACCTTTCACAAACTGATCTTATTGCAAAGGATATCAAGTGCTACCTATAGTATCTTCCTCAACATGGACTTCTCTTCTGAATGCATAGTGCGAATAGGGGGGCTCATGTGCTTGCAGTTTGGAAAAAAATCATGTCCTATTTATTTTTCTAATTTTTCAGATTGTTCTAATGTAATAGGCCACATTGTTGGCTTGGATGGTAAATTCTCACCTTAATTTTTAAATATATATTACTTGTTGTTCAAAATGATACATTTTAATTATTTTATTGTTATGTTATTGGACATTTTAATAACTATTTTGTGTAATATGTTTTTGGGAGGGGGGCTCATGGAATATATTTAAACCTTACTAGTCGAAGTTAGGTGAATTTTTTTATTCAAATTATTTCATGGCTATTAAGATCAAAACAACGTATTGAAATGATACATAACTTCAAAGAGTTTTGTCCATCTGGTAACACATATTCAATGTTTATATCCATGAGCTCATAACAGAGTTTTATAAGTATATAATCCATACATAATAACCATTTAGTAATTATAAAAAAATAATATTGTATTTAGATAGAAAATTGAAGTCATCTCAACTCTTTATCATTGATATTACAGTAATCTTATTCTTAATTTCTTGATATTCATCATTTGCTCATCTTAATTTCTTGATATCGAGTTGTTTAGTTGTTATGGAATAAACATGGATAGCAGAGTGGGTATTATTCTATTCCTATTCTTCAGCATCTTATTTTTCAACAATTGTTGTTATCTTTTCTTCCATTGTATGGTTATATATAGCCTGAATGAATATAATAAAGGCAAGTATTATTTCACCAAAATAGTTCTTTTTCTCTTTATTCTTTTCTACTCCTTATCTCCAATTTCCTTTATATCAGTGGTATCAAAGCGTGGTTCCAATCATGGACACCCATGGAAAAACGAATGGAGAATTTTGTAATGATGTCAATGAAACCTTAGCTCGACATGAGTCAAGTTTCGATAAAATAAACTTAACTCTACAAGTAGTGTTAACTGAGCTTCAAACCCCCCACACCTCTCCTAACAAAAAATCCAACTCTCATTAATTTAACCCATTCACACATGAAGAATCGTCACATCCTTATACTTCATGTTCTTTTATCTTTAACAGTTAGCCTTCACAACAACTTAAACACTCATTTCCCCGATTCGACGAAAACGACCCCACTAGTTAGGTGTATAAGGTAGAATAATATTTTGATTTTAAGGATATTGTACTAGTTCAACAAGTCCAATTGGCCTCTTTCCACTTAGATGGGATTGCTCTGCAATGGTATAGATGGTTAAACAAGTTTTGTGGACCTCTCACATGAAGCGAGTTTTTCATGGTAGTGTTGATCCATTTCATACCCACTAAGTATGATGATCCATCAATCACTCACACATCTTAGATAAAAAACCATCATGGCAACCTACAAAGAAGCCTTTGAAAGGCTCCCACATCAAGAAGATGGCCTCCTTAAGAGTTTTCTCATAGGATGTTTTGTTACAGGTCTTCGAGACAACGTTCATAATGACGCAAAATTCAAGCAACCCACACGTTGGCAGATATGATCGGGGTTGCACGAATGATTGAGGAGCACAACATGTTGTAGAAAAGCCTAATCTTCCAACCCATTCACTGCCAATCATGATGACACCCAAAGCACCGACCAACCTAACAATGGGCATCCTTAGACCACCACCATCCGAGCGAACAAATCCCTATCCATCGTTGATTCATAGAATCACCAATCAAGAGGCTCGTGAACTACGAGAGAAAGGGTTGTGTTACTATTGTGATGACAAAGTCCTTTCTGGCCAATGTTGTGAATGACCATAAATGTTTATAATCATAGACTCTTTAAACACGAGTCTTGGGGAAGATAAAGATGATTCGCAAGAAATACTAAGTCTCGAAGACATCCCAATAATTTCATTTCATGCCATTTTCGGTGCCACATACCCACAAACCTTACATATGATGGGAAAATTGAGGAACAAGAGCATAATAGTGCTCACCGACAGTGGTAGCACTTGTAACTTCATTGACCAAGATGCAGTCATCGAGTTTAGGTTACTAGTGAATCAAAGCAAGTAGTTCCAAGTCATGATGGCCAACCAAGAGAAGATCAATTGTAACAGACAATGTCAGAATGAACATCCAAGGGAAAACTGTCACTACCAACTACTATATCTTTCCTGCACTACTTATTAGTTAGTGTTGGGAGTATAATGGCTTGAAACTCTCGGTCCCATTGAGATGGATTTCAAGAAACTCACTATGAGCTACAAAAGGCATGGAGATACTGACACCCTTCAAGGATTGAAGCGAGTAGACATCGGAGCATTAATCGATAGAAAATTCCGTGAGATGCACGGGGTTAGATTGTTTTTTCATATAACCCTCTCCTATCCTAGCAACAGTGTACCCTGCCTTCTTGAGATGCAACACCTCATATCCACATTCTCACATATGTTTGAACCACCCACTCGATTACCTCCATAAAGATCCCATGACCACTACATTCCATTATTGACAAATGTAGGTCTCGTAAGCGTGAGACCGTACTAGAACCCCTATTATCAAAAAACCGAGATAGAAACAATAGTGTATGAAATTATGCAATTTGGATTGATAAGATTGAGTCATAGTCTATTCTCATCCCCTGTTTTGTTAGTAAAAAAATGAAGCTTGGCGATTTTGTGTGGACTACCGAGCTTTGAATGACATAACCATCAAGGATAAATATCCAATTCTAGTGATCGATGAACTATTGGATGAATTACATGGATCCCGATACCACTCCAAATTGGATATGTGATCTGGTTATCATCAAATTTGGGTACAAGCAAATGACATCCATAAAATGGCCTTTCGAACATACAAAGGGCATTACGAATTTGTAGTAATGACATTTGGCCTCACCAACGCTCCAACAACCTTTCAAAGTCTTATGAACGATATTTTCTAACCCTACCTCTGAAAATTTATTTTAATTTTCTTTGATGCTATCTTTGTATACTCCAAATCATGGGAAGATCATCTCACACATTTACACAATGTTTTAAATATTTTGACCGCTAATGAATTGTTTGCAAGGAATCGAAGTGCCTATTTGGTGTTATACAGATAGACTACTTAGGTCACATAATTTTAGGAAAAAAAGTCTGAGTTAATCCCTCCAAAATACAAATAGTAATAAAGCGGCTTACACTTACAACAACCAAAGGAGTCCGAGGGTTTCTAAGATTGGTAGACTATTACAAGAAATTCATTAGTCACTTTAGAAGTATAACAACCCTATTAACTTGATTAGTAATTCCAATGGAATGAAGCGCCTTCAAAAAAATTGAAAGAGACCTTACCAACTCACCAATCCCGTGCCAATTAGATTTTTCTCAATGATCTGTAATGAAATATGATGCTAATGGAATTGAGATTGGTACGATTCTATTTTTCAACATTTCTTATTTTCCTCTCTCCTCTTTTAAGAGTATATTATATATAACCTGAATGAATACACTCTATTTATTTCCTTATGTTTCATATCTCCAATTTATTCCCTTATGCTCCGTATCTCCAATTTACTTTGTATATGGTGCTATCTTTTCTATCCAAATCTCGATAAAATAAATGTATTTTAAAAATATTTTATCAATAAAAAGTAATTAGTAGAAAAGAAAAGAAAACTTGTAGTAGATTTTTGTATTAAATACTAGTTATAACGTTCTAAAAAGTATTTTACAAATAAAAAAGTATACCTATGAAATTTTACTATTAAAAACAGATCCATAACCTTCGTCCTTACCGTCATCTTCGGCATCATTTTCAGCACCTGAAGCCTCCATATTTTCTATATTTTGAAGAAATGGGTTTTAATTTAGTTAGAATCTGAGAAAGAAAGTAAGTGGAAAAGAAAAAGGATGATGAGATGAGAAATGATTAGAATTTTTTTAGTAATCAGCTAAGAAAAAGCTGCTCATGCAAGAGTGCGAAGTCTTGTTCACTATTCGGTCTCCATGGAAGCTCTCCTTTTTTATTCTCTCCTCAGAAACTACTTTTTCGCCTACCTTACGAGGACAAAAAAATTAACTAATGATTTCCTTGGGTCAAAGCTTTGAGTTGAAGACCAGAGGATATTTGATGAGGAAATTCAAAAATAATAATAATAATAATTTGATGTCTCAAAATATAAAAAAATTTAGATTCTAAATTTTGAACTTTTTATTATTATTTTATTATTTTTTAATTTTCATACTTTAATTTTTTCTATATTTTTTTATAATTTGATGTATATATATATATATATATATATTTATAATTTATATCCTTTATTTTATTATAATTTGATTCTTTATTTTATAATTTTCATATATTTAATCTAAAATTTAAAATTAAACTTCATAACAAATTAATAGGTTAAAGTGTAAAAACAAAGTGCTAACTTGAAAAGAAAAAAATAGAAGAGAGAATCAAATTGTGAAAATTAAAAAAACAATGTAACTAAATAATAAAAGAAACAAAGTAAGGTGACTAAATCATAACACAAATAAAATAAGAAGATTAAAGTGAAGAATATTGAAATATTTTAAAAACATTTGTATAGCTTAGTCACTAAAATAATCAATCAAACCCTATAAAATTTGTATAATAAAGTGACTAAAATGATTAAAGATATAAAAAAAAACTAAATAAAATGTGTAATAGTACAACAATATGGTTAGTCAATTGTAATATTTTAAAATAAATAAATAAATTTATTTAATTTTTAAAAATAAAATAATTAATACTATAAAAGCCTTTTAAACTCTATTCAATCTAAAAAAAAAAAACTCAAAAATTAGAGTAGATTTTAAGATAGACTTAAAAATTAGATTCCCTTCATTTTGAGTTGGTTTTAGGAACCGACCAAGAACTCAAAAATCTTGCTTTGTAATTGAGTAGTTCCAATTAAACATACACATTTATTTCACAAAAAAAAGATACAACCCGAGAGTAGGGACATATACCTCTCAGCATTAGGTAAATATACCTCTCAAAACATGTGACCTTCTCTGATATTCTTTGTCAAGTTTGGCATCTCAAAAAATCTGCCAATTCAGTAATCAATTGAAGTCTAGCCAAGGGTGGGGACTAGTAGAGATTGTGATCGGGGGTTTTTTTTTTCTTGTCCTTATATACCCATTCTACAACTTTACATAATCCTACAATAAATAAATTTATATATCCGATTTTACTTTTATTCTCATATTTTATTTGATATTTTTAAATATCAAAAATACTTCTCACATTCAATTTTACAACTGATGATAATTTAGACTCTGCCCAAAACATTTACTCGTACAAGTGTTCAGTAGGGTGAGCCGAACCTCCATGAAGAGGTTCAATAGTTATTTACTAAACCTTTTGTGATTTCAAAAAAAAAAAAAAAAAGAAATTTATATATCATTGGAAAGGCTTGGGGAACATTTAAATGCAAATTTCAGGAAATTTTTTGATATTATATAATATTAGATTAAAAATTGAAATTAAAATTTACTTTAATAATTTCCCATTATGAATGTTTCTTTCTGGGACAACAAGTTCTGTGAGCCTGGTTCATTATAATTAATGGCCCATAATAGATACTTGTGTAGATGGGCCACATTTAGGCTTCATTTGAACAAAATTTCCTGGCTTTGCACCTCATTTTTTTTTTGTATTGAGTCATGTTTGGCTCGTTAAACAAACATGTTAAAGTGAGATGAGTCATTTTGTAATTCTTTCTTGTTTGCATAATGGTTCATGTTATATTATGTTGACAACAAAAAAATTAGACTTAGACTATTTTTTGTTGGGTAAATTACTTACAATATTATAGAATAATAAGGCATTTATATTTATGAACTAAAGAATTATAAATATATAAGATAATAAAGAAAATGATTTCATTCAACAATCAATATTTACTTTTAACACATAATCAATAGTACATCCAATTTCGAACTTATGAGAACAAGATATGTTTTAATATATCTTATTCAAAATCTCATTTTTATTGTTTTTTGTTCCTATTAAATTCGTTCATTGTTATATAATAATAATAATAATAATAATAATAATAATAATAATAATAATAATAATAATAATAATAATAATAATAATCCTTGTTATATTTTTATGCAACGGCACAAAGAACAAGTACCTTTTTTTTTCTCAAACAAATAAATATATATTAGCTAAAAAAAATTCATCACAAAGAACACCAAAGAACTGTTCAAATAAAACAGAACAATAAATGAAACCCTTAAAACAAGGTAAAAGAAGTTAGACCATGAGTAACTTTTTTCACATTTCTAGGAATCTAATACTAAAATAAGGTAAAAGAAGTTTTGCTTGATTGATGATATTTTGACTCTCCCAATACAGGATAAAATCATCTTGCATTAATGCTTTAATAGCATTTCTATTATCACCTTCCATTAACTGTTGAAGAGAAAATAATAATGCAAGTGATTTGCCTTTTTCAACTGAATTACTTTGAAAAAATTTGGTTAAACATTCAACAATGTGACCATTAATGTCTCTAATAAAGGTGGATGCAGAGAGAAATCTTGAATATTAGAAATATCTAAATTATTTGATCTAAAAAAAAGTCCACTAAATTTTAGAAATCTTGAATTTAATCTAAAGATAACAAAATTAAGATTTGGGGATTTAAATTTAAATTATATCATTTCTAAATTTTCAAAAAAATTCAAAAGAGATGTATTCAGATAAAATGAATTCAAAATGAGTTAACAAAGAAGAAATATAACTTCATGTTTATCAAAAATAAAACTTAGGAGAGAATCTAGAGACATAATATTAAAGTTAGTGAAAAGAGAAATAGGATACAAATTAGACCATATAGAAATAATAAACCTAAAAATAATAAACCCACAAGAAGTGAACACATGATTGATAGATTCAATTGTCATGAGTTGGAAGACAACTAAAAAATAGTCTCAAACAAAAAACTTTTTAACTTCTCATGAAATTTTCCTTTTCAAAAGGACTTCCAAAATGATAGAATATGTAAGGCAAATTTAGAAATATAACCACACATAGAAGCTTACATTCCTTGAATTTGTTGAAGATGTAGAAACACAGCTGAATGAAACGGCATATTAGGAAATGGAAGAGAGGTTATGCTTATTACCCTAGATAAGTACATATTATATGTACATTTTTGTTGTCACATTTTAAGAATATGCTTAATTCTTAATACTTTCACTATTTAGTATTTATTGTCCTCCATGTATTTCTCTACAAATACCCAATTAGAGTTGATGGAAAAATCAAGCCTTTCATAAACAATTCCCCCCACCCCAAGAAACATTGCTCAATTGTCAAGTTAGTTAACAACAGAGATGGAAATTTCAAGTGCATATATTGGATTGAAGAACATATGTGCTGACTATACCAAGTAAAATAAAATAATAAATAACGAGAAATTAGTCAAACCAACAAGAGACTAGGAATCAGATAATTAAAGCTATTAAATCTGTAATAACCTAGCTCAAATGAGTTATTTATATATTTATAAGAAATTCAGTCAGCTACAGATCAACATGTAGCAAATGAATTAAAATATTTTTATTGCACTTGAGTAGTTTTCATTCATAGTAATTTTATCATTTTATGACAAATTAGGCAGGAGAAAAAATAATTCAAAAGTAACTAAAAAAATGCCAGTATTAACTGTTACCCATATATTTCTGTATGTAACTGTGTGCTATATTTATTGGTAAAATAAATTTAAAGTATAATCATTCAACCAAGGTTATTAATTACTAATACAACAGCAGGCTTCAATCTCAAGCATAGGCCCCAAGATACACAAATCATGGATTTCAAGAATCCACCTGAATGGCTCTTATTGTATTTATCTAAAACATATTTTCAAATTTTCTTTCAGTTTCTGTAAGAATGATACAATTTTTTTTAAAATAAAAAAAAAGAAAAAAAGGTACCTCTTTGAGGACTGACTACATATTGGCACAAGGGCATGTCTACAAGAAACTCCCTTTTCTGTGTTGGTATTCGAACTTCAATTCCGGACTAAAAAGTCAGTTTTTCAATGAATTTTCTTTCAAGTAAAACGTATAAACTAAAGAATTGTGAATACATATATAATTAAAAAGAGAATCAGTGGCCTCTCCTATGAATCAATGTTGATTGTGGTGTTCTGATTGTTCAAAGCCACTATCGAAAGCTTGTTCTGACATACGGCTTATATCCTCTGAATATGTGCTGAGCTCATTTGTTAGAGTTCCTATGCCCATGCAGCTTGTTCCGTCTCTAGAACCGTTCATGCATGGCTGACCATTCCTTATCCAAGGTTTTGGAGGTACTGATCTCATATTATTTGGTTTCTGCTGCTTGAAATACCTCGTTCCCAAATCATTCGAGAATTCCCTCTCTCGTTTAGATTTATATTGATTACTAGTAGATGGAGTGCATGTATCTCTTTGATCACCAGTTGGGCTTGGGTTGCTTTCATCAGAAAGTGGACGGCTAACATGATGAACTTCTGAAGTTTCAAAACCTGGCACATGACTGACTGCAAGAGAGGGTGAAGGGTCTCCCTTATCACAGGGAAATGCAGGTAAAGGTGGAAAAGGATGGAAAGGCATACCCGGAACAATACAATTCTCTAAAGTTTCAGCATTGGGAGTACCAAATTGCTGAATGATAGACAAGGGGATTCCATATGAGACTGGTAGGTGAGAAACAAACTTTTCTTGTGGATATCCAACAATAACCTTGTCAAAAGGAAATTCTGGTCGGACAAAAGTTGATGTAGCAACTGAAGATATCAGAGAATTTGGAAGGGAAAATGAGAAACCAGGTGGAACATCCACAAGGTTGTTCCGTCTTCCATCACAAGCCACATTACCTTCATTGGGCAGGCAGTGATCATGAGCATAGCCAGCACAGTTCTTATCCTCCGTGCTTCCCTTGCCCGGACAATCCACTTTGACTTCCCGAACCCCAGGTAATGGGCTAAATTCAAACTGTTTAAGAGGTACAGAATCAATATTTTGTTCCTTGCTCTGAAGAGTGATCAAATTAGGGTTTGGATCTGCTGGCTGATCCCATCGGCTCTTCCGCTTGCGGGTATTCCCACTGGTACTGCAATCACCTATAGAAGGAGCAGAACAGCTCTCTTGTGCACTTACATTCCCCAGCGTTGTTGCTGGCATGCATTGATTGATACGATCAATTGCTTCCACAGGTCTTCCATCCAGATCATGCCAATTATTGTTCATTGGTGACCTATTGCAGCAGGAATTCCTATGAAATTCACTTTTCCTGTCATCCCTGTCCATAAAGCTAGGTCTTCTCAACGATCTTGGAATCCACCTATCTCGGAAGTTTCTGGCTATTTGATGCACCTGTATAGGCATTTGGGCATATCAAATGCTTAGGTCATATCCACACAAGACATTTCTGTCAAATAGAAGTATCACCGCAAGAAGGAATATACGTTAAATGAGGTTTTGACTAAATTGTAATATCACAAAGAGTAAATGGATGTGTAGAGCATATCAAAGAGAATCTATCGATTAATAAAAAAAAACCTGTTTGTCTTCATGATCCGTAAGGGATAGTATTGAAAACCGAAAGCTGCACAGAAACCACATTTATCAGGAAAATACTCATGCGGGCAAAAGAAAAGATAATTATTAATATTAATCAGGAAACGATAAAAATCTGCAAGTTACATAATATTAATAATCAGTAAACAAATAAAATCTGCAAGTTATATACAGGGAACTTAGCAGCTGCAAGCTGGTTGTTAAAAAAAAGAAAGTTGGCACCTGTCCAGAGTCCCTCCATTTTAGCCCAAAAAACACATTCTAGTAATCATATTAAGGATGAGGAGCACGGGAGGTCCCATAGTTTTTATAAAAGACAAATTTTAATCCCGTAATTTTCAGCTGGAATACCTTAGTCTTATAATTTAAAGAAAAAGGTACACTTCAGCACTAATAGCCCAAAGGTACAGGACTTATTTCAAGACTAAAGTGTATCATTTTAGGACTAAAGTAGGTCTTTTTTTTCAAAGTTATAGGACTAAAATACTTCAGTTAAAAGTTACAGGACTAATGCTCTTTTGCTTAAAGCTACAGGACTACTAGTGCCCAGCGAACTGCCTTTATATTCTCCAGAATTTAGACTATTAGAGAGACATAACTGTATTATAACGATTCTACTTTGTACAATATTGAATAGTTTTTTCTATTTATTTTCATTCATAATTTAGCCCACGAGCTCAAACATTTCAATGTAAGGAAAGAATTTAGTTTTGTTAATAGATTTTGTGCAAGTTTAATAAATACACAGCAAAAATGCATTTGAAACAAATATTCTAGATCTGTAACTATCAACAAACCTTTCAACCAAAAAAACAAAGGCGAACTTAACAGACTAGAAAAGATTACAAAACAAAATTATCCTAACCTCTCCATTCCAGGACAGGGAGGACCTCCAGTTATATGTTCCATAGTGAGGATCTCTCTTGTTGCCAAGTACTCTAACACCTGTAGAAGTTTGTTAGCAGCATGTTGTTACTAGGTAGTAGGATTGTATTATTATTTAAAAAAAAATAATATTTTTTCTAGTTCCTTTTAAAGCCTTGTACGTATTCCACAAAGGTTAATACAAGGGTTAACAATGCATTTGTCAATATCAAGTTTTGACTCCGAACTAAGGATGGCAGTTAGGGTCACAGTATAACTGGAGTATAACAAAATTATTTTTATTTATAACTAACTGCTAGTTCTTTTTGTGTGTGTAAAGATAACGAATTCTCATACTATTCTAGATAAATAATTTGACTAAAAATAATTTAAATTTTTAATAACATTAAAAAATACGTGAATGTGAGCCAAAAAAAATAAATACTAACAAAACACAACACGACATGATTGACACCCTACTTGGAACACCCACGTAGCATGCCACATGTATTTAAAATTATAGAACACGAGTCAATGATGCTGCAATAAACAAGAAAATGAAAATAACAAAATAAATAAATACTAAGGAATGCACTAAGTTTTGAATAGGATTGTCAATTTTCCTTGATTGGGGAAATCTCTACGGAGATTATCCAATTAGAGGCAACAAAACAGAGAGTGAAAAACGAGGAATAAGGATTAGTATTTTCCGATACAAGGCAGGACAAAGATGAGAATTGCATTCCCCTTCCCTTTATCCAAAACTATATACCTCATTTTAATAAATATATAACTAATGAAATGTTGCAATTATCCATCTCCGTCAACTCCATTACAAGAGTTAACGGAAGGTGATCACTTGAATATCACATAACTATTTTATACATTAAAATATTAACATATATTAATGTATAAAATGATAATAAATTTAAATTAACAAAATTTAAAAGTGTGAATAAATTTAAAAATCTATAAAACTTAAAAGTATATATATATATAAAGCTAGATCTGATCACCCATAAACTGAAAAATCATTTCCAGGGGAAAAGAAGTTAGGTTTGAGGCATAACTCTTAAGGCAAGGCTTTGGTGACTTGATTTGTGGTGGTGGAAGGCTGCACAGATATTGCATAAGAGAACAACGACACAGATGGAAGGTAGCAGCTGCGTTAACACATGAAATACAACTAGAAGGTGTCAACGCAACAAAGAGAAGCTTTGATGACACAAGATAAAGGCTGGTAGTGGTGCATAAACCACGTAGATATAAGCAACGGCAATTGGATAGACCAGTGGCAACGGAAGCAGCAATGCAAAAGATAGATAGTAAGCTGTAGAGGAAAAAAAAATTAGAATAGAATAGAAACAATATAAACAATGGTGGACAACGTGTCGCAAAACAAGGACTATTTCTGAGCACCCAGAATTTCCACCTCCTAAATCTCTTCCAACAATGGAGCTTCGTGGGTCTCTTCCAAGTCAGTAATTGAGCTGCTGCCCATTGCCTCTGCTGATAACGAATTCTTCTTTTGTCTCTCTAAAATAATAGCTTAATATTTTTATTCATGATTTTATTGCTCACAAACTTGCTTTGATTTGTAGAATAATAGAGAAAGAAGTAATAGTTTTCATAGTTACATTATTCATTTTAACAATTTTTTTAAATATATTGTCTTTATAAATTTAATATATTTCAAAAGTGTTATGGTCCATGTGTTCTTGTAACTTTACTCAATTGACACACTAGTTGAGTAACTAATGTAAGTCCATTTAATCCTACAATTTCATGCTTACTCAAATTAGTCTAATTCTTTTAAAAATGATATTTTTGTAGGGTTAAAATTGAATATTTTTTTAATTTTAAAAAAACTCTATCTCTCTCCCCCTTTCCTCTCAATCTCTACCTTGTATTTCATCAAATAAATGTCTTCTTTCTCTCTTTATTAATCTTTCTTATCATACTCCAAATAAAGTAATCGGATTTAATTAATACCATAAATTATCACATTAGATAGAGTCATTGATGTAATATTACTGAATTGGATGCTTGTTCCAAAACACAGTAAAGCTATCAAATCTTTTAGGGAGTTTTTCTACATCGTGGGGGTCTAGTGTTTCCCCTTCAAAGGCGTAAACATTGGGGAAGAAGGCAAGAAAGTAGAGCCACTCTTCTCTGACTTTAGATAAGCATTCAAGAAGTGGTCTTTTTTAACTAAAAAAAGAAAAATTCAATTTTATCCTAACAAAAATATCATTTTTAAGAAAAATGACCTAAAAATGAAATTAAATGACTAAATGGAACTACTTTAATAGTTACAGGACTAGTGTGTCAATTGAGTAAATTTACAGGATCAAATGGACTCAAAACCCTATTCGAAAGTATGAAATGATCACATGATAATCAGATGATCACTTTTCGTTAAACTTTTGTAACAAAGTTAAACTTTTGTAACAAAGTTGACGGAGATGGTATAAACGCAGCATTTCATTAGTTCAATGATACTTTTATAATACTTAAAAGTTGGGTGATATTTTTGAAACAACCCCCTCTAAAAATCTAATTACTTTTTTCTTTTACAAAATTAACTATTTAAATTCTAAAATTCTAAAATCTTATAATTATTTTATAATTTATTCTTATTATTGCAAACTAGTTTGTAACAAGATTCTACGAAAGTTATTTAATATAAAAATATTACCTACTTATTGCTATATGCATTTTATTTTTCTCCTTATCATATAAATATTGATTCTTTTTCTCATCATATAAATATTGCTTCTTTTTCTCATCATATAAATATTGCTTCTTCTTTTTCATTCTTTATTGGTCAAAGTTTTCTTTTCGTTCTTATCGTCAAATGTTTATGAAGATTATATTACGAGATATGCTGGAAATAAACTGGAGTATATTCTTACTCTTTATTCTCTATTAATTCTGATTATTACAACACTATAATACAACACTATAAATAGGAATAAGACATTAGATAAATGTCCACTAATTCTAGGAATATAACAGCTGGTATCAATAATTAAAATACAATTTGATTTACACTAGCTTTACAGCATGTACAACACTAATAATATTCTCTGAAAGCCTACACTCCCCCTCAAGTTGGGTAATAGATATTAATCATTCTCAACTTGCAACTCAATTCTTCGAAGATTGTTCGAGGTAATGCTTTGGTAAAGATATTTGCAATTTGATGTTTAGTAGATATATATAGTAAGTCCACAATTTTTTTCATCTATCTTTTCTTTAATGAAATGACGATCAATTTCTACATGTTTAGTTCGATCATGATGAACTGGATTTTTCGCAATTCTTAATGCAGCTTGATTGTCACAATGCATGCTGATAGGTTCAAGAGTTGTGAAGTCCAGTTCATTGAGTAGTCTTCTTAACCACATTCCTTCACAAATCCTATGAGCTATGGCTCTAAATTCAGCTTTTGCACTGATTCGAGCGACTACTGACTGTTTTTTACTTCGCCAAGTTACAAGGTTTCCCCATACGAATGTACAATATCCAGTGGTAGATCTACGATCCACTATAGAGCCTGCCCAGTCAGCATCTGTAAAGACTTCAATTTTTCTAGTGAGATTCTTACTGAAATATAATCATTTTCTTAGTGTCATCTTGAGATATCTGAGTATACGATAGACCGCTTCCATGTGTTCTTCAGTGGGACTGTTCATAAATTGACTTACAACATTTATTGAAAAACCAATATATGATCTAGTGTGAGATAGATAAATGAGTTTTCCCACTAATCTTTGATAACGACCTTTGTCCACAGGTGTACTATTTTCTTTGAGATATAGATATGCCCCTTTTTGTTCGTGCTACTTCCATCCCTAGAAAATATTTGAGATTGCTTAGATCTTTGATCTCAAATTCCTTGACAAGGAATTCTTTGAGTTTATTCATCTCAATTGTAGAATTACCTGTGAGAACAATATCATCTACGTACACAATTAAGATAACTATTCTGTCATTGGAGAAGTGTTTGACGAATAGTGTGATCTGATTGGCATTGATTGTACCCATATCTTTTCAGAACTTTAGAGAACTTATCAAACCAGACACGTGGAGACTGTTTCAATCCATATATGGATTTTTTAAGTTTGAAGACTCTATTGGTTGGAACATGAGATTCAATTCCAGTAGGAATGTCCATGTAGACTTCTTCTTCAAGATCACCATTAAGGAATGCATTCTTGACATCTAATTGATAGAGAGGCCAATCCAAGTTAGATGCTGTGGAGAGAAGAACACGAATAGTGTGAGCTTTGCTACAGGTGCAAAAGTCTCCTGATAGTCAATCCCATATGTCTGAGTGAGTCCCTTAGCCACAAGGCGAGCTTTGAGTCTTTCTATACTGCCGTCTGCTTTGTGTTTGATTGTAAAGATCCATTTACACCCAACAACTTGTTTTCCTCTCCTAAGTCTTGTTTTTCTCTAAGGCACTGAGTTCTTCACGAATAGATGTCTTCCATTCAGGTACCTGAAATGCTTCATGAACAGAATTTGGAACCTGTATCTGATCAAGGTTGCTGATAAATGCCTTATAACTTGGTGATGGATTTTTATAGGAAACAAAGTTGTAGATGGGGTGGTTTGTGCAAGATCTTATTCCTTTCCTTATAGCAATTGGCAAATTCAAATCATTAGTCGGTAACTCAATAATAGAAGGTTCAGGGATGTTACCTTGTGAATTGTCGGAATGGCCTGTACTCGAGTTGGATTCCTGGACTGGCTCAAGATATGCTCAGTTCTCCGCTCTTTCTTGAGTTGTTTTCCTCCTAGAGTAGACAAGAAGATCATTGTTTGGGACAGAGAAGTTTGGATCTGTTGGTAGAGAACTTGAGAGTTCATTGGGATTATTAAGAGTATTTATTTGAGACATTGATTCACTCTCTTGAATTTGCAAAATAGGATTTATGAGAGACTGAGTGGTTATGCTATTCCAAAGCTGGTATTCATTGTCTACGTTCTACCCCTGAATGGTAGGTTTGGAATAATATGGATTTTGTTCAAAGAATGTGACATCCATCGTATTATAGAATTGTTTGGTGATAGGAGAGAAGCATTTCTATCCTTTCTGGTACGATGAATATCCTATGAATATGCATTTGATGACTCGGGGATCAAGTTTACCTCTATGATGTACATGGACATAAGCAGAACATCCAAAATTTTTAAAGGGAATGTGGGACACAATTTTAGTTTGTGGGTATGACTGAAGTAGAGTATTGATAGGTGTTTTAAACATGAGAACACGAGAGGGCATCCTATTGATAAGATAGGTAGTTATAAGAACAGCTTCTTCCCAAAAATGTTGAGGGACATGAGTTGTGAACATGAGGGATATAGCGACCTCGAGAAGATGCCTATTCTTACTTTCAACCACCCCATTTTGTTGAGGTGTGTCAACACAAGAGTTTAGATGGACAATCCCTTGACTTAATAGATAATCAGTAAGGGTGGAAGCAAAGTATTCTTTAGCATTGTCAGATTTCAATACTTGGATTTTCGTTTGAAATTGGATTTGAATCATGGTATTGAAATTTTTAAAAATTTGACCTGCTTTAGATTTTTCTTTTATTAAAAATAACCAAGTGAGTTGAGCATGATCATCTACAAATGAAATGAACCAACGTTTCCCTGTGATGTTTTTAATGCGAGAAGGTCCCCAAATATCAGTGTGAATCAATGAGAAAGGATGTGACTTTTTATGTGGAAGATGAGGATATGAAGTTTTAACATATTTTGAAAATTGACATACTTCACGTTGAAAATCCTTTGAATTTTTATTTCTAAAGGATGAAGAAAAAAGTTTTTGTAATTACAAGAAATTAGGATGACCTAAGCGATAGTGATTCAACATGATTTCACCATCATTATTGGAATTAAGATTTAACAAAACTTTAATCTGACAAGAAACTTCGGATACAGCTTGGAGGGCTTGTATTGCTGGAGGGTCTTCACTTCGTAGGAGATAGAGTCCCGAGCATTCTTTAGCACTGCCAATCATCTTCCCCGAATCCAAGTCCTGAAATTCACATAGGTTATGAACAAATTTAGCCATACAATTTTTATCACGGGTGAGTTTAGTAATGGATACAAGATTACAATCAAGTGTGGGAACAAAGACAGAATCTAGAATAAAGGAGTTTGAAATTTTAGCTGAACCAACTCCGGTTACTTTTGATACTGAACCATCGACAATTCTAACAGTGTGGTCATTTTGGTAGATTTTAAGATTTACGAGAAGAGAAGCATCACCCGTCATGTGATCTGAAGCACCTGAATCAACAATCCATGGTCGCATAACCTGTTTTACACCAAGAGCGTTTAGAGTGTTACCTGATTGAGCTATAGTGGCAGATGATGTGGGCAAGGACTGTCCTAATAATTTCTGGAGGAGATCAATCTATTCGTTGCTAAACAGAGTAGATTCAAAGGACGTAGTTTCATGAGATTTGGAGACAATTTTTCCATAACTTTCTTTGTTCATGTGCTGTGTGGAAGGTGATTTCCAATCAGTTGGCTTGCCATGGATTTTCCAGCAGGTTTCCTTAGTGTGACCAGTTCTACGGCAGTGATCACACCAAGGTCTTCCTCTACGAGAACGGTTGTCTATAGTATGAGAGTGTTGGTGTCCTCGAATAGCAAGTGCAGATCCTTCTCCAGTCACAGAAATGGTAGATTGAGGACCCATCATTACCTTTTTACGACTGTCTTCTTGACGAACTTCGGAGAAGGTTTCACGAATGTTGGGCAAGGGTTTTGTTCCTAGAATTCTGCCGCGCACATCATCAAGATCTTTATTGAGCCCCAGTAAAAATTTGAAAACCCTCTTCTTGTCAATAATCTGTTTGTACAAGATGCTGTTTGCTGGACATGTCCATTCATGAACCTCAAAGAGGTCTAATTGCTGCCAACATCAAGTGAGAGAGTTAAAGTATTGGGTAACTGATAACTCTCCTTGACGAAGATCATGAATTATGCTTTCGATCTCAAATAGTTCAGATATATTATCAGAACTGGAATAAGTGTCTCTGGCGGCATCCCATATTCCTTTGGCAGTGTTGTAGAGAAGAAAGTTCTCTCCAAACTCATTTGTCATGGAATTTATTAACCAAGACATCACCATATTATTTTCAGATTTCCATGTTCTGTATTGTGGATCGTCTTTGTTAGGGGCTACGACATCTCCAGTGAGATAGTCATCTTTCATCTTTCCACATATAAACATCATGACGGATTAAGACCATTAAAGAATTGTGCCCATTTAATTTGTGACTAGTGATGGGCAAAATATTATTTTCTGTGGAACCAATAACTACAGGTTTTCCTATGACCATTGGTGGGTTGATTTGGGTGTTGGGCTGAAATTTGGGCTTGGGTTGGACTGAAATTTGTTATTGGTTGAGCTGGGCTGAAATTTATTATTGGTTTGGGCTGAAATTTGTGACTGGGTTGTGTTGAAAATTATTACTGGGCTGGGTTGGGTTGGACTGGGCTGAAAAATTATTACTGGGTTGGGTTGGCTAAACCGGTTTGGGCTGGATGGGCCGGGTTGGGCTGGATGGGCCGGTTAGGTTAAATCATAAAACAGAATGCGCAGTATTGGAAATAGAATGCCTCACAAATATAGAAACAGAATGCAGTGCGTATTGGAACTGAGATGTGGGACTTACTGACTAAACCAGATGGTCAGCGACGATGATGGACAGATGGTCGGCGACAACGATAGACAGATGGTCGACGACGACGATGAACAGATGGTCTGATGGTGCCTGAGTTTCGCGAGATTGGATGACTGATATCTTGCGATTTTGGGTGGTCGGCAAGCTATGGGTAATGGCTCGCGAAGATGGCCTGGTCTGAACAGAGATGGAACTGGTCTGAGCAGAGATGGCTTGGTCTGAGCAAAGATGGAACTGGTGTGAGCAGAAATGGAATTCGCGATGACTGGGTTGAGAACTAAAAAAAACGAGCAGAAGTTGCTCTACTGATGTTGCAAAATTCCAATTTCTAGGAATGCTTGCACTGCTCTTGGATACAGATTTGAGCTCAAATTGAATACAAAATTGGTGAGAAATAAATTGGATTTCAGAAATGTTCTGATACCATGAAGATTATATTACGAGAGATGCTGGAAATAAACTGGAATATATTCTTACTCTTTATTCTCTATTAATTCTGATTATTACAACACTATAAATAGGAATAAGACATTAGACAAATGTCCACTAATTCTAGGAATATAACAACTGGTATCAATAATTAAAATACAGTTTGATTTACACTAGCTTTACAGCCTGTACAATACTAATAATATTCTCTGAAAGTCTACAGTTTATGATATACTTGGTTGTTTTTTTTATTTTTTTTATAATTTTTCCTTTAACATAAAAATAAAAAACTATAAAATAATTTAAAAATAATATTTAAAATATCACTTGGATCCCCGTTTTCTGTTTGGGGGTTCCTATTCTCTACTAGAGATTCCCGATATATCCCCGCAAAGATTTTAAGTGAAAATGGATGACAAATTCTAAATTCAAGATGGGAATCTATAAGGGGACAGCCTCACCCCTTAAACAATTTCAGAAGAAAAGAGAACTGTTTGAGTGACGGAGATTGGGCTATCTTGCTTGGCAATCAATCTACATGCACATGTAGATTGGTAGATGCCTATGTAAATAGGTTGTCAAGCAAGATAAAATGGTCACCTCAAGAATTAGAATTTTCTCCACAAGGACCTCTACTTTCAATACAAGCCTCTTTGGCTTCAAGCAGACTCATCTCCTCTAAAACTAAAGCTTTCCAGCCCAGTGCAACCAAATTAAAGAAAGCACTCACATTACTACAAGCCAGAGAAAATAAGTACACGGTTAATTGACTTGTTCATTGTTCCTTTATTGCCTTCTTTAAAGCTTCTCTATGTTTAGGAATTGTATTAAGAAATGTTATATAAGCCTAAGGCCTAACTCAACCCAATAAGATCTCATTGAGTTAAGGGTTGTCCACACTTATAAACTGCACTACAGCTGAACGCCTAGTCGATGTGGGACAATACAATCCTTCAACACCCCCCCTCACATCGGACAGGGACAACGAAGGCCACAAACCACGATGAACTCAGGGCCTAGCTTTGATACCATGTTATATAAGCCCAAGGCCTAACTCAACCCAATAAGATCTCATTGAGTTGAGTTAAGGGTTGCCCACACTTATAAACTGCACTACAACTGAACGCCTAGTCGATGTGGGACAATACAATCCTTCAACAAGAAAAAAAGTGAAATTTCTCCCAACAATAAGTTATAACAATCAAATTGGGGGCTTCCCTCCATGTCTATTTAAAAACTCTGATAATATTCTTATGCAAACCAGTTAAATGTTTCAAAGAAACATCTCATAAAAACCTTATTCATCCACAATAATATGGATGAGTGTAATATCATTTATTGACGAAAAAATAGATATCTATCATTTATCCAGTAAATCATCGTACCAATGACTTGTTACGCATTCCAAAGTATATAGATACTATAAATCTATATATTTTTTGTTTCTAGAGAGAGCCAAAAATGTCTAACCTTGAGAAGCTTCCTGAGGATTGGCCTCTTTTTGAAGTCTGTTCGATACTGCTTCAACATATTGTGCAGCATTCGCAAACCTAAATGAAAGTAACATTCAATAATTGCAGCAAAGAAATGCAAGAAATGTTAGTTGAGGCCCTTCCAGCCAAATTGGGAAAGAAATGCATTTGCAAAACAAAACAGAGGATATATTACCATTTTTATTGATTATATCAGTCAATACCGTCCGCGATTTTGTTTTCAAAAGTGCATCTAAGATCATAGAAAGATCTCGGTTACTGAAAAAGAAAAAAGAAAAGATCTTCAGTAAGAATTTGCTAGCTAGATACATAGGAAAACAAACTTGCACATCATATGAGTGATCATGCCCATATAGGAAAAGACAATATAAAGAATTTCAAATTGACCTCTGAATTGCTCCATTGGAACTGTCACCAGATGCTGCAGCAGTTAGAACAAGAAGCTTCAAATAACCCTTTGGGGCATCCTGCATGAAATCAATGTGATTCAATAAAAATATGGGCAAAGTCGGCCAATGGCTGCAAGAGGCTGAATTTATTCATGCAGAAATAAAAATAAAGAAAAAATAAAAATAAGAACACATTGGGCTTCAGAAGAAATAGCACTTATAGTCAAACAACATGGTGAATAAAGAAATCAAATGATGAAGCATGTTCAGCAATATAACAAAAACTATTAAACAATTCAGATGATAAATGAAGAAGAAGCTGAAAAACTCAGAAATGAAATAACAAGCAGATTGAAAATAACATTTATGCTTCGCATTATGCATATAGCAAATGGACCAAATTAAACGCACAGAAAGAGCTGTCTGCACATCAATCTTACAATCTGACAAAATCAATCACATACTTACATTCCATTTACTTATTCCTCCATCAGCATCCAGCAAGTTGTTAAGGTTCTCCTCAACTGCAAGAATAGAGGAGAATTTAATTTCATCCAACAGGAATATTTCCTTTACCTAATGCACCTACAAAAACAACAATTAACCTGCTTCAAAATGGACATGAGAAAGTCCATCCATTAATTTTTTGGGTTTGCTAGATGACCCTGAAGCTTTGTTAGTTGCCATCCCAACTTTGATGGGATCTGGGGGATTACTTTTAACCTTCTTCTTAAGAGAACTCAACGAATGAGATGTTTTGACCCTAGGATGTGATTTGGAAGAAATCCGCTTATCAGTCGCATCCAATTTGGACTTTTTATTACCATTAACATCTTCAGCTGAAGATGTACTGATATGCATTTTGGAGGGAGAGCTAATCTCCAATACTTGGATAGAGCTTGAGGCTTTCTCTCTTGGCCCCTCTTCCACAAAAATATCTTGCCCAAAAACAGATGTGAGAGTAGTTGCCACATCTTCCGTCTGTCTGGAAGTTTCTGGAAATTGGATAGATGGTAAATTTCCCACCACGTCTTCAAAATCTGATGTTTTTTGTACAGAAGTGGCAGACATAGATTGGTTTCTGGGATTCACCTTCCCTGTGGCAACCCCCAACTGCCCATCAGCAATAGTAGATTTACCCTTTTCATCTATATTTTCCAATACACTGTCAACACCATGAATCACAGAGGAGCTGCTTCTAGGCATTACATTTAACTTGTCAATTTTACCACCTTCAGGGATCAATACAGGTTCTGGGTGGTCTTCATCTGAATCACTTTGAATGACAACTTCTGAATTCAGAGGATCACCGCCTATACATCCCCGACATCGACGTGAACCACAATAACACTTCTTTGCAGCAGCCCCAAAAACACTAACATAGTTGTAGTCAAATGTCACCTCTTCACCCTGACACACAGGCGTGCAAACACAAAAGAAAGGTAGCTTACTGAATAATGCTAATTAGCTATGCAAAAAAGCAAAGGTAAAATAAGATTAAAGAGATAATTAATTGTGTATGAAAAAAAGGCACACAAGTTATTTTGACCTCCATACGTATTAACCATAAGAATAAAGACTCAACCTTTTCCTTCCTGGCTTCTTGCTGAAAAAAGTTAATAATCATTCAGAAACACTTTTTTCTCAGTAATTTTCTTTTATTTTATATTTTGGAGAAGATCCTTCTAATAATGACACACGATAATAAGGGGTTTTTACTAAATTCAAGCTTTGTATCAGCCATGTATCTAAGGTTTCTATTAAACTACAAGATACCCTTGCTCGGTCTAACATATAAGGCAGAACGGATATGACAAGTAATATTAGCATTATAATTAAAACAAATAATTTTAAATGTCAAAAAGAGAAACATTTAAAAAGAAAAAAATGAGAAAAACATAGTATAAGCCCAAGAAAGCAGTAGCCAATCCTAAAAAAAATTTAAAAATCTTATTAACGCTATGCTAAAAATATAGACTTGTCAGAAGCTTTGTAAAGAAAGCATCCAACATTTTGTGAGTACCAATTAACCACCACCATTAAAATAAAGCCATTTAAACCAAATGGCTTTTTTCGTAATTTTTTGACAATAGAACAGATTAAAAGCAAAATTCCAATTCACAAGTCTAAAATAAATGTGAAACAGATCAAATTGAGTCTAGCAGAAAAGAAGACAAATTCTTGGAACATCAATCAACTCTAGAATATCCCAGTCAGAAGATTTGTAGATCCAATCATTAGCACATCATAAAATCTGCTCAGTCATGGATGGCTTCTTTAACTGCTCCTCTAACCCTTGCCATGGGATCTACATGCCTCCTTCAATCCTCTTACCCTTTTCCCAAAATGTAAATTCAACTTAAGCTTTACAATTAAAATGAAGCTGATCTGAGAATTTGATCAGTCCAATACAAGAAATCAAACCTCCCTACAGCATCAACACCACCAATCATTTTCCCCACATTTTCTCACAATCCAAAAACAACCCATAAATGTCCAAAAAAAAAGGTAAAATAAATCCAGAAAAATACTGAGAATTATGCTTCATATTGTAGAAATTATAAAATAAAAAAATCATATATAGGAAGCGGAGTACCATGAGAAAAATGGAAAACCTACACCTCACCAATAGCTTCTGTAAAGCAGCAAACGAAAGAAATCAACTGCATTGGGTAGTTGCAATTGGGTTACAATGACGCTGGGTGGACACTTGCAAAAATTGATTCAAGACTGAGAGCGGGAGAGACGATAAACCTCAGTTGGCAACTATACAACACAACAAAATTCCTTGCCAGTGAAGGCAAAGAGAAAGGGTCCAAGTTTATCGAGCTCAAGTTAAGTTTAGACATTATGTATCTAAACTTTTATTCTTACTCAATGATTAGGGTAAATTTCTAGATTAAATTTTAAGTTCTTATTAACTATGCTTAGGTGCTTTATAAATAGTGTTCACACAGTTCAAGAGACTTGAGGTATGATTACTGAACGACAAAGGATTCCCCCAGCTATTCCATCTCTCTAATCTTATTGTTGTCCTAAATTATTTGTTCCATTTCTTCCTTATTTGTTTCTAGTCCCCCCCCCCCCCCCCCAACATCGTACATCAGGAGAAGAGAAAGATAGAAAAGGGGATTAGGCATCTATAGAAATTAGGGTTTGGGAGGAACAAATAGGGAGAAAGCAGAATAATCAATGCTCAAATAGTTAATTATAATAGACCCGATCTAAATGTAACAACGGTAGAAATAGCCATTAAATAAATGAGTAAAAGACCAAAATTTGGCCAAGTAAATAAAAGTGTGAATGGAAAATTAAAGCATGAAAACATAAAAATCACAAATATTAAACTCCATTAAGTAATCTAAATCATAATAAAATATTATTAATTCTATTTTTAGAATAGGCTATTTTGCATCATTTAGTTTCTAAAAGATTTAGCCTGAGCATACAAAATTGGAATTCATAGTACTGTAACGATGCAGTGTTAAATTGACTATAATAAAAAGATAAGGATGAAATTAAATATGAGAAACAGTTATACCTTCTTTATATCTCTCAGTGCAAATAGTCCTATACATATTTCTCCATTCACCATCCACTGAAATAAGATTTCCAACGTTAAATAGAATGCAAGAATTGGAAAAGTAAACATGCACAATAAAGTATGCTGCCACAGTAGTGCACCCAAGAAAACTATATGTGTAACGTGAACATGGTGAACTTAAGTGATGTGATGTATGTAATAAAAAGGGCAAAGGTTTCTCTCTTTCTGTAGAGAAGACTGAAGTTGTCGGGGGATCAACCTCAAGTAATAAAAACCATATTCAATGAGAAAGTCCACCAAGAGAAATTAAATCTAATTGGGGTGGTGGGGGAACAGAGAGAGAGAGTTTATTTCAACACAAATTCTAACAAAGTAAAAATTCTCATAGATATATTCACCTTTTCTGTTCGACAGTTGGGGTCACAACTATGATTAATGAAGCGTCCCAGATTTCCCTTTACACAGGCATCTATTACCTGCAATAAATGTAGAAAATATAAAAGCAAGCCAACAGTAGAATCCTGATCCCCCAGCATAATAATTGAAACAAGTTCATTTCCATTGCCCCAAAAGAAATATGACCAGAGGAAAAATATTCCCTTTGGCCATTATTTTCTAACAGGTTCACGTATCTGTTTTATAGCTATACCTTTACTGTGGTAAAATGCTAACAAACAATATAAAATATGTGAAGCGTATTCCCTCAGTGTTGCTATGTATATTGCTATCTGTACGTATACCATGTAATAAAAACATAACAGCTCCAGCATAGTTCACCTAAGTTTGATTTAGTACAACCCCACAAATTAACCAGGCTAAACTTTAGGCAAAGAAACTCAGCTTCATAAGAAATCTGAATTGTAACCTATACCAACGTCCACTCAATAAAAGTCTGGACATCAAGAAGCTCCTCAAAACCCATAAACTCAATGGTGAACGGAGAGATCTCTTAGATTAAGTAATTTGTACTATTTAATCCCTTAAATTATAAGTGGTCAATAGTGTCATTTAGTCCTTTAGCTTTAAAAAAAAGGATCAATTAAGGACACAACACATTATTTTAATTATTTTTAATTAAAATAATATTTTTTAAAGCAATATTTTAATATAAAAACATTAAAATGATACAATTTTTCTTTAATTAGCCATTTTTTTTAAAGTTAAATGACTAAATAACACCACCTATAATTTAAGGGACCTCTGTGACACTTTCATCTATAATTTATTAGGCTTCCAAAGAAAATGAGCACACAATGCAGCATCAAATACATCAAATCTTAATCATACACTAGTAATGCAAGTTAATAATCTAATCAGAGCAATACAAAATCCAATAATGACAGGGACCTAATAAAGAAATTTGATAAATGTCTGCAATTGCACATGCTATATATGCCCCAGATGATTAAAAACAAATCAATGTGTATGAGCAATGACAAGTGTAATAAGGAATACAAACCTCACTGCCATTTAATGTCATGAAATAGAAATGCTTATGTCCTTTCAAAGCGTATTCTTTCTGGCGTGCCTCATAAGCATGCATATCAAGAACCTGGTTGCACAGAAATTAATCAACTTTGGCACCAAAATAAAATGATATTTTATCCATACATAAACTATGCATGTTATCTAATTTTTCAACAATATAATCTTTAGTTTCACAATTTGCATCTATGTTAATGATAAAAGACAAGAGAAAGAAAAGGAAATGGAGTCTAAAGGTTGAAATGAAAGTATAGCAAATCGTGAATAAATAGAAAGTTAACTAAACATCAACTTAGCCTTTGCTTGAACCGAAAGCATATGTTCTAGAGTTCTACTGTGATAGAATTTGATCCAATGAAGGCTATTCAAATGAAGAATGAAGGCAGTGCATTTGCAGTGTGTAATAGCAGAGAACATTATAGTGCTTGTCAGGGATGCAGGTTTTGCGGCATTTAAATACTATGAACTGTCCCATACAAGCAAAACATATATGCCCATAATTTGGCTAGTGAGGATCTATAGTAGGAATTCAAACTAACCACGTAAAAATTGCTAATTTCTTATAATTGTAAATCTATATTTTAGAGATACTAATTTTTTGTACATAACTGTGATTTGCTGTGATTTACTTTCCTTAATTAGTATAAATTAATACCTAAAAATCAAGATCTTCTTCACAAATTCTTGTATATATATATGTATCCAAATTGTACCTAACGAAAACCAAGAAAATATTCCCATTCTATTCTGCATCATAGTATTAGAGCATGGATTCTGAAACCTAATTTTTTTCTTTAGAATTTTTACCTCTATGACAATCGATAATCAGTTTCTACCTTACTTATACCCACTATTGCTATTTGCTACCTTAGGTGCTTCCCTATACCTTAGGCGGTTTCTCTATCACCTCTTTGTAATCGGTTCATACCAATCTCTCAAATTTACATACACCATGACCGACTCTAAGCAAACTTCCAGGGAATCATCTTCGCCTACCCATCTATCTCCCAATACTTCTATCAATCCTCAGATCAATCAGACCACTCACAAAAACAATTTTACCCCTATAATTAATCAAAAGCTCAATGGCCACAATTATCTTTAATGGTCTCAATCTATAATGATGTTTATTAGTAAACGAAGCCGAGATGATTATCTTACAGGTGCTACTATCCAACCACGCAAGTGATCCCAGATTCAATGTTTGGAGGGCAAAGAACAACCTAATCATGTCCCGATTAATCACTTCAATGACTACTGAGATAGGTGAAAACTTCTTCCTCTACACTACAGCTAAGGACATTTGGGATGCAATCCTTGACATCTTCTTTAGCAGTGAGAATATTGAATAACTCTTCCATGAAGAGAGTATCCTACATGATCTAATACAAGGAGACAATACAGTCACCATATACTTCACCACTCCAACGCGGTACTAGCAACAGTTGGACCTTTTTGAATCTTACAAATGGCAATGTCCTGATGACAGTACCTATTTCAAGAGAATATTGGAGACCAAACACATCTTCAAGTTTTTGATGGGCCTTGCTAAGTCACTTGATGAGGTGCGAGGTCGAATACTCAAAACCAAGCCCCTACCAAGTCTAATAGAAGCCTTCTTTGAGGTACATCAAGAAGAGAGTCGAAAGCGAGTCATGATGGAACATTCTAATACACCTGCATCCACTGATAGCTCAGCTCTTACTGTTGCCAAAGACCATGTGCCCATGGTCGAACCTACTGCCTGTGCCACTCGCAGGATGTCTAAGACTCCCAATGAAAATCGACCACGAAGGCGATGTCCTTGGTGCAACTGCTGTAAGAAGCCAGAACACATTTACATGGAAAGCCACCAGATGGGAAGCCAAACGAGACTACTGACGATCGTGAGAGTCGGGCAAATACAGTCTTCATAGAAGCAAACCAAATCCCCTTTTCGAAGGATCAATTGGAGCTACTTCAACATCTGATTAGCAAGGAAAGTATATCAACCAATCCATTAACAATTAGGATAGGGAATAGTTTTGTGCACAACAATGAAAATCAAGCACTTCATGTGGCTCAATCATCTTCAATATCTTGGATAGTAAATTCAGGCGCATCGGATCACATGACAGGTGATAGATCACTATTCTCAACTTATACTCCATATCATAATTATCACACAGTGTGTATTGCCAATGGCTTACGCTTAAGAGTTGTTAGAATAGGAACCATATATCTCTTACGCAATCTCATTCCACACTCAGTGTTCTTTGTACCTGATTTTGAATGTAATCTAACATCTTTAAACAAATTAACCCATGATCTTTACTGTGAGAATAATTTTTTAAGCAAATTTTGTGTTTTTTAGGACTTAGGTTCGGAGAAGATGATAAGCAATGCTAAACTTTTCCCACATCGACTAGGCGTTCGGCTGTAGTGTAGTTTATAAGTGTGGGCAACCCTTAACTCAATGAGATCTTATTAGGTTGAGTTAGGCCTTGGGCTTATATAACAAGTATCAAACCCCAGTATTCGTTAGTTCAAAATCATGAGTTAGGTTAAAACAAGTGTAATCATGTTATGGCACTAACGTCTAGGTCATCCAAATTTCTTATATTTGAAACGTTTATTTCCATCATTATGCATTAATAAAAATACAAAGTTATTTCAATGTGATGTCTGCCAATTATCAAAACACACTCGAAGTACATATATCCCACAACATATAAACCAACTCTCCCTTTTTCTCTTATCCATGGTGATATCTAGGGGCCAACCAAAATCCCTAATATTTCTGGAGCTAGGTGATTCCTATTGTTGGTTGATGATCATACACGATTAAGCTAGACCTTCATCATGAAAGATAAAATTGAAACTAGTCAAATCTTCAAAACTTTTCATACCATGATTCAAATTCAATTTCAAGCCAAACTTCAGGTCTTTAAAATTGATAATGCCCGAACTTTCTTCAACTCCATTCTCAATCCTTAACTCCAATCTTATGGAATTGTCTATCAAAGCTTATACGTGGACACACCTTAACAAAATGGTGTGGTAGAACACAAAAATCATCATGTACTTGAGGTTTCTCGTTCATTACTCTTCCAGTCTAATATACCTAAGAAATTCTAGGACGAGGCTATCCTTATGGTAACCTATCTCATTAATAGAATGCCCTCATGTGTTCTCAACTGCAAAACTCCAATGTAATCACCCCTTGATCTCTATCCAAACTCACTTATTACCTTCCCAAATTCCTCTTAAAAATTTTAGATGCACTACGTTTATTCATATCCACCCTTATAGCCGAGGTAAACTTAATGAAAGAGCACTCAAATGCATCTTCATTGGATACTCACCAAACAAGAAAAGATATAAATGTTTTTCTCCTATCACCAAAAAAGTTATCACACCATGGATATCACCTTCTATAAAGATAAACCATTTTTTCTCTATTACGTAATTCAGGACACATATGAATTACAAAATTGGGATTGGACTTCTCTCATTGATTCGGTACCAAGTCCAAATCCACGCAATTCAATTATTCACTTACCCAACTCGGAGTCTCCATCACCTTCAAGCTCTCAAACTAGAACTGTTTTCCAAACACATTTGAGTCACCCAATTCACCATCCAATAAGTTAGACATATACCCAAAACATCTTCACCTTCCAGATGAGGTAATAAAAGTCTATACTGTGAGAAAACCTCAACAGCCTGTTCAAAATCAACAAAACCTAGAGTCTAATCTAAACTCAACAATTCTTGAAATAGCACAAGGTGAGGCTGAACCTAGCATAGAATACAGTGTTGAAAAGATGGCAGAATATGATCTAAACTTATCTCTACCTATTGCCCAAAGAAAGGGATTTCGCTTATGTACACAGCATCCTATCCATAACTCCAAACTTTCCCAAAAATTCAGAGCATTTGTGACTACTCCAGGCAAAATCCAGATTCCCAGAACAATTCATGATGCATTAAAAGTCCCTGAAGAGTTGCTACTCTAGAAGAATCTCGTGCCTTTGAAAAGAATGGCGCATGGATCCTAACAACTCTACCACTTGGAAAACAAACAGTTAGGAGCAAGTGGATTTTCTAAATAAAACAAAAGTTTAATGATAGTATTGAACAGTTCAAAGCCCGCTTGGTAGCCAAAGGGTACACTCAATTATATTGAATTAACTACCGGAAAACATTTACACCTGTAACCAAACTCAATACAATACGTGTTTTGTTATCCATTATTGTGATTTGTGGACCAAGATTGGCCTTTATTTCAACTTGATGGGAAAAATGCATTTTTGAATGAAAATTGAAGAAAATGTTGAGAGCAATGGTGGAGAAAATCTGAAGTATTATATTTTATTTCTCTGTTTCTTTCAAATGTATTTACAGCAATATAAATAGGACTAAGAGTTAGACTAATAGATCACTATTACAGCCTGTACACAACCACTATTACAACCTGTACACAACTAATTATCTGAAATTCTACACTCCCTCTCAAGTTGGGTGATAGATGTTAATTATTCCTAACTTGCAACTCAGTTCTTCAAAGATGATTCAAGGTAATACTTTGGTACGGATATATGCAATTTGATGACGAGTAGATGTATATAAGAGGTTCACAATTTTGCCATCTAACTTATCTTTAATGAAATTACGATCAATTTTTACATGTTTGGTTCGGTCATGATGAATAGGGTTTTTTATAATTCTTATTACAGCTTGATTGTCACATTGCATGCTGATAGGTTCATTAGTTGTGAATTCCAATTCATTAAGTAGTCTTCTTAACCACATTCCTTCACAAATCTTATAGGTCATAGCTCTGAATTCAACTTCTGCACTACTTCGAACGACTATTGACTGTTTCTTACTTCGCCAAGTTACAAGATTCCCCCACACAAATGTACAGTACCCAGTGATAAATCTGTGATCCACTGTAAAGCCTGTCCAGTCAGCATCTGCAAAAAAATCAATTTTCTTGGTGGGATTCTTAATGAAGTACAATAATTTTCCTAGTGTCATCTTGAGATACCTGAGTATACAATAGACCGTCTCTATGTGTTCTTTAGTAGGACTGTTCATAAATTGACCTACAACACTCAATGAACAACCAATATATGGTCTAGTGTGGGATAGGTAAATGAGTTTTCCCACTAATCTTTGATAACGACCTTTGTTCACGGGTGCACTATTTTCTTTGATTCCGAGTTTTACTATAGAGTCCATCGAAGTTTTTACCGGTTTACAATCATCCTAGTTTCCTTGTTAGAGCTACTTCTATTCCTAGGAAATATTTAAGATTGCCTAGATCTTTGATCTCAAATTCCTTGGCTAGGAACTCCTTAAATTTATTCATCTCAACTGTAAAATTACATGTTAGAACAATATCATCTACGTACACAATTAGGATAATTATTCTGTCATTGGAGAAATGCTTGACGAAGAGTGTATGATCTGATTGATATTGATTGTACCCAAATCTCTTCAGAACTTTAGAAAACCTATCAAACCAAGCATGTGGAGACTGCTTCAATCCGTATAAGGATTTTTTAAGTTTGCAGACTCTATTGGTTGGAGCATGAGCATCAATTCCAGGAAGAATGTCCATGTAGACTTCTTCTTCAAGATCACCATTGAGGAATGCATTATTGACATCTAATTGGTAGAAAGGCCAATCCAAGTTAGATGCCAGGGAGAGAAGAACACGAACAGTGTTGAGCTTTGCTACAGGTGCAAACGTTTCCTGATAGTCAATCTCATATGTTTAAGTGAATCCCTTAGCCACAAGACGAGCCTTGAATCTTTCTACACTGTCATCTACTTTGTGTTTGACTGTAAAGATCCACTTACACCCAACAGCTCATTTTTTCGGTGATAGTTTTGTGATCTCTCAAGTCTTGTTTTTCTTTAAGGCACTAAATTCTTTAAGAAAAGCTATCTTCCATTTAGGTACTTGAAAAGCTTCATGAGCGGAATTTGGAACCTGTATCTGATCAAGGTTGCTAATAAATTCCTTATAACCTAATGATACACTTTTATAGGAAACAAAGTTGTAGATGGAGTGTTTTGTACAAGATCTTACACATTTCCTTATAGTAATTGGAAAATTCAAATCATTAAAAGGCAGCTCAATAAGAGGAGATTCAATGATGTTACCTTGTGAATTCTCAGAATGGCCTATACTCGGGTTGGACTCTTGGACTAGCTCAAGACATTCTCGGTTCTCTGTTCCCTCTTGAGTTATTCTCCTCCTAGAGGAGACAAAAAGGTCACTGTTTGGGACAGGGAAGTTTGGATCTGTTGACAAAGAAGTTGAGGGTTCATTGAGATTATTAGAAACATTTGTTTGGGATACTGGGATATGATTTTAGACAGAATTTGTGAATATTACTATTTGTTCGGATGAAGGTGATGACTGAATGGTAATTGTATTCCAAAGCTGGTATTCATTTCCTATGTTCTCCCCCAGAATGTCAAGTTTGGGATAGTACGGATATTGTTCAAAGAAGATGACATCCATTGTATTGTAGAACCGTTTTATGATAGGAAAGAAGCATTTGTATCCTCTTTGATGTGCTGAATACACTAGGAATATGCATTTGATGACTCTGGGATCAAGTTTACCTCTATGATGTACATGGCATAAGCAGAACATCAGAATATTTTAAAGGGAATATTAGACACGATTCTAGTGTGTGGGTATGACTCAAGCAGAGTGCTGATAGGTGTTTTGAAAATGAGGACACGAGAGAGCATCCTATTGATAAGATAGGTAGCCATAAGGGCAACTTCTCCCCATAAATGTTTAGAGACATAAGTTGTGAACATAAGAGATCTACCTACCTCGAGAAGATGCATATTCTTTCTTTCAGCCACCCCGTTTAATTGAGGTGTGTCAACACAAGAGCTTAGATGGACAATCCCTTAACTTAACAAATAATCAATAAGAATTGAAGCGAAATATTCCTTAGCATTGTTAGTTTGTGTAAAACTCAGAATTCACTCTTATTATTTCATTCAAAGACACTACCTATTTATATACAAAGTTAGAGACAATGTTAGGTGACATACACATAATATACAACTAAGATATTCACCTAGTGTTAGACACCTAATACACACACAACTAATCATCTTTAACACTCCCCCTCAAGTTGGAGCATAGATATTAATCATGCCCAACTTGTTACAAAGATAATTAACCCGAACCCTACTTAAAGCTTTCGTGAAGATATCTCCTAATTGTTCTCCAGTCTTCATATATCCTATAGAAATCAAACCTTGCTGAATTTTCTCGCGAACAAAATGACAATCAATTTCAATGTGTTTAGTTCGCTCATGAAACACAGGGTTAGAAGCAATATGAAGAACAGCTTGGTTATCACACCACAATTTCTTTGCATCAAGTTTTAAGACCTACTTCATCCAAGAGCTGATATATCCATATTATCTCAGACGCAGATTGTGCCATAGCCCTATATTCTGACTCTGTACTCGATCGTGACACAACATTCTGCTTCTTTTCCATGAGACCAAATTTCCTCCAATGAAGATACAATAGCCTGATGTGGATCTTCTATCCACTTTGGAACCTGCCCAATCTGCATCTGAAAAGCATTCAATATGAGTATGTCCATGATTTGCATACAAGATGCCACGTCCAGGTGCTCCTTTCAAGTAACACAAAATTTGCTCTAATGCTGCCCAATGATGAACTGTTGGGGATGACATAAATTGGCTAACAACACTGACTGAATATGTAATATCTGGACGAGTGACGGTAAGGTATTAGCTTTTCAACCACCCTTCGATATCTCTCAGAATCTTTAAAGAGTTCTCCATCTCCTGTAAAGTGGATGTTCGGAGTCATTGGAGCACTACAAGGTTTTGCTCCTAATTTTTCTGTCTTCGTTAATAAGTCCAGGACATATTTTCGTTGAGATAGAAAGACGTTTTTTACTCCTTGTGACTTCAACACCTAAGAAATACTTTAGCATCCCCAAATCCTTCGTGTGAAACTGAGTATGTAGGAAAGACTTAAGAGATGAAATTCCCGTAGTATCACTTCCAGTAATAACAATGTCATCTACATACACAACTAAAACAATGATACCAGCTTCTGATTGTTTGTAGAACATAGAATGGCCAGACTTGTTTTTCATCATACCAAACGTTTCTATAGCTTGACTAAATTTTCCAAACCAAGCACGAGGACTCTGTTTCAAACCATACAAAGATTTGCGGAGATGACAAACGTGCCTAGACTCCCCCTGAGCAACAAAACCAGGAGGTTGCTCCATAAACACCTCCTCTTAAAGATCACCATGAAGAAAATCATTCTTGATATCTAGTTAATGCAAAGGCCAATGGTGAGTAGCTGCCATAGAAATAAACAACCGAATAGATGTCAATTTAGCAACAGGAGAGAAAGTGTCAGAATAGTCCACTCTATAGGTTTGAGCATATCCCTTAGCAACAAGACGGGCCTTTAATCGAGCAACTGACCCATCTGGATTAACCTTAACTGTGAACACCCATTTGCATCCGATAGCCCGTTTCCCTGAAGGTAAATCAACCAAGTCCCAAGTATCATTGTCATCCAATGCATTCATTTCCTCGATCATTGCATGATGCCAACCAGGATGAGATATAGCTTCATGAACAGTTTTAGGGATAGAAATAGAATCAAGGAAAGCAATAAAAGAGTAAGAGGAAGACGACAAGCAATTATACGAAACAAAAGAAGAAATAGGATAAGTACATTGATGTTTACCTTTGCGTAATGCAATAGGAAGATCATCTTTCAGGACTAGATCTGATGACGAAGGAGCAGGTGCAAGACATGAATCAGAAGGTCTATGTCTGGAGTAAACTTGAGTTATAGAAGGTCTAACAGGAACTGGGTCAGAGACAGGTTCAGATGATATGATAGAATAGACTAACAAATCGTCATCCTCCCCCTGACATGCAGGAGTAGAAAAAGACGAAAAATAGGGTGTGTCTTCCATAAAGGTAACATCAATTGAGACAAGATATTTGTTAAGACTAGGACAATAACATCTATAACTTTTTTGGAGACGAGAATAACCAAGGAAGATACACTTCAAAGACTAGGGATCTAATTTAGTAACATGCGGATGAACATCCCGAACAAAACAAGTGCTACCAAATATCCTAAGGTCAAACGGAAATAGTGACTTATTTGGCAACAAAATTTTGCAAGGAATCTAACCATGAAGAACAGATGAGGGCATGCGATTAATAAGAAAACATGTTGTTGAAACTGCATCGGCCCAAAAAGGTTTAGAAACATTCATTTGAAATAATAAGGCACGTGCAGTTTCGAGAAGATGTCTGTTCTTATGTTCGGCCATTTCATTTTGAGATAAAGTATCAACACACGAAGTTTCATGAAGTATGCCACTTTGAACCATATAAGATTGAAACAAAGCTGATGTATATTTTTTGGCATTATCACTTCGCAAAGTACGAATTGAAACATTAAATTGAGTTTTAATCTCAACACAAAATGCGTAAAAAATAAAAAACAATTCAGAACGACTCTTCATTAAATATAACCAAATTACACGAGAATAATCATCCACAAGAGTAACAAAATACTTAAATCCAGGTTTAGACAAAATAGGACAAGGACCCCAAACATCAGAATGAACTAATTCAAAAGGAACACTAGCACGTTTATTAACTCTTGGATTTGAACTAAGACGATGATGTTTTGCAAATTGACAAGACTCACAATCTAATGAAGACACCTTACTAAACTGAGGACAAAGTTTCTTCAGTAAAGGAAGAGATGGATGACCCAGTCTACAATGTGCCTCGAAGGGAGAGGTTACACTAGAGCAAGCGACAGATTTCGGTATTGGTGTGTCAAGAATATAGAGGCCTCCAGACTCATGTCCTTTACCAATAGTCTTCTTCGTCATAAGATCCTGAAATAAGCAACGATCAGGAAAAAATGAGATGCAACAGTTAAGATTGCGAGTAAGCTGACTTACAGAGATCAAATTAAAGGATAAGCTAGGTAAATGTAAGACAGACGTCAAAGGAAGCAAAGGAGTGGGAATAATGGTGCCAGACCCAAGAACACGAGATGGTGACCCATCGGCTAAGGTAACAGTAGAGGTAGAAGTGTGTGACTGAAGAGTAGAAAAGAGACTAGAATTACCTGTCATATGTCATATGATCTGTGGCACCAGAATCAAGAACCCATTTGAAAGATGAGGAAATGAGACGCATTTGATTTACCTGAATCAGCAATAGCAGTGACAGAGGGTGATGAAGACCTTAGTGATTCTTGATACTGTGAGAACTTAGTAAATTCATCTGCAGAGATAAGAACCGATTTTTCAGAAGTATCAGAAGTGGATGCAATATGAGCCAAGTGACCTTTCTGATGCTTGTACTGAAGCTTTCTACATTCATGTTTCGTATGTCCTGGTTTGTGACAATAGTGACATACAATACCTCCGAGGTCCTGTGGTCGAGTTTCAAACCCATGCGAGCCGCCTCCTTTGTTTCTGTTCATATAAGTTAACCGTCCATGCTCATAATTATTACTTTGGCTAACCAAAGCACCATTTAATTGAGCAGGTGGAGTTGGAGTGCCTTCTATACGAAGTACTCGACTAAACACCTCTTGTAAAGAGGAGATCTCAGAACCAGAAAGAACTTGGGACTTAGCAGTCTCAAAAGTAGAGGGAAGACCGGCAAAAAAACTCATGGCCGCCATTTGTTCCCGTTGGCTTTATTGAACCTTGACATCAGGGCTAAAAGGCATCAAACTATAGAGCTCCTCATAAGTCCTTTTAAATTCTATAAAATAATTTGTGAGTGACTGATCTTGTTTGTCTGCACGGTAAAATGCTTTGCATACCTCATATATGCGAGAAAGATTTCCCTTACCAGAATATAAGAAATCCAAATAATCCATCAATTCCTTAACAAATTCACAATGATTGATCAAGTCAATTACATTGCTGTCAATATGATTCCGAATCTGCAGAAATAAGCGAGCATCGTCTCTAAGCCATGTCTGCTTTGAATCATCTTTAGGAGGATCATTAGTCAAATGAGTATCTTTTTCGATACTTCTCAAATAAATTCGAATGGTCTTGCTCCAAGCCAAATAATTCGAACCATTGAGCTTATGGTCCGTGATTTTAGACATCATAAGCACCATATCCATTACAACATTAGCTTTCTTTTCAGCCATAATTCTTACAAACGACAAGACAACGAGCAAACGAACAAACAAAATCCAAACACGTAGCGACCAAACATGCAGCGAACAAGAACACAAAATTAGAATAACCCAAACCTGAACAATCACAAGCGATGATTACCGAACCACCACAGATGACGCAGGGGAACGGCGGAGAGCGACACGAGGTCGACCGGAGAATAATTCTGCACGGACACGTTGTCACGCGCCGGCGCGTGGAAATCTGGCAGAAAGTCGCAATGGCACGTGTGGCCCACTCGCGGCTCGTCTGGTGACCGGACTTCGGGGTTTGGCCAGTCGACGGCTGTTCTTCCCCCCGTGCCGGCGGTGAGTCGCGTGGAAATTTTGACAGAAAGTCGCGGTGGCGCGTGTGGCTCACTCGCGGCTCGTCTGGTGGCCAGACGTCGGGGTTTGGCTGGTCGGCGGCGGCTATTCTTCCTCCCTGTGCCGACGGTGAGAAAAAAAATGCACTCCAAAAGGGTGTTCCGAGTTGTAACTCAAAATACACTAAATCCTAATTTGTGTTTACACAAAATCAGCCCCCAATTTGAATGGAAAAAAAATCCCAAATTTTGTAATCCAAATGCTCTGATACCATGTAAAACTCAGAATTCACTCTTATTATTTCATTCAAAGACACTACCTATTTATATACAAAGTTAGAGACAATATTAGGTGACATACACCTAATACACAACTAAGATATTCACCTAGTGTTAGACAGAGTACTGATAGGTGTTTTGAAAGTGAGGACACGAGAGGGCATCCTATTGATAAGATAGGTAGCCATAAGGACAACTTCTCCTCATAAATGTTTAGAAACATGAGTTGTGAACATAAAAGATCTACCTACCTCGAGAAGATGCCTATTCTTTCTTTCAGCCACCCCGTTTTATTGAGGTGTGTCAACACAAGAGCTTAGATGGACAATCTCTTAACTTAACAAATAATCAATAAGAATTGAAGCGAAGTATTCCTTAGCATTGTTAGTTTGCAATACTTGGATTTTTGTTTGAAATTGGATTTGAATCATGGTATTGAAATTTTTAAAGATCAATAGCTTCAGATTTTTCTTTCATGAGAAATAACCAAGTGATTCGAGTATAATCATCTACAAAGGAAATGAATCAACGTGTCCCTATTATGTTTTTGATTCGAGGAAGTCCCCAAATATCAGTGTCAATTAATGAGAAAGGATGTGATTTTTTGTGTGAAAGATTAAGATATGAATTTTTAACATGTTTTGAAAATTGACATACTTCATATTGAAAATCTGTTGAATTTTTATTTCTAAAGGATTAAGGGAAAAGTTTTTTTCAAAAACAGGAAATTAGGATGACCTAGGCGATAGTGATTCAACATGATATCACTATCATTATTGGACTTAAGATTTAACAAAGCTTTATTCGGATAAGGAACCTCGGATTCATCCTAGACGATAGTAATTCAACATGATATCACCATCATTATTAGACTTAAGATTTAACAAAGCTTTATTCGGATAAGGAACCTCGGATATAGCTTGGAGGGCCTATCTTTCTGGAAGGTCTTCACTTTTTAGTAGATAAAGTCCCAAGCACTCCAATCATCTTCCCCGAATCCAAGTTCTGAAATTCACATAGATTATGAACAAATTTAACTACACAATTTTTATTACGGGTGAGTTTAGTAATTGATACGAGATTACAATCAAGGGTGGGAACAAGGACAGAATCTAGAATAAAGGAATTTGAAATTTTTGCTGAATCAATCCCTATTACTTTGGATACTAATACATTGGCAATTCTGACAGTATGTCCTTGGTAGGTTTTAAGATTCATGAGAAGAGAAGCACCACTCGTCATGTGGTCTGAAGCACCTAAATTAACAATCCATGGTCTTGTAACCTATTTCACACAAAGAGCTTTGAGGGTGTTACCTGATTGAGCTACAGTGGTAGATGATGTTGGCAAGGATTGTCCAAATATTTTTTGGAGGAGATCAATATGTTCCTTGCTAAACAGAGCAGATTCAGGTGACGCAGTTCCATGGGTTGTGGAGGTAGTATTTCCATAGCTTTCTTTGTTGATATGCCGTGTGAAGGGTGGCTTCCAAGGCATTCCATGAATTTTCCAACAGGTTTCCTTAGTGTGACCAGGTCTACGGCAATGGTCACACCAAAGTCTTCCTCTTCGGAAACGGTTGTCTACATTTGGTACATTGAGGACCCATCATCACTTTTTTTCAACTCTTCTCTTGACGAACTTCGGAGAAGGCTTCACGAATGCTTGGTAAGAGTTTTGTTCCCAAAATTCTACCTCACACATCATCAAGATCTTTATTGAGCCCCATTCAAAAAATTTGAAAACCCGCTTCTTGTCAACAATATGTTTGTACAAAATGCCGCCTGCTGGACATGTCCATTCGTGAACCTCAAAGAGGTCTAATTGTTGCCAACATCGAGTGAGGAGTTAAAGTATTGGGTAACTGATGACTCTCTTTGACAAAGATCATGAATAATGCATTCGATCTCAAATAATTCGAACATATTATCAAAACTGAAATAAGTATCTCTAGCGGCATCCCATATTCCTTAAGTAGTATCATAGAGAATAAAGTTCTCTCCAATCTCGTTTGTCATGGAATTTATCAACTAAGACATCACCATATTGTTCTCAAATTTCCATGTTCTGTATTTCGAATCGTCTTTGGTCGGGATTGCTGCATCTCCAATGAGGTAATCGTTTTTCATCTTTCTGCATATAAACATCATGACGAAATGGGACCACTGAAAGTAATTGTGCCCATTTAATTTATGACTAGTGATGGACAAAATATTGTTCTCGATGAAACCTCTATTGTAACCGATCATGACAGGTTTTTCTATGACCATTGATGCTCGGACTGTTGTGAAACCGATATTTTAATTTGGGCAGATTGGGACTATTAATTTATGGGCAGATTGGGCCTATTAGTTTCTTGGCAGATTGGGGATTAAGCCGATTGGGCCTATTGGGTTAATTAGGTTATGGCAATTGATTATTGGGCTTGGTGACAGCTGAAGTTGCACGAGAGTGAATGCTGGATGACTGCAGAGTAATGGCGACTAAAGGGCAACAACAAAGCACTGAAGTGGAACAGGAAGTGTCGAAGTGGAAGACGACGACAATTGAGCTCGCGATGAACCAGGTGACTGATGGTGTCTGGATTTCACGAGACTAATGACTGAAGTCTCGCGATACTGATGGCTGAAGTTACACGAGATTAAGAGACTGGTCGACGACGACGAAGATGACAGAGGATGCGCGAGATTGATGGAGATGAGGCTGGAGCCCAGGTTGCTCTGATAGTGAAAACTCGAAAAGGACGATGTCACCATTGGTGAAGAAAATGAAAATACTACACCTCTTGTACGCTTCCTCAACTCCGTCCACCGGCTACGTGTTTGTAACTCTCTAAAATGGGTCGTGTTCGCACGAAAACTGTGACGAAGTCCTCTCGTCAGGTTATCGAGAGATACTATTCTCGAATAACCTTAGACTTCCATACAAACAAGAAGATATTGGAAGAGGTGTTATGCCTAATATCCACCAGAATCTGCTTCCAAAGGCTGGTAAAAACAACAACGAGATTGGATTTTAGAAATGTTCTGATATCATGAAGAAAATGTTGAAAGCAATGGTGGAGAAAATCTAAAGTATAATATTTTATTTCTCTGTCTCTTTCAAATGTATTTACAGCAATATAAATAGGACTAGGAGTTAAACTAATAGATCACTATTACAGCCTGTACACAACTAATTATTTGAAATTCAATAGAAACTTAGTATAAGTATACGTGGATATACCTCCTGGGGGTTCAAAACTAATTGTACACCAGACGAATTCTATAGGCTTCAAAAGTCAATGTACGGACTCAAATAATCACCCCATGCGTGGTTTGACAAATTTACAAGGATATTAAAACAAGATGGTAACTTACAGTCTCAAACTGATCATACTCTTTTCATCAAATGCTTCACAAACGGCAAGATTAATGTGTTAATAGTGTATGTTGATGATATAATTCTCACGGGGAATTATGAAGAAGAAATTAGGAGACTTAAGCTTCTCTTATCCAAAGAGTTTGAAATCAAAGACTTGGAGCATCTGAGGTATTTTTTGGGAATGGAAGTAGCCAGATCAAATAAGGCAATTTCAATTTCCCAACGAAAGTATGACTTGGATCTCTTAAAAGAAGCAGGTATAAGTGTAGGCTAGTGGACACCCCTATGGACCTTAACACAAAGTTGAAGCTTCGAACTAAAGAAATGGTTATGGATAAAGGACAATATCAACACTTGGTAGGGAAATTGATCTATTTGACTCACACGTATTCAGATATAAGTTTTACATTGAGCCTTGTTAGTCAATTTCTAAGCAATCCTTAAGAAACACATATGGAAGTAGTTTACCGTATTTTTAGATATCTTAAAAAGGACCCTGGAAAGGGACTAATGTTCAAAAAGATACTTAATCGCTCCTTATAGATCTACACGGATGCAGATTCGGCTAGATCCCCTATTGACCGAAAATCAACTTCAGGGTATTGCTCCTATGTATGGGAAAATTTAGCGACATCACAGAGTAAGAAGCAATAAGTGGTGGCACATAGTAGTGCTGAGATAGAATTTCGAGCCTTAGCTCAAGGCATTTGTAAAGGAATCTGGTTTAAATGGCTACTGAATGAACTCAAAGTTAGCATTTTGGTCCTATAGATATGATGTGTGACAACCAATCAGCTATAGCTAATGCTAAGAACCCTGTCCATCATGATAGGACAAAGCATGTTGAGATCGACCGACACTTCATTAGCAAAAAGATAAAAAGCAATGTTATATGATGACTTGCATAATTTGACATAATTTATCACTTCTTAACTTTAAACTTTATTCTTTTATTTATTTTTTATTGAATCTAGAATTCATTATTGTTATTTAAATTTTATTGCAGATTTGAAGATAATGAAGATCCAAAATTTTAAAAGCATATCATCTAAAGACTCAAATTTAAATGAAGATTTATTTAAATTAAGATGTCTTTAAATATATATATATATATATATGAGATTAGAAGGATATATATTATATAGAGAGAGAGATTAAAAGGATATTATATATATATATATAAAGAAGGGAGATAGCAAAAAAAAAAAGAGAGGATATATATATGATTAAAAGGATATTATATATATATATATATATATAAAGAAGGGAGATAGCAAAAAAAAAAGAGAGGATATATATATATAAAGAAAGGGAGAGAACAACGAGAGATATAGAAAGAAACAGTGGGACGGAAAAAAGAAAACAGCCGCCACAAAGCGAAGAAAAAAGAAAGAAGAAAACACCCAAAACAGAGAGAAAAACTAGGACGAATTAACGCAAAAGCATATTCTTTTTGCAAGTCAATTTTCTTTCAATTCCTCTCAGAAAATTATGGTGAATTCGTTTATGTTAAATTTAATTTTTAGCATGAACTAGTTTTTCTTTATTCTAGGACAAAGATGTAATTTAATTATGAATTATGCTTGATTTTCTATGTTAATTTGAATTATTTATGTTAATGTTTGTCTGATTTATTCTAATTTTATTGCTTCTAATTAATTGATCATTAATTAAATGATTTTAATCTTGTGATTTATTATCAAAAAAGGGAATTATAGAATAGATCTGGAATATTTCGACATAAGTAAATATAGAGATCGAAAAACTTGTATGAACTTGTATAATTTTAAAATCATTGGTCTTAATGCTTTCTTGCTTTATTAAACTGCACACTCTTGTGTAAATTAATGAACAAGAATATTCCCAATTGACTATCGAAAGAGACTTTTGGATATTTTTGGAGATTACTAACAAATAGAGAATTAAATTAAATTAAATTAGCTAGATGAGTAAAGCATAGTAAGGGATTAGGTGAAATCGATTTCCTAAAAGTTTTCTTCCTATTAATTTGATCTTTGAATAACATCTTTATTTTCATTTGCATATTTTCTTTAAATCAATTTTATTTTAAATTTCAATTACAACAATCTTAGTGATTTTTATAGATAAAATTGATATTAGTATAATTTTGGTATTTGTCAAAAGTAAGTCACCAATCCCTGATAACGATACTTTTCTTATCACTATTATAAAACTACGATATTGTGCCCTTATAGTTTTGCACCGATCATTATATCATTGAAGTTCCATCCCGGCTTCAAGTAGCAGACGTCCTAACAAAAGCACTCTTTCGTCCGAACTTCATTGAACTAAGTTTTAAACTTGGTTTAATGAGTATATATTGCCTAATTTGAGAGAGAGTGTAGGAATTCAAACTAACCACATATGGAAATTGTTAGTTTCCTACAATTGTGGATCTATATTTTAAGGATACTAATCTTTCGTATATAACTATAATTTGTTGTGATTTACTTTCCTTAACTAGCGTAAATTAGTACCTAAACATCAAGATCAAATCAGGATCTTCTCTATAGATCCTTGTGTATTTATATATATCCAAATTGTACCTAATGAAAACAGAGAAAATATTCCCATTCTATTCTGCATCAATTATTCCTATTCTATTCTGAATCATCTATTATACTGTTTCTCTTGATTGACCATCTCTTTTTGTATTGGATATATTTCTTGGATTGAGGATGGACCTGAATGACTCTAACCAAACTTAGATAAAGATGCATCTTCTGCTTTGTAAGATTATAATATCCTTCAATTCTATTCTCAAAAAACTTTCTTGAAAATAAAAGAAGAAATACCTCTCCAACATATTCAATAAGAAAATGCCCTTGGGATATATCCTCAAGCGACTTTAGCCCACAACCCTTCTTCCCACAACGAAATGGTTCCAATTTGGCATACCGACGTTTTTGAAACTGCAGACAAACATATGGTTTAATATTTAATATACATTTTCATAATTGTATTCAATTGTGGCTGGAAGATACAGTTAAACCTGTTGGTTTGAGCAAAGGGCCTCACATGGACAGGCTCCACGAACACATTCGATGTTAAGCATCCGATTCAGACAATCATCTCCACAGCCCAATTTGCCATCTGATGGTGGTTTGCAATGGCACACCATTATCTAAATATATTACAGTAAATAAAAGATCAGGAAGAATTAATGAGGTAACTGAATATATCAAGATATTCTGGATAGTAAATGAAATTGGTTTTCAAATGGAAAGGCACTCATAAATAAAACTAATGGTTTAAGGGGGCATGCCCTACCAACATCACAATTCATCTATGAAGAAGTTAAAAGGGGCTTCCCATATCGAGAAAGAACTATTTCACATACCTAAGTATTTCTAAATAATGTCTTCTAGTGGATAAAAATTAATGTATTTGCATTGAATTCTGAAACTTTAGGTCATTCCCTTGTTTATGTATTTGTACTCATAAGATTTGCACTAACATTACCATGTTGAGTTTTAGCAGGAGTGTACCCATTTTCTACAAAAGAAAATTAATAATACTATTGAGAATGTCCCAACAAGTTAACCCCAAGTAGGCCTCACATGAATTAATATCCTAAACAAAGCCTAGCTTAAACATGTGTAATGCATATCTAAATTTCAGCAAGAGCCGTCTAAATACATGCAATCAATGATTTGACAACAGTACTCTATACGATTAGCAATGTCAGATGCCAAATGACATGAAACATATACTAATCCATCTTGGACATCAATCTAATGCCCAAAAAAATTATATTTTTGTCTCCAAAAAGAACCGTATAGCTTTCATACTTTTATGCAGTTTTCTTGAAGAAGCTTTACAAGGTTATCATTTCATAATTCTTTTCACATATTTAGATTCCAGAATACTTCTTCAATCAAACATATATACTTGCATCTCAATTTTGGAAGTCACAGAACATGCTTACAACTTAAAGAGGAAAGAGTCAAGTTACTAATAGCTCTAGCATGACCAGCAACAAAATTCTTCTCAAATCTGCTGAAACAATAGATAGGCAGCAATACATAGGATATTGAAACATTAAAAATAAACACCACATGCTTGTCTCTACTACTATCCATACTCTCAACTTCTAATTGAAAAGAAATTTTCTTAAAATAATTATCAATTACGGTCTCAAAAATCAAAACCATATAAATGCACTTATGTAAAACAGATACCATAGTAATTAGGCCCAAAACAAAGCTATTTGAATAAAAACCTCATCAATAGTCTGAGTTTTACGGCTACGATGGAGGAACTGATTAGAATTAATGTGAATCACAGTCTGTTGTGAAACTGCAAGACAAAACCATAAGATGCGTCAGAAATAAATAATGTACACATATACATCTGCACGTGCAAGCGTACATGGGCACTTGCTCGCGATCAAGAACACAACATTCAGACAGATCCCAATCTTACTTCTCTTATATCACAAGCAGGTAAGGAATACCTGTCAAACGCCTATGTTCCAGTCCCTTGTGTTTTGGTCGGGGACCAGGAGCATCTTCTTCACCTGAGGCATCTGATATTTCCAACTCTGCATTAATATCAGCATTTGATTTCTCTTGAGGGATTCCACAATCAGCAAAGGCTTTATCCACATTGTCCTTACATATCCTTCAAAAATGAACAATAATATATATAGCCACAAAAATAAAATAAAACCTCTGAGAATAATTTCAAGCATATCTCACATGTGAGCCATAAGAAGTGTACGAGGAAAGAAAAAATGAATCAAAAGAAGCAAGTTTATAATCAGGACCTTAAAGCAATGTTGATAATCATAAAAGTGGATAATTACACAGGAGCTCTGATATAATTGTATGCTTGTAAGAAATAGAAGATACTGCAACTGTGACTTAACATTTAAGAAATGATACATGTGTGAAATATCTATAAGTCAAGAACAAGAAGGACATATTATGAAGGTTGATTATTGAAATTTTGATGGACTTCCAAACAAAAGTTGTTTATTATACATTCAAGTCTCACTGGAGAAGCAAGAATCCTTATCCTTTACAACTTTATAAACTGACTAAAGGGAAGCAATGCTTCTTAGGAAACCCACCATAAATACTTGGGTCAATCAAAAGGTATGCTCTAATTATCAAATGTCCCTCTGTCGTAAGACTTCTATTAACACTAAGCACTATGTTAAAGGTTGAAGCAAGATTATCACACGTAAACATGCTTCTCCACAACTTGAATTACAATATGATAATTTATTGGTCCTGAGCTGCTCAGGTGCCTTTCTTTTCTAAAAGGTGCATGTTGGTCCCTTTACTTTGAAAAGGTGCACTATAGGTCCACCTATTCTTTTAAAGGTGCAAATAAGTGCAATAGCTTGTCAGACATGATTTTTTGTCATGTGAATGTCACATGACATTTAAGTGAAGGGTATTGAGCATCATTTGAGAAAAATAAAGAAAAAATTTCAACCGTGTGAAAATTACCCCTTCCATCTAGGGCTAAATGGAGGGGGTGTTGTTCATGTAAAGGGATTTTTTTAAAATTTGTAAATGACACTCATTATTGCTCACTTAAATGTTATGTGACGTTCGCATGACAAAAATAATGTTTCATTAGACATGGAGCTTATCTGCACCTTACAAAGAATAAGAGGACCTAAAGTGCACCATTTCAAGATCTGGGCTGCTCTTTCAAGATAATTTACTAGCTCGAGGGGTGTTAGTCATGACATGCCATGCTTCATAAAGATTCTGTTTTCCTCTTTCAATTATCTGCTTTGATTTATAAATAACTTCAAATTATTAAACAAGAAATGAAGGATACTATACCATGAGCATTTCATTTCTTCAATATAATCTGCAAGTTCAGCAGTAATTCGCCGCCATTTAAGGCAACCATCACAGCACACCCAAGCACTGCAAGGTGGAAAATACTGCTCCAAAATTCCACCAGGTTTCATATCCACTTTAAGTATATCTACGTGTCCCACAAGTTCACCAGAGCTGGTTTTTCCATTGCCATCTATAGTGTGGTTTCCTACAATATCGTTGCAGGGCAATTTAAAGACAAGCTTCTATTTTTCATTTGTGCTAACAATTTTCATACGGAATCAATCCAAGACAGATATATGAAATGATGTTAATGGTACAATGAAATAAAGATAGTTAAATTTAAATGGACACAGATTTCCTGATCAAATGATAAATAAAGCTACCTGTTTCTGGTTGAATTTCCAATTTGCAAGCATTTTTATCACAACCAACCTTCCCATGGGTCATCTTCTTATTACCAGACTTCTTCTGGGCTTCCCACTGTTTGCGCTCAGTTGCTCTCTTATTTCTAGAGTCACAGACTTTTGACTTGCCCTTGGAAACTTTGCACCCCTTAACTATAGCATCAGGAAGTAAATCTTTGGAGTTAGGTGAAGCTAGGTTGCTTTCTACTTTGGCTTCTGAGCCACTGTCCCCATTGCATGTCTCAACAGAGACCGCAAATTCTGTCTCTCCCAAAAAGCACAATGGATCCTTAGATTGCTCCTTATCACTTGAATAATTGCTAGAAGCTTTTAAACTGATGAACAAAGCAGAAGTCTCAATGTTGTTAAGGCCATCTCTCAAGTTTTTTTTTTGTCCATGCAGATTTGATGACTTAGCTTTGTTTTTCCTCACCATAATAGGTGATTGGCTTCCTGAAATACAACTGTCAGTACTAAAAAGTTTACTTTTCTTCTTTGCTTTCTTATTGGTAGTAAGATCTGCGGAAGCTGCAACATCACTGGAAATAGTCAAGGCTCTGTCACGATGATCTTGATGAGGTTTGCAATCAACATGGGTATCTGGAGTTAGATTGATAACTTCAGAATCAGGTGAAGTTCCAGGATCTGGTGCTTCAACCACTATGTGGGAAGGAACCCCAGGAAAATTGTCTCTCTCACCTCCAGCTAACTTATCTGAAACAAGATCAGTAGAAGTTTTCTTTTCTTGGTCATTGCCAAAACACTCAAATAGATCAGTTTCACATTTTCTCAGTTTATCTACAGCATCATCAGCTCCTCGTGGAGATCCAAAGTTGTCTTCCAAACACATGTCACTTTCATAATCTCTTCTTGCGAAAGCAGCTAATGCTGAGAGATCAATAGCCTCATGGATGTTGACACAACTTTGGCTAACCTCTTTCCCAACTTTAACCTTCAGGCGTAGACAATTATTTGCAGAACCACATTTTCTCTGATAACCTTGTGCGCTTGGAGCAGTTCGACTTCTATTCTTCTTTCCATTATTTCGGCTACACTTTTGCTTTTGAGATCCTTCGCTATGGGCTTGAATCACTTCATGCCCATTACTCTGCCTAAAGAGCTCCGAAACATTCCCCAACATGCCCCAAATAGATGAACGAGCTTGTTTGGAAGGATAGGTCCTCTTCTTTCTAGCAGCATTGAGTACATTGTCAATACCTTCATTGGTGCATGATACTTTGATTGTATTCCCGCATTTTGTTGCTTCCTTCTTTATCCGAGACTTGCAGTTCGATTTACCTCTCCTATTACTCCTTTGAGAGGATAGTGTTACAATGCCGCAACATTGGGTTTCAGGAACACTGTCATATCTTAGACCATCTTTAGTATCACTGTACCATTGTCTAGAAAAATCAAATGCTTGGCTAGGATCAATGGAAGAAAGATACTTCCCAGATTGATGTGGCACATCCAACACCTTAGCAGAGCCATCATTGACAATGTCTAAGGGTTCACAAGGCTGAAAAGAAACAAGTTTCTCAATTTTTGGGGCTACTACTCTCGAAGAACCTTCAGTTAAATTGCAAGCACTTCCTTCAAGTGGGAGCATCACTGTCATCGTTTCAACTTTCACATCATCAATAACATCATTTTTATCTTGGATTGACTCTATAAACCTTTCTACAGGGCAGCTCTGAACGCTTTTGCCATTCATCTGCTCATTTTGTTGGAATAGGCTACTAGGTAACTCAGGCATATGTACAATTTTCAATATTTGGTGACAAGCTGATGAGACTTGGTTGTGTTGCTCTTTATTGTCTCTTTTATCATTTTTCCAACCACAATTACTTACTTCCTTAACAACATTTGACGCTTGTATAGGCATTTCACCATTTTGTGCAAGTGATAACTTATTGCACATGTCAGATCTTAACCAACCTGAAACATCACTTATGGTGGGAATACTAACACTCTGAGAATTATGCTCCTTTAGTTCAAAAGTATTGCCTAGCACACCATTGACCAATTTGAATTTTAAGGGCATTTCACTACCCTGTAAGGAAGATATTTCCGCACACAAATTAGCACTTTCCTCAGCAAAAGTATAATCTTTCTCTTCCACAACCTCACCAACCACTTTGGGAGAAAGACAATCCATGCTTATATTATCCTTCTGACCACAATGTCTTGGTGAACCAGTCATGGTTGCAAATTCCATTGACATCTCACAATCCCTAAATAACACCTCATTTCTGTAGCCTTGAAAAGGAGATAACTTATTGCATAAATCAATCTTGTCATGTGCCAAAGAATCACCTTCATCTTCCACAATCCCAAAAGCCATTTTGGAAGAAAGACATTTAACACTTTCTTCATCCTTCTGCTGATCCTGGGGAACCTCTCCTTTTGGGGAACCAGTCTCCCGTACTAGTTGCAATGGTATCTTAGATTCCCCCAATTCAAATTCGGATGGCATTTCACAACCCTGTACAGAACCTTTCACACAAAAATTAGTATTTTTCTGGGCCAAAACCTCACCTTTCTCTTCTGCAACAACTCCTATGGACGGTATGCAATGGACGCTTTCATTATGCTTCTGTTTATCTTGTTGAACACAGCTTATCAAGGAATCAGTCAATGCAACAGCTTTAGATATCATTTGACAGTCTCCCGATAAGGATATTTCACCACTCTGTAACGAAAATGCTTTCTCGAAAAGGTTGGTCTTTTTATCTGCTAAATCTTCACCTTTATCTTTGACAACCTCAACAAGCAATTTCTCATTACCATCCTGTACATCCTGCTGGACTGAACTACTTGAAGAAGAAGCCATAGTTTCAACCAGTGATGACATTACACAGTCCCAAGATAAATATGTGGAGCCACCAACACCTCCATCACAGCCTCCCTTCAAGCAATCTCCATGACTTTCCAGATTTCCTATCTCACTTTGATTCTCATTCAAACAATCCCCAAAAAAGCCACATTCATTCTTCACCAAATTTTCCAAGGACAAAACAGCAGTACCTTCATGCTCAACAACCAATCCACCACTATCAGAACACCTCCCTGTAATGTCATTAGACGTCACATTGCCAGCATTGTTACTGCCAGACAAGTCCAAACACACATAAGGAGCACTCTTAAATTCTTTGTCAGAATGCGCCATCTCGGAAACAGATAGCACCAAAGACTCTGAACGCATATAATGTTCTGTAGTTGGTTCAGAAGAATTTTCATCGACATTAACCAAATTCTGGCACGAACCCATCTCAACTAATCAATTGTTATCACAATCAACCGCAAACCCATTACAAAAGAAGAAACAGCGAAAATTAAATTAGAAGCAAATTCTAAACAAAAACAAACGCAACCCTGAAATAATAATTCATACCTCAGTTATCTTCAATCGAAAGTCTATCCCACCTCACCCCACACAAACCATGCTAACGAGAGAGAGAGAGAGAGAGAAAAAAAACATGTAAAAGCTATACGTATAATCCAAAACTCTCCCAAAGAAAATATCCCGAGAATCCCATCTCCTCTGACTTCCTCTGCAAAAACAAATACCCTAATTTCATAATCAAAAAGATAAATGCAGATGCATAAAACGCACTCAACGCATCTACATACGAATAATGTATTCCGTATTAATATATAAAACATGCCCAAAGAAATCGAAAACAGTAAAAATTCATAAGCAGATAGATACCTGCCCAGTAAGGAAGATAATGATCAAGGAAGACATAAGGTTTGCTTTAAAGTTTTATTTTCATCAGTTTTTTTCTTAAAAAAAATTTCTGTGTAATAATAACGATAACTATTGTAAATATTTTCGGTGCCAAATAAAACACGAACGAAGAGAGAGAGAGAGTCGGTTGGTGCGTGTCAAACGGTTTTAAGAGGACGGGGGAACTAGGAATTGAGAAAGAAAAGGGCATTCCGAAAAGTGAAGGCTACAACCGGATGAGAGAGAAAGATGGGACGCTTTTTTATTGAATTTTTTAAAAACAATTAAATAATAATAATAATATTTTTAAAATTTATAAAAAAATAACATATAATATATAATATATTGAAGAGATTTTAATTAAATGATATTTAATATATGACATATCTAAATAACCATAATTTAATTAAAATAACGAACACGTGACGATAAAAATAAAATAATATATTAAATTTTTTTAATAATAAAAAATATATAACATTAATATAAATTGTATTATTTTATGGTTATAAGTATGGTTGTTAACCTAACGAGGTGGAGTTAACTAACATTTTCTCTTTCTTTATTTACAATTTAAAGTTTATCTTTCATATCTACTTAAAATTCTTATTTTAATATATTTAGAAACAATAACATTGATCTACTTAATATTTTTAATATTATTTTTAATTTTTATTATAAAGAAAAAAATATAAAAAGAAGTAAACTAATAATAAATATTTGTTAATGGAAAAAATAAAACTTTGAGTCATTAAAAAATAAAAATAAATAATATTTATGTGAAAGTAAGAAAAATAAAATATATAATAATAATAAATATTTTTTATATTCAATAATATTGATAGAATTTTATTATAAACTAATTTGAAATAATAACAACAAATTATAAAATAATTATAAGATTTTAAAATTTTAGAATTTTAGAATTTAAATAAATAGTTTAAATATTTTTTATAAAATAAAAGTAATTGATGTTTTAGTAGAATAAAAATATAATTTAAGGATGAAATATAAAGTATATAATGCAATACTTATTATTAATTTGATATTTCTTTTTACTTGTGGATTTTTAACATCTAAATTTTTAAGTCTTGAACCTGAACTTTTACCCTATACTACAATGGCATTTTCGTTAGGTCATATATTATTGGCTATTAAATTTTTATATATTTATTAAAATAAAGCATATAATTTTGGGAAATGAGATGGAGAATATAATTTTCATCCTTATTTCGCTTCATATTATAAAATATGGATTATTATTCTACGCTTACATTCCCCATTTTGTTGTCCTCGTTCTTACCTCTAACTCGATAATCTCCATAAAAATTTACTCTGTCAATATATATATGATTTTGTTAACAAGCATAAAATATATTTTTTAATCCCTACAAACGACACTATTTTCATGGTTAGTCATAAAATATTTTTTATGTCAGAAGTATGTTTATAGGATCCAAGAACAAAAACCAACCTCCTAAATAATTATAAAGTGAGTGACCGAACACTACGTCAAAATTGAGTTTTAAGGATGATCATTAACCATCATTGTAAGGATACCATGATGCATTAAAAAATGGAGCGACTGTCATCTATCCAAGTTTTATGGTAAATAAGAGTTTTCATGATGATTGGAATCATCATGGAAAACAAAAAAATAACCTCATCAAAAATTTGAAAAAAACATAATGATCGTTATAGAAAATATTTTCCATGATGTATGTTTAAACACGACTATCTTAGAAATCTAGGAATGACTACCATAGAAAGTTTCTAATAAAAAAGATAATTCATTTTACAGTGATGATTGTTTTATAATAACCATAAAAAAAGATTTTTTTTCTTTTAAGTAGTAATTCGATTTTGTTATTTCTCTACCAGCTTGCATGTATCACGAGAAATATAAATCATAAGCAATAACAATTCAACCACAAAATAAATCTCAATAATTAATAAGGCAAAATTAATCAATATTCTTGCTTCAAGTCACGACAAAAGAAGGCATAAATATCAATAAACTTATCATTTCCTACCTAACACTTTTAACATTAGGGAATTATAAACCATCTTATTTTGCTAAAACTTAGAATTACCCCTTTACATGAAACAATAAATATACTTAACATCTTTAGTATTATTTTGTGATAAAATCATCAAAAAAAGAAAATGATCAACTAAAAAATCCATGTGTACTTGAATTCACCTTTCTAACAAATTGAAGTTATTATGAGTGAGTTACTACTCTCATGCATGCTTTCAAACATCATGTCTTGACTTTCTAGGATATTTTTATGTTTAGGTTAATATGCTTTTGAAATAATTTTGGATGAACACAAGTAAAAAGAGTAAAAATAGGGCAATAATGACAACTCAAACAAGTCAGAATGAACTAGAATATAAAAAACTAGGAAATAGATGTTGTCATAACCCAAACATATTTCATGCAATGATGAGGTGCTTTTAGTTTGAATTTGGTTATTTTGGAAATTTAAAGCGCATCGTAGTGTAGAAATAAACATACCGCGATGAAATACTCTCAGGTTGCAATTGAGAATTTTATTTTGATGAGCGTCGTAACATAGATAAAGGCATGCCGTAACCCGAGTGTCCAACATGGCCAGATATCTTAATATGTGTATGAAACATGTTTTAGCTAAAACCTAACCTTATAACTGGTTCGTATGTTATGTGATATTTGACATGTTTATGCATGCTGCTAGCCTGGAAAAGAGCCTGTGGAGCACGCCATTATTGGTGTATTTACTGTAATTTTTTCTTGTATGGTTTATGTGAGTGTTGGTGATATTTGTGAACAAAATATCTAAATGTAATTTTGGTTTCTAGGTGTGTCTTTCATGAATACTCTTAAGATGTAGAGACTATCAAGCTCCAACAAACACATCTCATATATTTATATGTTCTTATGGGTGTTAAATTTCATATTAGACACATAGGAACATTTTTCATATAGGTCACTCGATTGATCGAGACATGACTAAATTGATCGAAATGAGTAGATCGATCGAGAATCGATCTATCTTAATTGAAAAGGCTCAAATTAATTTAAGCAAATCGATTTACTTATTTCAAAATTTATTTTTTATTACCATTAGATTAATCAAGGATTGGTTAGACCTATCGAACTTTTTGGTTCAATCGATCAAGCTTGACTTAGATCAATTGGGTGGCTAGGGTTACAACCTAAAATATTTATTTAAACGAGAAGCAATTTATGTAATAACTACTTATTGGATCTTCTCTAGGATACACATTTTCACTTGTGGTATTATACTAACTTTTCAAGTTCCAATTGTACGGGTTCGATTAACTCATATGACTTGAGCTCTTCGGAATCTTAAATTGGATTCAAACACCATTCTTGTAGAGAATATGATGAAAATAACGGCTTTTAAGTAGATTAATTAGGGGTATTACCTTGGTGGGTAGTTTGAGTCTTATTCTTGTAATTGGACCTTATTTTTCATAGTGCATACTTAAGTAGTCTGGTGGACCAGTGATTTTTTTCTTAAGTCATTGGTGTGGCTTAAGTTGTTTCCACATAAAAATCCTATATGTTAATCTTTGTATTTCTACGTTACTTTATTTACACACGATTATCTATCTGGCCATTCTTTGAATTTTTAAATTGTTATATTTCTACTGATTATCTTTTCACAATCTTCTTTAACTAACACGATCTAAAATTAAACAAATTTTGTTCTATTAATTGGTATCAAAGTAGGTCACTAGATATACTTAATATGCCTAGGACCTGTTATGGATTATTTTAGTGAAGGCGATAGCTTAGATGTTGAGGAAATTAAGACCTTTTTTTTAATATAATGTTAAAAAGTTTTCAAGAATTAATCTGTGAAGGTGCTACAGCCATAAAAAGGAATGTTGGTTTAAAAGCAAAAATATAAGAGTTAAATGAACAACTTGAAACATATATATGCTTTTCAAATAAATTATTGGAAGAAAATAATATTTTACAAGAACAAAATAATACTTTAAATTTGAGTATTGAAATTTGAAAGAAGCAAATAACAAGCTCGTTGCATATAAATTAAAATTGGTGCAAGAGCTTGAATAATCAAATGAATTTGTGAAGAAATTGACCATTGGATCTAAAAGTTTGAAAAAAAATTTAGATTATGAAAAGCCTGTTGGAAACAATAGATGACTAGACTATATAGATAAGGATTATATGCCATCATTTTCAAAAAACTTAAGTTTGTAAAACTCTCCAACATTTCTTCTTCATAAGTTACATATATAGCTTCAACATCAAAAAACTATATCTATAGGACTTTCTAACCCTACTCCTAATGTTACTTATTATACACAAAAAATAGTTGCACTTGTGATTGAAAAATCAGTTAAGTTTGTGTCAATTTGTCATCATTGTGGCAGGAAAGGTCATATTAAGCACAAGTATATAGTTTTGATGAACACTCCTAATTTAACAATACTTTTTATGCTTCACATAACAAGACTCATAACCATCATCCATATATGCATGTTTCATCTAGAATGAATGGAAATTATAATAATATGTTCAAAAATTATACTAGAAAGCATAAAGTTATTGGTTCAAAGAGGCATATAAAATTCAACACTTATAATTCTTGAACTAATTACCATCATCCTATCATGCATATTATATCTTCATTTAAGATGAATGTCAGATCCAAAGGCAAATCCAAGAATATACCAATGACAACTAAGATAGTTGATATCTAACCTAAAGATATAAACCATCATTTATTGCTCACCTAGGTACTTTTGTTTAAGTGCTTAATTGATTCTAGGTGAGCATCTTTAGTTTGTTTACTTGTTTTTATTTATTGATGTTTCTTTAGTTTCCAAAAAATAAAAAATGAGGGAATTAGACATGCTTTAACATTGACATAATCATTACATACTCTATTCATATTTATTTTGATTTGTTATACATTATACAAATAGATATTTTGATATGTACATTTACATATTTTTAGCATCTAGTGATCGATGTTAACATGAACCTACTCACATACTTGTGGACATATGTATGTCATACTTAAAGTTTATGATTGATTTTGTGAGATTCTAGGGAATGAGCTAACCTTAACTGCAAAGTTGTCTTTGAGATCTATCTTCACTTTCTAAAATGCTACTATAGAAAGACACTTAGTTTTAAAAGAGCTACCTATTGTGATGTGTGAAAGCTATCGTAGTGAATAGAGCATGCTACCTCATAACGAGTGTAAAAGTTATCATACTAGGTATATTGGTTTGTGTATATTTCCTTAAACTAACAATAATAATAAAGGAAAAAAGAAAAATACAAAATCCTTTGCATGTACAAAAAGAAAGAGCCACAGTTGGTTATACAAAAAGAAAATAAATAACCAATCCTTCACACACAAAAATAATACAAGAGGGGAATACAAAAAAAAAAATAGATTAAAATTCTCTATTGGTAAGTAAATGATATTTTTTGCAAGTATGAATTTAGTTATAATTTTTATGATATCCATCCTTTAAATCCTTCATAGCTAGTCCTAAATGAACTAATTAACATATTATTGAAATTTCAATTTTTATCTCACTTTTGGTGACTGTTGATATGTCAATATGTGTGTTAGTATGTTTGTGTAACTTGTATACATATATTTATGTTTTCATACTTTGAACAAAATTAATTTCATCATTTGTGTATACTGTTGTAATCATATTAAGCTAAGTTTACTACCCTCGATGTAAAAAATTATATATATATATATATATATATATATATATTAATTTTTAAATTTTTTGTTTCATTCTAATTTATTTAAAAGATTCGTAGAGCTTATAGAGAGTTTATTCATTTTTGAAAAAAATATTATTTTTAATCCCCTGTTTTGATTGTTATGTGCTTTTGATAATGTGTATTCTTCTTTTTAGTCATTAAATGAACTACTTTGTTACTCAACCTATTGTCATTGCTTCATAAGTATATTGTTTATTCATATGATGAAAAAGGGGAGAAAAAGTTGAAATATAAAATTTAGGGGGAATCAAAATTGAAAAATTTGATTTTTTTTTAACTATTACACATAGGGGAGTTATATTTTTAAATTATATACGATGATTACTCACACTCATGAATATTTTTCTCTTTTGATATTATTATATACAATGAACTAATAAACAATGAGTGTTTGGGGATGAGTTGTTTGGGTATTTATGTTTTTCAATTTTAGTGTAAACATTAGTTTTCAAGATTCAAGCGAAGATCATTTCACCGAATTATAGGATAGCACCACTATGTAAAAATATATTTTTTATATTAGCGTTATGCAGTGAGAAAGAGGTTTTATCTCACAAATATGCCAAATGGGAAGATTATAAGGTCTATATGAATGTTAGTGATATTTGTGAATAAAATATCTAAATGTAATTTTATTTTTAGGTGTCTTTCAAAAATACATGCAAGCTAAAGAAACTATCGAGCTCCAAGGAACACATCTCAAGTATATATTTATTATTATGCATGTTAGATTTAATATTAGACACATAGAAATTTTTTTCATATAGGTCACTCAATCATCGAGACATGACTAGATCGATCATGGTGAGTAGATCGATTGAGAATCGATCGAAAATCCATCTACTTTAATTTAAAAGTTGTTGAATTAATTTGAGTAGATCAATCTACTCGTTTCAAATTTTTTTTATTAGCACTAGATTGATTAAGATTGAGTATACATATTGAAATTTTTAGTTTGATCAATCGAGCTTGACTTAGAACGATCGAGTGGCTAGGATTTCAACTTATAATATTTATATAAATTTGAGCAAATTTATGAAATTACCACTTAGTCTATTCTTTAACGTGCTTCCTTGTTTTAAAATATGTCCTAAATTAAGCTAAAATATATGATAAGATATAGGCTAAATATAAGATAAGATATATACTAAAATATTAGATAAGATTTAGCCTAAATTATAGGCTAAATATTAGTCCGAGAGATAGCCTAAAATCTACTTTAAAAAGAGGTCTTCTTGGTTAATAAGTCTACTTTAAAAAAAGTTTTCTTTAAATAATAGTCTTCTTGATTAATGAGTATACTTTAAAATAATTCTTCTTTAAATGAGAATCTTCTTAATTAATGAGTATTACTAATCATATTTGTAATTGAAAACATATTTATCAATTACATAGGATTAAGGGTTTTAATTTTTCCTATAAATAAAACTCATTGCTCACTATTTTAATTAACCACACAAGAGTATTATTCTCTTCATCTTAATATTTCTTTTGAATTGCAAATATAAGATCATGATTATTTAGGCTTCTTTATTTTTGTTATTCTATTAAAAATTGATGGTTGTGTTCGATTGATTAATAAGCCTAATTGGTTTATGATGTCTTGGTCATATGTTCCTACACCTTCTTCTTTATCTTTGTTCTTGAATTATTCAATTAATTAATTATGTGTGTCATATCATAATTATTTTTTTGATTACTAATCTTTAAAGAAGCTATCTTTATTAAACTTGTGCTTTAATTGATTGTTTTAGTGTTGTTAGTCAATTTTGATTTATCAGATATATTTGTCAAATCATATACTTAGGATTGTTCATTATTGAATTCACTTTAGGTCACATATTTACATTTGTGGTATTGTGCTAACTTTTCAGGTGCCAGTTGTAAGGTTCGATTAACTCGTGTGACTCGAGTTCTTCAGAATATTGGTATGGATCTAAACATCTTTCTTGTAGAGACTATGATGAAAGTAACGACTTGTAAGTACATTACTTTGGGGCATTACCTTGGTGGGCAGTTTGAGTCCTAGACTTGAGGGCATTACCTTAGTAGGTAGTTTTAGTTTTAGTCTTGTAATGGGACCTTATTTTTTATAGTGGATAGTTAGCCTGTCAAGCATATTGGTGGGTTTCCTCTCAAGTTATCGGTGTGACCTAGCTTGTTTCCATCTAAAAATCTTGTGTGTCAATTTTTATATTTCTACATTACTTTATTTACACGCAATTGCATATCTGATCGTTCTGTGAATTTTATGTTATACTTCTATTGATTATCTTTTCCCAATTCTCTCTAGCTAACACGATCTATAACTAAATAATTTTTTCTATCACTTCCATCTTATAGCTAGTTGTTTTTGTTGTATGTTTAATTGATCATGTTGTTGTGTACTTTCACTGTGTAACTTGATTAATTCACATTTGTGAGGCCTGCTTGGTCAAATTGTTATAGAGCTCGCAAAAAGATTCCATTAGTTGGCATCTTCACCCCCCATCTATGTCCTAATTACCTATTTGAGTTGGAAGAACAATTGGCCTTAGTTAAATTGTTCCTAAGTTTGGGATTTTTCAATTACATTTTATACCCACAACTATTGGGTTTGTTGTAGATATGTCTTAGTTGCAATTATACTATGTATAGGTAACGATAAAAATTTGCCCAACCTTGAGCATGTTTTTATCATTACACATATGCTATGGGTATAATTATAATTTTATCATACCGAATGTTAGACATGTTTTTATCGTTACCCATATGTTGTAGGCATAATTATAACTAAATAAACATTTTAGTCATATTTGTATCTAATATTATAAGTTGTGGGCATAAAACATACTTAAACCTATATAAATTTAACACATTTAGGAGTATTTGGACTTTTTCTTCTTTATATTTTTTCATTTAATTCCATACTAATATAAAATTACTAAAATGATCATAAATATTTTGATTTTTAATAAGTAAGAATTCATAAATTTTAAAATCACAAAAAATCAATTATTTTAAAAGTATTTTGGTTTTTCCTTTTAGTTCCCCCACTAAAAGTTGATTAATACATATAATATATTATTTTAAACATTAAATGGATTGAGCTCTATTTTGTGTATAACTAATGTATACCACGGTGTGAAACTTTTGTATGCTGCGACGCTAGCCTTTATGATCCATATTTCTCTCATTTCATCCACTTATAAATATAACTCTAATCCTATTGTAAAAAGCAACCTTATCCTTATCGCTTATTCATCATCCCTTCTAGTTTTTCTTTTCTTATTTTAAAGTTATTCTTTCATTTGAGAGTTGAACAATTATAGTTTATGTAATAGTTTTAGTTCTAATTCAATAAATAGTGTGGTAATTCTATTTGGAAGTTTTTATAATAGAAACGATACTAAGATTATGTTGATGTATATTTAAATATATTATTTTCATTTATCTCTATGTTTTGTTTTACTTGCTATATGTTTAATTTATTGATTATTTATTAAAATATGCATGATTGTTTATAAATAATATGTGATGGTAGTAATTTTGTTACGCTTGTAAAATATTAAAGTAGATTAAATATTTTTTATAAAATGAATTAAGTTTTATTTCTTCATCAAGATTAAAATGATGTTTGTAAAATAAAAATATATTGATGAAGTATTTTTCATAATAAGCAAGAGCGCTAGATTTAAGATTTAATTATTTTGATCTAATTTAGAGTTAACTATTAGATGTTAGATGAAATATTTTGGATCTAATTTAAAGAACTATATTTCAAAGTTTTTATAAGAATTATTATTGAAAGATATATATTATGACATATTTTCATAGTAGTTTTAAAATTTGAATGTTAGTTTTTAGATGCTTAAATCTTAAACCCAACTTTAGACACATTCATTAGAATTTAAATTGTCATGCCCCATCTAAGGAGACAAATTAAATGTTTATTAATCTCTTAAAAAAGAATCAAAATATAATAATTAACTCAATTAGCAGGCCTCACCTAAAGATATTATTGGTTTACTATTAACAACGAGAATAATTCTTGCCATAAGATATTTTCATACAAAAAAGAGAGAACTAATAGCCTTAATTCATATTTTTAATAATTTAATTAATATTGAGTAAACATAATTAACTAGATAATATATCTCATAAATTATCATTAGTTTAGATCATAAACCAAAATAATCATGACCGAATATTTAGGTTTTTATTTTTGTATCTAAGAATTTGTTGAATTATTTAAAATTCACATGATTCTTCTTTAGACCGACCTTGAAAATATATTTATCATTTTCTATAAGTGATTTGTGCACTTGCGAACTATTTTATAAATTATACAAAACATATACACCTAACTTTGGTACATCAAGTTTTTGGTGTACTTGTTGATAAAATTGGCAATAACATTCAAAACTAGGATAGCCTTTACAAGTATAAAGTTTTTGGTGCTGTTACGAGAGAATAATATCGTTTTTAAATTTTTATTATGAAAAACTTAAAAACCTTTTGTATTGTGTATATTATGATTTTTTTTTTAAATCTTTGAATATTTAGGTTATCAATTAATTTTAAATATTTTAAATTTTAAATCTTCTTTAATTCTTATTAAAATTTTTTTTTGAATAAAAGTAAAATATTTTTTTACAAAAACATTAACTTTCTTTTCTTTTTCCTTTAAACAATTCCTTTTCTTTTATTTTAAAATTTTAATTTAATTTAATTTAATTTTACTTTATGTTTAAGTATTTTATAATAAATTGTTTCTTGAATAATTTATTTTATTTTACTAATATGTGTATCATTGTATCATTTTATTCTTTTAATTTCTACATGTTTAATATTTATATATATAAACATGTAATGTATTATAGACTTATATATTTATTTTATCTTTTTATTTGTATAATTTTCGGTGAATTTAATTTCTGTTTTAAAATGTTTATGCATGGTAGGAGGTCAATATAAAAATAATTTACATAGAACCAATAAACTATCAAAAAGACTCAACTATAAGGTCTTACAACTTTTTATAAAACAAATTTGTGAACCAAATTTTGACCCTTTATCTTAACTTTAATTATGGTAGAAAATTCACCACAATGAAGAAATTTGCAAGGCCAATAATTAGCATTGCAATTGCCTCAATCCAATTGGGTTAGATTGTTCGAAATTATGAATTGTGACACTTTCATTTTTCATGTTACCTTCAGTCCATGAACTACCTAACGAAGACTCATTGTCTTTTATTAGGGAATTTTAATCAAGAGTCGAAACATCCCCCTTGGTATACTCACCGTGAATCAACTTAAAATGAGGTATTTCCCTTGTACCCTAAAAGACAGGACCAAGTCATGGCTAATGTCATTTATCACTAATTCCCTTATGACATGGGAGGATGTTTATAACAAGTTTATGGGAAAATTCTATTCCCATCAAAAAACACGAGAGCTAAGAGCTAAGATTGCAAATTTCTCTAAGATGGAGAGAGATTTTTTCCATAAAGTATGCGATAAGTTCAAAGTTTTTCTCACCCAGTGCCCCCATCACAGTTATCCTTTGCGTCTTCAAAACCAATTTTTCTATGATGAATTAACACAATAGTGTCAATTCATCGTTGATAATGCTACTAGAGAAGCGATGGGAGAAAAAACTACCTTATAGACTTACAATTTCTTTAAAACGTTGGATTTTAATTCCTAACATAAGAGTTATCAAGTAAGAAGAGCCAGAGAGCAAACATGTTACGCTTTTTACAACACATGCCACAAAAAATAAGGAACAATGTGTTATGTTCATTAATCTGGGACATGGTTTTGAAACTTGTCCCTATTAAGGAAAAGCTAATTCTGGACCAAAGAGATTAATGTATTAACGAGGTACCAACCAAGATCAATGTGTGACCCCAATGCAAATACTTACAATCATGGTTAGAAGAATCATCTTAATTTCTCTTAGAGGTAGAACAACCCTCTATTTTCCCAAAGCTTAAATTCACAGGGCTATCAATTCCTCCAACAAATGCCCAAGAATACTCTGAATAAGCTAATTCTGGAAGATAGCTTGAATTCAATCATTCAAGTTGTAAAGATAACGAAGCACGAACTAATCAAAGGTTGGACTTTATATAAATTTTCATTAAGAAGATGAAAGTACATGTAAAATAGTTAAATGAGCACTTGTAGAAACAAGGCAAGGAATAGCTGCAAAGGTTAAAGAATCAACAAAACTCAATAAAGAGGGGATACTAGGTTTAAAAAATTAAAAACCCCAAAGCAATGTCTCACTAAAGATGATAAAAATTAGTCTTAGTTATAAGGTAACCCATTATTTTATTTTATTTTATTTAATTATTTTTATTTATAATTTTATTTTTATATACTTTGTGTGATTATTTTATTTTATGTGGTTATTTTTTGTGTTTGTTTTTATTAATATAAAAAGGGGAGAGTAAATGTTAAAACAAGTGAAAAAATAGATTTATACACACTACAACGTTCTTTGTTTTGTGTCATAGCATGAGATTAAATTAAAACATGCATACCGTGACATGAATATTAATGTGCCATTGCTCACATTGATTTTTTGGGCTGAAATACCTTTCTATGTGTGAATTTCTTCATTTTTCTCTCATTTTATTACACTTTTGACGCAAAACCTAACTTTCTCACCCACCAATTACTCCACTCCAGATACCCTCAAAAATCCAATCTTTTCTCAATAAATTTTCAAAACCTTTAACAAAAATCACTTTCCTTACAATTCCTTACTCATGCCATAAAGAAAATTTTCAAAATTTTCAAACAATATCAAGAAATCTTCATCTGCAAGAAGGGTGTTCTTCAATCCATAACAACACAAAGTAAGTATTCATAAATTTTTATAATTTAAGTCTTTAAATTAAATTCTCTTAAATTTATAGAATATTTGTGATTTTTAAAGAGTTCCAAAAGCCCTAATTAGGATAAAGAGGGATTAGGAAAAAAATGGTATAATCTATGTGGTTTTCTAGTTTTTTTGTGAATCTCTAAGTTTTTAAGATTTTAATATGGCACTACAAAGAAGTAGGAAAGGAAATAAGGTTTCCACTTTGGAAGAATATGATAGGTCTAAATTTTCTAGTTTTGAGGCAAAAGTTTGCCTTGAAAAGGTGACAGAATTGAATAAAGGACTTAGATGTGAGAGTATAATAGACATTAATACTGGACCTAAAGAGATTACGAATGTCATAGTAAGCTTTGGATGAAAAAAGTTTGTAAAATAACCAAAGGCTGCTATTGAATCCATTGTTTAGGAATTATGTGTGAATGTTCCCGACGTTGTTAAAAATCAAGTTTTAGTAAGGAATGTACTAGTTCCAATTGGACCTAATGATATAAATGATCACTATTATTTAGTGAATATTGAAGAAGGTGAGTATGAGCATTATTTAAAAAATGTGGATTATACTATAGTTTTAGAAACTTAGCTATACAATGTGCTGAATGGATTTATGCTGGTAATAAATATAAGGGTTTTGAAGTAAAGTATTTGGATAAAATTGCTTGTATTTGACAATACTTTATGGATCTCAAAGTATACTTAATTTAAGGATTTAAAGGAAAAATTTCTTCGACTTTATTCTTGCAATATAGCTAACTATGTTTCTAATAGCAATAAAGAAGATGTCAAAATAAAAATTAAATAAATAAATAAAAATTATGAAAAATAAAATAAAAATATTTTTCTAATGTTTATAATCACATGTAACGGTACCAAAAACTTAATCGATACAAGTTGTGTGCAATGAATATAAAAGTATACGTATTGCAACAAGTAATATAATGATAAGAGATAATGCATCTTTAACTTTATGAAAAATATTATCCATTACTTTGAAGAGATTAAAATTCTAGAACAAGCATTATTTTGTTTTTTTCCATGAAAAGATAAAGCATATAGAGACAAAGTTGGCTACGTTACAACACTCCATCCAAAATGAGCATAATTTGGAGAAATGGATCAATTGATAAGACAATTGGAGTAAGAAATTAGATAGCAGATGACATGGAGATAGAAATCTAGACAATAGATACCAAAAGAAACTCATAATACTAGATATTTCAATTTGCACACTTTGTTTAGGAAGATAAAACCCTCATGTAAAACATAGTTTGATTTTATTTTACTTATTATATTTGTCTTTCTCGATATAAGGTCGATTACAACATATTAGTAATATACATACGCATATAGTTAGGTATATTTTGTATGCTAGCATGCTTACAAACACCACGTGAATTGGTTGTCATAATGTGCATGATAGGTTGAGACTTGTGGTTTGTGGCGAGCGAGTCAACGTTGTCACTCTTATTTTTGGTTCGTTTTAGGTGTGGATATTTTGGAATTTACTCAACATTTTTCGAAATGAAAAATATTTTTAGCACCTTGCCATCAAACTCACCATCAGCATTGTTACCAAACTTGCCACTACCTTATCACTACCTTTGGTAAGGTGGTTGGAAAGGTATCTAGCAAAGTGCTCATTCGAGACTCTATAAATACCCCTTCCTTTCTCAACTATTTATCCATGTTTTTAGTGTCAAAACTTTGCCAAAATTCATATCAAAATTTATATTTATTTCTTAAACTATTTTGGATAGCTTACTTTTGAGTATGGGTCATCTATTGAGCTTGGTTGTCGGATTATTAGATGTGTTTGTATGTGGTTTTACTATATGTCTCCCATACATGATATGAAATTTGTAGTAGACTGTGTGTCCCTCATGGTTGTGAGAAATTACACTTCTTATTACTGATCAATGGTTACTAATCTTACCAAATTGGGTGGTGTTGGCCGCAGAGGATATTCAGGTTTGAGTGTTAAATTAGGACATTATGGAAGCAACAAGCAAGAATAGCAATAGGTAATTTGGAAAGTGGTCTCGACTGATGGAGGTGATAATGATTTTATTTCTTTCATAGTTGTAACTATTTCATTGTTTATTAGATTATTCTCTTCGAATGGTTTCCATAAGCAACCTAATGACATTACCACATAGATACAATTTTTGTGTGAGTTTACCTTTTTACATTTCTTGTTATGCATGATCCATTGTTGTGCTAGTACAATATAAGTTTAAGATATGTATGTCACAACATACCATAGCTTAAACTTTGATTAGAAAGTGTATATTGTTTTCCTACTTTTTATTGATTATATAATATCTGTTGTAAAAAGTTGTCTGCTTATCCGATATTATATTATGTGTGCTTTTTCTGCATTATCTTCTTAAGTGTTTACTTTTCTATTTGTATGAGTTAGGGTTGAGTCGTTAAGGAGTTTGTATCTTCTTACTCTAGTAGTGTACCATGTTATTGGCTTTTTCAATGTATATCATAGCAGATTTTTAGGCTTAATCACTCTAGTGTTGATTCTATTAATTTGCTTTTTGCACACACAATTTATCTCTAATGGACTTTGGGAGAAAGAGGTAATGTAGGTAGACTTCCATTCTTCAATGGTCTAAATTACGCCTATTGAAAATTGCCAATGAAGACCTTCTTGTGGTCTCAGTGAGATTGTGTGTGGTTCCTTGTTGAGAATGGCTAGACGTAACCAACCAAACCCTACTCGATAATACTATGATTCCAAATCAATGAAGGAATGGACTAAAGAATAATATAAGAAGTCTTAATGGAACAATAAGGGTCTATATGCTATCATCAAGGCTATGAAGCTTGATGAGTTTAGAAAGATTTAGAGTTGTACAATGTCAAAATAAGCTTGGGATATTCTTGAGACAACTTATGATGGCACATCTACCATTTATAAGTCCAAAATGCTAAAGTTATATAGAGACTTTGAGTTGTACATTATGTATTATGTAAGAAGATAAGACTTTTGATAAGTTTTATGCACGATTCTCAAACATTTTAAATTGTTCATATAACTTGGGTAGACCCATCAAGGAATAAAAATTGATAGAAAAGATCATTGTTAGTCTACCATATAGGTTTCATGCTAAAGTTATTGTACTTAAGGCAATGTACAAACCTAGTGAGCTCACAATGAATGAGCTAGTTGGTGGCCTATAAGTCTTCAAACTGCATCACATGTTGTCAAGGTAAGAATAAATTGCTTCTGTGTAGGGAAAGAGCTTAGCTCTTAAGACAACCAAGGGAAGTGATCCGAGCAAAGATTTAATGCCATAACTGATGGTAATGATGACTCTGATCTCAATGATGAAGAACTGGCTTTCCTTGCCTAGAGATTAACCATATTCTTTATAAAGAAAAAAACCATCTTCTATGAGTACTAGAAGAGATATTTCAAGCTCTAAATCCTCAAATCCACAAGAGCTTATGAAGACTCAGATAATGAATCTGAGAAGCCTAGTAAAGGCCACTTAAACAAGATCAAATACTTTAAAAGTAGAAAACCAAGATACATTGCTATCAATTATTTTTAGAAACAAAAACTTATGAACAAGTATGCTCTCAAAACTAAGGTTACTATTTTAGACAGTACCAATAGTGATAATGAAGATGACACTAATTTTCTCACCTTTATTTCTTAAAGTAGTGTCGTTGATCCTCTAACTATTGCCTCAGATGTTCAAGAGTTTACAATTGATGATGACGAAGATGAGCAAGAGTAATTGCTTGATTCCTACAATGCTCTATTGTCGGAGCATATTAAGTTTGAAAAATCTAAGAATAAAGCTATGGAAAGCCTTGATGAAAAAGAACGCGAGAATAGTACATTGAAGAAAACTCTAGAAGAAAAGAAGTCCTTGATTGATGGTCAACAACTTGATCTCATAAGTAAATGTGAGGTCATTTAAAATCGATATAATGACTTGATTGAAAAGTTTAATGCAAATCATAACAAAGTGAAGAAGCATGAGGAACAATTGAAAGTTCCTACTTTACGTAAAGCTACTTAGCCTTTTGTCAATCTTGAACTCACTCATGAAAAAAAGAATGAATTTCAATAGTTCAAAAGGTAGATTATTATCCTTGAAAGCACAAATGAATATCTGGCTTACTCACTTACGAAAAAGGAAGTTGAGATTGAACAACTGCACAAGAAATTCAAAATTCTTAATTATTTCTTTACTTACCTTGAATCATTCCTTAAGGAAAATAAAGAGTTGATTAATACTTTTATGGATAAACTAAGTGTTAATGAGAAATAATTGACCCTTTCTACCACTATGGTCAACAATATGATGACTGGTTTCAAGAATTTAAATGAATTCCTTAGCAGTGTAGTGATGTTTGGTAACAAACATGACATTGGTTACAATGAAAGAATTTCAACATGTTAAGTGGGTTCTACTAAGTTTGTTAAAACTTCTAATCAAAAAATAATGTAGAAGTTTACTACCACCCATCTGAGAAGTGCTAAGTCTATTGTGTTTCCTCAGTTGGATTCTTCTAACAAGTTGAACCCTTCACCTAAGACTAGCTCTTTCCATCACTCTAGTGGTAGTCTACTACCTCTACCTATTATCATTCCTACTTGTCACAACTATGGTGAACTTAAGCATTTGAGACCATACTACTTGAAATAGACTACTCATCCTCACGTGAAAGTCAATGTGAGAACTTCTTCCTCATCTTCTTAATGTACTACTTCTCGGAGTCAAAGACCCAAATTCCCCAACTTTAATATTCGTGTTTGTTATCTGTGTGACACTACTAGCCCCCTTATTAGGCAGTGTCCTAGATATGTGAGAAGTATTACTCGGAGCTCTATATCTATTTCACCCCTATCTCTTATGACAAGATGTAGTAATTGTGGCTCATCTAAGCATCTCTAAGCAGGTTGTATTATGCACTTGGGACATAATGTGGAAAGAAATAAGTCAACTTCTAAAAGTTTGCTTTGTCCAATCTATATAGGTAACTAGATAGGATTTTTAAGAAATAATAAACAAACAAACCTCGAGTACTATATACTTCACATACTCACACAACACAAAGATTATTTCCTGAATTATTTGCCCCTTACAAATACTTTAAATGGAGGGATGTTGATTGATCACTATTTTAGGATGATCGGTATAGGGTTGAACTATTCATTTTTTTTATCTCTTATGCTTATAGTTGTTCTTTGTGTGACTTTTGTATTAACTTGTTTACCTTTATTGCTTTAATAAAAATAAAAAATATTGTGATTGTCGTGTTGGCATTCTCTTTTTCTCCTTTCTTTTTCTTTCCAAAATATTCCTGCAAGTTTCTCTGTCCAATTATTTTTTATATATGAAATCAATATTTTAAAGGGAACAATGTTGTTTTATGTTTGAGATGCTTTTGACTTAGATTAAAGTGTAGCTATTTTGACTTATGCATTCCTTGTGCATTTTTATGTCTAAATTCATATGATTGAATTTGAGGAAAAAAAAACTTTACCTTACCATATCATAACTATGTGAATTTTTATTGATATTTTGAGAATTTTTGTGGATTTCTTGCTTAGATAATTTGTATGAATTTAACAAGCTCTAGAATTCACTTTAATGTCTCTTGAGGTGAAATTCAAGGTACTACTTAGATAGAAAGAATATTTAGGCTTTTCTTGAATCATTTGAACCTTTTTAGCCACCAATGTTTATTTGTCCTTAGTTTTCCCTTTTGAGTCATTATGTTATCACTTCATTTCCTTGCACCTACTGGCTTAGCTCAAATGATGAATCCTACTTATCTTCCACACTCTTAATTGAGACACAATTATGTTATTGGTTGGGTTTATATTATTAGGGAATGCTTATTTTTTCTTTGTTTAAAAACTTAAAAAAAAGAGGAAAGGGAATAAAAGAAGGAAAATGAAAAAAATAAGGGTACGAGTGAATAAAAATGAAGTAAAGGAAATAGAACCTAAGTTTGGGATTATTAGTGTTTGAGAATTCTGAAGTAAAAGAAAAGAACCTAAAATTGAATGTTTACTGCTTATGGTTATGAGATCATTGCTTAAAGTGTAGGTTTTGGTCCTCTAATATTATAAATGTCTCTTCTTACCTACTCAAACCTTAGCCCATTGTTACTAGCTTTGAAAGACCTTTTGATTTTATCTAGGTTGGCACTTATATTAGTGAAGATAGAGAGTAAATGTGGACTTATGAAGTTTGATACAATTTGAGTCTATACTTCTATTTGCTTGATTTGCATAAGCATATCTTGATGACATATAGAGTAAATAAGTTTAGTATATCACATATAATGCATGTTATTGAAAAATTTATTCATATACTTATATGAATGAATTTTGGATTAATGGCCATATGGATACTAATGTTGAGTGTATTGTTTAATATAAAGATCCTCTAGTTCTTTGAACTTGCTTAGTTTCCTTCCCTTTTTCTGTATTATATATTTTATACTATGTGTAAAAGCTTATGGTTTTTGGAAGTTTTGAGAGTATAATGCATAACATATTTATTGCATCACATGCATGCTTTTAGGGAAAGATTGTGTAAAATGCATGTTGACATGTGGAGTGCCATGTTTGTTTTGCATCCTTGTTATTTGTAATGTTTATGAGTTTATGTTATGTTTATATGTTGTGATGCTTCCTTTCTCTTGACATCTCTTGGTATAAACCTTGCATAAATAAGACTATTTGGATAACATGTTGCATGTATAGTTTGCATTCTCCTATTTCATATGTTTTCCTATGTGTTTACCTTATTCTCTATTATAGTGAGTTATTGCAGACTTCTCACATGTCGTTCATAGCCTGGTACTTTTGTTTGGATTGCACGATATATGTTTTATTTAGTAGATTAGGATGTGATGAGTGTTCAAAAAGCACTAAAATAACCATGATTTTATTCACATTAATTGATTAAAAATATATATTTATATGTTTTATCATATATTTATATAAATTTTTCTTTTTCGGAATCACAGGTATTTTTATTGTTTTTCAGGTATTTTAGCTTAAAAATGCAACTTAAAGACTCAAAGAGGAATACTGGAAGCAATGCATCACAAATATATTAATAAATAAATGAGGAAAGGTCAACAAATATGGAAAAATTGGACAAAATGGGTCGAAAAGGTCAAAAATGTCAAAAAGGAAAAAATCGCGCCCGGAGCAGCCTACCCCGCGCGCCGACGCCATTTCGCCTCATTTTTCACGTGCAGCCGCCCCCATGACGTCATACTGACGTCATCAATGACCTCACCATTTGCACTACGCGTTTTCACCATTTTTTAACATTTTTGCACCCACTTTTTCTCTCCATCCTCACCTATAAATACCCCCCTTCTCTTCACTTCATACACACCTCAAAACACACTTCTCTCTTCTTTCTTTCTCTCCATTTCTTAGTTTTTAGGTTTTTTAGTTTTTCTTATGTTTTAGCTAGTTTCTCTTAATTTTAGAGTTCTTCCCTTTTTGGGAAGAACTAGTTATGTTTTTGTAATTTATTAGCTTTTTGATTCAATAAATGGGAGTGCAAATTCCGTTTGGAGGTTTTCCAACTACGGGAATAGCATCGAAGTACTGTAAGGATTTTATTTTCTTTGCAGTTATTTTTTATGCTTATTTCTTACATGTTATATTTAATTTGTCTGTGATTAAATTTAACTCTTTGTTGTTGTAAAAATGATATAATAATAACGTTGTTATGTTTCATAAATATTAAATAGGTAAAAATCTCTAAACTAAATTGAGTTTATTTTTATTCAAGACTTTATATTAAGAATGTTAGATAGAAACATATTATTTTTCATTACAAACTTAAATCGAAAATTAGATTTTAAGGTTTAGTTATCCTGGATTCGATTTAGAGTAGTGCTCTTTTATTTGTTGGTACAATCGCCTCAGATAGTTAGAGTGAATCTCTATTTCAAAATTTTTTATAAGAATTATTATCTGAAAATGTATTGACAACACGTTTTTAGTAGTGGTTTTAAAACTTGAAAGTTAGTACTCGGATAACTAAATTCTTAGGTTTAATTTGGACACCTTGAATAAAGTTTAAACTGTCTAACCCCACCAAAGGTGGCATTTAAATGGTTCATTTTCAATCTCTTAGAAAAAGGAATTAATTTAATTAACCAAATTAGTTATCAACCCTACCCATAGGTGTTAATTGATTTGTTTAGTTAACAAAGAATATCTAACCCCACCAAATGTGGTATTCATACAAAAAAGGGAGAATCAATAAATATCAATTCATATCTGTAATAACCTAAATAATACGAACAAGCATAATTAACTTAGTTATTATATCCATAAATACTCCACTATTATAAATGATAAAATTTGCATAAATATTTATTGAATCTATGTTTATTTTTATGTTAGTATATTAAAAACACAAAACCCAAAATATCGTGACAGGATGTTTAGGATTTAATTTCGTTTTTAAAAGTTTGAATAATAAATTAAAAACCACATACATTCCTTCCTTAGATCGACCTTGGGAGTATACTTATCATTTTCTACGAAATGATTCGTGCACTTGCGAGAGTTTTATAAATATAAAACCAAAGTATTGGCAGAATCGACGATGCCGATTTTCGTTCATCAGGATGTCTTTCCATACATATATGTATAATATGAGATGATGTTACAAGATTGAATGTACCTAAGTGTTGTTAGGGAAAAATAGTTGAATCACTATGAGTATGTCAATTTGGAAAATAGTTGAACTTATAGTCTAGAGATTCATTGACATATTTATGTGGCTTTGGTGTTTAACTATTCGTCTTATTGATGTATTCTATACACATTACAAAGCTCCTTATGCCTTCCCATAACACCTATGGATGTATAGCTCCATAGTATGTATCGCATTAGAGAAATATTTTTGTTTGCACTTCTCTTAAATTATATGTGCATTCAGTTTGTAGATTATTGCATGTTTTTACCTTGCTATTAACTCTATGTTATTCTTTGTCTTTTTTGCTTGACTGTATGTGTTGCTTCATTTTATGTTTGCTCTAATAGTCTCTAGTGTATTGCATGAGTTTTAGGATTATTGCATTTTTGTTTAACTTCTCACCTTCATATAGGTATTTAGTATGTTGCATACTATATGTGTGCTTATTTTGACTTTCTATGCCAAAAGGGGGAGAAATATGCACAACTTGTGTTTATCTTTGCATTGCATTTATTTGTTAACATGCTAATTGTTGCATGGGATGGTGAATGTAGTTTGCACTATATCATGATTGTCTAATATGCATACACTTAGATAGAATGTTGCATATATTCAGGGGGAGTCTGCATACCTGTGTTTCATGTAGATTGTGTTTTTTTTTGTACTACATGTTGACTATGCTTAGATTATCAATGTGTACGTGTGTAGAGGTAATATGATAGTATTTGATAGGCTACATATTGTTTCTGCATGATATGTTCATAAAGTATGTGTTTGTTTTGTATGTGCAGGTCATAGGTGTAGATTGAAGTCTTTAAGCTTCGTATGTGCTTTGTACAATGGTGTTGAGACCCATGTTTTAGAGCGATAGAGTAGATGAGCTGTTATATGAAGATGTATGGAACGCACAAGTTGGATTCACTTGATTTAGGTGTGTTTCTCTAGTTTGGGTATGCATTGATGTTTTTTTCATGGGAATAAACATCTTTAAGTCATCTCCATGGTCATCTCATGACATATGTGAGTATGTATTTAGCTATGCAATATTTTGACATGGAAATTCAAAGGGGGAGAATGTAAGTCCCGTTGTACTATGTATTTGTGTATTGGTTCACTGTGTACAAAAACGGCATTTGTTTATTTTACTTAATATATATATCTTCCTCTGTATGAGATTATTTATAATGGATCTGTAATACACACGCATATAGTTAGGTACACATTAAATGCAAGCATATTTACACACACCACAAGAGTTGGTTGTCGTAGTGTGCATGCTAGGTTGATAGTTATGTGCACCCTCACTCGTTGATGTTGTTGCTTGTACTTTTTGGTTTAGTTTAGGGTATCGATATTTGTGAAATTTGCTTGTCATTTTTAGAAACAAAAAAAATATCTTTTTTAGCACCTCACCATGAATCTCACCATGACTCTCACCACCATCTTTACCAAGATGGTTGGCGAAATGGCTATCGAGGTAGTTAGGGAAGTAGTATCCAAGAATCTATAAATACCCTCACCTCCCTCAACTCTTTACCCATGTTTTTAGTGCCTAAACTCTTCCAAAATTCATACCAAGATTTATATCTATTTCTTAAATTATTTTGGAGAGCTTACTTTTGACTGTGGGTCGTCTATTGAGCTTAGTTATCAAATCGTCAATTGTTTACGTACATGGTTTGATTGTGTGTCTCTCATACATGATTTGAAATTTGTAGTGAATTGTGTGTCCCTAAAGGTTGTGAGTAGTTACACTTCTTGTTACTAATCAGTGGTTACAAATCTCACTATATTGGATGGTGTTGATTGTGGAGAAGTTATTGCAAAAGTAGCTAGCAATAGCAACTATATGTAGTTAGGAAAGAGGTCCCAACTGATAGAGCTAATAGTGATTTTATTTCTTTTAGACTTGTCACTGTTTTATTGTTTAGTTGATTGTTTGCTGCTTAGTGGTTACCTTAAGCAACCCGAAGACATTACCATATAGATACGGTCTCTATATGAGTTTACCTCATTACATTTCTTGTAAGTATGATCCATTGTTGTTCTAGTACAATTTGAATTTAAGGTGTGTATGTTACAACACATTTTAATTTAAACTCTGATTAGAAAACATTTATTATTTTTTTTATTTTCTATTGATAATATAGTATATGTTGTGAAAAGTTATTTTCTTATATGATATTGTATTATGTGTATTTCTACTACATTATCTGTTTAAGTGTTTACTATTATATTTGTGTGGGTTAGGGTTGAGTCATTAAGAAGTCTGTATCTCCTTATTCTGGTAGCGTATCAAGTCATGGATTATTTCAATTTGTATCAAAGTAAGGCATCTCGTTAAAAGATAGGAATGCAATTGATAATCACATTGTGCATTATTTTACAAATATATTTCAATCTCGAAATCCATAGGAATTCTCACTTTTGGATAAACTATTCTCACCATGCATTAGTAGTTAAGAAAATGTGAATTTATGTCAAGTGCCAAATCCAAATGAAATAAAAAAAGGCTTTATGGAGCATTCAAAGCCTGAAAGAACTTGCACATGATGGTATGTCAGCATTATATTATAAAAAACATTAAAGCATTGTACGATTTGACATAGTAAATCATGTTAAAGAATTCTTTACTTCAGATTACATAAACCTAAAAATCATCTCTACAATGATTGTATTTTTGCACAAAATTGATCGTCATATTTCTATAGTTCATTATTGGCCAATAAATCTTTACAATGTTTCATATATGGTAATTTCAAAAATTATATTAGGAAGGTTAAGGCCTTTACTAGATAAATTCATATCACCCTTACAAAATACTTTTGTTGGGATAATAGATAACACTATTTTATCTCAAGAAGTGATAAATACTATGAAAAGAAGAAGAAAGGAATTAGGTCCTTATTGGGAATAAAAATTGAAATGGATAAAATTTATGATAAAATGGAATGAATTCTACAAGTATCGAAGAAGTTGGGATGTTCTTAGAAATTCTATCATCTAATCGAACAACATCTCTCCATGGTGAATTATTCTATTATATTGAATTGATTAAGATTTGGGTATATACAACCAATAGAGGTGTTAGGCAAGGGGGTCCAATCTCCCCTTATTTATTCATCATTGGAACTAAGACATTTTCAAGAATGATTGTCAAAGTAGAAGCACAATATCTATTGCATGATAATAAAATTTCTAGAAATTCATTGGCCATAAGCCACTTATTTTATGTAGATTATGTATTGTTATTCAGTCAAGAAAATTGATAAGAGGTGGAGCATTTGATGGAGTTGACTCAACAATACAATAATATGTCTAGACAAGCACCAAACTTAAACAAACCTAGCATTTTTTCTTTGCTAATGACGATAAAGCATTGAAGGGGAACCTGTTAATTTAAGAGGGCATGCAAATTTCATAAAGTAATGTGACTTCTCTTGCAAATCCCTTTTTCATTCAAAGAAATAAAGTTAGGAACTTTCAACATATCGTGGATAGAATAACTATTATAACTGAGGAATTGCAAGCTAAATTTTTGCCAAGTGATAGAAAGAAAACTTATCAAGTTAGTAGTACAATCAATTCCAATGTCTATAATGAGCTCATTTAATGTTCTTGAAACTATTTGTAAAAAGGTCGACTTTCTGATCAAAATATTGTAGTATAATTCAAACAATTTTCAAACAAATGTATATTTGACACTGAAAAAGTTGGAAGGATATATAAACCTAAGGAATATAAAGGTTTAGGTTTTAAATCCTTCAAACAGATGAATATAACACTACTTTCAAAGGTAGGTTGGAATTTAACAACAAACACAAATAAATTATGGATGATAATGCTTAATAGTAAGTGTTGTATCAATAGGAATTTTCTAGATGTTGTTCCTAAAACAAGTGATTCTTTTGTTTGAAAATGTATATATATTACCTTACTAATACTAAAGAAGGGAGTTTGCTACCAAATTGGGAGGATCATTGGATACCATACATCAAGGACCAAAAACAAGTGAGGAATAATAATGGTAATGTTAATGGGATGTATCCAATGTATTTGAATTGGTTATGGATAGAATTGGACACTATTACATAACCTTTTTGATTGTACAATAACAATGCAAGTAGTAGATTTAGAAGTTGAAGTGCTATTCTAAATGAAAAACTGTTATAGTCTTTCAATAAATTGGGGAGTTTTTATGTTAGCTCAAATTACAAACTAGTGGTGTTGGATAATGAGGAATATGGTGAAGGGTTCTTATGAAAACTACTTTTGAAAGCTAAAATTCATGAGAGGCATGAAGTCTTTCTTTGGAAAATAATAACTAATGCCTTACTAGTAAAAGTGAGGATTAAGAGGTTATGTCATGATATAGATGACTTGTGATTGTTTTGCAATAATGAAAGTGAATCATTTTTCTCATCTTGTTATGCACTTGCGGAAGCGAAGTTCAAGTCCAATTTGATTACATAAATAAATAATTATACGTAACAACAAAATAATAAGAAATGAGAAAATAAATGGCATACAATGATTTAAGTGGTTCAACTTTTCAATATGAAAAGTCTACTCTACTAACGACAACACACCGAAAAAAATCCACTAATAATCAAATGGAGATACAAACACCAATCTTCAAAGAGCTTCATGTAATATACTAAGAAAACCTAAATACACTGATGAGCAGAATCGGGATTGCCAAAAACTTTGATGCCATCCCCGCAACGGAGTCATCCCTGGCAACGGTGCCAAAAACTTGATTTGAACTAAAACCGCATCGATCCTCGCTAATACTTTGGTTTTATATTTATAAAACTCTCATAAGTGTAACGAATTATTTCGTATAAAATGATAAGTATACTCCCAAGGTCGATCTAAGGAAGGAATGTACGTGGGTTTTTAATTTATTATTCAAACTTTTAAAAACGAAATTAAATCCTAAACATCCTGTCACGATATTTTTGCTTCTTGTTTTTAATATACTAACATAAAAATAAACATAGATTCAATAAATATTTATGCAAATTTTATCATTTATAATAAATGAGTATTTATGGATATAATAACTAAGTTAATTACGCTTGTTCGTATTATTTAGGTTATTAAAGATATGAATTGATATTTATTGATTCTCCCTTTTTGTATTTAATACCACATTTGGCGGGTTAGCTATTCTTTGCTAACTAAACAAATAAAATAACACCTACGGGTAGGGTTGACAACTAATTTGGTTAATTAAAGTAATTCCTTTTTCTAAGAGATTGAAAATGAACCATTTAAATGCCACCTTTAAGGGTTAGACAACGATTTAAACTTTATTCAAGGTGTCCAAATTAAACCTAAGAATTTAGTTATCCGAGTACTAACTTTCAAGTTTTAAAACCACTACTAAAAACGTGTTGTCAATACATTTTCAGATAATAATTCTTATAAAAATTTTGAAATAGAGCTTCACTCTAACTACCTAAGGCGATTGTACTAACAAATAAAAGAGCACTACTTCTAAATCGACGATAACTAAACCTTAAAATCTAATTTTCAGATTTAAGTTTGTAATGAAAAATAATATATTTCTCTCTAACATTCTTAATATAAAATCTTGAATAAAAAATAAAATCAATTCATTTTAGAGATTTTTACCTATTTAATATTTCTCGCAGCATAACAACGTTATTATTATATCATTTTTACAAATTACTAGCACGCTTAAATTTAATCACATAAATTAAATATAACATGTAAGAATAAAGCATAAAAAATAACTACAAAGAAAATAAAATCCTTATAGTACTGATGCCATTTTTGCCATAGAAAACCTCCAAACGGAATTTGCACTCCCATTTATTGAATCAAAAAAGCTAATAAATTACAAAAACATAACTAGTTCTTCCCAAAAAGGGAAGAACTCTAAAATTAAGAGAAACTAGCTAAAACATAAGAAAACTAAAAAACCTAAAAACTAAGAAACGAGAGAAAGAAAGAAGAGAGAAGTGTGTTTTGAGGTGTGTATGAAGTTGAAGAGAAGGGTATTTATAGGTGAGGATGGAGAGAAAAGTGGGTGAAAAAATGGTGAAAACGCCAGAAGGCAAATGGCGAGGTTACCGATGACGTCAAGATGACGTCATTGGGGATGGCCGCACGTGAAAAACGGGCGAAATGGTGTCGGGCGTACAAGGAAGGTACGCAGAGCCGCGGGCGCGCGGATCTGGAGAAAGCCAAGCGCCGGCTCTACAGTCGAGCCGCGCGTACATGTCAAGCGCCCTGCTCCGGGCGCGATTTTCTCCTTTTTGACATTTTTGACCCATTTTGTCTAATTTTTCCATATTTATTAACCTTTCCCCATTTATTTATTAATATATTTGTGATGTATTGCTTACAGTATTCCTTTTTGAGTCTTTAAATGACATTTTTAAGCGAAAATACCTGAAAAACAATAAAAATACCCGTGATTCCGAAAAAGACAAATTTATATAAATATATGATAAAACATATATATATATATATATTTAATCAATTAATGTGCATAAAATCATGGTAATTTTAGTGCTTTTTGAGCACTCATCATACACCCACAAATATAACTCCCTCTAATTTATAGGTAATATATAGTAAGATAAATTAAAAAACTTGCTATTAAATCAAATATTACTATGGCCATGACAAAGGCAGATTGGATAACACTGATGGCTTCAAAGAGAGGTAGACTAGTGGTTTGGGCTAGTGTGTTTTGCTAGTTTTTTAGCTTCTATGGCTACTGGTAGTTATATATATATGTGTGTGTGTGTGTGTATGTGTGTGTGTGTGTGTGATGATGCATGGGTTTATTTAATATATGGGTTTTTGGGTTTGACTTGTTTTGGGCCAATTTAACATATCTCTATCTTGGCTAAAAAAAACAAGTTCTTCAAATATTAAATTTTTTGGATTACCAAATAACCATCGTCCAAAGCCCTGAAGGGTGATCATCTACTGCAAACACCAATCAAGTCCAAGCAATACTTGAACTTGTTAAATGGAATTGGTTTGGTTAACATATTAGTTGGATTTTCTATAGTGACTATTTTATTGAAAATAATAGCACTCTAAGATACAATGTTATGAACAAAGTGATATCTGACATCAATATCTTTGATTCTTTCATGATACATTGTATTCTTTGTCAAGTGTATTACACTTTGACTATCACAAAATACAATAGAAGTATCTTGTTGTAAACCCAAATCACAAACTAAAACTCTAAGCCAAATGACTTCTTTCACTGCTTCTGCTCATGCCATATAATTTGTCTCTATCATAGACAAAGCAACTATAGATTATAAAGTAGTCTTCCAACTAATGGCACATTGAGTAAGAGTGAAGACATAACCAGTCAGAGATCTTCTTCTATCCAAATCACCAGTATAATCAGAGTCCACATAACCAATAACACTGCAACTAGTATTAGAACTTTCATCATATACCAATCCAAAATTAGACGTGCCTCTAAAATACCGAAGTATCCATTTCACTGCTTACCAATGACCCTTACAAGGATTACCTATATATCTGCTGACAATACTAACTGTATGTGAAATTTTAGGATGAGTACCAACCATAGCATAAATCAAATTAGCAATGACACTAGCATATGGAACTTGAGACATGTACTGCTTTTCTTCTTTTGATTGTGGTGACAAATCCAAATAAAGTTTGAAATGTGCAACTAACGGCGTACTTACAAGTTTATACTCTTTCATACCAAAGCATTCAAGAAATTTTTCAATATAACTTTTTTGAGTCGAATAAAACTTGCCCACTTGTCTATCCCTGTAAATTTTCATGCCCAAGATTTTCTTCGCTACACTCAAATCTTTCATCTCAAACTCACTACTAAGTTGAGATTTTAATTTCTAAATCTTAGACTTATTCTTAAAAGTAATAAACATATCATCAATATAAAGCAACAAATAGACAGATGGACCATCATGGAATCTTTTATGATAAACATAACTATCATAAGCACTCCTAGAGTAACCATGATCAATCATAAAAGAATCAAACCACTTATACCACTCCCTAGGGGATTGCTTCAACCCATATAAAGACTTTTTCAATAAACAAACATGATCTTCCTTACCTGGAACAATAAATCCCTTTGGTTGATGCATATATATTTGTTCCTCAAGCTCACCATGTAAGAAAGCTATCTTGACATCAAGTTGTTTTAATTCCATGTCAAACAATGCAACCATAGTAAGCAACACACGAATAGAGCTATGTTTCACAACAGGTGAAAATGCTTCATTAAAGTCAATACCTTTTGTGACAATAACCCTTTGCAACAACACTTACCTTGAACCTAGCTGTTTCAACCTCAGGTATACCTTCCTTTTTCTTGAAGACCCATTTGTTTCCAACAATATTCTAGCCCTTAAGCGGTTTCACCAATTCCCAAGTATGATTCTTATGAAGTGATTCAATCTCTTCATTCATAGCAACCAGCCACTAAATAGACTCATCACAAGTGACAACTTCATGATAACTAGAAGGTTCATGCACCTCAATAGACTTTACCATAAATAATGTAAAATAAACTAAGTCTGCATCTACGTATCTCTAAGGGCATCGATTCTCTCTTAATCCTTTACCTATAGCGATACTATATGGTTGCTCATCTATCTTATCCACAAATGGTTTATCTGAAGTGCCCTCTTACACTTGACTATGAGCTCATATCTCAAGCTCTACCTACTCACTAATGCAGTGGTCTTTACCTGTAATAATAGACTCCTTTTTCTTTTCCAACATGGAAAACTCATCAAGCTTAACATCTCTACTAATCAAAAATTTAGGTGACTTGGGTTCAACACACCATAATCTATAACCCTTCACCCCAGAAGGATACCCAAAAAATATGCATTTCAATGCTCTAGGCTCAAGTTTACCATCATTCACATGAGCATAAGCAAGACAACCAAAGACATTCAAATTAGAGTAATTAGAAAGAGTACCAAAGAATACCTCAAATAGAGTCTTTAACTCAATTGCAGTTAATGGAGACCGATTCACCAAATAACAGACATAGTTACAAGCTTCAGCCCAAAAATATTATTAAAATCAGCTTGAAAGAGCATACAATGAGCTCTTTCTAAGAGAGTCCTATTCATGTGTTTTGATACTCCATTTTGCTGTGGTGTATGATGCACATTGCGATGTCTCATTATGCCATTTCTTTCACATAACTCATTAAACTAACTTTCAAAAAATTCCAAATCATTATCAGTTCTCAAATGCTTATTTTCTATACAAGCCTTGAATTTTACAAATTTTGAGAATGCATCATTCTTGTTCTTTAGAAAATACACTCAAATATGACGGGAGAAGTCATCAATAAAAGTCAACATATATCGGGCACCACCCTTAGACACAACAAGAAAGGGACCTCAAAGATCTGAATGAATATAATTAATAATACCTTTCGTTTTATGGATGATTGTATTGAATTTGACCCTACAATGCTTTCTATAGAAACAATGCTTACAGAAATCAAGCTTTCCAATTTTTTTACCACAAAGCAAATCCCGTTTGCTCAAAATAGACATCCCCTACCTCACTCATATGCCCTAGCCACATATGCCATAATCGAGTAGTATCTGAATCTTGATCTGATGAAGACGAAATTGAAACATTACCAATAACAGTGCTACCCTGAAGCATATAGAGGCCACGCGACAATTGCCCTTTAATAACAATGGGAGCACCCTTACTAACTCTTAAGACTCTACCTTTAGCTACATACTTGTAACCTTGTGAATCAAGAGTACCCAAAGATATCAAGTTTTTTTTCAAATCTGAAACATGACGAACATCTTTCAAAGTCTTAACAATAGCATCATGCATCTTAATACGGATAGTACCAATACCAACAAACTTATAGGACATATTATTTTCCATCAAGACAACACCTTCATCAATAGACTGATAAGAAGCAAACCAATCTCTATTAGGGCACATATGGTAATGCGACCCGAATCAAGAATCCAAACATCTCTAAGAGAATCAATAGATATTGATAAAACATTTTCACCATCAGAACCAGAACTATCTGCTACAATAGCAACATCTTTAGTAACAGAAGACATTGTGACAAATTTTTCCTTACCTTTGAGTTTCAGGAAATTTATTTTCCATTGCCCTTCCTAACGACAATAGTTACATTTATCTTTTCTTTTTCTAGATTTGGATCTAGACTTACCTCTATTATTGCTTGTGTCTTTTTCTTGATTTCTAATTCTGACAAATAAACCACTACTATTATCATTATTGTTTGTAAATAACTTTTTCTTCAACTCTCTAGAATTTAAAGTTGGGTTTATTTAATACATGGGTTTTTGGGTTTGAATTGTTTTAACACATCACATTTAAAGATTCCCTTTTTCTTCCCACGATATGGAGACGTTTGAGGGTGGCATTTATTTATCAAACTTTGTTTCTGATAATTTGTTTTATTTGATTATGGTCTTTAACCCACGAAATTCGTTGACAACATAAAAACAATAGAAAATAAAACTTACATTGGCAACTATTTTGATTGTAACAAGAGTACGGTGAATGAGAAATTAATTCATATTTAAAGAAGTGGCTCATAACTTCTATAAGACATCACAGTGGCTACACAGATTCTTTGGGAAATATATGAATCAAGATATGGAAGATTGAAATATGATTGTAGAAGATCATATTTGTTAAAGTAAATGTGTAAATTAGGGTGATTAAATAATTTAAACAATTTAATTAAATTTATAAATTCGATCCAATTTTTCGAATTCAGATCGGATTTAGATTAAAAAATATATATTCATTCAGATTCAGATCAGATTCGGATGATAAATTTTATAATCTACTATATCGATTTAGACTAAATTATTATTAAATTATAAATAAATACATATTTTATTTTATAATGTATTATATTTAAATATTATACATAATATAATCACGTTATATTACTATTTTAGATTAAAAATAAATATAAATATTAAATATATATAATAATTTAATAATTATCGATACATATTTCGTATTTTTTTGATTTTTTAATTTTAATTATAAATAATAAATTTTACTACAAATATATAAATTTAAAATTTAAATATTATATATATCTTATTTATAATAATTTATAAATAAATTTCAATATTAATTTAATTTTATTCGATTAATTCAGATTAATTCTCGTTGATTATATATTAAATTAGATTCTATTAGAATCAGATTCAAATACGTCACTCTCAATACTGTTGCAATTTTTGTTGATGGCAATGCATCCCTGGGTGTACGGGCAAGAAATCATACGGTGATATGCTAGGAGTTTGGCGAAAACTTGTTGGTGCTAATGCAATCGAAGAGGGGAAAGAAAGGGCACTTTGGCAATTGATTAGGTTTGTAGAATATGACTATTGAAGGGGATTACTTAAATGTTATAAATTACATTCTTGGTACTTTTATCATCAAAATTTGTTTTTATAATTATAGAATAGATTTATTAAGAATGTAATCAAGTTGTGGATGCAGTAGAATCATGGATTCTAAATGATGGGTCCTTTCAATTACATATTTCTACCTTGATCAAATCAGAATGTTAATTTGTATAACATATGTAAAATATTTTGAATATTAATATATAATGACTTTCTTGGAAAAATAAAATTAATAATAATAAGTCGTCGACTTTATTCCCAATTTCACTCTTAATTTCTCGGAAAATAAACCGCAAGAAAATTCTCAACATCCCGCCTCAGTTCGTTTACAGTTAATTTCAGTATGTCCCGCCCAAAGTCGTTCCTTCTTTTTCTCTAGCGATTCGCTTTGTATATTTAGGGCTCAGACGGACCTTTCTTGTGTTCCTTCGCATCTTAATTCCTCTCGAATATTCGATCGCAGTACCCTAAAATATCCGATTCAGTATCTCCCATTCGATGCCAGAAGAGAAAGGTGGTGGCGATTCATCGAGGGCTTCCTCCTCATTTCTCGAAGCTGGTGACCGGCAAATTTTCACGGTGGACCTTCGGCGTGGAGAGACTACTATTGTCTCATGGAAGAAGCTCATCAAGGAAGCTAACAAGGTCAATGGACCTTCTGCCTCCGCCGACCCTGAACCTCCTGTCAATGTTCATCCTAGCCTTGAGTCACGTATTGCTCCTGTGAGAGAAGCATCTTACATTTTTTTATTTATCTTATCTCATGTTTCATTTAATATCTTTAATGTATTTATGGTACAATATTGTTTCATTTCATTTAAATATAGTCTCATCTCATCTAATTTAGATTCTATAACTCTAATTCATTATGTAATTTAGATTCTATAACTCTAATGCATTATGTTGATTCATCTTTCTTATTAAACTCACATTAAACATGTATCATATTTTCTATTATTTTTATATTTTTACTTATCTTATTTAAACACATTAGAGACAAATAAGATATCTCAATTAGTACATTCTCGTTATCATCTCATCTCATTAAAAATTAAGTAAGACAAGATAAGATGAGTTTTGAAAATTAATAAACTGTATCATAAGTCTCAATAACATCTTATCTCTATTTACATCTCTAAGTATAAACATGTTCAAAATATTAAGTTTGTAGTGAGTTATTGAGTGAAAAATGCGTAAAAATTAATGTTCAGGAGATATAATCCCATTTTATGCATGTCATTTTGTGGTTAATATCATATATTACACTTAAAGTTATCTTTGTTAAGAGTTTAGGTGGACCAGTGCCCCATTTGGCCCCCCAAAGAGATTCGCCCCTGCCTACTATTTGCAGTATGAATAATTTGATGTTTTGATCAAGCTGGGTATGATATTTGGTTGGGAGAAAAGCCTTGGGGTGTACGTATACCTTGGAGTTTTCCTCCAATTTCGTTTACTTGTAGGGAACAGCTGTCAGTGAATCAATTTTGTTTACTCTTGGAAATTAGGAAGATGAGTGATGAGGTTATAAAACCCAACTCATGTCCTATACAAAATTATAAACTTTTGCAACAAACTTTTTAGAGTCCACTATAATGAATAAGTGGTTTTTTGTTCAAAGAATGGGTAAAACCTCCTTCTCTTCAGTATACTTAAGAATTGTCTTGAGCACTTATGCTTAAGTATTCTGTCATCATTGCTGCATCTGCGTGAACAAATTCCAACTTAATTTTCTCAATTCTGTTTTCTTTCAACGTGTCTTTTCTATCCCCAACATCATAGGGATTTTTTTTATTGGGATTCATTGACACGAGATTTTCAGTTAATAGCATAATAAGCCACATCTTTGCCTTCTGTGTCTAATCTAAAGCACCTAAGTATATATCCGTCTTTCACTGCAGGTCCAAGCAGCTGGTAGTGAGGAAGACGAGCCTGCACCAAATCGTTATAGTGCTGTTATTGAGAAAATTGAACGACTATATATGGTATGTGACTAAGTTAATATTGTTTCTTGCTCGTTCATTGTACTTTTTCCCTGTACTAAACGGGCAACTTATTATGTGATGTCTCAGGGTAAAGATAGTAGTGATGAAGATTTGAATGATATTCCTGATGATGATCAGTATGATACAGAAGACTCTTTCATTGATGATGCCGAGTTGGTTAGTATCTTCATCCATTATTCATAATTTAAGTGTATATTTAATCTTCGTGCTGTTCTCTTTGTCAATATTTTTTGAGTTAATGAAATTTTGTTTCTCATGTATAGCCATCACCATGCTTCCTTTTTGTGTGTTTGCAGGATGAATATTTTGAAGTTGATAATTCAGCAATAAAACATGATGGATTTTTTGTTAACAGGGGAACATTGGAACGCATGTGGGTTTCTTGAACCTTTTTCTCTGTTATCTATATCTTTCCCCCTAAATATCATTGTTCAATATTTATAATTATACAACACGGCTTTAAGAAAGCAAAGTTGGCACCACTGTTTCTTGGTCTTTATTTAAGAGTTTAATTTTCATTGAACAAATGAAAGAAATTAGGAAAAGAAACAATATCAATGGAGCCACTTAAGCCTTGAAACGGACAATGGTCATGTTGTGTAAACTTTATCTATTTATAATGCTATTCGTTTTAGTACATCATAAAGTCTATGCTTACTGTGGTGGCTCTTGTGTCTATATTTGAAGATTTCATGGAATCCTTGACAAGCTCTATATTTTCATTTTGCAATGTTTCTAAGACATTTTTTTTCTTGAGAAACTTGAATTAATATTGCTAAAATTTGAGTTCTAGTAATATTGTTATTGCTTATTGGTGGGATAATTGCAATAATTGTTATCCTGTCCAGCCTACGTATTTTGCAGTGTTAATTCTATGTTGCAATATTGGTGCTTTTTTTTTTAAAATCATTCTCCCCTGTTTGCTATCAGTGAACCCACTGTATTACCCAATCAGCAATCTAAGAAAAGGCGTAGAAAAGGTTTGGGAAAAGGTTACAGTGAGAATGATGGTGGTGGTTTGTCAAATAAGCAAAAAACAGTTCAGATGGAAGCTGCAATGGTTACTTCAGCACTTGCAAAGAATTCAATCACTTATTCTCAAAATGTTGTAACTGGTGGGGTTATGAAATTTCAGAATCAGCTCAACACTTCTGGAGTTGGTGCTGAAAGGAAAATATCTGATTTTGAAATGAAGTTAGATACTTCTTTTATGCAAATTTCAAATGGAGATGCGTCTGTTACTCTAGCAGAGGCAAAGGGTACTGATAGGCAGAACATGAAAGGAATCTTATCTAAGGATGCATGTAGCAAATTTAAAGATGTAATTGTGTCTTCGGATGCTTCACAGCTGAAGTATAATGATAGAAGTGCTTATGCACAATCCAAATCCCAATCTGGGAGACCATCAAGTAACACTGAGGAGATGGAATCGACAACTCATGCCAGAGAAAGAAATGGGATCCCTCTGCTGCCTGATCTGAAAACCATTGATGGAAAATACACAATTCCAACAATGGTCAGTGACTTTTAATATGAATGTTTTTGTTATTTTGAAATTACAATTTAAAGATTCTAGTCATGTTGATCCGTAATTTGTGTTACACATGTACAAATATTATATTATAGTGCATAGTAATTACAGTTTGAATGGTTAAATTATGCAGAAAAATTCACATATGAACAAAAAGGATGGATCTAATGTGAGGCCAAAAAGTTCAATGCTTGAAAAGGCAATCCGGGAGTTGGAGAAGATGGTTGCAGAATGTATGATTTTCAAATTTCTTTTATGATATTTATTCTATTTGATGATAGTTTGGTTGGTTTCTATAATGCTTTGCACATATAATATGATAATTATGAAATGTTCTTTGTGCATCTATCTGTTCATTCTGTGTGAAACATTACAGCAAGGCCACCTGCCTTGGAAAATCAAGAGGTTGATAATTCATCACAGGTAGTTAAGAGGAGATTGCCTAGAGAAATAAAGACGAAACTCTCTAGAGTTGCCAGACTTGCGGTACGCTAGACTACCTTTTCTGATCTTATTGCTTCTTCTTTTTTTAAATTCTGTATGTCAAACCGACTTAGCTTAGCTGAGAAAAAAGTTTCTGATAAGCTAGTTTTATAACGGAAACCTTTTTGTTTTCTTGGATGTAGCAAGCAAGCCATGGGAAAATATCAAACGAGCTACTTAGCCGCCTCATGAGCAGTTTGGGTCATATAATACAGCTCAGAACATTGAAGGTTTATTTATTTATTGTAATCTTTTTTGCTTTTCAGAGATCTAACAAGGAAGTTATAAGTTTATTGAATGAACATATGATTTCCCATGCCTGGTTGTGAACTTCAATTTTCCATGACAATTATGATTTGCATATGACATGATTTAGAGTCAGGACCCAAGTTTACAGCATGTTTTTTCATGATACTGGTACTTGTGAGTTGCAAGTGAAAACATAATGGAATTATTTTTTGTTCTTAGATGTTGATTCTTGAACCAGTATTGTGAACTAAGTCAAACTTATTTGGTTTTGGCTCTTTTATTGTCTAAAGCAGTTCCTAAATATGAGATTGTCTTAAATACTTGGACTACTTTTAACGAGTTATTTGCTTTTAAGTTGTTGATTGTGTATTTCATGAAGAGGTCATTGTCAGCTACTACAAGTTATCTACTTTTACTTGAGATGATAATTTCTAAAGATTACAATACTCCATTGCTAGTAATTGAATTATTTGAACACAATCTTTTTTTAAAATTGATTGACACGATCTTCACAATTGACTTCACCCGTAAGTAGATTACGCTTGACTACTCTATTTTGCTCTGATGAATGAATAGGCCCACTTACTTTTGGTTGTAAACAATTATTGACAGTTTAGCAGTTTTGTTCTTATGCCGTTACTGGACTTCATTTTTAAAGAAAAGAGAACAAAGCACAAACAGCACTCCTTTTTCCTGTGTGTTCATGTACAGAAAATTAAAATGTTTCTAATGCTTTTGCATTTTTTTTATGGCAGAGAAACTTAAATACAATGATTAATATGGGCCTGTCAGCTAAGCAGGAGAAAGAGAGCAGGTTTCAACAGATAAAGAAGGAGGTTGTTGAGATGATTGAAATGCGGTCCACATCTTTGGAGCCCAAGGTATGTGTCTGGACAAGAATCGTATGTAGCATGTGATAGAAGGATAAAATTATGAAATTATTAGAATTTAAAATAATTCAAATTTCACTATTTAAAATTTTATTCCTATGGCAATTATTATTAGATTATAATTTGTTATTGGATTAGGATAAAGTTTAATAGAGTTTGAGTTTCTATAGAATTATCTTAATCTTGCTCATTTGCATTGTTATTTCAAACTTTTATTGATTTTGATTAGAAATATTGATTATTGAGAACAATGTTCTCCAATTATCTCCTCTATGCCTTCTGGCATGCACCAGGGAGCTCCATTTTGCAGCCACATATTTGTATTGATGGGAGGAAAGTGATTTAAAATATTGATCAATCAATAATTATGTTGTTATTATTAATTTCTATATTAGTTAGCATAATTTGTTAGGATTTGTCTCATTGTTTCCTCTTTTGTCTTAAATAATGATTTTTTTCCTCATATGTGTATCTTTCTCTCTATGGACCTCATATGTAAACCGTCAATTATTTTAAGTTTTAAGGTTTCTTTTCCTTTTATCTTTTTATCACTTTATTTTTTTTAGTTTAATCGATAAGCACCCTTTAGTGTGAGAAAGGGAATGAGATTGGTAGGATTTGATCAAGCATACTTCTAATAATTATGATACGAACTCAAATATCTGATCTTGCAACCTACTGTCAACCTGTGATTGAAAACTGCAAGAATATGGAATTCAAACCCACATGCACAGCTAAGAAATTCAGATTGATTGAACCTTGAATTAATGGCTATTGATGAACCATGAACCTTGATATAAAAGGCATCACAAAAGTAACCAACCTTTTATAAGTCTAGGATTTGGTTTAGGAACCAAGAAGCCAAGTGTAATGGAAGTAAATCACCTATCTCACTCTTTGTGTGCCACAAATGGTTAGTAAACACGTGGACAAATAGTTCACATTTTATGCAACAAGGTCCACACTTCTAACCACTTTTACCCACTTGCTTGTTGTGTATTAACTGTACATATAGTTACATATCAAAAATGGCACCAAAAAATTGGACTCAAGTGTAACAACTTAGAAAAAATTATCCATATTATTTATCATATGTTTGGCTAAACATGAAAGTGATATATATATATAGCTTCAACTAAAAACCCTATTGACTAAAACAAACCCTAATGTGATAACACTAAACAACTAGAAACCACATGGAGTAAAATTCCTAAAATAAAAAATTCCTAAGTGGCTGGTCGCTTGTGGTTGTTTATCCATTATGTGTGTCGCCTCTCCCCTAAGAATAAAATACTAATAAACCTTGCAAAACTAAATAAATAATTAACAAATATCTCTAGCTAATTGAAATTGTAAAAATACCCGAGAACTAAATTACATTAAGGATTGAGACTAAATTTGTCAAAGTAAATCTTATAATGTAATTATTGGTCTTTGATGAATATTCTAACAGCTAGAGTTCTCCACAGCTTAAAATGTGCAAAAAGACCATTTTACCTTTAGGTGAGCAAGTGACCATTTTTTTCTTTAAGTGTAAAAGCTCTGTAGATTCTTCAAATGTTATCATGGCCTCCCTTGGTCAAATAGTAGCATACGCAAGATCTTTGGATGCTTCTTAGGCTATATTATCCCCTCTTTTTTTGAAGAGGATTCGTCCTCGAATCCTTAACAGTCGATTCTAGAGACCATATTTCTGTAAGAAGGTAACAATAATACGAGGCAAAAATTTTTGAGCAATAAAGCATGCCTTTTTTCCACTAATCATATGTCCCACCCCTTTTATTCTCTTTTCAATTAACCCACTTTTTGCTATTTTTGATTTTTTCTCTCTTCTTTTTAACTCATATCTTTTTTCTTACTATCCATTACACTTCCATCTTTTAATCGCTTACATTTTTTTGATTGCTCTTCACTCAACTCATCTCTTCTTTTTAATATCGAGCAATCCTCGTATAGTTGTTTTAGTGTCAAAAGTGCAAGAGTGATGACCCTATTATCTTTTACAAGTGAGTACCTATTACATCATAGATTGCCATCCTATGAAATTTCCACGGACTACTACCCAATAAGATGTGACCCACAAGCATTGGAACAACATTACAAAGTATCTCATTGTGATACCTTCCGATTGGAATGGACATTAATACCCGTTTAGTAATCCTAATCTCTCCACAATCATTCAACCATTACAATTTGTATAGTCTAGAGTGTTTCAAGGTTGGAAAGCCTAATTTTTCAAATAGGGTAATAGCAAAATTAGTGTAGCTCTCCCATCTATGATTACATTGCACATTTTGCTATTAACATGGCATCTACTGTGAAAATTCTTTTTCTTTAGCTGCTCCATAGAATTTCTTCACACTTTCATTTCAAGTGTTTACCTCTCAAGTTGATGACTCAAACTTTTATGGGTTCCTTAGTGAGCAAGAAACTCAATCAAAGATCAAATAACTTGTGGATCCTAAATGAACCAAGGAATCAAGACAACAAATTAGAAAGCAAAGACAACACTTGAAAAGCAAGAAACACATGACTTTTAGAAAAAAATGGATAGCAAGAAGGAAAAAAAATAATCTGGGCAGCAAAACACACACAAACGCTGGACAGTTTTGGGACAAATTTCTTGGACAGCAAGCTGGAGTGCTGAAATTGCACAAGCTTCTTCAATAATTCGGCCAGCAAGGAGTAAAGTACGTCTAGGATTCTTGGCACTTTGAGCATCCAATTTCAGCAAAAATAAACTCCTATAAATTTGGCCAAATCCCAAAAAAATAGGATCAGATTTTTGGGAATAATAGGAAACACAGATATGATCAATCCCATGAATTTTTTCTTCTTGACGTTTTATACTTTGTTTTTTTTAGAACTCAACTCTAACTATTTCAATGACAAGAAACTTGAGACTCAAAAGCAAGAACAAGATCGAAACCTTATAGTAAAAATTGAAACTTTAAGGCAAGAACAAGCAAGAAACACAAGAAATGAAGAGAAAGAGCAAGAAAACAAACCAAGGACTCGGGAAGGAATTGAAATCCTAATGAATTTAATCATGACCTGACAAACAATAGAAAAAAACGTTAGGATAAAAATCAAGAAAAGCAAGAAACAAACAAGAACTAATAAAAAAAGCAAAAAAATGAAAAAAGGGATAGAGATCTGAATTTCTCTTAGAGTCTGAGCTTTAAAACCAATTAATGTGAACCTAAAGATCTGATATTGCAACCTACTATCAACTTGTAATCGAAAACTTCAAGAATATGGAACTCAAACTCACGTGCACGGCTAGAAACCTCAAGAAAGCTAAGAAATTCAGATTGGTTGAACCTTGACCTAATTGCTATTGATGAGCCATGAGCCTTGATATAAAAGACACCACAAAGGTAACCAACCTTTGATAAGTTTAGGATTTGGTTCAAGAACCAAGAGGCTAATTGTAACAACTTAAAAAAATATCAATAACATTCATCATGTGGTCGGATAAACATGAAAGTGAGGTATATTGAACCTAAACTGAAAACCCAAATGACTAAAACAAATCCTAATGTGATAACACTAAACAACTAGAAACCACATGGAAAAAAAATCCTAAAAATAGCATTCCTAAGTGGCTGGCCACTTATGGTGGTTTATCCATTAGGTGTGCTGCCCCTACCTAAGAATGGAATACTAATTCACCTTACAAAATTAAATAAAAGACTAATAAATATCCCTAACTAAGTGAAATTACAAAAATACTCAAGAACTAAATTACATTAAAGATTGAGACCAATTATGAAAAAATAAATCTAATAATGTAATTATTGGTCTTTGATGAATATTCCAACAGCTAGAGTACTCCGTAGCTTCAAATGTGCAAAAAGACCATTTTACCCTTAGGTTAGCAAATGACTGTTTTGCTTTTGAAGTGTAAAAGCTCGATAGATTCTTCAAATGTGACCTTGGCCTCCCTTGGTCAAATAGTAGCGTATGCAAGATCTGTAGATGCTTCTTAGGCTGTATTAAATTATCTCGTCATTCTCATTGCTATATAGCTTCAATATTTTATAACTTTGGAGTCTCCTCCATCAATTGGGGGCTATCCATGTCTTTTGCTGCCAAATCATTTTTGCTAGCAACTTTCAATAATGTCATCGTGATCATCTAGCTTTTTTTCCCTCATCTCTGTCCACCATTGTTTCTTAAATGATATGTGGACATACGCATCTATTGTACTTCCTTAATTTTCTCTCTTTGGTGTTTTTATACAAAATATTCTGATTTTAATTAACTTTTGTTCCTTCTATCTTAGATAAAAATAATTTAGTTTATGACTGAGATGCCGATAATTTTTTGTTAGTGCTGTTGTTTTCTCGCCTTCTCTCATCTGGTTTGATCAATCACCTGTGTCAACATGAGCTTGAAATGTGTGTGCTTTAGGTTTTTGAACGGCAAGCTGGAGCATCAGACAAATTTCAAGAAGTCACTGCTGATGGAAAAGGTGGTTCTAAGAGAAACTTCGCCATGGATGCTGAACTGGAAGACAAATTCTGTGACCTTTATGACCTTTATGTCGATGTACACTACTGTGATACATTGCCTGTTAGCTGAGATATTTTTCCTTTTCTTTGGAGAGAAACTTTTGGATCTCTCATCTTATTCTTCATTCTTTATTGCTGAATGGTTCTAGGGGCTGGATGAAGATACAGGTCCACAAATTAGGAAGCTGTATGCAGAGGTATTTTTGCATGGCATTTCAAGTTTTTTAATGCTCATGTCTATGGCTGCTTCCAGATGTCTTTTAGTCAAAGTTTTGTGTTCATATTATTTTTTTAGAGAAAGGTGTTAACCAAATCTCTCACGTTAAGTCTTAGTGTGTGTTTAGTCCCCTAGATTGTCAAAAAAAAAAAAAAAATTAGTCAACTAACTTTTAAAAAGTAAGCCAATTAAAGATAAATAATATTATTATAATGATTTTTATATTAAATTTTTTTTCCTGGTTAAAACTCGAGTATTTAATAATGATAAAGTGATTTAACATAAAATGTTTTCACAAAATATTTGTTTTAATTTTATTGATTGTCGTTATTTTATTTTAATATATTATTGATTTTTATTTTTTGAAAAACAAATAGTATTTACATTTAAATAATTTTTTGTTAAAATATTATTATTATTGATTTTTCTTAAATAATTTTATATAAATTTTTTTTTTATCTTTACGAGTGCGTATGTTTTAATCACTTGATAAAAAAAATAATATTTTAATAAAAAATCATTAAAATAATATTATTTTTTCTTAATATAGGACTAAAAAATACCTTTTACAATTTGAGGCACTAAAAGGCACCGACTCCGAAAATTGAGGGACTAGTATGGCCCTTTCTCTACTTTTAATTCTAGAATTTCTTGCTACTCAATTGCCTGGTTGAAATTTATGTTTTAGTTTCTTAGTTATACCGAACAAAATATTTTACACATGTAAGTTTTATTCTCACCCTGTCTCTGTCTTTATCTTTCTTATCGAAACTCCGGAAGTTCTCTTTCATTTAGGTAAAGCTAATACTTTTATAGATGTTTTCTAGACATGTCACCTTTGACAAACCTCGTATTTTTTAAAGGTCATATATATGAATTCAAGAGTATAGCTGTTTTCTAAAGTTCATTTGTTCGTGGGATTCAGCTTGCAGTTTTGTGGCCAAATGGATTAATGGATAATCATGGGATCAAACGTGCAATTTGTCGGGCAAAAGACAGGAGGAAAGCACTGTACAACATAAATAAGGTAGGCAAACGTGCAATTTTGGCAGGCTCATCTGAAGTTTGGGAAGTTCAAAGCTGTCTTATTAGTTAGTGGTGTGGCATGATTTCATACACGCATTTTATAAATATGCCGATTTTGGTTTTCTTTTCGTCTCTGTTTTAAGATTTAGATTTTTCATGTGTTTTGTATGTATAAGTATAACATCTCGTAATTTCATTCATCTCATATCCCAACGCCGTTTATGGTAATTCACATTTGGGACATTCCATTGGCAAATTACATGTTTAGGATCAGGAAAATATCAGGAAGAAAAAGTTGTTGACTCCTAAAATGGAGGAGACAGTTCGAGCTGAGGCGAGTTCAAATGTGCAGACACAATACATGCCAGAGAGATTGGCTAACGAACCTTGCAGTCATAGTTCACTGAGCAGGCAAGTTTCCAGTAAAACAGAAGCTGTACGGATGTCTCGATGTTTGAGCAATTCCGCTGACGATGCAAGTGCGGGAGATGGTTCTTTGACAAAGAAGAAGAAGATGAAAACGAAGCCAGAAGGAGACCTGGATGAAACTCATTTCCGTCCAGAGAAGCTACCTTCCCAACAGGGAGAGGAAAGACACACAAGTCATTGAAGCCGACTGTTAGTCATCCTCATAAATCGAACCTTCAATCAAGTGCACTCCCAAGCTTTGAACAGTCAAGCTAACATAACCAACAAAATTAGGATTTTTTTCCCTGGAATTTATTTTAATGTTTTCTGTTGCAAATCTTGATTTTTGTTTTTTGGATCTGTTTCTTGGTTGGGCTTCATTCATTCTCCGGATTTTCCGTGGTAGATGCTGAAATTGAGTTGAGGAGGGCGGAGTAAAAAAATAATATCACTTTTTTTTAAGTTACTATTTATTTTTTATTAAAAAAACATTTTATGTATCTCAATTGAGTATAAATATATTTAAGTTATAGTTTTTAACGTGTTTTTGAGTGATAAAACCTTAAAAGTGAAACTTAATAAATGATACATATCTATTTTATACATATAATTTATGTATAATTTTATAAATATCACTTAAAATATATGCTATAAAAAATGGAGAGAAAACCTGTGCTTGTCTAGTACCAGTATAGTTACGTAGGTGAGATTTGCTGCTCATTTTTGTAATTAAACGTTACCGCATGGTGCGTTGTGGCTGATGAATTTCACGTTTAAGTCAAGATAGCAAAAAGGCTGTAATTTTATTATATGCCAAAACTTGTCTCTATTCTTCTCCATTGTAGTTTCTTCTATAGTGTGGTATGAAGTTGAATCTCACTTTCACATGTAAATGGACAAATGGTACTCTGTCAGATGAACAAGAAATGAAACATGACTTGTATGCATGGACAAAAATGTTGATATATTCGAAACATCATGACTTTAGTTTTACGGTAGTATTTTGGATGATCGATTTTACGAAAACATAGGAAAGTTGTGGAAATTATGGACTTTAATAATGTTATAAAATATTTTAGGAAATATTAAAACAAGCAATAATACACCGATTAAAGCCATCTATGATTTATTATTTTTGGTAAAATAAATAGTTTTGTGATTTTTGAATATTTTGAAAAAATTATTAGATAACAATTTTTACTTAATGATTTTCCAAAAAAATAAATAAAAATCACTTACAAATTATTTCATAAAACTTTCTGATTTTTTTCTTTCCCAAAAATTAAAAAAAAATTGATTATTATTTAAAAAATTTAAACTTCTATTTCCAATATTTTATATATACAAGTTCATAAGATTATATTTACTCATTAGAAAAATGTTTTGTGAAATTAAAAAAAAATTATATCAGAAAAATCTATTGAAAAAATATTTTTTAAAAAATTTATAAATCATTTTATATTTTATTTTAGTAATAATTATTTAAAAATGTGAAAATCAAAATAAAAAATTAGCTTGATTCATTAATAATTATAAATAATGTTGAAATCAAAATCAATACAACTTAAATTATTTAAACGGTGCAATAATATAATCATAAATGATGTGTGAAGTAATCTAAAAGCATAAATCTATTTTAAAAAAGAAGGAAGAGGAGAAAGATTACAAGCATAATTTTTTACGTGGAAACAAGGCTGATGTTTTCTACTACCCCTTCTTAATATAGTCTCGAGTATCTTGCCTATGTTCTTGTTGCAAACAACACAATGAGATAAAAGCATGCATTTGTTCCATATTAACACTTCAATCTTTTTGACTCCTCCAAAGACACCAAAACACGCTTAAATCCAAAACTAATTATTATTATTATTATTTTACTTTTTATAAGAGCAACTATGATATGTGTCCTAAACTAGTTAAAACAATAACAACTCTACTTTAAATATATGTAAGATTAAAGCTGTAAAAGCAAAACATTTAAATTAGAAAATCATGTTTAACCTCACAATTCAATTCAAAAACGTTCAAAAAATCATATGAAAGTAAAATTTAAATAAAACAGAAGCAAAAATGGATTGAAAACATACCTCTTATCATTGATCAAATTTTAGCACTTATATAAAAATTTCAATGAATTTTTGATTTAATGTTCTCACTAGTTTCTTACACTTACTTTCGGCGTTTTGATGGTGTATATGAATGTATCATTAAGTAGTGAAAGGACCTGTTGCCTTTATAAATGTTCTCTCATCAAGAACCTCGTATGGTTTCGTAACCGACGTACGATTTCGATGAAAGCAAATCGTCATCATCGTTCACTATTGCGTTGCACCACTTTAATTTTATATTCTCCCACTTGGTGCAAACGTTAAACTAAATTCTCTTGAGTAACAAAATACACGAATCATAATGATAGGTCCTCTAAGAGATTACAATATATTTAGTTTCTCAAATATTTTACTTTATGTGGTAACGAAACTTAATGCATAAATCCTATATTTATTCTTGGTCCAATAAAATATATATTTTCTCAAATAAATTAAGGTGCACATGAATATGAGAAAATATCATAATATATAAGAGTTTCATTAATAAATTGTATATATATACATTTACAAAATGGAATCAATTCTCATTTTCTCTACATGATCCTTAAATTTTATTGGTGGCATGCCTTTAATCAAAGGATCAGCAATCATCAACTTAGTGTTAACATGCTCAATGGCCACTTTCTTTTCCTTAACACGTTCTCTTATGGCCAAGTATTTAATGTCAATGTGCTTACTTCGACTACCACTTTTGTTGTTCTTAGCTATAAACATAGCAACTGAGTTGTCACAGTATAATCTGAATGGCCTATAAATATAGTCAACTACTCTAAGCCCAAAAATGAAACTCTTCGACCAAACACCATGTGACATGGCCTCAAAACATAACATGAACTCGGCCTCCATAGTGGAAGTAGCAATCAAGGATTGTTTCGCACTCCTCTAAGACATGGCTCCATTGGCAAGCATGAAAATGTAACAAGATGTTGATTTTTGTGAATCAATATAGACAACCAAGTCTGCATCGGAGTAGCCAATTACTTCCAAATCATCGGTTCATCTATATATGAGTATATAATCCATGGTTCCTTACAAGTACCTCATCACTTTCTTTGCAACTTTCCAATGGCCAACACCTAGATTACTTTGATATCTCCCTAGAATCCCAATAGCAAATGCAATGTCAAGTCTGGTGCAGACCTGAGCATACATCAGGCTTCTAACGGTTGAAGCATATGGAATGGTTTTCATCTGTTCTTTTTCAAAATAATTCTTTGGGCATTAGTCCAAATTGAACTTATCACTCTTCACAATGGGAGCAACACTTGGTGAACAATCTTTCATTTGAAATCTCTCTAAAACTTTATTGATATAGGTTTCCTGAGATGAACCCAAGATGCCTCAAAGTCTATCTCTATGGATCTTAATGCCAATGACATAAGATGTCTCACCCATATCCTTCATATCAAAAGTTTTAGAGAGGAATTGTTTTACCTCGTATAGCAAACCCTTATCATTGGCTGTAAGCAAAATATCATCCATATATAGCACAAAAAAAAAAATTTACTCCCACTAACCTTCTGGTATATACATTGATCCATGACGTTCTCTTCAAAATCAAATGAAGTGATGACGTTATAGAATTTCAAATATCATTGATGGGAAACTTGTTTTAATCCATATATGAATTTATTAAGCTTACAAATCAAATGCTCACCACCACCAGAGAAGAATCCTTTAGGTTGTTTCATTTAAACCTCTTCCTCTAGGTTATCATTAAGGAAAGCCATTTCACATCCATTTGATGCAAATGCAAATCAAAATGGGCAACCAATGCCATGATCACACAAAGTGAATCTTTCTTAGATACATGAGAGAATGCCTCTGTGTAGTCAATTCCTTCCCTTTGAGTGAATCCTTTGGCAACGAGTTTTTCCTTATTTATCTCAATGTTTCCTTGTGAGTCTTTGTTTGTCTTGAAGACCCATTTACATCTAATAGCTTTCATACCATCAGACAACTTGATGAGATCCTAGACTCGGTTAGATGCCATAGAATCCATCTTTTCTTTCATGGCATTGTACCATAAGTTTGAAACCTTAGAACTCATTGCCTGTGAAAATGATTCGGGATCATCCACAGCTCCAATGTTATAATCAAATTCTTGTAGATACAAAACATAATTACTAAGAATTGCTAATCTTTTAGTTCTAGTATATATTCTTAATGTCGCACCACCATCTTCTTGAGAAATATGAGGTTCAACTTGTTGTTCAAAAGTTTCAGTCATCTCCTGAACAACATAATATATTGGAATATTGTCAACGGCTTGTGGAATTCCAATGATTGGTTGTTCAACACCAGCTTGTACTTGAGGGGTGCTATGAAAATAATCAATCTATCTCCTGAAGTAGAAGGTTGAGACTCTAAGTGATCAGTATCAAAAACTATGTTCTTAATTTGATCGCTACTACTAACCAGGTCATATTCAAGAAACGTTGCATTTCTTAATTCCATAAACCTAGTGTTGTGAGATGGACAGTAAAATCTGTAACCTTTAGATCGTTTGACATATCCAATAAAATGCTCACTAATGGTCCTTAGGTCGAGCTTCTTCTCTTATGGATTATAACTCCTCACTTTAAACAGGCATCCCCAAACGCGCATATGTCGCAAACTCAGTTTCCAACCTTTCCATAATTTAAATGGAGTCTTTGAGATAGCCTTGGTTGGAACTCGGTTTAATATATACACAGCCATCTGTAAAGCATTAATCCACAAGGATTTAGGAAGATTGAATTTGCTAAGCATACTCCGCACCATATATATATATATATATATATATATATATCGACCGAAACATATTTTTTTGTTTAAAAATTAAACTCTAAATGTATATAAAATTAAGTCCGATAAAATAATAAAGGTAATAACCGTTGTAGCCCAGTGGACAAGGTGCTTATTGGCTCACGCAGGACCTGGGTTCGAGTCCCCAGAAAACATAGTTTTTGATTTTTTTCCTTTCTTTATTAAGAACTCATCTTCAACCTCCAGTCGGGTCAACCAGACCTAGTTTTGACCCTAATGGATACCCGGTCATATCTCACTATTTCAACGACGAAATCCAACATTCTTTTTATCAAAATTCTCAAAATTCGATTTCGAAGTGATTCATGGTCCTATTTTGAATCAAAAATGTCATTTTAAATAAAAAGTTATTTAATGATTCAAATAAATACACACGGTAAATTCGATTTATTTTCTTAATTGTTTTTCAAGTTTAAATTCACAGAATTACTCTAAAATCAATATTGAAATAATTTATAATTTTCATATGCATAAAAAACAAGCAAAATAAAAAACCTAAAATTTCAGTTCCTCGTGAAACATAGCAAAACATGGATGTTTTTAAAATGACTTTCATACCAAATGTTAGATCACAATTCAATCCAGAAACGTAAAGTTTAAATAAAGTAGAAACAAAAATGGATTGAAAACATACATGCTGTTATTGATCAAATTTCAGTACTTACATAGGAATTCTAATAAATTTTTGATTTGATATTTTCACTAATTTCTCACACTTATTCTCTCTGTTTTGATAGTGTATATGAATGTATCAATGAGTAGTGAGAGGACCCCCAATGTCTTTATAAAAGTTCTCTTATCAAAAATCTCGTATGGTTTCGTAACCGACATATAATTTAATCGAAACCAAACTGCCACCATCGTTCACTATTGCGTTGCACCACTTTGATGTTACACAGAACACTTATGTTAATTTAAAGGAATCATTTAATCACGTGAAAAGAAAAAATGTATAATTTAATTATTTATTTTTGTAAAAAAATTAAAAAGAAATTTTTTTTATTAATATTTAAAATAATATTATATTTTCAATAATTTATTTTATTAGTAAATAAGGAAAGAATACAAATTATTTTTTACTATGATATTTTATCATAAAAATGTTAAAATGTTGAGTAAATATTTAAATTTTTATTTTAAAATTATAAAATATTAAATAAATAGTAAATATTGTACATAGGAGATGAAGGAACCGGTGGATAAGATGTAAATAATTATATCATAATCATTTTTATAGCATACGTGTACTGAGAGCAGGTTGTAGTCTAACTTTATTGAAAAATAAGATTCCATATTATTTAATTGTCAAATTTGCCACGTACCATTGTCATGATAGAGTATCCTATTTAGTAATATAAATATTATGACATGCACTCGATAGTCGATATTTTCGTTACTATATTACCTTATATATGTGAGCAATGCTGTCTCAATTATAAGGTAAATATCAATTTATATACCAACATTTAATTCAATTAAATTATTATAATAAAATGTTAAAACAAATTGATAACCAATAACAATAGGTCCAATTCATTTAATATACTTAGATTGAGATTTTACCTCAATTGAGAGTGATATAATTTTTCTTAATATGATATAATTTTTCTTTATATATATATTCATTATTAAGAATATTTAAAAACTTGATCAAATTGAATTAAATTGAAAAATTAAATTATATCAGATCAGGTTGAACAATTTTATAAATCAAACGATATGTCTGCTTTGTATTAACTAAAATTATTTTTCAAACGGTTCAATTCGATTATACTAATCTTTAAATTGATCGAACAGTAATTAATAATATATTAAAAACTTAATTTAACAGGGACATATTATATATATAACAAAACTGTTTACAGTGCGAATTGCGAACCAATTTTACTCTTCGAAACCCTAATACCCTATATGCATCCTCGTCGCTTCCAGCACTAGCCAGCCATCCTCGCATCGTCTCGTTTCTAGTCATGTCATCCATGGACAAAATAAGTACGTGAAGCCTTTCTCGTTCTATGTTTTCTCTTCATTAATAATAGAACCCCTTTAAGCTTTGAAATTGATTCTTCATAAAAACATAGTCCTTTGTTTTTTCCAACAAATGATAATTAGGGAGCTACAGAGCCGTGGTTATGGTGAAATGGGTCAGGACCCGTTGGGACTTACCTCGTTGAGTCTTCCATTATGTGTCATTAATGCCCATTTGTATCCAAAAATAACTTGATTCTTTTATTCACAAATGATCTTTTTTTTGAATTGTTGTTTACACTATACACAAATTATTTCACACATCATTATTAATTTATAATTGTATGATTTATTTTTTTAATTTATAATTAATTATTATATTAATTATGATAATAACATAAATTATAATATATATATTTTTTAATCAATAAGAAAAAATAATTGGAAAAATTATACTATAAATCACTTTATTTATATCAATTAAATGTTTTATTTATTATGACACTTTGATTAAGTATTCATTGCCATACTAAATAGGGACATCTTAATAACAATTTAAATAAAAGTTATGTAATTAAATTATTTCAATTTAAAGAATAAAGAATTATTTATTTATCGTTATATTTTAACAATGAAAACATATAAATGACTTAAAGAAATGATCACCTTAAATACTATTGGACAAGTTTTAGAGTGTTATTATATCTCACTATTTAATTATTTGATTTTTTTGTACACTTTTACTTTTTTAATTTTAATAATTTAGATTAAATAGTTATACATAACACACTCTATAATCATACCTTAGCATTATTGATTAAATAACTATTACTTTGAAAATATATACAACACATTGTTGTGAGGTAGGATCAATAACATGTTGTGATCATGCTGATAGTAAATCAATCCCCATTGTTGTGAGGTAGGATCACAATTTTTGAAATTCCTATTAAATGATGATTATAGTCCTATTTTATGCTTGTGTGTTATGTGGTTCTAAATCAATTCTCATTCAATCTTCATTGTATGGCCTGTTATATATTTCCTAACCAAAAAGACATTTTTCAAGATCAAGTGTTCTCAGATTGTTTCAATTGTTATTAAGATAACATTTTTATAGATTATCTTTAAGTGAAAACTTGTACATTTTCTTTCATCTCTGAATATGATATGTATTCATCTTTATTCTATATATAGGTGATGGTGATTTACATGAGTTAAGTCAATTTTTAAAATTTAGCATGATTGAAGACATTGAACCTAAAGTTCATCCAAAGGAAATGGAAAAGCTACCACATAATTTAACTCATCTTCAAAAAGAGTAATAAAAGCAAGTAATGTTGACCCTGATGACAAATCTGATATAAAGAAACCAAAAAAAATCAAGTCAAAAATATGGAATCATTTTTCATTTATTTTACCCTATGATGTGGAAAATCCTAGAGCTACATGTCATTATTGTAATAAAAGTTATGTTGCTCATATCACAAGGAATGAAACTACTTCAATGATATATCAATTCAAAAATTTATGTAAGAAGATTCTTAAAGAAGTAGATAGAGGACAAATAGGGATTTGTGTATTTGTGACGTAATAAGTCATTATCTTGTTTGAGGCTTGTCTAAATAACACAAATGGCTTTGAACTACACCATAGGTGCCCACATCATGTAAATTGTTGGGTATTTGTGTATTTTTGTCGTAATGAGTTATCTTGTTTGAGGCTTGTCTAAATAACACACGTGGCTTTGAAATCACACCATGTGCCAATAGCTTCCCACATTATGTAAACCGTTGAGCACAATGATATTTTGTGTTGTAATATGTCATCTTGTTTGAGGCTTGTCTAAATAACACACATGGCTTTGAAACCACACCATGTGTCAATAGGGGGACACAATGATATTTTGTGTCTCTTTTTCGTATTAATGTTTGGGTCTTGTTTAGATAACACAAAATAACATGACCATAAACCATTGAGCATAATAATCATATCTTCTATATTTGTGTCATAATGAGTCACTTTGTTTGGGTTTTATCTAGACAACACAAATTAACATGACCACATCATGTAAACCATTGGTGGACATGATGATAACTTGTGTCTTTGTTTCGTAATGAGTCATTTTGTTTGGGTCATGTCTAGATAACACAAATTAACGTGACCATGGCATGTGTCAAAACCATGTAAATCATTGGGCATGATTATATCTCGTGTACTTGTGTAGTCATTCTGTTTGAGACTTGTCTAAATAACATATGCACGCCATCACCAAGGCATACAAATTCAAACCTTATATACCAGTCATCAAGATACCATCGCCACCACCATATTATATGCAAATGACATTGGCAATCTAAGTATGTAAATGATATGTACATTTGTGGGCACTTTACAAGCCTTTCAATGTGTATGGAAAAAACAATAAAGGGGGAGGGATGAATCAAAGCGACATAGGACTGAATCTCAGTGGATCATGGTAGCAAGGCCACTCTACCACTTACAATACCCCTTCGCGTATTTAAGTCATCTATAAAAGATTCTACCAGCTACTTGATAGAAATTACACTTCAAGGTGGCCCTCACAACTAGTCAGTTGTGAGGGCTTCACCAATTATATACACCTTTGGGGGATAAGGCCCCTACTATAAGTTGGAAAACGGGCAGCAAGCACACGTGTCATTTTTAGCCCAAATTCTAACTTAGAGGTGTTTAGTTATAATTCAACACACGGTAGCTTTACGCCATTGTCTTTTCAACCAAGTGTGATGACCAATTGTGTGAATCAACGGTTCCTCTCGTACTAGGTTGAATTAATTTTGTGACACTGCCATTAGTAGGGTAAAACTAACCTGTCTCACAATGGTTTAAACCCATCTCATGTTTTCTATTGGTGGGTGAACAATCCAACACTTGGTGAATTCTACTTCACAATGATAGGAAGAGCCGACATCGAAAGATCAAAAAGCAATGTTACTATAAACGCTTAGCTTCCACAAGCTAGTTATCCCCGTTGTAACTTTTATGACATCTCTAACTTCAAATTATGAAGGTCTAAAGGATCAATAGGCCACGCTTTCATAGTTCGTATTCGTACTGAAAATCAAAATCAAAATCAAACGAGATTTTACCCCTTTGTTCCACACGAGATTTCTGTTCTCGTTGAGCTCATCTTAGGATACATGCTTTATCTTTTAATAGATGTGCTACCCTAGCCAAACTCTACACTTGACAATGTCTTCTGCCTAGATTGGCTCGCTGAAGCAAGCCTTGGATTTAAAAAAAGGGAAATGCCCCCCATTCGATTCACATAATGAGTAAAATAATGTTAAAAGTAGTGGTATTTCACATTCATTATAGCTCCTATTTATACTATACCTCTCAAGTCATTTCACAAAGTCGAACTAGAGTCAAGCTCAATAGGGTCTTTTTTCCCCGTTGATTCTACCAAGCCCATTCCTTTGGTTATAGTTTCGCTAGATAGTATACAAGGATAGTGAGAATCTCGTTAATCCATTCATGTGTGTTACTAATTAGATGACGATGAATTTGGTTGAATTTATTCACTTTGACATTCAGAGCACTGGGCAGAAATCACATTGCGTAAACAACCGCAAGGACCATCGCAATGCTTTGTTTTAATTAAATAGTTGGATTCCCCTTGTCTGTAATAGTTCTGAGTTGACTGTTCGACACTCAAATAAGGCCCCCCATAAGGGTCATTCCAAGTCTGTCCCCCAACTAGCACGTAGCGACCCGCTCTAGTCGTAGAAGCAGCTTGAGCAGTCCACCGACAACCGATGGGTTTAGGATTAGAACCCATGTACCCAGCCCTTAGAGCCAATCCTTTCCCTGAGGTTATGGATCCATTTTTCCAACTTCCCTTGCCTACATTGTTCCATCGACTAGAGGTTGTTCACCTTGGAGACCTAATGCGGTTATGAGTACGAACAAGCATGGGAGGTACTCAATCCTTCAAATTTTCAAGGGCCGTCGGGGGTGCATAGGACACCACACAAAGTGCAGTTCTCTTCCAACTAATAAACCCTACCTCCGGTTGAGCCGTTTCCAAGGTGGGAAGGCTATTAAACAGAAAAGATAACTCTTTTTGAGGCCTCTACTGACGTCTTTGGACTCTCTAATGTTGTCGTCAGGTGCTGCATCCTAGTACAAGAATTTTAACTTGATTCCCTTTCGAAGCTTTCACTAACAAAACTATTAGATGAGCTTTATCCGTCTCTTAGGATCGACTAACTCATATGCAAGTTTCATTCACATGGAACCTTTCCCCTCTTTGGCCTTCAAAGTTCTCATTTGAATATTTGCTACTACCACCAAGATCTGCACTGATAGTCGCTCCACCTAGGCTCACGCCCTAGATTTTATAGCGATCGACATGCCCTCCTACTCATTGAGGCCTGGCACTTGTCCTGATGGCCGGGTGTAAGTCACTAGCTTAAGTGCCATCCATTTTCGAGGTTAGTTGATTCGATAGATGAGTTGTTATACATTTCTTAGTAGATTTTTACTTCCATGACCACTATCCTGCTATCTTAATCGACTAATACCCTTTGTGGGTTCTAGGTTAGTGCGTAGTGAGCCACCATAACCCAACTTATAGTTCATCCCACATCGCTAGTTCTTCTTACCAAAAATGGCCCACTTGGAGCTCTCGATTCCGTGGCATTGCTCAACAAAGAAGACATGGTGTCCTACCTATTTAAAGTTTGAGAATAGGTTGAGGGAGTTGCACCCTCGATGCATATAATCATTCGCTTTACTTGATAGAACTCATTTGCGAGCTACAACTATCCTGAGGGAAACTTCAGAGGGAACTAGCTAATGGACGGTTTGATTAGTCTTTCTCCCCTGTACCCAAGTCAAATGAATGATGTACATGTTAGTAACACTGCGGGCCTTCACCAGAGTTTTCAATAGCTTCGCTCCGCTCAGGCATAATTCACCATCTTTCGGGTCCCGATAGGTATGCTCTCACTCGAACCCTTTTCAAAAGATCAAGGTCAATTGGTAGTGCAACCCAAAAGAGGATCACATTAATCAACTTTCTTACATCTTACAGGTTTACTAGCCCGTTGACTTGCACACATGTTAGACTCCTTGGTTCGTGTTTCAAGATGAATTGAATTGAGAGCCCACATGCTGATGCCTAAAGAACGCACATTCTAAAGCACACCAGGATGGCGTGTGCTTCCTACCATAATCGGGATAAAGACATCTCCATAAGCATATCAACAGCTTGAGCTTGGGTTGCTCTCACAATTTGCATTGGTCCACACCTTGAGTCGATCGGTGGACCAGTTCGTCATCGTTCCATATCTGATTGAGGCATATCGTCGGCCTCTATCTACTTCCCCCCTAACAATTTCAAGCACTCTTTGAATCTCTTTTCAAAGTCCCTTTCATCTTCCCCTTTTGGTACTTGTTTGTTATCGGTTTCTCACCCGTATTTAGCCGTGAATGAATTTACTACCCAATTAGGGATACATTCCCAAGCAACCCGACTCACCAATAGTGTCTCGTGGTGCAATAGGATACAAGAACAATGTGGCTCTCACCTTCTCTGGCACCCTCTTCCAAAGGACTTGTACGCGGTTTGTCATTGAGGATGCTTCTTCAGACTACAATTCGAACACCGAGGGCATTCGATTCTCAATCTAGGTTATTCCCGGTTCGCTTTCCATTACTAGGGGAATCCTTTTAAGTTTATTTTCCTCTATTTATTGATATGCTTAAACTCAATGGGTAGCTCCTCTTGATCTAGGGTCGCATCGAAAGGTATCATATTGAATGCATAGGGTCCTTACATCATGAACAAGTCACATATATGATGGGGCACCAAAGGTTCAACAACCACAATCGTCATGGTACAGGTTGTCAATGACTAAAGTTTTGGCCAACCATAAGACAAAGCTCACGGGAATCAATATGTGCTTTCACAACAAATGTAGCCTTGAAGGAATGTGATGTTGGGATGACAATGGTGTGTGATGCCCAGGTAGACATGCCCTCAGCCTGATGGCTTTAGGCATAACTTACATTTAAAGACTCGATGATTCACGAGACTCTACAATTCACACCAAGTATCACATTTTTCTACATTCTCCATCGATGCGAGAGCCGAGATAGCCATTATCGAGAGTCATTTTTTACATATCATAGACAATATAACCCTCATAAGGACACCATGTCGGGTCTAAGTAGAGCATGCTCATTCGTTCGAGTTCCTTGGCACGATCTGCGCCGAGGTTAGTTTTTTTTGCCAAGGAACGTCATCGTGCTTACCACTTGCACAGAGCAAAGGTGAAAGCCCAAACAACATTCCAACTAGAAATGGGTAATAATCATTGCCAAGAGGCTAGATCTCCCCTATTTTTAAGTTTTCAAACATAAAAATGAGAGGGTGATATGATAACTCATAAAATAGTTGTTGTGTCATTTGATGCAAAACGTGTTAGAGTTTCTTTGGAAAAAATGATTATTATTGATGAATTGTCTTTTAGGTTTGTTAAGGGTGATGATTTAAAACTTTTATAGCTAAAATTTGTTCTAAGTTTCATGTGTCATCTTGTCAAACAATTTCTAGGGATGCGTTTCAACTTTATTTAGATGAGAAAAAAAGTTTGAGAAACTTTTTCATAAGTGAAAAGAAAAGAGTTTGTCTTACTAGTGATTGTTGGACTTTAATTCAAAATGTTTATTATATTTGTCTAACTACTCATTATATTGACAAAGATTGGAAATTACAAAAGAGAATTATAAACTTTTGTCAAGTTAAGAATCATAAAGGTGATAAAATTGGGAGAGTGATATAACAAAGTTTGTATGATTAGGGTATATGTAAGGTATTCATCATAACTCTTTATAATGCTTTCTCAAATGATACTATTGTGTCATACTTGAAAAGGAAGCTAAAAAATTAGAATGATGGACTTATTATGAGTGTGGAGTTCTTTCATGTGTGATGTTGTGCTCACATTTTGAACTTGGTTGTAAGAGAAGGACTTAAAGATCTTCATAATACTATTATAGGTATTCGTTGTGCGGTGAGATATGTTAGATCTTCTCCTTTGAGATTACAAAATTTTAAAATGTGTTCTATTAAATAAAATATTGAGTCCAAAGGAAGTGTCGTGCTAGACGTGCCTACAAAATGAACTCCACATATCTAATGTTAAAATCTTCTTTAAATTATCAAAAAGCTTTTGATCGTCTCAAAGAAGAAGAAGAAACAAACTTTATTTCTATTTTCATGGGGAGTGATCGAGTGTTCGGCCTCTAACATTAGATGATTGGAAGAATGCTAGTGTTTTTGTCAAAAAATTTAAGACTTTTTATAAATCTACATTAACATTCAGTGCATCTTTATGTACCACATCAAATTTATATTTTACACAATTGCATAACATTCAATCTCAAATACTTACATAGTGTGGTTCCGATGATGAGTTGTTGAAAAATATGGATGCTAGCATGAAAGCAAAATTTTAGAAGTATTGGGAAAATGTAGATAAGACTAATAAGATGTTGTATGTTGCATTTGTACTTTATCCAAGGTACACATTTGAGTATTTGGAATTCCTATTTGAAAATATTTATGATTTAGAAATTGTTAAAAATTTAGAGATAATGTCAAAAATACTTTCATAGATATGTTCAAAGCTTACTATAAGTTAGTGCATGGAAATGATTATTAATCTAATGTGACTCAACCAAACCGACGGTCTGTATTGATAGGTAGATTTTTTGTTAACTTATGGTGAAATGCTACTTCAGCTTTCTCTGCTTTTATTAACAAGAATGGTACTTGGACTCTATTATCTATTTCGGTTTTCTCTATCATTTAATTTCCTTTATCGTGAACATATACAAACCTATGCATTAGAATGTCTGACTTCAATAGTTCTTACTTAGAATGCTTCGGTTACTTCCCTTTGCTTTGTAGAGTTTATCACTAATCATTTCTCGGATTAGACTGTATCATATTTATGTATGATGAGCAAGACATTGATTGTATTCTATTAGACTGTATCTTATTAAATTGTATCATATTTATGCATTATTAATCGAATCGTTAAAAATCGTCCAGTTACAACATTTTTAATAACAAAACGGTTCGGTTTGGTTTAAATAATATGAACAGTTTGGTTTGGTTTGGTTAAATTATTTTTAGTCAAAATCGGACAAGATTGAACTGTGTGGTATATATATAGGAAGAAACTTATTAAAAGTAATTTAGATTATAAAATTTGTATTATTCAAATTCTAAAAATTATTTTTAATTCTTAACTTTAAAAAATAGAATCTATTAAAAATAAATAATATTATTTTAATGATTTTATTATTAAAATATCATCTTTTATGTTGAGTAATTAAAACATGAGTTATTAATAATAAAATAAAGTGTAATTTAGTATAAAATATTTAAGAAAAAATCAACTATAATAAAATTATTTAAATATATATTTTTATTTAAAAATAAAAAAATAAAATATTGACGATATCAAATATTAAAATGAATATTTTGTATATATTTTTCATATTAAATGTTATTTTGTCATTACGAAAGATCAAGTTTTAATCGCGTTATAATCATTTGATATGAAAGAGTAGTATTTTAATAAAAAATCATTAAAATAATATCAATTTTTTTCAAAATTTAGCAAATAGAAAACACATTTTTAAATTTAATATGCTATGTGCACACTAATGTATAATCTTAAGGATTTGAGTAACACTTTTTTCATATATATATATATATAATCTGATATTGATTTATAGTAATATCATTTTAAGAATATTAAAATAAGATTATAACTCTAATAATTCTATTTAAGCTGTATGTTTTTTATTTTAATAATTCAGGAAACAAATAACTAAAAATTATGAATCTATATATCCAATATATATAATAATGATAATAAATAAAAAATAATAAATTAAACTAACAATAACGAAAATATCGAATTAAATTAAGATATTAAATATAATTGTCTCAAATTTATTCATATTTACTTTATATATATTAGCATATAAAGATTTATGTTATTGAGACTTATTTCGTACTTTTTTTTTAAATTTAAACTCATAGTTGATGGTTAGACTGGGGGGATATTAAGGAAGTGGCAATTTAATTGAAAATTTTCAATACACCTATTAAAATCCGTCAGCTACAACCTATCATAAAAAAAGTAACAATATTTTTTACTATTTTTATATTGCTCATCCCGACTTTAAATGCTTGATTTTTCACTCCTTTCTATATGGACACATATATGGATACATGATACATGCAATTTGTTAGGATTTGCATTTAAATATGACAAGTGTGCTTGTCAAGTTTAATAGTAAAATCTATGTTCGTATATGATTGCTTACAGTTAAGCGTTGAGGGGACATTTTTATAATTGATAAATTATTTATTTTTATATTTTCTAACCCTAAATCTCTTCAAATAAAGTAACATTTTTTAAAGTTACATATATCATAACAATTACAAATAAATCTATTGAAATTTCGACTCAAATAGACATATGTAACCTAGATGACGAGTAAAAATGCTAATATATGAAATTTTTTTACGAGTTATATTCCAACTCGATTAAATAGGCTTCACAATGTGAATTAAATATATAGCGTAGTAGAATTATAATAAAAACAACATGTTTAATTCAACATAAAAAAAGAAATAGCAAATAAGAAAGAAAAATCTATGATAAACATATTAGTAATGGTGTGTCTCATTGGCTCTTGTTCGGCCAGAAACATATATATTTATAGAAAATATCATATAATATGAATTAGTTAAACTTATTAAAAAGCTATAAAAAATTTCAAATCATTTCAAGATCTCATACGTGGAAACATATTTGCTAAATAATAATTATACTTTCATAGCTTGTAATTATACACAACATAACATGAATTACGTAAACTCATGTAGAATCCTACCTATGTGATAACATTCACATGTTGCTTATGGAATCTACTCGATAAAAAACAATACATTAAACTAAATAAATAGTATACAACTCAATAAACAATATAAATATAAATACCTCTATCAATTGGGACACTTTCCCTGATTGTCCATGCTACCCTCACTTGTTGTCAACATCGCATCTAATCTAAGTAATCCAAGCTTATCCTCTCAGCTCCATCACCAATTGATGTGATCAACTACTGATGGAACAAATGCCTAATATGCATATACATTGTGACCCTATAATATCCAACCGACACATGATACATTACCACATCCTGACATAAGCTACGCCACTACATAAGCTCCTTACTTATGGGAACTATTGCACTCTTACAAAAAATAGTTGATACATGATAATTCAACACTCAGAGTAACTCTTCAAAATGATATGGCTTTCCATTCACCAACAATCTTACATTTTTTACACTTAACCTAATATTTGAGAAATATGAGAGAGACTTCTCTCTGATGTCCCACACCATATATATGTTACATTGTTTCTCAAACCTGATACTCAGAAGGAAAATGGACCATGAACGGACCGAGGAAGTCTGATAAAAAATGGGTAAAGCTTCCCCTTAATCATAACCAAGAAAACAAAAAAAAATGAGGAGGGAATTTATAGAAAAAATATAACCTCTCAAACCTTTTTCTGACAATCTTGTTGACAAAGATTTATGAAGAAACTAGTTGTTATACTATCAATTACACACTCGTTGATCATGGTCAACGAGATCTCAACAAGAACATTGGCAATGTAACAAAAAACCAATGGCATATATTGTGATTTGTACACAGAAATACCAATAACAATATGACAATACTTACCATTTCCTTGAAAAATTGAGGAAATAACACTAAATGCTTTAGAATGGAGGGTGGTAAGGTGACTTATAAAGAGACCATGCCGTCATAGGTGTTAGGCATAGTCATGTATTCCCTTGTCCATATCAATGAGAGCAAGTGGATGACTTTTATATACAATCATTATGCCATTATATTTAGTTTATAATTGATTTATATTTTATTGGTTGCCTTGATTGTTACTTGCCATGTATTGTATGCTTTGAATGTGCGCTTATTGTGTTATTGTGTGATGCCTCAATGGTTGACTTGTAATTACCCATTACTTACTTTTTTTCGTAAGGTGCAACAACCAAGGTCATATTGCTAACAAGGCTGACAAGTTCCAAATAATTCGAGTGTAACTAAATTGATCTTTACAATTGGTATCAAAGTTTCAAGGTTATAAGAGAAAAAGACACAATAATGAACCAACAATGTTTTCATTCATATGATAAACAATTGGGCGAGTTAGCAGGCTTACAAGAGCTTATGTATGATGTAAGTGCTAGAGTGAATGCAATTAAAGGAGTCGAAATTTGGGGTCTTATGACTACTATTGAAAGTTTAAAGGCTAGAGATGTGGCCCTTGAAATAAGAGAGGAGAACCCTCATTGACTTCTAGATCTAGTATGTCATTAGTTGATGAATGTGAAAATAGTGTATTAAATGCTAGTATGTCATTAGTTGATGAATGTGAGAATAGTGTATTAAATGCGGTAAAAGGCATGATAGGGGAGCTCAAAGATGATATACGTGTGACAATTAATACAATCAAGATGGAGTTAGGGGATATGAACACCAAACTTAATATCACTTATCAAATTGTTACCAACCAGCCAGTCAACCTTAATAGTGTAGGGTATGAAAGAGTCAGGGTGCCAAAACCTCAAGCATATAGAGTGGCACGAGATGCCAAAGAGCTTGATAAGTTCATTTTGACATGGAGTGATAACTCCATAAAAATAGAGTTATTAATGCCTTTTTAGATTGATATTTGTCTTGTTTTAGTTAATAATAAATCAAAATTATGGTTGAAAATATCAATCTTGATTTATTTAGGTTATAGGATGAAGATATAATTTTTTAGAATTTTTTGTGATTTTATGATATTTTTTTAGTGCAAGTAGATGTACAAAGTATGATCCAGGGGTATATTTAGAAGGTTCGATTGATCGAGATCGATCTAAGGATTTCGAATCAAGTTTTGGATACATTTATCGAGTTCTCAATCCATTTAAAATGGTCTCGATTGATCAAGGTTTGTATCGAGAAATTAAGATGGTTGTATATAGAAAAAACATGCCAAAAGAATAAAAATGTTAGCTTAGGTAGATGTATTCAGAACATGCTTGGCAAAGGCGAATTAAGTTTCCAAAAAATATATTTTCTATTACTTTTCCAAAACAACATCATTCTTGCGAGACCTAAGTTACTATCCATAAGACATCTTCGTTTCGGGTTGTTTTCATCATTTTCACCCTACACACATGACATAATTTTAGCCATCAGACCAAATTTTAATCAATATTCTAGATTTGTTCTAAGGTTAAACATGAAAATGAGTTTATTTAACCTACGTAACAATTCCATTCAATTTATTCAACACTTTATACACCTAACAAATATTAATAGAGAAAGAGATATCAAATTTAGAGAGAAAAAGCAATAAAATGATCAAAGTCGAGATTATTGAAACAAGTAATGTTTCCTTAAAAAATTAAGGAAATGACAATAATAGTTTTATTGGAGGAGGTGGTAAGATGATCCATAAAGAGATCGTACATCAAAAATGTTAGGCATAATTGTGTACTCTCATCAACGAGAACTAATAGATGAATTTCTTATGTAATTTGTGTGCAATGAATTTTTAGTTTTTTATTTTTTTGATTGTTTGGATTGTTATTCGTCGTATTTGTTTGCTTTTAAGGTAGATTCATAGTGCTTTCGTTTGATGTATAGATAATTAATTTATGATTATCTTTTTACTTAATTTGTGTTCATAACATCATATGTAATAACTAGAACTACTCTCTTTTTTTTTTTAACAAATGCAGAACTGATGTAAATGTAACTAAATGGAACGTAACATAATGCATGAAATAATATTGTATTACTTTATGTAGGTGCACAATGCATATACTGTGCAAGTGCCTTAACTTGACGTGACTCATAAGACGTTTCTAACCAAACAATAACAAGATTTTTGTGCAAGAAAGAAAATATAATTAATAACTAAAAAAAGGCGAGTTTTTTTATCTAATATTTGAGGACCATACAAAAAGGGAAAATAATAATAATAATAAGAATTATCCACTCGACTTGTGTCTATTGTCTACTGAAATAATGAAGTGAAAAATCTGATGATCTACAGGAAAAAGTTAAATCGCAAATTACGTGGTGTAGCGTTATTGATTTGTGATGAATCTAAAACTGCCGAGCTTCGTAGAAAAAGAAGAAGAAAAAAATTTAATTCCATAGTGCGAAGCATAATAAAGCACAAACAGAGAACATTTTCTCGTCATTCAAAATCATGTTGGCAACGTTCCCTCTCGATTAAAGAGGGAAGAAGAAGAAGAAGAAGAAGACGAGGAAAAAAAATTAGATAACGGGAAAGAATCCGCATGTTGGTGGTTGATTGTCCGATGTGTCACTTAATCATCGTCGTCGACATGCATCGGTGTTACTCAGCCACGGGATTGTCACCGTCGCCGTTGGCTTTACATAACTGTCCATTTAAGTTCACTCAGTTCCAGGCGAGCTCCAAACAATTGGGATTCGGATTTCGCTTCGAGTTTCACAGAAAGGAGCACGGGAAGCGCCTTAAGTTCGTAGTTAGAGCTGAGCTCTCCAAGTCATTCTCTCTCAATTTTGGATTGGATTCTCAGGTTTTTAGAACTTTTTCTTTACTTGTTTTATTTATATTTAAATCAACATTTCTACTTTTCAATTCGGTATTGTAAAATTGAATTTTGTTTTTTCAATCTTATGTTTAAACCCATGAAATTTTGATAATTTATTTAGTTAAGTCGCGATTTCTATTATAGGAAAGTTTTTGTGCGGGTAATTTTGTAATAACTATGTTTTGACAAAAGTTGCATAAATTTATCAATGTTATAATATAGTACTAGTAATGTTTTAAAAGTTTCATTTTAAAGTTTAGTTTTTTAGTACTCATGTTATCAAATTTAGTACCCTTTTAATACCATTATTGTGTCCTCTTTATTATTCAAAAAATATTAAATCTAAACTTTATAAACATCATGGATATTAGATTGTAACCATTTAAAAACAGGATTAATTTTTAGAACTTTTATCAAATATTATAAAATTACCTATCCCACATTATGCATCAAATGTTCCCTCAACTTCTGCATTAATATCTGCTAACAAAAAATTGACAAAAATAGCTCAATGAGACAAATTAAAAAGAAATAATTATTATTATTATTTTTTGCAAATTGGGCTGTACAAATTGAAGGTCTAGCTTTTATCATTTATTGCATGCTGGTATTTGCTTTTTTCATATTTTGAAGATTTGAACAACCCCAATTTATAGGTTTTTTTAGCTTTATCTTCTCTACATCCTTGAGGCTGCATCTCTGCTTTAAATGTTCTCAAATATTATTTTGGTTTGTTAAATTAAAGATACTTACCCAGTTTATTGCATATTTGATGCGTGATTGGTTGATTATACTTGTTCACTTCGTTTGAAATTTAACCAATGACAGACTCTTGACGTATATTTCATAGACTCACCATGCTGTTATTTTAATTTGAAGATCTTGCAGCACCATGATCCATCAAAGCTTTCCTGGATAGGTCCTGTTCCCGGGGATATAGCAGAAGTTGAGGCATATTGTAGAATATTTAGAGCTGCTGAATGGCTTCATAGTTCACTAATGGACACATTATGCAATCCTTTGACTGGGGAGTGTAATGTGTCATATGATTCCCAATCAGATGAAAAACCTTTATTAGAGGACAAAATAGTCTCTGTGCTTGGTTGTATGGTATCCCTTGTGAATAAAGGGAGGGAAGATATTGTTTCAGGAAGGTCGTCCTTAATGAATTCTTTTCGTGCTTCAGATGTAAGTTTAATGGAGGATAAGCTTCCTCCACTTGCCAGTTTTAGAACTGAGATGAAAAGGTGTTGTGAGAGCTTACATGTAGCTCTTGAGAACTATTTGATGCTTGGTGATAATCGAAGCTTGAATCTGTGGAGGAAACTTCAGAGAGTGAAAAATGTGTGCTACGATTCTGGCTTTCCTCGTGGAGATGATCATCCCAGCCATTTACTTTTTGCAAATTGGGCTCCTGTTTATTTAACAACTTCAAGAGAAAGCAAAGTGTCCAGTGCTTCTGACATAGCTTTTTGGAGGGGTGGTCAGGTAACTGAAGAAGGCCTGGAGTGGCTAGTGAAGAAAGGATTTAAAACCATTGTTGATCTTAGAGCAGAGCATGTAAAAGACAACTTCTATCAATCAGCTGTAAATGATGCTGTTGTATCTGGAAAAATTGAAGTTGTCAAATTTCCAGTTGAAGTTAGGACTTCACCTTCAATGGAGCAAGTTGAGAAGTTTGCATCTTTGGTTTCAGATTGCAGAAAAAGGCCAATCTATCTTCACAGTAAGGAAGGAGTTTGGAGGGCATCTGCCATGGTCTCAAGGTGGAGACAGTATATGACTCGCTATGCTTTGCAGTCTGTCTCGGATCAACCAGTCACTTCCAATGATGAATTACAACAGGATACAATTGGGACAGCAAGGCAGAAATCTTCCTATATTGAAAAAGGTCTTCTCCTGGAAAAAGATATTGAGTCGCCACAAAAGTATTTGGATACAAGTAATGGTTTAAATGGAAAAAAATATGAAGGTATCTCTCCAAATGGGCATAAGTTGAATAAAAGTTCCAATGGAGTTTACAATGACATTGTTTCTTTACCAGGTATGAAATCAATAGAAAGTAGTAGTGATGAAGGATCCATTGTTCAGTTCTGCATGGAAATGGACCCACTTAAGGCTCAGATTCCTCCTTGCAGTGTTTTCTCAAGAAAAGAGATGTCCAGATTCCTTAGGAGTAGAAAAATATCTCCCCCATCTTATTTTGAATACCAGTGGCAAATTTATGGGGTGTCTCCAATTTCAAGACAGATGTATACTAGGGAAGTTAGGACAGTTCGTAATCATGGTACTAATACAGTTCCTGAAGTAGTTGTGGTTGAAAGTTTGGGTGGTCCATGTAATGGAAAAAACCTTTCTCAAGATCTTCATGAAGCAGCTAATGATAATGGGAAATATCAAAATGTTGATAATCATGTTTCTGATGGTCCACTTGAAAGTAGATTAGAAGGAAATGGGTATCATGGAATGGAATCTTGTGTAGATACCACTTTGAGTAATGACTATGAAAAGAATACAACAACTAAATTGGTGGAGGGTCAAAAGAGAAATGGATCTAATCCAGTTTTGGCTGATGATGGTGTAGGTCCAATTGAAGGAGATATGTGTGCTTCTACAACTGGTGTTGTAAGGGTGCAGTCCCGAAAGAAAGCAGAGATGTTTTTAGTTCGCACAGATGGATTCTCTTGCACCAGAGAAAAAGTGACAGAAGCCTCCTTGGCCTTCACTCATCCAAGCACTCAGCAACAGATGCTCATGTGGAAATCAACTCCAAAGACTGTATTGTTGTTGAAGAAGTTGGGGGAAGAACTCATGGAAGAAGCTAAAGAGGTACCATGCGAAGGTCTTGTTAATAATACTAAACTGATCGTGTTCTTTACTTAGGATTAGATTAATTGATGCTATAATTGGATTCATATGAATATGTCTGGATTGATATTGGTAGTTGTATACCATAGCACGAGGACTGTTCATAAATAGCGCCGCTATATACATGGTCACGAAATTCCAAAGATTAAATTGAGTTACTACTTTCAACAGTTCACTGAAAATAATGTGGAACCATCGTTTTTTGAGAAAGAATGAAGTTGTTTATATTAGCTTAAAGAATTATTTTTATACTAGTGAAACAATTTTATTAGTTAAGCTGCCTTCAAGAAAGATAATATCATGAAGCCAATGGTTCACGGAGGATACTGTATATATTAATCTGCTTTCTTTGAATGAGGTTAATTACTAATGAAGTCACTGTTCCATTGATATAGTCAAATGATTTGTGTGCTCATAATGCAGGTGGCCAGTTTCTTGCATTACCAAGAGAATATGACTATTCTTGTGGAGCCGGACGTTCATGACATATTTGCCAGAATCTCAGGTTTTGGATTTGTACACACCTTTTATGGTCAAGATACCAGGTGTTGAACTTATAGCTAAATGATTTGCATTGTTTTTTCAAATTTCCATACCTCATTGGAAATTTTCTGACATTATTATATGTGTGTTAAACAGTGATCTACATGAGACGGTTGATTTTGTGGCATGTTTGGGGGGAGATGGGGTCATACTTCACGCCTCTAACCTATTTAGAGGTGCTGTTCCGCCAATTGTATCTTTTAATCTTGGATCTCTTGGATTTTTGGCTTCCCATGTGGTAAGATCCTTCATATTTTTTTGTTCAATTTTATTTCAGTTCTCAATGTTTCAAAAGTAACTTATTTTCTTCTTATACAGTTTGAAGATTACAGGCAGGACCTAAGACAGATCATTCATGGGAATAATACACGAGATGGTGTTTATATAACTCTCAGACTGCGGCTTAGGTGTGAAATATTTCGAAATGGTAAAGCGATGCCTGGAAAAGTATTTGATGTCTTAAATGAGGTTGTTGTTGATCGTGGCTCTAATCCATACCTTTCCAAGATCGAATGCTATGAGCATGATCGGCTTATAACCAAGGTAAGCAAGTTATTTCTTTGTTTTACATGTTCTTTGTTTGTCTTTGATCTACCAGACCAATGTTAAATGGGTTACATAGTTTTTTTTTTGTTGGGGTTTTTTTTTTTTGGGTGGGGTTGGGGGGAACTAGATATTTAGGCATTATCATGGTTTTTTAGTTGATGCATATTTGATCTTTAGGTCCAAGGTGACGGGGTGATTGTAGCCACACCTACTGGAAGTACTGCATATTCTACTTCTGCAGGAGGTTCCATGGTAAGTTTGTCCTATGAGTTCTGAGTCCTAAGTCATAATTTCCCTTATTTTTCTGACTTCAAAACAGCATCGTGTTTAAGAGAGCCTTTCATTGTACTTGGTAGTCATCTAATTACCATGATTATTGGTCGTCCCTATTTGTTTTTATGCCAACATTGCAGCTCAGTCACTATTTGAAAGATTGTTGATAGGTTTTGGCATTGTCAACCTCATGGTCATGTCTTTGTTAATAACAAATCAATGGTGCATGACGCATCTTCTCTTGGATTCTTTGATATTCATGTATCATGATGGCTGTATAATTTCTTTGCTAATAATAATGGCTACTTTATTCTTTAAGACTTGAACATGCTATGCACCTTTATGATCCTAATTTAAATTGCACAATGAGTGGCAATTGTTGGATTTTAGTACCTCATATATGAACTCAATTATAATGTCCATATTTATTTTTTCAATCAAGTATGTTTGGTAACGATTTCTGATTTTAATTTTTTTTTTTTGAGGAATCACTATCAAAATATGAGATGATTCATAAATATTTAAAAATAAGATTTTTGAATTAAATTCTAATTTCTTAATTTTTTTTCAATTTTACCAAATAATTTTTTAAAGAAAGAATCAAGCCTTACAATTTTTGTATTTATAACCATTTAAAGAAAATGATTAAAATATGAAATTTATTAATAATAACCAAAAAAATTCTTTATCTTTTAAGGTTTCGAAAAAAATAAAAAAAACATAACGTATTATCAATCAAACAACTTGTAAGTGATTTTTGATTTTTTTCTCGAAAATCCGAGTAAAAATTGTTACCAAAGGTGATTATTTTTACAAAAAGTCATAAATCACAAAGCCAATCATAAATCAGAATCGTTATTAAACTAAAGCCTTATTTATTTTAAAAATTGATAATTAAACCAGAGGTTTATGCTGAAACTACAAATTATTGTTCTGTTTATTATGTATTTGAAACATCAATTGCATTGCCCATCTAACAGTGAATAATCAAATGCAGGTGCATCCAAATGTTCCTTGCATCATGTTTACGCCTATCTGTCCTCACTCCCTCTCATTTAGACCAGTTATACTTCCAGATTCTGCACAGTTAGAGTTAAAGGTGAACTTTGCTTAGAGAATGAAAAATATTATCTGTTGGGTTATATATCTCATTATTCTTCATGGGTGGAGATTTGTGCTTTGACCTGCATTTTATTCGTTGTCTTTCTTTACTACTTTTTATTCGTCATCTATCTCACCATAAAATATTCCTACATTAAATCTTTGATTTGATCCATTATATGTTTTTTAATAACTCATGGATATAATATATAGACAAAAGCAGATATCATTTCTTCATCCTATGTATTAGCTTTATATTCTTCAGCTTCTCTTGGGTGGGGAGATGTAATATGAAAAACAGAAACCTGAATAGGTATATTTTTACTCATTTCCTTTCCAAATCCGAGTCTAATGGTAAAAGCTATTTATGAATTTAATTTTTCGTATAAATCCAACATAGATGTTCATCTTAAATTTAAATTATTACCTTAGTTTTGAAGACCTTTCATCGCTAGTTCACAACACCCAACTGCTTTACTTACGATGGTATTATAATCTTAGATGTAGAAAATATTTCTGGGGATCTGCCATAATGGAGGAACGAAGCCACACAAAAAATGTGGAAGTTGTAGTTTTTGCCCACACTTCATCATAGGTAAAGCTTTAACCCATTGTTTACTTGTACAGATTCCGGACGATGCTCGAAGTAATGCTTGGGTTTCTTTTGATGGGAAGAGAAGGCAGCAACTTTCAAGAGGGGATTCTGTTAGAATATCCATGAGCCAGCACCCACTTGCTACTGTTAATAAGTATGACCAAACCGGTGATTGGTTTCGTAGCTTGATTCGGTGCCTGAATTGGAATGAAAGGCTAGATCAAAAGGCTCTTTAAAGTCCCTGAAATCAATAATCACGTGAAGTACTGTACAAATTGTATATTGCCCACAGGAAATTAACTCAATGTAAATTGTAAATCTAGTTGGCTCTCACAAGAGAATAGATTTTTTACTTCCCCCATACCAGATGATTGTATACTGTCATCATTCAGGAATAAAAGCAGGTCTTGTAGCTCTTCTATAGATCTCAAATAATCAATTTTTATTAATTTTTTATTGCTCGTTCTTTTTAAACATAATTGTTTCTCAGTTTTCTCATAAATTAGTTGCTTTTGGTATAAAAGTTTTATGGAGAAAGCTCTGATAACAGGTAAGATAGCAGATATGGCATGCGTATGGCTAAAGGGACGAGGTAAATTTCGATTACTAATCACAAGTTCTTACTCTATCTCATATATAATTTTTTTTCTTTCAAATCCTCAGTTCTTGAGACGTATGTTGATGCTTGGTGATGTGCTAAAAGTTAAAACATGATCTGCGGTTGACTACAAAGCGTTTACATGTTGGATGACATAAGCTTTTTAGACAGCTCGGTAAGAATTCTTTCTTTTTCTAGATGTATTCGGAGCATGTTTCTGTTAAAACCTAGTCACGTCTGATTTAACATCAAAAACCTTGATTTTCACCGTGAATTCTCTAGATACCTAATCTCTATAGCTTACTATAGAAAAACTCAATTCAATGAAAGAAATTATCAAGAATGGACTCATTCGGTCAGACTTGTTAGGAAAGGAAAAATAGGGTACCATCACAGAACTAAAAAACCCGCTTTAATTGATGTCGGTGCAACATAACTGATATTTAATAAATATATAATAATATTAATTATCTAACAATAATTATTATTATTTTAAATTTTTTATTTTATTTTATTTTATAAAATAAAATAAGTAAGTTTTTGAAAATAAATTTTTAACTTATTTTTATTATAATTAAAAAAAATGATGTTAAAATATCTTATAAAATGGTTTGCATAAATACTCTTTAAAGAAATGATTAATTGATTTATTACTTTAATTATGAATAAATATATAATAGTGACTAATTTATGAGTAATAGAATCCAAATAAAATATAATCACGATTGTTTCGTTAAGATTTTAACAATAATTACGTAATTTTATTTAGTAAATAAATTAAATATAATATAATATAAAAAATAAAAATTTATTTAATTAATATTTTTATTATCTAAAAAGTTAATGCGACTTGACTTGATTAAATTTAATAACCATTTTTGCTTAAAAATAATTTATATATTTTTTAATTGATATGAGATATGATAATCACTCAACGTAAAAATTATTAGTTTAACAAAAATATGATCTGTTCATAAATGAATTGATTGAAAATTCATTAAATAATTAATCATTAATTATATTAATTATTATCATTAATATAATAATTAATCAATTTGTTTTACATATAAAGATAAAGATATATTAATAAAATATTATCTCTCAATTTCACATAGGTTGTTAGGTGTACATGCGAAGAATTTAAATTCCTTTAAGTATTGTAGTTATTTGTTTTGTTGGATTAATTGATTTTGTCTTCTCTTTCAAAAAATAGATTGACTAGTGAATCCAAAACAACTTAAATAAATGATAAATTGTGTTAGATTCTATTATTTTCGTAAAATTAATATTAAAATCATATTTTGATATTTTAGTGAAAAATTATTTCATATTCTATCATATACTAATCATACAATTATATTTATAAGGTTATTTTTAGTTATTTATAATCGTCCTTATAACTTATTTAAAATTATTATTTTAAAAATAACCTCAAAATTTTATTTACAAGATCAACCAAATAAGGAATTTGATCAATTTTTCGATCAACAATTAAAATAAAAAATTATAATTATATAAAGCAACGTAACCTCTGAATTTGGTTTACTAAAAAATTATTTGAATTATATAATCTTCTTATATAAGGTATAGAACTTTCGAAATTCTTCACCCATAAATAAGTATCACTGTATTTTACCTCAACATTTACTTTCATTTTATTGTAATTATCATTAATTCATTACTCGTACAAAAAGGCAAACTGCTACAGTTATAGCGACATTGCTCGTTTCTTTAATAATTAATTTAATTTGACTTGAATTTTGTAGGTTCAAATATATTTTATGGTAAAGTTGGTTTGGACTTTCTAAATTAAATAAAATCTAAAGTCAGCCCAAATATTAGTATGATATATTTCAATTATTTAAACTTTGAATTGATTTAACTAAATACAGGAATATAACTAACATAATAAATTATAAAATAATGTAAAAAATATCAAATATATGAATATTTTATTAAATTTATAAATATATTATTGAATTATTATGTTTTTATTGTTTATATTATATATTTTTTGTATAAATATATCAAAATTTTATCGTTAATCATCATTTTTTAACAACTTAAACAAATAATCCGCTAATTATAATTTTTGATAATAAACAACCCATCGTTAATATCAAATTCTTCTGTATACACCGCTCTCCTCACTCAACACTTGAAATGCTACATCCTCTCGACTCTGCACTCGAATGGATATGGGACTCAATTGTTGGAATGTTACCACTTAAAGGTTCAAACCCTTTTTTTTTGTGTTTTGAAAATTCTCTTTTTTTTTGTACGAGTGTTTGAAACCATAGGATTTAGTATTTTTTAGAATATTGATTTGTGAAGAATAGAGTCGAAGTGAATTCGAATTCTTGATACTAAATTTGGGTGAAATTAAAATTAATATATTTTTGATATGAAATATGAAAATGATTTTCAATTAATTATTATAATAAATCATGAATTTTTAAGAAATTGAAATAATATATGCTTAAGATTTTAATTATGAAGTTTAAAAGAGATTCTAAGCATGATATATTTTTTGTATTTTATTTCTTTATTTTATTTTAGTCTTTTTACTTTATTTTAAATTTTAGTTAACTTCTTATTTTATTTATTTATTTTATTTCATTTTTTGTTAATGTTTGTGGGTATCATTACTAAAAACCCTCACGAGACTTAAATTTGTCCACTAGAGCAACCTAGAGGTTTAAAGGCTTGTTATATACGCTAAATGCAACTGTATCAATCAATAGAAATGATTTAAGATAGTTTAATTTTTAGTTTTTATCTTAACTTTTATTGCTTCTCTTGTTAAAGGACTAGCAAGAAGCTAGTTAAGAGTTGTGATGAGTGCTTAAAAAATATTAAAATTATCATGATTTAATGTATTTTAATTAACTCAATGAATTTATATTTGTACGATTTTATCATATTTTTATATAAATTTATCTTTTCGAAATCACATGTATTTTTTATTATTTTTTAAGTACTTTAGTTCAAAAATAACTTAAAGATTCAAAGAAAAATACCGGAGGCAATACATCACAAATATATTGAAAAAAGAAATGAAAAAAAGTAAAAAAAATGAAAAAATTGGACAAAATGGGTCAAAAATGTCAAAAAGGTAGAAATCATGCACACATTTGCCCGTTCATGTCGAGTCTTGCGTGCACCAGCCCATCTGCGGCGAGTCCCATGCTCGCATGCCCAACATACGTCGACACACGCCTGCACGTGGTCAGCACACGCCCAACATACGTAGACACATACTTGCACGTGGTCGGTGCACGCCCAACACACCCACTTGCCGTGTCCCAAGCATGCCAACTACCTGGCTACCGCGCTAACCACCTGTCTATCGAGAATGTGAAAAGAACGATGAATGTTCTTGAGTTATTTGTGAGACAAATCAATTAGAACAACTTTTTTTCCTATAGACGGTGCCATGTTGAAGCGAGTTTTTATGTTCATTATAAATTCACCAACTCAATCTTTAGATAGATGACCAAACAATAAAAAAAATGACAATAGAAATGTAAAATTCAATTTAATGCCTAAATTTGTTCTTTAAAAGAGATTTAATTGAAATAATAGAAATATTAAAAAAGTAGTACTTTCTAAGTGTATGATAAGGCCATTTATATGCCTTTGAATTGATATAAATAAGCTCCTAGGTTATATTTAAATCTAATAATACGTTATATTATCTAATTTATTTAGTAGGTAATTTTCTTATAATAAGAATATACTTTAGACATGTTTTATGTTTAAATTTGAATTTAGATGCTAACCATGTAATTTTATAGTGTATTGATTGTATCTCTTTTGTCCCCCTAAAAGATGACATGAATCAATGAGAGAGTGATAAGTGTACCTAGTTAAATTTTCCTCAGATAATCTTTTTAAAATTAATTACATTTTATTTCATGAACTTATTAGATTAATTATAAATGTATTAAAATCTTTTACTTATTTACAATTATCTCCATAATGTATAAATAATATGAATAAGGATAAAAATATGTATAATATTAAACACATTTTTATTGTTATGCATATGTTATAAATATAATTATAACTTTTAAATATACTAACGTTAAATATGTTTTTATCGTTAAGTATATATTATAAGTATAATTACAATTAAGTAAATATTTTATATATGTTTATAATTAATTTTTACGTGATTAATATAAAATATAATTAACTTATTTTTTATAAAATATAATTAACTTATTTTTTATAAAATATAATTAACTTATTTTTTAATGAAATAAAAATTAATCTATATATTTATTATAAAAGGGTAAGAAAATTTGGTTCTTGCTTAACTAATGAATTTTTGAGTGTATAACCCACTTATTATTAAATTTTTCTATTTCTTTACTCATACCTACCTTCACTTTTACTTTTTCTTGTGTGTACACCTATTGTCAAATTATTCTCATTAACTAAACAGCACCTGGGGCGACACGTAAATGCAAAATATTATTATCAAAAATAAATTAAAGAACTATTGTTTATGAAAATAAGTAATAAATAGCTGGCATTATGGTAGTGCAATTATAACTAAGAGTGGACAAAACAACTCATAAATCAACTAACTTGATTGAAACAGAGCTGGACCAAAATTGAGGATTTTTTTTTTTTAGTATATAGATTTAACTAAATTAATTTCAGTTTTAAAAATATTAAAACTGACTTATTGAATCGATTAGGTATTAAAGTTTGCCAATAGAACACAAAATATATATTAAAGCATATATTTTTTTTATCTTATATATTTTTATATGTATTATATATAATTATGATAATTTAATTTAATTAAAATTTATATAAATTTTAAAAATATAATAATTTATATTATATTTTTAATATTTTTCTTTATAAATATTTATTATAACTAATAAATAATTAAATCATATTTTATTCTTAAATTCTTTGTTTATTTTATGAAATTTTTCTATGTTTAAAAAAATTTACACACAATTCTATTTAAAATAATAATTAAATTTTTTAAAATTATTTTTTTTCAAATATTTACATTAACAAAAAATAAAAATAATTTAAATTTATTATAAAAATAAGTTGCTCTCTTACAAACCAATATTATTAATAGATTAATTAAATATTATATAATCAAAATTTTATTGGTTAATTTCAATCATATTGAATTTATATCAATTATTTTAGTATTTTAAGCAAAAATCAAGCCTAATCAAACAATGTTGAACCATAACGACACTAATGCCTATTTGTAATAACTTAGGTTTTGATATTAATGAGTGTAAGTTATATATAATTATTTAAAAGATAATATTTAATACAAAGCATATAATATTATTAAAATTTAAATTATTTATTAATAATAATAATTAAATATAAAATTAAAAATAATTTTATTATAATTATTAGATATAAAATAAAATTTTCTCAAATTTATACACAGAGCAACAGGTGGCGAAGGTGTTGGTTGCCACTTAATATAGAACAGAACAGAACAGATGGAAAATTATTATAGAAATTCAGAGCAACGTAGAGAGAGGAAGAGACGAAGACTTGTATATGATTTTCTATCCATTCAATCACTTTTCCGGAAAATCATTATCACCGTCTTTCTTTGTCCCTCGATTTTCGCTTATCAATTATCACCGTCTTAAAGCTGTTTCTTCTTCACTTTCTCACATATTTGCAAAATTTCGATTCTCTCTCTGTTAGATCCCTTGTTGTTCGCTCCTTTTCGATTTAATTTCTTTCTTTATGTATTCATAGATTAATCTATTCGGACCCGCATTCCATGATTATTATTATTTAATTATTTTTTATTTTTTCTCATAAAATTAGCTTAGGTCATCTGTTCATAGCTCAATCAACTCCTTTGTAATTGTAAATCTGTTGTATCATTTTCAGACTTAGATTTTTTCATACGGTGGATTTGTGAACGTCTTTTTTGTAGCTCAGTTGTAAGCAATTTCTTCATATTTTTGAGAGTACAGGTACTGGTATTATGGACGAGTTTGGTATATTAACGGAAAGGTATGGGTTGAAACCTCAGGGGAAATCGGTTCCCATGGCGGCGTTGAAAAGAAACATCGACAATAACAACGCACAAAATTGGAATCTAGGGATGGATTCTGATTTGAACACCAAATCGTCCTCGGAATCAAATTCTGTTGTTGGATCTTACCTCGATAGTATGCAATTCACTGGTTATAAGAGAACTTCCAATAATAGTCATTCAGATCCTTATGATGATATCTTTGGAGGACCAGTTAACTCCACAAAGCCAACAGGAAATCTTGGTAGCGGCGACGGCGGCTCTTCTTTCGATTACGATTCGATTTTCTCGGGTTCGATTAGGAATGGCTCAGCACTTAATAGCTATGGTAATGATGATATATTTGGTGGAATGCCAGGTTGTACTAGCTCAAGCTCTGCAAAGAACAATGTGAACAACGATGATATTTTTGGGACGTTTACCTCGCCTCCAAAGCAGAATGCTCAGATTGATGACTTGTTAGGTGGTTTTGGTGGAGCACAGGCGAAGCCTAAAAGTTCATCTGGGAATAGATCGTCAAATGGGGCGAAGAACGCATATAATTTTGATGATTTCATACCGGGCTTTGGTGGCATTAATCCTCAAAATAGCGGGTACGTACCATTTGAAACAATACAAGCTATTAGCATGGTTTGTTGAATTAATTCAGTGATGAAGTTGTTTTATGGTATTTGATTGAACTACATTTCTCCTATAGGAATTGCCTCTTACAGAAATTCCTATAAGAGGCAATTTGTGTAATGGCTATCCTTGTCTGGTTTGCTTACCTTGCTGTAGTTGTTTTATTACACTTTTGGTAGAAAAACAATTCAAGACATACATTGATAGAATGATAGTTGGTAGAAAGGGTTACATTAAAAAAACTCGAAAGTGCACGTATTCCTAGCAACCTATGATTTGATAAAATTATAAAGCAAGTATTTCATGCTATAATAAGCTATCCTATGAACTGGATTGAAAACCAGGTACCTTGGAATTCTTTTGTTACCTAAAGTAGACATTGTCCACTTCAACATAGCATTTAATGTACAACTTGCATTCACATGTTCCATTTGGGATGTTTTGAGGATGCCTCTTTTCTGTTTTCGTGGAAGGGTAGAGTGTAGAGAGGAGAACATGAAAAGTACAAATATTAGAACTTAGAAGATAAAGATTAATGCCATAGATAAGATTCGGACCAATGTACTGCAAAGATTATCTGGCCAGAATATTGCTATCACAGCTATCAATATCTGTGATTTTCATAACTGGTACTATGTTATACTAATCAGTTCCTAAAGCTTATTAGTACTTTACCTTCAGGAATATGCAGGAAATATCTAAACCTTTTTTGCATGCCTACTATGAGTATGACAGTTTTTAAAACTATATCAATGATTTGAAGTTGAAAGAGCCTTTGTTCTTATTTTGATAATTGTTGTTAAGAAGAAAAACAGGCAAACATCCCCAGAAATCAATGAATCAGCCAAATAAGGCAACCTCCACACTGCTAGAAGATCCCTTTGTGGTGTTAGAATCAACTTCACCACCAAACTCTTCATATATCTCCTCGGATTTTGACCCACTTGAAAAAATAAGTAAGCTCAACAATTCTGCAGCTGCTAAGCCACCGCGACTGAAATCCCCTCCAAAAGAGGCACAAGTTTCAAAGGGTCATAGAGGTTTTATATGACTACCTTTAGCTAAATTAGTCAAATATCTTTCTGTTCCTCATTGTCCTCATAACTGGTGCAGTTAAAGGCTCGGGAATATCGTCTATAGATGAACTTGAAGACTTTGCCATGGGTAGAGGGAAAAATAATACAAAGGGAAGGTCAAATGTTCCTTACAGTGAAGAAGGGGTAAAGATCACAGCCAACAAAGCTGGTAGACACAATGGAGATGATTTAGAATCCTTTTTCAGTATGGGTTCACGTTCTAACAGTGTACCAAAATCTAGGACTACAACTCCGGTGAGGACAATTAATATACTGAAGACAACTATTTACAAAATTTCATTAGATCTTTCTAATTTTCTTCTTCATACTTCATTCAGGATCCTTTATTTGATACACATATAAATAGTGGAAAACCTCAGCCAACAGTGCCAGAGAGGACATTTTCTGGGTCATCACCCAGCATAAAGAAATCTTCTTCTGCTACTGGCATTTTTGATGACCTTTCTATAATGTTTGGAGGTACTAATTTAATATTGAATGTTGAGTTTCATTTATAATGATGGAAATCAGAAATTATTGGTTGGTCTTCAGCTGCACATGGTTCAAGTTTTAAACTGATTGTAGAGTGGAAATTACCTGGTAAACTGATTGATTGGCTTTTGAACACCAAATTATCAGTTGTCCAGAGTCTAGACCAACCAGTATTTGCATCGCCAATAGTCTTTTGGGACATATTTTGCAAAACCTGATTTTTTTGCCATCCTGTTTTCATAAGCTGCCCAAGTTTTTGGAGAATTTGAGGAAGTTGAAGGGGAGAGTGAAGAAAGAAGAAGAGCCAGATTAGGACGTCTTCAGAGAACTAAGGAGCGCGCGGTTTGTTTTTCTTACTTTTAACACTTTGATGCATTCTGTTTCCTGCATGTAACTAGTCTGGATGATTGGATACGTTGTTATTCTTAGCTTTTGCTTTGGTATGCCATTCTCCAATTTGGAACCTCTTTCCTTTAGTTTAGCTTTCTTTTTAGTATCCACTTGCAGAGAATGACTTTTTTCATTGCTGATTATCCAGGAAAAGGCAGTAGCTGATATGAACCAGCGTGATTTGCAATCTCGGCAGGAGCAAGAAGAGAAACGGGTAATGATTGATCTCTGATTTTCATGTATTAGCATTTTAATGCACACTTGAAGCCATTATACGAGGATTATCTTGTATTTAGTTTAATTGCATAGCATACTTCATAGATGGTGCACTTTTTTTTTTGTGTAACGTAAAAAAAATTGTTTTATGCATATTCAAAAATACAGCGTACATGTATATATTTTTTTATAATGTAAAAAATATATTTTTTAAGAGGTTAAAAATGAAACTAGTTGAATAATAATAACTAGGTCATATTTAAAAAGAAGTCTGGTATTTTTTCATTTTGCTATCAAACAATTTATCATGATCCGTAACTTTCTGTCTTGATGTCTTGTTTGTTATGCTTTTATGCAATTTTCTAATATTATTTTAATGGTCTATTTAATTTTATTTGCAGAGAATTGCAGAATATGTGGATATTGAAATAAAACGTTGGGCTGTGGGGAAAGAAGGCAACATGCGTGCTCTGCTATCATCTATGCAATATGTGTGTTCCTTTGGTTGCATATTATGTATTTTCCGGGTGTTGGGCATCATAAGTCCTCTAATTATTTAATTTAAGTAGTTTAGTTATGTAATTATTGGATTATGCATTAGAGGTTCCATAGTTTTTTTAAAATTAGCACTTTAGTCACGTAATTTTTGAATTTAGCACCTATCGTTCCGTATTTATAAAAGTTAGGTACTATAGGTTCTCACTTTTTATACTTTTGATGGAATAAAAGTGCTCATTTTAATAAATTATAAGACTAAAAATGCTTAATTTTCATAATAACAGGACTTGTAGTACCCAACTCATAAATTATAAGATTAAAATGCTCATTTTTGAAAAATTATGGAACATTTGGTGCTTAACTCAATAATTACGGGACTAATGTGCTAATTTGGTAACAATTGCAAGATGTCTAGGACCTTTTTCTCGATATTTTGCCTCTAGTTATTTCTAATGTCTTTGCCAACAATAAAATAGTAATATCTTTGTTACCCTTTATTGTAAAAGTCACATAATTTTCAGGAAATGTGAGATTTTTTTATTTAAGAAAATTATGATTTATTTTCTTTTAGGAAGTCATATGTGCACATCTCAAATAATAGAATTGACTTGTTATCCATACATTGTCTTGTTGAAACATCTTTGATTTTCAAATTGTTTACTTATTGTAAGTTTGTAACTTAAATCACCGGACAGAAGCTTTTCAATTTTAATTGAGCCTTTTGTTCTGGATTGACGAACAGGTTCTTTGGCCTGAATGTGGTTGGCAGCCAGTTTCACTGACAGATTTGATTACGTCTACATCAGTTAAAAAGGTTTACAGAAAGGCCAACTTGTATGTCCATCCTGATAAGGTTCAACAGAAAGGTGCCACTCTACAACAAAAGTACACTGCAGAGAAGGTTTTTGATATCTTAAAGGTACATTTTTCTGTATATTAGGGCTTTCAATATACACAATGAATTTCTCCTATTTGACCCAAAAATATGCACAATGAATTAGTTTAACACCTTACTTTGGTTTCTTTTATCTTCAAAAGCATGAGTCGTTTATCCTCATTAAGCTTTAGGTAAAATATGGCTAAACTACACCATTAGTCTCTGAACTTTGTCAGATTCTATACTTTGGTCCTAATAAACTTTGTCAGATTCTATACTTTGGTCTTAATAAACTGTCAGATTCTATACTTTGGTCTTAATAAACTTTGCAGATTCTATACTTTGGTCCTAAGGTTTATTATTATAATAATATTATGTCTATTATCTTTTCAAATTTAACACATTTAGTACAAATTTAGAAATTAGACTAAATTGAACCGGAGTAGTCACAATTAATGTGTTAAAAACCTTTTTTTAAAAAACAATGTTAAGGGACAAGGTAAAGAATCTGTCGAAGTTTAGGGACCACGGTGTAGTTTAACCAAAATATAATGAAAATCGTGTGGGGTTTATCATTTCTGGATAAACATATTAGATTTTGGCTCTAAATATTTAAAGAATGAAAGAATGAAATGTATTTTTATGTTTTTGATACTTGAACAGGAAGCTTGGACCAAGTTCAATGCAGAAGAACTAAGATAGTCTTCTTTTAATCGACCTTTGTTGGTTGAAAGCTACTTCATCTACCATTTACAAAAGGAAGTGTGTCATTTGTAATGGGAGAGTTGCTGTTTGCAGTTTTCAGACTGCTGCAGAACGAACTTCTGGTTTATGTATCCGTACATTTGGGGAAGCTTGGTAAAATATTTATGTCTGGTTTTGTAAATTAATGCCTGATGGAATTCAAAATAGGCACCCCTCCCAAAAATTGATTGATGTACAACCCCATTTCTCTGATTGCATATTCAATCGTTTAGGTTAAGAGAAGAAAAGGGAGGGAATTTTTTTTTTTCGTTTTTTTTTTCACGTTACAATGGCATCTAAGATTGAATTTTTTTTTCCCAAAAAAATTCTCAGTAGTTCAGATTTGTGCAAATATTGTTTGTGTTCTTTTTCTCCCAATGAATTGCATTTCCTTTTGATTGTAAGAGTTGCTAATCACACTTGATTTTCCTTAATAGGCATGTTAGCAAATGGTAACTCTATCGCACTTGTTTTTCCTTCATAGGCATGTTAGCAATTGGTAACTCGATAGTTTTTACAAAATGCTCTCTCTCTCTCTCTCTCACCGCATACATTCCTTTTATATACAAATATATAATATATCTATTCAATTGGTAGTTTTTACAAAATGAAAGCTAAGACCTCTCTCTCTCTCTCATCAGAATGCTTCAATAATATGCATCGTACATTCCTTTTATATACAAGTATATAATATATCTATTCAATTGGTCTCATTTTTAATCTCTTTAAAAAAATAATTATATATGTTTGTCATTTTATTAAAAAGAATAATAATAAATTAGCCACTTAGATCAAATTTGTTATTTTGTATTCCATCATGATTATTCGGTTTTTTTAATATATATATATATATATATATATATAGTAGTATCAATTATATATTTGTGAATTGCTACAACTTACAGGTTTTTGCATGACGTAATGATATAGTGCTAAGTTGTAATCGATCACAGTTTCTTGACGAAATTTTCCTTTCAATAAGTTAATGTTTGATGAAATCAAGTTTTGGGAATGTGAGCCTACGTTCTCCCTTATAACAAAAGAAAATTGGGAAGTTATAAAATATTAAGTATTAAAATTTATAATAATAAAAATAATATTATAATAACATTGACCGGGATTTAATTAGATATCGTAGTTTAAATTAAACTACGTTTAATATTAAAGTATATATTAGATTTTTTTAATAATAATATATATGAACTTGTTAAAAATAGTACTATTTATGTATTTAAATGTTTTAAAAATATTATTTTTATTATTTTTTCAAGAAATTTAAATATGTTCATCTTTTGTTGTCAAAATTTAAGAGTGTGTATACTAATTCGTAAATAAATTTCCAAAGAATCAGAAAAACAATGAATTGAAATTTGAGAAAATTGAAAAGAAGTATAATCCAAATTAAATGGCCTTTGATTATATTTACTTATAGGAATAGAATCAATAATATCTCTTAAGTTTTAAAATAATATCACAAAATATTTCAAAAGTTTCAAAATTATCACAAACATTCTCTCAACTTAAAAGAATTTAAAGTTAACGAAAATAAATAGTAATTTATATATATATAAATGGTAGAAATAATATAAATATAAATAAAAACATTTCAAGATTTTGTTTTTACAAGAAATGATAATTAATAAATTTTTTGAAAAAGTACATAAAATCAGATTAAATCTTAAGGAATGAGATACATTTAAAGATTCATCATTTTCAAAAAGTTTTTAAAAATCTTTTCAAAAAGTTTTTAAAAATATTTTCAAGGAAAAATATAGTTTATTATAGAATAAATAATAAAGAAATGAACATTAATATTACAGATACAAAAGAAATGTGTAACATATCATTAATTAACAAAGAAACAATTATGCAAAAACTATCTAAATTCCTCAAAAGGATAAAAGAAAGATTGGATAAATCCATTTAAGAAGAATCAAAATATTAATAAAATGCATTTTAAAGAAAGAATAGATACACTAATAATACTAACATTACTAGATAATAGAATAATAAATAGGAAATATGTTTTATCAAGAATGATTTATGAAAATTTAGGATATCAAAAATTAAAATTTACACAATACCCTAGGTTTGTCATTAATACTAATGATAAAAAAACTAAACCAAGTATTAAGTTTAGTTTATGAATTCAAAATATGAGACTTAATAAAAAAAGAAAATCATCTATTTTCACTACACTATACAATAAGATGTTCATTAACAAACAACCATAACAATTCAATATATGAAAAAAAATGAATTCATAGAATAGATAAAATTTTCTAAAAATTGGACAAATAATAAAACGCAAAATATTAATAGATTTCAAAATATTATAAGAATGTAATTTAGATGTTAAAGACAAACATATGATACTAAGAAGAAAAAGTAATATAAAAAGAAATAATAATGTTTTTAGATTTACGTTTATAGATCTTGAAAGAGAAATCTCTAACAAAGAAAGAGAAATTACAAATCTAAAATAAGAAATTAAAATAATGAAAGAATTAATCTATGATGTAAGAAAATGATTTCATTGTTATCATAATAATGTTAAAAAAACTATAGAATATAGAATTATATTTTGATGGAAGCTTAATAGGCATATAAAAAAAACAAATAACAATAACGAAAACTTTAATTCATTTAGTAGAAGAACTAAATATAGTACAAGAATGACACACCAAGTCCTTACAAGACATAAATGAAACACAAAAAAAGTATTAAAAGAAATAAATAATATGGTTATAATAAAAAATTATAGCAAGACTTACACAAAGAATTTGCAAAATTAAAAAGGGATGTAAATAACGTAGGAATGAGGAAAGAAAGAATGAAGAAAAACTCAAAGATAAAGAAGAAGCAATAATCTCAATTTAATAAAATATAGAAAATAATTATATATATAACTTATAGATCTTGATAATAGGGACATAGAAAAATTAGTTTGTTAACTCTAATAAATGAAGAATTAGTAAGATATTATTATGAAAAACTTTACACAAATAAAGAGGAAGACGATATGACAATAACCAATGAAAATGACTGAACTAAAAAATATAATCTCAAAAAATCATGTGAAATCAATTTCATTACCAATTCTTTATCAAGAATGAACATCTGACCCACATAAAAAATAAATAAATAAGCAAAGTCCGAAAGAAACCAACCTTCCTTAGAAAAGAAAATAACAACCCAAAATGAAAAAAAATTACATTGGAAAGCTAGAGGCAATATCCTACTAGAATTCAAACTTCTTAAAAATTATAGATTTGATCTTTTAGATTTAGATTGTATAAGAGATGAATTTTTTAGATGAATGGTCTAATGGTATGAGTGTAATCATACAAAATTTTCCAACCACACAATTAAACCCTTCAACTTGTATCGTTTTAATAGCTAGCAAAATGACAAAAAATACTAAAATTTGGTTTACAAATTTAACAAAACAACAATATTTACAAATGTACAGGAATGATGTCACATGTAGAGAGTATTTAGATACTATAGTAAATGAAATATACAAAGAATATGTCGAAGAAGATAAAAGAAAACATATCATTGAATCTAGTGAAAATGAAATTGAGGAAGTCAAATTACATTTAACAAAAATGAAAATATGCAACATATGTTCTATGGTTTCCTTTATTTGTGAATATGAAATGTATTATCATAAGTTACTACCCTCAATGCAAGAAATTCATAAGAAAGTATTTTTTTCAGAAATTACCCAAAACATTAAAAAAAACCATAACAAGATGATGGAATAAAAAGAATAGAGAAACTATACCAGACAAGGATGAAGAATAAGAAATCTTAAAAATTGGATAATCATTAAATGTTAACAAAGACATGAATATAAACAAATAAAAAGAAATGATAAAGTCCGTTATCATATAAGAGATTTTAAAATGCTAGAAAAAATACAAATATAACATAAAATCTAACAAGAAAAGGTATAAAAATTATAAGAGATACAAAACATCCAAAGATATAAATTTAGAAAATAGGACTTTCAAAAATATAAGAGAAGGTATAAAGAAGAATCTTATAGAAAAAGGTATTTTAGGAGAAAAAGTTATAAGCCACTAGAAAACAAAAATTATTGCACATGAGGGAAAAAGAAATGTAGATGATGGATCTACAATGAGAAGTAATATTATGCTAATGAATGCTTTAACAGTCTTTAACATAAAAAACAATTAAAAAAGGAATTTTTACAAAAAATCAAAAGTCTTAGAAGAAGCTTTTAAGATAAAATTAGAACCAACAAAGAAATCAAATATAGATAGTACTTATAGTATTTATATATTAGAAGAAACTGAGAAGGAAATAATTGGCTTAGAATATGAATACTCTTCATCAAAAGATGAATGATTTATATAATATTATAAATCCAAACATTACTTATATTAAGGTAGAGTTAAAATTTAAAAATTACACAAATTACCATTTACATGCATATGTAAATATAGGAGTTAGCATATGTATAGCTAGTAAATACGTGTTCTCGAAAGAACCCTAGAAACAAGCACTAAAATATTTAATTATAAAAATTGCTAATAATACTATAATAAATCTTAATAAATTTTAAAAAGATACAGATATAATGATAGGAGGAGAGAAATTTCATATTCATACCATATATTAATAAGAAATAGGAATTGATTTATTAATAGAAATTTTTTTTCGTAATATCAACATTTTACACAATATTTAGACAAAATAAGTCTAATAACCCTATATGATGAAACCATTTATATGTCAAAAATAAGAAAAGTTTTAACAATATCGAGCCTAACTTTTATGCAACAATATAGAAAGTAACAACTTGGTGAGAAAAACACAAAGCAGCAACAAAAACATTATTTAGAAAATATTTATTAGATATAGAAAAGAAATAAAACACTTTTCTTAATGAAATCAAAGAAGATAAAGCTTTAACAAGCATCAAAAAGTTATTAAAAATAATAAACTCAAAAAATCCTTTAGATCTAAAAATAAACAAATCTAAAATGATTGTTAACATAAAATTAAGAGATCCTAACAAAATCATTAGAGTAAAACCTATGATTTATATTCCAAAAGACATGATTGAGTTTGAAAAATAAATTCAATAACTTTTGGAACTAAAAGTTATAATATGAAATAATTCATCGCACTCTAGCCTAACATTCATGGTTAAAAAAGAAAGGTGAAAAAAAGAGAAAAAAAGATAATAGTGATAAACTTCAAAGTATTGAATAAAGAAGCAATTGATGATGATTACGTTATTCTAAAAAAGAAGAATTATTATCATTAATAAAAGGAAATAAATATTTTTCAAGTTTTGATTACAAAAGTGGATTTTGAAAAATAAGACTCATGATAAATATCAAAAACTAATGACATTAGTTACCCTTAAGGACAATTCCAAAGAATTATTATAACATTCAGATTAAAACAAGCTCCAAGTATCTTTTAAAGGTATATGAACAACATTTTTAAGAAATTATAAAATATTTATTATGTTTACATAAATGATATTTTGGTTTTTAGTAATGAATTAAATAAATATTATTTGGATATGATTAATATTCTGTAGGAATATAGGAAAAAGGGCATAGTACTTGATAAGAATAAATTAGTAATTGCTCGATAAAAAATTAAGTATTTAGATTTAGAAATTGAAGATGAAAAACATAATCTACAGTCCCATATACTAAATAACATTCAAGGATTTTCTAGCAAATTAAAAGACAAAAATAAATTACAAAGATTCTTAGTATGTTTAACATATATCAAGAAACTTACAGAAATGTGAAAGTCTTTACAAACAAAATTGAAAAAAGATCATGTTTGAAAATGGACATAATAAGATACTTTGTACATAAGATAAAAACACATGAAAGATTCTTTACATGAATATTAGAGAGTAGTTTTAAAAGTAAAAGTAGATGACAAAAATGAATATCTTTATAGATATACATCAAGATCTTTCCATGATTTAGAATTAAATTATCACAATAATAAAAAAGAATACTTAGCTGTCAAAAAAGCTATTGAGAAAATTCACAATTTATGTAATAAGTTCTAGATTCATTGTTAGGATTGTGACAAGAATTTTGGTTATTTTTTAAGGACTAATATTGCAAGTGATTATAAATAAGATGATTTAGAATTAAATTATCACAATAATAAAAAAGAATACTTAGCTGTCAAAAAAGCTATTGAGAAAATTCACAATTTATGTAATAAGTTCTAGATTCATTGTTAGGATTGTGACAATAATTTTGGTTATTTTTTAAGGACTAATATTGCAAGTGATTATAAATAAGAAAGATTAGTCAGATAGGTACAGTGGTTTAATCACTACAATTTTGATGTCGAACATCTTCCAAAAAACAAGAATGTTTTTGTAGATTCCCTTACAATAGAATTAACACATTTAGCTATTTTTGTTCTTGTTGGAATAAAACATCTTGATATCAAGATCAAGATAAAGGAAAAAAAGACAAGGATCCTTCAGGAACAATTCGAGGTTTTATACTTAGAAAAATCTCTTTTAGAGATAGGAATTAAATAGGAAAAACCTAATAGTTAAACGACCAATAGAATCCCAAAAATTTAAAGAGGAATCTATATCAAAGATTCAGGTAAAAATTATAAAAATGAAATTCAAAATGAAAATGAAGAACCTAACATTTCAAAAGAGAGTAACATCTTTGAAAAGGAAAAAGGAAAAGCTGAGATGGGTTGAAGAAGTAGAAAAAGAAGACCAAGAAAAGATTTATGTGGTATATAATGGTCCAAAACCATGAATTTATAACAAGTGGAAAGAAACAAGTCAAGATATTATCATATTTAAAGGAATAACTCACAAAGCTATAACTAATAGAATAGAAGCTGAAAGTAGTTATTGATGAGACAAGACCGACATCGCAGATCCTACGAATAGTTTTGTTTTATATTTGTAAAACTCTCTCAAGTCTACGAATCATTTTATAGAAAATGACAAATATACTCCCAAGGTCGGTCTAAAGAAGGAATATATGTGGTTTTTAATTTATTATTCAAAAAACTTTTAAAAAATTAAATCCTAAACATCTTGTCACAATATTTTGGTTTTTATGTTTTCTTAATATAATAAAATAAAAATAAAAATAAAAATAGATATAGATTCAATAAATAATTATGCAAATTTTTATCATTCATAATAGTGGAGTATTTATAGATATAATAATTAAGTTAATTATGCTTGTTGATATAATTTAGGTTATTAAAGATATAAAATGATATTTATTGATTATCTATTTTTATAAAAATAATACCTTTGGTGGAGTTAGATATTCTTTGTTAATTAAACAAATCAATTAACACCTATGAGTGGGCTTGATAATTAATTTGGTTAATTAAATTAATTTCTTTTTCTAAGAGATTGAAAATAAACAATTTATTAATTAAATTAATTTCTTTTTCTAAGAGATTGAAAATAAACAATTTAAATGCCACATTTTATGGGGTTAGATATTTTAAACTTTATTGAAGGTGTTCAAATTAAACCTAAGAATTTAATTATTCGAGTACTAACTTTCAAGTTTTAAAACCATTATTAAAAATATATTATCAATACATTTTCGAATAATAGTTATTATAAAAAAAATTGAAATAGAGTTTTATTCTAACTATTGGGTGATTGTACCAACAAATAAAAGGGCACTACTCTAAATAAAACCCGATAATTAAACCTTAAAATCTAATTTTCATATTTAAGTTTGTAATGAAAAATAATATATTTCTCTCTAACATTCTTAATATAAAATCTTGAATAAAAACAAAATCAATTATTTTATAAAAATATTTTAACTATTTAATATTTCATAAGCATAACAATGTTATAATTATATCCAATAATGTTAAATTTAATCACAAACAAATTAAATAACTATAAAGATCTTATTTTAAAATTTATACTTTAAAAGAATCCTTACAACACTTTGATGTTAATTTTGTTGTTGGAAAACGTCCAAACAGATTTGTGATGAGTGCTCAAAAAGTACTAAAATTACCATGATTTTATGCACGTTAATTGATTAAAATTATATATATTTATATGAGTAATTTTAGTACTTTTTGAGCACTCATCAATTTGCATTTCCGTTTATTGAATCAAAAGCTAGAAATTCAATAAAATATAGGTAATTCTTCTCAAAAAGAGAAAAACTTTAAAAATAAAAGCTAAAAAAGAAAACTTTTTAGAGAGCGAAATCTAGAAAGAGAAAGAGTTGAGAAAATTGTTTCTTAAGGTGTGTTTTTTACAATATGAGAGAGGAGCTTTTTATAGGTGAGGAAAAAGATTAAAAAGTGGAAAAATATCTTTAAAATGATGATATACGCGTATTGGACAAGCTGGTACGCATCTAGGGTGCTGACGCGCCCGACTGGGCGGGATTCACGGAAAAAAATGTGCTAATGTGCGTGGGATTCATGGCGTGACTGGGTTTTGATGTTGTGCACGGAATTGTAGGGTGAATAGGCATGGCTGCATGTGGACTTGCTACGTTATTGGGCATGACTACGCACATTGTTCCGGCATGATGGGGTGTGACTGCACGCACATTGTTCCATATTTTTTTTGACTTTTTATCATTTTTCTCAACATATTTATGATGTATTGCTTATAGTATTATTCTTTGAGTCTTTAAATTATTTTTGAAGCAAAAATACCTAAAAAACAATAAAAATACCCTTGATTTTGAAAAGATAAATTTACATAAAATATGATAAAATCATATAAATATAAATCTTTTTAATCAATTAAAGTACATTAAATCATGGTAATTTTAATTTTTTTAAGCAATTATTAGTTATGCCAATATATAGTACCAAAAATAATAACTCTAGAAGATATAGTTAAAAGTTGCTCTACAGTATTACAACAACCATCGACACTAAGCATGTTAAAGACCATAGGAAAGATAGTACTATCACTTTTACTATTTAGGAAAATGCCTTTCATAAAGATAGTAAATATAGTACGACCACTAATATTATTAAGAGAAACATTCTTCAAGAATACATTGGTCATTGAAGATGAAAAATAACAATATAAAAGTTTAAGTATACTGTAATGGTTGATCCTCTCTAACTTAGCCAGCAAATCCACTTAAGAACATAGCGAGAATATGAAATTTAACACCACATAAAAAGAATTTCCTACATGGAGTAAATTTAACATTCTTAAAGATCTTATCCAATTTTCATTTATAAAGCTTTCCATGCAGGTTTAATTAAGAACCTATACCTAGAAATTAATTACCTAGAAATTAATTTAAGTGAATTAAATTATTTTCTTAAAAATTTCAAGAAAGCTATAAAAAAAACATTAGGAAAAAGATTAGAGCAAGTGATAAGCCTATCTATCTCAAATTTTCTAGTTCACTTATAGGCTGGAATGAAGAAGGTTGTGTTAGTCCATACTATTTTATCAAATTAAGGATTTTTATCACTAATAGAAAAGTTCCAAAACTAAGGCACTTCTAGAAGAATAATTCAATACAGAAGAAATATGTATATTAATAAGACAGATGTTAAGTAAAATTTATCACAAACTTAAAAAAATTGATAATTCTTCTAAAATCAAAGTAAATTATTCAACTAATGATAGTGAGAAAAGCAATGAGTTTGAGGCAAATTTTAACATTAACAATTTAAAATTTTGTCAAGAAACAAGAAAGGGTGTTACTACTAAGAATCACAAACGTATTTACTATATTAGAGATCAAGAAAAAAAGACGTGTTATCATCTATGTCATCAAAATAATTATCAATAGAAAATGACAAAGATGAATAAAGATGTAGAAAACACATCTACAGCAGATCATTACAAGGAAATAAAATTCTGAAATTCAAAAGTCAAAAGCAGAATGTTATGTGAATTATTAAAGTATGGGTAAAATTGTAACTTTTCACAATTGTAAATCGAGATTCCTTGTCATATAAAAGGAATACATATTTTCATTAGTTAGACACAATTTCAACAATAACAATCTCTATACTCTAAAAATTATTCATCTTGTAACTATGTATCTAGAAACTATGAGAGGTTAAGAGTCTATCCAAGGTTCTTAGGTGACTTTTAGAATTGTAATATTCATTAATATTATGAATAAAATTGAATGCAATAATTATTTTTCTATTTTTTTAAATAAAATTAATTCGAAATCATATTATTTATAGATGTAAAGGCTTCATCATTCCTAAGATGATATTAAAGTTTGAGCAAAATGAGACATATTAGGTGTAATAAAAGAAGATAAAAAAATAGAAAGAAAGACCATCACGAACCCATTAAATTCAAGAATGATAATAATTTTAAGTCAATTAAATATCTTAAATAATTAAATATTTATTTATAACATTTACAAGTAATAAACAAGAAAATAAATACAAAGAAACTAATCATGAGTCTGTATGAACATAAACATAAGGAAATTATAAAGTAAAACAATATTTTGATAACAAATTTAAATGTTTGTCTTTAAATAATAATCTACATAAAGTAACAACTAAAGTAACAACTAGCATTATGAAACAATAAACCTCATTTGTATGAGAGCTATAAAAAAAATACATGAAAGTTAATGTCGTTAACTATTTAAGGATATTAGTAACATTAACTCAAAATAAAGGGATCTAATTAAAGCAAAAGAAAACATGGATGGTGTTATTGATATAAGAACAAAACAACAAAGGTGATTAATGATAATTACCCTTATTTATATTATTTTTAAAAAGTTTAATTTGGGAAGATTAGCTCAGAAATTTAATTCAGGTTTTTCCTATGGGAATTACGTATGAAAAATTAGTAAATTTTTTACTAATATTTGTGTGAAACCGTAATGCTTTATAGGTAAATAAATGAAAGGGAACATTCTGAGCAATTTAATTCCTTATACTTAAATTTGAGAGGTTTTCATCTATTTGTAGGGTGATAATTTAAGATACAATAAGGAGAATGGATACAAAAATGAGAGACATGATATAATTTTGACATGATACGCATAACTTGTTTTATAAACTTATCAAACATGATACGATACGATACGATAACACGAGTGGATTATTTTAACATATAATTTTATTATTGTTGTCTCGTAATTATTACAATTACAACACTTTGTTTTTTTAACATTTTTTTTATAATTTAATTCAAAAATAAAAAATGCGTTAAAATTAAAAAGTTATAGAAATAAATCGTAATTAAAAAAGTTATTTGACATGTTAATTAGATTGGTACTAATTTTTACATTTGGATTAAATTTTTTAAGGGTTAGCAATTTTGTTAGTCCCTAACCTATTTTTCATACATATTAGTCCACATTATTTTAAAATTTAATAGTTTTGTTTTAATTTAAAAGTTTTGTCAAAAAGTTAGAAAACAAATTTTATTTTTATGAAAAAGTTAGGGATCAAATTATGTTAAATTAGATTGAAATTGATAAATTTTAAAAGATTAGGGACTTAAATGTATGAAAAAAGATTAGGGATCAAACAATACTTCGAGGTAAAAGTTATGAAACAAGAAAGTTATTGACCCATTTTTTAATTAAAAATTTAGTTGACCAAATCTAACAAAAAAAAAATTAAATAACAAAAGGGTAGATTTAATAAAAATTAAGGGTATAAACCGTAGATATCGTTCTTCCTTGTTATTATATTACATGATAATCAGATATGAAAAATGATATGACACGATGCCAATAAATTTAATATATATTTCTTACTTAAAACTTTATTTTAGTCAACTAATTTTTAAACTAAATAACACGTAAAAATGACACAAATACAATTGGTCAAACAAGAATATGACATGATCATAACGACATGACATGTTTGCTAAGTAAGTTGACAGAAAATCTGTTAAGAGATACATTATAATGCCATTGTCTCTTTGCCTACGATGTTCTTTTTTTTTCTTGTATGAAAAAAACCTCACCAAAAAGGGATGACACCATACCTTATGGATCATCAATAACTTTTAACAAATTATCAATCACAAGCTAGCAAGGGAGTCATTGCTTACTCATTCGACACAGAGACACATGACTCCTGATATTTGAATCACATACCTTAGCCCTAGAGGTAGTAGTGCCCTTTGTATTCAACACAAGCCTACTGACGTTCTTTTGAAATAAGTTTAATATTGTCAATTTTTTCCCCTTTCTATCTCTTAAGGTTAAGTTTACGATATGATTGATATTAACGTGTAATTATAAACTATTTTATCTTAAATTCATTGGCTATCTGTCATTTTTATGATCGGTATCATTTTATACATAAATTATATCTTAAGCTTAAGTTTATGATATCATTCTTATTAATTTTTAATTATAAACAATTCCATCTTAAATTCATTAGCCTTTTTCTAGACTCTTCAATTTCAATTCTATATGCCATCTTTTAATTGGTGTCATTTAATACATAAATTTTAACATCAATTCTTAAATATTTATAATGAAGTATTCTTCACTACAAGTTTAATATGTTTGTTTTGTATTATATATGTGTTAAGGGACAAAATGAGAAAAAAGAAATAAAAACGTGTATTTAAAGGAAAAACAAAGCACCCAATTGATCGAGTTTTGATTGAAATCTATCAAAGAGTTAGGGCAAGCAAGGATCGATCGATACAATAGACACTCAATTGATTGAGCACCCATTTGATTGAGGATCAATCAAGTGCTCTCAAATTGAAAATCATAATGGTTTGTTCGATCAAGAAAGGGTCTAGATCGATCGAGACAATTAATCAACACTCAAATCTAACTTTTTTCAACATAAACTTTTAATTGTGACAGATCAAGCAAATTCTAATTTAATTCAAATTAGGTAAAAATGCACTGTATAAAAAAACCTAAAGGTCATCTGAAAACAACAATTGCTACTAAGAAAAGAGAGGTCAAAGAGCACATCTAGGAGTAGACGCAATCAATTTTAGTCAGTTTTATCACGAAATAAAAAATGAGCCGACATTGAAGGTTTTTTTAAAACACTAAACTGGAACCGACCAAAATACTTGAATTAATCGGACCACCAACCGACTAAGAAGTCAGTTCGTCAATCAGTTTTTATTTATAAAAAATAAAAAAATTACTAGTTACTAATGCTACATAAAAATATTATGAATGTGTTTATTTGTGTAAAGCTCGGATCAAGCAACAAGTCCTATTTGTAGTAAACATCAAGTTATCAATAATTACAATTCAATATTACAAAATATACTCAATTATTCATACATCATAAGTCATGCCTCATAGGAACATAAACAAAAATTATACATAGTTACCAAACTTCAAATACATATTATCGAAATTCGAAATTTTCAAATAACAAATAAGTCTTGAGTAAAGTTTTTATATTAATAACAACATATTTTAAAAGTTTATTTTAATTTAATAATTTTAAATATAATATATAATTTATAATAATTTTTAAAAGTTTATTTTAATTCAATAATTTTAATTTTAATTATAATATATAATGTATAATTTTATATTAATTTAATAATCAGCAAGTAGATCGGTTTGGTTACAAGCAATTTTTTTATAATGAAACCAAAATTGATCGACTAGTTTTGGTTTATAATTTTTTCAAACCATAACCGATCAAAATTATCATTTTTAATGAGGTTTGGTTCGATTCGGTTCAAAATAGTAGGTTTGGTCAATTTTTATTAAACATGTCTACTCCTAAGCACATCAAAAAAACTTTTGGAGGAGATTTTAAAGAGAAGATTAAAGACTAGGATTACAATCAGCTTCATCATCTACACTTCATAAGCTTTTCTATATATTTTTCTATTTGATTTTTCATGGTTAAAATGTTGTTTTTTTGTAAAATCTATGTCTAGTTAATTTCATAATGTGATTGTTTGCAATTCTAAGCCCTAGGTTATGTTTAACTAATTTAATATTACGATAAATTTTAGTTTCAATTATCAATTCTTAATGTATTAAATTATCCTGTACTATAGCGTGCGAGTTAGGGGTATTGTGGGTGAAACTCGTGGAAGGATCCATTTTCATTGGGAGCATAGATAGTTAGTGTTTGTAGGAATTTTTCATTGGACATTTAGATAACTTCTATTAGAATGTCTAGATAGATTGTATCTTCTTAGATTTGTTTTTAAATCAAGTGGGGAACGCAAATAATATTCTTACAATTATATTTTCTAGTGGTTAGCTAGTAAGCACACTTCTTCTTACAGATAACGCCAAATGTTGATGTTATTTTTTGTCAACATCAAAGGGGATGTACTTCTCCTTGTTATAGTTCTACGAATAGAGAACACTCGATAGGACCTTGAACCATCATAGGATTAATAAGCTTTTGGCTCTTCGGTACTTAAGTGAGATTGGTGAATTGGCGATAATAGAACATATTAGAGTCTATCGTTAATTTAGGAAGAAGAAATAAAGACTAAAAGATATTTTGAATGTGTTGTGTTTATGTCAATTAATGAATATGTTGTATAAAGTGTACAATATGGCTATACATAGGGAAACAGATTTATATGATGTTAATTACTTATCTTTGGAGATAGGCTTAATTTAAAATCAAAATTATCTCTTCATAATTATTATTTTCAAATAATAAAAGGTTATTTATTATTTATTTATTTCTTAAGTTATTTATCTAATAATTATGTTCATATGCTGACTCAACGCTCATTGGATAGGCATGTGAGTCACATTATTGAGTAGGACTATTAAAATTGTGCCATGCATGTGACATGAGTTTATTGTACACTCAACAATTAATAAAATGTTTATCTATTAGTTTAATGATAAGGCTCACATCTCTTCCATTTTAGATCATATATTCAAATCATACATTCAAAAATAATTTCCTAACAAATAATAGATTGTTTTATGAAAAAAAATATTGAATTAGCAAAAGTGAGATTGTTAGGCGATGATGATTTTGAAAGAAAGAAAGGAAAAGAAAAACACATTGTCGCAATCTTGAAAACTTTTTGAAATGTGGCTAGTTTTTTACTGTTGATGGTTCATGTTTTTTATCCCTTCGAAATTACAAGTCTCAAATGAAATTGTACCCAAAACGTAGTTATACTAAATTTTCTGGAAAGGCTATAAATATTTCCTAACTTATGGAGTATGTACGGCATGTATTCTTGTTAGGTATATATGTTGTTTTAGATGCCTAGGATAAAATAAGTTTTGTAAAATTAAAGTTAATAAAATAAAATCTTATTTACAATGGACATGTCACAATATTGAAAAATGTTTGCTTTAATAATTAGATAGTATAAATGCAATTATAATTTTACATCCCACGAAAGCAATAAAAATAATAGTTTGATCCAAATACTTGTTAAAGTTGAATATTAAAGACTCGTGAAAAATGTGTGTGCTTTATGGTGCTCCCAATTTTAATTATAGATTTTGATGTTTAATGATAAGAGTTTAATTATTGCATTTTTGTTATGATTTAAATGTTGATATTTGTGTGAAAATTGTGTTTATTTGATTATTTAATTCACAAATGTCATTTCACCGGTATTTCGTGTTTAAAGTGCAATTTCAGGTAAAATCATGATTTTGGAGAAGTTAGGAACAAAGTACAATGATCGGGATTGAATGAAAATAAAAAGAGAAAAAAATTTCAAAATTTGGAATTTCGCCGCCGGCGAGCATATTCTGGCCGCCGGCGAAAACCTTACGGAGAAAATGTTGAAAATCATGCATGGAGCACGGATTTTGGCCAAGTGAATCTCACCACCGTCCATATTCATATCGCCGCCAGCGAAAATCCTACAGAAATCACGGCGAAAATCTCCCCGAGAGCACAAATTTTGGTAAACTCATGTCGCTGCCAGCCAAATAATTCTTGCCGTCGGTCACATTAAGTTGGCCGCTAGCCAAAGTATCTCGCCCCCGGTCACATTAATTTGGCCGCCGACCAAAATCAGAAAAACCAAAATTTAATTTTCCAGAAATATCACCGCGGCGATAATAATGTCACCGCTGGCGAGTTTCGTCCGAAAACACATTTTTTATGTTGTTTTGTTACAAAATTGCCCTCCAAACCCTAGATCTATATATACATTATGATGGAAAAAGAAGGGGATGGCAGAGAGAGTAGATCTAATTTATTTTTGGAGGAGAAAAGGAAATTTTGGAGAGAAAGGTTGGAGAAGCTTGAAGGATCATCACCATTGTTGCTACCAAGTATTCATCTTCAAGAGTTTTTCATCTCTTCTCCTTAGCTTTTATTTTATGAATTTTATTTAGATTTGTTATTGATGGATTCAATTAAAATAATGTTTGTTCTTATTTTTGTTATGAACTAATTCGTTTTTGCTAAGGCTATGATGTAGTTGAATCAAGAAAATCTGATTTCTTGTGTTATCGTTATATGAATTCATTGTTTTCAAGTTGAGTATTTATTTCTATGCTTAATGCTTTTAAATTTCTGATCAAGATTTAAATGATTTGTTGCATTATATTGAGACCGAGAGGAGATGTGTAATGAGCGCTTCTTGTGATAAATAACGTATGTTGAATGCGAGTGTGAGAACTAATGCATGATGTATGCGGTTATTCTAGAAATTTCATAAATCGTAATGTGCTTGTTTGTGATTAAATCTTCATAGAAATATAGTCGGTTTTCATAGATAAGTAATTCTAATATAACTCGAGAGAGAGTATTAGGTAAATTTGGGGTTTTCAACCATCACTTTTAACTTCGATTCTCATATAAGATGACTTGAAATCGGATTGAATTGATTTAGTGAAATCAAATGCTTTAGCGTTTTTAATCATTTGTGAAAAACATTAAATTTTTTTATTTACGTTTAGTTTTAAGTTAATTTACTTTTTAAACAAATTCAAAAATTCGGTTTTCAATAAAATTAGGATTAGTCAATTTCGGTACTTAATAATGCCATTCCTTGTGGGTTCGATATCCGTACTTTTGTACACTTTATTACTTGAACGATTCGTACACTTGCGAAAATATGCATCAAGTTTTTGGCGCCGTTGCCGGGGAATGGTTTGATTTTATTAATATCGATACTACCTAATCTTAGTTTTAATTTGAAGTTAATTTGCTTTATCATTGTTTCCTTTTTAATTTTGTTTATTTTTATCTTTTATTTTATTTATCATTAAAAAAAGGTAACTTTGTTTTGTTTTTGTGCTAGTTAATTTTCTGGTTGTAGGATTGTTGTATGAGACGTACAAGAAGCCTTAACCATTTTTCATTTAATCCGGAGATTGATAGAACGTATAGGCGTCTAAACCGAGAGAGAAGGCGTTCAACCTCACCTTCTAATAGACAATCAACTATGGATCCACCATTTGTTGAGGGAGGTGGAAATCATAGAGCTTTGAGGGATTATGTTGTGCCTAATGTTGTTGGAACGACTTCGGGTATAAGGAGGCCAACTGTTCAAGCAAATAACTTTGCGATAAAACCATCATTTATCCAAATGGTTCAATCAAATCAGTTTGGGGGAATGTCAAAGGATGATCCAAATGCATATATTGCTTACTTTCTGGAGGTGAGTGATCTTTACAAGATAAATGGTGTGTCTGAAGATGCTATAAGATTGAGGGTTTTTCCTTTTTCACTTCGGGATAAAGCCAAGGAGTGGCTAAACTCATTACCACCGGGATCAATTACAACATGGAATGAATTGGTTCAGAAATTCTTGTCCAAGTTCTTTCCTCCTACTAAGGCAGCAAAATTGAGGAATGAAATCACATCTTTTACACAATATGACCAAGAATCATTGTATGAAGCTTAGGAAAGATTCAAAGAAATGTTGAGGAAGTGCCCACATCATGGTATACCAATTTGGCTGCAAGAGTCTACATTTTATAATGGGTTGGTTTCAAACTATCGTACAATGATTGATGCTGCAGCTGGAGGGTCTTTAATGGGAAAAACACCGGAGGATGCTCATGAGTTGTTAGCGATTATGGCAGAAAATAACAATCAGTGGCATTCAGAGCAGGTAATTGCAAAAAGACCAGCAGTAGTGCATGAAATTGATTCAGTGAATGCTTTGTCGGCTCAAGTTGCTGTTCTTTCAAGATAGATGGATTCTTTGTCATCCAAATTCAAATCCAAACCAAATACACAATATGATTTATGTGATGGAAATCATGCTAGTATCGAGTGCCAAGCTGGAAATCCATTTGCTTCACCAAATATTGAGCAAGCAAATTATGTTTCAAATTTCCAAAAACCTCAACATAACCCATATTCGAACACCTACAATCTAGGTTGGAGAAATCATCCAAATTTGTCATGGGGAAATAACCAAGGGGGATTCAAACCGTCATCATCTTCCTACCAATCCCAAGAGAAGAAACAAACAGATTTGGAAGGAATTTTGGGAAAGTTCATTGAGGAGACAAGAAAAAATTTCAGAAATCAAGAGGCAATCAATAGGGACATCCAAAACCAACTGGGGCAGCTTTCAAAGCAGATTGCATAAAGGCCTCAAGGATCGTTGTCCAATGACACAATAAATCCCAAAGAGCATGTAAAGGCTATCACATTGAGAAGCGGTAAAGAACTTGAATGGAAGGGGAAATCGGAGAAAAAGATGGAAAAATCTAAAGAAAAGCCATCAACATCCCAAGATGTTCAACCTTCCCCAAATGCGAAATATGAGCCTCCTATCCCATATCCTCAAAGATTGAATAAGAAAAAGCTTGATAATCAATTTGATAAATTTTTGGATATTTTTAAGAAATTGCATATTAACATTCCTTTTGCAGAGATGTTGGAACAAATGCCCAAGTATGCAAAATTCATGAAAGAAATTCTATCAAAGAAGAGGAAGTTGGGAGATTATGAAACTGTCATGCTAAATGAGGAGTGTAGTGCAGTTCTTCAAAGAAAACTGCCACAGAAATTGAAAGACCCAAGGAGTTTTACTATACCTTGTACTATAGGAAGTTGCAATTTTGATAAAGTCCTATGTGATTTAGGAGCAAGCATTAATTTGATGCCACTTTCTATTTTCGTGAAACTAGGCACTGGAGAAGTGAAGCCCACTTCAATCTCTCTACAATTAGCGGATCGATCGGTGAAATATCCTCGAGGGGTAATTGAGGATGTTTTAATTAAAGTTGACAAATTTATTTTCCCTGTAGATTTCGTGGTGCTTGACATGGAGGAAGATAGAGAGGTACCGTTGATATTGGGGAGATCGTTCCTTGCAACTGGAAGAACATTGATTGATGTTCAGCAAGGAAAGCTCATTCTACGGGTGCAAGATGAACAAGTGACTTTTGATATTTTTGAAGCAATGAAATTTCCAAGTGAGGTACATTCTTGTTTTCAAATTAACACTCTTGACAAGTTAATCTCGGAAAATTTTGAGGAGAGAACTCCATTGCTACCACTAGAAGCTTGCCTTGTGAAATCTGCAACAAATGAGATGGATGAAATGAGGAATGATGCTTATGATAATGCCCAAATATACAAGGACAAGATGAAGGTTTGGCATGATAAGCACATTTTGAGGCGAAACTTTGAGGTGGGATAGAAAGTGCTGCTTTATAAATTCCGTCTCAGACTTTTTCCAAGAAAGCTAAAATCTCGTTGGTCAGGACCTTTTCTAGTAACCAAGGTGTTTCCTTATGGAACAATTGAGATCAGTCATGAAACAAAGGGAACTTTCAAAGTAAATGGACAACGGTTGAGGCCATATTTTGACGGAGAATTCAACAAGCAGAAAGATGACATAAAGTCTAGCTAATGACTATAACTTAAAGCGCTTAATGGGAGGCAACCCATCAGATTTGTTTTCTCATCTTTTATCTCATTTTATTTTAGAAATTTTAAATTATGCACTTCATTTTATGATAATTTTATTTTTAATTAAATTTGCTTATTTTATTTGTCTTGCAGGTAAAAACAAAAGAAGCCATTTGCAGTTTTTCTTTCTTACATTGAGGACAATGTAAGGTTTTGGTTGGGGTGCGGTAAATGGTAAATCTTTTCTTCCCTTCATTTTTTTTTCTTTTTAGTAGTTTTGTTTGTGTGTTTATTTGTATTTAATTTTGATTTTCCATTTATTTTTCTGCATCTTGGTTTAATTTCTTGTATTTGTTTATTATCTTATTTTTATTTATTTATTTATTTATGTTTATGTTTATGTTTATTTTATTTTTCTCTCAATTGCAATTTTACTTGTTTTAATTTGCACATTGATGATAATAATGTGATTGTGATAACAAGTAGCTTTTAGAAGACATTAAATTTTGCTTCGGTTTAAAGATAATTTGAAATGTTGATTTTACCAAGTTAGCGACTCTTTTGGTATGTGGTATGATTTGGTTGATTAGTCTAAATGCTTAGAGAAGTCTTATGTGCAAATTTTTCATGGACATTTTTGTGATCTCAACAAACTCTAGAACTCATTTGAAAACCTCTTGAGGCGAAATAATTTGGAATTGCACTGTTTAGGATATGATGTAGGCCATTTTTGGATCGATTGTGCCATTTTAAGTCTACCTTGTTATCTTTATATCACTAGTTACCTCCTTGAGCCTATTTAAATATATTGTTAGCCTTATTTTTCTTTCTTTTTTCCTTCTATAACCTACCTTTTATTTAGCCAATATATATATATAATTCCTACCTTATTTGTTAAGAACACTTAATTTTGAACACAAACTTTTCAAGAGCAATTGGAGTAAGGATGGAATAAAAAAAAGAAAAAAAAGAGAAAAAAAGGGCCTTCACACTCTAGTAAATAAAAGAGTGTTAGTAATGGATGTACTGAGGTGAAAGATTGAGGGAGAATTTTGTGTATCTTTGAAAAAATGGGTTATGATCGGAAGAAACAATTTGGGTTAAATGGTGTTACTCTTTTACTTAATTGGTTGTGTTTAATTTAATAAGTGCTATTATTTGTATTTTGACACTTCCCGTTCTTTCTTAACCAAAAACCTAAGCCTAACATTACAAGCCTAATAAAGTCTTCATTAGTGGAGAGAGTTTTGAAGAGTGAGCCTATGGAGTTTGAGATTTCATCTTTTTTTTTTGTGGATGTTCTGCATAATATTATCCGGGCATTATGGCTATTGGTTTGTGGTTTGATGGATGTTTAAGAGTCAATAACCAAAGTGAAATTGGCATTTAAGATTTCTTAAAGCTTAGGTGACATTTAATTATTCTATGTGTTGTGTGTTATTTACAATTTTTGAGACATTTGTGCAAATTAATTTTTGTGTGATTTTATTGTTTTAAGTTAGGATAGTTATAGGTAAGATGTTTGTGGGTATCATCACTGGAAGCCCTCACGAGACTACAACTCATTCTACTAGGGCCGCCTAGGGGTTTAAAGGCTTATTGCATACGCTTAATGTAATTTTGTAAATAGAATAAAATTTTCTTTGAAGTTTCTCTTAATGTCTCCTTTGAATTTATTAAATAGATCGCTTTTCTTGCTAGAGACTAGCAAGAAGCTGGTTGGGGGTTGTTGATAAGAGCTAAATTATTGCATTTTTGTTATGATTTAAATGTTGATATTTGTGTGAAAATTGTGTTTATTTGATTATGTAATCCACAAATGTCATTTCATGGGTATTTCCTGTTTAAAGTACAATTTCAGGTAAAATCATGATTTTGGAGAAGTTAGGGACAAAGTACAATGATCGAGATTGAATGAAAATAAAAAGAGAACAAAATTTCAAAATTTGGAATTTCGCCGCCTGCGAAAACCTTACGGAGAAAATGTTGAAAATCATGTAGGGAGCATGGATTTTGGCCAAGTGAATCTCGCCGCCGGCCATATTCATCTCGCCGCCGGCGAAAATCCTACAAAAATCACGGCGAAAATCTCCCCGAGAGCACAAATTTTGGTAAATTCATATCGCTACAGGCCAAATAATTCTATCCGCCGGCCAAAGCATCTCGCTGCCGACCACATTAATTTGGCCGCCGGCCAAAATCAGAAAAACCAAAATTTAATTTTTTCCAGAAATATCGCTGCGGCGATATCGCCGCCGGTGAGTTTCGTCCGAAAACACATTTTTTATGTTGTTTTGTTCCAAAATTGCCCCCTAAACCCTAGATCTATATATACATTATGATGGAAAAAGAGAGGGATGGCAGAGAGAGTAGATCTAAGTTATTTTTGGAGGAGAAAAGGATATTTTGGAGAGAAAGGTTGGAGAAGCTTGAAGGACCATCACCATTGTTGCTACCAAGTCTTCATCTTCAAGAGTTTCATCTCTTCTCCTTAGCTTTTATTTTCTGCATTTTATTTAGATTTGTTGTTGATGCATTCAATTGAAATAATGTTTGTTCTTATTTTCGTTATGAACTAATTCATTTTTGCTAAGGCTATGATGTCGTTGAATCAAGAAAATCTGATTTCTTGTGTTATCGTTATATGAATTCATTGTTTTCAAGTTGAGTATTTATTTCTATGCTTAATGCTTTTAAATTTTTGATCAAGATTTAAATGATTTGTTGCATTATATTGAGACCGAGAGGAGATGTGTAATGAACGATTCTTGTGATAAATACCGTATGTTGAATGCGAGTGTGAGAACTAATGCATGATGTATGCGGTTATTCTAGAAATTCCATAAATCGTAATGTGCTTGTTTGTGATTAAATTTTCATAGAAATATAGTCGTTTTTCATAGATAAGTAATTCTAATATAACTCGAGAGAGAGTATTAGGTAAATTTAGGTTTTTCAACTATCACTTTTAACTTTGATTCTCATATAACATGACTTGAAATCGGATTGAATTGATTTAATGAAATCAAATGCCTTAGCGTTTTTAATTATTTGTGAAAAACATTAAATTTTGTTATTTGCGTTTAGTTTTAAGTTAATTTACTTTTTAAACAAATTCAACAATTCGGTTTTCAAATAAAATTAAGATTAGTCAATTTCGGTACTTAATAACGTCATTCCTTGTGAGTTCGATATACGTACTTTTGTACACTTTATTACTTGAACGATTCGTACACTTGCGAAAATACGCATAATTTAATAAGTGATTATTCAAATACTATCACATTTTTATTTAAAGTGTCTTAAAGAGATATTTATTTTAATTTAATAAGATATCGCCCTGGTATTGTATGGACTCTTGTTTTGATGTTTAATGGAAAATGGTATCAATATCTCAGAGCAGAAAACACAAAGAAGACAACAGAGTAAAATTATGATTTAATTATATTTTCCATTGGAAATTTAAAAAACTACATTTTCAATTTCGCATACCTACTATTTCATACATGACTTTGCCTTTCTTTCTCTAAGATACAGTGAAAAAAGAAAGAAAGAAAGAAAGTAGCTAAATAAAAACCTCTGTTACTTGGCTTTTTTAGTACACTCAGATTTTGAATACATATACAAGTGTTCGTCAACTTCTCTAAATCTATTTCTTTTTTTATTTTTATAGTAAATTTATTATTAAATTTAAATATCTGAGTATTTACTTTCATATCCACGTGATATCCTTTAAACACGATACTTTATAAAATATAAAGAGTCTAAGTAACATAACGACGACAACAATAATATTACAAATATAATAGGCTAGATTATATTAACATGAAGAAGCTAGAACTGAAATCATAGATACTAATTCTTTTTTGTTCTGAATTTTAAGCTGCATTATTAGTTAGTAGTTAGTCTTGAAGGGCTTGTAAGACTTGAGATGAAGAACTACACCAGCTACTGAACCAGCTGCAGCAACTACAGTTACTAATAAGCAAGCAAAACTAAGGATTTGGAGGTATAACCACCTTGTGCTCCACTTTGGTATGTTCTTTTGTACAATATACATTTCCACAGGGAAGTAAACTGTTAATGGCCAAAATGCCGAAGCCCCAAGTAGACCAACTATGTCGTTAAAGAACGGAAGTAGCATCGAAATCACAGTTGTGATTGTTGGAAAAAATGAAATTTATTAAAAAATAGATGTTGGGAATTGTGCCTTGTCCCACATTGCTTTTTTATAATATTTTAAAGAGGTATAAATAGTAAAGAGTTTGCTATTGGGATTGGGCCCCAAGGGGCACCCACTTTTGTGGAAGGGGAGAGGACCTAGGCAAATGTGATACCACACACGCGCGCCGTCGCCGCCGCCGTCCGTCCGACCGGCCGAGCCGAGTGCGTGTGGTATTTTATTTTTTGGTAAAATATTCTTTTTAAGGAAATTTTTTCCACTTACAAAATGGTTGTTATATATATATATATATATATATATATATATATTTTTTTCAGAAAAAAAAAATAACCGTTATTTAATTCAGAAAAAAAAAGAGCCGTTGCTCGTATTTATTCACAAAAATATCCGTTACTCGTCTTTAATCTGAAAATGGCCGTTACTTTTCATTACTCAGAATGGCCGTTACATTCTTAATTCCTAGACATTACCGTTTTATTCATAATTGCTACACGTTTTCTAAAGCCTATAAAAAGAAGGTTTCAGCTCTCATTTTAATACATCAATCAGCAATCTCATCTCCCTACGAAAACAATTCTCTCTACAACTTCTACAATTTTAAGTATTCTTTTAGTTTTCCGAGCAACAAATTTTCTGGTGTAGCATTCCAGTCTTCATCAGTGCAGTGAAGTTCTGAGACAGAGATTACGATTCTGGGCTGTTTTATCCTGGGGACGACGAGGCTGTGTTTGCTTGCACAAATTGGGCAGAGCCGCGAAACGTCTTAAAGAGAGCGACCTAGTCCGCGACTCAACCCAAGCAGTTACTTTGAAGTTATCGGTAATATTGTTCCTACACTGTTTTTATAAACTTGCTTCAACAATTTTAAGACGAATTCAATCTGCCATGTCTACTGAAATGCTAACTGCTGATCTAAACAAACCATTCCGTTTTGAAGGATTACACTTTAAAAGATGGAGACAAAAAATGTTGTTTTTCTTAACCATGAAAAAAGTTGTTTCTGCTCTTACTACTGAAAAACCAACACAGTCTAATCCTCCTACTGAAGCTGTAACTAAGGATTTAGACACCTGGGTGGAAAATGATTTTCTCTGCAAAAATTATATTCTTAATGGTTTAGCTGATGACTTGTATGATTATTATAACTGTGATAAGTCTGCTAAGGAAATTTGGGAAGCACTTCAAAAGAAATACGACACTGAGGAAGCTGGTACTAAGAAGTATGCTGTTAGTAGATACATGAAGTTTCAAATGATTGATGGCAAATCAGTGGAAGCTCAATCACATGAACTGCAGAAGATAGCACACGAAATAACTTCTGAAGGTATGGCTTTAGATGAACAATTTCAAGTAGCTGTTATAATAGATAAATTACCCCCTGCTTGGAAAGATTTTAAGAATACACTTAGGCATAAAACCAAGGAATTTTCTTTAGAAAGTCTTATAACCCGTTTAAGAATAGAAGAAGAAGCTAGAAAACAAGACCAAAGAGATGAAGTACTTGTAGTCTCAAATAATAGTACCAATAAGAAACCTTCCTCTATAATTCTGAAACCTAAAGGTAGAAATATGAAAACTCATAATCGTAGTAATAATCAAAACCGCCACCACCAAAATAGAAATAGAAGCTATCCTCCCCAGAATGGACCTCAACCCCCCTTAAGGAATAACACATTCATGTGTTATAGTTGTAATAGACCTGGCCACTTGGCTAGGAACCGCCGAACAGAATCGTCCTGCCCCACAGGCGAACCTTACCGAAGATCAACTTATTGCTATGATATCTGAAGTCAATTTTGTTGGTGGATCCGAGGGGTGGTGGATAGACATTGGTGCTTCTCGCCATGTTTGCTATGATCGAGACATGTTCAAATCCTATTCTGATTCTGAGGATAAGAAAGTGTTTCTGGGTGACTCCCACTCCACTAAAGTTGCTGGTACTGGTGAGGTGGTTTTGAAGTTTACCTCTGGAAAGACTGTCATCTTGAAGGATGTCCTGCATACTCCAGAGATGAGAAAGAATTTAGTTTCAGGATATCTTCTTAACAAAGCTGGGTTTACTCAAACTATAGGGGCTGATTTATATACTATAACTAAAAATAATATATTTGTTGGGAAAGGGTACGCCACTGATGGCATGTTTAAATTAAATGTTGAAATCAATAAAACTTCTTCTTCTGCTTACATGTTGAGTTCTTTTAATATTTGGCATGCTAGACTATGTCATGTTAATAAACGCATAATCAAGAATATGAGTAGTTTAGAACTAATTCCTAAACTATCTTTAAATGATTTCGAAAAATGTGATTTTTGTAGTCAAGCTAAAATAACCAAAACTTCACATAAATCAGTAGTTAGAGAATCCGAACCTTTAGAATTAATTCATTCTGATATATGTGAACTTGATGGAAATTTAACAAGAAATGGAAAACGCTATTTTATAACTTTTATAGATGACTGTTCAGATTACACTTATGTATATCTAATGAAAAATAAAAGTGAAGCATTTGATATGTTTAAAATATTTATGACTGAGATTGAAAATCAACTTAACAGAAAAATAAAAAGGTTTCGAAGTGATAGAGGCACCGAATATGATTCCAATATCTTCAATGACTTTTATAAAACTCATGGAATCATTCATGAAAAAACTGCACCTTATTCTCCTGAAATGAATGGCAAAGCTGAAAGAAAAAATAGAACTTTTACTGAATCAGTTGTTGCAATTTTATTAAACTCTGGTGCTGCCTCCCATTGGTGGGGAGAAATTTTATTAACTGTCTGCTATGTGCTAAATAGAGTGCCTAAATCTACAAATAAAATTTCACCCTATGAAATTTTGAAAAATAAGAAACCTAATTTAACTTATTTTAAAACTTGGGGTTGTTTAGCCTATGTTAGAATCCCTGATCCTAAAAGAAATAAACTTGCTAGTAGAGCATATGAATGTGTATTCATAGGATACGCTGTGAATAGTAAAGCTTATAAATTCTATGACTTAAAAGATCAGGTAGTTATAGAATCAAATGATGCTGACTTCTATGAATATAGGTTTCCCTTTAAATTTAAAAATAGTGGGGGCTCGTCTTCTAGTAGTTTACCTATAACTAGAACTAGTGAACAAACTGAAGAATTAAACACTGAAATTAGAAGAAGTAAACGAGCTCGAACCCTTAAGGATTTTGGGTCTGATTTTTATGCTTATACCTTAGAGGAAGATCCCCAAACTATTAAAGAAGCATTATCTTCTTTAGATGCCAACTTATGGGAAGAAGCCATAAATGATGAAATGGACTCACTTGAGTATAATAAGACTTGGCATTTAGTTGACTTACCTCCTGGTTGCAAAACCATTGGATGTAAATGGATACTAAAAAAGAAATTGAAACCTGATGGTACTATTGAAAAATATAAAGCTCGTCTTGTAGTTAAAGGATATAGGCAAAGGGAAAATGTAGATTTCTTTGATACCTTTTCACCAATTACACGAATAACTTCCATACGTGTACTTTTCTCTCTCGCTGCTATCCATGATTTAGTAGTACATCAAATGGATGTTAAAACTGCTTTCTTAAATGGTGATTTAGAAGAAGAAATTTATATGGATCAACCTGAAGGTTTTGTTATCCCAGGTCAAGAAAATAAAGTTTGTAAATTAGATAAATCACTTTATGGTCTAAAACAAGCACCTAAGCAATGGCATGAAAAATTTGATAATCTAGTTATCTCACATGGATTCAAAATAAATGAAAGTGACAAATGCATTTATTATAAATTAGAAGATAATATTTGCACTATTATATGTTTATATGTGGATGACATGCTTATTTTTGGATCAAATATTTATGTTGTGAATAATGTCAAAATGTTGTTAAGAGCTAATTTTGATATGAAAGATCTTGGAGAAGCGAGTGTAATCCTTGGTATAAAAATAACTAGGTCTGAAAAGGGAATTTCTCTAGATCAATCTCACTACATTGAGAAGATCTTAAAGAAATATAATTACTTTAACTGTAAACCTGCATGTACTCCTTATGATCCTAGTGTAAAGTTGTTCAAGAACACCGGAGATGGTGTTAGACAAACTGAGTATGCGAGCATCATTGGTAGCTTACGTTACGCTACTGATTGCACTAGACCAGACATAGCTTATGTTGTGGGACTACTATGTAGGTTTACCAGTAGACCTAGTATAGAGCATTGGAATGCTATTGAAAGGGTTATGAGATACCTTAAGAGAACTATGAACCTTGGATTACATTATAAAAAGTTTCCCGCTGTTTTGGAAGGATACAGCGATGCAGATTGGAACACTTTATCAGAAGACTCCAAAGCAACTAGTGGCTATATTTTTAACATACCGTGGAGCTGTTTCTGGAAGTCTAAGAAACAAACAATATTGGCTCAATCTACAATGGAGTCTCGAAATGATAGCACTAGCCACCGCTAGTGAAGAAGCGGTCAAGCTAAGAAGTTTGTTAGCTGAGATCCCTTTATGGGAAAGACCGATACCAGCTGTCTTAATCCACAGCGATAGTACCGCGGCTATTGCAAAGATTCAGAACCGTTACTACAACGGCAAAAGACGACGTATACGTCAGAAGCATAAATCTTGTTAGAGAATTTCTCTCAACGGGAGCAGTAAGAGTGGATCACAGTATGACGTTCGATGAAAATTTGCGCATCCTTTGACGAAAGGATTACCAAGAGAGAAGGTTTTCAAAACCTCAAAAGGAATGGGATTAATGCCCTTAGAATGAAGAGTCACTTATGATGGTAACCCAACTTATAGACTGGAGATCCCAAGAAATAAGTTCAAAGGGTAATAACAAGTCATGAAGTGATATGAGATGTATCATGCTATTAATCAAATCTCATTCTATATTGTTACAAGCATGAAGTCCTGAAGCAATAGAAAAGGATGAGTTATTTGTTAAACTCTTAATGAGTTCTATACTCTATGTGGAGTGGAGTACATAGCTACAGGAGTACTCTTGATAGACTCACCTATGTGAATGTGGAAGTGTGGCCGCTTCCTATGGAAATTTTTTGGGCAAAATTTACTAGAGCGTTCACTATACTGGGATACACGTGTATGGCCGTAAAGCACGGGCTTTTTCGAACTACACCTTGGAAAGGTTGTGTGTGTGATGATTGTTAGAGATAGAGTTCAAAACTACGAGTTACTCTAGTGTATTCTAAAGCATCAACACTATGCAAAGGTTCAAGTCGATAGACACCTTTTTGCTTATGCACAATCTTATAATTTTTAATTGATCAGTTGCTCGATGAAAATTATTTTTTATATAAAATTCAAGTGGGGGATTGTTGAAAAAAATGAAATTTATTAAAAAATAGATGTTGGGAATTGTGCCTTGTCCCACATTGCTTTTTTATAATATTTTAAAGAGGTATAAATAGTGAAGAGTTTGCTATTGGGATTGGGCCCCAAGGGGCACCCACTTTTGTGGAAGGGGAGAGGACCTAGGCAAATGTGATACCACACACGCGCGCGCGCCGCCGCCGACCGGCCGAGCCGAGCCGAGTCCGAGTGCGTGTGCGTGTGTGAGGTGAGGTGGTATTTTATTTTTTGGTAAAATATTCTTTTTAAGGAAATTTTTTCCACTTACAAAATGGTTGTTATATATATATATATATATATATATTTTTTTTTTCAGAAAAAAATAACCGTTATGTTCCTTTATTAAGAATATGGCCGTTGTCTTCTTAATTCAGAAAAAAAGAGCCGTTGCTCGTATTTATTCACAAAAATATCCGTTACTCGTCTTTAATCTGAAAATGGCCGTTACTTTTCATTACTCAGAATGGCCGTTACATTCTTAATTCCTAGACATTACCGTTTTATTCATAATTGCTACACGTTTTCTAAAGCCTATAAAAAGAAGGTTTCAGCTCTCATTTTAACACATCAATCAGCAATCTCATCTCCCTACGAAAACAATTCTCTCTACAACTTCTACAATTTTAAGTATTCTTTTAGTTTTCCGAGCAACAAATTTTCTGGTGTAGCATTCCAGTCTTCATCAGTGCAGTGAAGTTCTGAGACAGAGATTACGATTCTGGGCTGTTTTATCCTGGGGACGACGAGGCTGTGTTTGCTTGCACAAATTGGGCAGAGCCGCGAAACGTCTTAAAGAGAGCGACCTAGTCCGCGACTCAACCCAAGCAGTTACTTTGAAGTTATCGGTAATATTGTTCCTACACTGTTTTTATAAACTTGTTTCAACAGTGATTATCACAAAAAGTGTCCTCCAAACCAACCTAAATATATTGAGATTGTATAGCCCTACACCAGGAATTGAGATTTTGATATTCTTGGTGACAAATTTGCTATCAGGGAACTTTTCTGTAGCAGTTTTCTCAACGAAGGCAAAAAGGAGTTGACAATAGACTTGGTATGCACCAACAAGGTGAATTACTATAGCAGCATTGGCTATGTCAATAAGCCAAAATGGGTTATAGAAACCAAAGCCAGTGAGCAGGTTTCCAGGAGACATATCTCCAAAAGACGCATAGCCCATGCCACCACAGAGCATATAGAAAAGTGTAGTCACTGATACACTGAGTAGAGTGGCCTTCTTCATAGTCTTGGATTCTGATGGTGGAGATTTAACCGTGTCCTGTTTTTTAACAGTACAGTTATAAACTACTAGCAAGAAAAAAATGTAGTATTTGCTAATGAAGTTAAAATACCTGAATTTCTATTAAAATAATGGAATAAGAAAAGGCAAAAGCAATATCTCCAAATGCTTGGAAGCTCCTCCATATCTTTCGAGTTTGAGTCACAGTTCCAACGCTTATTCCAGTTAGACTTCCCATGATTTTTCCAGTTTCTGCTAATTAGGCAAGAAAAAGGAGGATATACATTGTTAGCTTACCAGAACAAGTTTAAGAGTTTCTTTGTTTCTATTTCTGATACTCTCTAAAAGCGCCTGTAACAACAAAAAAGTGCTTTTACACAAGCACAAGCAAATAAACTTCATATCATAAACACAAAGTGTCAAAACTCAGAATAGCAAAGAATAAGTGTTTTTAGGACCTGCAACTTTAGCAATTCCAAGACCAAGTCCAATGGTTGAGTATGTGATGGACATTACAGCTGCAACAATGGAAAGCCACCATAGCTGATCAAAGTGAGGAATTTGTGAAAAGATGATTTCCAAAATCCCAAAAGCAATCATATATGGGTTGCTGTTAATCTGGCATGGATTTTTTCCACCACTCTTGTGGAAGCAATTAGACCTTTTAATTGCCCTGTTCAAGTAATTATCAAAACTAAGCAAAATCCTCAAATGTTTCATAACATTTCATTCCAATTTTATCATTATCAGCAATTTACTGGCTCTGTAAACTTACATCATGCTTATAGCTGATCCTATGGTATATCCAATGGAAACTCCAAAAAGGCACGCATACTGAATTAATCCACAAATCTGAACCTTCAACCCACCTGAGAAAAATCAAATCACGATAAAAAGTTTATTACTTGGAGCGAATTAAATGAAGGGGACACTCACAAAATACTGTCCAGTTATATCAATATTTAAAATCTAATTTGAGTTAATCTTATTTCTTAATATGTTTGCTATCACTATTCATCATTGTTGGCCATTTTTTCCTCATTTTTAACATCACTACATGCACACTTGTAACAAATTACAAATGTGTGTGTAAATTTCAAACATGCATATAAATATGTATACCTTTTGTGTAAACTTTTTTATTTTACCTTTTTTATCATCTAAAAGACACTATAAAAACAATTCTAAATCGTGAAATTCACATATCTCGACCGCGATGTGAACTTCCTTCACTTTGGACACTATTACAGTAGATTTCCGTTCGATGAAACGCATCTCACAATTTGAGAAAAATATCAAACAAAAGCCAAGTTTACCAAGGTTGGATTGAACAGCATCCATGTATGTGTAGTTTCTCTTGCCAATGACAGAATCCCCAGAACGGTAACAAGCAGATAGAAGAGTTGATGTGTAGTAAGTCACAAAGGAGAACATAAACATCACAGCTGGACCAGCAATCCATCCAAGCTGAGCAATTGCCCAAGCCAAAGATAGAACCCCAGATCCAATCACAGCAGTTATTATGTGAGCACAAGCAGTCCAAACAGTACCTGTTTGATGAAAATCCAAAAAAAAATTTGTATAAACCTTTTCACAAGCACTTCTCTTTTTTTTTTTTGGTTGTTGTCCTTTACAGAAGTAAAATGACTGATATGCAAGGGAAATTTAGAGGTATACCAGTTCGCATAAGACGGCCATCATCATCAAAGCACTTGGAACCTTCTTGAGGAAGAACATCAGCTGAGACTTCAAGAACTTGGTGATGAGAATGCCGGTTCTTGTTACCTCCCATCTTTGTCACAAAAGAGACCAAAAAACAAGTAAGCCTTTTGTGAAAGAAAATCAGCTTATATTTTCCTTCATGCAGTCTCAAGGTTCGTTCACCATTAATTAGCAAAATTCACAAGAATACAAAGATGGCAAACGATTAATGAGTGACAGGAAGAGATGAGTCTTCTTCATCAATGTAGTTATAAGTTATTTAAAAGTCAATTCAACAATATATCACTACTTAAGTATTCACTGAGATTCACACACATAACACATACACCTCAAAAAATCAGAACTACCAAAATGGATTCAAAGCTTTTGCTAAAATGGGTATGCTTCAAATTAGTGAGATCAAAATGGGATGTGCTTAATTTCAGTTTCATGAGCTGAGGGTGAGAAAGAAGAAAGTGAATTGAATTAAGGTTATGGAGAAATGGGAATGTGATGCTGTTGGTTGGGTATAAATAACAATTTGATTTCACAGAAGGAACGTAAAAGATACAAAACCATGTGGGTACAAAGGAGCAAAGAATGCCAGTAAATCAAGTTGAGTATGAGAATCGACTAAGAGCTCTTTTCTAAAGATTTCAAAATCCCTTCTCCTAATCTTTCATCACTAAGACCACTGATCGACCCACCTCAGGCAAAGTCTCTTTCTCAATGTCTGCTAGTTTCTTTCAATTCTGCTACGCTATTTCTCTATGAACTTTAACAGCCAATGGGTCAATACTCATAGTAAATGTCACACTACAAGTCCCTAGATATGCAATTTAGCTTTTTTTTTGTTTTTTTAAGTGATACCATAAAATAAATGTTGTTACTTTCTTACAACAAAATCATTAAAATGCTAAAAAAATAACAAAACAAAAAAATAAAATTACTAAATTTTTTTAAACGTTATAACGAAGCATCCTAAATACATTTATCTCTTATTGATAAAAATATGTAATAAATGCGAGTAAGGAAAAATGATAAAAGAAAAACTCTTAAAATTTATAATAATAAAAATAACACTAATTATATTCAATTTATATATTATTATTATTCAAAAGAATTCAACCAGTTATTTTACAATTTAATTAAGATTTCTTAAAATTAAACTTTAATCATTAAAATTAAACTTTAATCAATTAGATCTATTAGTATTAAAATTCTTGTTCCTTAAATATCATTAAAATATTATTTTTTTTAAGATTAAATTATATATATATTTTTAAATTTATCACCCTAAATACCTTATCTTTTTTTTTCTTCGTAATATTACGTCTATTATTTTTTTAAAATTTTTTTAACACTTATTAAATTTTTTTAACACTTAATACAGATTTAAAAATTAGATTAATTTGTTCGGTATTAATCAGAATTAATGGGTTAAAAATTTATTTTTCATTATTTAGTTTATTAAATTTTAAATTTTAATATATCATTTTTAAATTTACTTTAAAATTGTTAAATTTAAAAGGATAATAATATAATATAAAATAAAAACAAATTAAGAATGTAAAGTATTAAACCTAATAAATTTCATATACTAACGATATAGTTAAATTCTTATTTTTTATTTTTATGAGTTATTTTTTATCTAGTTTTTCAAAAATGATTCGAATTTTTAGAATCATGTTCTTGTCCTGTCTCTTTTAATTTACATATTTATTTTAATTTTTACTCTTCTATTTCTAGCTTGGGAGCTGTGTATTCACTATTCATCAACTTGTTGAGTTTTATTTGTTTATACACAAAATTCCTATCAATTCATGTAAAATTCATATTTGTTTATACATAATTTGAGAAATATTAATGATATATAAAATTACATCAATATAATTCATATTATGTTATATATATATATATATATATATATGTATTAATTATTTAAAAATAATTATTTTTTAATTTTAAAATAATTTTAATACATAATATTTTATAAAAAATATGGTGTAAAAATAATACATATTTGTGTGATAGAAGCATGTTTGTGAAGATATATTTATTTGCGAGATAAAATCAATAGTAACAGTAGAAATTATAAAATATTAAGTAATGTATATATATATACAAAATATAAGAATAAAAAATAATATTGCAAGTTTTTATACTCTAATATTTAAAGGTTGAGATTTTTTTTTAAAAAAAATATTTTTTATTATTATAAATCTCAACAGTTTAGGTACAAGAATACAAAAAAATTGGGTGTAAAAATAGGCTTAGTTTCTCCATTTATTTAAATTAACACTTAAATACCTAAACTTTTTAACCCTACAATTTAGTTAGTTTTTTAAAATTTACATATAAATCTCTAAATTTTTAAATTCTATAATTTAGTTCTTAAATTTTTAAAATTTCATAAATAAGTTCTAACTTGAACACTAAAATATTTATTTTTGTAGTTCAAAATTTTAAAACTTAGGTGTAAAATTTTAAAAATTTATAGATTAAATTGTATAATTTAAAAATTTATAGATCTTTGTATAAAATTTTAAAAACTTAAGTTTTATAAAATTAAAAATTTATGTATAAATTTAATTAAAATTTAAAAACTCATCTTTGACAATTTTATAATCTTATATTATATTTTCATATATATAATTTTAATTAAGTAAATTTTTGTAGGAATTATCACGTTGGAGGAGGTAGAAATTGGGATATCAAAATGAGGAATGAAAAATAAAAATAGAGAATAATAATACATATTTTATAATATGTGTAACAAAGAATGAATTTTTTATTCATCGTGTTGTTCTCGAAACTATATTACCTATTTAATAAATATATAATTTTTATATATTTTATTTTTTTATAAAATTAATAACATATAAATTTAAATTAATCATAAATAATGTATTATATATTATATATTTTATTTTTAAGTTTGATTTTATTTTATTAAAATATTAATAATTTTTATTTTAAAAAAATTATTGAAAGTATTTATTTAAATTTTAAATATTTTAGTATAATTTATTTTTATTATTTTAAATTAATTATAATAAGATATTATTTAGTATGAAATTATTTTATATTTATTATTATATATATTTTATTTTTATCTCCTTTTAGATAAATATTTTTTTATTATTTTATGATTCAATTTTTTTTATTATAGAATATTTATTGTTGATTTAGTTTTTTGATAATTTTTTATAATAAAATTAAATTTTATTAAAAAATAATATTTAATGATATATTTTTATATAGATTTCAAGTAAGAATGAAATACAAATTCTAAATATCTGACCAACACTAACGAGAAGAATAGAAGATTCTACCAATTTTGCTAAAGCTAGTAAGCTACTTACCTACCCTTTTCTATTATTTTATTTTCGTACTTGGAAAAAGAAATCTGAAATTTCATTAATGATATTTATTTAAGTATTATTGTTGTAACGCACCTAATGAAAAAAAAATACATGTTGGGCATATATTTTGAATATCAATTTAATTTTTATTCGATAAATTTTAAAAATAATTTCAATTTTAAATATTAATCAAACATAAAATAACGGTTACAATTCGAATACATTATCAATATAAGTGTACCTATCCGTATTCAAAATTAATTATATTTATTTATTTAATTTATATATTTATTAAATTGAATTATATACGTTTCATTTATGGTTTTATGCTCAAACAAAGAGTTTGAGATTCAAAAATTTTGTCGTGTATCTCTCTACATCTATCGTCTTGGTTTCCTCTGTGCCGTCTGTGTTTGCGTTTGTCGTTTGCCATCTAGGTCTTCTTTATTTTTCTTATCTGTGTTGCCATGTCTATCGTCTACGTTACTATTTAAGTCTCCTTTATTTTTCTTATCGAGCTCTAAGAATGTGTTTTTTGCTTTTCTTCTTATTTCTTTCTTTTTAGAATAAATAGTTTTAAAAAACAGTTTTTTTCATGTGTTTTTTGATAACCATTCCTAATTGTTACTCGCAGGTAAAAAATCGTCTCCGAATAATAACAGTTTTTGGACAATTTTGGATACAGTTTTTATAATTCGATTCGGTGATAGTTATATCAAAAATCGTCTTCATTGTATCCGTATCTATCCCTAAACGCAAGAATGTTGGTGTGTGTTGTTGTGGCGAGGCACTTGATAACTGATGAGAGTAAACATGGAGCGTCTGATAATGGTAGTGGATCATAAAACATGGATATGCGGGAATTATGGTTATTGGTTAATTTTGTTTTTAACATTTGTGTACGTATATCTCATTATTATGAGCGATACGAAATAATAATGAAATATCTTGATAATTATCGAGAGAAATACGATATTTTGACATGGTATCAAAGTAGGATATTGCTAATGAACTACCTGCTGATTTATGACGAAACTACAATTTTTGTTATTTGAGTTTACAAATTTTTGTTGATTTGTTGATTTCGATTTCGATTTACGAGATTTTGATTTACGGTTTCGATTTACGAATTGATTTCGATTTACGATTTACGGTATGGCTACGGTGTATGTTGTAGTTTTTCGCTTTTTTTGAGTTCTGATCTCTTGTTTATATTCAGCTCTTGTAGCCATTTCAAACACCAAACATGTGCAGCTCTGAAATGAAAGCAAGATAGTTATTTCACGTTTATTTGTTCAGAAATTCAATAGAAGATTACGAGTTACACCTTAAAAAAATCGGCGTACAACTTCTGAGGAGTCAAGGGATTCATGACGAAGAACCATTGAAAGAAGATCGGACCAGCAGGAAACCAAGTACTCACGGCAACCGTTGATGCGGTTTACGGTATAAGAATAGGTGGTCTTGTGTGGTTAAAACTACCATTTCGACGGGCGAAGGAAAAAAAACCGATGCCGAGAGCGGTTGCGAGAGGAGAAGAACTGATGTGAAGAAGAGCGCCACTGCGAAGAATCTGAGAGAAGAGGAGAAGAAGAGGGCTGCGAGATTTTTTGGCTGAGAAGAAATGGTGCGAGTTTAGAACTTCTCTTAGGGTTTGGAAGCAGCGAGAAGATCTTTGGTTTGAGGAACGTGGGCGGGCTGGCGAGGAACGTAGGGAAATTGTGCGACTTGGGAAGGAAACTGCGCGACCAATCTACTGAAATCGCACAGGAAGAAAGGGGCATCTGCGAGAGAACGGCAGACCGTGATGATCACGGGTATAGATACAACACCCGGAGCAGTTATGGCTTTTAAAGGGGTCGAGGGACACCATAATCTGATGCCACCAAAAAAAAGAACCTCTTTGGGTAGCAAGAAATCCTCGGGAAATCCACCATCTCTTGACATGAAATGTGGCCATTGCGGAAACTCGAACACGCCGTGAAAGCGCTTCAAACTCCGTGGGTATCGAGAATGGTGGAATGATCTTGAGCACGGAAGAAACGGGACACCATTTTGGACGACAGCGTGGCTACGATAATGCCTACTATCCGCACTTCCCGGAGCCGAATCTTCCTAGGATCCGGATATTTCAAGTAAAGCATTTCACATCTCTACTCGTAGTGATAAAGAGGATTGGATTACGGACTGCGGGCTACGAGATCACGTGACATTTGACCCCAAACGATTTCTCCCGATACAACCCGGCCAGAGCGGGCCATGTTGCCAATGCAAATGGGGTCAACATCGATTACGGAGAGGCTAGACGGTGACCTTATCTCCATTATCATTATCTAATACTTTGCTTGTACCATCTCTGTCGAAGCCAGGCTAATGTACGTAAGTAGGTTACTTGAGACCTTAGCGTGTAGTATTGATGTATTCTACTTTTTGCCTTCTGAGGATATTCTCGCAAGGAAATCATTGGGCGTGGTACTAGGAGAGGAGGGCTATATTATATGGATGACCTCGGTTCGGGAAGAGCCCGATCCACGTACGACATGTTTGTTGGTAACAAGGAAGCAGCCAGTTGGCTATGTCATCGTAGATTTGGGCATCAATCGTTCGGGAATTATTTAAGAGCCTGCTCCCTAGTTTATTTTCAAATATCACACGTTGATTTCAAATGTGATACTTGTATCCTAGCAAAAAGTCATAGGAAAGCGTCTTATCTATGAGCGTGAATAAAAGTATGACTCCTTTTGCTTTGGTACATTCGATGTTTGGGGACCTTCCTAGGTTATTACGTCATCGGGTCATCGTTGGTTTGTTATTTTTGTTGATGATTGTACCACGAATGACATGGCTTTACCTTACCGAACATAAAGATGAAGTATTTGCTACATTTCACTGTTTCACACCATGATTCGAGACACGATTTTACGAAAAATATTAAGATACTTAGGTCGATAATGGAGGGAGTATGTTAATCAACAATTCGGACATCTTGGACAACCGTGGTGATTACTCCGTGAAACCTCGTATTCATGAGCCTGAGAATGGAATTTGCGGAGAGGAAGAATATGCATATTTTAGAAAACGGCTCGGGCCTTACTAATCGGTGCACGTATGCACAATAAATGCGGGTGATCTTTGTTACTACATTGTGTATCTATAAATCGAATGCCCAAGACGCTTACAATTTTAGGACTCCGTTAAAGGTGTTATCGATCATCTTCCTTACCTACTATTTTGATGCTTAGCCTTGAATTTTTGGATGTGTTGCTTTTGTCCACCTCCTTAAAAATCAACGAACTAAGTTGGATCCATGTGTCTTTGTCCGTGTGTATTCTTGGGGTATGGTGTACAAAAAAAGGGGTACCGATGTTATGATCCAATTACTAAAATAAACTATACTACCGTGGATGTCACTTTCCTTGAATCAGAATGTTTTCCACATCAGGTATCCAATTACCTTTCTTCGGGATGAGAGTTATGGTGAAGAAAACGAAATTGGCTTGATGTTGAAATATTAGACACTAGTCCAACATACTCGGATCGTGATAATATGGAGGAGCCAGTATCTGGGCAGAACTGAAGCCCCAAAAGGCTGAAGTAGTAATTGAATCTCCCGGAAGATGAAGTGGTTGATGTACCCCTCCATTCTCAGTACCCGATGATCTCTTTGCTTGAGAACACTCAGAGGTAAGCTATCCTATCACGCCTTTACAAACTAATGCTATAGATACACTGTGGTTATGTTTTACCTTTCGAGACACGATCGAGGTAAACCTCCAGAATCGATACTCCCCGAAAGAAGAACGACAGCAGTATCCAAAAAGCAAATTATGTATCTACTCGAGATTATCGGAACCTATCGGGGCATTTGCCTGGCTTCTCCTCGTGTCAAATTCCGAGTAGCATTAAAGAAGCATTATACGATCCAAAATGGGCTGGCTATAAAGAGGAATTTGAGGCATTGCGAAGAATAACACGTGGGTGTTAAGCGAGTTGCCTTAAGGGAGGAAGATGGTAGGATGCAAGTGGATTTTCTCCATTAAGTATAAAGCGGATGGGTTAGTTGATCGTTACAAGGCGAGGCTTGTAGCAAAAGGATATACACGAAACATGGGATAGATTATCAGAAACCTTATACTGTGGCTAAACTAAAAGCGTGAGAGTTTTGTTATCTCTTGCGACAAATTTAGATTGGCCATTGCACCGACTTGACGTGAAGAATGCCTTCCTTCATGGTGACCTTGAAGAAGAGATTTACATGGATATGCCACGGGATATCTTGTTACATCGGGGAAAGCAGCTGCATGTAGATTACAACGAGCATTGTATGGACTAAAACAATCGCACTCGGCGTGGTTTGGTAGGTTGAGTTCGGCAATGAAGAAATATGGGTTCCATGAAACAAAGCAACTACGATCATACTCTTTTCCTACAAAACATCGATTAGGGAAGATAACGATCCTTATAGTCTATGTAGGCAGCGACATGATCATTACGAGGGGATGATAAAGAAGAAATCTCTAAGCAGAGACAAGCTGTCGAATGAGTTTGAAATGAAGAACTTAGGAGGGCTCGAAATACTTCTTAGGTATTGAGGTAACGGATCGAAACAAGGCATATGTCTTTCCCCAGAAAGGAAATATATTGGACTACTTGCGGGCGGGACTACTAGATTGTAAACACTGTCGATATTCCAATGGTTCAAAATCATAAACTCGGAGAATATGTGGACCAAGTACCGGCGGATAAACGGAGATATCAACGGTTAGTAGGTAAACTCGTATATTTATCTCGTACTCGACGATATTGCGTATCTTTGTGAGTGTCGTGAGTCGGTTCATTACCTTTACTTGAGTGAAGACCATATGGATGCGGTCGTACGAATACTTACTTGCCAAAATCCTCACGGGAAAGGACTTATGTTTTCGAAGAATGGTCGATTGGAAGTCGCTTGGATATCTGATTAATTTGGGCGGGGAATATGAAGGATAGGAAATCTCTTCTTTGAGTCTTTTACTTTCGTGAAGCGATCTTGTTACATGGAGAAGCGAAGCAAAATGTAGTTACCTTTATCGGAAGTCTTGAAAATGAATTTGAGGAATGGTGAAGGAATATGTGAAACTCTTTGGTTGAAAAAAGCTTACAACTAAGATTGGTGTTCTTTCTAGCTACGAAATGAACTTATTTTGTGATAACAAAGCGGTAATTCATCGCTATTCATGTTGTCAGGTTCAACGTGATCGCTGAAGCAACGTTGAAGTGGATCGGAAATTCATCAACAGAATCTTGAAGAAAAAGATTATTAAACTTCCATTTGTTAAATCGAGAAGATCGATTGGGCGTGATATATTCGCGAAAATGCTGGTAATGCAGGAACTTACTGGCTTCGACAGCCGAAGTTGGGCGTAAGAGAGCGTATATCTGGCCTTGGCGAGGAGGAATATTGGTGTGTGTTGTTGTGGCGGTATAATGCTTCGATGGAGTAAAAGCATGGGCGTCTGATAATGGTAGTGGATCGTAAAAACATGGATATCACGGGAATTATGGTTATTGGTTAATTTTTAGTTTTAACAATGTGTCTATATCTACATTATTGTAAAGAAAATGATAACATAAATAATAATGAAATATACTGATAATTATGAGAGAAATACAATATTTTTGACAAAGAAGACGTCTAATAATACATTTTCATACTATATGTTTAAATATTATATATTTTATATTAATTTATATTGAAAATAAAATAAATTTAAATTATGTTTAATAAACATAAATATAATATATAAATTATATATCATTATATTGGTTGTTTTGTGTTTGTTAATAGTTAATATATATATATATATATATATATATATATATATATATATATATATTTTGGGTTGCAAAATTGGATGGACCAAAAATGTAATATCTTAATCTAAACTATAAAGATATTTTTTTCCATCGGTTTATTCGACTGTGAAAATTTAAATTTTCTGAGAGGAAAATTGACAAAACACTAGTGGCTACAAATTGTGAACCACACTTTAATGCTTCTTGCGACAGATACAGATTATAAAAGTCTTTGAACTGCGTATGACTCGTGTCGAGTAATTTCTTTTTTTTTTTTCGGTCAGACTGTCGAGTAACACTATTATTATTTTTATAATAAGAGTGTAGAATAATAATTATAATTATTTTGTATACGTTTAAATAATATTCCTTAGTTGGGTAATAATTTTTGATTAATTTAAGTATACTTATTATTTAATATTTATTTAAAAATATATTTATTTCTTAATATAATTTTTATTCTATAATATTATTTAAAATATTTTTATTATTTTTATTTTTTAATTAATTTATCAAAAGTTTTTAAGTAAAATAAAAGATATAAAAATAAAGATAAATAAAATTCTATTTAATTATTTTAAATAATATATATTTTATTATTAATTGTTTTTCTATATAATTATACGTATATAAAAAATAATATTAATATATATTCGATTTCAGTATTATAATAACTATACTCATCTCACACTTTATCAATTAGGATTATTTTTGAAAAAAAAATCGTTGAATTTATACAATTAATCATAATTTTAATTATTCACGATTAAATTTTTTATTATTAAATATAATCATGTATTAAACAATGAGATATATCTTAATATATCATAAATAATATACAATATGAGTAAGATTTAATATAAATATAAGTATTTTTTGTGGGTTTAACTATATTATTAAAATATTATTAAATATCATGGATAATTTATGATATAAATATATATATTTTTGTAGTATAATTTTTGTAAAAATAAATCAATTTTTTTTAATTATATGATATACAATTTATAAAAGTTTTCTTTCTGTTTTTTTTTAAAAGATGGTAGGTGAAAGAATTTATTTTAAATATTTTTTCTGATCAAATGTTATTTTGTTGTGGTTGGAACTTGTGATTGAAACAATTGAGGGTTTAGTTTTACTCTTTTAATCTTACAAGTATAGTTATCATTTTTTTTATCATAACACAATGAATGAATTAAATATATTAATCATATATCTAATTTGTTCGGGATATACGTCGGTTAATAAACAGATCTTTAATCAATTACACGGTAAAAGAAATATGAAATGTTAAACAAATTTAAATTTTTAAAATTAAGGTTAAAAATTCAAGAATGATTTTAAACCATAAAATTGATTTAAAACTTAAAAAACTAACTTATATTTATGATATTTCTAATTACATTATAAAATAATGGTGATGATAATTCTATAATCATATATTTCTTAACATTTTTATACACTTATTTTATTATTTCACACAATTTTATTAATTTTAATTAATTTATTAAATAACTACTAACTAAAATAGATAGTATTAATAAATTTTGTAGATACAACAATACTCACTTTTAAATTATTTATCACTGATAAATAATCCGTAACCATGTATAACTACTACTTAATTATCTCTCAATCACTTCATTTTGCAGCATTATTTTGCCATGAACCAGAGCTTGCTTCCTCTCGTAAGAGGAATCCAGATTCGTGTTAAATGGGGATTCAATAACTTATATTTTTGAGTATCCAGTTAGTAATTATTTAAACTTTTATGGTGGAATGCACTTTCACCCCTACAAAAAAAAAGTAGATTTAAGTTCGGTTAAAAATTGACTTTAAATAAAATGATTTAAAATTTAAAGTCGATTCAACGTGTGAATTGATTTTTTTTAAATTTACTTATTTTTTATCATATTCAAATAAAAACCCGTATTTGAACAAAAAAAACCAAAATCAGTTTAAAAAATAGTTCAAATAATACAAATATTTGAAAAATAAAATATTAATTAATAACAAAAAAATTATCATGGTTTGTTCTATTTTATTCAAGATTATCATATTCTTCTCTTGATGTTATAATACAAACTTACATATATAATACAAAATATTATACACATAAATAATAACACATAATAACAGAAAAAAATATGAATAATAAGTGTGTAAAATTAATAGAAATACTTACAAAAGTAAAGGAAGTGACAAAATGAAGGAAATGAAAAAAAAAATGGTGTTTTGTAAGTGAGAAATGGGTATAAAAAATTTGAATATTTTGCTCAAAAATTAGGGGATCTAAAAGATTAGTTAGAGAGAAGGAAAACCTACTAACCGGCGTTGGAATTGGTAGTCGTAAGTGGCCGGAAAATGAGAAAGAGTAGAGGAGAAGTAGAGGAGGTTTTGAGTTTTTAAGAGTTATGCAACGCTTGAAATAGTTTCTGTCTGAAGAAGAAATAAGATAAAAGAATTTATCCACGTGTGTAGCGTCGGTTTAAGGTGTCAACCGATGCTATGTTACGTGGATAGCGTCGGTTCTACACCGAACCGACTTTAAATTTATTATAAATCGGTTTTTTCTAAAAACCGACTTTAAATATCGACTTAAATACCAATTTTTGTAATAGTATTTCTCGCATCCCACAATCGGACTTATTACATATTTGCTGCAAGCCTGCAACATATTTCTGTTCAAGCAGTTTCTAGGCAGTAGTTTTGCCCGATCGCCGAAAATTTATGATATTTGTGCAGCCCAAAAATCAGAGAAGTTAAATTTAAGGACAAAGTGGGGGGAACTTGTTACCATATCAGTCACTGTTAATTACTTACGTCAAACTCATAATGGCTGTTCTTCTGAGCATAATTTGCTGTAATTAGTATTTTAACGCTGTGACCATCCATAATATGACTTTATCCACTTGAGTGAATTGTTTACAAACTTTATAATTTAAAATCATTTCTGATACTAATCTTATGTTTCAAACATACATACTGTCCGTTAAGGTTATTGACTTCGTTTACTGGTTCAGTATAGACTCTAGACGTATAAGGTTGGATTGCTTCTTGTTGAGAATCTACACTTATACGAAGAAACTAGCTCATTCAGATAATTCTCACAATTCACTCATAGATTTAAGATCGCACATGCACATAAACAAATAAAGAAAATTATATAAAGAAATTATAGAGTTTGGATACTAACATTTTAATTCATGGAAGGTGAAGAAAAACAATCCATTAAAATCAATTTATTACAAATTTCAGAGCTCGACATAAAACCAGTACACACGGACTCGACACACCCTAGGATGCCATAATTACACTTCTTTAAAGTCAAACACATACAATCCTAAAAACCAAGAGTTTACTCGTAGGAACTCTAAACCCAAAAAGAACTTTGAGAGAGGAAAGAAGAGAAAGATGACAAAATTAGAAGAGAAAGCATTTTCTCTTCTTGGTATTTCTTTTTTATCATTTTTTCTTCCATTTTAATGTACAAAGAGTGATGATATATGTACTAAGAAAACAAGCAAGGAAAGCATGTTGTTGCTGCTCCACTAAAACATTCTGGTGTCCATGCTCTCTGCAAACTGTTGCACCCATAGCTACACTCTACCCATCTTGCTGTTGCTGCCTATACCTACCACTCCACTTCTACATTTCCAACTCACGCTAACACTCTCTCTCAAATTGGTATATAAATATATCTCATGCTCAACTTGTCAAGTGAGTTGTAAAATTTTCTTGTAGACACAGATTTTACGAATACATCAACTATTTGATCTTTTGATTTAACAAATAGAAGCTGAATAATCTTTTCATCAAGGTTCTGTTTGATGAAGTTCTGATCCACTTCAACATGATTCATGCGATCATGTTGAATTGGATTGTGGGAGATGGCAATGACTACCTTGTTATCACAGAACATGTTCATTTCAGAGTTAGGAGTAACACCAATCTTAGTTAGAAGTTTTTTCAACCAAAGAAGCTCTCATATTCCCTTGACCTTCCTCGAAATTCAGCTTCAATGCTAGACAAGACAACCACCTTATGTTTATTTCTCCTCCATGTAATAAGATTTCCTCCCACAAAAGTAAAAGTACCCAACATTAGATTTCATTTCCTTAATATTTCTTGCCTAGTCCGCATCTGTATATCCAATAACTTTCAATTGACCATTTATTGAAAACATAAGTCCTTCCCAAGGAAGGACTTTAAATAACAAAGTATTCACATTATAGCATTCATATGGTCTTCACTTGGACAGTGCATGAACTAACTCACTACACTCACAACATAAGCAATATCTGACCGAGTATGAGATAAATAGATAAGTTTAGCCACTAACCGTTGATATCTCTATTTGTTTGTTGGTACATGGTCCACATATTCTCCAAGTTTGTGATTTTAGAAAATTGGAATATTAGCAGGTTTACATTCTAGTAATCCTACCTCTACCAGCAAGTCTAGAATATATTTCATTTGGGAAAGAAATATACCTTGTCTTGATCTTGTTACTTAAATGTCCAAGAAGTATTTAAGTCATCCTAAATTCTTTATTTCAAACTTATTTGATAGTTGTTCTTGAAGTTTGAAGATTTCTTCTTCATCATCCCATGTAATGATCATGTCGTCTACATAGACTATAAGAGTTGTTATTTTTCCCAATTGATGGTTTAGAAAGAAAGTGTGATCAGAGTTGCTTTGTTGAAACCCATATTTCCTCATTGTTGAACTCAATCTGCCAAACCATGCTCGAGGTGATTATTTTAATCCATACAATACTCATTGTAACCTATATACATTTTCCTTTCCTAATGTAACGACATATCCTGGTAGGATATCCATGTAAATCTCCTCTTCAAGATCACTATAGATGAAGGAATTTTTTACTTCAAGTTGGTGGAATGGCCAATCTAAATTAGTTGCAAGAGATAACAGAACTCTAACAATTTTTAGTTCGGCCACATGTGAGAAAGTTTCCTGATAATCTATACCATGTTTCTATGTATGCCCATTTTCTACTAGGCCTTATATCAATCAATTAACCCATCTTCTTTATACTTAATGAAGAAAATCCACTTGCACCCCATTATCTTCCTCCCTTGAGGTAACACTCTTAACACCCATGTGTTATTCTTATGCAGTGCCTCCAATTCTTCTTTTATAGCTAGAGTCTAGTTTGGATTAGATAAGGCTTCTTCAATACTACTTGGAGTATGACATGGGGAGAATGTATGTGTAAACTCCCTGATAAGTTTTGATAACCCTTAAGTAGATACATAATTGGCTATTGGATACTTAGATTATCGTTCTTCTATCTATTTGGAGGTTTGTCTTGATTTTGTTTGAAAGGTAGAACATAACCTGTAGATGTTTCTATAGCATTATTTTGTAAAGGTATGTTTGGAATTGTTGATTAACATATTCCCCTCCATTATCAGAATGAAGGATCTTAATTTTTGCAGAAAATTTTGTTTAGACCATAGTGTGAAACTTAGCAAATACTTCATCTTTGTGTTTTAGAAGGTAAATCCATATCATTCGTGTGCAATCATAAAAAAAATTACAAACCAAGGATGACCCGACGATATAATGACTGGGGACGATCCTCAAACATTATAATGTACTAAAGCAAAATGAATCATACTTTTATTCATTCTCATGAGATAAGAAGTCCTATGACTCTTAGCTAAGATAAAAGTATCACATTTAAAGTCTAAGTGTGTTATATTTGAAAAAAATAGGTAGTAAGTGCTTCAAATACCCAAGTGATGGATGCCCAAATTGACGATGACATAACCAAATATGTCTCTCCTTGTTACCAGTCGTGTGTTGCATATGATTGGCTCTTCTTGAATTGAGGTCATCCACGTAATATAAACCCCCATCTTAGTACCACGTCCAATGATCTCCTTGGTGAGAATATCCCGAAGGAGGCAAAAAGTAGAATACATCAATACTACACAGTTAAGATCTAAAGTAACTTGACTTACAAACATCAGTCTGTTTGAAAGAAAGGGTAAAGTAATGTATTATATAATGAAAATGAATGAGATAAAATCATTGTTTTGGCCCCTATAACTGGATAAGTGACCCTATTGGTATTTGTAACTCAACTCCATATCGACTGGGTTGTATTAGAGAAATCCTTTGGGTGAAATGCCATATGATATGTAGCTCTAGAGTCAAGAATCTAGTCCTTATCATCATTATGAATAGAGATATGCAATGCTTTACTTGAAGTACCTAGATCCTGGGAAGATTCTTCTTGAGGGATGAGAGATGGTGATGCATTACAAGTAGCCACAACAACTCTCCCAGTGTGGTCATCATTAACAGTGGTTTTCTATTTTTTCTGTGCTTGAAGATCATTCCACCAATCTGGATATCTATGTAGTTTGAAGTAGTTTTCATGAGTGTGTTAGGAGTTGCCACAATAGGTACATTTCATTCCATTAGAAGGTTCATTAAAAAATTCTAAACCATTATCAGTCCTAAACACCTTAATCTTTTAACTATATTGCTTCTTAACTGGGTTTCTCCAAGTTTTAATAGTCTCAAAGATTTCATCTTTAGACTTAAAAACATATACCCATACTTTCCTAAAATGATCATCTATAAAGGATAGGAAATGGTTTCATAAATTATAATGAATACACTCAAGGTTATGCTTAGAGGTATGACTACCTTTTCTAATCTTAACTCTAGTTTATTTTCCTAACACATAATGTTCACAAAACCTTAAACTGTCTAAAGGTTTATCACCTAAAACATCATGTTTAACACATGTACCCTAACCATTTTCATGCACATGTCCTAACCTATTAAGCCATAAAATAGCTTGGTTTTCATCTTGAATAGAGGCACATGTGCCTCTATTGTTTCTAACACTACCTAAAAAAATATAAAGCCTATTAACTTTATTTAATTTAAGAGCTACTAATGAAGCAATAATAACCTTTATAATTTCCTTCTCTATCCTAACATAGTATCATAAGGAACCCATCACTTCTAGTGATATTAGGCTTCTTCTAACTTGGGCTACAAACCTCACATCTTTTAGATTTCTCATACTCTGATCATCTATACACAACTTAATCTTTCCAATCCCTTTAATCTAGTACACAAAATCATTCCCCAAGAGGAATTTACCTGGAATGCACTCCTCTAACTTTGTAAACCAATGTCTATTAGGACTCATATGGAAAGTACACATTGAATCTAAAATTCATTCACTCTCTAACCTTTCAGAGATTATTGCTAACACCTTTGAACTCTCATATCCCTTATAGATTAAATTTATATCACTACTATTACTAGGGCTCTCACAAAATTTTAGAGTTATCTTAGTCCCATCATCTACACACAACTTAATCTACCCAATCCTTTTGACCTAACACTCATAATCATTCCCAAAGAGGACTTTAACTAGACTACACTTATCTAGGACTGGAAACCAATATCTATTAGGACTTATGTGGAAAATCTACCTTAAATCTAAAACCCACTCAGTCTCTGGCCTTTCAAAGCTTATTGTTAGAACCTTTGAACTCTCGTATGCTATAGAGACTAAGTTTATATCATTATTATTACTAAAGCCCTGAACATTCTAACCCTTTCCCTTTTAACACAAAAAAATCATGTCTAAAATTTCCTTCTTTCTTATAGTAGTAGCATCTAATTGATTTTTTAGTCCTAGACTTACCCCTACTCCTTTTCTCTTTTATCTAATTTACATCTAACATACAAATCATTGTTTATAGAGGATCTTTTAGGAGTCTTAATTTCGAAATCCTTTGACCTCAAATTTGAAATAATCATATCATTGAGACAATTCATCTCTACCATACATAACATTATATTTAAGTTCTTTATATTTTTTCAGATAAAGAATTTAATAAAATAATAACTTGATTTTTATCTTCAACTTTGTGGTTAATAGAAACAAGATTACTAGTTAATTTTTTAAATCATCAAATTTTGTTGACAATTATTAGACTAATCCATCTTAAATGTATAAAATATATGTTTCATGTGTAGCTTACCAAAAAAAGACTGCTTAAGATACAAATCATCAAGTTTAGAGATTACTAAGGTATCTGTGGCTTGCTTAGAGACTTCTCAGAGTACTTTATCTAAGAGATTCAAAAGCAATGTAGTGAATTGCTTTTGTTCCACCTTTATCTATGTTTCTCTATTGGCTTTATTAGGGACGTTCTTATAATTTAAGGCACCATATACCTCCTCTTAAACCAAGAAGGCTTTCATTTTATTTTCCACAACACAAAGTCACTAAAGCCACCGAAAGGAGCTATCTCTTACTTAATGGATAGAGTCATGACACAAGCAAGAAACTAACAAGAAATCCTAAGAGGAACTCAAAAGTGTGATTCACCCAAAAAAATCTTTATAAGGACCAAATTAATTACTTTTATGGATCACCCTAGGGGTTTTAAGACTCAAGAAATACAAAGAGACACATAATATATTTTGAACCCTGATGAGCCCTAAATGTATCATAGAACTCACTAAGAGACAAAAGGCTTGCTTTGATACCAATTTTTTTGGGAATCCATACTCAACTGTCAAGAATGCCAAGAAACTTAGTCAAAGTATTACAAATTATCAAACTCAACACAAAACCAATACACGTGGACTCAATACACCCTAGAATTCCATAACTACACTTCTCTAGACACAAACATATATGCTCATCTCATTAAACCAAGAGTTTACCTAGTGGAACCCTAAAACTAGAGGAAACTTTGAGAGATGCAAGAGAAGAGAAAGAGATACAGTGAATAGAATGAACCCTAGAATGAGTAAAGAGGTGGTTAAATAATCTCCAATTAAATTACCATAGTGCCCCTCGTTAAGTCAAAAATTCACGCGTGAGAGTAAATAGACCAAATGTCTAGTCCAAAGCTGGTACAAGTATAAGTTCAAATGAATCATAAGTCCTTAGGCCTAACAAGTAAAGATAGCAATTTGTGTCATCTCAATTGACCAAATCACCCCAAATCGAAGAACAATAATCGAACATGAATTAAATTAAATTCAAACCAGCTTAACTAACCCAAAAAAATAGGGATGAGTTTGTGCCAACTCATTAGCCTAAAATGAAATAAAATAAAATTTAAGTCAAAAATTATTTATAATTAAAATTTTGTTATTAAATTAAAGCAACTTTTCTTTCTATTTCATTATTTTTTGTTAACTTTTGAAGGACCTAAACTCACCCTTACACTGTCACTCCCTCTCCCTCAAGCTACATATGTTATGCCGATCACCACTAAACTATTGTTCTTCTCAACCCATTCAAACCCTTAAAAGCTAAGAAGTCAAACTAAATAATATTTTTACTATTATGAACTTTTTAAAAATATTATAAGATTTTAGTAGTGGTAATAGAAATGGTTTTGAATAAGAATGTACTCAAAGATTTTTTTTATAATATGTAATTATCACCTTATGTAAATAGGTCTATAAGAGCTTACACTACTACAAAAATGTGTCATTTAAGTCGATATGTAAAGTCAATTTTTGAAAAAACCCAACTTATAATGAATTTAAAGTTGGTTCGGTGTAGAACCGACGCTACACACATGGATAGGATAGCGTCGGTTCACCACGTCAACCGACACTACATCCTATATGTAGCGTTGGTTCCACATGTCAACCAATGCTACGAACTACATGGATAGCGTCAGTTGACACGTAGAACTGACGCTACACACTTGAATGTTTCCTTTTCTCTTCTTTCTTCCTCAGACATAAACTATTTCAAGCGCTACATAACTCTCAAAAACCCAAAACCTCTTCCACTTCTCCTCCATTCTTTCTCATTTTTCGGCCACCTACGACCACTATTTCCAGCATCGGTTAGTGGGTTTTCTTTCTCTCTAACTTATCTTTTAGATTCCTTATTTTTTTGAGCAAAATACTCAAAAAATTTATACACATTTCTCACTTACAAAACACCATTTTTTCTTCATTTCTTTCATTTTATCACTTCATTTACTCTTGTAAGTATTTCTATTAATCCTACACACTTATTATTCATATTTTTTATACACTATGTGTTATTATTTATGTGTATAAATTTTTGTATTATATATGTAGATTTTGTATTATAACATCAAGAGAAGAATATGATGATATTGAATAACATAACACAACACCATGGTAATTTTTCTACTATTAATTAATATTTAATTTTTCAATTATTTGTATTATTTAAACTATTTGTTAAACATATTTTCCTGCAATTATGTAGTGATTGAATACAGGTTTTAATTTGAGTATAATAGAAAATAAGCAAATTTTGTAAAAAAAAATTAAAAATTTAAAGTTGGTTTAACGCACGAACCGACTTTAAACATAAATTCGGTTCAGGTGTTGAACCGACTTTATATTTTTAATTCATCGTATTTAAAGTTGATTAATAACCGATTTTAAAAATCATTTTTGACGTAGTGTTAACATATAATTCTTGATGATTGAGCTTTAATGATATTAAGTAGATTTTTTAAGATTAAAAAAAGACCAATTAGCTATAAAAAAACATAAAATTAATAATTTGTATTAGTTTAGGCTTACTTGTTCGTAATTGATTAGTGTTTGGGATAACCTTTGTTATCTTAAATTAATTTCGACTTGAGTTAGAGTTGGACCAATTCGAATCGGGCTAATTCAAGCTAGTACAAATTGGTCTAGCTCATGTGATTATCACCCCCAAACAATACATATATATAATAATGTGAGATTACTATTTTTCCCTTTTCTTACTTAAATACCAATTTATCTATGCATAGTCTAATACTCACTTTAACTTAGGTGATACAAATTAACACTTAGTAATTTGCATACTAACGATAGATCATCAGTTCATCACCCTATTCCTTTTTCTTTTTACCACTTAAATAAACTTCTCTTTTAATAGATCCCATCACCTTTTTTGTTCAGGGATGTAATTCTTCCTGAAAAGTCAACAACGTGAATAAAAGTGCAAGCGACATATATGGTCAGCTTTGTAACTAGTGGTTATTATTATCCGAGCATCAACTTAATGACGTTTCTCTATTTTAATGTCACAAACTATTTCACCTATTCTTTGATCTAAAAGATGAATAAATGTGCAGGCACATACCTCATGCATGTCTCTCTTGGTTTTTTATTCTTATTTTAATTTTAATTTCATTATTTATTACTATTATTATTTTTGGTTAATATATTATTTATTACTAGTTAAATTATGTTGGATGTTAATATATTCAATTAGTCAGCTCATTACAAAAAAAAATATAAATATTAAAAAAATAGCATAGTGTGTTTATTGAAGAAATCAATATTTAAAAAAACAATAATAAAAAAAATAATTTTTTTTTCAATATATTTTTTCTTAATTTGAATCGAGTAAATACATTTTTATATAAATAAATATTAATTACTATTTTAAAAATCATCATGCTTGAATTATATGATTTACGGTTACTACTTGATAGGCGACATGTATATTGGTAGACGTTTGACTTCGGTGCAATATTTGTTGAATGATTTACAATATTTGTTGAATTTAACACTTATTTTCAAAGAATTCATGTGATGCGAATCCGAAATGATTAGATTTGAAAACCCACCAAAATTAAAGCACCGTCAGCACCCAAAAATGGTAATCTTGAAAACTAACAACGAAATTGAATAAAATTGTATTTAGGAAGCTAGAATACAAATTACAGGAAAAGAAGTATTAAAAGATTTTTCAAACCTTAGTAAGCTATGGAAGGCTACAAGGTTTCCTAAGAATTGATAAATTATAGTTTAATTATTAAAACAAGAAACAGCGTGAAACTCTACTAAATTTTTATTAAATCTCAATATGTTCAGCTTTATAGCTATATATAGACTAAAAATAAAAACAAATTAATTAATAAGATAATTACAAAATCCTATGTGCAAAAAAATAAAATAAATTTTTGGACAATTAAATCCTAAAATAATAGTTATTTTGTAAAAATAAAAGCCTAAAAAACTATAAAATGTTGCCCAAGTAGGCAAGAAGGAATCTTTTTGCACACAATATGTTCATGAATCTGGGTGAGGATTGAAAACCCATTTTCACCTGGTTATTGTACAAGTTGAAAAACTTGTATCTCTGTATAAAATATAGCCCATTAAATCTTATTTCCAATGCATTTTGAATCACCTTAATAAGATATCGGATAATAATTATATGAAAATTAAATTAACAGCTGGTCTAGAATTTTATTTTAAAAAGAACTCTTTTATAAATCTCTTTTCTTGTACTCAATCAGTCTACATCCCTTGTTACTGATCCAAGGTCCATTTTGCATTCAATCCACATGCATATTTTTCATTCAATCCACAAGCCTATTTTTCAATAGCCTGAATTTCATCGATTAACTTTTCATTTGGATTTTTCTTGGCATGCATCTTCTTGGTTTTAGGTTGAAGTTCTTGAATCAACCCCTTGAGTGATTCTTGAATTATTAGGCCCACTTGAAACATAAGAAGGTGTATCATCTCATTTCTGCAATAGCTCAATGATATTTTTTTTTTCAATTGGACACGTATAATGTTCTGACAATAGAGCAAGGAGCTGAAAGTGCTCTAGCCATGGAAAAATAATATATCCCCAATCTTCGTAATTAACAAAACTTTTCTGCAGAGTTTATTTCAATCAAAGCAGAAATCTAGATAAATGTTTTTTTATTCTTCTTTTATCTTTTCTGTTTTCTCCTTTTCCTTTACGAAAATAGAATTATTATTATTATTTTATATTGTTACTATCTTGAAGAATGTAATTCGAAAGTCGCAGGAGAATTATCCAATCCAAAACTTATCTTAAGGGTCATTTAATAAACATATATATATATAGCTTTTACACATACAAGATTTTTGTTGTTATGTCTCCGGGAGCAAGTTGTAGAAGTAATTATGCGTATTTCTGCTAGATCTTGACTGAATAATATGACAAGAAGAGGTGTTTATAGAATTACAGCTTTGCTTTTCGGTGTTTGGCATGCTGTTCTATGAAATCTTAATGAAACAATAAATTTAACTAAGATTAAATTAGGGTATATGTCAATATTTTAATTGAACTTCTCAAGTTTTGTTTCTATATATAGATGTTTCAGGAGTATTTATACAAGCAAAAAGTAGACCTACAGGCTACAACAACGTTCACAAAAAGTAGTTGGGATTATATATGTGTGAACAATCACAATACACTGAGTTTTTTCCATTGTCGCTAGCAGGAAGATAACAAAGTGTAGAGAGAGAGAAATCAAGCTGAGGAAAGAATATGAAGAAAATACTGATATTGCCTTTGTATTGATTGAATTCACGAAAGCTTACAATATATTTGTTGAAATAAATGCGTGAAAACAATGTAAGAACAATATTACCGATAATTTGAAATGAGTTGCTTGAATTGAGTTGCTTGAATTGAGTCGCAGATTAGGTTGCTCTCTTTAAAACGTTTCGCAGTTCTGTCCAAAATTGTGCAAGCAGACACAGTCTCGTCGTCCCCAGGATAAAAAATCCCAGAATCTTTTTTGTCTGTCTCAGAACTTCACTGCACTGATGAAGACTAGAACGTTACATCTATAAAATTTTGTTGGTCGGAAAACTCAAAATAATTTAGGATCCTTTTCTTTTCTTTCTAAGAGCTTTGTTTAAGTAAGAGATGTTTACAAATTAATGTAATAAAAATGAGAGCTGAGGCCCTCTATTTATAGGTTTGAAAAAATGTGTGACTATTATGATAAAAACGATCATGTTTGGGTGGAAAGAGTAACAACCATTTTATGAAAGGAAAAATAACAGTCATTTTCTGAGTAAATAAGAATAACAGACATTTACCGGATATTTCTAAGTAATGAAAAAAATAATGACCATTTTTTGAGTTGAAAAGTATTTTAACAAAAACAATTTTCCAAAAAATAAAATGTCACCTCACCTCACACACACACATACAGACTCGAACTCAGCTCGGCATGATCGATCGGTCCGACGGATGGATGGCAGGGACGGATGGCAAGGACGGTGGCATGCGCGCGTGTGGTATCACATTTGCCTAAATCCTCTTTCCTTCCACAAAAGTGGGTGCCCCTTGGGGCCCAAACCCAATAGCCAATCATTTTCTATTTATACATATCCTATGTGATGTAAAATAGCGTGTGGGACAACGCAAAAAATTGGCATAATTTTTCTATAAAAATTCACTATTTTCCAACAATCCCCCACTTGAATTTTATATAAAAATAGTTTTCATCGAGCAACCGATCAATTAAAAGTATAAGATTGTGCATAAGTAAAAGGTGTCTATCGACTTAAACCTTTGCATAGTGTTGATGCTTTAGAATATAGTAGAGTAACTCATAGTTTTGAACTTTATCTCTAACAACATTACACACACAACCTTTCCAAGGTGTAGTTTGAAAAACCCTTGCTTTACGATCATGTACGTGTATCCCAGTATAGTGAATGTTCTAGTAAATTTTCTCAAAAAAATTTCATAAGAAGCGACCACACTTTCACATTCACATAGGTGAGTCTATCATGAGCATTCTTGTAGCTATGCACTCCACTCCACATAGAGTACAGAACTCATTAAGAATTTAATAATTAACTCATCATTTTCTATCGTTTTAGGACTTCATGCTTCTAACAATATAGAATGGGACTTCAAAATAGCATGATTCTTCTCATATCACTTCATGACTTGTTATTACCCATTGAACTTATTTCTTGGGATCTCCAGTCTATAAGTTAGGTTACCATCATGAGTGACTCTTCATTCTAAGGGCATTAGTCTCATTCCTTTTGAGGTTTTGAAAACCTTCTCTCTCGGTAATCCTTTCGTCAAATGATCAGCCAAATTTTCATCATATCGTACATGATCCACTCTTACAGCTCATGTAGAGAGAAATTCTCTAACAGTACTATGCTTATGACGTATCTATCATCCCTTGTCGTTGTAGTAACGGTTCTGAATCTTTGCAATAGCCGTGGTACTATCACAGTGGATCAGGACACCTGGTATCAATCTTTCCCATAAAAGAGATCTTAGCTAATAGACTTTTTAAACAGCTTGCTTCTTCACTAGAAGTATCCAGTGCTATCATTTCAGAATCCATTATTGATTGAGCCAATATTGTCTATTTCTTAGACTTCCAAGAAACGACTCTACCAGCTATGCCAAATATATAGCCACTAGTTACTGTGGAGTCTTCTGATAAAGTGTTCCAATCAACATCGTTGTATCCTTCTAGAACATCGGAAAAAATTTTATAATGTACTTCAAGGTTCATAGTTCTCTTAAGGTATCTCATAACCCTTTCAATAGCATTCCAATGCTTTATACTAGGTCTACTAGTAAACCTACATAGTAGTCCCATGACATAAGCTATGTCTAGTCTAATGCAGTCGGTAGCATAACTTAAGCTACCACTGATGCTCACATACTTAGTTTGTTTTACACCGTCTCCGGTGTTCTTGAACAATTTTACACTAGGATCATAAAGAGTACATGTAGGTTTGTAGTTAAACTAATTATATTTCTTTAAGATCTTCTCAATGTAATGAGATTGATCTAGAGAAATTTCCTTTTCAGACCTAGTAATCTTTATACCAAGGATTACACTCGCTTCTCCGAGATCTTTCATATCAAAGTTAGCACTTAAAATTTTTTTCACATTATTCACAACATGAATATTTGATCCAAAAATAAGCATGTCATCCACACATAAACATATAATAATGCAAATGTCATTTTCTAATTTATAATAAATGCATTTTTTACTTTCATTTATTTTGAATCCATGTGAGATAGCTAGATTATCAATTTTTTCATGTCATTGCTTAGGTGCTTTTTTTAGACCATAAAAAGGATTTATCTAGTTTACAAACTTTATTTTCTTGACTTGTGACAACAAAACCTTCAGGTTGGTCCATATAAATTTCTTTTTCTAAGTCACCATTTAAGAAAGTAGTTTTGACATCCATTTGATGCACTACTAAATCATAGATAGAAGCAAGAGAGAAAAGTACACGTATGGAATTTATTTGTGTGACTGGTGAAAAGGTATCAAAGAAATCTACATTTTCTCTTTACCTATACCCTTTGAATACAAGACGGGCTTTGTATTTTTCAATAGTACCATCGGGTTTTAATTTCTTCTTTAGTATCCATTTACATCCTATGGTTTTGCAACTAGGATGTAAGTCAACTAAATGTCAAGTTCTATTATACTCAAGAGAGTCCATTTCATCATTTATGGCTTCTTCCAATAAGTTGGCATCTAAAGAAGATAATGCTTCTTTAAGAGTTTAGGGATCTTCCTCTAAAGTATAAGCATAAAAATTAGACCCAAAATCCTTAATGATTCAAGCTCGTTTACTTTTCCTAATTTTAGTGTTTAATTCCTCATTGTTTTTCACTAGTTCTAGTTATGGGTAAACTACTAGAAAACGAGCCCCCACTATTTTTTAGTTTAAAGGGAAACCTATGTTCATAGAAGTCAACATCATTTGATTTTATAACTATATGATCATTTAAGTCATAGTATTTATAAATTTTACTAGTTACAGCATATCCTATGAATACACATTCATATGTTGCTCTACTAGCAAGTTTATTTCTTTTAGGATCAGGGATCCTATCATATGCTAAACAACCTTAAGTTTTAAAATAAGTTAAGTTAGGTTTCTTATTTTTCAAAATTTCATATGGTGAAATTTTACTAGTAGATTTAGGCACTCTATTTAGCATATAGCAAACAGTTAATAAAATTTCTTCCCGCCAATGGGAAACAGCTTCAGAGTTTAATAAAATTGCAACAACTGATTCAATAAAAGTTCTATTTTTTTTATTTTAGCTTTGCCATTCATTTTAGAAGAATACAGTGTAGTTTTTTCATGAATGATTACATAAGTTTTATAAAAATCATTGAAAATAATGGAATCATATTCAGTGTCTCTATCACTTTGAATCCTTTTTATTTTTCTATTAAGTTGATTTTCAATTTCAGATATAAATATTTTAAACATGTCAAATGCTTCATTTTTATTTTTCATTAGATCTGAACAATCATCTATAAAAGTTATAAAATAGTGTTTTCCATTTCTTTTTAAATTTCCATCAAGTTCACATATGTTAAAGTGTATTAATTCTAAAGGTTTGGATTCTCTAATTATTGATATATGTGAAATTTTGATTATTTTAGCTTGACTACAAAAGTCACATTTTTGAAAATCATTCAAAGATAGTTTAGGAATTAGTTCTAAAGTACTCATGTTCTTGATTATGAATTTATTAACATGACAAAGTCTAGCATTCCAAATAGTAAAAGAACTCAACATATAAGCAGAAGAAGAAGCTTTATTAATTTTAATGTTTAATTTAAACATGCCATCATTGGCATACCCTTTCCCAACAAATATATTATTTTTAGTTATTGTATATAAATCAGCCCCTATAGTTTGAGTAAACCCAACTTTGTTAAGAATATATCTCAAAACAAAGTTCTTTCTCATCTTTGGAATATGCAGGACATCCTTCAAGATGACAGTCTTTGTAGAGGTAAACTTCAATTCCTCAAACACTTTAGTGGAGTGGGAGTCGCCCAAAACACTTTCTTATCCTTAAACTCAGAATAGGAGTTGAACATATCTTGATCATAGCAAACCAAGAAAGATGCAACAGTGTCCACCCACGACCCCTCAGATCCACAAACAAAATTGATTTCACATATCATAGAAATAAGTTGATCTTTAGTAAGGTTCACCTACAGGGCATGATGATTCATGTTCTGGTAGTTCCTGGCCAAGTGGCCAGGTTTATTACAATTATAACTCATGAATGTGTTATTTCTTAAGGGGGTTGAGGTCCATTCTGGGGAGGATAGTTTATGTTTCTATTTTAGTGGTTACAATTTTGGTTATTATTGCGATTATGAGTTTTCATATTTCTTCTTTTAGGTTTCAGAATTATAGATGAGGATTTCTTATTGGTACTATTGTTTGAGACAAGGAGTACTTCATCTCTTTGATCTTGTTTTTGGGCTTTTTCTTCTATTCTTAGACGGCCTATAAGACTTTCTAAAGAAAATTTCTTAGTTTTATGTTTAAGTGTATTCTTAAAATCTTTCCAAGCATGGGGTAATTTATCTATAATAACAGCTACTTGAAATTGTTCATCTAAAGTCATACCTTCAGAAGTTATTTCGTGTGCTATCTTCTACAGTTCGTGTGATGCTCTTCCATATATTTTCCATCAATAATTTGGTACTTCATATATCTACTAATAGCATACTTCATAGTTCCAACTTTCTCAGTGTCATACTTCTTTTGAAGAGCATCCCAAATTTTCTTAGCAGACTTATCAAAATTATAATAATCATACAAGTCATCATCTAATCCATTAAGAATAAATTTTTTGCATAGAAAATCATTCTCCATCCAGGTGTCTAAATCCTTAGTTGTAGCTTTAGTAGAAGGATTAGACGGTGTTGGTTTTTGAGTAGTAATAATAGAAGCGACCTTTTTCATGGTTAAGAAAGATAAATTTTTTTGCCTCCATCTTTTGAAAGTGTAGTCCTTCAAAATAGAACAGTTTGTTGAGATCAATAGTTAACATTTCAGTAGAGATGGCAGATAGAAGATCATCTTAAATTTTTTGAAATAAGTACGTGAAAACAATGTAAGAACAATATTACCGATAACCTGAAATGAATTGCTTGGGTTGAGTCGCGGACTAGGTCACTCTCTATAAGAAGTTTTGTGGCTCTGCCTAAAATTGTACAAGTAAACATAACCTCGTCGTTCCCAGGATAAAACAACCCATCATCTTTGTTGTTTGTCTCGAAACTTCACTGCATTGATGAAGACTAGAACGCTACATCTATAAAATTTTATTGGTTGGAAAACTCAAAATAATTTAGGATCTTTTTTCTTTTCTTTTTGAGAGATTTTTCTAAGTAAGATATGTTTGCAAATTGATGTAATAACACTAAGAGTTGAGGCCCTCTATTTATAGGTTTGAGAAAACATATACCCATTATGATACTAATAGTCATGTCTAGGTGGAAAGAGTAATGGCCATTTTATGAAAGGAAAAGTAACGGTAATTTTCTGAGTAAATAAGAATAATAGCCATTTAACGGATATTTTTAAGTAATGAAAAAATAACGGCCATTTTCTCAGTAAAGAAAAATAATGGTAATTTTCTGAGTAAAAAAGTAACGATCATTTTTTGAGTGAAAAGTATTTTAACAAAAACAAATTTCTAAAAAATAAAATGTCACTTCACCTCACACATATGCACACGGACTCGGCACGGCCGGTTGGACAGTGACGACGGTACGCATGCGCTTATGGTATCACATTTTTCTAGGTCCTCAACGACCATTTTTTGAGTAAAAACGTAACGACCATTTTCTGAGTGGAAAAACATTTTAGCAAAAAAAAAATTCAAAAAATAAAATTCCACCTCACCTCACACACAGCCTTAGCTCGACTTGGCTCGGCTCGGCTCGACTCGGCATGCGCATACATGTGGTATTAAATTTTCTTAGGTCATATCCCCTTCTACAAAAGTGGGTGCCCCTTGGGGCTCAAACCCAATAACCAATCTTTTTCTATTTATACATATCCTAAGTAACAATGTGGAACAATGCAAAAAATTGGCATAATTTATTTTATAAAATTCACTATTTTCCAACAATATTCTCATGTTAAGCTATTGTATTTATACTACTATTGCATTACATTCTCCTGTAACAAACTTGTAAAGCCAACTAGTAACAAATCATTACATTTTATGAAATTTTCATCTACATTGCATTAATGTGCACTTGCTTTAGTTATAGTTGAAACTACACCATGTGTACTTTCATCCACACCAACTTGAGTGCCTTGCTGATCACCTTTTATTGCACTTGCACTACTTGATTCACCAACATTTCCCTTCAAACTTAGAGGTATGATAAGGACATTAAGTTTGCAAAAAAAAAAACATATTGAGAAATAGGCAAGCCTTTAGTTAAGGCATTAGTTGGATGCTCATGACTAGGAATATAACACAACTATAATTGTTTTGCTAATACCCTTTCACACACAAAGTAGAGGCCAAGCTAAACGTGTTTAATTTTAGAAAGAAAATTAAAATTTGTTGCCAGACTAAAAAAACTCATGTTGTTACACTACAACAATAGTGGAGAAGGAATATAAACACCTAACTTGGCCAACAAACCCTTTATCCAAGACACCTCAAAAGCAATTATAAGTTTTATAATTCTTATTATGCCTTCATTGGCATTCACATGTATAAAACATGAAATATATATTATTTTACTTAATATTTTATCTTCCTATATATAAGGTTAATTACTGTTAGTTCAATTTATACACACTCACTTAGTCAAAATACTTTGTATGTTTACATGTTACACAAACCACTAGGGGTTGGGAACATGTAATTTGTATGTTAGGTTGTGTTTATGCATTGTTTTGTTTTTGTTGGTTTATAGGTATTTGTGGACAACTACTTGGTAAATTTTTCAACAAAAAACTAGTTTTTGAGAGCTGATAGAGATGCTCGCCAACGCGATTAGTGAGGTGGCTGATTCGATTTTGCGACCATTACCTTCACTACGATGGTTATTACGTATATCGATGTAGTCAGTAAGTTGCCTAGTAGCCCAAGATTTTTCTATAAATACCTCCTTTTTTGCATTTTTTAAATTAATAGAAAACACGGAGAAACTCTAGTAATTTCTAAATTCAAATTTTCAATGCAAAAATTATTTTCTAAATTCAAATTTTCAATGCAAAAATTATTTTCTAAATTCTATATCATCAATACTATTAGTGGTTTTCAGTATTGATGATTCGTCGATTGGTTTTGAAAAAAAATTATTAGAGTTGGATCAAACAGCATAAACCTTTTCTTACAGTTACATCTTCACTTATTGAAGATATTTTCTAAAATCAAAGGATCTTTCATTTGATTGTAATGGGCTACAAAGCTTGTTGGTTCAATCAAAGAAAAGAAAAAAGGAAAAAAACAAAAGTACATGAATCCATAGAGTAAGAGAAAGAGATCTATAAACAACATGATCTTAAGATTAATCATGTCAACAAAATAAGATCAAATTTATTTATTTTGGACCCAAATATCATTATTAATCTCATTTCTTTTATTTCTTTTTCATTTTTTTCGATCCATATCCCTTTTTGATATTTCTTTTCAATGTGTCCCCTTATTATTATTATATTTTAATTTATTTTTAATGTATGAGATACATATTGTAGAAGGAGTTGTTTTGCATATGTTAGGTATTTTATCAATTATAGTATAATTTGGCACTCTTAAATCTTATTGTAGTGTTTTCATTGTCCATCCTCTTTTTATAGGACTCCATTTTTAAAAAACTATAGGGCATGATCAATATATTTGGAAGAAAATGTAAAGATTGGGTACAAATAATTGGCTCATGCTGGCTCAAATTGGTTTACTAAAGGGATTACTCTTATAAGAATATCAACATTAAAGGCAGGAAAATTTAGCTAAAATGGTTCATCTTAATGCCTTAGTTATTTTTCAAAAAATAATCAATTAGGATTGGCTTTGATAAATTTAAGAAAAAGTTCTAGCAACCTAATCATGTTCAATGTAATTAAAATAATATTCTAAGAAATTAACAAAGCACTTTGCAAATTCAAAAACATAAATCATCATATCATCATGTTTACTACTGTCTATACATTTTCTGAGCTAGAATATCAAAAAGTATACATTCACTAAAGAATAATATCAAGATTCTACTAACATTCATTATCATTCAAAACCACATGCTTTTAAGCATTTATGATCAATTATATCATAACACCCAAGAAAGGAACATGTATATGTTGTTTCCAAGACCATCTATGTATCTTGACTATCCTAAAACTACAATAAATAATCCTAAAAATTTAAAAACTTTACGCTACTTAGAGCATACAAATCCTAAAATATGTTAATTTAATAAAGCATAAGATAGAGATATGTTAACACTCTCTAATAAATAATTCTTACATTGTCCTTAATGTAAGAACATGTATATATATAATGTAAAAATAAGTAAAAAGTGATTATAAAACAAATATAGTGAGTTGACTCCCACAAAGTGCTTAGTTTAATAACGTCAGCCTAACTAGGTCAACTATCATCCAAAGTCATCTCTATCGCCATTTGGATACTTGATTGTTTCAAAGATGTTGAAGCGAATTATCTCCTCATCCAATTTAAGAGTTGGTTCTCTAATATACACATCAAACTTGGTGCATCTTTTTTCATAAATGGTCTCCTCAACAATAATGATAAGGATATACTTTAGTAATCATCATTTATGTCTAATACATAGAAGTCTACCAGGAAGATCATCTCATCCACATATACTAAGATATCCTTAATAACACTCTTATGATAGATGTTAATCCTATCAACAAGTTGTATAATAATACCTATTTCTTTTAAATGACCTAAATTTAGTGAGGCTTATATATTATAGGGCATGATATTAATAAATACTCTTAATTCTATCATAGCTTTTTCAAGCCTTGAGTTACCTATCTTTACCCTAATTCTGTGTCTCAATACTTGGATGAGAGCTTTCTTTTACCATAATAGACACATTTTTTCCATACTTACCACTTCGTTGTCTTTTAGTTTATGTTTGGTAGTGCATAGTTCCTTAAGAAACTTGGTATATTTAGGCACTTGTATGATAGCATCTAGAAATGGTATGTTGACTTACACTTTTTGAAAGGTGTCCAAAATTTCCCTTTCATGTTCTTGTTTCTTTGTATTCTTAAACCTTCTAGTAAAAGGCGAAATAGGTTTATAAGTAAAAAAATGGGAGGTTTTGATACTACGTTGGAAGCCATTTTAGGTTCTTATGGGGTTCTCTTTTCTTCTTCAAGCTCTTCCTTTTGGTTGGTCCCCTATTTTGGTTTGACATGTTTGCCTCTTTTTAGGGTGATGGAACTAATGTTCTCCTTGAGGTTTATTATGGTTTGTAAAGAGATTTTTCTAGATATTTATGCTTCAAACCTTCCTATAGTTATAGCTACTTGGATCACTTATGTCTCTAGATTTTTTATTGTCATAATGGTATCTTGCATAAATTTAATGTTGTTATTAGAAATAGTAGTTACCAAGTTCTCTAGAGACTTATCTTGAGTTTTTTGAAGTGGATAGGGCCTAGGTTAGTATTATTGAGGTTGCCTAGGGTTAGAAAAACCAGGTTAGTTGTTGGAATCTACCTAATTATTACCTAAATAGCTCAGATTTGTATGATCCCTTCATCCTGCATTATAATTTTTAGAATATGGATTAACTTAGGCCTTTGTACCTGAAATCCTCTAGCAACATTGGCTTGTTCATAGTTACCCTCTTGAAGGGTAGGACACATGTTAGTAGGGTGTCTTACTGTAGAGCATATGGCATAAGTCTTAACATGTTTAATAGCCAATTGTTGTACCAAATTAGTAAGATTATCCAGTTTATGCTCAAGGTTGTTACAAACATTAACCTTACTTACCTTCTTTGGGGGTTGGTCTATCTTGGCATTAAACTACTAAGAATTAACAACCATAATTGCAATTAATTTTCTTGCCTAAACTGGGTTTTTGTTTACCAATATTCATCCACTAGCTGTATCTATCATGCTTACCTTTCATAATAATATCACATGAAAATATTGGAGAAGAAGATGGTCACTGATTTGGTGGTAGAGGCAACTGGTACAAAACCTCGTGAATCTCTCATAATACTCATATAGGGTTTCCCTATTAAGTTAATGTAAGCCACAATATTCTTTTCTGATTAGTGTGGCCCTTACAGTAGGAAAGTACCTCATTAAGAATAATTTTTTCATATATACCCTTGTGATGATGGTACTTGAAGAGAGTTAATAAAGCCACTCCTTGGAACTATTAGCAAGTGAGAATGGAAAGACCCTAAGCTTGATTTGTTATTTGGTGATCTTCACTGGTTTCATGTTGAAGTAGAATACATAAAATTCTTTTAAGTGTTTGTTTCGGTCTGTTTTAACTAAACCACTAAAAATAGGTAACAAATGTTTTAGTCTAGATTTAAGTTCAAAAACTACCTCAAAGTTAGGATATAAGATGATAAGGGTTATTGCTCCGAGTTTGGTACGTCTTACTCTTTGAGAGTTAGATTGACCACTACCATGTCTTCCTTCTTAGATTCAAAATTACTTGAAAAAGTAGATTCCATTGTCTTCTCTTGCAGTAAGGGATTGGTCCTCTTGATCTCAAGTTGTAAGAGTATTCTTCTTGCATCCAACAATCACCTGAGAATCAATAATGAGAAAATTATTAAAACTAAAACATAAAAAGTTAAAAGTAAAAGAAACTACCCTTAGAAAAATTGTAAATTCAATCCCTAATGATACGGCATCAAAATTTTGACACACCTAGAAGGACATGTCAAAAGATAAAACCTTACTTCTCTTAAAATTAATATGTCAAAGTAAATACAGTTCAATTAAGGTTAAACCCGTAAAAAATTGATAATAATTTCTACTCATAATTATTAGTTTGTTAGTATATTAATCAAAGTTAACAAAGGGGATTTCAATTGTTTGAGAAGAAAATAACATAAAAAAATAAATGTGAATTGCATAAGAATATTGAGAGATATGTGATCATGAGACTATCATCATTACTAGCCTATAATTCAATTAAACATGTCATGAATGGATACTAGTTTTTTTAAGTTCTAAATCACTTTCATAATTTAAAATTACTATTGAATTCTTAACTTTAACTTTAGAAGTCTAGGCCCACTTAAGACTTCTCATATTTTCTTATCGTGTATTGATTCATAAAATAATTATAAACCAACCTAAATCTTGAATAACCTAGAGATTCACTTATTAGATTTAATTCATTCATTGCATTAAGATTTCAAAAGTGATAAATAAACTAGAAGTATTAAAATTATTGATAATATTTAACGTAGGCATTCAACCTACTTATGACTGCAGCCATAAGGTACCATATCGAGTATGAATATTAGATATTATATACTAACATCTTAAAGTAAAAATAAACATAATCATGCAATAAACTAATTGATCACTCTAATTCATATATGCCTAGTTTTGGCATTTACACTTAGAATGAACACATCAAGAATCAAGAATTAAAACCAAAATTTATCATGATGTTAAATAAATTCAATCATAGTCTAGAACTTGAAATTTGCCACAATCACATTATTAAATTAGTAGACATAGATTCTAAGAGAATCAACATTATTTTCATGAAAAACTATAAAGAAAGTGATTAAGAAAAGCCAAAGTGATCCAAATCTTCAATCTCCAATTGTCACCTCAAAATAACCTCAAAAAAGTTCCCTTAATGTGCTATTTGAGTTCTCATATTTCTCATAGCAATCGTTATATTTTAATTATCCTTTAGGTTGTTTTTATAGTGTATTTTTGAGCTTAATTTGAGTTAGATTAGAATTTTCTTAATATGATGATTATGATTAAAACTAGTTGTTGAAAAAAATTAGATTTGAGTGCTAACTAGATGTCTTGATTGATTGAGACCATTTCTCTATCGATCTAACCATTAAAATTTCCATCTTGAGAGCGATCGATCAAAGCTCGATAGATCGAATAGGTGCTCGATCAATTAAGTCCCTTTTGGATTGATCGAGCTTTGCTTTCCATTCTTGCCTCTATTCTTCAATTAATCTTGATCAAAGCTCAATCGATTGTGTGCCTTATTTTTACTCTAAATATTGTTTTTACCTTTTTTTGTCTCCTAACATCTACATAACAAAAACCAAACACATAAGGAACAATAATTTATTATAAATATGTGAAAATGGATGTACATATACATGTATAAAATAACACTGATCATATACTTTTGAAAATTATGCACTATTTTTTATTCCCTAATAGATATCACTCATGAGATCCACTGCTACAAAATTGATACATGGCCTCAGTTTTTAACCGATGCCATAGACATAACAACATAATACCTATAAGTAACTAAATCATTTTCTTAGGGCACTACATATTAGAGCAAAAATTCAATTGTAAGCTTAATATCATATAATTAAAAAATATTACATATAGATGATCAATAAATAGTGTAAGTATTTCTAATGAATATACATATACATACATACATACATACATACATACATATATATATATATATATATATATTTATGAAAAATCTAAAAAGTTTGAAATTATGGACTTTAATGAACCACGCAACATCAATTCCTTCATCCCAAAGTTTCTTCACGTCATCAATAAGAGGCTCCAAATAGACATCAGCTTCATTACTCGGCTATTTTGGTTTAGAAATTAACATGGAAAGCATCATAAACTTCCTTTTCATGCATAACCAAGGAGGAAAGTTATGTGTGATAGTAATCACCGGCCAACAACTATAACTTATACTTAGATTATTGTAAGGGTTGATCCCACCAGTGGCAATAACAAGAAGAAATTTCCTAAGCTTCGACTCAAAATCTAGCCACTTTTCATCTATTACCTTCCAACACAAGGAATCTACTAGATGATGCAAAATAACATCCATGGATTTGTTCTATGAATGCCACATCAACATCTTTGATGTACCTTTACTTTTAAACATTCTTTTAAATGTGGTATTGGTGGAAAGTACCAAAGTACCTTAGTTAGCACTCCTTCTTTTACTTCATTACCATTTGGTGAAGGCTTCCACCTTTAAGTACCAAACTCTAGATATTGAGTAGTATTTTGATATTGTTTTCTATAAACGATACTATCATTTGGACAAGCATGACTCTTCACATACTCCATACAAAACCTACTTAATGTTTTTTTTATTTCATACATAGAAGTAGGCAGCTCATTTATCTTTGGGAGCATTTCATGAGTTAACTTTAATATATTAGTGAACTTAACATCAAAGAATCCATGTAACCGAGATAAAACGGTTTCTTTACATCTGCTAACAACTTGTTAAATTCATCAAGATTGATTTGGGTTCATATTCTTTTGCATTTACCATTTCAATGGGGGAATCCTCCATATTCGTGGATGTGAACCAATGGTTCAGTGGTATGTCTATTTCATTATCCTCTTGAATTAAGGGATCCCCATGAATATACCAATTTGTATAAGTTCAAATAATCCCACTACAAATAAGATGATCTTATATATCATCAATTTTTTAAAATTTCATGTTTATGCAATCATTGCAAGGACATCGAATTGACTCATCAACTACGACATTAATCCAAGTCAAATTCAAAAAACTTCTACTCCTTCCAAATACTCTTATGAAAATCTTGGTTTCATCAAGACTTATTCATTCTAAATGATATAGCATGATACATATTATAATCTAAAAAGTAATATTATATATGTATTTGGCATGCCAAATTCTTAAATAAGACAATAACACTATTATATACAATAGAAAATCACTAAACATTTCTTGTGATGGGTATCAAAATGAGTCTAGGATTGTTTTCCTTTGATCTAGATTATAAATTTGTGATAACAACTTGAGCATTGTATAATAGGCAATCATGTATTGACAAGATTTGTTGGTTTGTTTATGTTGTTTCCTATGATTGTAGATTTAGATTCGATTATCATTTATAATGCTTAAAACTTTGTATGCCTTTTCTGTTAGTTAAATTGAATGTGGATCAATGGTTTTTCTCTTAATTATGTTGTAATTTAGATTTTTTTTCATCTAAAAATATCATGTATTATTTTTAATTTTTGTACTTTATTATTTACAATGTAATTTTGTTTACATCATTAAATTATAAATTAATAAAATTAAAAATAATCTATTCACTACACGTTAAATTTGAGAGGTATTGATAGAAATTAATATTTGAAATATTTATTAATATACGATTCAGATATGGGTAAGAAAAATAAGCACAAGCAAAATATGTTATTCATTCAAATATTAATGTATTGAATGTGTCTCACTCGACTTGTGCTTATTTTCACCTCATACATAGAAGTAGGCAACTCATGAACAAAAATTGTAAGTAGGAGTTGATATGAAAGAGCCAACTCGGATTTTATGATATATCTAAAATATGTGGTCTTTGGTAGCATTAATATCCAACTCGGATTTATCATAATTATACATTGATTTATCATAGAAAATATAGAATCGGTTGTTAAATTGATAGAGTTACCATAATTATACACTAATTTATCATAGTAAATTTAGTTTGATTCAACGTTATTAATATAGTTCGATAAAAGTTAAAGAAGTTGCGATTCAACTATATACAATTTATTTGAATATATTGAATGTCTAAGCTTTTAAGGTTTAAAATCTAGTTACATATGTATAATTATTATAAAAGAAATTGATGATCCAAATAAAAAAAAATTAAGAGATATTAAAAAAGGTTCCTATGGCAATCAACATTATTCTATATCAAATTTTAATTCACCTATATTATTAAACGGAATATTATTAATAATGGGTTTGAGGTAACATAACAACAATATATTTTGTTACTAGAAAGATTTAGGCGAGTTTTATTCGTCCATAAAGTCCAATTTTTTTAAAATACTTTTAGAGGTAAAATTAAAAATCTTTATCATTTTAATTAAAAAACAGAGAAAAAACTGAAAATCAGATAAACATATAACCCAAAAATATATCATCCACTTGGAAATAAATAAAGACAAATGTAAAGCTATAAAGAATGCGAATGATTTAGTAGCAAGATGGAAAAAAGAAAAATAACATTGATAAATGCAAGAGATTCCAACCTTATGTCAAACAAGTATTCGAGTATTCAGCTTAATTTTCGCACTCTTGGAATTTAACAATTCCTAGCCTCCATTTATGTTGAGGGAAAAAAAACAATGTAAAAGCATGTCATGCTATAGCATTTTCTTGAAGGAAAAACATAAAAAGAAATAGTCAAAATGAAAAAAAAACCTCACCTAATCTAGACCTATAGAAAAGGGATCAACCACAATAATAAGCCAAAAATTGGTAGTCCAGTTGAGATTGGGGGACGGTCGAGAACTGACTGAGGCTTTAGGTTAAGCTGGAAACGCGCGAGAAGTAATGGATCTAGCTAATCGAGAAACACTAGAATATGCGAGGTGGGTACATGAAACCAGGGCTAGGAAGAAATAGAAAGGGGTACAATGGAGCTAAGTACATGTGGAGGTGGGTTGCGATGAAAAGAAGCAGTCGGCTGCACAGGGAAAGAGAAGGCTACGTCAGAGGGGAAAAGAAAAAAATTGGGAGAAAAAAATTAAAATCTGATAGAAAAATTAGATGTGATGTAAAAAGGAGAAAATACAAGAAATTAAATTAATAGAGAAATGAAAATTTGTAAAGTAATTTTTATATTTTTTTAAAATGAATAACACATTATATGTTATTTGATTTCAATTTTACAAAGACTGAAAACTCTATTATTTAATTACATCACGGTCATGGACTAATCATGATTATATAAATTTGTTTATATTTAAGTAATTTTTGTATTTTAACTTATAGTTATGGTTACGGATAAAAACTAATATTATATGTATACACTATGGTCATGAATTTTATTAAACCGTGACCAAAATCCTTTGGTTTCGATTTTTAAAAAGATCGAGGTTAAATTTTTGAAACCAAATATCACTATTTTAATAGTGAGAATTGAATTTTCATAAACAATATGTGTACTAGCTCCCTTGTTAGATACTTGGTTTTAATGGATTCCTTAGGTTGATATTTGGCTAGCTAAAAGATGGGATCCCTAGTAAGGTGTTACTGCTTTTATTAGTTGTTTTAATGTTGGTGGTTGGCTTTTGTTGTTTAAGTATTCCCTTAGAATGCTTGTTTTAGGGTTGTATTTGATTTGTATAATGATTTTCTTGCTAAAGATGGGATCCCAGGTGCTATTGGTTTTATTAGTTGTTTTAACGTTGGTGGTTGGATTTCTATTTCAACTTGTTGTTTAAGTATTCCATTAGAATGCTTATTTTAGGGTTATATTTGATTTATATAATGAATTTTCTCTATTTTGGAAACACATTAAAAAAAATGTCATTATTTTAGGGTTTTATACTTAAGTTAACCTTTAACATTAGAAATGATAATTAAACAACTTCCAATTTTTTCCCTTAAATTTTAGAAATTAAAAATTGAAGTATAAAGATAAGAAATTAAAAACTTTAATTGAAATGATTATAAATCAATCACTTAATATATAAACGAAGATTATTATGGTCTAAAAAATATGCCATTTTTGTGTTGGACTTATAAAAGGTATAAACTTAAAACCAAAAATATATCTAATTTAGTTTATAAAAAAAATTCTAATTATTAAATATATTTTTTAGAGGATTATTCCTATAAAATTAAATATCTTCTTTTTGATTAGACATAGCCAGCCAGCCAGAGGGAACAAGGTCTATACTGATTTTTTTTAGGTGTAATGTGAAGTGTGAACCCATGTTAATTAGTAAGAGCATAATGACCAAATAATATTACCTTATTATTTTTTCAACACTATTTGTTTGATTCTTGTTTTTCCTTATTCTCTGTTTTGTTTTATTTAATTTGTAGGATTGCCCCTCCACTTTTTTGTTGATCTTACTATTTGTTTGTATCCTTTAAAACGAATATGCCTAATTATTTTTTAATAAAACTATTCATCTCAAAATGGATACCACTCAGCCAGTTATATATGATATTATTTTAGTTTATTTATTTAATATTTATGTTTATTATTTAATTATTTAAATTATTATTTAAGATTCTTATTAATTACTTTATGACTCAATTTTGTATTTATTTAGAAATAGGGCCAGCGCAATCCTTCGGCAATCTTTACTAGTCACCTAGGTCCCCAATTTAATAAAGGCTCAAATTTAGGAAGCCTTTTGAATGCGAAACCTTGTCTTTATATTAATTAATTTTATACCTAATATATTAATACTAAGTGATTATTTTTACTTTTATTTACTTTTAATTGATAAAAGATAACTTATTTTCCAACAAATTAAGATCTCAATTAAAATTATTTAATATTATATATTATATATTCACAATAAGATGTGTATAATATTATGTACAAAATAAATTTATTTATTTAAATAAATTTAATATTTCTTACTTGATAAAAATATAAAATTATTAAAGTACATAGAAGAAGTAATTTCTAACATGTAATAACCACACAACTACTTAGTGTTGTATCGTATATTTGAAGAACTTAAATGTATTAAATTGTTTTCCAAAAATTATATAATTAATTGAGATTATAATAATTAATCCTTTTTTCAAAGTAAAGAATTTCAAATCCTTTACGTTATTTTAAAAAATCCATCATTTAAATTAATTTTTTAATTTATAGATTATGAAGATAGAAAAAAAATTCTTTTTTTTTGGTGAACATAAAATAAATTTTTTCCATCGTATTAAATTTATTAATTTTTACGACTAACTGAGTTAATAAAAGAATTTTAATTATAATTAATAAAAAATACGAAACATATTCCTTAAAATTATATTATTGTATATTAAAAATAAAATACTATTTAAAATAAGTTTAATAAAATATATTAAAAAAATATCATATATAATATATATATATAAAAAGGCCCAAAAACAAATCCCATCTAAGACTCTTTAATTGCTTATGCGAAGTTCTATTTAAATCATAAATTAAAATATCAAATTCTTTGTTATTATTTTTGTTCTATATTTTCCAATTTTTATTTTTCAAAACTCCTATACTTAATTAGTGTAATTTTTTTTTCTATTTCATCTATATTCTCAATCCTTTCTCTATTTCTCTATCTAATCTAAATCACAAATGAATCAACTTATTTCTCTAATCTTCATCACCACATGCCCTAGTAACAAAAAAAACATACCATTAAATTATTTTATCCACAAGAATGGCATGGAAATGGCAATTAGAGATATAGGAGTTCAATACTCTTTTTTTTTTTGTCTTTTAGTTATTCTAATATTTTGAAATATATGGGTGACAATATTGCTTAATTGGTCAACTTTTACAGCTACCTTCTAATAATAAAATGGTTTAAAGATGTAACGTGTCCTAAAATTTGAGTTTTTTTATTATTATTATTGCTTAACTAGTCAATCGACGTTTTTTAATCATTCATTTTTATAAAATGGAAAGAAAAAATAAAACGTGGAGAGTAACCAACACTCTTACTATTAAGGAAAATGCAAATAGTAGTAAATAAGATTTCTCTTCTAGTTGAAGTAAAAATCTCATATTTTTCTAGATAATTTATTGGTTCAGTTCTCTAATATGTTTGGTACAAAATTCAAGGAAAAGAATATATTGTTTATATTTATAAAAAAAAGTAAAATAAACCATATTCATTAATGATATCTAGTTGTAACATAAATCAAATGTAAAAAATCAATGGATACAAAGTATTACATAATATCTTTTTCTATCTATTTTTAATTTTAAATTGAATCGATAAAATAAATAATATAAATAAATATTCCAAAATCAAGGGTATCAAAATTTGGATTGAATTTAAAACTTATAAATTATTATTATATATAATAATATAATATTATAATTTAAATTTAATGTGTTTTTATCAAAATTTAAATATATAGTCAGAATTAAGAATCATACTTAGAGAATTATTAACATTATAAAAATTTAAAATTTATATTATATTTTAAATACTTTAATAGTTTAGTTTGATTATCATATATATTGATGTAGAATAGATAGAAACGAAAAGGGTAAAATAATAGGAAAAAAGGAGAGATTATCAAAGGAATATAAAGTGAGAGATATAAAACTAATAACTAATATTTAATTCATTCATTATATATATATATATATATATATATTAGAAGTATAGTATTATGTCTTAGGATTGAAATAACAAAATATATAACTACAAACTAATTAATAAAATATAAAATACTAATTTAAATAATTAATAGATAAATATAAATAATATAATATAAATTTAAAGATAAATAAAAAATATAATATGAGATAATGATCTCAATCTGAATAACCCTAAAATACTAATCATCTATTATATTTTACATCAGGTAAATATATAATATTTATTTATAATGTTACAAAATAAAAAAGTATATTTATCTATGACTTTAACATTAATCATTTACATGATTACAATGGATTAAATATCTATATAAATGAATATTAAATTAGAATGAATTATATTTTTTTAATCCAAACCAATCTATTTTAATTTTTAATCTAATTAATTAATCTTTTAAATTAAATTGGATTCTTTGATTTAAGTTGTATTGAACAAATTATTTGTTAATCCTATCTTAAAATGAGAGAAGTAGGAGTTAGGTATGTAGGTCCTTGTAATGTAATTAAAAAAATTATCACCTAACTATACATGTAATTAGCAGCAACAAGAACACCAGTCTAGCTAAATAAGGAAATATATATTAAGGGGAAAAAAATGAAATTTAAAATAAAAAAAACCGTGTCCTATTAGAGGAAGGCATGGAACATGTTTATACTGTATAAAAAGATGTTAAAAGGACGATTGAGTCATATGCTTGCTCATCAATATCAATATTAGTTGTTGTCTATGTCTATGTCTATGTATAGAATACAATTTGTTTGACATGTTTAGTGAATTGTATTATTATTACATCAACTTTTTCATATAAATAAACACATATTTATTAAGAATTCTAAAACATATTGTATATTAATAAATTCAATTTTATAGTAATTAAAAGAATATATAATTAAATCAAATATCTTCGTCCTATTACTCTTTTTTTTCCTTAATTTTTTACACGTGGTAATGGATTATTTTTCAAAATATTTATTTTTATTATATACATGTAAATTACATGTAGATTAACATTGCATTATTTGATGTATAAAATTAATATTAAATATTACTTTAATCATATTCGATAATCGGTAATATATCAAAAATTTAAATTTTTATAATATTTTTTTTTAATTTTAAATATCTTTAATAAAGTTGGTTTAAAATTTTAAGTAATTTTTTATAATTTTCAACTTAAAATTTATTATAAATAAATTTGAATTTAAAAATCTACTTACTTAAATGTTAAATATTATAATAGTGATAATAGAAGTAAATGCTTGTATATCAGAATGTCTATGAAAAAATGTTGTTAACATCCTTTCTTCGGACACTTCACGTGTGTTCAAAACAACGTGTTTCAAACTAATGAGCGCATGAACGTGTTCAATTGGGAAGCACATGAACATTAAGCAAGTGTGGAACTGTTGAAAAAACAAGAAATAACTCTACACAAAAGAGCTCTTATTATTTTTTTCATGTTTTCATTACAATTGTATAGCTATTTATAAGGAAATTTTACTCCTTCAATTACTCTTTGAATTAAGCATCCCTTGATTTACTCCTTGAATTAAGGATTCCTTGTTTTACTCCTTGAATTAAGCTCCTTGTTTTGCTCCTTGAATTAAGGTCCTTGTTTTATTCCTTGAATTAAGAGCTAATATCCAATACTCACAGTGGATCGAAAAGGTTTATGGATCCAAGCTTGGAACAAAAATCGTTGAAAGCATTAGAAGCCGAGGCTTGGTAAAGATGTCGGCAGGTTGGTGAAGCTTCTTGTATAATGTATGTCTGAATCACTTGTGATTGAACTTGTTCACGAATGTAATGACAATTCAACTTCAATGTGTTTAGTCATCTCGTGAAACGGGTTTGATACTATATGCATGGATGCGATTGTCGCAAAATAAGGACATAGGAAGAGTTGTAGGAACACCTAAATCACATAGAAGACCTTTAAGCCATATCAACTCACACGCGTTGAAGCCATTACGATACTCGGCTTCGGCCCCAGTGCGATAATGAGTTTGCTTCTTTCCATGTGACCAAGTTTCCAAGCAAAAAATGTACGTAGCCGGTGGTGGACTTTACGATCGATTGCATTCCCGCGCCTAATCGAAGCACAATGCCCACATGATTTGTGTGTTGTCATTCTTCTTCATGATGATACCACGACCCATTTGATCCTTTTAAATAGCGTAAGATCCTTTTAACAAGGGTCAAATGCTCAAGTGTTGGGGAGTGCATGAATTGGCTCACAATACTTACGAGAATATGTGATGTCGAATGCGGTGATTGTTAGGTAGATCAACTTACCAACAAATCGGCGGTAATAACTTATATCCAGTAGTGGGCGCCCTTGAGCTAGGTTTGAGCTTCTTTGTCGAGAGGGTAATGGTACGGTTTAGCATCGCTCGTGTTAGCTTCCGAGCAAATCTAGGACATATTTCCTTTGGTTAAGAAAGAAAGTCCCTTGTGCGAGGTTGCCATTTCTATACCAAGAAAGTACTTCAATATCCAAGGTCTTTAATTGCAAACCTTTGTCCGAGGACTGTTTGAGGTTGAAAATCTCGCCGGTATTATCACCTGTAATTATCGGATCATCTACATAAATCAGACCTGACCAATTTTCCCATGGTTCACTGTGCGAACAAATAGTAAAGAATCAAAGATTCTTTTGAAACCAACACTATTGAGAAGCGAAGCTTAGCTTGGCATACCAAGCTCGTGGGGACATTTCAAACCATAAATGGATTTGTGCAATTTGCACACTAAATCCGATTCATTGCTGAGGATGCCGGTGTGCAATTTCATATAGACTTCTTCTTTGAGATCACCGTATGCAGAATGCATTCTTTACATCCATTTTGGTACATGGACCACCCTTTGTTTACGGCACGACGGTAGCACTCTACTGTGTTCATTTTTTGCAACGGTGCAAATGTTTCTTTGTAATCTACCTTGAATGTTTGAGTGAATCCTAGGCCACCAATCTTGCTTTATACCTCTCGATTGATCCATCGACTTGAATTTTAGCTTATAAATCCATTTTGCAACCCTACGACTTTCTTACCTTTTGGAAGTTTGGTGATGCTCCACGTGTTGTGTTGATCTAGGGCTTTAAGTTCTTCTTCTTGCATGGCTTCACACCTCTTGGCTATTGGCCTCACGAAAGTTTTGAGGCTCACCGTAACTCGATATAGTCTTTGAGGAATGCGGCATGGGTTGGTGTCACTCTCTTATATGACACATAATTTGAGATGGGATGTGTGGGTTTGTAGGTGACAAAGTCTTGAAGTCTTGTGGGAGGTTGCCTAACACGCATTGGATTACGTCGTGGAGGAGGAGGAGTTATCTGACACTCGTTCACATCTTGTACCATATTGTGAGGATCAACTTGATTATCACCATCTTTCGATGTACCATTAAGAAGATACCCCTTCATTGTTACTTTCGGTGAGAGATGTATCAATGCTGACATGGATGGGATCTTGTTGTTGTAGAGCCTCAAGTTCGATTCTTGGTAATGGAAACACATCCAAGATGTCATCCCTTTGACTTGTGATTTCATGTGACTTGCTGAAAAAATGGTTAGTTTTATAAAATCGAACATCTTTGGAGACGATTAATCTCCTAAGTTGGGATCATAACACTTATATCCCTTTTGTGTAGATGAATAACCAAGAAAAATACATTTAACTCTAGGATCCAATTTATCTCGATGATGAGATTGAATATGTACAAAACAGAGATACAGCAAAGACTACAGGTGTGAGAGATTAATTTTCCTTCCTTTCATGACCTCTAGGGGAGACTTGAAATCCAAGACTCGGCTGGATAATCTATTGATGATGTAAGCAACTGTCATAACCCTTTGGGACCAGAATCTCTTTGGTACATTCATTTGTAGCATTAATGCTCTAGTTTTTTCAAGTAAGTCTCGGTTTTTGCGTTCAACTATACCATTTTGTTGAGGTGTGCCAACATAACTTGTTTGATGCATAATGCCATGAATGCTCAAATATTGTTTCATGATATGGGACATGTATTCGGTGCCATTGTCAGACCTTAAGGTTTGAATTTTAGAGGAGAAATGATTTTTAACAATGTTATGAAAGCCCTTAAATACTTCCATAACTTCATTCTTAGAATTTAAAAGATATAACCATATGACTCGAGAAAAATCATCAACAAAAATCACAAAATACTTATAACCATCAAAAGATTCATTAGTTGGTCCATTACATCTGAATGAACTAGTTCAAAACATTTACTAGCCACTGCATTACAAGGAAGAATTAAAAGGCAATCTAGTGGCTTTAGACAAGTGGCAAGTTTCACATGAAATTGCATCATTTCCTAAGTTTGGAAATAAAGTTGACAAAATTGGTGGAGAAGGGTGAGCTAAACGTTGATCCCACAATTGATTATCTTGGATAGGGTTAAACTTGGCTTGAAACCCTCTAGGATTACTCTTGGATATGTAATAGAGACCATCTAAGTAAAACCCTTCACCAATCGTTTTTTTGGTGGCACAATCCTGAAAAATGACATTGTGAGGAGAAAAAATGGCTAAGCAATTCAAGGTATTTGTGATTTTTCCCTACGTAAGAAGTTGGAAGGGAAAGGAAGGTACATATAAAAAGCCGAGCTAGATTTCATCGACATTAATTTTATTTTTTCCTTTCCTAAAACCTTTACATTCTCACCATTTGCAATTGAAACTTGAGAAGGATTTGCTAATTTTCAAACTTATGATACTTTGACACACGTGGTTTGTCATATGATCTGTAGGCACTTTGAATCTACTGAACCTAAAAATGCAACATATTTATTTTAAGAGCAATTTTAAAGGCTTTTATGATACCTTGCATGTCTCTTGTGGTATGAGTTTTGTATACGCGAGAAACCTACTGAACTTGCCTAGCAATCTTTGTCGAGTTTCATTCTTATGCTATCCACAGTCAATTCTAACTCCTCGCATCTTGTTTTGAAGATACAACATAAACTCATTCATAAGTTAATTTAGTTCTTTGTGAAGTTTTTGAATGGATCGGACCCATTAGAGGTAGAGCGAGCATGATTTGCGATGTAAGACGATTCACTTTACGTAAACCACTTATCCTTTATAAAATCGGGTTTTAATTCTGGATGTAGAATCCAAACATGTGTCTCTTAATATGGCGTATAGTTGCGGTGTTGACAACTTCAAGTTTGGATGATTCCGCACTGTACTTTCTCTCGTTGGTTAGATAATTTCGCACTCGAGTCGCATTAACCATTGTATCCTTGTTCATGACTTTCCTCCTTACTTCTTCACGTTGAATTATGCATACATACATTGGTGAAGGAAGGAAGTTCGGTATTCGTAGTATGTGGCATCGTATATCTTCGTATGTTGAATCGAAATTTGAATGAAGTTGAAATATCTTATCTTCTTCCGCTCTTTTTTTCGTGAGCAGCTACATCGGTTGTATGAGGACGATATATTTCTAACTCATTCCACATGCTTTTCATGCTTCCTAAGAGTTGTACAAAAGGCTTACCATCTTGTTGCGGATTTGAGAGATGTCTTCTTTAATTGAAAAACTCGTGGACGTTGTTTTGACTACCCATACATTTCCTTGGCCGTCTCCCATGGATTGTGTATCAGATTCAAAGTAATGGCGAATATTTGAGCTAATTTCGTTCCATGGAATTTAGGAGCCGTGACATAACCGGTCATCCTTACTAAGCCAAGATTCATAGGTTGGTGAGGAAACATCGTACTTCGATGCTTCCATTTATGAACCCCAAACTTGGACCTTCCCCTAGAGCCGGAGACACCGCTTGACCAAGGCAAGTAATTAAACTTCATTCAACAGATCGAGCTTAATCTTTGATTTGAGTTGACATCCATGCGCATCGTATTCATGAAGGAAAGCAGATGAACTTTGACTTACGATCCTAAATGCTTGTCTTCCGTCATTTCAAAGATTGAAGATGCTAAGATAATAATAAAGCAGAAGCAAGTTAATTTTCCTGCTCTGATACCATGTTGAAAAAACAAGAAATAACTCTACACAAAAGAACTCTTATTATTTTCTTCATGTTTTCATTACAATTGTATAGCTATTTATAAGGAAATTTTACTCCTTCAATTACTCTTTGAATTAAGCATCCCTTGATTTACTCCTTGAATTAAGGATTCCTTGTTTTACTCCTTGAATTAAGGATTTCTTGTTTTGCTCCTTGAATTTAGGTCCTTGTTTTGCTTCTTGAATTTAGGTCCTTGTTTTATTCCTTGAAGTAAGAGCTAATATCCAATAGGAACTATTTAAATTAAGGCCAGCTGGGATGACAAAGTTTTTTTACATGCATCAAGTTTACTACATACCTACATTTATTTATTAATAATATATTACATATCTATAGACTTGATTTATACTAAACTTTTTCTTAGGGACAATATCACCCCAAAAATTATCATATTTATAAAATTATAAATAAATTAATTTATATAAAATGAGTTTTGCTTTATTCTTATATTTTATCTTTTTTACGTCTTTATTATTTAAAAATTTATTATATATTTAATAATTTGAACATAATTATACTTAAACGAAATACACGTAACATCTATTCTTATTAAATAAAAATTAAAATAAATATTTATAATTGTTATTATACATTCGTGATCCGTAACTTTTATACAGTGGGTATCCTTAGACTCAACCTTCAAATTAAATTACAACGAGTTCATTTTAGTTTATTCCGACTTTGAACCTATGATAAGGTCCTTAAGTACACAGATCCATCGAAACGGGAAGGCGAAAGAAACTCATCGTACTTCAATTTGGAGGTAAAATATAAGAATTCTCACTATATAAAAGCCATGAGTGGACGAATATACTAACAATAATTATATTAATTCTTTATTATTAATTGTTTTTACATAACTATATTGTACCACTTAAGAGTTATTACTCTAGATCAGCCAGTGATATTGTACGTGCATGTGTTAAAAATAGAGTATTTGTTTACAAATTGAGAGTAAATGCATATGAATTTTTTTCCCCTTTTCTAAAATATATACGTATTCAAATCGATGAAATGATTCGAAACTAGTTTATTTATTAAAAATAAAAAATATATTAAAATATAAAAATAAAGGTATTTATAGAATTGAAGGAGCCAAATTTTGTACAAAACGTTAAAAATAAGAATAAAAAAATCATTACTAAATAATTAGGGTGACGCACCGTTTGTTCAAGAAGAAAAAGGCCAACTGGGGTTGTAAGATTCTAGACAAAGAAAGAAAAAGAGGCATGGATCGTTAGTATGTCCTGAAGAGATTTTAAATTAAAATTGTTTATGGTTCAGACCATATATATATATATATATATATATACGTACATTTTATATATAAAACCATGCAAAGAGCTCTTCTTAATTTCATTAATTCATGAAACAAATTAAAGTTAATTTACAGATCTATTACAACTACAAATTAATAGAAAGAAAATTAGAGAGATGGGAAGTCAGCAAAAGCCAACACCAAATGAAGCTTCTATACAATCAAGAGGTAATAATAGTGGTAGCAACCGTATAGCCGCTCTTAATATTGGAAATACTTCTCCCTCTAATTCCATCAACAATGACAAGTTCAATGAACATGATGAGAACCAAGATGACCAGGTAGGACTAAGTTTTTAATGTCTGAATTTTAGAGTAATTTTATATTATATTATTAGGGTAAAAAACCCACCAAATATACAAGTTTATTATTATTGTATAGATTTTTATGACATGTATGTGATATTGAATAGTATAATAGTGATTTATATGAAATTTAGCTTTATTTGAATACACATGTCAGTAAGAACTGTATAAAAGAATGTAGGTAAGTGTGTATTTAGCATTGGTATGTTATATTTATATTGATAATGAAATGCTTGTATATGGAAATTTGTAATAGTTTGTGTTGCTTAGCATTTGATTTTGCTTATATTGTATATATATATTGAGTAGAAACCAGGATGGAAAAAGTTTTTACTACATGTTGGGCCTGGCTTTTTGGTTTCATTGGCATATCTTGACCCAGGAAATTGTAAGTCTTTTAATTATTATTATTATTATTATTATATATAATTGAGATTAAATATTTATTTATTATTTTTCTTTTTTTGCTTGTGATAGTGGAAACTGATCTACAAGCAGGAGCCGAACATAAATATGAGGTAAACAAAATAGTAATTATGTAGCAAAAACAAATGAGAGTGGATAATAATATGTAAGAAAACAAAAAATAATTTGGATCGATAATGGTGGCTAAATTTTTTCAAATTTTATATTAGTCTCTTTTTCTTTCCTCTTTCTTATGATTTTGTCTTTTTATTTTTTAATTTCCATGGTCCTCTTTTTTTAAATTTTACACTTTTGTCCTCTTACTTCTTTTCTTATAATTTGACCCCTTATTTCTTAATTTTTACACTTTAGTTCTTTATTTTTTTACACTATTGAAGTTAATTTCAAGTTAATCTCAAATTTTATACTATATATATGTATGAAAATTTGAAAGTAAATGACTAAATCATAAGAAAATAAAGAGAACCAAAGTATGAAAATTGAAAATTAAAATACCAAAATATAAAAAAGTTTATTTGTGTATTTACCTTGTTAATTTTATATGTTTTATTTTACATAATTACATAAAAAAAAAAGCTTCCTTATTGTTTTGGCTATTTTCTATTTTCAGCTACTTTGGGTTATTCTTATTGGACTAGTCTTTGCTCTTATCATTCAATCTCTTGCAGCAAATCTTGGGGTAACCACAGGTAATAGAAAACAGCAAAGAAAGAGTTAATAAACTCTAACAACACAAAAACAAAATAGTATTCAGATTGATTTTTCCCAACTTCTACTTGGAATGATTTATTAATTTAAAACTAAACTCATATCTGCATTTAATTTTCTTTAAAAATTTAGGAAAGCATCTTTCAGAATTATGCAAGGCTGAGTACCCAAAATATGTTAAGTACTTACTCTGGTTTCTTGCTGAGCTTGCTGTCATTGCTGCTGACATACCAGAAGGCATGTTTTTATTTAATTAATACAGAACTTAAAATAATATGAATTAAAAGGGAAATTTTAATCATATTTAAGTATTAATGTAAATTATATAACATTTATATTCCTTTTATAATTGACACAGTGATAGGAACTGCATTTGCACTAAATATACTGTTCAAAATCCCACTATGGGTTGGAGTTCTATGCACTGGTTCTAGCACTCTCCTTCTTCTTGGCTTGCAAAGATATGGGGTAATTTAGTAATTTGTTTTAATTACAATCAAGTTTTTTACCCATCGAAATTAACTAATTAATTCTATTTTTAAATTTACAATTGTGATTGTGTAACAGATTAGAAAGCTAGAACTATTGATAGCAATATTGGTGTTCATTATGGCTGGTTGTTTCTTTGGAGAAATGAGTTATGTGAAGCCTCCTGCTTCTGGTGTACTTAAAGGAATGTTTATTCCCAAGCTTAGTGGTCAAGGTGCCACTGGTGACGCCATTGCTCTTTTGGGTGCTCTTGTTATGCCGTATGATTCAATACCTCTATTTCTTTCATGATTTGATTCATTTTCACAAGATACCAATTATTTTTTATAATTACCGAAATACGGTAATTGTTACAAAATTGCCTCAAACTTTAAATTGTTATGAAGTTGTTAAAAAATTTGGATCAAATGTTATAATTATAAATTTTTCTTCTCAATATACTCCTTAACAGAATATTAAAGAATAGAGAAATATAAAGTATACAGTACACAAATTATACTGAAAACTTTAAATTAGAGAAAAAACACTTTCGTTGTTAAGAGACAACCAGAGAATTAAATTCATTATGTAAAAAATTGTTACACCTACACTCAATAATTTTCTCACATATCAAAAAGACAAAAACAATTACAATTCCAAGAGAATTTTCCCACAAAATTCTTACTCAAAAACTTCTCGTACAAGTTTTTTTCTTTCTATTTTTGGGATGATTAATAATGAAGAAATGAAATCATATTTATTACCTTCAAGTTCCTATTTCATATGCTAAATATTCTTTATTCATCAAAATTAGACTACCTAATTTTCTCATTCTTCTTCAAACAAGGTGAGCTACCTCTATCTTTAAAAATATGGGAAACCATTTACCATAATTTTTTTTCAAAATTAGACAACTCATATTTTGACTAAGAAGCTTAATATTATTTTTAATCAATCACAACAAAAATTAACACCAAATTTATTAACAATAAGTGAAGTTCATTCCTAATTATTTAATTTTGTTTTAATAATAAAGTAGCCAATGAGATAACTCTTTTTTAATTTTTGGATTAACAGGCACAATCTATTTCTTCATTCTGCACTTGTACTCTCTAGAAAAGTACCAAACTCTGTTCGTGGGATCAATGTAAGCAAGCCAATATGTACATATCATTGCATCTATTTTTTAGTTTTTTTTTTCTTCTTCTTTTTTCACAAGTCAATTTTTTTTCCTTTTTTTTTTGGGCAGGAAGCATGTAGGTACTTTTTGTTAGAGAGTGGGCTTGCATTGTTTATAGCATTATTGATAAATATAGCAGTAGTGTCAGTGTCTGGTACAGTTTGTTCTGCTGATAATAGCTCCAATGGCAATCTCCACAATTGCAAAGATCTTACCCTTAACTCTGCTTCTTTCCTTCTTCAGGTTCATATTTTTAATTTCTTTTTTATTTTGTAAAAATAAAGTTTTATATTATTAAATCAATTTTATAATAATATTTTCGTTATACCTCTGTTTATAGAATGTATTAGGAAAATCAAGCAAAGTCATTTATGCCATTGCACTACTTGCTTCGGGACAAAGCTCAGCCATTACTGGCACTTATGCTGGACAATTCATTATGCTGGTTTCTCTCTATCTTTTCTTTTTTACCTTTACAAAAATTTATTATTTATCAATTTAACTTGTAATATTATAAAATAAAGGTTAAATTATAGGTACCTAAACTTCATCATATTTATAATTTATTCCCTTAATTTTTTTCATAATATTATATCCACCATCTTTTCAAATTTATCACATTTAATCTAAATTTAAAAATTAAATTAAATTGTATTATAACAGTTAAAAATAAAATGTTTTTTTCCCATTATTTAGTCCCTTAATTTTTCAATTTTTAGACCATTATCTTTTATTTTAAACTAAAATGTTTAATTGGAAAAGATAATAAACATAATACAACTAAGGAAAAAGAAACGTAAAGGGACCAAAGTGTAAAATTTATCCAGATACCAACAAATGTAGTTCTACCCTAAAAATAAAATTACTAAACTCATTGTATGATTTTTGGTTAAATTATTTATTTTTCCAGGGTTTTTTGGATCTTAAGATGAAGAAATGGGTAAGGAACCTAGTGACAAGGTGTATTGCAATTACACCCAGTCTGGTTGTGTCTATTATTGGAGGGTCCTCTGGGGCTGGAAGACTCATTATTATTGCATCAGTATGCAACTCATCAAATGATCAAATACACTTTTTGTTTTTTTTTTATTTAATCAACTCAATTTCTAATCTTGTATGTATGTTTTGCAGATGATACTTTCTTTTGAACTCCCTTTTGCTCTAATCCCACTTCTTAAATTCAGTAGTAGTGCCATTAAAATGGGACCTCACAAGAACTCAATCTATGTAAGCTTTTGGCTGTCTTATTCTTACTCTCACCAATTCTTATGTGTGTCTTGTTTGTTCTAAATGAACACGTACTCGATGTAGATAATCGTCGTTTCATGGATTCTTGGTGCTGGAATAATTGGGATCAACATCTACTACCTAAGCACAGGCTATGTGGATTGGTTAATTCACAGCAATTGGCCAAAAGTTGCAAATGTGTTCATCAGTATAATTGTATTTCCTCTAATGGCCATCTACATACTTGCAGTCATTTACTTAACATTTCGGAAAGACACTGCTGAGACATTCATTGATACAACAAAGAATATCTCAGTTGTTCAAAATCACGTCGAGAAAGGCCTGGTTAATTCTGATGAGCAAAATGATCGGTTCGACCAAGTTCCTTATAGAGAGGACTTGGCTGATATTCCTCTTCCACAGTAGATCATGTTCTTTTTTTCTTTTTTTTTAGAAGAAAAAATATTATTGAAGTGGTTGGTAGCTTCATAATATTTCTATGGAGGAGCTACGGTTTCCAGTTTCTGATGGTAATATAAGATGTAAGGATATTCAAGGAGTAAGTAGTAAAGGGCAATCCATGTTTAGAATGTGTGACATACTCTGTAGAATTGTATTAACAAAATGCAAAATAATACCATATGCAATAATAACATTGTACCATAGATTCAGTGCAAATGACTTGTAAAACAGGAATGGAGGTTTGTATTCTAATAAATATGTTGTAAAGTTGATCAGGAAAAATCATAATCTAATTCTGGGATAAAGATTAGAAGCTAACAGGATTAGAATATTTTTGATAAAATTATTGGAGGGTTTTCTGCAGCAACAAGAATTATCACATTTTATTATGAAGAAAAAGAGAGAATCTAGATCGCAATATGACCCAACATTTCAGTGCTGGCAGGTACTTGACCCATTCGGGTCAGTACAGAGTGAAACGGTTCAATTCACAAATAATTTAGTGTGACACATTTTAGAATACCATTTGGTTCGGATTTTAATCCTTTTATATTTGTTTTCAAATTTTCTTTTAATTTTTTAGATTGAATTATTGTTTAAAACGGTGAACAGTTCAATCACCAACTCACGTGTAATACCAAAACTTAAAAATATCCAAAAATAAAGAAACAGTTCAATTCAAGTTATATGGTTCTATTCAGGTTTGACCCGAATCAACCTATTGTCATCCTTTAGTTTAGGTAAAATGAGCCATAATCCTGGCAATTATGGAGGGAAAATCAATCTTTCCAAGAAAAATTACCCTAATTCTATTTTTTCCTATAAATTATATCTTAAATGACCATTGATCTTTCAAAATATAAAAGAAGTTTTTGTTTTATTGATATTACAAATGGAGTCATAAAAGAATAAAATGTAAAATTTCAATTAAATTCACAATAAAATATTATTATTTAACATATGTAATTAAAATACTATTATTTAAACGAAAATAAAAATAAAATAAAAATTAAAAATAAATAAGACAAAAAATAACACAATAAGGTATTGTGGTGATTGTTCAATGGTAAAAATAATGATTAAAATGACAACTTGAACCCCCTATTAATAAAATCATGTACAAATCACACTATAAATTTAATTAAAAAAATGTTCAAAAATTAAATGCAATTCCTTAACCATTCTCTTAAAAGCAATAGGATTAAAAAAATTCATGTCTAAACTACAGAATTAAACAACCCAAATCATCTAACTTATGGAATTATCTAGTGAAATTATTCTAATTCAAGCAAAAACAAAATTATAAATACTCCAAAGTCAAACAAACAAAGAGGAAGATATGAAGATGAAGGAGAATCCACATCAAATAACATTTCAAGAAAGATCTCCATGACTAGAACTAACTTTTAAAACTAAGCCGTGTGCAAATACAACTACAAAGTACAAACTGCCCCACACAACGTCAATTCAAATCAAAACTAAAAACCCGAGGTAGATGAATCATGAATGACTCGGTACATGTTTACTTTCCTACCCTTTTTGTCTAACTGCATAAAGCTTGTCAAAAACAACTAACCCTAAAACTCTGAATTTACATTAAATAGCTTCAACCTAGTCCTGAACTACCTGGTACAGGCCTTAACAATGGATGATTTAGAGTAGGCTGGGTATTCCTAGAGGCGTTAAACATGACATTTGAAGGAGAAGATGAGGCTGATTCTGTAGCTGCCTGGGGAAGCCTTGGCCCAAATCCAAACATAGGTCGGCGTGCCATGAATGGCATGTGCGGATGTACTGGTTGATTGTTATTATAACCTGGTATACTACTAGGCTGTGAATGTGAAGGTGACATAGTTTGCTGCCTGTTATTACCTGGGTGGTTGTTGACCATGGAAGAACCAACTCCTGGAAGACACAATGATGAAGTGACTCCAGCAGGTCCCAACCGGGTTGACATAAGACGAGCCCGTTCAGCAAAAACTCTCTGCCTTTGCCTCTCTACTTGTTCACATTCTTTCATCAAGAATGTTTCAACTTCAGCAAATTGCTTTAACTTCAGCTCCAATCTCTTCAACTGTCGAACATTTAGGACAGAAATGATAGTGTAAATTTTAAGGCAGCTTGGACCAAAGTAATCGGTCCAGTTACAAAAGAGATTAACTCCTACATATGAAGTATAAATATTGCTTGTTGCTGAGCTACAAGGGAATTATTGAAGCAAGTAATGAGAAGAAAAAAATAAGTGGTCTAACAGAGGACCTCTAAACGAATGGGATATATGCTTACAACCATGCACTGTGAATGTTGAGCAGCATGGGAAAATAGAAGAGATGAGAGAGGTTAAACTGCTATCAGATTCAATTACATATCATATAGTTAGAAGAAAACCTAAAACATGTTTGACAGAGCCACATAATGAACGCAAAAATAAAATAAATCACCAGACGCACAAACTCAAACTCATGCCTGAAATTTAGCCCCATATATACATGCATCAAGTGTTACTTGACTACTTTACATTATTCAGTATGTAGCTCTTCAACATGTTTTCCCAAGGCAGCCCTAACATGGCAAGGAAATGTATAAATTGCAAATCAAGTACATATATGTTCAATATTTCCAGTGCTAAACAAGCCAGGCCTCACAAGTCACAAGATCCTTCCTGAAAAGATTGATTCAGGCTTCCTATGTAGTTTATTTCAACAATCATTTGCTTAATTAAACTTAAAATTTCTCTCCTATGGGAACTTCACAAAACTATCATACCTGATGATTTACTATATTAGCAGATAATCTCTGAATTTCCCGTTCTTCGTGGTCTGCAAAGAGCTTTGACTTGGTTGCTGCAGCTGCAAGACCAGCTTCAGCGGCAGCTTTAACTTTTATTGTAGCCAATGCAGTGGCCTCAACCTCATTCTGTCCCCTTGAGCCATGAGCCGCTGAGATCTCTTCTAAATTGTAATAACAGAAAAATAATAGTTAGTTCTCGCATAGGAGGAAAGTGACGTGTGATGTAGACATTTAACATTTATGGCCTACCATTCTGGTGATTTGAATTTTCCATATTTCCTTGAGAGCCACCAAATGTACCATGTATGATCTCCACATTTATCCTTCATACATGAAAGACAAATTTTAATTCTGTGAAAAGAAATAAAATGGAAAATTTAATGACATACAAGCAACATGAGCAAGGGAAAGTTTAGTTGGTTTCCCAAACCCAATAAATGAATTTTACTACGTTCCCAACAGGTAAAGCTGCAGTTCACAGGCCTCAACATGCTCATAAATTAGCAGTACAAGTGTTATACTTATGTGCGTAATGTACAGGAAGCAGGGAAATACTACACAGAAGGTTGTTAGCAGTGAACATTAGCATTTAGGATATAGTAAGATGAATGTAAAACATAAAAACACTTACCTATTACCATGCCCTGATCCTTCCATCTGTGACAAGCTTCCAGAAGCAGACAAACCATGGTCATCCTCAGAAAGAACAGCCAAGGATGCATGGGCGCAGGCTGCAGCAATTCTAGGCCCAATAGCGGAGGCAAGAAAGGCAACCTACAAAGTGTTTGAACCGTTAACTACGGATAGAACAATGATGCAAGGTCCAGTCAAACATTCATCTTCATCATAGCAATGAAACTTTTATCTATAGATGGAGTTACCTTAACCCACTCCCTCTCTGTCACAACATGAGAACTGTATCAATTTACTAGAATGCTAAGCAAAAAGAAAGTCAACAATATGAAAATTAATTTCAGCATTTATGTTCTCATTTTGATCGTTTCCATGCGGACTTCCATTAGGATCCTACATTTTTCATATAACCCTCTTATATGTTTATTTATGACAATGAAATTTTTGTCACTGCCCAGAGGTACCTACCCATTTCTTTAGGTCCAATTATATCAATTCACTAGTGCAAGAAGCAGCATGCCAAATAACAATTAGCCCCACTTTCTTAAATTTAGTTTAAGCAATTATTTACTCCCATTTCCATTTTCTCCTATGTATTTCCGTACCATCCAACACTTTCCTAGTTTTCATATATATATCCATATTCCCTTCTTAAGTCTTTCATATTTAATTGTAGGAAACCATACCAATAGCAATTTGATAGCAAATATTTCATCAATGTATAATACAAAATCTTATAATTAGAGATTAGAAAGTCCAGATAATCACCATATTTACCAAATGGTGCAAATCCGAACTGCAAGAAAAGAGTTTGTAAACAGGAAAAGTTTAACAATGCTCCCTGGAAAATTGCATGCTTGATGAGCAAATAAGAACATTTATTATTGGTGCTACAAGAGGTGATTAAGGCAGTCTTAAGGTGTTATTAATGAGATGAACCAGGGAAGCTCACATATTAGTTCATTGCCTTAATCAGACTAAAGGAAAGCATCACACATGTATTGAACTTTATGTATAGTACTCACAATAACATTAGAAAAAGTATTCTCCTGAAATGCTTAAAAATATATATAACACGTGTTCAGCCAACACACTTCCATGCTCTTTGGCATAGACTACGTCTGAGACTCTTTGACTCTGTAAAATACCATTGAAGACTCAAAACATTTATTCACACATTACATGCAAGTTCTACAAGTTAAGTAGATAGAAATCTTAATATTGGTCACTTACCAGGGCCATAACAGGATTTCCTGAATTTGCAAAAGGAAACCAGCTTTCAGAATCAACTTCTGGTTGGCAAGATCCTAAGAAATAAAAAGGATTACAACAACATGAACATATCATCTTTACCTAAATTGACATTTACATGTAAACAAGATTACCTTCTACTTCCCCATTTGAAATTGAATTTAGTTTTCCATTAACATTTCTATTAGATAAGTCCAATGACCTAGATGTGCCAGGAACTTCTATATTTTCAAGTAGGCCATCCTCTACAGGCAGGCGAAGGAAATGAAGAATGCATTGTGCTTTTGACTTGGTACCTACATGCTCTGCAATTTCATTCCAGTTGTCATTATATAACTCCATTGCTTCAAGCAACGATAGGGTTTCTTGATCCGTCCAATTTTCCACATCTAGGTCACTGCATTCTTTTGATGAATCAACACGTGTAAAATCTATACTTGAATGGCCAATCATAAACCTTCCCTCATGGAAACAATCAGAGCACAGAAGTGTGTCAACCTGCCACAACAAGAAGGTGATTCATCATTATTAGCATGGTTAAGTGAACAGCTCAACATACCAACCGGCAACCTTTTCATTATCACCAACTGAGAGGATTTGGGTAAACAGATAGTAATGTTACCTACAGTAATATTGTAGGTCAAGAATACTCCTCTCATTTTTCCCTATATCTATAATATCAGATGGCTAAGGGTTAGTTTTGTAATCAATTATGTTTTCAAGTTCCAATTTTTGAACCAAGTTTTCAAAATAAGTGTTGTTTGATAATTAATTCTATTTTTAAATTCAAAATCATGTTAGAACTACGTTCATTTTTTCTTCCATTAATTAACTACATTTATTTAAAAGGGAATGAAACAAGAAAACATTACTTTTTACTAAACGATTTTTTTTCCTAATGAATTAGAAAACAAAAAACTAGTTTCACGCACAAGAAAATAGAACTTGATAGAAAACGAGCCCAAAACATTTCAAAGACTTTTTTACACCTACATCAAAGATGAATTTCAATAAATACTAGAAGGTGTTCATTCTAAGTAGTTGCTGTGTGTCTTGCACATGCTAGTAAGACCAGTCAGCTTGCTTCTACTTTTTCTCTCATTGACCCATTACATCCATTGCTCATTATTCGTTGTTCTTTAAATCACTTAGATGCAAAGTGGTTGACTTGTAATGTCATGCTATGGTTGACAAAAACTTCTGATTCTGTCCAAATTTGAAGTGCAGATAACAAATTTACAGTCACAAATTTTTCCAAGTAACTTCACACAGTTAACCTTTCTTTTTCTTTTTTCAAGAAACGACTCTGTCCATATAATGAAAGTATTGACAGATTAAACACAAGAAATACACTTACCTCCTTTTGTGACTGATAGTACACAGTGGGGAGTGAACAAGAACAATAAATGCAGTGATTTTCTGATAAACGTTCACAGATTCTGTCGTCCAAATCAGAGACATCAACATCACAAAATGACAATGATGAATAAACATCAGCCGCCTTAAACTTACACTTGGGCTTGTCAAACTTAATCAAACTATCAATGGACTTTAAAGCATCTGATGGCACTTGTATCTCACCATTTGGATCCTCCCTTAAGTACAAAATATCATTTTGAGGCTCAGAACTAGGTGCAGCAGCAGAATAATTAATAATTCCCCAATGATTAAGAAACCTAAATATTCGAGTTAAATCTTCAGTATCAACACCAAGTTCAGATCCCAGGAAATCAGAAAGTGTCAGCTGCTTCTCTGGATTCTCCATGTATTTGGCAACAATATAGTTTCTACATTCCACGTATTTCTCGAGTGTGTGATCACGTGATTTGCCTGAGAAAAAATGTGGCACCACTTGTCTCTCTAGCCGATTCACTGAGGCTGGAGAAAACCAATCTGTTCATAAAAGACACCAAAATCAGACAACCTTTTTTAACCCACATAATTCTACCACCAAAGGTCCAAAACTAACACAAATCAGATGATGACTCGTTTACAGTCCAAATGACAATTTCTTAAAGCAATAAATCCAAAATACACCTCTAGTTCAATTCCCAAGTTCATGGAGAAACTCCTTCTGAACCTGGAATTAAACCCTTGTCCAGGTACAAAACAGACAAACACAATATGTCCTTTTCCGTTAAATATTATTTTATTATATATGGACGGATTGACCTAAACAAACGCATAACCTCCATTAGCTTGGGAAGACGCTAAAGATTATAGTTCCAGCAAACAATAAAATAATATGCCATAATAAGTACCGTACCTGAAATAAAATTCCAAAGTCAACTAAAGTCTACAATGACGGCATAAAAAGCAGCACTATATTCAAAGTCAAAAGGCTAAAACTTCAATCCTGACTCTATAAAGTTATACGAAACGAATCCTTAGCGCCATGCAACCTCGATATGGTATCTTCATTGCCTTAAATGCTACCCATCAATCAGATAACTACTTTCTAAAAGTGGATTCACTAAATCGGAAAGGCTCTTACTGACCAACTGTTTGTCACATTCTCATTAATTAAACTATAAAAAAAAACAATCACAATCACAAGTCTCACGCAAAAGTAAAACAGAGACAGTCATAGAAAAACAAACCCGAGTGCATCGGAACAACATGAACTCTACTTCCAAAGCGCTTAACAACACCTCGCCCTTCCATTATCGACGGAGGTGTCAAAACATACGACGAATTACTACCATCGGACTTGTCCTGATCCAACGACGGAGAATCAGCAGGCACAGAAGACAAAGCCTGGAGCTGCCCATACGATATATTCTCCAAAAACAACGAACCACCTTGAAGTTGAGCTTTGCTCTCACCCAACCGATTAGCTCGTTCCAAAGCCGCTATTGCCAAAACAGATGGATGAGGCCGATTCACTGAGTAACGTACCACTAGAGGAAAATCACAACACCGAACACCACTGTCCGACAAAACCTCAGTCTCTTTCGGATCGCGTACGACACCCAATTGAGTGTGGTTGAGTCCCTCTGAATCTTCTTCCCGTTGATGTTCGAGTTCGTCCTCGACATCCTCGTCGTCTTCGTCTTCGTCTTCGTGTTTCTGTCTGCGGTTGATTTGTGGCTCTCTCTTTCGCTTCCTCCATTTGTGATTCCTCGTATCTGTATTTTAAAAAAAATTGAAATCAAATCAAAAATTGAATCATTTTTTTGCAAGAGAAATTGGTGAATAAGTGTAAATATAGCTTCAATTCAAAAATATAAATTTGAGAGAGAGATTAGGAGGGAAATTTAAAGAGAGAGAAAAATAAGGGTTCGGGAGTTTAGGGGAAACCTGAAGGGAAAGAAGGAGAAGCTGGCATTGCTGGGGAGGTTTAAGGAGTTGAATTGTGGGGTCTTTGATTGGTGCAATTTAGAATCAAACGCAACGATCCACAACAACAAATGTAGAGAGAGAGACAGAGAGAGAGAGAGAGAGACCGGGAGAGAGACCGGGAGAGAGAGAGAGAGAGCGGGAGAGAGACAGAGAGAGAGTGTGCTCTCTTCTCGGTCTTTCAGCTTTGTGTTTGCCTTTCGCCTTTGCCTCAGCTAATTTCTTTTTCTTACTTTTTTTTTCCTTGTTTCTATTTTTTTCTTTTTCTTTTTTATTTTTTTTACTCTTTGCTTTTATCATTAGGTTGTATTCAAGCCCAAAATATAAAATAAATATTATTATATAATATAAATTCTATACATATATCTATAATATATACATATTATGTAAAATTTATATATTATTTTGTGAGAATTTAATTATTACAACCTAATGATAGTTAAGAAGTATTACTATTGAAACAAGTATATGAAAAATAATGTAAGAATAATATTACCGATATATTAAAATGTACTGTTTAGGTTGAGCCGCAGACTACGTTGTTCTCTTTAAGACGTTTCGCAACTCTGTTCAAACTTATGCAAACAAACACAGTTTCATCGTCTTTAAGATAAAACAGCCTAAAATCTTTATTTTCTGTCTCGGAGTTTCACTATACTAATGAAGTCTAAAATGCTACCACTTTAAAGTTTATGTTACTTGGAAAACTCAAAAAATAATTTAGTATCTTCTTTTTTGATCTGTTAGAGCTATTTTTAAAATGATCTGTATAAACTGAGAGTTAAGGTTTTCTATTTATAGTTTGAGAAACAATGTGACAATTATGATAAATTACAGTCATGTCTGAATGGAAAAACAACAATCATATCTAGGTGTAAAAATAACGGTCATATATAGGTGGAAAAGTAACGGTCATATTTGAGTGGAAAAGTAATGGACATATCTGGGTGGAAAAGCAACGATCATAACTGGGTGGAAAAATAATTTTAATAAAAAAAATTCTAAAAAATAAAATTCCACCTCACCTTACACACACGCATACACACTCAGACTGGAACGACACGGCCGACCGATCGGATGGATGGCGATGGCGACGATGCGCGTGTTTGTGTGGAATTACATTTGCGTAGGTTCCCTTCCCTTCCACAAAAATGGGTACCCATCGGGACCCAAACCCAATAGTCAATCATTTTATATTTATACATCGTGATGTAAAATAACAATATATGATAAAATTTTAAAAGACTAAAATTTGGCACTTATTTTCATCATTTGTTTTTATTGAAATTCATTTCTAACAATCCCCCACTTGAATTTTATATAAAAATAGTTTTCATCGAGCAATCGATCAATTAAAAGTATAAGATTATGCATAAGCAAAATGTGTCTATCGAATTGAACATTTGCATAGTATTGATGCTTTAGAATATACTAGAGTAACTTGTAGTTTTGAACTCTATCTCTAACAACATTACACACACAACTTTTCCAAGGTGTAGTTCGAAAAGCTTATGCTTTATGACCATGCACGTGTATCCTAGTATAGTGAATGCTCTAGTAAATTTTGCCCAAAATATTTATAGAAAGTGACCACACTTTCACATTCACATAGGTGAGTCTATCAAGAGTACTCCTGTAGCTATGTAATCCACTCCATATAGAGTATAGACATCATTAAGAGTTTAATAGTTAACTCATCCTTCTCTGTCGCTTCAGAACTTCATGCTTCTAACAATATAGAATGTGACTTCTTATTAGCATGATTCATCTCATATCACTTCATGACTTGTTATTACCCACTAAACTTATTTCTTGGGATCTCCAATCTATAAGTTGGGTTACCATAACGAGTGACTCTTCATTCTAAGGGCATCAGTCCCATTCCTTTCGAGATTTTGAAAACCTTTTCTTTTGGTAATCTTTTCGTCAAAGGATCAACCATTTTTTTATTAGAACGTACATGATCTACTCTTACAGCTATTGTAGAGATAAAATCTCCAATATTATTATGATTATGACTTATCTATCTTCTCTTATCGTTGTAATAACAGTTCTGAATCTTTACAATAGCCACGGTACTATAGAAGTGGATTAAGATAGCTGGTATCGGTCTTTCCCATAAAGAGATCTCAACTAATAGACTTCTTAACCAACCTGCTTCTTCACTAGCAGTAGCTAGTGCTATCATTTCAAACTCCATCATAGATTGAGCCAATATGTCTGTTTCTTAGACTTCCAAGAAACAGCTCCACCAAAAATGCTAAATATATAACTGCTAGTTGCTTTAGAGTCTTCTGATAGAGTGTTCCAATCAACATCGATGTATCCTTTTGGAACAACGGGAAACTTTTTATAATGTAATCCAAGGTTCATAGTTCTCTTAAGGTATGTCATGACCCTTTTAATAGCATTCTAATGCTCTATACTAGGTCTATTGGAAACCTACATAGTAGTCACATAACATAAACTATGTCTAGTCTACTACAGTCAGTAGCATAACGTAAGCTATCAATGATGCTTGCATACTCAATTTTTCTAACACTGTCTTCAGTGTTCTTGAACAACTTTGCATTAGGATCATGAGGAATACATGCGGGTTTGTAGTTAAAGTAATTATATTTCTTTAAGATCTTCCCAATGTAATGAGATTGATCTAGAGAAAGTCTATTTTCAGACCTAGTAATTTTTATACCAAGAATTACACTCGTTTCTCCGAGATCTTTCATATCAAAGTTAGTATATAACAAAGTTTTCACATTATTCAACATGAATATTTGACCCAAAAATAAGCATGTCATCCACATATAAACATATAATAGTGCAAATGTCATTTTTTGATATATAATAAATGCATTTGTCATTTTCATTCATTTTGAATCCATGTGAGATAATTAGATTATCAAATTTTTCATGTCATTACTTAGGTGCTTGTTTTAGACTATAAAATGATTTATTTAGTTTACAAACTTTATTTTCTTAACCTGGAATAACAAAGCCTTCAGGTTGGTCCATATAAACCTCTTATTATAAGTCACCATTTAAGAAAGCAGTTTTAACATCCATTTGGTGCACTACTAAATCATTGAATCCATTTGAGATAACTAGATTATCAAATTTTTCATGTCATTTCTTAGATGTTTGTTTTAGACCATAAAATAATTTACCTAGTTTACAAACTTTATTTTCTTGACCTGGGACAACAAAGCCTTAAGGTTGTTCCATATAAATCTCTTCTTCTAAGTCATCATTTAAGAAAACCAGTTATAACATCCATTTGGTGCACTACTAAATCATTGATAGCAACAAAAATAGAAAAGTACATGTATGGAATTTATTCGTGTAATTGGTGAAAAGGTATCAAAGAAATCTACCTTTTCCCTTTGTTTATACCCTTTGACTACAAGATGAGCTTTGTACTTTTCAATAGTACCATTGGGTTTTAATTTCTTCTTTAGTATCCATTTACATCCTATGGTTTTGCAACCAGGAGGTAAGTCAACTAAATGCCAAGTTCTATTATACTCAAGAGATTTCATTTCATCATTTATGGATTCTTCTCATAGGTTGGCATCTAAAGAAGATAAGGTTTCTTAAAGAGTTTGGGGATCTTCCTCTTAGGTATAAGCATAAAAATTAGACCTAAAATTCTTAAAGGTTCGAGCTCGTTTACTTCTCCTAATTTCAGTGTTTAATTTCTCATTTTATTCACTAGTTCTAGTTATGGGTAAACTACTAGAAGACGAGATCCCACTATTTTTCATTTTAAAGGGAAACTTATGTTCATAGAAGTCAACATCATTTGATTCTATAACTACATGATCATTTAAGTCATAGAATTTATAAGCTTTACTATTCACATCATATCATATGAACACACATTCATATGCTCTACTAGTAAGTTTATTTCTTTTAGGATCAGGGATCCTAACATAGGCTAAATAACCCCAAGTTTTAAAATATGTTAAGTTAGGTTTCTTATTTTTCAAAATTTCATATGGTGAAATTTTACTAGTAGAATTATGTACTCTATTTAGCACATAGCAAATAGTTAATAAAATTTCTTTCCACCAATGTGAAGCAGTACCAGAGTTTAATAAAATTGCAACAACTGATTCAGTAAAAACTCCATTTTTTCTTTCAGCTTTGCCATTCATTTCACGAGAATAAGGTGTAATTTTTTCATGAATGATTCCATGAGTTTTATATAAAATATTGAAAATACTGGAATCATATTCAATGTCTTTATCACTTGGAATCCTTTTTATTTTTTTGTTAAGTTAATTTTCAATTTCAGTCATAAATATTTTAAATATGTCAAATGCTTCACTTTTATTTTTTATTAGATATATATAAGTATAATCTGAACAGTCTTCAATATACGTTATAAAATAGTGTTTTCTATTTATTATTAAAATACCATCAAGTTCACATTTAGCTTAATAGTCTCTAACTACTAACTTATGTGAAGTTTTAGTTATTTTAGCGTAACTGCAAAAGTCACATTTTTCAAAATCATTGAAAAATAATTTAGAAATTAGTTCTAAGGTATTCATGTGTCTTGATTATGCATTTATTTACATGGTGAAGTATAGCATGCCAAATATTAAAAGAACTCAACATAAAGGTAGAAGAATAAGCTTTATTAATTTCAACATTCAATTTAAACATGCCATCAGGGGCATACCCTTTCCCAACAAAAATATTATTTTTAGTTATTGTATATAAATTAGCCCATATAGTTTGAGTAAACCCAGTTTTGTTAAGAAGATAGCCCAAAAATAAGTTCTTTCTCATCTTTGGAGTATGTAGGACATCTTTTAAGATGACAGTCTTTCTATAGGTAAACTTCAATTCCATATCAGTACCAACAATTTTAGTATAGTAGGAGTCACCTAGCAACACTTTCTTATCCTCAAACACAAAATAGGACTTGAACATGTCACGATCATTGCAAACATAGCGAGAAGCACCAGTGTCCACCCACCACTCCTCAGATCCACCAACAAAATTGATTTTAGATATCATAGCAATAAACTGATCTTCGGTAAGGTTCACCTGTGGGGCAAGACGATTCTTGTTTTGGCAGTTCCTGGCCAAGTGGCCAGGCCTATTACAACTATAACACATGAATGTGTTATTTTTTAAGGGGGTTGAGGTCCATTCTATAGAGGATAATTTATGTTTCTATTTTGGTGGTTACGGTTCTGGTTATTATTGCGATTTTAAGTTTTTATGTTTCTTCCTTTAAGTTTCAGAATTGCAAAGGAGTATTTCTTATTGTACTATTGTTTGAGACAACAAGTACTTCATCTTTTTTTATCTTGTGTTTGGGCTTTTTCTTCTATTCTTAGACTGGTTATGAGACTTTCTAAAGAAAATTCTTTAGTTTTATGTCTAAGTGCATTCTTAAAATCTTTCCATACAAGGGTAATTTATCTATAATAACAGTAACTTAAAATTGTTCATCTAAAGCCATACCTTCAGAAGTTATTTCATGTGCTATCTTCTACAGTTCATGTGATTAAGCTTCCACATATTTGCCATCAATCTTTTGGTACTTCATATATCTATTGACAGCATACTTATTTGTTTCAGCTTCCTCAATGTCATAATTCTTTTGAAGTGCATCCCAAATTTTCTTAGTAGACTTATCAGAATTATAATAGTCATAAAAGTCATCAGCGAAACCATTAAGAATAACATTTTTGCATAGAAAATCATTTTTCATCTAGGTGTCTAAATCCTTTGTTGTAGGTTCAGTGGGAGGATTAGGTAGTATTGGTTTTTCGGTAGTAAGAATAAAAGCGACTTTTTTCATGGTTAAAAAAATAAAAAAAATGTAACCATCTTTTAAAGTGTAGTCCTTTGAAGTAAAAAGGTTTGTTAAGATTAGCAATTAACATTTCAATAGACATGACAGATAGAAATCGTCTTAAAATTGTTGGAAGAAGTATGTAAAAAATAATGTAAGAATAATATTACCGATATATTGAAATGTACTACTTGGCTTGAGTCACGGACTAGGTCGCTCTCTATAAGACATTTCGTGGCTCTGCCCAAACTTGTACAAGAAAACACATCATTGTCGTCCCTAGGATAAAACAGCCCAGAATCTTTGTTTTCTGTCTCGAAGCTTCACTGCACTGATGAAGTCCAGAATGCTACCCCTCTAAAATTTATGTTGCTTAAAAAAATAATTTAGTATCTTCTTCTTTGATATGTAAGAGTTATTTCCAAAATGATCTTTGTAAATTGAGAGCTAAGGTCCTCTATTTCTAGTTTGAGAAAATGTGTGACAATTATGATAAATAATAGTCATGTCTGGGTGGAAAAATAACAATCATATATCAGTGTAAATGTAACAGTCACATCTGGATGGAAAAGTAACAGTCACATCTAGGTGGAAAAGCAACAGTCATATTTGGGTGGAATAGCAACAGTCATATTTGGGTGAAAAAACAATGGTCATATTAGGGTGAAAAAAAAATTTTAAAATAAAATGTCACCTCACCTCACAAACTCTGCACGATCGGTCGGACGAACAGACGATGCGTGCGTGTGTAGAATCACATTTACTTAGGCCATCTCCCTTTCCACAAAAGTGGGTACCTTTTGAAGCTCAAATTCAATGCTCAATCATTTTCTATTTGTATATCTTTTAAGTGATATAAAATAACAATGTGTGATATAATTTTAAGAGACTAAAATTTAACATTTATTTTCATTATTTATTTTTATTGATTTCCCATAACTATCGATCCCACCTGCAAGACATTGTTCATTTAATGTATACTACCTAAACGGTTTAAGATATGAATATCAATAGTTTTAATTAACAAATATTTTTAAATTATTGGTAGGTAACACCATCGTATCATCCGATTTGACTACGAAGGAAGTCACCGTCTTGTCCAAGGCAATGATGGTTGAATATAGGGGTGAGCATCGGTTCGAAACCGCAAATTTTAGGTCAATCCGAATCCGATCTGATTCGAAGCAAATTATGAATTATTCAATCCGAATCCGATCCGATCCAAAAATTATTCAATCCAAAAAATTATACGATCCGAATCCAATCCGTTGTACATGCCAATCCGAAAAAATCCGAATTTCCTAATTTTATGTCAATCCAAATCCGATCCAATCCAATAATTATTCAATCTAAAATTTTAATTTAAATCTATTAAAAAAATTACATAAATAAGCAAATTATGAAATATCAATCTAATCTGAACCGGTATAAACGTCAATCCGAACAAATCCAAATCTGATATAATTTCAACATATAAAATAAAAAATTACATAAAATAAAAATATTTTTCATACAAATTAAAAAAGTAGGTAACAACATGATTAAAAATAATTCAACAAAAATAATCAAAAAGAAAAAATTAAACATCAATTACATAATTTAACTCCAAATATACATAGTAATAATTTAAATCCAAAAAATTAAATATCAATTACATAAATTAACTTCACTCTACGAACATTAATAACAACAACTCTTTTTGATAATTATTCAAGGTTTAAGTCACCAATACCATCAAAAATATCTGCACAATGAAAAATTAAAAAGTTAAAATATACATAAATAATGAGCTAATAAACATAATAATATATATTTGATAACAAATAAATCTATATAGATTTGAAATATATATTTGAAAGTTTGATGCAATATACCTTATTCTAGAGCTTCAATTTCATCAAGTGACTCTTGGATATTAATGATTGGAGATGAACGAATCCAATTTTAAGTGCAAATCAAAGATTGTACAGTTTTAGAAGATAAAGAACTCCTGTATGGACTAATTGTACGACCACCAGTAGAGAATGCAGATTTAGATGCTACGGTAAATACCAGTATAGCCAATACATCTCGAGCTATCAAAGGCAAAATCTTAAATCTTGAGGAATGAACATTCCACTAACTTAAAAGATCAAATTTCTCATCATCCATATTAACCAATGCTTCTTGTAAGTATTTTTCCACTTCAGATTTGTTTTCCATAGTATGAACTTCTTTTAAATGCTTTCTCTTACGAGAAGCATAAAGTTGGAATGCATCTGCTTCTAAACCAAAACCTTATGTACCCATTTCTAAAGGTTGAGAAGATTCTTCTGTGTTTGAGGGAAAATACATTTTACAATACTCCTCATGCATATCTTCCAAGGTTTTTTTTACCCTTTTTGAACTCATTGAAGCCTCAATCTCATCTGCATTACACAATTCTAACAAACTTAGATGTAAAGAACACTCTTTATGCCTAGGATTGAGTAAAACAAACACAAATAACATCATATTCATTTTAGATATTCCTCCCCAATATTTGTCAAACTTTACCTTCATATCACTAGCCATCTTCATCATAATATAATCCTCACATTTACTCCACATATCAAGTTGATCATGAATAAAACAAATACGATCCAAGAAGAAATTAGAAGTCACATATAAAGATCCAGACAACATTAATGTAGCTTCATAAAAAACTTTCAAAAATTGGACAAAATGTCTAGCATTATCCCAATCCATTATAGTCAGAGCTTGTTTAATTTCACCTCGACAAAACTCTTGATAGTACCCCAAATCAGTGATCTCTAACCTTTCAAATTCTTTTTGAAAATAAGTTGCAGAATCCAACATCAAATAAGTTGAATTCCACCTTGTCGTAACATCTAAACAAACGAGTTTTTGAGTAGAGAGTTTTTCCATTTCAGCAGCACTCTTAAATTTTTGCAGTCTAATTGGTGATCCTCTCACGTATCTTACAACAGCATGAATCCTATTTATTGATATGTTATACTCTTTCAAACCCTGCTCAACAATTAAATTCAGAATATGTACACCATATTGCATGTGCAAATGTTTTGATTCTAAAATTGCATTACCCCAACCATTAACACATTTTTTCAAATAAGTAAGTGTAGTATCTGATGAGTGCTCAAAAAGCACTAAAATAACCATGATTTTATGCACATTAATTGATTAAAAATATATATATTTATATGTTTTATCATATATTTATATAAATTTGTCTTTTTCGGAATCACGGGTATTTTTATTGTTTTTCAGGAATTTTGGCCTAAAAACGCAATGTAAAGACTCAAAGAAGAATACTTGAAGCAATACATCACAAATAAATTATTAAATAAGTGGAAAAAGGTCAACAAACATGGAAAAATTGGACAAAATGGGTCGAAAAGGTCAAAAATGTCAAAAGACGGAAAATCATCGCGCGCGCACATACATAGGCCGATGATATGCTTCGCGCGCGGGTGCTGTCACGCCATACTGGCCGCTTAGCCAGCCAAATGCTAACGCGTTTTTGACCCATTTTTCACGTCGGTACCGCCATGACGTCATGCGACGTCATTGATGACCTCAACAGTCCAAAACACGTTTTTTATTTTTTTTAATATTTTTTTTTAACATTTTTTTACTCATTTTTCTCTCCATCCTCACCTATAAATACCCCTCTTCCATTCACTTCAAAACACACCTCAAAACCACACTTCTCTCTTCTTTCTTTCTCTCCATTTCTTAGTTTTTAGTTTTTTTAGTTTTTCTTATGTTTTAGCTAGTTTTTCTTATGTTTTAGCTAGTTTTTCTTAGTTTTAGAGTTCTTCCCTTTTTAGGGAAGAACTAGTTATGTTTTTGTAATATTTTAGCTTTTTGATTCAATAAATGGGAGTGCAAATTCCGCTTGAGTTTTTCCAAAGAACGAATAAGCGTCGAAATTCTGTAAGGATTTTATTTTCTTTACGCTTATTTTTATGCTTTATTCTTACATGTTATATTTAATTTGTCGTGGTTAAATTTAACTGTGGCCGCTTAGTAAACATGATGTAATAATGACGTTGTTATGCTTATAAATATTAAATAGGTAAAAATCTCTAAAATGAATTGATTTTATTTTTATTCATGATTTTATATTAAGAATGTTAGAGAGAAATATATTATTTTTCATTACAAACTTAAACCCGAAAATTAGATTTTAAGGTTTAGTTATCCTATTCGATTTAGAGTAGTGCTCTTTTATTTGATGGTACAATCGCCTAGGTAGTTAGAGTGAAGCTCTATTTCAAAAGTTTTTATAAGAATTATTATCTCAAAATGTATTGACGACATGTTTTCGGTAGTGATTTTAAAACTTGAAAGTTAGTACTCGGATAACTAAATTCTTAAGTTTAATTTGGACACCTTGAATAAAGTTTAAACTGTCTAACCCCACCAAAGGTGGCATTTAAATGGTTCATTTTCAATCTCTTAGAAAAAGGAATTAATTTAATTAACCAAATTAGTTATCAACCCCACCCATAGGTGTTAATTGATTTGTTTAGTTAACAAAGAATATCTAACCCCACCAAAGGTGGTATTCATACAAAAAAGGGAGAATCAATAAATATCAATTCATATCTTTAATAACCTAAATAATACGAGCAAGCATAATTAACTTAGTTATTATATCCATAAATACTCCACTATTTATAAAAGATAAAATTTGCATGAATGTTTATTGAATCTATGTTTAATTTTCTGTAATTAGATTAAAAACACAAAAACCAAAATATCGTGACAGGATGTTTAGGATTTAATTTCGTTTTTAAAAGTTTGAATAATAAATTAAGAACCACATACATTCCTTCCTTAGATCGACCTTGGGAGTATACTTATCATTTTCTACGAAATGATTCGTGCACTTGCGAGAGTTTTACAAATATTAAAACCAAAGTATTGGCAGGATCGGCGATCCCGGTTTTCGTTAATCAAGTTTTCGTTCATCAAAGTATTTGGCGATCACGATTCTGCTCATCAGTATCATTAGAACTTGCATTATCAACTGTAATTCATAATATCTTATCAATGCCCCAATCTAACAAACATGCTTCAATCACTCTACCAAGTGTATCATCTTTATGATTTGGAACTTGACAAAAGTTTAAGATTCTCTTTTGTAAATTCCAACCATTATCAACAAAATGAACAGTTAAACATATATAACATAAATTCTGACAAGATGTCCATGTATTAGTGGTAAGAAATATTCTTTTACTAGTTCTATTCAACAACTCTTTTAATTTTACTCTTTCAGTAATGTACAAATTCAAGCAATCTCTTGCATCAGTCCACCGAGAAGGGATTTTAAATAAATGTTGTAATTCTTCAATAAACTCCTTAAATCCTTCACCTTCTACGATAATAAATGGTAATTCATCTTTTATTATCATCCTTACCAATTTTTCTCTACATCTTTCAGCATTAAAACTGTGAGGTACAAGACTTCCTTCCTTATGAAAAGCTAAAGTTTTTTGTTTCTTAAGAACTCTACCGGGAAACTTATCACATCCAATGGCAATGTGTGCAAGCAAATTTGACGTGCCAGATTTGCTTGACACATACTTATATTGTTTCTTACAATATTTGCATATAGCTTTGCGATGTTGCCCTACCCCTTCTATAGTAAAATGAACCCATGCTTCACTACTAGATCTAGAGGAAACTTTTTTACATTCTTCTTTAGAAGCAATGCATAGATCAGGAATTGGAGTACTTACAGAATCTTCTTCTTGAGTTGGTTGTGTTGCACTTTCATCTTTATTTACTTCTTCAATCACATAAAGTGTATCATTATCTTTATCTAAAGCCATCTGTATAGTTGTAGAAAAAAATATTAGACATTTGCAATAAATAATTGTAAAAATGTGCACATAGACGTGGGGTGATGTTGGACATGTTTGCTTTCATGTGATTTAAAATATGTATTGAACGTTTATATATAATATAACTAAAAATTTAATAATACGAATGAAATGTTCAATTAACATGCACCATTTATAGAACAATGTTTTATGATATTGATTTTTATAATTATGTAAATAACCATGATGTACTACAATGCTGACATTTGTTCCACCAAGCCACGATAAACCTCAATATTTTAAAAATAGTTTAAAAATTGTTGTAGCTCAATTAAAGCATGAAAAATAGCGTTTTTGGGGGAAAACTCTAGACAAATTGCTTTTGACAGTTTGGTGTGCCTAGATATCGAAAAGTTATATGGAATCATAAAAAAATTCGTCCAAAACAGACCTCACAACACAAAGTTATGACCATTCAAAGTTTTCTTATAATGTCATCTAATTTTTGTTCTACAATACAATCACATTTTCATTCAGACTCGTAATTTCATCTCATAGCTCTCGAAAATTAGTATATGAAAACAGTAAAATACACAATATGTTCTAGAATCTAGATAGCTTATTGCTTCACACATCCATTTGAAACAAAAGCAATAACTATCAATAACAGCCAAAACAGAGCATTTGAATATTAGATCTGAAATCAAAATTCAGAAAAAGGAAAAAAGTTCAAAAAATATAACCTTCTTGTTTAGGATGATGAAGAACAACGAACAGCGAGCAGCAGTAGCAGCAGAGGCGAGCAGCAGCAAGCAGTAGCATTGGTGAGCAGCAGCATTGGTGAGCAGTAGCATTGGTGAGCGGTGCGTGGCGGCAGCAGCGGTAGCGAAGAAAGGCGGCACGGTGGCGAGCAAACGCCGGTGGCGGCGGCGGCGGCGGTGAAGCGGCGAGCAGCAAGAAGCACGGCGGCGGCGAGCGAGCAAGCAACGACGGCGGCATAGAAGCCTGGCAGAGATGGCGAAGCGGTAGAAGCTCGGCGGCAGAGAAGCCTGGCCGGTTGCAAAGTAGAGAAGCCTGGCGGTGCGAAGTAGAAGAACGAGAAAGCACGAAAGTAGAGAAGCACTTAACAATGGAGGCAGGTTGGTAGGGAGAGAGATGGAAGCAGCTGGAAAAATATATTAGGTTTTAGGTTAAGATTTAGAAAGATGGAGGCAGCATAGGTTTTAGGTTAAAATTTAGATATACGGGTTGCTTTAATTGTTAGGTTAAATAATTATTATATATATATATTTTTAAATAATATATTAAATATATCGGATCGGATTATACGGATTTGAATATTTTTAATCCGAATTCGAATTCGAATCCGAGCGGATTGATAAAATCCAATCCGAATCCAATTCGGATTTGATCAGATTTTTTAGATTGATTAGATTAATCGGATATTTTGCTCACCCCTAGTTGAATATATAATTTATGTTACTTATTTTTATTTTTATTTTAAATATTATTAATTAATTTTAATTTTAAATTATGATATTATTTATATAATTAATTTAAATTATTATATAAATAAAGAGATTGGTTATATTTATTTCTTAAAATCATTGGTATAAGTAAGTCTTCTTAAAATAAATATATGCACTTAACTTTTACGTGCAAAAATTATTATCCCAATTAAAATTGTTACTAAAAATCATGGAATTTGCAATTGTTGTATTAATATTATTTAGTTAGCTATGTTGAAAATGACATTAATACTAGTTTTTTTTTGTAAAGTTTGTAAAGGATATATAAAAAAAAATTCAAATGATAATAATACTAAAATTAATTAAAAAAAACACATAAAATGAATGCGACTCAGTTCAAAGAATTATCACAATCATTAACCATGAAAATAAAGTTAAAGTAAACATAAGACATCCAGTGGCACCTATGATTGCAAGAAATCTATACTTGCCAAAACCTAAATTAATTTGGTCGATGACATCAACGGTTAACTCTAAACATAGGCTAAGAATTATACAAATATTCTAATTTTATTTAAATTATCCATATTTTACTATATATTTTGATACATTGTTCTCTTTTTTATTTTTCAAAATTTATCATTTACATATCCGTATAAATATTTTACATATACATAAAGAGAAAATTTTGATTACATGTTCATATAAATTGTTTTCCATAAATAAGCAAATTTATTTTTCCTTTTCACCTATCACACTTCTCACAATTTACTAAAATCGAACTTCCCACTGCTTATATTATATTGTGAAATAGCATAAAACTTGTCTATTCTAATTTATTATCCTAATATTAATACAACAATAGTTAAATTTAATGTTATTTTTTAACAATATTACATTTAGTATATATTCACAAAATGTTCATCTTCTATGGAAAATATATTTATCTTATAAAAATAAACAATACATTGTATATCTCAAATTTGATATATTTGATCTTTCTTTTTTTGAGATATTAAAAATGATGTGATATAATATTATTGTAAACAAAATCAGTTCACAAAACTATATATAATAAGAAACTATTACATCAATTAAAATTATGATGTATTTATATATTTATAATACATATCTTAAAATAACTTGATTTTCTAAGCACTTGATAGTTGATGTAATTTTATCTTTTTTTCTATATAAAGTTTTATATTTTAATGAAAAAAGCATGATTTCTATATGGAATATTTTTAAGCAAGTTTGAAATAACGTTGAAAATAATTGAATATATATATATATATATATATATATATATATATATATTAAATATGAAAAACAGTTATAAATATTTATATTAAATATAAAAGTTAGTTTAAAGTATAACTAGTTGATAGTTTTGTTGTTACATGAAGTTTCATAAAAGAATTCATCATTTTGACATAGTTTTTTATACTTGTAAAAAAACACGCATATCTTATGATTTATATGATAATTAAGTTTTAATATCTCATTTTAAAATAAGTATTTTATTAATAATATTTTTGAAATTACAATGTATATTTTGATGTATTTTAGGTATTTTTAGACGTTAAAAGATACAAATGACAAAGGACCGAACAATCCTCACAATACATACAATTAAGGGCATAATTTTCATAGCTAGAATGAAGGACCCAAATACAACATTTATACAAGATATATCAAGAAGGGGTCAAAACATTAAATTGAAAAAATTAAGGGTGCGTTGCAGCATGAGTATATGTGTGCCCTGCAACATGAGAATATGTGTGCCATGGTACAACACTCTCGGATGATTTGCACAGAATTAAAAACAAGCTCGTGTTGTAGTATGAGTTGATATGCATCGTGGGCCCGTGCACTTTGATTTTCATTCGAATCCTAGATTTCAAGCTCATCTCTATCCAAACTTTTCAAGATTTGTTAGATTAGCATTTAATTGTTTTAAACCTCTACAACCCTAATCATAACTAAATTGTAACTCTTTTACTATAAATATGTAGCTAGGATTAATAACAAAAAGAGCCACATATTGTAGATATAGATTTTACAAAAAAAAATACACTTAGGTCTATAGAGAAATTGAAGGATAGATGCAAGATACAATTCAAATAGGTAATTAAGGAGTATTTTTTTATTTTTCTTCTTAGTTTTCTATAATTTTAATTATGATTCTTTCGGTATCCATGCCTAGTTAATTTATTTATTCGATTGTGAGCAATTTTCAAACCCTAGACTATGATTTTAATTAATAAAATACTATGACGAAGTTTTAGATAGAATTCTTGATTTTTGATGTGGTAAATTCTATGTTTAAAACGTCATGGTTATGCATGTTATGAATTAGAGTGATGAATTAATTTACTGCATATATATGTTTAATACTAGTTTAAGATGTTGGTATGTTATAGCTAATATTCTTATTCAAAGTGTTATCTTATTGATTTGTGATAGTGTGACAAGTAGGATTGATATTTTCATTAAAGGTTACCAATCATTGTAATCTTGTCTTGTTTAGTTATCTTCTTTTTAGAACTTAATTCAATGAATGAATTAAATCTAGCAAAATGTCTAGGTTGTTCATAATTTAGGTTGGTTGACAAGTGGATATTTAATCAATTACAAAATAAGAAAATGTGCAGTATGAAGTCTTGTCTTAATTGTATAGATTTTCTAAGTTAAAGTTAAGAATTCAATAATAATTCTAATATTAATTCATGACATAATTGATTAGACTATAGATTAGTGGTGATAATAGTCTCATAATCACAAGTTTCTATTAATTCATAACATAATTGGTTAGACTACCAAGTTAGTGAGCAACTACTTTTCCAATATTTCTATTAAGGACTAATGCCCATGAAAAGAAGCATGGTAGATGTAGCTAGTGGAGGGGCCTTAGTGAACAAAGCTTCACATGAGGTAAGGAACTTAATTGCAACTATGCTAGCCAACTCTAAACAATTTGGCATCCGTAGTAACCCACAAGTAAAGGTAAATGACATAAGCACTAACCCTAATCTTGAGGTCCAAGTTAATAATCTTACTATTTTGGTGCAACAGTTAGTTAATAGACATGTTAAGGCTTGTGACATATGTTCTTCAGTGGGACATCTCACCAAAAAATTCCCTACTCTTCAAGAAAATAATGTTGAATAAGCCAACATTGTTGGAGGCTTTCAAGCAAAAAGGTTTAAGCATGATCTTTTCTCTAACACATAATGTAGGATGGAGAGACCATCCAATTTTGAACTATTCAAACAACATTCCAACAACATACTAAATAATTAATAGTGTCAACTTGACTTCCCAAATCCTAGGCCATCTAAGTAGTATCCACCACCTTAACAATCTTAAGGTAAATCTCTAGAGGATATGGTTCTTACTTTAGCTAATTATAATGATAAATTTCAATAGGATACCAAGGCTTTAATTCATAACCTAGAGACTCAAGTGTGGCCAATTAGCCACAACCGTTCAAAAGGCTAGACAATCGATTAATTTATTATCTAAAAATACCTTTTGAATATAGTTTAATTAACTGGTTATTCAAAAATGCCCTCTAATAACGCATGTGTATTACTACACATGTGAAAAATTCTCAATTAAATATCAAATTACATCAAATTGATAAAAAAAATTAAATGAGAGTACTACTAAGGTACAACCTCAAAAATCTGGATAAAAAAAATACCAAAAGTAAAGTTATGATACTACTAATGTAGCGAATCTTAAACAAAACCTAGCTATAGTGATAATTTTTTTGTGATTATTGTTATATTTTTCACTTTTTGAATCATAAATGACACAAAAAAAGAAAAAAAAAGCTTTGCTAAAAGTATGGAACCTATGGTGTTAGAGGATTATGATATAACTAGGTTTGTGAGCCTTAAGGCTAAAAAGAGATTTAAAACAATGCATAAGTAATTGAAGTTTTTTTTTTGTAGAAAGGGACATTGATTTTGAAAAGCACCCATTTCCTATTGCAAATGATGTAATAGAAAACCTAGGATGGAGGATTTGTAAAGAGTCATGAAGTTGGTATTGTGTCCATTGTAAGAGAATTTTATGCAAATATGCCTGAAACTATTAATAATAGAGCCATGATTATGGGTGTTTTTGTACCCTTTAATTCATCCATCATTAATTTTTATAATGGTATGAAGGATGCAAATTAAAAAGAGTATGAGGCTTATTTAGAGAACATAGATTATGTGGAAGTAATAGAGACATTAACATTAGAAGGAGTAGAGTGAGATATTACAAATTGGAGGCATAAATCATTTTATGCTAAATAATTAACAAACATTTCCTATGTTTGGTAATATTTTCCCTACTCAAAATTGATGCTAAGTAGGTATTATAGTACAATTGATAAAAAGGGGCTCTATTACTCTTTGCAATCCAAACCTCCAAAACTATATGTGTTGAGGTAATGATGAATTAAAGGACAAGGTTATCGATGAATAATTATTGGATTAGTTATTTTTTCCACAACTCATAACAACATTTTGTGCTAGAATTGAGGTGAGAATTTCAACCAGTGACATTTTATTACAACCTGGTGACTTGTTAACCCTAACATACATAGTAAGCCTCATTAGCAAAACTAGAGCCTCCCAAGCCAACAAAAGAGCTTCTTTTTCAAGGATATTTTTAAATGATAGGTTTAATAAGTTACAAGAAAATGTTAATAAAAAAGAGGTCTATCAAACAAAGCAATAAGAGTGACTCAATAAACACATGCACTATCAGGTCAGCTATAGGAACACCATCTATGAGATGCAAACTGTTACAACTCACTCAATTTGGTTACAATTGTAGCTATTTAAGGGGAGCAATGGAGTATCCAGGTGATAGCTTTATCTTTAGGCTATCATAAGCCAATAAAGAAGATGCACCAGAGGAAATAGAGGACTAGAGCTCCACGATCACAATTATTTCTATGTTTTTCTAGTTTAACGATTTAGTTTTTTATTTCAATTTTTTCTTTATTAGTATTTGATGTATTTTTCTTTTATTTTGGAAACTCTGTTATGTATTATATTGAACATCTTAACTTTATAACTTTATTAGTGATGTATTATTTGTGAGTTACATATTAATTCTCAATGTATGTTAGCATTGATTCATATGATGAACTGAGAATATGAACCTAATACTCAAAATCCTACCATTCACCACTATAAGAAATATAACTTTTATTTCTTTCTCTTCTCTTTAGATGCATTGGAACATTGAGAACAATATAGATTTTAGGTTAAAAGTGAAAAAAGTCCTTTTTATATTTCTATTAAAATTTCAAACAAGGTTACTAACATAATTTTTCAAAGTTTTTATTTCTTAGTTTTTTTACTTGTTTTGTTTGAGTGTTTCGAGTCCATTTATACGTCAATGATGGGAATATGATTGTGATAACTTCAATATCTAGAAGACTCTAAGTTGTACTTCAATTAAGAAGTGATTTGAAAGATAATTGAACTTAATGGGAAACGATTATGATTGACAGTAAGAATGATAGAGTAATCTAAGTATTTAGGATTGTTTTGCGTATGAATGTTTTATAGACATATTTGAGATTTCAATAAACTCTAGAATTTGCTTTGAAAAATACTCAAGGTGAAATTATAGAATACATAATGCTTAAGAAAGGATTTAAGCCATTTTTATATCATTTGCATGTTTTAAAGTCAACCACTTGTACGTTTATCACTAGTATCCCTTTGAGCTTATATGAATCACTATAAGATATTGGGCTTATAGTAGCAAACTCTTTTGTAGCAAAATTTATTTTGCTATTAATTGGTACCTTTCTATGGAAAAATTTGAAGTTTTGCTGCTAAATTATTAGCATAAACTTCATATTTTATGACAAAATCTAATGTTAACAGTAGAAATATTTTGCCATGAATATGCACAATTAGTAGCAAAAGTAATCTTTGCCACAAAAAAAATGGTGGTAATTATATAAAATGGAGGGAAGAGTGACGACAATTTTTTTAGCACATTTCATGGCCAAATTTTAGTCTAACCCAATAAAAAATATCTCGACTAAAATAGGTAATTTGTCCCAAAATACTTGGTTAATGATGAATTCAAACTAGATACAAAATTGAAAGTTCACACTAGTTATACATGTTATTTTGAATCATATAAGTTCAACGTCAAATTTTAATCTTTAGGAAAAATAAAAAAATAAAATTTCAACCAGGGGTGAATGACAAGTTCATAAATATTTTGAATCCTGCTAATTTCACTTTTCTAGACATGACATCATCACTACCTTGCCTTTTTAGTAAAATAGAGCTCCTTTATAACGCAACATGATTATTCCCACATTTCACGATCGACAGCTACTTAACATTTGAAGACCAACAAGCGATTGAAAGCCATCTAAGTTCGATGGCCACCAAGAGATCGAAAGCCACCTCAAGTTCGACAGCCACCAGGTGATCGAAAGCCACCAATTTGTGATGTTGTTCCATTCTTCTTATCAGTATTCTTTCTATAAAGCCACGAGTCTCCTTCGAACCATAGGTATTTCATTTTATTACTTATTTTGATTCTTATTGCTTGGTATTATACATATAATAGGTACACAACCTAGCAAACTATGATACCTTATTACTATATAGCGAGGTGATGAAGGTGAAGACCTGATGAAGATGAAGACCTAATGAAGATCAAGACTTGATAGGTCTGGAGCTCTATACCATAGAGAGACCTCAATATATAGCGAGGTGATGAAGATCAAGACTTGATGAATATGGAGTACTATACCATAAAGCGACCTTGGTGATCAATTCAAAAACCTTAAATAATATGTATACAGTGACCTAGTTAGTAAAAATTGAGTTGTATGTATTTTAATATGTATTATAGTTTCTTGTATGATAGCTTCTACCCATGTAAACAATTGGCTATATATACCGCTTCAATAAGGAGAATATAGGATCTGTTCATTTTATCAAAATTTTCTACTCACTAGAAATCACTAGAATCTCTAACACATAAAATTCTCTCTAAACAATTGGCGTCGTCTATGGAACTTAAATCTTTCTTGTCCATAGTTAGCATTTGAGACCAAATATCTTATCCTTGGGAGAATTAACTTGTGTTTCAAGGACCACCATACCACGCAACATGCACAACCTGCTATTACATATCGAACAGGTTGATAGTGTTTCCCGTCTAGCTCAAGAATTTGATCTCAATGACCAGATGCATATCTCTTCTCCCATCAGACTATTACCAGATTTGCGAACTATGTACTGCTCACCCTCTAGTCAGCAAAAGTCACTAAATCTCAACTCATAACGATTTGACCCAACCCACTAGAAAAAATCATATTCAACACCCCACTAATTCGTTGAATTATAGTTCTAAAAGTGATTCCCTTGAAAAGGATGCAATGATGAAGAGTCTTCAAAGACAAATAAATGAGTTACAACAAGCTTTCACTGAATCTCAAAAATGGAATAACAAGTTAAAGTCCCAATTGGAATGGGAAGAATATTCAAAGGCTTAGAGTTCATTTCATATGCCTAGCTCACCAATATTAGATAATCGCATGTCTAGAAGAGGATGCATATCACACACTCCCTACCCATAACAACATACAGGTGTTGTAGAACAATATCCCTGTGTAACTCCAAACCCTAATTTTACTCTAGGGTCTTCCCAGATGAATCCACCAATTAACGAGTACGAAATGCAACATACATCCTTTCTAAATCCCCTATTTGACCCTCATGATGTCTTGGAAAAAAAATTAAAAGATATGGAGGAGAATATGTAGGCTAAAATGAATGATAGACTTAAATGACTGGAAAAGCTTAGGCCTTAGGGCGATATCAAAATTATTTGTAATCAGTTTTCAACATCGCCTTTTTCAGATGCCTTAGAATTAACCTTACCCTCCCCCCCCCAAAAAAAAAGTTAATGCTCATAAATGCCCTACTTATAAAGGGAAAAAAGACCAAGTGGCTCACATTTTTCAATTTAAGATGGACATAGTTGCCGTAAGCCTTCTAGAGAACAAAAGAAAACTGATGTATTGTAAGTTATTTGCTGTTACTCTCCAAGAAACCGTGCAACAATGGTTCATGGAATTGCCTCTTAAAAGCATAAATAGCTTTGATGTTGTCATTAAGGTGTTTATTAACAATTATGCAGTCAACAAGCCCATAAGAAAGGAGTCTCGTCATCTATTTTCAATAATCCAAGAGGAGAAAGAGAAAATTGAAGCCTATATGAGGAGGTTTAAAACAAAAAAAGATGGAAATTTCTCAATGTCTTGACTCTTTAGCAATCAAGGCTTTTTGTATAGGAATCAAGCGCAAAAATGGCCTTTTCATTGAGTTAACAAAAACCACACCTCGATCTTTTGATGTGGTCTATGTAGAAACCTAAAAAAATTTAAATGTGGAAAGGGAAATGAAATCCACTAAATGAGTGATTAATAGAAGTGTGAATAAACCTACCTCGAGTAAAAGTTAAGAGAATAGAAGGCAAGTTGGGGAGAGGTGTCTGAACCCTCCTCATTTTAAACCTATGATCACATCGAGGATAAGCTCAGAGACTTAGGGTCGAGCATTATCCCTTTTAAGGGGTCCACCTTTACGGGTCTCGTTGATAGAGGTAATGGGATGAATGAAGCATCTTAACAATGTTAATTGGCCACCACTCATGAAGGCTTCACTCAAAAATCTTAACAAATCTTGCATGTTCCACAAAGATACGGGACATTGAACCAGAGATTTTTGACACCTTAAATGGGAGATTGAACTTTTTTCTTTCTGAAGGATAACTGTAGGACATTGTTGATAAAGTAGAGAGCCTACAAGAACCAAACCTAGGAGGTAATAACCGTATTCAAAGAGGAAAAACACCCATAAATCCAGCTCCTAGGGACGCAAACAAAACTAATCATACTCTACCAGGGGATGTTCAAATTGTTTATACTATACACGGCGGACCTACTATGACTGGTCATTCTAGTAATTCTAGGAAAAGTTGTGCACGAGAATCCAAAGAAACAAATCGATTGAGTCTAGAAGGATCTATTTACCCTATCACTTTTGATGGACGAGAACCCCTCCCACCTCATAATGACCCTTTGGTCATCATAGTTAAGATTGTACATTGTGAAATGCGCATGATTTTAGTAGATAATGGTAGTTCTTCAGATTTATTGTACTTGTCTACCTGATTGGATATGAGGATCGACCCTAAATAGATTATGCAACAAAAAATGTCATTAGTAGGTTTCAACAGTAGTATAACCATGTCAATAGGGACTATACGTTTATCAGTCTCTACGGAAGGAGTAATAATTCTTATGAATTTTGTGGTTTTAAATACCCCCATGTCTTATAATGCGATTTTGGGTCAACCATGGATTCATAAAATGAAAGCAATACCTTTCACATGCCATCAGCTTATTAAATATCCCATTGTTCAAAAGATTAAATAAAACAAGGGATAATAAGACACGACGAGGAGTTGTTATAATGCTACCATGAAAAGCGCATTACCCCACCATCAAAGTAGAAATTAAAGAACAAAAATTGTTTGAGTGACAAGAGAACACCACAAATAGAGGGACATACTATGATAATAAACCCCAATGATTATGAAGCAATTCACATAGGTGATCTGAGGGATAGAAAATCTATGAATATTAACTCTAAAATGACCTCTTTATTGAAAGCTATTTTTGGTGATTTTCTGCAGGATAATGTTGACCTTTTTTCATGGAAGCTTGAAGACATGTTTGGTATCAATCCTGGCATCATTTTCCATGAATTATGTGTGGACCATACTAAAAAAATGGTCCAGCAAAGAAAACATAAGTTTGCCCGAGATAAGAGTGATGTCATAAAAAAGAAAGTTAATTCTTTGAAAAATATGGGCTGGGTTCACGAGGTCATGTACCCAATTTGGTTATCAATTATGGTGTTAGTGAATAAACTAGGTGGAGAACATCAGATGTATGTTGATTTTACAAACTTGAATAAGGTGACACCAAAGGACTATTTTCTATTGCCTAATATTGATCGATTATTCAATGCCATAGCTAGTTTTGAATCGATAAGTATTATGGATGCTTATTCGGGTTACCATCAAATCTAAATGCACCCCAAAGACAAAGAAAAAGTAGCATTCATCATGAAAGAAGGCACCTACTATTATACAGGGATGCCCTTCGGATTGAAAAACATAGGGGCTACTTACCAAAATATTGTCAATAAAATGTTCAAAGACAAAATTGGCCAAAACATGGAGGTCTATGTCGATGACATGATGGTAAAAACCAAGTGTTCCAAGAACCACATTTCTAATCTCAAGGAAGTCTTTACTATAATCAGGAGTTATAAGATATTGTTAAACCAAAAAAAGTGCATCTTTGGGGTAACCTCGGGAAAATTTAGGGTATTTGGTATCATCTAGGGGTATAGAAGCCAATCATTACAAATTTTTGGCCTTGTTAAATATGAGGTCCCCAAGCTTCCTTAAGGAAGTTCAACAATTGGATGGTCGTATAGCCTCAATCAATCATTTTATCTCTAAATGTACCAAAAAGTGTCCACCGTTTTTTTGATTATTGAAGAAAAACAAGGAGTATGCTTGGGATAATGATTGTGAACAAGCTTTTCAATCCATTAAAAATTATTTGGGAAGAGCACATCTTTTGACCAATCCTATTGTATGTGGGGTGTTATACATATACATGTCTTTCACGAATAAAGTCATCAATGTCATTTAATAGTTGATAGAGATGGGAAATAACACTTTATTTATTATGTAAGTCACTCCTTGATGGGAGCACAACAGATATATCCCCCATTGGATAGGGTAGAATTCACAGTAAGAATAATGGTACATAAAATAACGCATTACTTTGGTGCCCACAAAATAGTAATCCTCACTTTATACCTCTTCAAAACATTTTGGGTAAGTCAAATCAGTCTGGTTGTCTCTCTCAAATAGCCATGGATTTAAGTGAGTTTGAGATACACTATAAGTCGTTATTAGTAATTAAAGGAAAAACCATTGTAGATTTTGTCACTGAATGGACTCGGGAGTGTACTCCAATATCAAAGACCATAGAACTAGCATCTATAGTAGTAATACCTACCCCCACGTCTTATATATAGAAGGTATATGTTGATAGAGTGAGTAACTCAAAAGGATCAAGGATTAAAATTGTAATATTTACTTCAATAAGGGGTTTGATAGAGCAATGTATTCCTATTACTTTCTAGGAAACCAATAATGTGGCTGAATATAAGATATTTCTCTTCGCCTTACACTAATTGATAACCTTGGAAGCTAAAGGAGTATTAATCCATAGCGACTTGCAGCTTGTAGTAAACTAAGTGAATGAGAAGTTTGAGTCTAAGGAAGAAAAGATGAAACATTATATGCAAAAGGTAAAACAATGAGGGTAGCCTTTGAATTATTTGAGATTAAACAAATTCCTTGAGGGAGAAATGCACATGCCGACTCCTTAGCCATATTAGCATCAACATTGAACTCAGACTTAAATCCGGTGATCCCAGTATCATGTTTATTGATTCCTAGTATAGGGAAAGATACAATTAAGGATCAAACTCAATCGGATATCAATTCTACAACTCATACTTCTTGGTTGACCTCGTACTTAGAATACCTCATCAATGATGCCCTACTAGAGGACAAGGAATTAGCTCGCAAAATTATGACGAAGGATAAAAAATATACCAGTATCCAGTGGGTGTTGTATCGAAAACATTATGGTGGACCGTGGCTAAAATGTTTACTCCCCTAAGAAGCTCAGATTGTGTTGAGTGAATTACATGAGGGACAATGTGGTTTCTACTCTAAAGGAAGAACCATTTTCTCAAAGAATCATCTGACAGGGTTATTATTGGCCTACCCTTCTCAAGGATTGCATCGCTCATGTCAAAAGATGTGATAGATGCCAAAGGCACGCCAATGTACCACATCAACCAGCCAATGACTTGAAGTCTATTGTAAGTCCATGGCCATTTCAAAAATTGGGATGAGATATTGTTGAGCCCTTACCTTTCGCCACTGGCCAAAGAAAGTTTTTAATTGTAGCAACTGATTATTTTTCTAAGTGGATAGAGGTAGAACCACTGGCGAGAATTCAGGAGGTGGACGTCCAAAAATTTATTTGGTAAAATATCATATGTAGATATGGTCTACCTCATGAGTTGGTCACTAATACTGGCCAATAGTTCACAAGTCAACAGTTAATATCTTTTTGCGATAAAATGGGCATCAAACTATCTTGTTCCACTCATTATAGACCATATGCAAATGGTAAAGTCGAGTCGTCTAACAAAAAACTTGTCAATATATTGCAAAAATGTTTGGAAGGGGTGAAAGTTAAATGGATGGATGAATTTCCCGGTGTTCTTTGGGCAATAAGAACCACCCTTAGGGTATCAATGAGGGAACTCCTTTTTTTCTCGCCTATGGTATAGAAGAAGTTATACCCTAGAAGATACACGAACCTACTCTCTGGTCAAGGATCACACAACAAGATAATGACTACCTCATAAATGAGGACTTTTTATTGGCAGAAGAGAGAAGGGAAAAAGCTTTGATATGCATTGAATCACAAAAGAGAGTGGTTCAAATGACGTACAATAGATTCTTCAAATACAAAAGCTTCAGTATAAGGGAGTGGGTCTTACAGAAATCACTGGGAAATAAAGTTGACACTACCTATGAAAAATTTGCCATAGTATGGGAATGCCCTTATCAAATATATGATATCACTTTAAGAGGGTCTTATTTGATTGAATATGACGGCACAAAGGAAAATTTGAGTTGGAATAGGGAGTACCTTAAGAAATACTATATATGAAATCTCATAATCAATATATGGAAAAATTATGTTGTATTTTGAGCTCACCCTTGTGTTACATTATAACATGAAGAAATCTTTTAATTGCCCCCCAAGTTGGGGGAGGGAGTCAACTGACCCTGCTACTTGGGATGCATGATACATCCATTGCCTCATGATTAGAGGAAAGATTCTACTAACCCCCCACTTAAGATACGGGATACGTCCCACGAAAGAACTTTGAGTTCTATGGAAAACCTCCTCTTTATGACCACATTTAGATTTGAATTAAATATTTCCCTTACTTGTCTTCTTTCCCATGAAAAATAAATGTTGTGATGCCTCATGATTAGAGGAAAGAGTTAACTGACCCTCCCACTTGGGATGCGGGATATATCCCATGCCTCCTGATTAGAGGAAGGAGTCCACTGACCCCCCTACTTTGTATGTGAGATATGTCCTAAACACGTCACCAAGACCTCAACTACGCATCAACAAGAATTCGACTACACATTTATTCCAACAATGTAACATCAATATAGGTAAATGAAATGTATAAATGTCACTACACTATTTCGTACAATCCTTATAGCCAACAAATATAGTTATTAAAAAAAGAACTTGAAGCTACACTATGCAGTTTTTCACTTATGTGCGAGATGTGCTTTGAGGTTCTCTAATACAGGAGCCTTCCGAGTATTCTTATCAAGTGCCCTATGTTTCCAATACTCTACCAATTTGTGCAAATCATCTCGTTCCTCCTTATATATATCTCGTTCATAACAAACAGACTTCAATTTATTACATGTATCTGTTAATTCTTGCTCTATGATTCCATAGAGAGTTTTCAAGATACACAACTCTTGATCTACAAATTTGAATGCTTCACAATAAGTTTCAGTCTCATTTTCTTAATCTTTTACAAGAGCTATAGCCTGTATTAAGATGATATGAAAATAAATACAGGTTTCTTACATCAAGCATATGTCTAGCCATCATATGCCAGATTATTCCCTTTTCTTGTTTACAAGATGCATAAATAGGAGGTTGGTCTTTGGACACCCCAAAATGGTGATACAATTCATCTTGTGCATCAAGATTATTAAATATCCCACCTTTAATCAGGTAATTTATACCACTCTTGTCACCCTGCCCTCTTTTTAAGGGGTATATGCTTTGCAAATGACTCATACTATCTCTTAATAGAGACAAACTCTTACCAAGTCCTATACTATCATATCATTGTGCACTTAGAGGAAAGGGTGTACTTACCCTACCATCTTTTTTGGTAAGAATGCTAACCTAATGTAGCTTCGCAAATGACCCTTTATCCACATAGCAAGGTGAGACATGGATTGCCTTTGATCTTTTCATTGGCCCATCCACTAGTATTTTGAGAAGGATCTGATTTGCCTTTTTGTTAAAGGTCGGAGAGGTCTCTTGGTTTCTCATAATAGGAAGAAGTTTAGTGGCTTGTGAGGTCGTTTGATTCACCTCTTCTCTAAGGGCGAATGAAGAAGGTTTTTCCTCCTTAATAGGGAGTTCTCTAGTGATTGGCGATGATACTTCTAAGGTATAAAAAACATGACCTTGTTTCAATTACGTCATCTAAATACACTTGGCTATAATCCATTATTCTAAACACATGGCCTCAAACAATATTTTGGTTTTCCTCAAGTCGTATGTAACTTTATAATTAATCTAAATTCTAAGAAACGGCGAGGAAAAAATTTTTTTGTGATTAGATAAATCACACAAATGATAGGAAGGACATTAAATAGAAATAAAACCATGCTTTTAATGGCCATAAAAATTGAAATTCCCAAATATTCCTTACATCAAATGTACATCCAAAAATCACATCTCAAACGAATAAATATAACAAGGAATTTTCTATGGAGTGTCCTCTTCAATTATCCCTCCAGGTCAATTGGTAGGTGCAGCCTTATCACCACGAGGTGAAGGTTAAAGAGTATTAGTTGGAGGCATCTTAGACCTACTACTTTGAAAAGCTCACATCAAAGTAAAGTAAGGTGATGTTAGCTCCAACTTTTCGGCCTGAGCCCTGAGGCTACTAACCATGAAACTCATGCCATTTCTATAGGCTTTAGTGCACTCCACTTTTAAAGTATCTACCAAGGTTAAAAGTGAGCTCACTTGATCTGACAATGCATACACCTAACTTTGCATTGTTTGAGCCTTTTCTTTAGCATCTTTGGTGACCTATTTGGCCTCCTTAGCTATTTGTTAGAAATGATTAGCCCATTTTCCTTGTTCAAAATAGTAGCTATCCACTTTTTTTAATTTTTTAGTTTTATCTTATAGGTTGCTCTCCATTTTTAACAATCTGGCCTCATATTCAGCCATAAGAACATCCTCATATTCCACAACCTTATCATATTTTGTGATATGTAAGTGACTAGCCTCTACTTCATGCTTATAACCTCTAAGGGACAGATTTCCCTCTCTTGCTAAACATATGACATGTATACATTAACAAATTGATGAGTCATAATGGAGATGATAAGTACAACAATGAAAAGATGATATAAAAACTCACTTCAATCATGCGATCTACTATCAGCTCAGCATTTGTACTACCCTTTGTTCTATGGATAGCCCTAACTTGGGACCTATTAGCATCAGTGCCAAAATGGTGAAACAGGTCCCTCTTTAGGTCAATTTTCCCAAATAATCCTTCATTGAAATAGGTCACTGGAATGTCCAACATGATGATGTCTTTCAAAATGACTTCATCAAACTTTAAGTCATCTATATTCATGGCCTCCATACCTGGGGTGTACTCTTCCCCAAACTTTAACTTTTTGGTGGCCTCATGATTAGGAAGTGGGAGAGAACTTGGTTTACCAGACACTACAGGAGAGGTTACAACCTCTATTGTGGGTGAAACCTCCATGGATTCTATAAAGGGAACCTGGTCCCTGGTGGGGGAAGGTGACATGGGTTCTAGATCTGGCGACGTGGATTCCAAGCATGGATAATTGGGAACCAAGTCTTGGACACCATAAGTGTCTATTAAATCTTTTAGGTCGATATGGGAGTAAATCTATACCTATACAAGGAAAGTAAAAGGTCAATAAAATGGTACAAACCATGAAATAAAGTAGTTACCTCATAAACAAAAGGATGACCTAAATACTCATCTATGTATCCCTTCCATAGCTTTCAGGCGAGCTATAGTAATAATTTTTCAATATCTTTCATGTGAGGTATTCTGTAGCTCGATCCTCATAATCTTCTCCTTGCCACTTGGATCTAATTTCTTCATTAGTTTCCTTGCACGAGGTTAGGTGGTACTAAAATGATGATTCCAAGTGTAACAGACAGGAACATCTACCCTGCTACCCCAATTACCCCCATTAATATAAAAATACTTGTCCTTCTAGCCTGAACTATTGTCAGGGAGTTTAAGATGAAACCTATTTCCAATAACATATGATATATATACTTTTCCTTTATCTAAGTCATTCTTCTTCAAACAATACAAGCTCCTAATCTTATCGCCTGTAAGATCTATCTCGTGTTCACTAGTGACCACAAAGAGACACATAATATTTCTCCACCCATTAGGATTTACTTGGGCAAAATTGATATCAAAAGTATTAAGGGCACAAGCTACCAACCTAGGGAAGAGACATCGAAGTCCAATTTTAAAGATCGCTAGATGTATTACCCACCACCCCATAGGGGGATCATCAACATCATATAGATGAGGAATACTGACATTAAACCTACGTGGGGAAGGATGCCATGTTTTTTCCTAAGCTCAATTAGATTGTTCTCTACTAGAACGGTAGGAATTTTTTCAATTTGATGTTTGTCTTTAGTCCTATGAGTAGGTTCACCCTGACTTTCACGCTTTTATAGAACGAGGAACTTTGGTGGTCACTGATATAGTGATCCTAATAATAGGTACATGACCTCCGAAAATGATAAAAAGATTGCTCAAAATCACGATGAGGTAGGGAGAGAAAGAATGCTCCCCTTGATTGGTGCCCCTGAAATAGGCCTTTTATCGCTACTCCCAACAATCTCAGAAGGTCGCCTAGTTCGTGATAACCTTGTCACTAAACAACCTGAATCATGTGATATTTCTTTGGAAGGATCCCCTTTCGAAGTCATGTTCTTAGTAGGGACTTCCTCAGGAAGAAGGTAAACCACTTTTTTTCCTTTATGAGACATGGAAAGTAAGATTAAGATGAAGAAATCACCTAAATTATATGATGAGGTCCTTCAAGTCGTGACCTAAAGATAGAATAATAGGCTGATTCCCAACTAATTTCATTAATCAAACGAGCTAAAATTCTCGGAAAACAAATTTAACTAAGTTAAAACAGGCAAGGTAAAAGTGAATTTTCTTACTATTTATAAAGGGGAGAAGAAAGTTGAAAACTTTACTTAGTGAATAAAATTAATTAGAGAAATATATTTTTTAATGAATTAGTTACATTGTAATTAGGAAAGCTCATACGAGATAGTTTATCTAAATGATTATACGAGCTCATTGTGTCAAATTTTCTACTTTATGACATAAGCTGAAGATTATACAAGGAAAAAGTATTCTCTTGACTTCTCAAAATCAAGGGAATAATGGAATTAATATTTGGTATTATACGTGTAACAAGTATGCGACCTATAAAACTATGGTACCTCGCTACTATATAGCGAGGTGATGAAGGTGAAGACTTGATGAAGATAACGACCTGATGAAAATGAAGATCTGATGGGTCTGGATCTCTACCATAGAGTGACCTCAATATATAGCGAGGTGATGAAGATCAAGACCTGATGAGTATAAAGCACTATACCATAGAGCGACCTAAGTGATCAATTTAAAAACCTCAAATAATTTGTACACATTGACCTAGATAGTAAAAATTGAGTTGTATGTATTTTAATACGAATTCTAGTTTCTTGTATGATAGCTTCTACCCATGCAACCCATACATATGTTTAGGTGCTATATATACCTCTTCAATGGGGAGAATACATGATCCGTTCATTTTACCAATATTTTCTACTCACTAAAAATCACTAAAATCCCTAACATATAAAATTCTCTCCTAACACTTATAATGCATGAATAGGAATTAGGGTTTGTGATGAAATTTTAGTGTATTAAGGATAGAGATTTATAATGTATATATAATGATATGATGGACAAAGTGGATCTCTTACCATCAAGCACCAAACATCTTCAATTTGATCAGTTTCTTAAAAATGGTAGAACTTCAATTGCAGGTGAGGAAACTAGAAACATCCCTGGTGAAATATTTGTCAAGGAGAGGGTTGAAGCCAATAAGTTGCAAGTTATGACCAGATGCCAGGCTGCGTCTGATAGATCCATAGAATGTTCAAAATTTATGGATTTTGTATGCAAAAGCAACTATTCTTTTATCTAATGCAAGTTATGGTTATATAAATTATGGTTTCTTTCAACAAACTGACAATGATATTGTTTTAATCTAACCTAATTTTCATTCAGAACCTGAGAAAAGTATTAGTTGGAGAGTGTAATTAAATAATGATAACAAAAAAGAGTACAATTAGATGGCACCATTTTGAATGTACGTGGGCATGGAACTAGTAAAGTAAATTTTCCTTCTTACTCTATTTATATATTATTTACCAAACTAGTTTTAATTTGGCTTACGTGACCTGAGCATAATGCCTTATTTTCTGTTTCCTTTTTTACATTTTTAGGATTCGATATTCTTTCACAACAGAATTGAACCTTGATGCGTAATTTCGCAAGTGTACGAATCGTTCAAGTAAAAAAGTGTACAAAAGTACGGATATCGAACCCATAAGGAATGGCGTTACTAAGTACCGAAATTGACTAACCCTAATTTTATTTGAAAACCGAATTTTTGAATTTGTTTAAAAAGTAAATTAACTTAAAACTAAACGCAAATAACAAAATTTAATGTTGTTCACAAATGATTAAAAACGCTAAGGCATTTGATTTCGCTAAATCAATTCAATCCGATTTCAAGTCATGTTATATGAAAATCAAAGTTAAAAGTGATGGTTGAAAAACCCAAATTTACCTAATACTCTCTCTCGAGTTATATTAGAATTACTTATCTATGAAAACCGACTATATTTCTGTGAAGATTTAATCACAAACAAGCACATTACGATTTATGGAATTTTTAGAATAACCACATACATCATGCATTAGTTCTCACACTCGCATTCAACATACGGTATTTATCACAAGAAGCGTTCATTACACATCTCCTCTCGGTCTCAATATAATGCAACAAATCATTTAAATCTTGATCAGAAATTTAAAAGCATTAAGCATGAAAATAAATACTCAACTTGAAAACAATGAATTCATATAACGATAACACAAGAAATCAAATTTTCTTGATTCAACTACATCATAGCCTTAGCAAAAACGAATTAGTTCATAATGAAAATAAAAACAAACATATTCTCAATTGAATCCATGAACAAACAATCTGAATAAAATGCAGAAAATAAAAGCTAAGGAGAAGAGATGAAAAGCTCTTGAAGATGAAGACTTGGTAGCAACAATGGTGATGATCCTTCAAGCTTCTCCAACCTTTCTCTCCAAAATTTACTTTTCTCCTCCAAAAATAACTCAATTCTACTCTCTCTGCCGTCCCCCTCTTTTTCCATCATAATGTATATATAGATCTAGGGTTTGGGGGCAATTTTGGAACAAAACAACATAAAAAATGTGTTTTCGGACGAAACTCGCCGGCGGCGACATTATTCTCGCCGCGGCGAGATTTCTGGCAATTTAAATTTTGTTTTTCTAATTTTGGCCGGCGGCGAACTCAATGTGGTCGGTGGCGAGATTCTTTGGCCGGCGGCGAGAATTATTTGGCGGCCGGCGAGATGAGTTTACCAAAATTTGTGCTCTTGGGAAGATTTTCGCCGGCGGTGAGACAATTTGGCCGGCGGCGAGATTCACTTGGCCAAAATCTGTGCTCCCTGCATGATTTTCAACATTTTCTCCGTAAGGTTTTCGCCGGCGGCGATAATACTCTCGCCGGCGGCAAAATTTCAAATTTTGAAATTTTGTTCTCTTTTTATTTTCATTCAATCCCGATCATTGTACTTTGTCCCTAACTTCTCCAAAATCATGATTTTACCTGAAATTGCACTTTAAACACGAAATACCCATGAAATGACATTTGTGGATGAAATAATCAAATAAACACAATTTTCACACAAATATCAACATTTAAATCATAACAAAAATGCAATAATTTAGCTCTTATCAAACCTAGTAGTGCCTTTTCAGATGAAATGTTATGCACAATTGATTGATTTTAAGACTACAGATCCTTGAGCTAGATGTTCATAGGATACGCCTTTCAGATAACTTCTTCACCATCCAATTTTCTCTTCCAAGAAATACTAGGTATATTAATGATCATGATGCATAGCATAACTTAGTAGAATAACACAAAGACACGACATATTGATTGTGATGGATAATGACTTCCATGAACACAAGCTATATTACGACCAAAAGAAGACTAATAAATTGTAGATTCCTTTTTTTTCATTTTCAAAGAAAGCTGTGTACACACTTATGTAGGTTGAAATGCAAGGCTTGAATCTAATTTTTGGAATCTTTGGGTTTGGGGTAAAGGGAGAGCCTAACCTTACTGTGTAATTTAAGCACACTTGTTTACAACTTAGGTTTAATTCTTATGGGCATTCCTTGGGAAGGGAAGGGAAAGGGGTCCATGGTAATGGTTTCCTCGGGACAAAGTGGAGACAAATCATAACGTGTAACCAAAAAATGCATAAAGATTAAGATGTTCAACTTGGCCAGTTGGTACCCTGCACACACTCTTGGTCCTCTTCCAGACCGTACAAAAACATACGGTGGTATTATCTCTTCAAATCTATTTGGATCAAAACTCATTGCATCTTCAAAATACTCTTCACAATAATTTGTATCACTAGCAAATGCTTACTATTTTGGATTTGAGTGAGTTTCATACATACTAAACTGCTTACTATGTTGGTTTTGGGGTAAGTATCATACATAGGATGCATTAAGTGGTTTTGTTTCATGAGTTGCTCTTATTTTTCTGTATCCAGTTGAATATGTGAATCAGTTCATCAAGAAATACATCTAATGTTGCAAGTATTGTTTTCATATGAAAATTCATTAAATCGCAAGATTAGGAAATCCTTTAAACCAATGAATTTCTCATGAATATACAAAAATTTACATACTTTTTAAAAGCCCAAATTGAATAAACCAAATGTAAGTAGGTAGAAGGAATTAACAAAAGCAGTTTAGTTTTAGTTCCAAATGATTTAGTAGTAGTTGTGTTGTGTTGTGTTGTATAGAAATTGAGTATGGACATAGGGTCAGTTTAGTTAGTAGTTTTGTGCATACTCAAATGAGAGTGTAATAGTACATGTTTTTCACTGCCCAAATAAGTGATCTGTGACGTATGTTTGGTCGGAATTGATGATATTCAAACCATTCATATTATGACATTATAAGTTCCTTGTCACTCTTGGCCATTCAATGCTTACTCTTGTTTAATCTCGCATTTGTGCCCCATCAGATAATTTTCGAAAATAAATGTTGAACTCTACAATGACATTTGTTTCATGACCTGCTATAATCCATAATTATCGTTTTGTCTATTTTATTTGTGGTGAATAATACTTTAATTATGATATGCAAAGTGTATTTTCTCTTCTATTTCTTGACATGCGATATTAGTTTAGGATTTTTTTTGTCTTTTTATGCAGACAAAAGTAAAATGGGATCAGTAAGTAGTGTAAATACAACTATGAAGTTTATTTACCCTGATATTACCCAGGTGAGCAATTCTCTCCACTCTCCCTCCTTTTGTGTGCATTGCAGTTGCTTGGGCATTGCATAACTCTAAATTGGGTTCTTTTGATGTTCTAACAACAACATGCAAATGACAGAAAAAAATTATGGCATTTCATAAAATCCATAAATTATTATCGCTGACATTTCCTTAGTGCCACAAACTAGTAATATTGGCATTTAAAAATATGTAGAAATGATAACTTTTGACATTTTAGAAAGATAAATAAAATACTTTATGGTGTTCCAAAAATGTCACAAAGCTTATATTTAAGCTTTTGAGAGTTATAAAAACCCAAAAAATTAATTATAAATAATTAAAGTGTCAAAAATGAAATTTTAAACAATGTTTTAAAACATATGAATGTAAAGGAAAATTTTTGTGTAAAAAATTGAATTGAACAGAAAAAAATTAGAAAATTCTATATACCTAGTGGAGTCCCTCGCCAAGCCCTTTGACCCTCAATGAGGGTGCTCGGAGAGCAATAGTTTGTTCTATAAAAATGGTTGAATCTCACCCCATTTTTCACACCAAAACCTTCCCTCTTCTCTCTCTAGATGGCTCAAAATTTTCAGTACATTTTGGAGCGCATTTCAAAGATAAAATATCAAGGAGGTTGGGATCAAAAGTATAGTGACATAATAAATTTTCAGGTAGGTATTTTCTACTCTAACTTTTTAAATTCATGCATTTTTTTTATAAAATTTTCATAAATCATATGATATGAATAAAAAGAAAAATCAGATGCCATGACTTTTATAATAAATATTAAAAATGTTTAAATGAAATACTTGTTATAATCATTTTTAAATATGCATACATGGAAAAATGAAATGAACGAGTATTAAATTTTGATATGAAACATTACATACACGGCATCTGAGATTGTTCCTCATGCATCACGAAAATAATTTTATTCGTGGGGAGTATGCATGATGTTGTCTTGTGAAGCATGGTACCCATGAGTTAGTATTTACGATTGACTATTTTTCTACAGATTGCAACTATGAATTGCATACACATGTATTCTCATAGTTTTTTTCTGTCTATGGTGCCTTGGATTGTTGACTGCCACTGGCCTCAGTATAAGACCTCTTGTTATGTCTTAGAGCTTATCGTTTAGTGGGTTTCAGAGTTTGACTACATATGAGCCTCAGAGTTAGACTCTTATTGTATTTCAGACCTATAGATGAGGGCACATATGACGTTGATTTGACCAATAAATGTGCCATATGTATTATGATCAAACAAGAGGTTAAAGGCAAACCCACATGCATCTTGAAGTTGGGCCGCACATGTGCTCTTGTATTTTGGTGACTAATACATTTGGGTTGTATATCATGTATTGAATTTATATTGCATAGAATATTTTATATTGTATGAGCATGCATTGGGATATCTAGAATGTACACTCCCTTCATCCCTAAGAAGGGAGAAAGTATAAATATACTCGAGTTTTGTGAATAAAATCTACTCACACTGTATACTGATGATGATTACTTTCATTTATGAAATTTATTAATAAATAGCATGCATAATGAATAGTTGTTTGTTATAATAATTTATTAGAGTAGACTTCTACTAAGCTGTAAGCTCACCCTTTTTCTTCTCTTACTTTTCAATTGTGATAATCGAGGAAATTGTGGAAAAGACTTAAAGACCCTTCACAGAGGATTCAGACATTACAAGGTTTAACTTAAAATCTTATTTAGCTTATTGGTTGTTATAATTTACGATTAGCCAATGCCGAGATCACTCTGATTTAATGAATTTTATTTGACTTTATAAATGTTTTGAATTTAAGTTTATTAAATTATATCAAACTTTGTGTTTTGATTAGAAAATCTTTAATGGGTACTCGAATTGTTTATAAGAATTGATATTCATATGATATTTGATTGATTTTTCATAATTATTTAAGAAATGTTTTTTAATATAATCCTCTTCACAAAAATCACGACCCTTATTTTTGAAGCATGATAATTTGGTATCAGAACAAGGTTCTAATCACCCATGAAAAATTATTTCTAAAAGTTGTTTTTGTCTTAACTACCTACTCATAGAATAGCCAATAATAAATGTGTACAAATTAATTATACTAAGTAACAATTAAACTTAGGGAGAACTCGAGGAGAAAGATTGAATTTATTATCATAAAGAGTTATAAGGAATCGTCTTCTCTACTTCAAATGAATGACAAATTTTCAAAACGATTTTGGAAAATATGATGTATCCTCTATCTTTGAAATATGTTTGTATTAGCGACTTTTGATTTTTCAAAGCAGTTGGACGTTTTATGATCAACTCGTCAGATTGAACCAATTATGAGAGTAACCGACAATGTTCACTTTATGCCAAGTCATAGGAGTTTTCTCGATGATATGTAGTGGTCACTTATCAGATTGAACAAGTTGAATTAGAAAAAAGCCAAGATCTTAAATCATTCTTTAAAGTCTTGAGCAATAAATGGATCTCATATCACTAGTATTTTCATGAGATGATTCACATTAAGTGTAAAAATTTCTAAAATTGGAATGAAACAATGGATAAGGATCACGTTCTATTTTCTACTCTAGGGGATTAAATACTCAAAGGAATTTTTCAAAGCAAAGTTAACTATCTAGTTCACAATCGCTTAAAATTTTCAAGACTACCCTTTTAAAAACCATCCTTTCGACCATACAAATTGATTAGTCAATCTTTCTAATAACAATCAAATCCTTAGTAAACTTGTGTTTGAAAACAATCTATACGAAGAAGGAATAGGAACTTAAGCATTGCAACTTTTAGAAAAGGATCACAAAAGTAAGTCATTATGATACTCGATAAAAAGGAGAGATCAATAATAATTATTACTTTACTAAACAACCCTTTAATACAAGTTCTTCTTGATACTTGTGCCACCGATCTCTTCACTTGTTTAAATCTATGCCCACGTGTTAAAACTTACAAGACCCCTTACTTCAAATATTCCCCACGAAATCTCTTCTCGTATCCTTTGTCCTTAAAATTTCTATTTTTATGGAAAATAAATGGAGTGAATCGTTCTAGGATTTTCTTTAAATATTGACTAGGAGGAAGATAAAATCAGACAAGTGTAGTTCCTTTGAAATTCTCTAAAAGTAGATGTTGATGACGAAGAGAGCTTGACACGACTAAGAGTGGTGAATAAATATTGGAATATATTTTCAGAAGATTTACCTAGACTTTCTCCAACTCAAAAGTGATTCTACAATCAAGTTAGAACTATGTTAATAACTATCTCTTCCTATTGAATGATACCTGTGAAGAAAGGAGTTAAAGAAAATAATTGGATGAACTATTAACAAAATGATTCATTTAATCAAGATCGTCACCTTATGGAACATTTGTTTGTCAAAAGAAGGATATAAATTTCAAGATTTGTATTGATTAAAATATCAAAGCAATAAATATTATTAAGGATTATTCGATCAATTTAAGGACGCAAACTTCCAAAGTAAAGACAATAGCACTTACAAGTTAAGAGAATCGAACGTATCAAATATACTTTTCAAACTTAGAACAAGCACTATTGGAGAAGGAAGGACTCATAAGAGTACTACTTTGAAATGATTAGAAATCAATTTTATGTGAAATTCAAGAAAAATAAATTTCAAAGGCCACAATACTCACCCACTCGATTGACACAAAGGACGTCAATTTTGTACCAAACAAGGAATTGAATGTGGAACAACTCTATACTAGTTTAAGGTAAGATCATCTATATCATCAATAAATTGTTGTATCCATTAGTGAAGTATAACACAAAGCGTATACTAACATGTTGTAAAAAGGACTTTGACATACTTGAATTTTGCACTGAAATTGATGCTCTACACTAGTAAACAAGAATTATATCTAAAATGTCTTGGAGAACTACTTCATTTGTTTGATTTTGAAAGATGAGCATCTGCACAATTCAAAGGGAATCAACCCAGAGAATTATAAAAATTAAATCAAGGTGGATCAATTAAGAATACATCAATAAACTGAAATGATAGCAATAGCAACACAACATATAGAGAATTTGATAATAGAATTACCGTCATAATAAATCAAAGTACAACACACACCCTAACACACAAGTTGATAGTGAAGAGCTAGCAAACTATTATATTTTCCATAGAGATGTGGAAGAGTCGTTAGTTTGAATGAACTTATGGTTTAACTATATTCAAGGATTACGATTCCATTCTACCACATCATCCAAAAAAACCAAGCAATAGATACTCTTAAGTTGAAAGTCAGAGTTGCAGCATAAAAGATTTAAGTACCTTGTGAAAATGCTCGAAGGATAAAAGGATTACGAGATGAATTTACAGACAAGTGTAGCATGGTACCCAACCCCACAATGTAATGTCTCAATCTAACGATCCCAAAATTTATGAAGTATAATAAAGATTATCGGAAAGAGAAATGATGGATAGAAAGATTTTTGCTATTGAAGTGTTACATTTTCAATGGGAAGATAGCAGTTTGAGATGAAAAATATTTAAAGCAAGAAACTAGGGTGAAAAACATATAGAGTACCAATACATCATAAAAGTATACATTGTATCATGATTTTAAGAAAACTAACTAGTGGAGCAAAGTGAAAAATGATGTAGGTTGATTCGTAGAAAAATGTATTATAAGATGCCAAGATAAAGCTCTATATTTGGTAAATGATTTTATGAGTATTGCACGACTGTATAGCATATCGAAGACAATTGTGTTAGATCAAGATCTAAATTTCCTTCTCTTATCTATAGAATTATTACCAAATGTTTTGCGAATGAAACTACTACATAATATAGTATATCATCTTGAAACTATTGGATAGTTCGAAAGGATTATTCAAAATTAGAGAACATGCTACAAACATGTGTTATAAGTTTTAGAAGAAATTAAATCAAGCAATTATCAATAATTGAATTCATCTACAACAACATTTATTATACAAGTATTAGGATAAACCCTAACGAAGCCTTACACGATAAACAATTATTAGGATAAACAATTATCAATAATTGTCACTTATGTTTTTGGTTCTTTTTGGGTGCAAATATTTATAGAAAGTACTCGATAATTTTTAAAGTAAAAAAAGGTGAATTTTTACAACCTTGCCACCAAGCTCACCAGGGACCTCTCTACAGGTGATGGCAGGGTGGAAATTTTGATCCTTATAAATACCCCTCCCTATTTTTTTCTTATTATGTATATAGATGATGACTCAACGAAAATAGAGTCATTAGCGCACTTTTTTACTTAATATTTACTTGTTTTATTTAATGAATAGTATTTTTATGTCTAAAAAAATTAAAATATAAACTTTTAAATGAAAAGATGTGAAAATATAATTTTGGAATTTTTTTGAATTGTTTTTTGAATTTTTAACATAGGACCAATCAGAAGTTACCACGTGGCATGCCATGCAGCAGAGGAGCTGACTAGGCAAGCCACGCAAGCACGGTGAGCAAATCACGTCGCACCACATGTGAGGAGGACGAAACACGTGCCATGTGTCAGCACGACATTCAATCCGATTTCGGAAATTGGTCAATGTGTCATGACACATGTCACCACGCCATTACTCTGAGTGTTCCACCAGGGCACCACACCATCTGTTCCCATGAATCACATCGCGCCACGTGTTGTTGACTCGGCAAGTGTTGACTCTGACTGGTCTCCCCTGCCATGCGTCGCTTCCTAATTCGCCAAATGAATTTCTTATGCCACGTGTCGCTCTATGATTGGCTGAAATTGTCAATTTTGCTTGTTTTGATCGTTGCTCTTGATCTAAAGCTGATCGGATGGTCCAGATCACACTTGAGCTTTATTTAAGCTCATAATCACTCCATAAATCCTAATTAGCCTCCATTAGCATAATTTTGGTCAGTTTTTAGAGCTAGAAAGGGAGAAAAATACAGAAAAATTGAAGAAACGACACAATTTTGGTGGATATTCAAGAGGAAATTAATTCTACAATTCAAGAGATTGATTGTATTTCATTTTCTACTCTTTTCTTTATTAATTTTATGTCTTTCTTTATGAAAAATATTAGCTTTATGAACACAATTATGTGTAATTAATTTATTAATCTAAAGATCTTATGAACCCAATTTTCACCATATGATGATCTAATATTTTTTCCCAACTATAATATTAATTTAATTATATTATTTAATCTGATTTTTATGTTATTAATTGTTTGGACAATAATTTATATATAGAGGCAATTAAATAGATTTGAGAAAATTATTTAATTGTTTGTCTTGATTAAATAACATGTATAGTTTCTAGGCAGAAATGTATGAATTCTTATATATGTGATCCATAATTGATGAACTTAATGAATAGTATGCAATTTAATTGGCATGAGAGTGTGATTAAATTAATTACTATATGTTGTGTAGTTTACTTGAGAGAGGAATATATGGTAGGTTAAATTCAATTGATCATGTAATTAATTGATATTATATTGGGGGATTTTAGTGATTCGTATGTTTAGAAAATTAGAGGATTAAGTATTCTTAGATATTTTCTCATATATCTTTTTAGTCACAAAATATGATTTAATTAATTATTGCTATTTACTTTTAGTTATTTTAATTTTGCTTTCTTAAGATATAAAAACACCAAAAAAATTGATTTTTATTATTTTTAGTTTTAAAAATTAGTTTCTAAAAAAATAATCTCTGTGGGAACGATCTTTACTTATCATTATATTACTTGTTACGATACGTATACTTGCATATTCATTGCACACACAATTTGTGTGGCGATTAATAGAAAAGACATAACATAACTCTATCAAATTGATATCTCATCTTTCTATTTTTGCATCATTGATATCTTATGTGTTACTTGGTATTAGTGATTCGTGACTGTGTGATTAAAACCATGCTTATGAATGGTGAGTACTCAAGGTAGCGTTTGAAAGTGGCTTCTATATGTTGAGCTGCGTGTCATCTAGTGGTTGCCTTCATGTAAAATTTTCTTATTCATTTTACATGTTACTGATCACACCATTGGGTCGTGTGGGCTTTGAAGAAGAACAGATTTAATGTGTCAAACCATGTCATTATAGAAGTAACAAGCAAAAGAAGCAATAAGAAGTTAGGACAGAAGTCTCAACTGATAGTGATAATTGTGGTTTTATTTTTCTTAGAGTGTAACTGTTTTATTGTTTAGTGGATTCTTTGCTACTAAGTGGTTGCCTTAAGAAATCCAAAGATATTACCAAATAGATAGGGTTTCTATGTGGGTTTACCTATTTATATCTATTCTTATGCATTGTCGAATGTATGGCTAATACAATTAGAATTTAAATTTTATATGTTTCAATATTTCAAAGTTTATACTGTAATTAGAAGGCTTTTATTATTTATTGCATGTTTTTTGTTTACTAATTATATGCACTATTGCTATGATTATCATTTATGTGTCATCTTTTGGATGTTATTCATGATTAGTTTACATGTTAGCCTAATCTTAGTGTCTATCTTATATGATCCAACATATAAGCTCTAATAAGAAAGTATATTTGTTATATGTTATCATATGTTTTCTTTCCTTTCTATGTAACATGCCTATATCTTTCCAATCATTGCTTTTATTGTAGTAAATTAATCTACATGTTCACTAATTAATTTATATTACTTATTTCTATTAGATGCATATGAGTCTACAAGGAGTATGTATGATTTACCATGGTTGTATCACAAGTGTCAAACTCTTTAATTGGTTTGCTATGTTTAGATTGATTGCATGCTGTGAAAGTACAATCATCATTTACCGAATATGTTCTCACATATGAAGTCTTAAAGTGATTAGAAATATTTTTTTTAATATGCATTCTTTTATCATTTGTTATTAATGGTTTGCCATGCATATATTTGTTGTAAGTCTGGATAGAAGCTTGTGAGGTATACCGTTACTAGAGGGTTTACTGTAGTTAGATCTTCCTTATTGCTAATTTTTATTGTGTGTTGAATTGAGCATAGTGGTTTATACTTCCATTGTGCTAATTGCTTAATTTCCATTGTAAGGCCTACTTGGTCGAATTGATATAGAGCTTGTGAAAAGATTCCATAGGTTGTTGTTTTCACCCCTCATCTAGGTCTAGGTTACCTGTTTGAGTTGGAAGAAAAATTGACCTTTGTGTAATTATTCCTACTTATTATGGGAATCTTCAATTGATATCAAAGCTAGTCACCCCTATTTAGGCTTAATCGCCTTAGTGCTTAATCTTATAGCTCTATTTCCACATACACATATATTGTATACTTGTGTTCTTTGTTCCTCTGTGTGCTTAATCATATAGCTCTATCTACACATACACATATATATTGTATAGTTCTATCTACACATACACATCAAATATGGGGTACTTAGTACTCTAGATTTTATTGATTTTGAGACATATGTGGACTGTATTAAATGAAAGCAGACTAACAAGTCAAAGAAAGGTTCTAATAGGAGTTCAGACATATTAAAGATCATACATACTGGTATATGTTGTCCAAACATGGAAATTCAAGGTCAAAAATATTGTATCACCTTTATTGATGATTTTTCTCTATATATGTATCTCTACATTCTTCATAATAAGAGCGAAGCATTAGATGCCTTCAAGATCTTTAAGGCTGAAGTAGATAAGCAATGTGGAAAGCAAATAAAGATCATGAGATTAGATAAAGGTGGTGAATATTATGGTAAATATACTGAGAATGGATAGGCGCCAAGTCCGTTTACTAAGTTTCTTTAAGAGCATGGGATAATTGCCTTATACACTATGCATGGTTCACCATACCAGAATGGTGTAGTAAAAAGGAGAAAATGGACATTATTGGACATGGTATGTAGTATGCTTAGCTACTCCAATCTTCCTAAATCCTTGTGGACTGAAGCTTTAAAGATAGCTGTGTATATATTAAACTGAGTTTCAACCAAGGTTGTCTCCAATTGAGTTTGAAACATATGTGCGTTTGGGGATGCTCATCTAAAGTGAGGATTTATAATCCACAAGAGAATAAGCTAGACCCAAGGACCATTAGTGGGTATTTCATTGGATATGTTGAACATTCTAAGTGCTATAGATTTTATTGTCTATTTCACAGCACTAAGTTTATGGAATCAAGAAATGCAAAATTTCTTAAGTATGATCTTATTAGTGGGAGCAATCAAGTCAGGAAAATAGTTTATGATACTAATCATTTAGAGTCTCAACCTTCCACTTTAGGAGATAGATTGATTGTTATTCATAACATCTCTCAAGTACAAGCTGGTGTTGAATAATCCCCTCAAGTACAAGCTGGTGTTGAACAATCAATCATTGAAATTCCATAAGTTTTTGAAAACAACCCAATAGATTAGACTATTTAGTAGATTCCTGAAACTTTTGAACAACAAGTTGAACCTCATACTTCCCAAGAAGATGATGGTGCGACATTAAGAAGATATACTAGAACTAAAAGGTTAACAATTTCTAGTGATTATGTTGTATATCTACAAGAATCTGACTGTAATAATGGAGTTGAGAATGATCACGAATCCTTTTCATAAGCCATGAGTTGCAAAGAATCAAAATTGTGGTACAATGCTATAAAATATGAGATGAGTTCAATGAAGAGTAATAGAGGCTGGAATCTAGTTAAATTACATAATGGTGCAAAAACTATTGGATATAAATGGATCTTTAAGACAAAGAAAGACTCGTTGGGAAACATTGAAAGATAGAAGGCCTAATTAGTTGCTAAGGGATTCACTCAGAAAAAAGGAATTGATTATATAGAGACTTTCTCTCCTATATCTAAGAAATATTCCTTGCACATCATATTAGCATTAGTAGCCCATTTTGACCTTGAGATGCAACAAATGGATGTGAAAACAACATTTCTTGATGGAGATCTAGAAGAAGAGGTTTATATGAAACAACTTGAAGGATTTCTTTCTAGTGATGGTGAGCATTTGGTTTGTAAAGCTTAATAAATCCATATATGGACTAAAATAAGCATCCCGACAATGTTATTATAAATTTCATGAAGTAATTTCTTCATTCAGATTTGTTGAAAACCCCATGGATCAATGTATATACCAAAAATTAGTGGGAGTAAGATGTTTTCTGATTTTATACGTGGATCACATTTTGCTTGCAACCAATGATAAGAGTTTGCTACACGAAACAATTCCTCTCTAAAAATTTTGATATGAAGGATATGGGTGAGGCATCTTATGTCATTGGCATTAAGATCTATAGAGACAAACTTTGGGGCATCTTGGTTTTATCTCAGAAAACCTATATCAATAATGTTTTAGAGAGATTTCAAATGAAATATTATTCACCAAGTGTTGCTCTCATTATGAATGGCAATAAGTTCAATTTGGACCAATGCCTAAGGAATGATTTTGAAAGAGAACAAATAAAGAACATTCCATATGCTTCTACTGTCAGAAGCCTAATGTATGCTCAGGTTCGCACAAGGCCTAACATTGCATTTGATGTTGGAATATTGGGATGATATTAGAGTAATCTAGGTTTGGACCATTGGAAAGCTGTTAAGAAAGTGATTAGGTATCTTCAAGGAACCAAGGACTATATGCTAATGTATAGACAAAACAATGATATGGAAGTAATTGGCTACTCCGGTGCAAACTTCGCTAGTTGTGTTAATTCACGCAAATCAACATCTGGTTACATTTTCATGCTTACCGATGGAGCCATGCCTTTGAGGAGTGCGCAGCAGCCCTTGACTGCTACTTCCACTATGGAGGCCGAGTTTATGTCATGTTTTAAGGCCAAATCACATGGTGTATGGTTGAAGAGTTTCATTTTCGGGCTTAGAGTAATTGACTCTATTTCTAGGCCATTAAGATTGTACATTAACAACTCAGCTGCTATGTTTATGGTTAAGAACAACAAGAGTGGTAATCATAATGAGCACATCGATATCAAATATTTAACCATAAGAGAATGTGTTAAGGAAAAGAAATTGGTTATTGAGCATGTTAGCATTGAGTTTATGATTGCTAGTCCTTAAACTAAAGGTATGCCACCATTGAAATTTAAAGATCATGTAGAGAAATGGAAATTGGTTCCATTTTGTAAAGGTATATATACAGTTTATTACTGAAACTCTTATATATTATTTTCTCATATTCATGTGCACCTTAATTTATTTGAGAAAATATATTTTCTATAGGACCAAGAATAAATATAGGATTTATTCATTAAGTTTTGTTACCACATAATTGTAATACTTGAAAAACTAACTACATTGTAATACGTGAAAGATAATACTTACTCTCAGAGGACCTATCACCATGATTCATGTAATTATTTCTTAAGAAAGATAATCGATGAGAATAAGTTGAACGTTTAGACCAAGTGAGAGAATGTAACTGATCCGTCCGTTCTTCAATTTTTAATTTTCAATCCGTTTTTTTTAATGGATCATTTAAGTGTGGTCCAAACATTTCTACCATTGAATAGTCATAACTCATTGGTTATAGTTGAAAGTTGGTAACGGTGCCAATATTTTGATAGGGAGCACGATTATAAAAAAAATGTTGTGGTCCCTAAGCTCAACACACAATTCAAATGTAATACACTATCTATTTGAGTGATGTTAAGAACTTAAATGCTCAGAGCAAATCAATGTTATCATTTTAAAGCTTTAAGATCTTTACTTTACTTGTTTTTGATCCATTTAATTTATTTATTCTGTACTTGAGTTGATTAATTTATGCTTACAAAATATAAAAAAAATAGTGTGATGTTTTTACTTTCACAAATTTAACGCATTAATTTTATTGATCAAAATTGATGTCATTTAGTTACCTTAATATTACATTTTTGGATATTTAAATTATTTTTTCGTTTAAAGACTAAATTTATTTTCCATTTTAGCCACTCCTCTGAATCTAAAGTATTCTTACCTAAGTTTGACTAATCATACGTCAATATTAACTCAAAAACATAACAGAATGAAGCCACCTATAAATATAAATCCCAAAAGAAAATCAAAAGAATAACAAAGATAAAGAATGAAGCTCTAGAACATAGTTGATCATGATTGTGATCGCACTCCTTTATTCTTTGCGAAATTTAAATACTTTTTAATGGAGATCTTTCGCAGAAAAACTTACAGAAGAAATAGCGCAAAACCCTAGCTATAATTGCCTAATACTTATAAAATATAATAAACCTCGATCTAAATTTTGTGATATAATTTCAATTCTAGAGCGAGTTTTTATTAACTTAGCTGTTATCTACTTGTTTAATTAAATTTTATTAGCATTTTCCATTTAAATTAATTAAGAAACTAAATGGAAAAGATATAGAAATTTATGTTAAATGTATTTGTTTCCTAAATTTTATACCTTTTCCATTTATCTTCAAAGGAATTTTATACTCTTATCTTTGACATTTCATATTTTCTTTTGGAAGATTATTCATTTATATTTAGTAGCCAATAAAAAATTTTAGAAATTTAATTTAAAATAATACAATTAATCGTAACATATTACAAATAATTTAAATAATGTGTAAAAATTTAATTTAAAAACACATAAAGTTTAATAAATAGTCATTTAATTTTCTCCTATTTTCGATTTATGATATTTTACTTATATCGATTTTATGATATTATTAACTCAAAAGGTCAAAAATACATTAAATAAAAAATTTAAAATTAAAATCAAAGTACTAAGTTAAAAATAAGGTAAAATAAAAATAGGTACAATAATTAATTTCTTACTAAGATATATAGAATCACAAACAATAACAATAACATTCAATGATTTTTATAATTTTAAAATTTCTTAATTAAATGAAGTTTCGTTTATTACTTAAAACACTTACAATTCACATTTATCAAAGTGATTATATACTTAGATACAAAATTATACGATACATTTCAAACTAAAACATAAAAAAGATAATTATTTTGATATCATTTTGTTTGTTTGAAATACATGTATCCATGCTTCAATGCATCACATTCAAAATTAGAAGAAGAATATATGAAAAATATTAAAATTTTCAAAATATGCTTTATAACTTATAGAAATAAATAAAAAGAGAGTCTCTTATATTAATTTTTAAAATTACATTTTATAGATAGCAATTTTTTTTAAATATACTAATTTAGTACAAATTTAGAAGAATTTTGATTTCGTAATAATAAATAATTATTATAATCTTCCTAAATCTTTTGATTTTCTTTTTAATTGTCACTTTTATTCAATCTTTCAATAAAATTAAATATTGTAAGAGTTTTTTAGTTTTTTTTAATTCTTTCACTTAAAGATAATTATTAATGCTCCATTATTTTTAAATAAATATAATTTTAAAAATAAATTAAAATTTAATAAATATTTAAGAGAATTTTGACTTTATGCTTTAATTTCATAATTGTATACGGTTGTTATCGATCATGAATATTTGATTTTTCTTTTTTAAATTTTCACCGAGAGAAAAATTATAAATTATAAATTTATTAGTATAGAATCAATTATTTTAAGAGTATTTTGGTCTTTTTAATTCTCCCACTAAAACATAATTAATATAATAAAAAAAATTTACACTAAATATAATTTAAAAAATAAATTATAATTAGATTATGTTATATGAGAAAATACATTAATACTTACATAAGATTAATTTTCCTTTTTAATTTCATAATAATATTTAATTATTATAAGTTTTATGATTCTTTTAATTTTATTTTTAATTATCAATTTCATCGTCTCTTTCCAATAAAATCAAACATTTCATTAAAAAAATCAAATATTTTTAGAATATTTTAATTTTTTTTAAGTAAAAGATAATTATTGATACATATAGTTAATTATTATTTTACTAAATATAATTTAGAAAGTAAATTAAAATTTAATGCATATTTATGAGATTTTTAATCATCTATTTTAATTAAATAATAATAGATAATTATTATAATGATTATGAGTTTTTTTATTTTTTTTAAATTTTGACTAATAAGAAATTTACAAATTTTAAATTTATTTACATGGAATCATTATTTTAGGATTTTTTTATTTTTTTTATTTTAATATTTCTACTAAAATATCATTAATACATGTAATCAATTATATTTTACAATAAATATAATTTAGAAAATAAAATAAAATTATAGTTATATTATGTTACATAAGAAAATACTAATTTATCACATATTTAAAAAAAATTAATTTTTTTTAATTTTGTAATAATAGATAATTATTATAATGTTCATGAGTATTTTTATATTATTTTTAATTTTTTAATAATATATAATTAATTATATTACACTAAATATAATTTAAAAATAAACTAAAATTTAATATATATTTATGAGACATTTATTTTTTATTTTATAATAATAGATAATTATTATAATATTTATGTGTATTTTTATTTTTTATTTTTAAGTTTTTACTGAGAGTAAATTTATAAATTTTAAATTTATTTACGTATATTTTAAGAGTTTTTATATATTTTTTTAATTTCATTATTAAAAAATAATTAATACTTATAATCAATTATTTTTTACGCTAAGTATAATTTAAAAAAAATAAATTATCTAAAATTAAATTATAATTAGATTATGTTTTATGTTTTAATAAAATTTTGATTTTTTTTTATTTTAATACCATAGTCATACACAAGATAATATTCATGACTTTTTTATTTTCTAATTATTAATTTAATTAATTGAGATTTTAGTTTTTATTTTATTTTTTTACTAAAACTAATTATTAATATATATATATAATTAGTTATTTTTATATGAAATATATTTAAAAAATAAACTAAAATTTTGGCAGATAATTATATAATTTAGTGCCAATAAAATATTATTTATATTTATATTTTAGTGTCAATAAAATTATTATTATAATAATTATTGAAATTAATTTAATTAATTAAATGTAATTGAATTGAATATTTTAAATTAAATTATAATTATTTAAATTAATTTAATATTAAAATCTATTTAATTAACTTCGTATAAATATTTTTTTTAATTTTAAGGTATTATTTTATGCAGATTTTCTTTTAAAAAAAAGTTATTATCATTTTAGTTCTCAAATAAAGCCTCAGGAAGAGCTGGATTAAGCCCCAAGATATCGATCTATTCTCTTCCGTAAAAGCGAGACGCTCAAAAGTCATTTCACTGAGAAATTTCATCCTCGGAAGGTCGAGAAAGGAAACCCTAATATTCTTCAGGAAATGTCGGTAAGTATTAGCGATTATACATTCACTGAGCTCGATATACATAGATGCTTATACATATATAAAATATATACGTATTTGACGTTACTGCAATATTCTCTTTTGGGGTTTGGGGATTTGATCCTTAACAGATCTTTGAGTACAATGGTGGCGCCTTAGTAGCTATGGTGGGAAAGAACTGTTTCGCCATAGCTAGTGATCGGAGGCTTGGTGTTCAGCTCCAGACTATAGCCACCGATTTCCAAAGGATTTATAAAATCCATGAGAGACTCTATATCGGACTTGCTGGCCTTGCCACAGATGCTCAGACTCTGTACGAAGCTCACCTTTAACTTTCACTTTTTTCCCCTTCAAATTTATGTTTTAGTTTCAATTTATTTATTACAATTAGTAGGCGGTTTTTGGGTTTTGTTTGTTGTAAAGGTACCAGAGGCTCATGTTTAGGCACAAGCTATATCAACTCCGTGAAGAGAGGGATATGAAACCTGAGACTTTCGCGAGTCTTGTCTCTGCGTTGCTTTATGAGAAAAGGTTTTTGCTTTTGATTTCTTAGGGGAAATTGTTAAGTTTCTTTGAATGCATTTGTTTAATCTCTATTGATTGAGGAAGAATGTGAGCTGATTGCAAGTACGTTGCTTTACTTGATTTAGGTTTGGGCCATACTTCTGTCAACCAGTGATTGCTGGACTTAGTGATGAGGATAAGCCTTTCATTTGCACCATGGATGCAATTGGAGCCAAGTAAGCTTCAATGTTATTGTGTTTTATTCTTTCGTACAAAGGGATTAAAGACAATTGCTTTCATGTTTTTGTTTGCCTAAAGTAAATACCAGTTTCAAATCTAGCTGAAAAGCTACACTTTTATAAAAATCTCAATTGGCACTCTGTTGCGTAACACAGGGAACTTTTGCCTGATTTGTTAATTGTTATTTAGTGCTGTAATGAACTCTCAGTTCTATCTGTTAAAAACTTGAAACCTTCAGATTATACAAACTTTGTCTTAGCAATTGAAAACTCTTCTTTTTATTGGTTTTGGAAAGTTCTATTTCTATGAATGTATAAAGTATTGTGAGAATTCATTAGTTTGGATCAATTTCTGAAGGTTTACAATTTTTGTGCTGTTGTTAGCCTGTTTACTTAGCAATTGCAGAGTTTCCAGCTACTTATTCGTCACTTTACTTTTGGAAGTTATGGATTTTACAATAATTTGAGATCAAGTGGTATTTGTTTGGTTGGTTAATAGTGGATATAAACTTGTGTTCAGTTTCATATTCCTTCTGTATTCTACAAAATTCCTTTCCTATTTTCAAATAGGACAATGTCATTGAGATATTTCTTATATTTTTGGTCTTTTATTCTGAAACTTACCTATCATTTATCTATATATACAGGGAACTCGCAAAAGATTTTGTGGTTGCTGGAACTGCATCAGAGTCTCTATATGGTGCTTGTGAGGCAATGTTCAAGCCTGACATGGTCTGTGACTATACTTCATAAATTTTCTTTTTCACTGGCATTCTAAATAAGCTATTTGTTGTGTTCATCTCATATATGATTGGAAAACTGTGATCATAGATGAACAACCGCAACTGACTTGCAGTATTAATAACGATTTATTGAACTTTCAGCTGCTATAGCTCTGTGCTATCTTAGGATCAGATTATACATTGTACAAACTATTAGATTTTAGACTCTAGTGAAGCGCCTATTTGAGATTTATGCTGTATTCACATTTTAAAGACAAATCTTTATTTGTTGGGAACTGGAGGTTATACCTCAGTTTCTAGTGTTTGGGAGCTGCATTTTTAAGACTATGGTAAACTATGTTTTATATCCCTACTCTTAAGACTGGTTTTAAATTTGCCCCCAACCATTGACTATTAAAAAAAGTCCACAACCTAATGATTACTTATATTTAAGGACTTTCGTCTAATTTTTGTCTAACAGAAAATTCCATGTGTTGTGTGAAATTGAATGCCACGTCATTTTCTGTTAAATTTGTTGACGGAGTGGATGGAAGTTCATAAATGCAATACGGACCATCATTAGTTGGGAACATTTTTTTAACGAATAAAAGTTTGGGATGAGGGGATTTGCAACTGGATCATGGAGACAAAATATATATATATATATATATATATATATATATATATATATAGTTTGCTCTATAGACTTACTTAGAAACTCTGAAACTTTTTTTGCCGCTCCTTTTTGGAGGTAAGGTAGAATTAATTTCAGTTCAATCCTTGCACCTCTAATCTTTAAGTGTATATTTGAATGGTCCATTACCATTGTTTAAGCTTGTTGGACAAGGTATCATAAGAAAGTTTATAGAGGAACTGACAAAAATTTCTAACTTTCCTCCCTTGCATAACTGTCTTCAACAAATGTTAGCAGCTGTTCATAGTTCCCTACCCAAGGCAGATCCATAAACGGAAGATAGAAGAAAAATTTCAATTACTGATAGATGCTTTGATGTCTATAAGAAAACTTGAAAAAAAAAATTCTTTACTACATCATGACAGAAAAATTCTCGGAAGTTAATGCTCTAGTTTAGTGCAAGCTCATAATTGGTACGCCTTGTTTAATATGAAATAATTAAGTTGCCTGTTTTAGAAACATTCTGCTTGTGGTTGCTATATTCACTTCTAGTTTCATGATATTTGTTAATGGCATGTTCATAGGAGCAATTATGACAATGTTTTTATTTTAATTGTCATTCAGGAACCAGAGGAGTTATTTGAGACTGTCTCCCAAGCACTGCAATCTTCAGTAGATAGAGACTGTTTGAGTGGATGGGGAGGCCACGTCTACATTATGTAAGCCTTTTGGAACTTCTTTCTGCCTTACCATATCAATTACATAGAACCTGAAAGATAACTTGGGCTGTTATTAACATAGCAAGTACTTTGAAGGGCTCAGTAGGTTTTAGTTTCCTACTTCAACTCTATCCTAATCCTTACCATTGAAGTAGTTTGATATAATGTTTACTGGAATATGTAGTTTTCATTATTTCAAAATATTCAGACGCTCTCTTTCTAATTCTTTTAGTGCCACAATTACAAGAGGAGGCAAAGTAAGAGCATATAATAGCTATCTAAACTTAGTAAGCTACTACAGGGTTGCTTCGAAAAGTAAATAAAAGGGCACGTATTCTTTTTCATTTAAGCTCCTTTTTAGTCCAGCTATTGCAAAGTTACTCGGAAAATAAAAGAAACAGAACTAATATCTGCTCTTTCTACATGAACAAATCTGGCATCTCAGAGTTTATGTTATCTGTGTTCCGTAGAAATGGATCGAGAGTTTGAAACCCTAGCTGAAACTAGTTAATACTGAACTTGTTTTTGATTGTTGCTCTGGCTTAGAAAATCAAGCAAGATTCTAATATATTTATTTCTGCTACAGAACACCTACTGAAGTGACGGAGAGAATCTTGAAAGGAAGAATGGATTGACTTTTGCTGCCAGCAAACCTTGCTAAATTTCTTGGGCCGTCAGATTTTCTATTATGTTTATTTTACCCCTTGATGAAGGAAACTTTTATGTACTCTGATGTTTGATTAATAGATTTAACCAAAAACATTGTCGTTTTATTAGTAGGAAGAAACATTGATTTTCTGAAGTTTGCTTCGTGTTATATTTGTAGAGACATTTTGTAGAGAAATTTGTCTGAAATTAAATCATTTGCCATTTAATCCCCTAATATTATTAGTGGTCACTTATTTCATTAGTTTTGAAAAAAATTATCAATTAAAAATAAAATACATTATTTTAATCTAAATCTAAATCTTTAATAAATTATTAAAGATAAATTATATTATTAGTGGTCAGTTTAGTTTTGAAAAAAAAACCTATTGGACTAAGTGATACAACTTTTCATTCAAGATATTAAACAACAACAATAACCTAAATCTAATATATCCTTATAGCTTCCCTAATGTAGGTGCCTTACCATTTTTCTTCTCTAGACTGCAGCAGTCATTCGGTTGTTTTTGCTGCCGAATAAATGACATACCAAATTCTATACAGCATGACACCAATGTGGAAAACTATCTGCGGATACATTTTTTGAACCACAAGCTCAATTGAGAGAGAGCTCTTTTGTATTAAGGGTTTAGAATTGGGTTAGTAAGGGGAATATCCTGGCGTCCCGCGCTTGCTCTCTCTCTTGCCGAGAGTAGAGTTCTTCCTTTTGCTACCCTTCTAGGTGCACGTTTTAACTCTGGTTTTTTTTTAACCTATCACTGTTACCAGATTATTTCTTCTGTTTTCCAACATAAAGACATTTTCACTTTCCAAACTCACCACTCTGCCAGATCCTTTTATTAATATCAAGAGTCATACTCATCTCATCTCAATACATAACAGCTTGGTTTTCACTAGTACAAGACGTTACCCCTTCCAGTCTTCCCTTTCTTCTCTTGCTACGTGAGTTTTGAGGATACCTAGATTGCATGTTCAAAACCTTAATACACTTGCTTTCTTTTGTAATGTCTTTACTCTGATTTTCTCTTATCTTTCCAATAGCCACGATTTGATTGGATTGCTATAGCCTTTGACCAGTTAAGCTTTCAATTGTCTGTGTTCCATATGCAACTCCAAAAGGTCCAAAAACATCATTTTCCCCTCTGTTCAATCAGGTTTAAAGAAGTTTCCTTCTTCTCCATTCCCTCTTTTACCTGCTGTTAATTTATGACTTTGGGTTCTTGAGCAGGTTTATTCATGGACTTTTCTCTTCAAAGGAAAGAAAGCCTACGAGTCTGTAGCCTCTGGTTAACTTGAGATCTCTTCCAAGTCTCTCCATAAAATCCTTTGCATGCCACCCTTAACATGGGGGATGATCTTAATTCTTACATATTCAAGTTCTGCTGAAGTTTTAGTTTATTCTCATAATAATTTCATCTTATTTCTTTAACATTTACCTGTATCCATCTAAAATTATCTTCCCTTCAACCTTGCATCCTCATCTCATTGACGGTTTCTCAGCCTTGCCACTTCATCTATGCAATTCTCAAGGAATCAATTATCTATCAAGATCCTCTTTTATTTTGGGATTTATATAGCAGAAGACTTCTAGTAGACGTAAAACTGCTTTGCTCATTCTCATTATTTCCTATTTACCCTAGGAATATTTGTTGTAGTGTTAGTGTTTTTCCTGTTAAAGTTTCAATTGGAGAAAATGGTAAGGAGTTTCCAAGTTGTGATTTGGGGATGATCTTATTTTAAAAATCAACACCAAAATAATAATTGAAGAGGTAGAGAAATAAATGAAGTGGTTGAAGAAGTAGAGAAATAAATGAAATGGTTGAAGGTTGTAGAAATAAATGAAGTAGTTAAAGGTTGTAGAAATAAATGAAGTAGTTGAAAGTTGTAGAAATAAATGAAGTGGTTGAAAGTTGTAGAAAAGAGAAGTGTGTAGATAAGATTTGTATGGCTAGGATTATTTTGTTAGTTTTATATTTGTGTGGTGTAGATTGCATTGCGACTATAACATATTTACCTTGCATTTGGTTTATTCATTCCATCAAAAACAAATAAGTCTTTGTATTCTTAGTTTGAGTGTGTTTGTATTTCTCTTCAATTTGTGAGTTGCCTTTGAAAGGTGTTATACTGAGTATAATATAAGTAGTTTGTTTACTTGTTTGGATCTAATATTAGTAAATTTAGAGTTGCTCATTCTAAATTTTACTCAACAATTGGTATCGAGGACGGTCGTAGATCGCTCTTAGTGGAGTTATCTTGAGTCGTGAGGAGTTTGGTACTCTACAAGTTTATTAGTCAAGCTTGTTCGGTATAGTCGAAGTCTTTTCCGACACGATGGGTGATATTCAAGTAGTTGGAGGAATCGAAGCTCAACAACAAAAACTATAAACACGTGGGCAACATGTATGGAGTCTTATCTACAAGGTCAAGACTTGTGGGAGGTTGGTGGTGGTGATGAGTTACACTGACCAACAGTGGAAGACATGAAAACGGCATCTCATAAGTGGAAAATTAAACCGAGGCAAATCGATGTTTGCTTTGAAGACCACAATTGAAGAAGAAATGTCAAGCATATTCGGGATGCAAAAACACCAAAGGAAGTAATGGAACACTCTTGTTACGCTCTTTCAAAGAAGAATGATACAAGATTGCAACCGGAGAATGAGTTACTATCGATGGCGCAACTCGACACGTGACGATTTCCCAATACTTTCACAAGGTAAAGTCATTATGCCGCGAAATTTTTGAGTTAAATCCAAAAGCTCCTATCGGGAAACAAGGATAAAGAGAATAATTATTCATGGTTTCGAGACCCGAATATCGAGGGTTTGTTACCGCTATACACAGGATGGCCGACACAACCATCTCTTGTTGAGTTTGAGAATTTATTGGCCGGCCATGGCTAAGAAAATGGGAGGAGTCTGTTGGCGGTGAAGAAGAAGCGCTTTACACTAGCAAAAGCAAAGGCACTTTCAAGTAGTACAATGGAAATGGATATAAAAATGATTGCGATAAAGGAAAAAATTCCTCAAGGAAAGGGGAGGCTTTCGTCTGTGGGAGCTTGGAAGAACCCAATAACAATAGAAAATTTGACGTGAATGTTACAATTGTGGAAAGATGGGTCACATGGCAAAAGATTGTTGGAGTAAGAAAAAGCATGTTGAAAGCAATACGGCTACTTCCGGTTCTAAGGAGCATACGAATATGGTTGGGATGCGAAGCATTATTCGCTACGAGAGGAAGAAGAATTGGCTCTTCTTCAGTGACAACATCAAAACAAATTAACTACAAGAATGACTCGGATCGTAGATTCGGGCCGCTCAAATCATATGACAGGTGATAAATAGAAGTTGGAAAGCATGTATGAGTACAAGGAGGTCGTGTAGTGGTGACGGTGACAACTCGAGGTTCTGACAAATTTCACATCGGTAAGACGATAGTTACGCCTCGATATAGTACTAACCAAATACCACTTCAAGATGTTTATCATGTCCCAGGAATGAAGAAAAAATTGCTAATTGTGGCTCAGTTAACATCCTCAGGCCATTATGTCTTGTTCGGTCCCCAAGATGTGAAGGTGTATCATGATCTCAAAATCTCAGAAACACCGACAATGGAAGGACAACGATTGGAATCAGTCTACGTAATATCAGCAGAATCTACATATGTAGACAAGATAAGAAGAAATGAGACAACAGATTTATGGCATAAGCGGTTAGGTCACGTTAGCTATTCTAAGCTAAGTGTGATGGTGAAGAAGTCGATGCTTAAAGGGCTTCCTCAACTAGACGTACGTACAGACACGGTCTGTGCAGGGTGCCAATATGTTAAAGCTCACCAATTGCCATATGAGGAATCAAAGTTTAAAGCAAAAGAACCATTGGAGTTAGTGATGAGCGAAAACCGGCATCGCCAATTCTCGCAAATACTTTGGTTTTAATATTTGTAAAACTCTCGCAAGTGCACGAATCATTTCGTAGAAAATGATAAGTATACTCCCAAGGTCGATCTAAGGAAGGAATGTATGTGGTTCTTAATTTATTATTCAAACTTTTAAAAACGAAATTAAATCCTAAACATCCTGTCACGATATTTTGGTTTTTGTGTTCTTAATCTAATAACATTAAAATAAACATATATACAGATTAATTAAAAAAATAAACATAGATACAAATTCAATAAATATTTATCTACAAATAAATATAATTACAGATTCAATAAATATTCATTCAATTTTTATGATTTAAATTAGTGGAGTATTTATGGATATAATAACTAAGTTAATTATGCTTGCTCATATTATCTAGGCTATTAAAGATATAAATTGATATTTTATTGATTCTCTATTTTTTATATGAATACCACTGCAAAGTGTGGTTAGATACTTTCTTTGTTAACTAAACAAATCAATTAACACCTATGGGTGGGGTTGATAACTAATTTGGTTAATTAAATTAATTCCTTTTTCTAAGAGATTGAAAATGAACCATTTAAATGCCACCTTTGGTGCCGGTTAGACTTAAACTTTATCCAAGGTGTCCAAATTAAACCCAAGAATTTAGTTATCCGAGTACTAACTTTCAAGTTTTAAAACCACTATTGAAAACATGTTGTCAATACATTTCCACATAATAATTCTTATAAAAACTTTTGAAATAGAGCTTCACTCTAACTACCTAGGCGATTGTACCAACAAATAAAGAGACTACTCTAAATTAGACCGATAACTAAACCTTAAAGTCTAACTTTCGGATTTAAGTTTGTAATGAAAAATAATATATTTCTCTCTAACATCCTTAATATAAAATCTTGAATAAAAATAAACTCAATTCATTTTAGAAATTTTCACCTATTTAATATTTCGCAAGCATAACAACGTTATTATTATATCATGATTATAAACAATGTACTAGCTTAAATTTAATCACGTGAACAAATTAAATATAACATGTAAGAATAAAGCGTAAAAATAATCGTAAAGAAAATAAAATCCTTACAGAACTTCGACGCTATTCCCTTGCTAGAAAACCTCGGCGGAATTTGCACTTCCATTTATTGAATCAAAATCTAAATTATTACAAAACATTACAAGTTCCTCTCAAAAAGAGAAGAACTCTAAACCTAAGACAATTGAACTAAAAACTAAGAGAAAAAACTAAGAAAAGCTTAGAAACTAAGAAAGAAACTAAGAAAAACTTAAAAACTAAGAAATGAGAGAAAAGAAAGAAGAGAGATGAGGTTTTGAGGTGTGTTTTTGAAGTGAATGGAAGAAGTATTTATAGGTGAGGATGGAGAGAAAAAATGATTAAAAAAATGTTAAAAAAATATTAAAAAAAATAAAAACGTGTTTTGGACCTCGAGAATCATCAATGACGTCGGCGTAAGACGTCATGAGGCGGTACAGACGTGAAAAATGGGTCAAAAACGTTGGGCGCTATGGTCAAGGCTGCGTGTACCACGCGCGTGAAACATGCTCATACACATTGACAATGGCCTTGTGGCGCGCTACATTTTCCGTCTTTTGACATTTTTGACCTTTTCGACCCATTTTGTCCAATTTTTCCATGTTTGTTGACCTTTTTCCACTTATTTATTAATTTATTTGTGATGTATTGCTTCAAGTATTCTTCTTTTGAGTCTTTACATTTGCGTTTTTAGGCCAAAATTCACGAAAAACAATAAAAATACCGTGATTCGAAAAAGACAAATTTATATAAATATATGATAAAACATATAAATATATATATTTTTAATCAATTAATGTGCATAAAATCATGGTTATTTTAGTGCTTTTTGAGCACTCATCACAACCTCAACTACCGGCCATAGTCCCTTAGCAAGAGTTGTATAAAAACTAAAAATTAAACTATCCTAAATCACTTCCGTGGATTGACACTTGCATTTAGCCTATGCAACAAAGCCTTTAAACCCCTAGGTTTCTAGTGGACGAGTTTGAGTCTCGTGAGGTTTTCAAGAATGATACCCACAAACATTGTACTAAATGTAAAAACAAAAGAAACAATAAAAACAAACAACTTAAAAATTAAATTTACAATAAAATCACAAATTAACAACATCTCACAAAAATGTCTCATACTATTTAATCTCCTTTAAGATCATAATTAAAATCCCAAGCATAAGTTATCTTAATCTCTTTAAACAATCATGATTTATTATAATAATTAGTCGAAAATCATTTTCATATTTCATATCAAAAATGTATCAATTTAATTTCACCCAATATCAGTATCAAGAATCCAAATTTGCTTCGACTCTATTCCTCACTAGTTAATACTCTCAAACACTGAATCCTATGGGTTCAAACACTCATACTAATTTATATGCGAGAGAGTTTATGTATAGAAATGAACTAATATGTTTGCATATGTATAAAGAATAAAGGCTCAAAGTGTTATTTTAACATTGATCTCATGAAAGGAATCAAATGTATAAATTATAAAGATATCATATATAAAAATTATTTTCATGCATAAATCAAACTCATTAAGAAAGAATTTCAAGATATATGCCTTTTACAAATGAAGAAATTGCAATGACTTTTAGGGAATTACTTCCTATATCTTCTTTGTAATTAGCCACTCCTGACTTTGTAGGCAATGCGGGTTATAGTATGTAGATGATACTATTTTTATCTCTCTCTTTTTTTTTTTCTCGTAGATATTTTTCAATACGTGTATTTTTTAGAGAGTCAACCCATTTACGTATGTACATTGTTTTGGATTTTGGTGAGTGGTTAATTTTGTGGCTTTTTTCTGCTTGATCTTGGTTTAGGTAACCCTGCACATGTCTTTTGTTTTTGTAGTAGTCATGCATAAATGAGATATAAGCATATACTATCAATTTCTACTCAAATCATTTAATCTAAGGAAAAATAAAAATCAAAAAAATATGATACTTTATTAAGATGAGAAAAAATTCATACATTCAATGCTAATACCTATAGAGATCATCTAAAAATTTGAAGAAATAAGAAATGTGTTTGGAGTAGAAAAAATATATATTTCACTCTGAATAAAGGAAATTAGGCTCAAATTATCTCACAAAGGTAGTCTCCACTAAAAAAAACTCATAAACACCGATTTTGGGTTTAATATAATTTCTACATCTTATCAAGAAATACTAGTTATGACAAAAACTAACTAATTATCAAAAATAATTACAAAATATTTCATGATATGTTTTCAAAAATTAATCTAACAGTACAAAAGACTTAACTATTTACTTAAATTTGATTTAAAGAAAAGATAAATTTTTGTGAATTTTTTTTAATTCCAAAAATTACTAAATCACACAAAATAGAAATAAAACCAAACACACAAAAAAAAAATGAAAAAGTAAATTTTTTTTTTTTTATTTTTAAATTGTTAAAACTCTCTTTTTTTTTAATTAAGCATGGTAACTTTTCAAGACCCCGAAGCTAGAACTTACATTTTCCGCAATGTAACAACTGTGAATTAAAGATAAAGAGAAAAGAGAAGAAAGGTTACGTATTTCTTGAGAAAGTGCAAGTAGTAATGGAAAATGCAGGTGCATCCATCATATTCATCATTAAAGCGTATACGAATGATTCTTTGTGAACTTCTAACATCTCAACAAATATTTTTAGTTTTAACAATTTAAAAATTATTCACATGTAATTAAATAAATGAAACAAATAAAAGAAAATTACCTAAAATGATGGGTTGCCTCCCATCCAAATAAGTTAGTTTAACGTCTTAAGAAGACGTAACTTGGGGATTGCATTTTTAAGTAAACTCAATGTCCTCATCATTTGAGTCAATCAAACCTGCAGGTAAGACAAGGTTGTCTTCCCTATACTTTTTCATCATGCCCTATTGATTTTGATTTCTTTTCCGTACTTAAAACTAGAGGCATACTTTGACTCGCTTTAGATAACCCACATCTAGGTGCACATCAAATAATTAAGTCATTAAAACAGCTTGTACCTAGATCAAACAAAGCAACTAACTCCTTAGATTGTAATTAAAACATTAAAATTTTGGAGATAGTCTTGATTTTTTTTAAAATAACATAATCGGTATTAACCAAGAAGTGCTCAGGGAAAGAATGGTGGTAAAGCCCCTTAAAAAACCATCCTCCTGAAGCAACAACGCCTCAGGAAAGCACTAAGCAGACAAAGCGCCTTTGAACTAATCTGCATTTAACTCCCTTGGGATCTTTACTTTTCATGTTATTAAGTTAAGTTAAATAAAACTTTAAGTTAATGAAAATCTAAGTTAATTAAGTTTAAAGAAAAGGTTAATTAAGTTAAGTGAATTAAAAAAAAATCTAAGTTAATTAAGTTAAGTTAAAAAAAATCTAAGTTAATTAAGTTAGTAAAAAAAATTAATTAATCTAAGTGAAGTAAAAAATCTAAGTTAATTAAGTTAAGTGAAAAAAAAGTTAATTAAGTTAAGTGAAAAAAATCTAAGTTAATTAAGTTAAGTGAAGTAAAAAAAAATTAAGTTAATTAAGTTAATGAAAATTTATGTAAAAACCTAAGTTAATGTTAAAAAAAATCTAAGTTAATTAAGTTAGTAAAAAAAATTAAGTTAAGTAGGGTATCTAAAAATCAAGAAGAAAAAACAAATAGCTAAAGAAAGAAAAAGAAATAATAAAATAAAAATTGAAAAAGGTAAAAGAAAAAGAAAAAGAAAAATTAAAATTATGATTTAAAATAAATAAAAAAAATAGTAAAAATTAAACTCAAAAAATTAAAATTTTGTTTTTTTTTATTTTTTTTTATTTTTTTATTTTTTTTTATTTTATTTTTTAATTTTTTTAATTTTTTTTTTTACGAACGATAATTTTTTTTTACTATTCACGCTAACTTATTTCTTATTAACTTAAAATTTTTAATTTTTTTTTTTTTTTAAAAATTTTTTTATTATTTTTTTTTTACTATTCATGAGCGGTAAAAACTTTTTACTTCAAATTTCTAATATCTAAATTATTTTTTTTTTTACTAAATTTTTTTTTTTACTTTTTTTTTGCTATTCATAAAAAGTAAAAACTTTTTACTTCAAATTTCGAATTTCTAAATTATTTTTTTTTACTATTTAAAAAAATTTTTTTTTTTTTTTAATTTTTTTTTTATTTTTATTATTTTTTTATTATTTTTTATTTTTTTTATTTATTTTTTTTATGAAATTTGAAATTTGATTAAAAATTTTTATTTTTATTTTATTTTATTTTTATTTTTATTTTATTTTATTTTTTATTTTTTTTTTTTAAAAAAAAAAAAATCACAATTATTTACAACACAAAAAATATTTTTAAAATTTTGATAAATAAATTAAAAACGCTACTCCTTCCCTAGAACTATTGGCAAAAACTTGATGCCATCCCGTGGCGCAAAACTTGATTTAGCGAAAAACCATCGGGCCAATTTCAAATACTTTGGTTTTAATATTTGTAAAACTCGCAGTCAAGAATCATTTCGTAGAAAATGATAAGATACTCTTTCCGCCGATCTACAGGAAGGAATGTATGTGGTTCTTAATTTATTATTCAAACTTTTAAAAGCGAAATTAAATCCCTAAACATCCTGTCACGATATTTTTGTGTTCTTAATCTAATAACATTAAAATAAACATATATACGTATTAATTAAAAAATAAACATAGATACAAATTCAATAAATATTTATCTACAAATAAATATAATTACTGATTCAATAAATATTCATGCAAATTTTATCATTTAAATTAATAGAAAGATTTATGGATATAATAACCAAGTTAATTACGCTGCCTTCGTATTATCTGCGCTATTAAAGATATAAATTGATATTTTATTGATTCTCTTTTATATTAATAAAATTTGGTGAGTTAGATACTCTTTGTTAACTAAACAAATCAATTAACACCATGGGTGTTGATAACTAATTTGATTAATTAAATTAATTCCTTTTTCTAAGAGATTGAAAATGAAATCATTTAAATCTGCCACCTTTCATGCATTGAGACAACCGATTTAAACTTTATCCAGGTGTCAAATTAAACCCGGATTTAGTTATCCTAAGCATCAACTTTCAAGTTTTAAAACCACTATTGAAAACATTGTCAATACATTTCCACATAATAATTCTTATAAAAACTTTTGAAATAGAGCATTTCACTCTAACTACCTAGCGATTATGCCAAACAAATAAAAGAAAGACTACTCTAAATTAGACAGATAACTAAACCTTAAAGTCTAACTTTCAGATTTAAGTTTGTAATGAAAAATAATATATTTCTCTACAACATCCTTAATATAAAATCTTGAATAAAAATAAACTCAATTCATTTTAGAAATTTTCACCTATTTAATATTTCGCATCATAACAACGTTATTATTATATCACGATTATAAGCAATACAGTACGCTTAAATTTAATCACAGACAAATTAAATATAACATGTAAGTTAATAAAGATAAAAATAATCAGAAAGAAAATAAAATCCTTACAGAACTTCGACGCTATCTCTATTCGCTAAACCTCCGTAATTTGCACTTCCATTTATTGAATCAAAAATCTAAATTATTACAAAAACATTACAAGTTCCTCTCAAAAAAGAAGAACTCTAAACCTAAGACAATTGAACTAAAAACTAAGAGAAAAACTAAGAAAAGCTTAGAAACTAAGAAAGAAACTAAGAAAAACTTAAAAACTAAGAAACGAGAGAAAGAAAGAAGAGCAGGTTTTTTGAGGTGTGTTTTGAAGTTGAATGGAAGGGGTATTTATAGGTGAGGATGGAGAGAAAAAATGATTAAAAAAATGTTAAAAAAATATTAAAAAAAATAAAAAACGTGTTTTGGACCTGGCCGAGAATCATCAATGACGCCAGACGTCACGGGCGGTACACGTGAAAAAATGGGTCAAAAACGTTAGGCGCTAATTACCGAGCCGCACAAGGCAGCAAGTGCGCCAGCGCAACCGCGTGAAGGCATCACATGGATGTGGCGGTTACGACTACATGCATTGCGCTTGGTAGTATGCGCCAATGGCGCGCACATTTTCCGTCTTTTGACATTTTTGACCTTTTTCGACCCATTTTTGTCCAATTTTTCCATGTTTGTTGACCTTTTTCCACTTATTTATTAATTTATTTGTGATGTATTGCTTCAAGTATTCTTTCTTTGAGTCTTTACATTCGCTTTTTAGGCCAAAATTCCTGAAAAACAATAAAAATACCCGTGATTCCGAAAAAGACAAATTTATATAAATATATGATAAAACATATAAATATATATATTTTTAATCAATTAATGTGCATAAAATCATGGTTATTTTAGTGCTTTTTGAGCACTCATCAGTTAGTTCACTCTGATGTATTCAGTCCTGTTAAACAACCATCAATTGGTGGTATGCAATACATGGTGACATTCATTGATGACTTCTCAAGGTATGTGTGGATTTTCTTTATGAATGAAAAATATGACGTATTCTCAAAGTTTAAAGAGTTTAGAGCGTCAACTGAAGGATAAGTTGGAAAGAAGATCCGTTGTTTCGCGCATTTGTACAACGGAGAATATACCGAGGGATTCTCTCAATACCTAAAGGAATGTCGAATACGTCATCGCACACTGTAGGCAAATACGACAACAAAATGGTGTAGCGAGAAAGAAAGAACCAAAGATCTTAAGAAATTTGTCGGAGTATGCTACATGAAAAGAATGTACTTGGGAGGTTTTGGGCTGAATCGATGAGGACTGCATCCTTTGTGATCATTCCTCAACCAAGGTTAGAATTTGTTTCACCCTTTGAGAAACTATGGAACATGAAACCTATAGTTAGCTACTTTCGAGTATTTGGCTGTGTATGTTATGTATTTGTTCCTGATCATTTACTTGTTAAATTTGACAAGAAAGCTATTAGATGTATCTTTGTGGGATACAACAACCAAAGAAAAGGATGGAAATGTTGTGATCCAACGAGTGCAAGATGCTACACTTCATGAGATGTGGTGTTCGATGAAGCATCTTCTTGGTGGTCCTCAGAGAAGGAAGCATTGCCAGACTCAAGAGAATTTGGAGATAAATTGCAACAAAAGATGGAAGAGCATACTATAAAATTTCAACCAAGTTTAGATGAATCCAAAGATCCAGACAATGATGGTGCCGAACAAAGAGTAACTCAAAATCCTTGGCAAACTGGCATATATCAACAACTAAATGAAGAAGGTGGGCCTAGTGAAATTTAAGAATCAACTCCACAATCTCAACTCCATAGGTCAACAAGAACACGAAGGCCAAATCCCAAATATGCCAATGCAGCCATAATTGAAGAAGCAATAGAACCTGAGACGTTTGAAGAAGCAATAGAACCTGAGACATTTGAAGAAGTATCGCAAAGATCTGAGTGGATGACAACTATGAGAGAAGAGATCGATGACTTCAAGAAATCAAACTTGGGATCCGTGCGAAGCCAAGAGATGTGAAACCCATATCCGCAGAAATGGGTTTACAAGATAAAGCCGTAGATGGGTCAATCGAGAGATACAAGGCACGATTGGTAGCTCGTGGTTTTTCTCAACAATATGGACTAGACTATGATGAAACGCTTAGTCCCAAGTAAACTTACAACCTGCCGAGTCCTACTTGCACTTGACAAACAAAGATTAAGTCTGTGGCGTATGGATGTGAAGAATGCTTTTCTTAATGGAGAGTTGGATCGGGAGATCTACATGATCCAACCAATGGGTTTTCAGAGCCAAGATCATCTTGAATATGTGTGTAAGCTGCGGAAAGCACTCTACGGATTAAAACAAGCACCCAGGGCATGGTATGGTAAGATTGTTGAATTTCTAACATAAAGTGGTTATTCAGTAACACCTGCAGATTCTAGCTTATTTGTTAAAGGCAATGAAGGAAAGCTAGCTATTGTGCTAGTGTATGTGTATGACTTAATCATAACTGGTGATAATAAGGCAGAAATTCTTCGAACAAAGGATAATTTGTCAGTCCGTTTCCAGATGAAAGAACTTGGCCAGCTCAAGCACTTCCTTGGTTTAGAGGTTTATCGCACACAAGAAGGAATATTTCTTTGTCAGCAAAAATATTCCAAAGATTTGATAAAACTGTTCGGAATGCTTGAATACAAACCAATTTCGACGCCGATGGAGCCAAATACCAACATGTGTGCACATAAAGGAAAAGATTTGGAAGATGCAACAATGTATCGAAAATTGGTAGGCAGTCTGATCTACTTAACCTTAACTCGGCCTGACATTTCTTATGTAGTTAGTGTAATGAGTCGGTACATGCAAAATCCAAAGAAGCCATATTTGGAAGCAGTTCGACGAATATTGAGATATGTGAAGAGTATAATTGACTATGGTATTTTGTACAAGAAAGGTGGAGACAACAAGTTAGGTGGTTATCGCGATGCGTACGCATGCAGATCGCGACACGAGGAGATCAACAATTGGGTATGTGTTTAAGCTGGTTCTCGGGAACAATTTCGTGTAGATAGACAACCAACAATATTATTATCAACCACCGAAGTTGAGTATCGAGCAATGCAGAATGGCAGCTCAAGAAAGTGTACATGGTCTGAGTTAATGAATAATCTACATCAATCGGTAGATTATGCGCAGTACCATTGTATCATGTGACAATCAATCAAAGAATTCGTTTGGCAGAGAATCCGATCTTTCATGCAAGAACTAAGCATGTTGAAATACACTATCACTTTATCAGAGAAAAGGTTCTGCAAGAAGAAATTGAAATGAGGTAAATCAAGACAGATAATCAAGTTGCAGACTTGTTCACAAAAAGCTTAAGCGTTGGCAAGTTTGAAATGTTTCACCATCAACTTAACACAGTAAAAATAGTGGGAGTTGGTGTTGAGGGAGAGTGTTGAAAATCAACACCAAAATAATAATTGAAGAGGTAGAGAAATAAATGAAGTGGTTGAAGAGGTAGAGAAATAAATGAAATGGTTGAAGGTTGTAGAAATAAATGAAGTAGTTGAAGGTTGTAGAAATAAATGAAGTGGTTGAAAGTTGTAGAAAAGAGAAGTGTGTAGATAAGATTTGTATGGCTAGGATTATTTTGTTAGTTTTATATTTGTGTGGTGTAGATTGCATGGTGAGGACTATAAATAGCCTACCTTGCATTTGGTTTAATCATTCCATCAAAAACAAATAAGTCTTTGTATTCTTAGTTTGAGTGTGAGTTGAGAGTTTTCTCTTTGAGTGTTTGTATTTCTCTTCAATTTGTGAGTTATAGTGAGTATAATACAAGTAGTTTGTTTACTTGTTTGGATCTAATATTAGTAAATTTAGAGTTGTTCATTCTAAACTTTACTCAACATCTTATTCCTTAACGTTTCCATGTTAGCTCCTAAACTGAACTGTTCTCATCCACTAAAACTTCACACCATGTGCAAAGGCCTCATTCGAGTAAGCTTCTGCATATTGGTTTTAACAATTTCTTAATGCTTTTGTTAGGAATATGCAAATCAGAGATTTTGACTATGCTCCGATTCTTTTGAATTTGCACGTCCCTTCTGCTTTGTTTTCATTGCTTCTTGGTGTTGAGATCCATCTAGTAAAGAGGTCATTAACCAACCTTCTTTAAACCTATTCCAGAGTTTAAATTAAGGCAAGAAAATAACTCAGAATTCTTAAAAGAATTATTAGAAAAAATGTCTAAATTAGACACTATAGATAAAGGAAAATCTGTACGAATACTTGAAAGAGATCTAAATGAGATCTCTGAAAAAGAGATAGATGCAATTTATCATTATTTGAAAGAATCTTATAAAAATGATTCTGCAGAAATAAATAAATTGAAAAGACCAATTCCAGTTTACAAAACAAAACCTTATTATCCTAGGCAATCTCCAGTTGATTTACAAATCGAAGAAGAGCTACCAAGCAGAACAGTATATTCTGGTAGTACCATTCAAGAATGAAGTATAGACGGACTATTTGAATATCAAATTATTTGGGTAATTAAAAATATGCTTATGTATGCGACTGCAATCAAGTTTCAAGGAAACCTAGATAAGTGATGAGCAGAATCGGGATTGCCAAAAACTTTGATGAGCGAAAACCGGCATCGCCGATCCTACCAATACTTTGGTTTTATATTTATAAAACTCTCGCAAGTGTACGAATCATTTCGTAGAAAATGATAAGTATACTCCCAGAGTCGATCTAAGGAAGGAATGTATGTGGTTTTTAATTTATTATTCAAACTTTTAAAAACGAAATTAAATCCTAAACATCCTATCACGATATTTTGGGGTTTTGTGTTTTTAATCTAATAACATAAAATTAAACATAGATTCAATAAACATTCATGCAAATTTTATCTTTTATAAATAGTGGAGTATTTATGGATATAATAACTAAGTTAATTATGCTTCCTCATATTATTTAGGTTATTAAATATATGAATTGATATTTATTGATTCTCCCTTTTTTGTATGAATACCACCTTTGGTGAGTTAGATATTCGTTGTTAACTAAACAAATCAATTAACACCTATGGGTGGGGTTGATAACTAATTTGGTTAATTAAATTAATTTCTTTTTCTAAGATATTGAAAATGAACCATTTAAATGCCACCTTTGGTGGGGTTAGACAGTTTAAACTTTATTCAAGGTGTCCAAATTAAACCTAAGAATTTCATTATCCGAGTACTAACTTTCAAGTTTTAAAACCACTACTGAAAACATGTTGTCAATACATTTTTAGATAGAGCTTCAGTCTAACTACCGGGCGATTGTACCAATAAATAAAAGAGCACTACTCTAAATCAGACCGGATAACTAAACCTTAAAATCTAATTTTCAGATTTAAGTTTGTAATAAAAAATAATATATTTCTCTCTAACATTCTTAATATAAAATCTTGAATAAAAATAAAATCAATTCATTTTAAAGATTTTCACCTATTTAATATTTCACAAGCATAACAACGTTATTATTATATCATGTTTATAAACACCCAGCATAGTTAAATTTAATCACAGAAAAATTAAATATAACATGTATGAATAAAGCATAAAAAATAAATGTAAAGAAAATAAAATCCTTACAAAACTTCGATGCTATTCCCGTTGCTAGAAAACCTCCAAGCGGAATTTGCACTCCCATTTATTGAATCAAAAAGCAAATAAATTACAAAAACATAACTAGTTCTTCCCTAAAAGGGAAGAACTTTAAAACTAACAGAAATTAACTAAAAACTAAGAAAAAAAACTAAAAACTAAGAAATGAGAGAAAGAAAGAGAGAAGAGAATGTGTTTTGAGGTGTGTTTAGAAGTGAAGGGAAGGGGCGTATTTATAGGTGAGGATGGAGAGAAAAAGTGAGTGAAAAAATGTTAAAAAAATGTGAAAACGCGGAGTGCAATTGCTGAGGTCATTGATGACGTCAGCATGACGTCATGGGGCAGCTGCGTGGAAAAATGGGGAGAAATGGCAGCGGCGCGCGCGGAAGCGGCGCGCACGCGCGAGGCGAGCGGATCGCTGCGAAGACGACGCCTGTGGCGCGCGCGGATCTGGGAGTGCGTCGTCTTGATGCGGATGTGGGCGTGTTCTGTATGTGGCGCGACAGCGCAATTTTCTCCTTTTTGACATTTTTGACCTTTTTGACCCATTTTGTCCAATTTTTTCATATTTGTTGACCTTTCCCTATTTATTTATTAATATATTTGTGATGTATTTCTTCCAGTATTCCTCTTTGAGTTTTTAAGTTACATTTTTAAGCAAAAATACCTGAAAAACAATAAAAATACCCGTAATTCTGAAAAAGAAAAATTTATATAAATATATGATAAAACGTATAAATATATATATTTTTAATCAATTAATGTGCATAAAATCATGGTAATTTTAGTGCTTTTTGAGCACTCATCAATAAGCAAGAGGCATTAGCAATAATAGTTGGCTTTGTTGGACAATTACAAGGCTGGTGAGATACTCACTTAGGTCCCCAAGAACGTCATATGATTCTTAGCTCAATTAAGCAAGAAGTAAATGAAAATTGTGATGTTCTCCAAATAGAAGACTTAGTTAATACACTGGCCTACACAATATTATTGCACTTTGTGGGAAGTACAACTTTGCAACAAGATAGAAGTCATGAACAACTTATAAGCTTAAGATGTCCTACCATGTCACATTTTAAATGGTATAACGATGTTTTCTTCTCTAAAATTTTCATAAGAGAAGACTGTAATAGCGACTTCTAGAAAGAAAGGTTCATTGCAGGGTTACCTACCCTATTTGTAGATAACATTTGTGCAAAACTCCGAGCCAAACATGATGGTTCCATACCCTATGGTATGTATAAATTTGGAGAATTAGTTGCTGAAATAGTGGCAGAAGGATTAGCATTTTGTACTGATATGAAACTCAAAAGAAAAATGGACAAAGAAAGAGTCCAAAGCAAGCAAGCCTTAGGAGACTTATGCGAACAGTATGGGTATCAAAATATCCTTAACGGATTATCTCAAAAGAAAGCCCATAAATCCCAAAAGGCTTATAAAAAACCTTTGTTTAAAGAATCAAGAGCTTATCCTTCTAAAAGAAAGAAAAAAATCTAAAAGATTTAATTGGACTAAAAAGCCTAATAATGAAGCCCAGTTTGCTAATAGTAAAAATAAAATACCCACTTGTTATAAGTGTGGAAAGCAGGGACACTATAGTCCAAATCGTAGAATTCAACAAAAAGTCAATGAATTAAATGTTGACGAGAAACTTAAAAATCAGTTTCTACAAATACTCTTAACAAAGCAATCTTCTAAAGAAGAAGATAATGAAGAAGACTATAGTAGATCTTCTTCTTCCTTATCTCAAGAAGATGAAACAAGTATAAAAGACTGTGAATGCGATTACTATAAAGCCATCATTAAAATGAATGGTTTAGACTTAAATGTCTTGACAAAAGAATAAAATTTCATTCGGGATATTATAGACAAAATTCAAGATCCAGAAGAAAAAATAAAAGCCTTAGCAAAATATATAGAAGTTGCTAAAGAAGAAGTCCCTCAAAGAAAAAATAAAAAGGGATTACAAACTCAAATACAACAACATCAGAAACAATATTCCTTCAATGAAATCCTTAAAAGGGTTAGGAATACTCCTCTTGGAATTCAAGAACCAACAATAAGTGATCTCAAAAAAGAGATTAATCAAACTAAAAAAGATCTTAAAGATCTAAAAACAAGAGTTCAGATCCTTGAAATACAACAGTGTGTCCAAACACTGCTCATCTTTGAAAATAAGATAGATAATAAAGAAGAAGACTTTAATGATCTCTTAGAAGAGGTCCCAACAATTCCTACTGAAAAGGGGAAAGAAGTTCTCATAGAAGGAGAAAATTCTAATTCAGAATTTGCTAATATGCACTTTGTCAACTCCTTAGACAGAGTCATAAATCACAAATGGTACTCAAAAGTGACCATTGTGATCAACAAAGAATATTCTTTCAGTGCAGAAGCCCTAATTGATTCAGGAGCTGATTTAAACTACATTAGGGAAGGCATTGTACCTACAAGGTATTTTACAAAAACCACTCAAGTATTAAATACTAGGAGTGTGCAAAAAATCCGATCATCCGATCAATCCGATAAATCCGATCCGATCCGTTGATTTTTCATCCGATCCGATCCAATCCGATGGTCGGATCGGATGGAGATTTTTTCCATCCGTTAAGTGCGGATCGGATGGTGGATTTTATTATGATTCATCCGATCCGATCCGATCCGACCGAAATTAATTATATATATTTATTAAATTAAATATATATAAATAATTAATATATATTTATTTAATTTTTTAATGTTTTTTTTAAATCAAATAATTTTATGTTATTATTTATGTAAAAATTTAAAAAAATTATTAAAAATACAAAAAATAGAGTTAATTAAATTTATTGGTCGGATTGATCGGATGTCATCCGAATAGTTTACGGATCGGATTGAGCGGATGTAAGAAGTGATCGGATCGGTTGCGGATTAGGATGTTTCAATCCGAGCGGATGGTCGGATCGGATCGGATGACAGTAAAATCAACGGTTTCGATCCGATGAACACCCCTATTAAATACTGCTAATGGTGGAAGAATGCCTATACATTATAAGCTGTCCAATGCAGTTGTATGTAACAATGAAGTATGCCTAGAAACTACATTTTTACTAAGTAAAGAATTATCAAGAATTGAAATTCTAGGCACACCATTCATCAACATGTTATATCCTTTCAAAACTACTACAGAAGGGATCAAAACAAAAATTGATGAACATCCTATTATTTTCAAGTTTACAAAAGAACCTCAGATACATGAAATAAATTACCTCAAAGGTAAGATTATTGAAAAGGAAAAATTTCTTTTTTCCTAAAAAGAAGAAATGAATTTTAAAACAATTCAGTAGAAGATTTTTTCTAAAGAAATACAAGAGAAAATTCAATCTCTCAAAGAGAAATTTGAAAAAGAAATATGCGTTGAAATCCCTAGTGCATTTTGGGAAAGAAAGAAACATGTGGTAGAATTGCCATATGAACCTAACTTTACAAAGGCCTGATGAGTAGAATCGGGATTCTCAAAAACTTTGATGAGCGAAAAACGGCATCGCCGATCCTGCCAATACTTTGGTTTTATATTTATAAAACTCTCGCAAGTGCACAAATCATTTCGTAGAAAATGATAAGTATACTCCCAAGGTCGATCTAAGAAAGGAATGTATGTGGTTTTTAATTTATTATTCAAACTTTTAAAAACGAAATTAAATCCTAAACATCATGTCACGATATTTTGGGGTTTTGTGTTTTTAATCTAATAACATAAAATTAAAAATATATTCAATAAACATTCATGCAAATTTTATCTTTTATAAATAGTGGAGTATTTATGGATATAATAACTAAGTTAATTATGCTTCCTCATATTATTTAGGTTATTAAATATATGAATTGATATTTATTGATTCTCCCTTTTTTGTATGAATACCACCTTTGGTGGGGTTAGATATTCTTTGTTAACTAAACAAATCAATTAACACCTATGGGTGGGGTTGATAACTAATTTGGTTAATTAAATTAATTTCTTTTTCTAAGAGATTGAAAATGAACCATTTAAATGCCACCTTTGGTGGGGTTAGGCTTTAATCTTTATTCAAGGTGTCCAAATTAAACCTAAGAATTTAATTATCCGAGTACTAACTTTCAAGTTTTAAAACCACTACTGAAAACATGTTGTCAATACATTTTCAGATAATAATTCTTATAAAAACTTTTGAAATAGAGCTTCACTCTAACTACCGGGCAATTGTACCAACAAATAAAAGAGCACTACTCTAAATCAGACCGGATAACTAAACCTTAAAATATAATTTTCAGATTTAAATTTGTAATGAAAAATAATATATTTCTCTCTAACATTCTTAATATAAAATCTTGAATAAAAATAAAATCAATTCATTTTAGAGATTTTTACCTATTTAATATTTCGCAAGCATAACAACATTATTATTATACCATGTTTACAAACAGCCAGTAGAGTTAAATTTAATCACAGACAAATTAAATATAACATGTAAGAATAAAACATAAAAAATAACTGTAAAGAAAATAAAATCCTTACAGAACTTCGATGCTATTCCCGTTGCTGGAAAACCTCCAAGTGGAATTTGTACTTCCATTTATTGAATCGAAAAGCAAATAAATTACAAAAACATAACTAGTTCTTCCCAAAAAGGGAAGAACTCTAAAACTGAGCAAAACTAACTAAGAAAAACTAAAAACTAAGAACACTAAGAAAAAAACTAAAAGAACTAAGAAATGAGAGAAAGAAAGAGAGAAGAGAATGTGTTTTGAGGTGTGTTTTGAAATGAAGAGAAAGAGGGTATTTATAGGTGAGGATGGAGAGAAAAAGTGGGTGAAAAAATGGTGAAAACGCGTGGTGCAATTATGGAGGTCATTGATGACATCAGCATGACGTAATGAGGGTGGCTGCACGTGAAAAATGAGGCGAAATGGCATCGGCGCGCGCGTGAACAATGACAGCGCGCGCGGATCTGGAGGAAGGCGCGCAGACATGAGCCATGCTGCGCGCATGGCTCGGCGCGGCTGGGCGCTGGCGCGCGCGGGGTGGGCTGCTCCGGGCGCGATTTTCTCCTTTTTGACATTTTTGACCTTTTCGACCCATTTTGTCCAATGTTTACATATTTGTTGACCTTTCCCCATTTATTTATTAATATATTTGTGATGTATTGCTTCCAGTATTCCTTTTTGAGTCTTTAAGTGATGATTTTTAAGCGAAAATACCTAAAAACAATAAAAATACCCGTGATTCCGAAAAGGACAAATTTATATAAATATATGATAAAACATATAAATATATATATTTTTAATCAATTAATGTGCATAAAATCATGGTAATTTTAGTGCTTTTTGAGCACTCATCAAGGCCCAAATCAATACAAAGGCCAGGCCCATCCAAATAAATGAAAGACACTTACTCATATGTAAGCAAGAAATAGAAGACCTTCTAAAAAAGAAGTTAATGAGGCTCTTAGACTTCTAAGTGTAGCATCCGAATAATTTTATACATTTTTCTCTTTGTAAGTTCCACTAATACTTTTTGTAATATATTCATATTAATAAATATCCTTCAATTTATATATCTTTTCGATAACTTAGTAGATCTTGGAAATATTTGGTATCAGAGCCAATCTAAGATGGAAAAGATAGTAGAATTATAGTTTGTAATCTTAATAATCTTATTATTAAAAGAGACTTCGAGGTACTAGGACTTCGACGAGCAGCACAGAAGTAAGTCCCAAGAGAGGTAGTGGTAAGACACGTGAGACTTTGTCTGATCCTATTAAGGTATTCTCTGATCTTTTGCAATGGCAGGATTGGTAAGATCATTCTCTAGAAACTCTACTTCTACATCTTCCAACACTAGCTCTACTTCTACTTCAGCGAGATTTGCAAAAAACAGAAATAATAAATATAGAAAATATTGAACAATATTTAGCTAACTGGAATGTTCCTAAAGTAGGAACTTCACAAGTCTATAATAAGGATAGTTTTCTTTTTAAATCTAATTATATAATAAAAATAGTAGAAGAAACATATCTTTTAGCTAAAGAGTCTTTAGACTTAAGCTTATTATCTCAAGGTCTTATAGATCAATATAGAGAAAGATATAATTATTTGCATGTTGGTTTAGTACAAATTGCAGTTAAACCTGTTACTAGAGAAAGACTTAATAATTCAGTTCTTATTTGTGTTAGAGATAAAAGACACAATCGGATTAAAGATTTTATGTTGGGATGTATTGAATCGTCCTTAAGCTCAGGACCTATATATTTCAATTGCTTCCCTAATTTCTCTACGTGCATTAAAGATGCTAATGTTTTAAGATGTTTAAAGGTAGATGTGCAAATACATGGTTTCGATATGGAGGAAGGAACCAGTAATGTTGCTCTCATATATAGAGTATACTTCAAAGTCATAAACACTATCTGCCCAAACATCAACTTAAAATCTCTCATCAGAGATAAAAGAGGAGAAACAACACTATTTCAAACAAATAGTGAAAAAACCAAATTAGCTACACCTAAAAGGTTAGCATGGGATAAAATTACCCTTCCAGAAAGCTGGTTGATACAACAAGAACCTGAAAAGGTTAAAACCCCTCAAAATACTGAAGTCGATCAAATAATAGAACATGAAGATGGCTCAGTAGAAATCATGTTTGACTCAACAAGAAAAGTAAGAATATATGAGTCAAGACCATCAACTACAAGCAATCGGTTCTCAAACATTTTAGAAACATTCTCAAATGTTTCTATAAATTCCTCAAAAGAGACCAATTTTGAAGGAACTCAAAGGCTTTCTATGGGAATAAACTTACCATTTTATCAAAATGAAGGATCTAAAAGATCTGAAACTATAGAAGAAAGATATAATATATCTTAAGAAAGACCAATGAGTCCAACACTCTATGATATGGGATATGAATCAAACACTAGGTTCCAGAGTGTTATGGTATTACAAAAACCATCATTTAATGAATCTCTAAAAGAGATGTTTTATGATCCAGAAAATTCTAAAAAGAGAAAAATATTTTATTCTCTAAAAAGAGAACAACAAAAAATGTTCTATGAAAATTATAAAGCATTCTTAAAGTATGCTGAAAAGAAGAATAGAGAAGGATAATTAAATTTCTTCGATTTTATTATCAAATATTCTGAAAATAATGGAATCATAATTCCTAAAGTTCATACCCTTGAAAAGGTTCATCCAAACATATACTTTAGAATCTGGTGATAAGATAATGGCAGCTCATCCTCCAGAAGCAATCATTAAGATATCAGAAAAGGTGAAAGCAGTTCCTTACAAAGGAAACTCAACAAAACCAGAGTTACAAGCCACAAACGATTCTATGAATCAAGTTTTAGAACAAGGAGATTACACTAACTTATGTTTACAAACATTTGGGAGTCAGTTAACAAGAATTGAAAAATCAGTTCAAAAGCAGACAGAAAGTTTGCCATCCACTTCTAAATCTAAAAAGAAGTTAATAAGGCCCAATACTTCTCCTTGGTCCTGCCCAACATTCTATGTGAAGAACAATGTTGAAATTGAGAGAGGAATTCCTCGACTCATGATTAATTATATGCCCCTAAACAAGGTACTTAGATGGATAAGATATCCATTACCCAATAAAAAATACTTAGTCGATTAAACAAAGCTCTAGTATTCTCTAAATTCAATATGAAAAGTGGATATTGGCAAATACAAGTAGTAGAAAAGATCACTACAAAACAACATTTACTGTTCCATTTGGGCTTTATGAATGGAATGTTATGCCATTTGGGCTTAAGAATGCCCCAAGTGAATACGAGAGAATTATGAATGATATTTTCAACCCTTATTTAGGATTTGCTATTGTCTACATAGACGATGTTCTAGTCTACTCAAATACAGTAGATCAACACTGGAAACACTTAGAAGTGTTTTTTAAAATAGTTAAATCGAATGGGCTTGTTGTATCATCTAAAAAGATGAAGCTATTTCAGACCCAAGTAAGGTTCTTGGGCCATAACATAGAACATGGACTTATAAGTCCTATTGAGAGATCAATAGTCTTTGTAGAAAAGTTTCCGGATGAAATAAAAGACAAGAAACAGTTGTAAAGATTCTTAGGGAGTCTTAATTATATTGCAATTTTTTATAAAAATCTTGCACAAGACGCCAACCCATTATTTCAAAAACTAAAAAAGAATCCTCCAAAATGGAATACAGCTTGCACAACAACTGTCCAAAAGATCAAGCTTCGAGCTAAAGAGCTCCCATGCCTAGCTTTATCTGATCCCAATGCTCCAAAAATAGTGGAGACTGATGCTTTGGAGTTAGGCTATGGAGGCATTCTAAAGCAGAAAATGCCTATAAAAGAGGTCTTAATAAGATATACCTCAGGCACTTGGAAACCAACTCAAAACAATTATTCTACAATCAAAAAAGAAATATTAGTCATTGTTCTGAGCATTACTAAATTCCAAGACGACCTTCTAAATAAGAAGTTTTTACTTAGAGTTGATTGTAAAAGTTTTAAAGAAGTACTTCAAAAAGATGTCAAAAATCTAGCATCAAAACAAATTTTTGCTAGGTGACAAGCCATCCTATATATATTCGATTTTGATATTGAATATATTAAGGGGAAGAGAACTCACTCCCATATTTCCTCACTAGGGAATACTTACAGGGCCATGAAGAAAACAAATTATCTTCAGGCACTAAAGAAAGAAAAGGCTCCTCAAAATGAGTACGAATGACATAAGATCACCCACAAATCTATTTATCTCAATTGAAGAAGATATGGCCAAATCACCTAAACAAGTAGCTAATATATATCTTAAAAATAATTTACCAGCAAATACTATCCCTAAATCCAGGGAATACTTTGAATTAATCTTAAAAGAAAGTATTTCGGTTGATTTAATTCATAATATGAGAAATTCTCATGAAATTACTTATTCAACTTTTAAGATAAAAAATATTTTATCTAAATCAGATTGGAATTCTAACTTATTCGTTAGAGAAAGATTTAAAAATAAACGGATGAATCCAGTCTCATATGACTATTTTGATTATATATAGGCGTGGAAAAACACGCTCTTCTATCAAAACTCAAAGAAAACTCATATGTGGTTTATCCAGTTTAATAGGAGATCATTATGCCTTTAATGATTTTCCTACTTGGTTCATAGATTGGTTCTCATTTTCTTGTATCTAATTGAGAAAAAAGTTTTTTTTCTTCTATATCTAATGAAATATTTTCTAAATAAGGTTTTTATTGGTCTTCTATCTCTCCATGTTTTCGTTTTTATGTTGTTGCATAAAAGTTGGGTTTGAGAGAGTTAAATCTTTTCTTACTTTAGAAACATAGATGGTATCTCCTTCTAAGGTTGTGAGACTTATTTTGTCAGAATGTTGATATAAGTTTAGAAAACTATTTCCTATTAACAAATTTACTCCTATTTCTTGTTGATATATAATAGGAATGTGAAAGTTTTCTCCTCCTATCATTATATTAGTATCTTTTAATACCTAATTGAGTTTTACTGTAGTATTATTAGCAATTATTACAATTAAATATTTTGATGCTTGTTTCCAATTGTCTTCTGGAAATACATATCTACTGGCTACATACATACTAGCTCATGTATCTATATATGCATGTAAATGATAAGTATTATAGCCTTTAAATTTTAGTCTTACTTTAATGTAAGTATTATTTGAATTTGTAATACTATACAAATCATTCATCTTTTGATGAAGAATATTCATAATTTGAGTGTTCATATTCTAAGTTAGTTATTTTTTTCTCATTTTCTTTCGATAGATAAATATTATAAGTATCATCTATATCAGATTCCTCGATTGGTTCTAATTCCATTTTGAAAGCTTCTTCTAAGATTTTTTCTTTATATGGAAATTCCTTTTTAAATTCTTTTTTATGTTGAAGCCTACTTGGACACTCATTAGCATAATAACCTTCCTTATTACAGATCTAACATCTGTATTTTTTCTTTCCTCAAGGGCAATAATTCCTTTTTTTAGAAGGTTTATAAGTCTTTCTTCTAAAATATCTTTTCTTGTAGTTTTCTCTATTGAATCTCTTTTTATATTTTTGGAAATTTTATTTTCTGAATTTATATTTTTTATATTTATATTTTTGTTTATAAAATTTTATATTACATCCATATTTCCCTAGTATTCTAAAATATCTTGTATCACAATAAATTTTATCATTTCCTCTTATTTGTTTATATTTTTTTCTTTCTTGGCATTTAATAATGATCCAATCTTTAAGACTTCTTATTCTTCCTCCTAGAGTATCTGGTATAGTTTCTCTATTCCTTTGTTCCCAATTTTCTGTTAAGGTTTTATATAATGTTCCAGGTAATTTTTGAAAAAAATATTTCTTTATAGGTTGTCTGTATAGAGGGTGGTAATTTATGATAATACATTTCATATTCATAAATAAAAGAATCTATGTAACACATGTTACAAATTTCCATATTTGTTAGATGTCATTTAGCTTTATTGATTTCATTTTCACTCAATTCAGTGATAGTCATTTCTTTATCTTCTCCAATAAATTCTTTGTATATTTCATTTATTACTGTATCCAAGTATTCTCTTCACATGGAAGCATTTCCTTGCATTAATAAATGTTGTTAATATGTTAAGTTTGAAAACCAAACTTTTACATTTCCTGACATTTTATGTGCTATAAGCACTCTACAAGTTGAAGGATTTGTTTGGGTAGTTTGAGAAGTTTGTATGAGCATACTCATTCCACTAGCTCATTCATCTAAGGCTTTTTTCCTATTTCTTATACAATCAAAACCTAGAAGTTCAGTTTTATAATTTCATGGAGTTTGAACTCTGGTGGAATACTACCTCTAGTTCCCTAATGCAACTCTTCCTCCATTTTAGGTAGTTGTCTTCTTCTATACGTGGTATCAGGTTATTCTGTTCTTTACCTATTTCGTTCTCCTTTATATGGGTCAGATATTCCTTCTTGGTAAGGGACTGGTAATGAAATTGATTTCACTCATTATTGTCATATCATCATCTTCTTTGTTAGTACAAAGTTTTTCATTATAATTTTCTTCTATTTCTTCATTGGTTAATGTCAATAAATTGACCAATGTTTCTATATCTCTATTTTCAGGATCCATGAATTTTCTTTCTAATTCTTTTATATTTCCATTAAATTGGAATTATCTCTTTATTCTTAGATTGTTCCTCATTTTTCCTTTTCTTATTTTTAGGAATCAAAGAATCTGATCTCCTTGGTGATTCTTCTTTTAATCCTTCTAAAGGATCATATTTGTAACCTATTATTTCATTATCCTTATGTATGTTGTGTACATCTTTTCTTAGTTCTGAAAATTCCTTATGCATATCTTGTTGTAGTTTATTATAACCACATTCCTTTATTTCCTTTAGTAATTCTTTTTGTATATCTATTATTTCTTGTAAATATTTTGTGTTTAATTCTTGGACTAAATCCATTTCCTCTATTAATAATTGAACAGTTTCAAATAATGTTACTTGATTTTTTGTTACACCTACTAGGCTTCTATTTACTTCTAAATGCATATTTTTTATTTTTTCACTAAACATTATTTTTCCCTAATATGCAATCATGAACTAATGCCTTCATTATTTTAACTTCATTTTCTAGTTTTTTAACTTATTCTTGGTTAAAATTTTCTTCTTCATGGTCTATAAAAGTAAATCTTGGTATGCTATTAGTTTTAATAACATTACTATTTCTTCCTATTATTAAGGGTTTTTCTTTAATATCTAGTTTCCATTTTTCTAGTATTTCAAAGTCTGTTAGTATTTTTGGTTTTATTATTTTTCCAAGTTCCTTAAAAGTTTTGTCTATTTCTATAAATTCATTTTGTTCATATATTGAACTATTATGACTATTTGTTAAAGAATATGCTATTAGATAATGTATTGAAAATGGATGATTTTCTTCTTTCATTAAATCTCTTCTTTCAAATTCATAAGTTAGACTTAATACTTTATTTAGATTTTCATCATGTATATTTATAGCAAACCTAGGATATACTACAAATTTTAGCTTTTAGTATCCTAAACTACCATGGATCATTCCTATTAAGCCATCCTATCTATTTATTATTATGTTATCTAATAATGCTATTTTTATTGGTATATCTATTCCTTCTCTAAAATGAGTTTTTATTAATATTTGAATTCCTCCTAAATGGATATATCCAATTTTTTCTTTATCTTTATAAGGAATTTTTGATAGCTTGTTTAATATAGTTTCTTTATCAATTAATGGTATATTATATCTCCCTTTTGCATTTGTAATCTTAATACTCATTTCTTTATTACTTATACCATAATAGATTATATTTTTTCTAGGGAATAATTTTCTTAATAAAAATGATGGGTCTTTAAATCCATCTCCTTCTTTAAGATTTAACTTTGTTTTTTGAATTTCTTCAAATTTCTTTTTACTTATTACCATTTCTTGTGAAAAACATCCTGAAATGTCTTCTGTTTCTATGTCTATTATTTCTTGGTTTATTATTTCTTCTTCCATTTTGGGATTTTTTAATTAAACCTTAGGGGTATTTTTGATAACTGTTAGATTTAACCTTCGTTATGTTTTCAAGGGTATTTTTGAATTTTTTGAAACCTTGGAGGTATTTCTAAAGATTTTTTAAACTTTGGGGGTATTTTTGATTTTTTCCTTATAATTTTAAGATAATTTTTTCCTTGGACAAACAAATTATTTTTTGTTAATGATTATTGATCCTTTGACTAAAGGCATATCACTAAAAAATTTCAAGGATCATGTAATAAAAATGGGAATTGGTTCCATTTTGTAAAGTATATATACAGTTTATTATTGAAACTCTTATATATTATGATATTTTATCATATTCTTATGTACCTTAATTTATTTGAAAAAATATACTTTGTATAGGACCAAGAATAAATATAGGATTTATTCATTAAGTTTTGTTGCAACATAAATTGTAATACTTGAGAAACTAAATACATTGTAATACATGGAAGATAATACTCGCTCTTAGAGGACCTATAGTTATGATTCATGTGTTTATTTCTTAAGAAAGATAATCGATAGGATTAAGTTGAACATTTGGACCAAGTGGGAGAATGTAACCGATCATTCGTTTAAACTCTCCAATTTTCATTTTCGTTTTTCTTTAATGGATCATTTAGTGGTCCAAACATTTTTGTTATTTAAGAGCTTATCGATTATGGCTAAAGTTGGTAACGATGCCGATGACTTGATGGGAAACACGACTATAAAGGGGATGTTATGGTCCCTAAGCTCTATACATAATTTCAGTGCAATACATCATCTATTTGAGTGTTGTTCAGAGCTTAAAAGTTCCTAACATGTAGAGCAAATCAATTTTGATCAATTTTGAGCTTTAAGAACAATTTCAATTAATAGAAGTAAAATCATTACTTTACTTATTTTTGATCCCTTTAATTTATTTATTCTATATTTATATCGATTAATTTATGCTTACAATTTGAATTAAATCAACATATTTTGCAACGAAGATTTTTCAAATCATTTACACATTTGTACAATCATGTTACATATATATATGTAATAGTTACATAAGTGTGTAAATGATTTAAAAAATCTATATAACGCAATTACACTAGTGTGTAAATGATTTGAGAAATCTTCGTTACAAAATAGACTCAAGTTAAATTATAGTATCTTTTTTGTCAATACTATATTAAGTTATTGTAATTTTTATATTGATTAAAATTTTGCAAAAATTACCTTAACTAATTCAAATCAATCAAACTAAACCAATTCAATGTATGAGTTATTGGCTTTGTTTTATTTTAACTTTTGAAAAGCCACTCCGGTATGAGTTGGTTTTGTTTTCAAGTAACAAAGACCAATTAAAACCTAAACAACTAGTAAATATGATTTTCTTAATTTTAATAATTATTTTTGTTAATTTATTTTTATTTTATCATTATTTGTTCTTCCTCGTTCAAAATTTCATTTTCCTAACATAATTGTTACTCTACAATAATAATTCATTTTATATATATTCAAAATAATATATGGGTGTTCCAAGCTTTACTTTTTTTTTTATAACTATGTGCTCCAATCCTTAAGTAAACTCTAGAATTAAAAAAAACATTTATGATATTATTTGTAGAATAGAATTTATTTTAAAATAATACATTTATTTGACACTATTCAAATAAAAATAAAAAGTTTAAAAACTAAATCATCCATCCAAACCAACTCAATTTTTTTAATTTAATTTGAATTGATTTTACGCCATTAATTAGTTCAAATTTATTTTCATTTTTAAAGAATCAATCATATTGGATTGATTCTTCTTCATTTTTAAAAAATTAATATTAATATATATATTTTCTTAATTTTAATAATTATTTTTATTAATTTATTTTTATTTTACCATTTTTTGTTCTTCTTCATTCAAAATTTCATTATCGTAACGTACTTGTTATTGTATAATAATAATTCATTTTATATATATTCAAAATAACATATAGGTGTTCCAAGTTTTACTTTTTTTTATAATAATTATGTGCTCCTCTAAACTCTATAATTAAAAAAATTATGATCTTATAAACTTCAATAAATTAAAGAGTTTGTAGAATAAAATTTATTTTAAAATAATACATTTATTTAACACTATTCAAATAAAATAAAAAAAAATTAAAACTAATTCATCCGATACAAACCAAGTCAATTTTGTTAGTTTAATTTAAATTTATTTTACACCGTTAATTAGTTTAAATTTGCTTTCATTTTTAAAGAATCAATGGATTGATTCATTTTTAATTAAAAATCAAACCTATCTTAAATTTTACACCCCTTTAATATTAATTATCTTAAAAAAAGTAAAATTATTTGTTTTATTAAATAAAAAATATAAAAAATTAAATTGATTAAATTAAAAGAAATTAATGATTAGTGTGTAGAATAAGAATAGTACAAAAGCATCTTTCAGTTTCAGCATACTGTCGGATCTCTCGAGGATATTAGTTAGACTGTCCCAATCCAAACCTTTACCTTCTTTTGTACTGCAGTGTTTCGTCTTGCACATGTACCCAATCCACCGACACATCTATCACTAGTGAAGTCATCGATTAATATGCCCATACACGTCTATAGTCAAATCTTTGAATATGATATTTGGTATAAAACTACCACATTATGCACTGCAGTACAACAATAACTCTTTAACTTCACATGAATCTCATACAATATTAATTTAATCTTGTGTTTTCTTTTAATATAACATTAAACAATTTACACACTAAAATTTGAACTTTTGAACTCGGGTTTGTGCACCTCATAAATAAATTATGTATCAGTGCGTTGTACCAGGGTTGACCCAAACCCTTATTTAAATTATATTTTAATTTTTAATTTTTAAATATACTATATTTATTAATTTAAAATATAAATATTAAAACATTTAATATAAAAATACAAGAATACTTTTGTACTAGGTTTTATTTAGATATTTTGATTATTACGTTTTTATTAAAATATTGCACAATAAATAATATTTCATATAATTTAACAAGTACAACAAAAATATTTCTTAGGGTAAAAACTAATATTTTTAAGATTAATTATATAGTTTACAAATATCTAAAAAAACTAAATACTTGATTTAAATTGTTAAATTTCTTAAAACGTGTATAAAATTTAAACTAACTCCCTTTAGAAAAAGTATTATTACACATACGAGAGAAAATAAAGTCTACTTTCATGTTAAAAAGGGTTTTCCACGTACATTGTACTTAATAGATTTAAAAGATTTTTTTTTTGTGTTTTTCAACAAAATAATAAATTTATTAAATTTAAATAGATAGTAGAACCTTTTCGTATACAAAGTGACGGTAATATATACAATTTTTATTATAAACATGTAATAATTGATTATTATGATTGAAATTATTATGGGAGAACAATTCCATGTTTGTTGATTAAAGAGTTGTTGAAAATAAAAATAATATTGTAAAATTAATTAAGATAAGAGAGATCTCACATCAAAATAATATGAATTCATGCATAAAGATAAACAAAATTTTATTATTTATAAGTTTTAATTCATATGAGGTGGTATGAACATGTTACCTAGAAATGTTTATTTTGTTTTAGTAGATTAGATTAGACTTCATAATCTTACTCAGTTGTATTTATGTATTATGTTTGAGTCTTGTCGTGTTTGTGTTCAAATGTTGATTGAGATAATTAAAAGTTTAGAATTTGTTTTTTTCAAATAAATTATTTATAATAATAAAAAAATAAAAACTCAATTTTATAAAGCAATTAGTGATAAAAAGTAATGCAATCTTATTTTAGTTGTGCAATAACTATGCTTGTGTGATGTTTGCATGTTTTCTCAAGATTGTCCCCTAAACTTTAGTGGAGAATAATAAAAATAATTTTTATTATTATATTTTAAAAGTTAAAAAAATTCATTTGATGGGAACCTTCTTATAATTGAGATTTTAGGTAATCGCTTACGTAACCATTGCCCTAGAGCTGGCCCTCGTTACAACGACGTGGGTTTAATCTTGCATTATTGTTAACTTTTTAGTTTCAAGGACCAAAAATATAGATAATTTTTTCATTTTAATTTTTTTATTCACATGCATTCTACTTACAAAACTCCCTAAATTTAATAGAGTTTTGGTGTTAAAATTCAATAAATTAATTGCTATGAATCAAGATGCATCATTGTAGGGAGAATATTGACATAACATAGAGCATTTTTTTGCTTTTTTGATCGATCTTTTCAAACTAGAAAAAATTTATCCCAAGACTCATACATTTGTACTATAAATACCAAAAATACCATTCAAATATAATTTAATAAAATGAAATAACATTAGATTTGATAATATAGTCTATAGTCGCCACCAATATACTTCTAACAACCCATCAAAATTTTACCAATCATCATCAGTGACTCGTTGAAATTCCCTCGACCTATCAAATATAACATGTTACATAACATATATCTTTATATGTAATATGTTATATCCATTGTATTTCCAGCAACTCACTGGATATAACATGTCACATACACATATATCTTTGTATGTAACATCCTTCATAATTCCAAGGATCCACTAGATGTAACATGTTATATGCAAAAGTATCTTTATTTGTAATATGTTACATCAATCGAAGCTTCAATGGGTCATTGGTGGTGGCAACGAGCACTAGTTGGTTGTGGTTGTCAAGTACCAGTCGGTTCGCTAATGGTCTCTGTAAGAGATGTGGTGAGTGTGACATCAATCTCATTTTATTGAAGTTATAAAAGGATGATCTTTTGGTCTTTATATTATGCAATTTGGTATAAAACTATAAGTTTTAGGATGAGTTGTTACTAATTAGAAAAAATTGATAAATTTATCGAAAATAAAACTATTTAGGTCAAAAACTGTCACCAAAAGATCTATGGCATATTTCAATTGGGTCTATTATTCAAATAGTCATTTTTGAAGAATAATTTTGGATAGACTGTGTGTAAGAAAATAGTCATTTTCGAAGAATAATTCTGCATAGAGTATTATCACTAAAACTGTTATATATTTATCATCCAATATCTAATTAGGATGAATCAAATGGAATTAGAAATCTAAGTCCATGGTATGTATTCTTCTCTAAAGTACAATTCAGATAATACTAGGCAAAAAAGGGCTAGCATTATGTGCCAGAAATCTATATTTTTAGACTTTATTATAGGCTTTATTTTAGGCCTTTTATTTTCTAATAAGTTTAATTGCTCTAATATTAGGATATTAATTAGGGTTTTATTTCGAGGCATATATATATATATATATATGTAAGGGTCGAATATTAAAAAAGACTACAGATTATTTTCATCAATGAAACTACTAAGAGGTTGTCATCTCTTGGTTCTCTTAAAATGTTTTTAGAACTTATGAAGGCTTAGAAAACTTTATGGCATTCAAGAGCTTATCAATACATGGGATACCTTGTGGCACTCCTATCCATCCCGAATTATTTGTGGGTTTTCAAGGTTAGTCCTTCAAAATTCAAATCACCTAGTATCAAAGCACGGTTCTAAAATTAGATCATAAATTCATTTTTCTTTTTGTTTTCCTTTGTTTCTTTTTCGTGTCTGATAACTGTATTTTATAAAGTTATTTTCATCAAAATTAGTAATGGTAAATGCTATGTTCGTTTAATATTTATTAATTTTTGTTAAGTAAATTAATATTTTCCTTTTATTTGCTAAAAATACATTTTTAATAAACTTAAATAATTTGTATCAAAAATGTACTTAATTTCATAATTTTTTGTCCACAAATATAATTTCAAATAGTATATTTCTTAATTACAATTTATAAAAATTGAAAATATAATTTAAATTAAATTTGGGCTTAATTATAATTATCAAAAGTTTAAAAATTTAATTTAAAATTAGTAAAGGGCTAAACTGTAATTTAAGAAAGTTTAAAATGTAATTTGAAATATATTTGTGGGTGAAACTATAATTAATGAAAGTTTAATTTTTCGCGCGAGGAGAGAAGATGGCCATGACGTAATATTACACTCGCGAAACGTGGGACCGTCCGATCAAGCGGATCAACGGCTCGTATTCGCGCGTGCTTCATCAAGCCGACGAGAGTGGGTATAGAGATATCTTCTTCGCGCGGCTCGGCGTGTTAGAGTGGGCCACAGCGTGTCGGTGCCTACAGATTCCCAGAGGCAATCGGGCCGTTGGATCAGATCAACGGTCCCGGATTGAACGCGTCCATCAGTAGCATCGACCATTCGTGTAAAAATCCCTGTGTGACGCGCTCATCGTCGGCGGCGTGCACCTCGCTCTTCAAACGGAAAATGACCGGCCACGTGTCTCGTAAATATTCCGGCGAATAACATGGTGAAACGTGGCATGTATTTGGTGAAATAAAAACACGAGAACCCGGCGCCCACTTCCCGCCATTAACCATTTCCAAATCCAGAGATATCGTGTGCGGCAACGTTCTCCGTGCTCTCGGCTTCACAGCCCACGAAAGGCCGCCACGTGTCGCACGGTTCTCTCGGCGAATCACATGGTGACACGTGGCATGCGGAAAAAGAAAAAAAATTCAAAAAATTTGCGAGAATGTGTTTTACGCGTGCTACTCTTTCGTATAATCTGTTGTTACTGATGATAAAAAATCATAAAAAATAAAAATAAAATAAAAGAAAAAAAGGAGATATATGTTTTGGGGGAAAGGCAGCGGAAAGGAGGAATTTTTTCTCTCTTTCTTTTTAGTTAGTTTTCCGGTTCGAGCATTTTTTATTTTTTCTTCTTTTTCTCTCGAAATTTTGGGAGAAAACTAGCAATTCTTGAAGTTTTTCTTCCTTGTAACATTTAAATTTTTACGTTTTTCTTGTTTGCGTGTTACACAAACACGCGAGTATTGATTTAACATTTTATGTTGTATTTTCTTAGGGAACTTACAGAGAAGGAAGACAACAAAGAAGAAGAAAAGGGATGAATTTTATTTTTCATTGAGGAATCGTGAAAGAGTTTTTTTTTCTTATCTATTTTCTTTTAATTTTCTTTCTCTGCAATGTTTTATTTTTTGTTGTGTTGTAATTTTAAATTAGCCATGAACTAATACATTTGTTCTAGGATTGCGATGTAAGCGTAAATTATGACATTTGAATTAAATATTTTTGAATGATTTATGGGATTGTTTTAAGTTGTTTATTTTATACGTGTTTAATGCTTTTAATTATCGGAAGATTAATTAAGCGATATGTGACATTTAAATAAACTTGAAAAAGGCATTTTTGTGTGTCTTTTCATTGATGAAATAACATATATACATAAGAGATAGAGATATACTTTTATTGTATGTGTAAGCTTAGAGAACTTCGAACTTAATAAATGCGGTTGAATTTAATTCGCATAGGAATATAGTGAATCATTTTAACTAGATGTTTACGTATGGAGCTCGGAAGAGATATATGGATAAATTAGGAGTTCTTGGTTAACAACTTAAAAACACGATAACATAAATCAAGATAAAATATAATGATTCAAGTGGATTAATTTGGTGAAAGCGCAATCCTAAATTTTCTTGCAATCTGTTATAAAAGTTAGTAGTCAAACCGTATCAAATTATCATTTGTTTGGATAAAATTAGGTTGAAATAATTTTAATAATTAACGAATACTAGTAACAAATCTCTGTGAGAACGATATTTTACTTATCATATTATTACCTGTGGCCGTGTATACTTGCACGAGTTCGTGTGTTGAAAAACACGCAACAAGTTTTAGCGCCGTTACTTGGGGACTTGTTTTACTATTTTCATTGTTGATATTAATACCACTCAATTTTATTTTAATACAAAAAAAAAAAAAACAAAATATTATTTGTTTAATTGCTTACTTTTACTTGCTTGGATTTGTGTTTTTATTTATTTTTTAAAATTTAATAATATATTGTATTAGATTTAATTTTGGATAGAGTGGCACTTTGTATGCGTGGCGTAAGAAATCTTGACTTAGTCCCATTAGATCTAGAAATTCATAGAACCATTTTGAACTTAAAGGAAAATAATAAACAAGAAATCTTAGAACATTAGCTATGGATAATGAAATTCGAGAAGTTGAAGAACCAAGATCCTTAAGAGATTATGCGGTGCCATGGTTGGTGGCATCCATTCAAGCATTAGAAGACCGTTAATTCAAGCCAATAATTTTGAAATTAAGCGTCAATCATTCATATAATTCAAACATCGGTACAATTTGGTGGTTTACCCATCGATGATCCAAACTCCCATTATATCAAATTTCCTAGAGATTTATGATACCTTTAGGCATAATGGAGTCACCGATGATGCTATTCGGTTGAGACTTTTTCCTTTCTCACCGAGGGATAAGGCAAAAGAGTTGGTTGAATTCATTGCCATGTGGTTATCACTACTTGGGAGGATCGGCTCAAAAGTTTTAGCCAAATATTTTCCACCCAAGAAAAGCGCACGAATGAGGAATGAAATCACCACTTTTATGTAGTTTATTTCCAGTCATTATATGAAGCAGGAGAGGTACAGGAGCTCTTTTAGAAGATGTCCGCACCGTGGATTACCAAAGTGGCTTCAAGTTCAAACATTTTATAATAGTTTGATGGGTCAAACTAGAAATATGATTGATCTTTGCAAGAGGTGGTGCTCTAATGGGGAAATCAATTGATGAAGCATACAACTTATTAGAGGAAATGGCTTGAAATAGTTATGAGTGGCCATCGAGAGGATGGTGCCTAAGAAAGCATCCGGGAATTCATGAGATTGATGCTATGACTACTTTAACCGCACAAGTGTCCGCTTTGGTGAAAAGATGGATACTTATGGTGGCCATTCTATTCGGAGTCCTTTTGTTGCATGTGAAATTTGCAATGGTAATCATGCCAAGGAGAGATGTCCTCACATGACTGAATCTGTCAATTTTGTTTCCAATTATAGTAGGAATCAAAACATTCAAAAACAATCCTATTCCAACACATACAATCGAGGGTGGAAGAATCATCCTAATTTTTCTTGGAGTAATAACCAAGGCCAATCATCTTCTGAAGCCACTCACCCTCCAGGGTTTTCATAACCAAGTCCCACAACAGAGAAAGCCTCGTTGGAAGATATGTTTGCTTAATATATGGCTAAGAATGAGACTATTCTCCCGGTAATCGCAACATCTATTAGAAATCTCGAAGTTCAATTGGGGCAACTAGCTACTATTGCCGTCAACAATCGCCCTCGAGGATCTTTACCTAGTGATACCGAAATTAATCCAAAAAGGAGGGAAAAAGAGCATTGTAAGGTAGTGACATTGAGGAGTGGAAAAGAGTTAGAAGAAATACAAAAACCCATTTCTTCACCGACTCTTATTGTTGAGGGTGTTGACCCAGAAAAATAAGAAAAGACTAATCATAGGGTTGAAGAGAATGAATTAATAGAAAATCCTATAATAAAACCAGTGTTAGATAATCTCAAGCCTTATAATCCACCAATTCCATTCCCTCAACGCTTCCATAAGCAAAAACTTGATAAAGCAGTTCTCGAGTTTCTTGAAGTATTTAAAAAACTTCATATCAACATCCGCACTAGCGATGCCTTGGAAGCAAATGCCCGGTTATGTGAAATTTATGAAAGACATTTTGTCTAAGAAAAGAAAGGTTAGGTGATTTTGAGGAAATTTGTTGCTCTCACGAGAGGTGTAGTGCTATCCTACTTGAAAAGAAAGCTACCACCTAAGCTTAAAGATCCTAGGGAGTTTCACCATTCCTTTATACTATTGGTGATAAATTTTTGGTAGAGCTTTGTGCGATCTTGGTGCAAGCATTAATTTGATGCCACCTTTCCATCTACCAAAGACTTGGATTAGGAGAGCCTGATCTACCCACGGTGACTCTTGACTTCAGCGATAGGTCTTTGAAACACCCCGGAGGCGTTATAGAGGATGTGCTTGTCAAGGTAGACAAGTTTATCTTTCTATGGATTTCATAATTCTCGACATGGAGGAAGATAAAGAGATTCCTATCATTCTAGGAGACCATTTTTAGCAAGCTGGTAGGACTTTGATTGATGTTCAAAAGGAGAGTTTTGACACGTGAGTCCAACACCAAGAGGTAACTTTCAACGTCTTTAAAGCTATGAAATTTCCAAGAGAATCCGATGATTGCCTTCGAGTTGACACGGTGAATGCGTTAGTTGAAAGCAATTTCAGGGAAAATTTAGTAAATCTTGATGCTTTGGAACTTGCACTTGTGAATGACAATATTATTGATAACTTTGATTCTCTTGAATATCTCAAGTTACTTAAGGCATCTCCATGACTCTTTAGTCCTCAAATGAAGAAGATGCATCACAAGTTGTAACACCGCCTAAGTTTACCTATGGAAGCCATCATGGAGCAGAAACAATTATTAGAGCTTAAGCAACGCCTTACGTCTAAGGTATGCTTATTTGGGTGAAATGACTACAATGCTCAGGATTATTTCAAAGATTCTAGATGACGATCAAGAAAAGAAGCTATTGAGAGTGTTGAGAAATTACAAGGTAGCATTAGGATGGTCTATAGTGACATTAAAGGAATTAGCCCTTCAATATGCATGCCGCAGATCTTGTTTGAAGAAGATATCAAGCCTCTTCGAGCATCAAGCGTCGTTTGAATCAATCATGAAGGAGGTAGTAAAGAGGAAATCATTAAGTGGTTAGATACGGGCATTATCTATCATATTTAGGATAAAGCTCTTGGAGTCATTGATTCGTTCCAAAGAAAGGAGGAATTTTCTCTCTTTCTTTTTAGTTAGTTTTCCGGATTCGAGCATTTTTTATTTTTTCTTCTTTTTTCTCTCGAAATTTTGGGAGAAAACTAGCAATTCTTGAAGTTTTTCTTCCTTGTAACATTTAAATTTTTGTTTTCTTGTTTGCGTGTTACACAAACACGCGAGTATTGATTTAACATTTTATGTTGTATTTTCTTAGAAATTACGAGAAAGAAGACAACAAAGAAGAAGAAAAGGGATGAAATTTATTTTTCATTGAGGAATCGTGAAAGAGTTTTTTCTTATCTATTTTCTTTTAATTTTCTTTCTGCAATGTTTTATTTTTGTTGTGTTGTAATTTTAAATTCTGCTGAACTAATACATTTGTTCTAGGATTGCGGTGCAAAGCGTAAATTATGACATTTGAATTAAATATTTTTGAATGATTTATGGGATTGTTTTAAGTTGTTTATTTTATCCGTGTTTAATGCTTTTAATTATCGGAAGATTAATTAAGCGATATGTGACATTTAAATAAACTTGAAAAAGGCATTTTTGTGTCTTTTCGTGATGAAATAACATATATACATAAGAGATAGAGATATACTTTTATTGTATGTGTAAGCTGTTAGAGAACTCGAGAACTTAATAAATCTGGTTGAATTTAATTCGCATAGGAATATAGTGAATCATTTTAACTAGATGTTTTACGTATGGACTCGGAAGAGATATATGGATAAATTAGGAGTTCTTGGTTAACAACTTAAAACCACGATAACATAAATCAAGATAAAATATAATGATTCAAGTGGATTAATTTGGTGAAAGCAATCCTAGAATTTTCTTGCAATGTTATATAAAGTTAGTAGTCAAAGCTGCATCAAATTATCGGCTTGTTTGGATAAAATTAGGTTGAAATAATTTTAATAATTAAAAAATACTAGTAACAAATCTCTGTGGGAACGATATTTTACTTATCATATTATTACTTGTGACCGTGTATACTTGCACGAGTTCGTGTGTTGAAAAACACGCAACAGTGTCTTCATCTTTTCTTTCATTGGTGTTTTTTTTCCTTTGTGTTTGTTGTTTTCCTAATCTTTATTTGTTTTCTTTGTTTTTCTATTCAGGAAGTGTCCTTTTATTATTGGAGTTCTTAGTATTTTAGAATTTCTTTCCATTGCATTGAAGTTTAGAGTAAAAAGGAAAAAAAAAAGCAATTCTTGTAATGGTTTATTCTTAAAAGGAGAGAAATTTTAGTAGTTGAAATCAAAAAGAAGATAAGTTTTAATGGTTGAATCCATGAAGAAGATAAATTTTAGCAATTGAATCCTAAAAGGACTAAAATTTTAATGTTTGACCCCTACAAGGACCAAAATATTAGATATTGAACCATATATTGATGATTTACTTGATTTTTTTCATAAAGATTTATTCGATTAGAATTCTATCTTGTGCCTAATTTCTTTTCATGAATATTTAATCTTGCTAGAATCCTATCTTGTGATTAATTTATTTTCATAAATATTTAATCTTGCTAGAATACTATCTTATGCTTAATATTTTCATAAAGATTTAATCTTTTCATATTAAAACACTATATTGTAAGATTTAATGCAAGATTGAATCAAATATAAAATCTTTAAGAACTAAAAATCAATAAACAAAAAAACACGCAATATAAAGTGGTTCAATCCCTATTCTACAGGCCTAATCCACTGGAAAAGATTATACTCATATCAAATATATGCAAGAATGTTTGTTTAGAGAAGAAGAACAAGAAAACGATTACAAAGTTAAAATTTAACACTAAATTAGAGAGAATACCCTCAAACATGTAACCAGTAGTCCTCTCATAAATATAAGCAAAGAACATACAAGATATCACTCAGAGACAATCAAAGAAATGAGGATAAAGAGAAACTACACTCGAGAACCAAAAGAGCTAGAGGAAATCCTAAAAGAGAAATGAAAAGCATTGCCTCAATCAAAACCCTAAAAGGATTATTTATATCCAACTGTGAAAAGATGAAATTACCCTCTAAACTTTAAACAGGCTGCGTCGGAAATGAGCTAAGTCATACGATTCAAATAGCAACAATTGCAAGCACAAGCACAAAATAAAGTTCAGATCCCAATATACAATTAAATATTTAATAATTATTATAATAATGTATCATGTCATACAATATTTAAATGTCTCCATGATATTCTCAATATGCTATATAGTTTCATAAAATTAATAATCTCCACCTGGATACTATATGCATGATATTGGATGTACCATTTCTTATGTTAATGGTTAAAAGTGAGACACCTTAATTTAAGTCAAAATAATATATATACTTAACTAGTTGTACTGGTTTAAAGAGAATATCAAAGAGATTATCCTCTATAGAGACTTTGCCAAGTTTAATCAATGCTTGTAAAACTATATTTCTAATTAAATGTAATTTTACACCTACATGCTTTGACCTAGAATCAAACATGTAATGTTTTGATAAATATATGATAGATTGATTATCACAATAAATAGTATCAATAACATCAACAATAATAATACCCAATTACATTGTAAAGCCTCTTAACCAGAATCCTTCCTTCATTGTCAACAGATAATAAATTTAGCCATTATTGTTGACAATGCCATTATAGATTGTAGGTTGGTTTTCTAAGAAACTATATTCCAAAAAATAGTAAAGATGTAACTAGATAATTGATAAATATTTGAAAAGAACTCTAGTTCTATGACTTTCTTGTACTTAATTGAAATTAATAGATTTTATTATAGCATTTTATTTGATTATTTATACAAACCTCTTCATTTGGAAATACATGTATGTTTTGTTATATTTCAAGTATATTTAGCTTCAAAAGAGATAAACATGTCAACATACAAAGACACAACACTTGAAGAACTCAAATAGCACCTAAGAGCTAAAAAGACTAAGTCATGTAAGCCTTACATCAAGAACCGACCAATGTGTAAGAGGTACAGGGAAAAATTCAAGACAAGCATTTTGTACCGCGATGAAGAAATATATGTGTCATGGCACACACCTCTTGAGAAGATTTATTCGGCAAGTTGAACATATCATGACGTAGTGCAAATAATAGTATGCCACAGCATGAACAATAGTGTGCCACGACGAGGCCTTCTCAAGTTAGATTATGCGAGCATGTTCGAGCTTCATGTTATGGAAATAAAAAGTGTGTGTCGCGAGTGTGGGATGTTTATTTTTGACTTCGACCCCTTTTCAATGATTTTTCTTATAAATATAACTTCGACATTATGTTATGAGAGCTTTTATATATAATAGAACATTAGCATTATAATAGAATAGTTCTTCAATTTTTATATTTTTTTTACACAATATAGATTAGACTATAACAAATTAATGGAAATATTTGGGAGTTTTCCCTTATAAAAAAAATATTGCTATAAATTCAAGAACATTTTGAAGATCAAAATCACAATTTTGGAATATAACACATCATCCATTCATTGTTGGTATTTAGATTTGATTTATAGTATTTTATTTTTAGATTAATCTTTTTATAATTTCTTGAATGAATGCTAATTTTAAATCACAAATCATGGATTTTAATCTGAGCATATATGGTTGATTTTTACCATGAAAATTTATCTTAAATACCTTGTTTGTGTAGATTATTGAGGTGAACATTTTTATAGTTAAGTAAATAAAGATTATTTTTTGATTCAAAGTTTATTACAAGATTTATTTATGGATAATTTATTAGCTATTTATTCTTCATAATAGATTAAAAATATGAAAATTGGGTTTCAAACACATCATCTAGATCTAATTTGGATAGCCTAAATAAGAGTTTAAATTTGTGAATTGATCGAGAGCACTCAGTTAAACAGTTTGCTATTTCCTTAGGCATCAGGCATAATTTAATCAATCAATTAAACATCCTGATTGTATGCCATTAATTGGTTTGATTAACATAGAAAAATGATACCGACCGAAGGTATTTTTTATATTTAAAAGTGAAAATCAATAATTTTTATTTTTATTTTAATTAACCTAAATATTTATAAACAATCATAGTTAACTAGCTAAACTTTCTATTAATTCTCTATTAATTATTAATAATATATATCTACCTTGATTTTGTTTTAGTCGAATCTATATTTAGTTATTTTAATTATTTGTTATTAGTTTAAGATTTTGAAAATAAAATATTGTGATAAAATGTTTAGGTTTTATTTTTTGTATTTGTTTTAAGTTTTAAGAAAATTAAAGAATTATCTAAAATCATTACAATTACTTGAGAGATTTTTATAAATACAAAATTTATGCATCAATAATGACCTTCAATTGTCTTTGTCACCTATAAAACCAATATTTAGTGTGCCTTTTAAATATCTAAGTATCTACTTAACGACTAACCAATAAGTTTTACTAAAGTTAGACATATATATGCTAACTATGCTAACAACATATGCTATTAGGTCTAGTATAGAGCATAACATATATAAGTGAACTAACAACATTAGAATAAGGAATCATTTACTCTTATCCTTTTTAGTACGAGGACAATCAGATAGAGATAGATTAAAATGAGCACCCAAAGGAACACCAGACATAGAAAATCTTTTTAGAACTTTTCAATATATGAATGTTGAGATAAAAACAAGCCAGTTTTAGTTCTAATAATATCCAAGCCCAAAATCCTTTTGATTGATCCTAAATCTTTCATTTAAATTTCATTACAAATTTAAGATTTTAAAGATTTAATTTTAGATTTATTTCTTTAAACAATAAGCATATCATCAACATATAAAAGAAGATAAACTCGACTTGAAACATTCTTGAGTTTAAAATAAACACAATTATCATATTCATATCTTTAAAAACCAATTTTAATCATATCAAATTTAATATATCAATATCTTAGAGCCTGTTTAAGACCATAAAAAGATTTTTTAAGCAAACAAACAAAATTTTCTTTTCCTTTTTATTAGAAACCTTCTGATTGTTTCATATAAATATTCTCTTTTAAATTACCAAAAAAACAGTTTTAACATCTATTTATTCAAAAAGTGTGTCAAACTATTCAACTAAAAATAAAAAAAATCCTTATAGAGGTAAATGTTACAATAGGAAAAAAAATCTCAGTAAAATCAATCTCATGTTTTTGTGCAAATCCTTGTGTAATTAATCTAACTTTGAACCTTGTTGGTTCAACTTCCTTAGTACTCTTTTTTTTAAACAACCATCTATACCTAAACAATTTTGATTTCTTAGGCCTTTTAACTAAAACCTTAGTTTCATATTTAATGAATGAATTAAACTCATCTTTCATGGCAATCGACCAATTAGAATAATCAGAATAATTCATAGCATCAACAAAGTTCTAGGTTCAAAATAATCTAGCTCATATGGAACAGATAAAGCATAAGCAATCAAATCATCGCAAGTAACTTTAGAAGAAAATAAAGAATCAGAGTACTTTTTGGAGTAACAATTGACCTTTTGGACCTATCTCTCGCTTGAAGGTAATCGGTCAACTCAGGGGAACTACCAGAAGGACATAAAGAATCCTCAATATTTTCATCATTATCACTGGTATTTGTTCTATTAGTTGTAATATCAGTGGAATGAGGGATTGTTGGTACCTCCATCTCAATTGAAGCATCCTTAGTTTTGAAATGGGAAGAAGTGGACTTTAAATCACATTAAAATTGGGATTCATTAAAAACTAAATTTCTACTTGAAATACACTTTTCAAGAGAAGGACTCCATAATCAAAATCCTTTAATACTTGAAGGATAACTAATAAAAATATACTTTAAAGATCAAGCTTGATGTTTATCCTAATTAGTATGACTATATGCAATGCAACTAAAAATCCTAAGGTTACTATAGTCTATAGGTTTACTAGTCCAAAATTCTTCAAGTGTCTTAAGATCTACGGTAATGGAAGGACATCTATTAATAAGATAAGTGGCTATATTGACAGCCTTTACCCAAAACAATTTAGTCAAACCAAAAAGGAACAACATACACCTAACTCTCTCTAAAATGGTCATATTCATCATCTCAACTAGGCCATTTTGTTGAGTATGCCTACAACAACCTATGTCTACTAATTCCTTGGTGCTTATAGAAATTTTCAAAACGTTCATTACAAAACTCTAGAACATTGTTAATTCTAAGTACTTTAACCTTACAACCCTTTTAGTTCTCATCAAGAGCATTCCAATGTTTAAAGGTATCAAAGATCTCATCTTTTGTCTTTAAGGAGATAGTCCAAACTCATCTAGTATGGTCATCAATTAAAAACATAAAGTAACTATTACCACCTAAGAACTGGATAGAAGTAGGTCTTCATAAGTTAAATTGAATATAACAAAGTGTATGTACGGTAATATGCTAACCTTTAGAAAACTTAACCCTAGTTTGTTCACCAAAGACACAATATTCACAAAACTTTAAGAGTTCTAAAGATTCACTATCTAAGACACCCTATTTAGACATTTCACGTAGACCCTTTTCACTTATATGTCCTAACCTCCTACACCAAAGTATTTCACTATCTAAGGACTGGGTTACACTAACCTTTCCACTAAGGTCTATCATCTATAAAAGTAACCAAAGAGTCTTTTGTAACTTTCATAATACCATCACTAATCATAATAAAGTAACTACTGGCATCTAAAGTATCTAGTAAAATCAATTTTCTCTTAAGATTAAGAAAAAACCTATTACAATCCAAGACTCTAATAGTCCCATCTAACAAGGAAAGTTTAACTGAGCCAATACCATTTACCTAACACTCGCGATCATCACTAAGAAGAACCCTACCACTATCAACTTCTTTCAAATCACTAAACTAGAGCCAAAATGGAGTCATGTGATAGAAACAACCAGAATCTATGACCCAAGCCATCTCTAACCTAATGGAGCTCCAACCTAGCACTTCAGAACTCTCATACCCTTCTACGATTGCATTAGACTTACTATCAATACCTGATTTATACTTATCAAACCTCTTACCTTTTCTAGAGGACACTCATTCCTATTATGACCTTCTTTTTACAAAAATAGCGCCAAACATGTTTCTTAGCTTTTGACTCATCCCTATTCTTATTTTTACCCCCACTTGAACCTTTTTACCTCTGATCAGACCTACCCCTAATATAAAGCCTATCATTGACATTACTCTTATCCTTTAATTTAAAATCTTTTAATCTCAGATTAAAAACAACAAGATCAATAGTCAAATTATCTCTCCCATAAATAATACTTCGTTTAACATCTTTAAATTAATTAGAAAGAGAATTTAATAAGATAATTTATTGAGTCTCATTATCAATTTTATGATCAATGTCATCAAGTTAAGTGATGAGTTTTTTGAAATCATCGTGATTATGTTCAAAATCTTTTCACAGGTCAATTTTTAAAAAGTAAAAATAGTGTTTCAAATAACATTATCGAACACATATTTATCAAGATAAGTGGAATTAGTTTAAACAATACCTTCTCAAAGGTAGTTTCCTTGGAAACTTCTCTAAGAATTTTATTAGAGAGATTTAACAAAATAAAAGCATAGGTTTTTTTCTCAATCTTTTTCATATCACCATCAGATGCCTTTTCACGCAAATCTTCTACATCAATAGTACCATGCAACTCTTATTGAACTAAAAGTGATTTCATTTTACATTTTTATAAAACATAGTCCCTTGTGCCTTCAAAACCAAAAATCTTATAAAGTCTTGATATAGTAAGTAAAATAACCAAACAAAATAAAAGAAGAAAAATAGAGATAAGAAAAACCCTCATTTTTATCCAAGAAAACCAAAGAGTCACATTCTTCAAAGGACTAAAAAAACCCTAAGGTTACTGAATCACTCAATAATACAACCCAAAAAACCAAATATAGGGGCCTTGTGAGTTTTTTACACTTTGATAGCAAATCAAAGGCCAAACAACCCAAATGTCTTGATCTAATCCACTTTGTTATGATCTCATACTGACAATTCATTATAAAAGACTATATTATAAGATTAAGTGCAAAATTGAATTAAAGATAAAGACTTTGAGAATTGAAAATCAAGAAACAAAGGAACAAACAATATAAAGTGGTTTGGTCCCTATACATAACCTAATCCACTAGAAATGATTATATTCATATCTAATATATGAAACAATGTTTGTATAAAGAAGAAAAACAAGAAAACAATTATAGAGGTAAACCTAATACTAAATAAGAGGGAATAATCCTTAAACATATAACCAATATTCCTCTTTCAAACATATACAAAGAACATACAAGAAATCACTTAGTAAAGATCAGAGAAATGATGCTATAGAACCAAAGGAAGCCCTATGAGAGAAATGAAATGTGTTTCCTCAATCAAAACCTAAAAGGGTTATTTATATCTAGTCATGAAAAGATGAAATTTCTCTTTAAGTCTTCAAATAAACAACATGAAAATGGACTAATCACATGGTCCAAATAGTAACAATTGCAAGCCTAAGTACAAAATGAAGTCTATGGCCCAATGCATAATTAAATCATTAATAACAATTATAATAATGTATTATGTCATATAAATCATAGTTAAAAATAAAATAACAAATAAAATGTATCATACAATATTTAAATGTCTCCAATATATTCTCAATGAGCTATATAGTGTTATAAAATTAACATATGCCTACCTTATGTTTGATTTCTTTTCAAAAAGATTTTAACCTTTTTAAAATCCCATCTTTTTCTTGATATCTTTTTATAAACATTTAACCTTTCTAGAACCAAATATAATTCTTTCCCAAGAGATTCATTTCTTATGAACCTTATTCTCATTTATTTCAAAAAACTTCAAGGATATAAATAAGAGGCAGCCTTCAATTATCTCCTTAACACCATGCAAAATTTTTTTTGATCAAATGGAGCTGAGGATTTATAGGAGAAAAAAGAGAAGAGACAAAGATGAATCTAGTTTACAAAGGGTCTACCACTTGAAGTTCCTATTGTATAGTGAATAGGGAGGAATCCATCTAGATATGAATATGCAATGCCATGATACAACATGAAGACTTGTTTCATACTAGATCTCATGTCAATGATAAGGTATGTTGCATAATTATTCATGGCAATAGTCATACTAATTTGTCTAGTTCTATCATGGTAGAAAATTTTAATTTGACAATTTTGTAATATCCAATGCCATATAAGCTAACATGGAAGAATGATGGTGGGCAAGTTAAGATAAAAAAAAACAGTTGTTGGTTTCCTTTCAATTGAAAGGTATAAATGTGAGGCTTTGTGTGATGTGGTCCCAATAGGAATAGGGAATATTCTTTTAGAGTGACCATGGAAACATGATAGGGAAACAATTCATGATGACTACGCCATCAAATACTTCTTTTTCCTTAATTACAAACAAACTACTCTTGTACCCCTAACCCAAGCAAGATGCATGAAGATCGAGTGACATTAAGTAAAAGAGTGAGTGTGTATAAAAGAAGAGTAAGTCAGTTTAAACAGGAGAGTAAGTGGGTTTAAACAGGAGAGAGATTTGAAAAATGAGAGTGAATTAATATAAAAAGGAGTGATCTATAGAAAGAGAGTGAATTAAGAAAATATATTGAGTTTCAAAAGGAACATGTGTGAGAAGAAAGGAGTGAGAAATAGAGTAAAAAAAGAGATACTTATGAAGAGTGATAATAAAAAAAGTAAGAAAAAAGAGAGGAAGTCTCGACTAGTGAGTATAAAAAAGGAAAAAAAATGCATGTTCTAGTACTAATGAATTTTTTTTCCTTTATCTAGTGTCCTACAAATTGATTTAGTGGAGCCAAAAATTCATCTTATAAGTATCAAATATCAAATTTTTAGTATACTAGGTAAAACATGTTCAAATAGGCCAACAAAGAGCTTACCGAATCATCAACATGTATCATACTTTGTGATGTAGACAATTCTCAATGCTATAGTAAATATTTGAGGGTGAATCTTTTTGAGGAAATAAGGACCGATGAGAATTAAGGTGCATCACCGAATGATCTAATACATATTATCAATTATGCCTATTATTCAAAGAATGATTTTTGAAAAAGATTTATTTGTGAAGAAAAATTTTAGAAAAATTTGAGGGCAAGAAAAGAATCATTTGTGAAGAATAATTCTTACAAGAGTGCTATCACTTAAATTGTCGTATATTTCTCATATGATATCTGATTGAGACAAATCAAATTGTATTAGAAAGCTAACTCAATGCGCAATATTATTCACTACAATAAATTTTTTCCAATTCTAATAATTACTAGGAAAAAAGGGCTCGTAATCTGTGCCCAAAAATTTAGGAGTTTAGGCTTTATTTTAGTTTACATTTTAGCCTGCTTTATTTTAGGTTATATTTTAACCTATATTTTAGACTTTATTTAAGCTTTATTTTCTGATAAGTTTAATTCTTCTAAGATAAGGATATTAGTTGAGGTTTTATGTATGTGTGTGTGTGTCTATATATATATATTAGGGCCAAATATTATGCAAAACAGACTACATATTATTTTCATCAAAGAAATTTGATGCAGACCATCTAGGCGAATAACTCTAGGAACCCACGAACTCAAAGAAATAGGAACAATCGATTTGCTAGAAATGTGTTGAAGATGATTGGATTAAAATCCTAAGAAAACAAAGTTCTTAAAACCCTAATCTTTGGTATGATCGGATTAGAACCCTAACCTTTGGTATGATCAGATTAGAACCCTAACCTTTGGTATGATCATATTAGAACCCTAAGGAAACAAAGTCCTTAAAACCCTAACATTGAGATGCCACAAATGATGATCACTCCCTTTGATAAATCAAATTCAAGTATTCAATCAAGAACACAAGAAGGCAAAGTGAAAAGCTTTCTAAAATAAACTTTTTATTAATGATATATGGTCTTCCCAAGATTACATAACTACTGTGTTTTTATAACAACAAACCCTCATGAAAATCCTAGATGAAAATTCAAGCCTAACGAAAAATCCTAGGCCCAAATTCAAACCCTAAAGAAAAAAAATCCTAGATGAAATAGGCCTAATTAGTGGTGGATTAGGCCTAATCAATCCTTAAAAATAAAAGACTAAATTTTTTTATGATAAATAAGACATAAAAGGTCCACAATTGATTAAAACAAAAATTCATTCATAAAATAATCCTTGCATCCAACTTGATCTTTCAAATTCATCCATGGTCATTGGACAATCAATTCTTTGCAAAATATCTTGAAAATATTTGGGAACATCAATTTGATTAACACCTCAATCTCCATTAAAATTATCAATAGATTTTCCTTTCTTAATTCTTCTTTGAATTTTTTAGAACTTATCAAGGCTTAGAAAATATTGTAGTGTTCAATAGCTTGTTAAAATTTGAGAAATCTTGTGCCAATCTTATCCATCCCAAGATTTGTATTCTAGCTTATTCGACAACAATTTTACTCAATTTTTTGTTAGGTTTTAAGACTACAACTTTTGAATTTCACATTGTTTTATTCTTTGTGAGTTTTTAATATTAAATCATCATCGTTTTAATAACAAGAAGTATCACTATGATAGAGATTGTATTTCATGTCTTGTTTTTCAAACTTAATTGGACAAAAATAATTTTAACTTTTTAGTATAATGACAATTTATTATCCCTTATCATCGTTTTAATAACAAGAAACATCATTATAATAGAGATTGTATTTCATGCATTGTTTTTCGAACTTAATAGGACATAAATAATTTTAATTTTTTAACCTAATGACAATTTATTATCCCTTTTTAGTTATTTATTTATTATAAAAGAGTTTTATGGACATTAAACTACAAGGAAAAGGAAAGCAATACTAAGTTACACTTGAAAAAAAACATATTTAAGACCCTTTTTTATTAAAAAAATAGCTTTAAAGTTTAGTTTTTTATTAAATAAATAAAATATTATAGGATGAAATTTAAAATTCGATTCATGGTGGTGGTGTGATCCAAATATATCACTAATTATTTGAATTATTTTAAATCTATCATTTAACTATTTAAATTATTTTAAATATACTACTGATGTATGATATCGTTAAATAAAAATTGACATAATGATATAAATAAAACATAGACAATAGTTGGGTGTAGTATAAATAAAATAAAAAATAAATTTATAATAAAGGTGAAAAAAATACAATAATTTGATCATATCTCTTTAAATTTACCCAATATTTAAATATGAATGTTTTGTGTATTATTTCTTCTTATTCTTTTTCTTGATAAAATTACTGTATATATTGTATTTGGTAGAATCATCGGGGGATCTTTTGCTTGTTTTGAAGTTCATAACTGAATATGCATTAGAAAATGGTTTACCATGTAAAGGAGAAAGTCGCTTTTGCACTCAATGCTACGCAAAGGACACATTTTGTCATGTTTATAAGTTGAATTAAATAATGGGTCAAAGTGACGTCATTGAAGAATATGAGTCTTTTTAGCTGGGAATCATACGTTTATAGCCTCGTCAAAGAGAAATCAATTATTGGAGCAAATAAAAAGTAAATATTTTTAAAAACTATTGGAACATTTATAGTAGGAAGATGACATCATTTTTTAAAATTCGTACAAAAGTAAATAAATTTTTAAAATAATAATTTTACTTTTTAAATATTTGATTAAAAGCACATTATGGATTTATATTATCACACTTATTATTATTATTAATATATCTTAAAGGTATATTTAATTTATCATAAGAGACTCGTAGTATCATTTATCATTATATTCTTGTTATTTAAAAAAATTACTTAATAGCAAACTTTTGTCTTTAATATATTAGAAAGTTTAATCTTGAAAACATTTTTAGGTTAGATATTTTTTTAATAATATTATATAGTAATAAAATTTATAAAAATATAATATACTGATAACTAATTATATGCTCTTATATATATACATGTAATTTTTGAAATATAAAATTATTAATCTTTTAAATATATATATATATTCCTTGTATTGAAAACATAATTATAAATACAATAGTATTTTTAACTTATAAAATTTAAAATTATACATTTGTTTTTAATACCATGAAAATAATAATAAGAAAATTTATAAATAGTAAAAAAAAATGTATCTTCTTATAACTAACACTTTCCTATCACGCACGATGAGTTACACTTTATTATTTTTATTATTGTTTCAATGTTTTTTTTGCAATACAAAATGCTATGATTTCACGATATACTTAAGCAATTGTCCCTTCGTAATTTAGAATTCAAAAATAAATCAATATATAATATTATACAAACAAAAGTTTATAAATAGAAATGAAAACAATGCAAGTTACATCATTTAAAACAACAATCCTACATGATAAAACAAAAGAAGACATATTTGATGCAAATGAAAATTAATAGTTACTATTGAAATTAGAAGATAACATCAATAACGAAAATTTCACATTTTATGAATTTATTTTGTATGTTTTTATTAATAATGAATAGTTATCAAAATTGGAAAAAAATATCTTAGAATCATTTTTATTAGATGTTTACATTCCATTAATTATATGTTTCATGATTTCTAAAAAAAGTTATATATTTCATACCTGTCATTAGTTCATATTATAATACAAAAAATTAGTTTTAATCACACAAAAACATACGAAAATGAAAAAATAGTGATATTATCATTACATTTAGGATTTAACATGACAATACAAACATTTGTTGGTTTTATATGAACAATTTTTGATAAAAATTATATTTTTATCAAAGAAAATTATAAAAGTTATTGGTATTTGGCAACAAAAATATCTCATATTAATTTAACTAAAGAAAGTAGAATAAAAAATCATACCTTTGATTTGTAGAACAACGATCAAAATCTTCAGGCTTTTGAAACTTGTCTCCCAACGATGATGAATGGAACAAGTAGGTGTCTTAGTAATTATGAAGTTGATCAAAAAGACCATTCTAGTTCTCCAACTAGAATCCTATGCGTAAAGCACTAGAATATTCTCCAACAATACTCCAAACCAATTGAAAAATAATTTCTTTTTCACAAAAGTGTTTGCATGATTTTGTATCTCACAAAATTCTCTCAATTGAGTCAAGAAAAATTCTCTAATTTTCCTCTAAGTGGTTAACCACAATAAGAGTTAATGGGATGATGAAATAGTTTCCAATTTGGTACAAGTTGATTAGGAATAGAACTTACGGAACCATTTGTCTTTTTTGTTGCTTCACAAGCGGCAACATATTCTACCTTTGTTATGAAATCAACTATACAACCTTGTTTCACCTCCTTCACATTATGGCTCCTCTACAAAGGGTAAACACTGACCCATATGTTGATTTTCTAAAATCCTTATATGCTTGAAAGTCAAAATCTATGTATCCTATGGAAATCAAATCTACACTAGAATAGACTACATATAATTCCTCATTTTCCTAAGATATTTAAGGATGTATTTGACTACAACCCAATGATTCAATCATGGGTCGGATAGATATCGACTAACTATGCCAATAGTATAACAGATATCAGATCTAACAATATGGCATACATTAGACTTCCAAATGCTAATACATATGGAATCCACATCACATCCTCTCTCTTGTGATGTCTTCAAACACTACTCTTTAGATAGGTTAATTAAATGTCTAGTAGGTAAAGAACCTTTCTTGAAATTTTGCATTGAGAACCTTGACAACACTTTATCTATATAAAATGCTTGAGATAGGGTTAAGAGATTATTATTATGATCACAAATGATCTATTTGCCAAAACATAGCTTGTTTCTACCATATCCTTCATTTGAAACTATTTAGCCAACCATTGCTTTACCATGGACAATAAATCTACACTTTCCCAATAAGGAGAATATCGTCCACTTAGAGCACTAATTATCATTCTTGATAGGTTTATAAACACAAGGATTATCAAGGTTTTCCTAAAAAGAATAGGTTTTTACTGTTCATTAAATTTGATGATCCATGATCTTAAGGCTTTCTTGAGTCAACAAATGGATCTCCTAAGCTTCAAAACTCTTTACTCTTGGTCTTTCATTATGAAAACTTCTGGTTGGACCATATAGATGGTATCCTCATGATAGCCATTAAGAATGATGTCTTGATGTCTATTTTCCAAATCTCATAATCGAGAGCTACTGCAATGGATGAGAGTATTTGAATGAATTTGGACATTACAATTGGCAAGAAAGTTTTCTTATAGTCAACCCTTTCCTTTTGGGTAATATCTTATGCCACTAATAGAGATTTAAAAATCTTCACTTTTCTATCTAATCCTTTTTTCTTCTTATAAAGAAACTTGCACTAATAGGTTTAACCTCATCGAGTTTATCTTCAAGCTCCTAGATGGAGTTGGAATACAATAATTTAATCTCAAAATTTATGATAATAATCCATTTATATTTGTTAATATCCTTCATTGCTTGTTTATAAGACAATGGGTTATCAATATGACTGTGAGACATAACAACTTATGCCTAATCAGTTCATTGCATCAATCAAGCAATCTACTTACCCTCCTACTAAGATGAAGTTATGATGGATCTTGACTATAGATTATGGTTTCCTAGTTTGGTCAAGTATCAATATTAATAAATGGTTTTTGTCTAATCTACCAAACTCTAATTCCTCGAGCACTAATTTGCTATAAGGCTTATTATTGTTCATATAACTATCTTCAAGAAATATGACATTTTTCGACACGAACACCTTTTATCTTAATTATTGTAGAACATACATCCTTTTTTATTTATAATATATAACAAACATACATACTTCTTGCCTCGATTCTAACTTCTCAAACTTCTCTTTAAAAATGTGTACTGGATATCCCCAAATGCAGATGGGTTACAAACTAGGTTTCCATCCCATCCACAATTCTACGGGCACCTTAGGTATAGATTTATATGGAACCATATTCAATAAGTATACTTCTATTTTTAGGGCACGTCCTTAGAACAACATGGGAAACAATACATAGTTTAAAATTGACATGACCAACTCAAGCAAAGTTTTATTTCTCCTTTCTGCAGCATTATTTTTTCATGGTGTATCTAGTGGTGTGAGCTGTAAGACTATCCCATGCTTTAACAAGTGATCATTGAACTTCGGGTTATGGTATTCCCTACCATGATCCGATCATAATGCTTGTAATGAGTTACCTAGTTTATTTTCAACTTCAACGTGAAATTTCTGAAACTTTTCAAAAGTTTTTGACTTTCACTACATTAGGTAAATGTAGTCATAACTTGAGTAATTATCTATGAACGTGAAAAAATATTAATAACCATCTCTTTCTTGTATACTTATTTGTCCATAAACATTTGAGTATACAAGTTTGAGTATTTTAGTGGCCCTAAGCCCTTTGTCTTATATGGTCTTTTGTTCATCTTGCTTTCTAGACAAGATGCACATACTGAGAGAGAACAAACACTTAATTCTTTCAAAGTATCATCATTTACAAGTTGTTGAATCCAATTAAGGCTTATATGACCATGCCTTAGATATAAAAATATATGTCAACATTATAAGAAAGTTTTTGCTTTTTAGGTTTAAGCAGCAAGTTAGACTTCACATTTAGTAGATATAGGTTATTTTTCAAAAATGTCGTAAAAAAAGGTGTTTCAATTTTGTAAATAGTCTCATTATGATTATTAAATAAAACCTTATAAAATTGTTTGTACAAATTAGAAATATAAATAAAATATCTAGTAGTAATAAAATAAATAGTATTCAATACTAAATATATATTATTCCTAAATTGAAGTTTAATTTCTCTCACTACTTTAGCTAAGATGTGATCGCAATTTCCTACTCCAATGATGAAGTTTTGATTTGGTAGTTTGATTGGCAAACCAATTAACTTCAAATAAGAAAATATATGGTTGGATGCCCCCAAATCAACAATTCAAGTTAATGTGTTATATACATATGCACATGATACAAGAATAAGTCAATCACATTGCCTCTTTTGTTGTCTTTCTTGAGTTTGACTAGGAAGTGAGGACACTCCTTTTTCCAATGGGCATGTTCCTTATAATAGAAACACTTTTCACTTGGAATATTATTCTTTCTATGTTTCATGATCTTATTGTATCTCCTTCTTATTGAGAAAACTATGTTTTCTTATTTTCCTTAACATTGACATCAACCTTTTTGGGTTTAAATTATGATAGGATGCTTTCATTTCCTAAGAAGTGTCGAGATTGTAATATCTCATGTGATGTCACTTTGTTCTCTTGCATTGATTCAATTGTATCGTGCATGCTAGCCATCATATATCTACCAGATATTTCATTAGATCTAATCCAATGATCATTAATCATTTGTAGGTAATATTTAGTATTTTTTGATATTTAAGCTAGCAAGTAACTTTAAGAAATTTTATTGAATCTAATCCAATGATTATATGTTTTTCGTAAATTATGAATCGCATTTTTGAGGAAATCTACAAAGAACATTTTTTTTACTAACCAAAAAGGAGATTCAAATTGGATTTTCATTTGTTAAAATTATCATTGAACAATTTCTTATTAGGATAAAAGATTAAAATTGGATTTGTCATAATGTTGAAACAATAAATAAAGATACTTTAGTTTACATGCATATCACATCTAATATTTCATACATAATAAATGATGCATGACATATAAATATATATATTAATATGATAAAAATGATTCAACTCATAAAAAACTTAAATGTTGGCTTTGTTTCAATCATTAACTTTCTCAATTAGACGAGACTTTTTAAATTAATAAAACTATTCAATATTCCCATATTGATAAAATCATTTATAACAACTATGTTTTAATCCAAATAATTAACTACTTAATTATACGTTTTGAGTATATCTCATTATTTTTAGTTTTTTTCAATGACATCTCCTTCTAAAAGTCACCTTTTGGCTTTCATAGCTTTTCTATATCTATATAGGAAGTTACAATTGTTACAACTCCAATTGAATACTCTTCTTCGGGACGATGGTCTATCACGTCACGAGACTCCAATTGGTATTTCGTAAGTGCACACTTATAATAGATAGGCCTCATTGCTCTCACTTAATATTCTAAACAATTTAATTTAATTAGGAAAAACATCACATTTATTATTAAAAAAATTAAAACAATTTAAAATATAATAACTTTCAATGTAAATTAATTTAAATCCCTTAAGGGCACGCGTCCCAACAACTCAATATCTTATACATGAATAGTGTCATTGTTGTCACCTATACAATATTGGGCAACGTGGCCTAGTAAAGTTTGGGTCTATTTTGATATTTTTTTCACTAGCAATTTACGATACAAAATAGATACAAATTACGATACAAGAAAATTTTAAAAAATTCCATAAATTTTTAGAAAATTTAGAATAATGAAAAATTAATTCTTAAAAAAAAATTTATACCCTCAATTGGGGTTTTAAATAATTTTCTATTACAAGGAAAAAAACAAGACATACAAATAATTATCATAAGTAATGCATTCTTAAAATGTTTAAACCATACAAAAATTACATCCAATGTAATTTTATAACATATCTTAACTATGCAATCACACACATAATTAAATAAAAAATAACGTAAGTAGATTCTGATATTAGTTGTTGGTTTTTCTTGAAAAATATTTTGATAAAAATGAAATCTCTAAAAATAAAATTACAAAAGTTCGTGTTATTGCTCAACAACATTTTTTATAACAACATCCTCATAATATTTATAATTTAATAACAAAATAGAGCAAGATTAAATTACCTTTATAGTTTGTGAACAATTGTTGAAACTTTCAAACTTTTAAATCTTATGTCCCAAAGATGGTGAACAAGATTTGTGGGAATCATTGCAATCTCCAAATTGATCATTTTTTTCAAGTTCTCTAACTTGAACCCCTTATATGTTAATAGTGATATTCTCTAAGTACAATTTTGATTCAAGAACTACCTTCTTGAATCATATGACTTTGGGATGAATTTTGCCTTACAAATTTATCTCAATTGCGTATGTGAGTTTTTATCCAAAATTGCTCAACTTGGCCGACCATCAATAGGGAGAATAAGGTGTATTTAATGTCTTCATTTGATCTTCAAATTGTGTAATTCTGAAAATCATATTCCTACATTACTAAGCCATCCACGCTACTATCAATAAGGATAATAAGATGTATTTAATGTCTTCATTTGATCTTCAAATTGTGTAATTATGAAAATCATATTCTTGCACTACTAAGCCATCCATAACATATGTAGAAGTTCCACTATTATTTGTACACTACAATTTAATCTAATTGTTACAAATTTATATATCAAATCTAACTAAATATTTAGTAAAATATCCTTACTTGTCTTACAAGTATTTGAATTCCCACCAAATATTTAATTTTATATTTTAATGTTTTTAATTAATTAAATAATGGTTAATTGATGACATGCATTAAAATAACCATGTTCAATTGACACGTTATCCTTATTTATTTTGAGATTTATGTCGTATATATCCTAATAAATAAATATGAATTTTGATCATTTAAATAATTAATTTTAACTTAATCATATTTATATTGAAAATAATATTGTTCAGTCGTTATTGATGAGCATATTTAAGAACTGTATATAAGTAATCCATTAATAATAATCATTATGTGTAACTCAATCCTTCATAGCGAGTTCATAATACGATTGAGGTCTTTAAGCCTATTTTACCTACTCTATTACATCTTTTTTTGAGTACATGCAATGCATATGAATAACTATCTACAATAACATTATAGATTGTGCATAGGTATTTAAGCTATAGATTGTTAAACAAAGAAACTGCTATCTAACATATGAGATAGAGTGGATATCGTTGAGTTAGTCAAATATTGAGGTTCCACATCAAGGAGCTAGTAAAGCAATCACTCAAAATTCAGATTATCTTGTACATGGTAATCAAGTTAATGTAGAAATATACATAGGTAAACTTATATTAACATTGTTTTTAATATATATGGTCTAATCATATATAATAAACGATTATACAAAGTATCTCTGACTAGATATCTCAATTTCTACATATTAGTTATTCTAGATAAGGGTTACTCAATTTTAAATGGATATAGATCATGCTAATGATTTAATTAAATAACACTTTATAAACTTTGACTAATTTTCATAAACTACGTACTTTGGTTATGTAACTTAAAATCAATCCTTGTGTATATATGTTGATATGCTGAGTTTTAAGGAGACATGAATAATAAGAGATTTTGCAATAATTTATTTAAAAATATAATAGAACATATAAATAAATAAAATCTAATTTTTATTTATTCTAATTTCTAAACAATTTAAAATATGAACACCTTTGAATTTAAGACTCTATCCTAACATATCTAACATATGAGAATAGACGTCACATCTCGTGAGATAACCTCCCAACCCATCATAAATGTTGAGATATTAAGATAAAATGCATCTTAACCCATTTATACAGGTATTTTCAAGTAAGTCAAATATCAAGATGTTACAAAAAGAAGCAAGTTAGATCACTCATAATTAAAATCATTTGCACATGTTCATTGAGTAACATATAAAAACATATATGGATAAATGATTATTAATAATATTTATAATATGTCTAATCTAATTTTATATAATCAACTATTATATAAAATAACTCCAATTAGATGTCTTTACATGAGTTACCTCGAATAAGTGTCACTCAATCTTTTTGTATATATATTGATAGAATGAGTTTTAAGTAAACAAAAATAATTAAAAAAAATCAATGATTTATTTTAAAAATATGATAGAACATGTAAATAAATAAAATGTTTATTTTATTTATTCTAATTTTAATAAAAATAAATAAATAATTACAAACTCATTTTCAAAAGATACTCTTTTAGTAGCACCCTCGTTAAACAACAATGATAATTTAATAACACTCTCATTAAACAAAAGATATACTGCTAGTATTCACATTTAATAAAAACTATAACAATGATCTAATTTTCAAAAATAACCTAATTTATAGAAGGATGTTTTTAAAACTACGAAAATATTTATTATTTTATACATTTTTTATTATTTTTTTCTTATTTCAAAATAAAAACAACTCACACCACTTTAGAAATTGTTGTTCACCTCCGCCATCATCTTCTCCTTACATTGATATTATTTTATTCCTTTATCGGCCAACCATCCTTTATTAGTTATTGTTGAACAATTTAAAGTTGTATTTTTTTACCAAATATGTAGTTAAAACACCAAAAATGACCTAATGTATTGACAATCAAAGGTAGAAATGGTGCTTCAAATGAGTTGGTGGTGTTCTAACTATACTTTTGATAAAAAAATACAATTTTAAATTATTTTATAATAAATATTAAATGGTGGTCGAAGGGTAAAGAAATATGGTGGTTTCAAGAGTTAGATAAAGAGGATAGTGGAGACATATGGTGGTTGCTAGCAAAGATGGTATGTATTTTTTTTTTGTATTGAAAAGATAAAAAAAATAAACAAGAATGCATAAAATAATAAACAATTTAAGAATATGAAATTATTCTTCTATAAATTAAGTTATTTTTCAAAAATTAGATCGTACCTTTTAATTAAATGAAATGACTAATATGAAGTACTAGTTTGAAAATATATATTAAAAAGTACTTCTTATTGAATAAGGATATTAACCTAAAAAATATTTAGGAGAAAATGAAATCTAACTAATTTAGTTGGTTTTGTAGCATAATTTATTAACAAATGTTATGCATCAAGTTATTATCGTATAAATCAAGTAACATGTCAGTTATTGATTGGATATAAAATTGAATACATAGGATAATAAAATAATTATATGATTACTTCCTGGACAATAGAAGACCAACTAAGTTATAATATATAAATCGACATATACATCAAAATATAATAAAATCATTTTTTTTGTAATTTATTGAATGCATAAAAGTAATTGGTCATAATTTTTTTTTGTTGCTAATAGCCTCATTTTGTTGTATACATATACATCATTTAATAAATCTATAAAAATATTATCAAGTTATTGCATTTATTTCATTCATATCATTGAACTAATTTTTGTCTCATTTATATCACTAATTATTGTAATTGTTTTATTTATACTATTTCATTAATATTCGTTTAATAGCATCATACGTTAATGTTATATTTGAAAAAACTCATATAATTAAGCGATAAAGTTATAATTATTCTAAATATAGCACTTAAGTATCTATTTAAGTTATTATAAATCTAACACTTAAATATTTGACGTATGTTGAAATACGAAAACTAATGAAATGATAAAAATGAAACAATGTAATAATTGAATAATATAAATAAGATAATTTTTTTTAAAAATAAATATAATAATTAGTTGATATTTTTATTGATTTATTCAATATCTTATTATTATTTTACAAACATGAAAATAATGTTAATTGTATTCTTTCTCACCGTTATATATACCTATTGTCTTCTCTCTTTATTAGCCATTTATTCAAGGACCAGACTGTCTTTATTTTTTATTTATTCAGGTCCCATCTTGTAGTACATTTGGATGCAACGCCATGCTATAACTTATTCCTTATTTATTACTATTTATTATTCTTCATTTCATAACACAATTCCTGCATAATCATCTTGCTTTGGTAGAAACAATAAATTTTTTATTTTATTAATTTCTTGCCCGATAATTTTTTTTCATTATTAGAGAGAATCATCAAACTTTTGATCATCATATTCGTCAAGTGAGATTGATAAATAGAACAAGACCAAAGGAATTTTCAGTTTAATAAGTTAACGTTGCTATAAATTTTTTTATTTATTTTTAATAAGGATTATTTGCGTGTGATATATTTTAAACTAACTCTGCTACCATTCTTTATTACAAATTTTGTGGTTAATTTTTGATAAAAAAAATAAAAATAGTAATCTTGTAACCACAAAAATATATAATACTTTTTATAACTAATTTATATATTTTTTATTAAAAAAAATTAGTATATTATTTCGCGTTAACACTGTTGAAATTAAAATATGATTATTTAAACTCATTTAATGTTAATTATCGTCTAATTTAATCATGTCTAATATTATTAAGATGTTATTTTTATTATTATAAGATTTTTAAGGTTTTAGTTTATATAATTTTTAATTTTATCAATTGATAATTTAGAGTTAAGGATTAAACACACATTAATTTTAGAAAAATAATAAAAAAAATTTAAGAAATTTTTGTTAAAAGTATTATCAATATATAGGTTTCCATAAATGGGCATATATACTACAATATATCGAAAATATATTTTCCCATGATAGAATATTGTAAACACAAAACATATCCCCAGTCCACTCACTAAAACGTACACGTACATTCCAATAATATAAGTGATTGATGATCAGTAAAAATTGAAAGTACAAACAGATCATGTAAATATTATTGATACGATTATAAATCAAATTACAAAATTACAAAAAGAATATATAATTGTGTATCTTCCAATATTCTTTAAACAAAAACTTAACCTGAATTGAAAGTAAAAAAAAAATTGAGATTAAAATTGATTATAGAACTTTGTATTACACAATATTTTTAAGCTAAATTTTTTACTTATTATGAATATTTGAAAACGTTAAAAAATTATATCCCAAAATTATTACTATCCATGAGAAAGTCACACACACCTATGCATTTCCTCATGCAAACTTGAATTGTATCAAATTAATCTCTATCACAAATAACTTAATTCTAGAATGTTGAGCTCAAACAGAATTAAGAGAATTTTTTCTCCTCTAGGTCATGATACTCCTTCTCACTCTTCAAATAGACTTCAGGAATAATATACCATTATGTGGATGTTGTTTTACATTCTAAATGACCCAAACGTTTAATAGGAATTGAAGTTTTGTTTAACAACCATATTAATATAATAAATGCCATTCAAAACTTAACTCAACAACCATAAAATGTTTGGATTAATTGCTAATTCTATTACACAATTAAATGCTAATTAAATGTTACAATTGAGCTAGGCTAAATTTTCATTTATCCTAATATTATTTTGAACATATAAATATACAATTTTGAAACTCTTAAGAAAGAGAATCCAAATCAATCGAGATTACTCACTTATATTAAGTGAATAATACTAAAGAAATACTACAAAATGACATATTAATATGGATATATTTACCAATTTTCCAACAATCCTCCACATAAATGAAAATTAACAAAGTTTTTGAAAAAAACAACTTAAATCAAATTTGACATGAATATAGAATTCAATGGTTTGAAATCTGTATAGGTATCACTCTTTGACCCTTCCATTGTGAAAATATATTTATCTTACTGGTTGACTAGTATATGTGATGTCTTTGAACTGTTATGACATATATGTAAGCAATGACATACTTCACACAAAATTATTTCTTAATACAATTCAGTTCTCATCGTTATGTTCATTTTGGTCATAAACATATACATGATTCTACAAGATTTTCTAAAGAATTAAGCCCAACACAATTCCCTTTCGAAGTGACCCTATTTTTCTCTCACATAGGTTATCTCTTATCTATAAGAGTAATATGCAAAAAGTAATCTATAATACTCTGATCAGTGTTCTCTTCGTAGGAATTATTAAAAGCCTTATCTTAAGTTGTATTCTACGGATATCATTGTTTTCATTATCATGATAGACTTAGGGTAAACCCCTATAGTGATTTCACTAAGTCTTTATCATTGGGTTGTCTATTTGAACTTAGATCTTGGGATCACCAGTCAGTTAGGTTGGGTCTCCTTTCTAAATCCTTTTTCTTTCATAAGCTTAAGTCTCATTCCTCTTGATAATGTATCAAATAACTCTTGATTTAACCATTTGATTAGTGGATTTTCTATGTTATCATTTGACTTTACTTAGTCTAAGCAATATTACTATTCTCTCTATAAAATCAATTAAAAAAGTTTTAAAGAATGAGTACAATGTAGTAGCAAACTAATTCGATTCGAGTTAGAAATAAGTTTTAAAATTAAAGTCACAACCGCTTAATTAATCTAACATATACTCAATCAAACAAACACATAGTTCGATTGATCAAAACCCTTATCGATTGATCCAATACAATGATCAAAATATGTTCGTTCGATCGACCTAGTCAATTTTTGATCGCTTTAGTGTAATAAATAATTAATTTTGACCAAGTTAGATATCTAGGTAATTAATCAATCAATTGACCACTAATTACTCGATCAATCTAATCAATTAAAAAATTAATTCATAACTTTTAAAATTGAGTAGATTGATTCTTGATCGATTAGGTAGCCTAAATTTAAAATATTCTTATATGTCTAATATGAAATCTAATGTATATAAGAACATAGATATACCTAATACGTGTTTTTTGGAACTTTATAGTTTATTTGACTCAAAATATTCTTAAAATACACATTTAAAAAACTAAAATTACAATTATATGTTTTATTCGCAAATATTGCTAACATTCACATAAACCTTACATGATGTAACTCAAGATCGAAATGTGCTACCAGTGCCATCATATCTAAAAGAGTCTTCTAAAAAAACTGGAGAGAAAGTCTCTTTATAATCAATACCTTCTTTTGTATAAAGTTTTGTGATATAAGACAAGATCTGTACCTTTTCACATTGCCTTTCAAATCCTTCTTGGTCTTAAATATCCATATACAACCGATGGGTTTTACATCTTTTGCAATGGGACAAGATCCCATATGTCATTGTCCTTTATGAACTTAATCTTCTCATTTATGGTATCAATTCACTTATGAGAGTTAAAACTTTTCATGGCTAGATGAAAGTTGAACGAATCTTTTTCCATCACTCCAATATCAACCTTATGTTCTTAGAGAAATAAAATGCAGTCATCTAGCACTATACTTCTCTTTTCTTTAGTTCATCCCTTCAATGACATGAGTTCTTGAGATGGTAGAGTTTCTTCTTTTGGAACAATTTATTGAATGTGAGGTTCTCTGATATTTTCTTAATTTGTTGTGTCTTGATCATAGTCAGGAATGAGATCCTGAACAAAGTTAATAGAACTTATAGTAATATCAACATATTTCTCTTCAAAGACAAAGTCTATAATTGTATCTCCATCTACAAACTTGACATCCTTAAAGAATCATATATTTTTTGGCTTGGAAATTGACTTAGATGTGTGATCATAAATCTTTTACCCCTGGATCTTTCAAAGCATCCAATAAAATAACAATTTATTGTTCTTAAGTCTAGTTTCTTTTCATTAGATTTATAAGACTTTACCTCAGGCGGACATCCCCAAATGTGCAAGTGTTTTAAATTAGGTTTCTTCTTCATCCAAAGGCTTGTAAGGCCTTATGTTTTTTGGGTTATGATAAATAAATTGTTTATGAGCTTCAAAACAAGACATTATGTAGGAATTACAAAACACTACTTGCAACAAAAAAATCATAATTGTAGCAAAAAAAAACATATATAGCGAGTCGACTATTGTTGCTTCTACCATTTTTTTAAAAATAAAAAAATTCTTAATATGATTCTAAATATGAATAGTATGGAAATAGCTTTCTCAAGGTATCTTTAATGACATAAATTTTTTCATATGAATCATCATTATCAAATCTAAGATCAAATAATCAAATCATAAATCATTCTTGGATACTAATCCATGATTTTGGAAGATAACAACAATTGTTTTCAAATCTAATAATAATAAAACCAAAATCATCAAATTTAAAAACACTTAAATTATCAAAAATAAATTTCATTCTCAATTATTCATGAAGAGACTTTGATACTACTTGTTAGAAAAATAACATTTAGTAAAAATCATCACCTAAAAATATTCATATTATATCACTAATAATTAAAGGCAAAAATACCAAAACACACTTGAATTCATATCAATTAATTAATTTTTGTAATTGAGTAATTAATTTTTTATATCTACACATTTTTTTAGAAAATCTTTTATGTTTCTCTATATTCTCCTTGATGATGGGATGTTACATGATATTAGAATGTAACATGTGATATGAGAATCATAACTACTATATATAGATAACAAATGCATCTTTTAACTCATCGCTAAAATACAAATTAGTCTTAAATCTCTACACATTAAAGTTAATAACTTATTAGATACATTAAGGTTCAAATTATTAAAATCTTAACATATTATTTTTAAATGGATTTAACCTTATATAACAATTTATAACATAATTGCATGCAAAAAGTTTACTATTCAAATTCTTTACTTAGCACATACTAAGAAAATGCTATAATTACTAAGTTTACATAGAACATACATTAATTCACGACCATACAATAATTAACGTGGTGGGTTTTTAAGAATAGATGCTGTAATGATAATTAGGGTCACTATGCTCCACTAAAATGGGTGGTTAAGATCTACATCGTATTATATTTTAAATCATGATTTGTGTTTATGTTATTGATTAAATTAATTAGATAATTAAAGAATCCAATTATTATTAATAAAGCTAGATGTTACAGACATGTACCTTTTTAATTATTATGTTGTTCATATATATATATATATATATTCACGAATAAAAAATATTTGGTAACAATAAAATCAACGAGTGGACCAAAACAATGTGAAATGGAAGTTTCTTAACCACAGATACACCATTAAATAACTTTCCATGCAAGGTAGCTAGTTCAATCTTACAACTAAAATTAATGCAGATATTGGATTGGAAGAGCCCTTTATTTGTACACTTGATTATTTCGCATCCCAATGATATTTGGACGCGTGGATAATGTTGAGTGGGGGTGTTTGACATTTTCCAAAAAAATAAACCATGTATACATTTTGTTTGTTTTTAAGATCTTGTAATTAGGATCATTGAAAGTTATTTTTGGCATCTTTTAACTTTTAATGTTGATTCAGTATGCATAGCATAATGTGTTTTTTTACGCATAATATTTTATTTTTAACCGCCCCTTAATATTAAATATATATTTATTTTTTGACTTTTGTAGCACATTGTACTTACTTTTACTTTGAAGTATAATTTGATAGATAATTTTTTAAAACATATAATTCATTCTTTAATTTTAAATTTTAATGGTTAAGTATTAAATTCTATTTCTGTTAAAAATTTAGAGATTAAATTTTATTAAATTAAACTATAATTATTAAATTTTAAAAGATTTAAGACTAAATTAAAGATTAAATTTCAATTTAAGATAGAATATAAAAATCTTGTTTTAATAACGAGAAAAAGATATGTTTAAAGTATATTTATAAATGCATTAAATTTATGTTTATTGTTTTATAATATGATGAACAATTTTTTTTAAATGGGATTAAAATGAAAGATATAATTTTTTAATTTAGTAAAATAATAATATTTAAATTTTTCATATAGTTAAATATTTACAAATTATCTGTAGTAGTTATAAAATTAGGGTTCAAATTGTCTATAAAAATCCAAATTTCATAAATTTTAAGTTTATTTAATTGGATATTTACTGTTAATAAATTTTAAGTTTATTTAATTGGATATTTACTATTAATTGATGAGCATTATTTAAATTTTATATATGAAATCATAAATTTCAAACCTTCAAGCAAAACTATGTTACAACTTATGGATTTTAAACTTAAATGATTAGATTAATTATTAGCGAATGAATAATTGTTTTTGGGTATTTAGATAAATGATAAAAAAAAGTTGGTTATGACAAAAAGTAATAGTTATCAATCGATTAATTTTTTTTAATCGATTTGAATTTAATTCGACCTGATTCTAATCGAAATTGAATTTTTTTAATTTAAATATAAATCCAATGATATAAGCAATCTAAAATAATTCAAATCTAAATATATTAGATTTTTTTAGATTAGATATGGTAAAATTGATACAAATTTTTTTTATAAGTTATTGTCATATATAAAACATGATATATTTAATATTTAAATTTAAATTGTCGTATTTGCACAAAAATTTGTTACTCATAATCATAACTAAGAAAATAAAAAGAATAAAAAACATATTTGTATAATTATTAAATTATTATAAATATTTGTATTTATTTTTAAACTAAAATATCAATATCAATATAATATAGTATGTATATATAACATATTATTAAATAAAATATATATTTATTTATAATTAAATAATAATTTAATTCGAATCTAATATAATAGATTATAAAATATATTAATCTAAATATAAACCGATTGTATATTTTTTAATCTAAAATTAATCTGATTATAAAATTTATCAATCAAATTCTATTCGAATTTTACAGATGAAATCAAATTTTTTAATTTGAACAGATTAATTGAATTTTTTTTTATTTGTCACGACGTAAAGTATAGATTCTAAGTTTTTTTTTATTTATTTCCTAAAATTTTATTTTTCCAGGTTCGATTTTATGTCAAAATTTGGTAATAACAACTATATTATGATAAGCCTTTGCCTTAGGAAAAAAAAAGCCTATTTTCTTTTACGGATAGAATTATAACTAATTAATTAGTTTTAAATAATTTCCACTTGCACTTCTAGCCAAGTATAGAAAAGTACATTCTTGGGAATAAACAAAAAAATCTCATTTCATAGCAGTTAAAATCAATTAAGATATATACAGCACATGATTCACTACCTTACTTAAGAATAAATAAATAAAAAAACAAAACAACAAATATTTAAAAAAAAATCCAAAAATTGGATTTCAATAATTACTAACAAAAATACTCTATTCAAAAATCCAAAAAGCTCGAATCCCATGAAAACAGTGTCTGATATTTGGAAAATAATATTCGCACGTCTATTTTTTTAATGTCATTATAAATAAAAAATTATAATTAATAAAGATAATAAAAATATTATCATAATAAAAATTATTATTATTATAATTACTTTTTGTAAATGATAATTTTATTTATTATACATTATAGCGTAATTTATTTACAACATTGTTATAACGATGATGATGATGATGATGATAATAATAATAATAATAATAATAATAATAATAATAATAATAATAATAATAATAATAATAATAATAATAATAATAATAATAATAATAATAAAAAGTAGTTACGTTAATATTAACAAATTCTATAATTATAATATCTCTACTCAAATTTTTGACTAATGGCATAATCTGAGCTAAATTGGCTGTATCCGTGTCCAGTTCAACAGTCACACTCATACCCTTATTTTCCGCTAAGCCAATAAGAAGGATAAGGGGAAAATATTGAAAAAAAAAACAAAATAAAAATTGGAAATCGAAAATGGAAAATGAAAAATGAAAAATGGAAAGATAGAGTGAAGGGAATGGGAAAAACAAAAGCAAGCAAATGCTCGGACATTTGTAAGGAAACGGAAAGACTCTCCCTTTCTCTCTCATCCTTCTGTTTCACTCTCTCTTTCACTCAGCAGACAATTAGGTTTTTGACTCCATTGACGTAGCTCTCACTTAGGTCGTACTCAGATAGTTAATTTCGAGGTATTGTTGGTGGATATTTCTATTTTGTTATTGACACCTTTTTCATTTTATACTATTAATTTTGTCAGTCAGGAAAAAAAATTGACGTTTCCATAGCCCTAGATTCTGCAAATGCTGTTGCTCTGATCCGATCTCCGTACTTATCCTAATTCTTTATTCAATTCTACTAAGATTAGTTCATAGTTATTCGTGAAATTAGTGTTCAAGTTAGTATAATTGTCACTGTTCTTGTTCATTTTCTTTTTTATACATTTTGATATTTGCTTATAAAGATCTGACTTCTATGCAATTTGGATGTATGTTAATTTTATTGTTGTGTAGAGTTTGGAGTTCGATTTCCTTAGAAGGGGACTTTTAGCTTTGTATGACCTCGTCAAGTACGATCATCACAATTTTGAATAGTCCGAGCTTTGGATAATTTTATTTGATGGAATGGAAGTAATATAAATGATGCTTCGGAGGGGAAGAAAACGAGCTTGGGAATAGTGGGAAGGAGATGAGTTCTTTGGCATTGCATTACCTGTGAGTTTTTTTTACACGATCTGATCTAGTAATTGACGTTTTAATGTTTCCTCAACTAATATCAATATGCTTCTAATATGCATATTTTCTTTTACTCTCTTCGGGATATTCAAGTATGTTATAACTAGGAGATTATGAAACCGAGTTAGCTGGGACTGACATGAGTGTTTCTCTTATTTGACAATGCTCTATTTTTTAAATTTGTAGATATGTTTATTTAGCAAATTTTTTTTTTTAAAAAAAGAAGGTTTGTAGATATGTTCAGATTTAAGGTACTGAATACCAACTTAAGTTAATCAGAGGTCCGTGAAACATGGAGTATACCTTTTATGAGTTTTAATCATCAGGACTTTAGTTTCAAATTGTGTCCTAGCGATCTGCATTATAAAATTTGGTGTTATTTAGGCGACAGTCAAGACATAATTTTCAATTTTTGTTACAAACTTCAGGTACTAAACTTTTGAAATCAAAATTGTGAGAATGATTACACTGAGATTGTGATTTCACATCTTAAAACGAAGTCAATCAATCCCATGTACATGCTTTTATCATCAACCTGGAGTAGATTTAGCTGAACTGTTTGTTTGTTCTGATTTTCAGGTGGCTAAGGAGATATGCATAGTTGGAAATGATGGAAACTTCAAACTCTTCCTATTCCATGCCTCAGGAACCCATCTTCTCTAATTCCTATCCTAGGTTGGAAATCTTATAAGTTATATCTCCACAATCTCCTTCAATATCGTTACGTCTCATTGTATTTGGTGATTGGTTACTTAATTCTTGAAGCAAAAAAGAAAATAAACGAAACCAAAATGGCAAAGCCCATGGTCAAAAATATATCAAAGCCAAGATTAAAAATAGGTTGATTGCTTTCATGCATGAATTCATATATGCTGAACACTATGTCATTTGTTATATCAGGGATTTAAATGGAAGAGAGGCAATGGATGAAGCTGAATCTACAATGGCCACAGTTGCTCAATTTCTTGAGCAACTACATGCCAGCATGTCTTCACCACATGAAAAGGAACTTATTACAGCACGGTTGTTAGGTATTGCCAGAGCAAGAAAGGATGCCAGGGCACTTATTGGTTCTCATGCCCAGGCAATGCCACTCTTCATAAGCATTCTTAGAAGTGGGACCCCTGTTGCAAAAGTTAATGTTGCTTCAACCCTGAGTGTTTTGTGCAAAGATGAAGAGTTGCGCCTTAAAGTACTTCTTGGCGGGTGCATCCCACCACTGCTCTCACTTTTGAAATCTGAATTAGGTGAGGCCAGGAAGGCTGCAGCAGAGGCTATTTATGAAGTTTCCTCTGGTGGGCTTTCTGATGATCATGTTGGTATGAAAATATTTGTTACAGAAGGTGTGGTACCAACTTTGTGGGATTTACTAAACCCAAATAATGACCTTGACAAAGTGGTAGAGGGATTTGTGACTGGGGCTCTAAGAAATCTTTGTCGTGACAAGGATGATTACTGGAAAGCAACGCTAGAGGCTGGTGGAGTTGATATAATTGTGGACCTTTTGTCTTCTGATAATGCTTCTGCTCAATCAAATGCTGCTTCTCTCTTGGCTCGTTTGATGTTGGCTTTCAGTGATAGCATCCCCAAAGTGATAGATTCTGGAGCTGTCAAAGCTCTGCTTCAGCTTGTTTGTAAGGAAAATGATATTTCTGTACGTGCCAGTGCTGCTGATGCTTTGGAAGCGCTTTCCTCAAAATCGTCGAGAGCTAAGAAAGCTGTTGTAGATGCAGCTGGCATTCCCGTTCTCATTGGAGCTATTGTTGCTCCATCTAAAGAGTGTATGCAAGGGGGATATGGGCAGGCCTTGCAGGTGCATGCTACACAAGCTTTGGAAAATATATGTGGTGGCATGCCTGCCTTGATTTTATATCTTGGAGAACTTTCACAATCCTCTCGTCTAGCCGGACCAGTTTCTGATATCATTGGAGCTCTTGCGTACGCACTGATGGTCTTTGAGTCAAAATCTGGCATTGAGGAGGAACCTTTTGATGCAAGAAAGGTGGAAGATATACTAGTGATGCTACTTAAGCCTCGTGACAACAAGTTGGTTCAAGATCGTGTTCTTGAGGCTATGGCTAGTCTGTATGGTAACAATCATCTCTCAAGATGGCTCAATCATGCTGAGGCCAAAAAGGTACTTATAGGACTTATTACAATGGGCACTTCAGATGTGCAAGAGCATTTGATACTTTCTTTGACAAGTTTATGTTGTGATGGTGTTGGTGTCTGGGAGGCCATGTGCAGGAGAGAAGGAATTCAATTGCTTATTTCCTTGCTTGGCTTAGCAAGTGAGCAGCACCAAGAGTATGCTGTTCAGTTGCTGGCAATATTGACTGACCAGGTTGATGACAGCAAGTGGGCTATCACTGCTGCAGGTGGGATTCCCCCATTGGTCCAGCTGTTAGAGACTGGATCTCAGCAAGCGAAGGAGGACGCTGCTCACATTTTGTGGAATTTATGTTGTCACAGTGAAGATATTCGTGCATGTGTTGAAAGTGCAGGAGCCATCCCTGCCTTCTTATGGCTCTTAAAAAGTGGTGGGTTAAGAGGGCAGGAGGCTTCAGCTTTGGCTCTTACTAAGCTTGTACAAACAGCAGATTCTGCCACTATCAATCAGTTACTGGTTTTGCTCCAAGGTGATTCTCCAAGCTCCAAGGCTCATGTAATCAGAGTTTTGGGTCATGTTATAACACTGGCTTCTCACAAGGAGCTCGTGCATAAGGGATCCGCACCTAATTTAGGACTGAGATCTCTTGTACAGGTTCTTGATTCATCCAATGAAGAAACTCAAGAGTATGCAGCCTCTGTCCTAGCTGATTTATTCAGTATAAGGCAAGATATTTGTGACAGCCTTGCAACTGATGAGATTGTGCATCCTTGCATGAAGCTTTTGACCAGCAATACCCAAGTTGTTGCCACACAGTCTGCTCGTGCATTGGGTGCTTTTTCTCGTCCAACAAAGACCAAAACAATGACAAACAAAATGTCATATATTGCAGAAGGAGATGTTAAGCCTCTTATTAAGTTAGCTAAAACTTCTTCTATCGACGCTGCTGAAACTGCAGTTTCTGCTCTGGCCAATCTTCTCTCTGATCCACATATTGCTGCAGAAGCCCTGACAGAAGATATTGTTTTAGCATTGACAAGAGTACTTGGAGATGGAACTTTAGAAGGGAAAAGGAATGCTTCACGTGCGCTTCACCAATTACTGAAGCATTTTCCACTAGGCAATGTTCTCCCAGGAAATGCTCAGTGTCGTTTTGTTGTTCTTTCACTCTTTCAGTCCTTAAATGAAATGGAAAGAGAAGGGAACGATGTTGCAGATGCTTTAGATGTAGTGGCACTTTTGGTTAGGACAAAACAGGGGCTGAATCCTACTTGCCTACCTTGGTCTGCTCTTGCTGAAGTTCCCTCAAGCTTAGAACCTGTTGTGTGCTGTCTGGTTGAGGGGCCTCTTCCTCTGCAAGATAAGGCGATAGAAATACTATCTAGGCTTTGTAGTGACCAACCAGTTGTCCTAGGCGACCTCTTGATCACTAGATCAGGATCCCTCCGTTCACTAGCCGGCAGAATAATAAACTCTTCTAGTCTAGAAGTCAGAGTTGGAGGAGCTTTGCTACTGATTTGTGCCATAAGAAAAGACAGGCAGCAGTCTTTGGAAACACTTAGTGACTCTGGTGTTTTAGAATCTCTAATAAATGCACTACTCGACACGATGAAGCAAGATTCCAGCTGCACCTCTTTAGAGACTGAAGTCAGAACTCCAAAAGGTTTTATAGAAAGAAATGCATTTCAAGGAGATGATTTTGATGTTCCTGATTCAGCAACTGTCTTGGGTGGTACAACTGCCTTGTGGTTGCTTTGTCTAATTGCATCATCTGATGCAAAATACAAAATCAGTGTTGTGGAAGCTGGTGGACTCGAGGCTCTCTCGGACAAACTTTCAAGCTACTGTTCCAATCCACAGGTTTCCCATTTAATCTTTACTATCTGTATGCTTTTACACCATAGATATATGCAGCAAAACTTGTTGCAGTATAGAATGTGTCATAAACTAAAGTTCAATCAGGCTTTAAATAATAAACACGAAGGACAGAGCTATGAAAACCAAGCAAATGATGGAGGTGAAAGTATTTTAGAAATATTATGGTTAATAGTTAGTTTCACTGTTTTTCTTTTGAAGCCTTCCATACTGAATGCAGAAACTGAGAAATAAATACAGGTTAATTTACATTACTTTTTAATAAATAATTAAATGACATCCCCTAAAAACAAAAGCCAACATCAACAAGAGTGGAGAAAGGTTTGCTAACCCAAGGAATAAACTGAGTTCATGTTCTGCATAATCTTGAAAGTATTGTTTCTATATAATTAAGTGTGCTTCACATGTGACATGTCCATACCTTTAGACTGGACAATGTTGTATTTGACTTTTGACCTTCATGATTATAACATTTATGGGAGAAAATCCAGTTGGACAGGTGCCTCGAGAAACGCAGTAGTATGTATGGCTTGAAGGTTTGGCATCAAGTCAACTTCTGAGTTCTGACTATTCAACAGAACATTACCTAAAGGATTTCAAAGTACAAGTAAATGGTTAAAAGTAGAATCTAGTACAATATAATGATGAATAATTTACTGTTTTCCACTTCTCATGCTTTTGTATGACCAAACAATTGGTGATCAATCCAATTCCTTCCATGTGTTCTGCTTTGGGAGGAATATCAGTCTACTGAATTTTTTTATTGCCGGGATAAGGCACAGAACACAGACACTAAAATTACAAGACCATATATGATTGTCATTGAGCATAGGAGACATCATTCATAAACTTTATGTAGATGACATTAATTTATGGAATTGATATGAAATAAGAATGTTATTTGTACCATAATTTCATAAGCACGTAATTGTTTGATGTTCGTTATGGCATCTACATAATCCATGCTATGTTGTACATATTTGGGGTCTGATACTGTGGTTGTGCTAGCTTAACACAGTATCTATCCATTTTCAGGGAGAATATGCTGAGTCAGAAGGAATATGGATCAGTGCCCAACTTCTGGCTATTTTGTTTCAGGATTCAAATGTAGTTCTCTCTCCTGCAACCATGCACATCATACCTTCACTTGCTCTTCTGCTTAGATCTGATGAGGTGATTGATAGATTTTTTGCCGCCCAGGCCATGGCCAGTCTTGTTTGTAATGGTAGTAAGGGAATAAATCTTGCCATTGCAAACTCAGGTGCTGTTGCTGGGTTAATAAATCTCATCGGCTACATAGAATCAGATATGCCAAACCTTGTTGCTTTATCACATGAGTTTTCACTGGTAAGAAATCCTGATCAGGTTATCTTGGAGTGCCTTTTTGATATTGAAGAAGTAAGAGCTGGCTCCACTGCACGCAAATGTATACCTCTTTTGGTGGATCTCTTGAGACCAATACCAGATAGGCCTGGTGCCCCTCCTATCGCCGTTCAACTTTTGATTTGTATTGCAGATGGAAGTGATGCGAACAAATTAATTATGGCTGAAGCTGGAGGTCTAGATGCTTTGACTAAGTACCTGTCTTTGAGCCCTCAAGACTCAACAGAGGCCACTATTTCTGAGTTGTTTAAGATATTATTTAGTAATCCAGAATTGACTCAGTATGAAGCAGCTGTCAGTTCCCTGAATCAACTCATAGCTGTTCTACGTTTAGGGTCAAGAAGTGCTAGATTTAGTGCTGCAAGGGCTCTCCATGAACTTTTTGGTGCTCAAAACATCAGAGATTCTGAATTAGCAAAGCAAGCCATTCAACCATTGATTGACATGCTTAATGCATCAGAAAGGGAACAAGAGGCTGCTCTTGATGCGTTGATTAGGTTGACTTCACAAAATTCTTCGAAAGGAACCTTCTTAGCTGATCTGGAAGGAAACCCTCTTGAGAGTCTATACAAAATATTTTCTTTTGCTTCTTCCTTGGAGTTGAAGAGAAATGCTGCACAATTCTGTTTTGTTTTGTTTAGCGATAGCAAATTCCGTGCAAACCCAATTGCCCCTGAATTTGTTGAACCTCTTGTAACTCTAATGCATTCTAATGACAGTAAAGCTGTAGAAGCAGCAGTCTGTGCATTTGAGAAACTGCTGGATGATGAACAGTTGGTGGAGCTTGCAGCAACACATGAAACTGTGGATCTCCTTGCTGGCTTGGTTTCTGGTACAAACCATCTGCTTATTGAGGCTAGCATTTGTTCTCTAATAAAGTTGGGGAAGGATCAGACCCATCGCAAGTTAGATATGGTTGATGCTGGCATTATTGATAGTTGCCTTGAACTGTTACCTTTTGCGCCTAGTTCATTATGCTCCTCAATTGCAGAACTATTTCGCATTTTGACAAATAGTAATGCAATTGCTACTAGCTCACCTGTGGCAAAAATGGTAGAACCTCTTTTCTTGGTTTTACTTCGACCAGATTTCAGCTTGTGGGGACAACATAGTGCATTACAAACATTAGTGAATATTTTGGAGAAGCCACAAAGCCTTGCAACTTTGGAACTTACTCCAAGCCAAGTCATTGAGCCCCTTATTTCATTTCTTGAATCACCATCACAGGCCATCCAGCAGCTTGGCACAGAACTGTTATCTCATCTATTAGCACAGGAGCATTTTCAGCAGGATATTACAACAAAAAGTGCGGTTCTGCCTCTTGTGCAGCTTGCAGGAATTGGAATATTGAACTTACAGCAAACAGCAATTAAGGCATTGGAGAAGATCTCCAAGAGTTGGCCAAAGGCAGTTGCTGATGCTGGAGGCATTTTTGAGCTTGCAAAGGTAATAATTCAGGATGATCCACAGCCACCTCATGCTCTATGGGAATCAGCTGCTTTGGTTCTTTCTAATGTTCTACGTTTCAATGCTGATTACTACTTTAAAGTCCCAGTTGTGGTTCTTGTAAAAATGTTGCATTCAACACGTGAGAGGACCATCACAGTAGCTCTTGATGCCTTAATGGTTCATGAAAGAAACGATACATTATCTGCAGTACAAATGACCGAAGCTGGCGCAATTGATGCTTTATTGGATCTGTTAAGATCTCATCAGTGTGAAGAGGCATCTGGAAGATTACTTGAAACTTTATTTAATAACTTAAGGATACGTGAGATGAAGGTCTCCAAGTATGCAATAGCACCTTTGTCACAATATCTGCTTGACCCTCAAACTAAGTCGCAGGGTGGAAAACTTCTTGCTGCTCTTGCTCTTGGTGACCTTTCTCAGCATGAAACACTTGCTCGGGCCAGTGATTCAGTTTCTGCCTGTCGTGCATTGATAAGCATACTGGAAGATCAACCAACAGAGGATATGATAATGGTGTCAATTTGTGCATTGCAAAACTTTGTCATGCGTAGCAGAACTAATAGACGAGCAGTTGCAGAAGCAGGTGGTATTTTGGTTATACAGGAACTACTACTTTCTCATAATCCAGAGGTTTCTGCACAGGCAGCACTGCTTATAAAATTTTTATTTTCTAATCACACGCTTCAAGAATATGTATCAAATGAACTCATCAGATCTTTGACGGGTAAGTACAGTTACAATAGTTTTATGTTTGTTGATATATTCTTACATGCTACAGACTGGTTCATTTTCAACCATGCATGTTCTGTTACATTCGTATGGTTGTTTACATTCAAAATCCTTGGTGCTGAGACCTGCATCTTCTGTAATGTATTGAGGTAGTTTTTTTTAGAAACATTGCTTAGGCGTTTCACATGAAGCAAGTTCTGCTCTAACTTGGGGAAACATATGTGAATGAGTTTTCTAGTATATACTCAACTGATTGCTATCTACACCTGAGAAAGGTAGGACTGACTTCATCACTATTTAGGTAGCATTCATCTCTACAAAACATGTCCATTCCTAGCTCATTATATACTTTGCAATAGTGGTAACTAATGTCTTTCATGATATGTTTTTGAAATTATAAAATTCCAAGAAATGCAATATTTTGGAGCACGATGTTCATTGTCCAAAAAGTAATTTTTTAGGTCTTTTAATATGCTTTCACAAATGATGAGATCAGTCTCGCAATAGATATATAGTTATTTGGAAATGCATAATTTTTTGAAAGCAGGGAAAAATGAAATGGAACTGTATACTTGGGATAAAGGTTCTTAAGGAAAGCTGTAAGTTTATACATGATGGATGTAGACCATCTTAAATCTGAATAGAAATAGCAGCCCATGGAATGTTAATAATTTTGTCCCTTCATGCAAATTACATTATAGTTGCATGAAGGCCAAAATATTACATCAATCCATGCTATGAAAGACTTGCTTTATTACTCTCCATTTCTTTCTTTGTTTTCTTTTTTGACTTATTTATTTATATTTTAGTTAATATGCTGAATCCAGCTCTTGTTTTGCAGCTGCACTAGAAAGAGAATTATGGTGCGCAGCAACTATTAATGAAGAGGTCTTGAGAACCTTACATGTGATATTCACCAACTTTCCAAAGCTTCATATCTCTGAAGCAGCTACTCTTTGCATTCCCAATCTGATAAGTGTACTCAAAGCTGGTAGTGAGATGGCTCAGGAATCTGTACTAGACATCTTATGCATGTTAAAACATTCTTGGTCAACCATGCCGATAGATATTGCGAATTCCCAGGCCATGATTGCTGCAGAAGCGATTCCCATCCTGCAAATGCTCATGAAAACCTGCCCACCAAGTTTTCATGAGAGAGCAGACGGCTTATTGCATTGTTTACCTGGCTGCTTGACTGTTACCATTAACCGTGGGAACAACCTGAAGCAGACCATGGGAAGCACAAATGCTTTCTGTCGATTAACAATTGGCAATGGTCCAGCTCGACAAACCAAGGTAATAGTTCCATAATATGTATGCTCTATAGATAATAGTTCCATGGTATGTTATATAGGTAATAGTTCCATCGACGAATACAAATGTATCAGTAGTAGGCAGATAAATTTTTTAAGTTTGCAAAAATTGCTCTTTTTCTAGCTATTATATGTGGAAGACTTCCTCATTTGGGGAAAACTCTTTTAATCATCTGGGCTATTGGCCAATTGTGGATACTACACATGTGATTTTCTTTGGTTGTACTTGTATTAATATAGGAAAAAACATTTAATTTCCTACGAAAAGTTTTGATTTACTTTTAATTTATTATAAGTTTTTAGCTATAAATTTGGTACTTTATGTATTTAATTGATATTCATGTTAAACTTGGAGGAAACAAGTCATGAAATTGTCACGTGAGAGCAACCTCTCTCCCCGAATTCAACAAAAAAAATCCTAACACTCCCAATTCAATCGCTAGAACTAGAAGTGACTTATTCCATTTAGATTTGACACTAATATAAACCAAAATACTTTATTGATATAGAAATGACCATATGAGGTATTAAATTGATAGAAAAAAACTTAAGGTAGTAAATTGAAAATTAAAACTATTAGTAGGAAATAAAACATTTTCCCTATTAATATATGATGGCTTAAATAGCCTTAGCTAGAGTAAATATTGTTTTGGCCAAAAACCAGGGTAAATATTGTTTTGGCTAAAAGCCAGAGTGAATATTTGCATTTAAAAGAATGTAGAAATTAAATTCTCGTGGATGACCAGGCAGGTGCTTGTGATAGAATTTTAACCCTATGAAAAATTTAGGGATTTTCTCATTTTGAAACTTTTTAAAACCATATCTCGTTTTCTTTTCTGGTGTGAAAAAGCTAGTCATAAGCATTTATTTAACAACTTAGGTTAGTTTGCATTAGAATCAGTTATCATACATGGTTTGAGAAAACTGCTAACTTATATAGTTTGTACATTAAAAAGTCTTGAGAAGTATATTAAAAATGTGGTAATTATATTTAGTTTTACTGCACATTTACATGACATACTAATGTGGTTTCTTTTCCTAAGTAGGTAGTAAACCACAGTACATCTCCGGAGTGGAAAGAAGGATTTACCTGGGCATTTGATGTACCTCCAAAGGGACAAAAGCTCCACATTGTTTGCAAGAGCAAAAATACTTTTGGAAAGGTAAATGTTCTCTTTTTATATATGTATTTTCAAGAGTGCTGGGAATCAGCAGGCTGTGGTTTCACCCACCCCCAGAACCCTCCAACATTTGGGCATGGTTTGATTCCCACCTATTTTAGACAAGATTATATGTAATAAAGTAAAAAAGAAATGTATTGTCAAGAGTGTAGGAGAATTTAAATGTTAAGCAGAAAAGAAGCACGAGTCTTTCTCTGTTGGGAAAGAGGAAAAATTAGTCTTAAAAGTTAAAAGAGGGGTTGAAGTGTAGGGCAATAATCAAAGACCAATAGGCTTTTGTTAGAAGATGTTGGGAAACCAAATCTCCTAATATTGGTGACTAACAAAATTCTATCATGGTATCATAGCTGTAGGTCTTTATTTCAAACTTTAAAATCCTAATTATTGAATTTAAAGTGTTGGGCCTACATGATGCGTAGAGCTTGTACTTGTGAGGAGCAATAGATATATAAAAATATTGTTGATCATTCTCCTAATAATTTAAGTTTTTGGAAGGATTAGTGACCACGTACCTCTAACAACTTTTATGTATACTTATCTAGCCCATGAGCTTTAGACATGATATTTTCTTTTTATGTTTTGGATATTTTATATTATGATTCAATACCTCTAACAACTTTTATGTATACTTATCTAGCCCATGAGCTTTAGACATGATATTTTCTTTTTATGTTTTGGATATTTTATATTATGATTCAAGGTAACCTAAGATAATTACTAAATTGTACCTAATTTTCTTGCATTATAAACTACATTAAAAAATATAATATATGTAACAATAAATGACTAAATAAATAGAAAAATAACTAAAATAACTTAGCAATTTATGTGTTAGGGGAACAAATTATGTACTAATGTAAAATAGTAAAAATAATAACACCAAACAATTTTTACAAAAATTATATAAATAGTAATATGTAACTGCAACTCCAATTAGAGGGTTACATAATTATCATTATACACCAAACACTACCTTATCAGTTCATGATAAACTAATAAATATGAAATTGTTAACTAAATCAATAATTCATCGCAATATTAATGAGAAAATTTTGAAAAAAAAAATGGAGTTATCATCTCACATTTGCATTCATATCACTAACATTAAATGTTTGATACGCTTAGAAAGCATTCTATAACAAATCTTTCATATATTTTAAATACCCACTATAACTCAAATCAAATTAACGATAATACATATACACCGAGGACAATATTAGTTCTTATTTTCCCATCTAAAAAAGTAGAAACTATGATAATAGATTGATCAACTTAATGCCTATAATGAATAACTAAATTCTAACATCATATTCGAATGCAAATATTTTTAAAAAGGAGAAAATGACAGCAATTTGATATCATTGAGAAAGTAGTGTCTTGACGGTTAGTTGAAGATTGACCCGATCATCAAAGAATTTTATTGTAAGAAAAACAACCAAAAAAAAAAAAAGAAAAAATTCATAAAAAGACACATGTATCGTACTTTCCAAGGACAAATTAAGGATAATACATATGTATACGCCCAGGACAAAAGTATTTCTATCTTTCCTATCTAAAAAGGAAGAAACTATGATATAGGTTGCTCAATTTAATGCCTATAATGAATAACTAAAATTCTAACATCATATTCAAACGCAAATACTGTGGAAAGATAGGATATACAGATGTAATCACAGCTGTAACAGTGTCTATCTTTATTTCCTTAGATAGGGGGATTAGGTAGTTATCACCCAATTCTAATTTAAGTGTATTTCCTATTTTATTTTATGAGTTATTTATTTACTAGAAATCAGGGATTTCTCAGATTTTATATTTGTTTGGCTATATATATAGCTGTATATTTTCAGCTATTCCATCAATAAGAAATGAGAAGATACTCTCTATTTCCTTCCATCTTTTTCCTATGTTTCTTCATGGTATTAGAGCCTAATCTGAACCTTGTATTCTGGCCATGACAAAATACGGGATGACAACCAACAAAGACACTTCAGATGCTACATCTGAAATCACAAACAATCGAGGGGTTACCGACAGTAGCCATAGAATTTCTGACTCAAGTAGCCATGGTGTTTCGGATGGTCTTATTCCACCTATTACATAGCACAAATTGAATAGGAAAAATTGTATCCAATGGTCACATTCATTGATGATGTTCGTGTGTGGTCGTGGAAAAGATGACTATCCTATTGGAGCAGCAACATTACCAGCAAAGGAGGATCCAAAGTTCTAGAGATGGAAGGTTGAAAATAACATGGTTATGTCATGGTTGATTCAAGCATCCATGGTGCTTTAGATGGTTCTATTCCACCTTTTATAGGGTACAAACTTAATAGGCAAAACTATAACCAATGATCACATTCAGTGATGATGTTCATTGGTGGTCGTGGAAAGGATGATTATCTTACTGGAGCAGCAACTCAACCAATAAAGGAGGATCCAAAGTTTTAGAGATGGAAAGCTGAAAATAACATGATTTATATCTAGGGTGTCCAAAATTCGGATCGAACCGGATGAAATCGAGAAACCAGACCAGATCAGACCAGACTGAACGTTTTATAAATCAAACGGTCTAGTCCAGTTATGTTAATTTTAAAACCGGTCGGACCAGACCGGATCAGTTTAATAATATATTAAATTTTTCATATTATTTCTCACAAACCTTTGATTAAATTTCTCATATTTTAATCAAAGGTATATCATTAAGTGTATCATATTTATGTATTATTAATCGTACCAAACCGTTAACCAAACTGTTAACCAAATCGGATCAAACCATTCGGTTCAATTAATAATCAAATGGTCCGGTCCAATCCGGTTAAATATTTTTTATCCAAAATCGGATCGAACCGGACTGTAGACACCCTTAGTTATATCATGGCTGATCAATTCCATGACTAACGATGTTGGAGAAGAGTTCATGCTCTATGAAACTGTCCAAGAAATATAGGAGTCAACGAAGGAATGTACTTTGATAAAGAAGATATTGCAGAGATATTTGAGATAAAGGGGATTCTCCATGATCTACGTCAAAGAGATCTTTCAGTTACACAATACTGTAGCCTTTTCAATCGTTATTGGTAGCAACTTGATCTTTTTAAGAAATATGATTGGGATTGAAGTGCATATCCATCAAAATACAAAAAGATTGTGGAGAAGAAACGTATATACAAGTTCTTATTGGGGTTGAATATAGATCTTGATGAAGTACGAGGTAGAATTTTGGAAACCAAACCTTTATTCAGTATCCGTGAGGTTGCTTCTGAAGTTTGTCGAGAAGAGAGCTGAAAGATCATGATGGGCTCCAAAATCACTCGGCTACAATTTGCAAGTTCTACTCTTGTTGCTCTTGGACAACCATTTTCCTTCAATAATAATCAATGGAGAGGAAGACCTTGGTGTGATCATTACAAACAACCAGGTTATGCAAAAGAAACTTGTTGGAAGATCCATGGCAAGCTCGTAGATTTGAAGCCAAGAGAGAGTTAAGGACACCAACCCTCTGTCGAGGAAAAATTAGTACATCCAGAATCGAGTCCATTCAGTAAGGAACAACTTGAATTCGTTCAGATAATGATCAACCAGCAAGCACAAGGTTCATCATCCTCCAACTCTGTAATTGGATTTGGATCTTTGGCATAGAAAGGTAATTTTCTTATTGGCTTGAAAGTAAAAAGAAAAGTTAAATTAATGGATTGTCGATTTCGAAGCTGTAGATCACATGACCAAATATGCTACAATTTTTCAAAATTAATTCTGGAAACTTCACTATTCAGATTGCCAATGATTCTCTCTCAAAAGTGGTTGGCATAGGATCTATTTTTATTTCTAAGGATCTTACTCTTGCATCTGTTCTCTTGGTTCCTAATCGAGATTGTAATTAGTTGTCTATCAATAAATTCACTCGAGATAAGAATTGTGGTGTTAATTTCTTCCAAAATTGTTGTGTTTTGTAGGATTTGAATTTGGGAAAGACGATTGGCAATGCTAATATGTGTTCGGGACTCTATATTCTCAAGTTTGGTGATTATCCTGAAAGATAACATCGAATGATAGTTTGTGAAAAACAATCATATTCTGTTTCAATTTCAAATAATGATAGTGATATTATGTTTCCAAATCATCATCAACGATGATTCGAAATCATATGTCAATTCGTACAGGCAGAGGGTGTATTGAAGCATACATCACTAAGTCGGGGCATCTTGAGCCAATGCAAAAAGTTTTTTATGGTTGAAACGCTCGACCCTCAAGTTACTAATCCGACCCGGTCCCGCCCCATATATTAAGGCAAACCTTGTTTTTGAGCTGACGCTTGATAAGGAGCTTGATAAGGACAGGTAGCTCTATCTTGAACAACCTTTTTTCTTTCTGATGTCTGTGGGTATAGGACTAGTCATTCCCGCTATAGGGATTGACGTTTACACGAGTCTTTCCTCCTTGGACTTCAACCCGATTTTGAAGGGCTTCACCTTGTACTCTGTTTGTGGTCAAATCATTCAAAATGAACTCCAGAAAAGAGAGATTGTCGCTTTCCCTGTGTAAAGCTTTGACTTGAACGGATGCATCACTGCTCCTGTATATTTTCAGGTATTCCATCAATAAGAAATGAGAAGATATTCTCTCTATTTCTTTAATCTTTTTCCTGTGTTTCTTCAAATACTTAAAAAAAGGAAAAAATGACAACCGCTTGATATCATTGAAGTAGAGCGTCTTGACGGTTAGTTATAGATCAACACGATCATCAAAGAATTTTAATGTAAGAAAAAACAACTAAAAATATAAAACAAAAATGCATATAAAAGACATATCTTCTTATGAATCTATGAGATGCAAAGCCTGGGACAAATACCCAAAATGTTTTTGAGATTATAATTCCTAGATATCCTCTTCTTTAAGAATCTATCTATTAGGAATCTATCTATTAGAAGTTATTGGAAAACCAATTTTCTCAATAGCTTAAACTGTTGGTAGATGTGCATAACAATTTATTTATACTCTTTAACACTTCCCAAGTGTGGGTTACTTGGTATTGACAAAGGCTTATTACTTAAACTTTTCTCATAAATAGTTTTTTTTTTGTCTTTTTGCAAGGTTTATCAACTTGGGAATTTTAAATGATTTTGGGGGTTATCAAAGGGATTCAATCCAAGACTTTATCGTCTGATACAATATTAGAATATGTTAAGTACTAAAGCAGAGGAAGAGTCCTATATTAGCAGAAGCAAATCCGTGTTTTCAATTAACAAGCAGATAAATATGGAACATAAGACACAAAACGAAGGAAGTAGAAAAATTAATATTAAAGATATTATTTATAAAAGTTTAAGACAATTGTGAAGAAAAAAATATTTAGATATTTTCATATACAACCTTAATCCAAAATGGCAAAATCTAATTGGAAAAAGAACCTTTATATCGGTTATCTGTTAAAAAATATATACTTACTGCTAAAACAAAGTTGATACTAAGGACAATGTTGCAAATGTATAAAATGGATTGGATAATTGGAAGGAAAAACAACAATTCTGGTGCTTTACGCTTTTATATAGTAATAAGATTAGTTTAGCTTGGACATGGATAATCAGCGAATCATATTAGACCTTTTATTCTTGCTTTCTTTTTTATTTCTTATGAATGATCTCTCTCTTGGTTCAGACTACTTTGGGAAAAGTGACCATCCAAATCGACAAAGTTGTTACTGAAGGTGTATATAGTGGATTATTCAGCCTTAATCATGATAGCAACAAGGATGGATCGTCTAGGACACTTGAAATTGAGATTGTCTGGTCCAGTAGAACATCAAATGAAGAGACATGAAGGAAGCATATCAGATGGAGAAACAGTCTAAACCAGGTAGAGCAAGATACGTACAAAGCTGAGCAGAACAGCATTGATGGTCACTCACCCTAATGGAAGAATTTAGGGTTTGGTTTTTACTGATATCATATTTCTCAAAGGTTAAGTTTTGTAGTCTAAATATTAAGTTGCTTGGCAAGTGTACATTATTATTATTAACTTGCAGAGGAGATAACTAAGAGTGGAAATGCTATCCCACGCATATAGGGGTTAAAAAAAATCTAATTAGATTTTTTTTGGCTTATAGCTGATTGAAGTTTGTACATGTGGTAGTGTTAAGGTGCTAGCAAATTGACGATGCTAGGAAAAGAACAACATTCCAAAATCTCGAAGGTAAGTTTTATTAATGTGTGCTCTTTTCAACCGTGCAAGTGGGTGTATTCTCTAATATTTGTTACTTGCAAGTAAATTGTTCTTCATTAGCGTCAAAATAAGGGACTTGGATCATCTGCTTGACAAGTTTGTACCTGTCTAATCTTTACAGCAAGCTGTTAGTTAATCTAATTGTAAAATAATGCAAGTATTTAATGAAATATTTCAAATATTACTTTTTGTGAATAGAGTACATTGGATAGAAAAAACGAAAAAGTATAATGATTAAGATTTAAAAACAAGCAAAAGCAAGTAGGGAAAAACAGCTTGCCGATAATAAAGAGACAAAGTTGAACAGTGCGTTTAATTTGATTCCTTTGTTTAAATTTTGAGACTTGTCATAGTTTACCTCTTAGTTTTGTAATTGTTTTATATATTTTGTACTTATGTAATATTTGATTTACAAACTTACGATTTTATGATCAAGTTCATGATTGTCCTTCTATATTCTAATAACAATCTTAAGACAGGATCGACCTTCATGAGTCATGACAAAGAAGTTATTGAAGTATATATGAACCGGAAAATTTTATTTCCTGGAACTTTTACATTTATTGTTGCTTACGGTTATGTTATTTTTCTTTCCTTCCTATAATAGATTCTCTGAGTAATAGAATTCATTGCATTGGCTATCATTATGTGCAGTTTTATTTGTGTAAACCTTAATTTTATTTCATGATTTTTTTTGGATGAAAATTTTTATTTCATGTTTAAACGAATATATTGGTTACCTTTGTTTTTTCTTCGTTTACTTTCGGAGAACTTTATATGTTTTTAATCCTTGCTTTAATAATCATATTGCAATCTGTTTCATATTCAAGGTTAATTGCTATTCGGTTCTATATCTCTGATCACAGGTTATGTCTATAATCCATACTATATGATATATGAATGTGTTACCCTTTGTTTAATTTGATTACCGTTTCCTTTTCAAGTTAATTTTTAATCTGCAGGTGCAAGTGATCTTTCTGCTTTATAAGTGTGAGTCTTCTGATCTTGTTTCTTACTAAATAATGTTGTTTTTGAACACATTTGAATTCTTTATAAACTGTTTTTGAATCCAGTCCACTGTTTTTAGTTCTCTGATTTAATATTAATTTTAATTTTGGCTTTTAGATTGTAAGCATGCTTTAGTTGTTCTTGAACCGGTTCAAGTAGTTTGCGACAAGCAATTTTTTTTAATATTAGTTTGTCTATTTTTTAATATATATTTTTTAATAATATTAGAGAAATTTCAGTAACAAAATTTAAAGATACAAAAGATAGCACCATCTAATCTTGACATATATCAAAGATTCAAAACGATTCACTTAATTTATTGTGCTATATGTTATGATACTTGTTAATTGGCGTTTTGCGTGCTCCTTTTATAACTGTTTTTTCCCTCTTAAAAGTAAAATATATTAAATATTAAGAGTTTAAGTTATTACAAAAAATATCGCTAAATTGTTGAGAGATAGAATACATTGGAATGAAATCCTCAACTAGACTATGAGCTGACCAATTAGTTAAAAAAAATGAGCATCAAGGTGACTTTAAAGGGATATAGCCTGTGTGATATAGCCTTGAGCTTCATAGGAAAGGATGATATCATCATTTAGAAGAGCTTTAATGACATTCTTATTATCGCCCTTAAGATAGACCGATCTGTAATTGTTTTTCAGTGCTTCTTGAATCGAAAAAAGGTCAAAGGCTTGAATAACTTCAATAGAACTACCTCTCTCTGATTTGTTCCAACAATCTTTAAGATGACCTTTCTAATATCTGATAATAATAGCAGTAGTAAGTTTCGTGTGGTGACAATAGGAGGTTTAAACTAGGAAGGAGGGGAAGGATCAGAAACATCATTGTTGTTGTGATGATAAGAATTTTTAAATTCAGAAAATCTTTCTTTTAAATTCTGAGTCAAAAGATCGACATTAGGAGTGATAGAATTAAAAAGTATATTGTTTCTAGCTTTCCAAGTTTGATCAAAGGATAAAAGGACTGAGAAAATCAGAATGAGTGATCTCACTAGGGATAAAAGGATTCTTGGGCTTGAAAATGGTAGAAAGAAAGGATTGAAGATCTAGAGTTGAAGAGGCGAGTACGTGTAAGACCAGTTAGTCCAAATAGAGTGAATAAAGTTGCATGTGATAAAAAGATGATATGTAATTTCAATGAAGTTGTGACAAAGAGGATAGGAATTATCAATGGGATTGATTATAGAGGAGATGTTACCTTTAGAGTGGAGAGAATTAGAGAGGAGTCTTCAAGTAAAAAAAATTGATTCTTTCGTGAATTTTGAGTTTGCACCAAACTTTCCAAAGAGGAGAATAATGACTAATAATCTTGGGAGAGATGTAAGAATTATAAGTGAAACCATTTGTATTAAGAATCCAACACCACATATCTTGAGTATTAAGAATAGGAGGGGGAAGTATAAAAAAGTGAGAACACATGATATTATCTCATATAAGATCGATAAGTTCGTAGTTCTAATCATTATCAATGTTATTGAAAAGATCCTGAACTTTGGAAGGGTACCAAAGGACACATTCAAAGGGAAAGATGGGAGAAGGGCATTTAAAATTATTAGACTAGGGGATCCAAAGTTCTTTCCAAATACAACATTTTTTCCATCTTCAATTTTGATGCAAGAACCATTTTTTAGAATATATCTAATAGTTCATATACCTTTTCAAATCCAAGAATAAGCGGGTTTGGTATCATAATCAAGGAAATTTTTGAAAGGAACATATTTATGTTGGTTTAGTATCATAATTAAGAAAAAATTTAGGACTATATTTATGCTAGAATAAATGGACTTGAAGGTTTTTTTTTTTAGGAATTGCCAACCAAGTTTGCAAAGAAGATTGGTGTTTATATCTTCAAATTTACGAAAGCCAAGGCCACCAAAATTCTTAGGAAGACGAAGTTTGTATTTTACTTGGTTTATTTGGGTCCTTTTGTAAGGTCAATTATTGGAAGCCCAGTATCACACACTCATATAGGACACATTTTGCTTCAATCACACATTGCATATTCTTGCATATTTAAAGGTGTTTGGATAGAAACTTTTTTTTATGCGGGAAGTTTGGAACCAAGCATAAACTTAATGATCCAAATTGATTCAAGGTTGAATTAAACTGTGAATATGTTTTAGTGTTTTGATTGGTTCATGACAAGTTCAGCCAAATTTTGACTAGTTTAAAGGATTTTTAGACTTTTTTCATCTAAATCTCACTCATGGGTCTATGAAGGGGCAACAAGGAGGTTGGTGAGCTTTGATAGCTTTGGATTGTACCAAGGTGATTAAAGAGGGGTTGACAAGGGGTTGGAAAGATGGTTAGTGAGAGGTGCCATTTTTTTATAAAAATGACCCAATCTTATTTTCTTGGCTAAAAGTTGAAGTAAGCACTGCTCAATGGGTTTCATGCTTCCTTAATTTGTTTTGGTCTATTTGGTCTATGATGGTCTATTTTCTTTCGGAGTGTTAAGTCTGAGAAATAGTGTGTCATCTATAAGATATAGGAAAACAAAGTGGTTAAGTGAGATTTTGTTAATATTTAAATTCTTGGTTGGCTAGTAATGAGCCACATAATTTTGAGGAGTAACTTTGTGTGGTGATGTGTCGCGTGTCGATTAAGTGTTGCGAGGTCGTAACGTTTTCCATAGGTGATAAGCATTTTAGTTGATTATTCATATGTCAGTTGGGTGTTGTGACTTCATAACATTGTCTATAGGTGATTTATTTATTAGTGTGTCATGTACCGGTTAGGTGTTGCAAGGGTGCAACGGATTCCATAGGTGAAGAGCCTATGTGTATACATGTTAGGAGGTAAGCCATCAAAAGTCAATTGCATCATGTAGTGATGGAGTTTTGAGGACAAGCTTGTATCTACTTGGATGGTAGTTGCTATGAAGACGACAATGCAGGCAGCTTAAAAATAGCTTAACGTGGTGCTTAAATTAATAGAGGTATTGTGTATATTTCTTCAATTGAAAACTATTGATTTACTTTTACTTGTGAATTGCTTACTACAGATCGGTTTCCTTTAAGAAAGTTGTGGAGGTTACCATATAAGAGCTCAATCCTAAGTGAGTTTATATGTTAATGTATGCTATAATGTGAGAATTAAATCATCATTTACTAAATATATTTGTAAGTCTTGTCGTTTTGATGTTGGCATTCATGTATGCAAAATATGGTGTTTGTATTCTATTTGATATTTGTGCTTATCCTTTGTAAGATTAGTTACGGGTGGCTCAGTGTTACTTAGGACACATTTTTGTGTTTGCCTGTTACGTATACACTTTCTTAGTTTGCATCGTTGGATGTTTGTTGTCGAGATGTCCCATCGAGGATCATGTTTGTTGTCGTGGTGTCATGTTAGGGACTTTGTTAGTCTTGGACTATCCCATTAGGGGTTGGGCATTTTTTCTTATCGAAAACACAATTTGTTGTTTCGTTGCCTCGTTGAGTGCTCATTACCCTCTCGCCAACCTTGGTCGATGAGTGTGTAACGATTAGTTTAACGGCTAATTTTCTCGTCAACCTTGGGTGGAAGTGGTCGACAAGGGGGCATCGAGGGTATCAGAGGCTTGAAATTTTTCTATAAATTCTTGCTCCTTTTTTTCTTGGCCAAAATTAGGGGCTCCGTTTGGCACTAGATTTTCCTGATCCATTTGTGGTCTATTTTTCTTCTGAGTGTCGGGTTTGGAAAATAGTTTAGCATTTGTATGATGTAGAACATCAAAGATGTATCTATCATATTTCTCAAATATAAGTTGAGTGTAAAAAATATGAGATTGAATGATGTTTTGATAAGAGATCAAATGTATGGTTGACTATTGGAAAGTCACATCATTTTAAAGATTTACTCCTAGTGTTAAGTTGCCATATATCGGTTGGTAGTTGCAAGAATGCAACATTTCTAATAGGAAAAGAACCCATGTGGTAGTGTACCATGTGTTAGTTGATAGTTGCAAGGGTGCAACAATTTCTATGGTTGATGAGCCTATATGGTGGTGTGTCATGTTATGGTTGGTAGTTGCAAGGATGTAACAATTCTTATAGGTGAAGAGCCTATGTGGTAGTGTGTCGTGTGTCGGTTCGGTGTTGCAAGGTTATAACATGATTCATAGGTGGGGGGAGCATATGTGTTTGTGTGACATGTATTCACTGGGTGTTGCAGGGTTGTGATGTGTATACATGTTAAGAGTTTGTACCATCAATAGTTGATCACATCACGTTTTGATAAAGCTCTAAGGACAAGCATGGATTTACTTGGATCAGGTGCTATGTTAACAACAAACGAGAGTAATATAAGCAGTTAGGGTAGATATCTCAACTGATAAATGTATTTGTTATAATATATCAAGTTGTACGTTATTTTTTTTATTTAGTAGGTTGTTTGTTGCCGACTAATTGTCATAAGCAACACTAGGATGTTACCATATAGACAAGGGTTCTATGTGGGTTTACTTCGTTGCATGATGTGTTATATATGATCCCATATTGTGAAAGAACAATCATTATTTATTGAATAATTATCACATATGAGATCTTAAAGTGATTGAAAATCCTATATAACTTTTCAAGTATATTTGTTTGATTAACATGTTATGTGATGTTTGACATGTATATGCATATTATTCTTTCTTATGTATTGGTTGTTTTTGTAGTGTTGAATTAAACATGTTATTTTTATTGTACTTTCGTTGTGCTCTTTGCTTAATGCACGTTATAACTCCTACTTAGTCGAGTTTTAATAGAGATCGCAAAAAGATTCCATGGGTTGGTATTTTCACCCCTTATCTAGGTCATGGATGCCTATTTAGGTTAGAAGTTCAATTGACCTAAGTGCAATTGTTCTAATGTATGAAACTTACTTTCAATGTTTACACATAAGAGGTCTTGAAGTAATTGTAAATATTTTATATTTTTTCCAGTATGATTGCCTAATTCACATGTTTTATGGTGTTTGACTTGTTTAATGAATGTTACTAACAGGAGCTTGTGAGGTACACCATTACCAGTGTGTTTACTACAAATCTTTCTTTCTTATATACCTATTGTTTTATTGTCTTGAATTATGTATGTTATTGTTATTGTATATTTCACTATGTCATCTACTTAGTTCAAATTGTGATGCCTACCTAGTCAAGTTAAAATAAAACTCGTAAAAAGATTTCATAAGTTGACATATCTACCACCTTTCTACATCCCAATGGCTTATTTGGATTCGACATTGAATTCATATGTGTAATTATATTGATGTGTACAATTTCACTTGAATGCATGATATATTGCAAACCATATCCCTTTCTTAACTATTGTTTATGTAAAAGTCAATTTTATACAAAATTCAAAATAGTACTAATATTTTTTTTAACTTAAAAAATATTTTCTTATATTTTTTTGTACATTTTTTTAGTTATATTAATAAAATATTTTAGAAAAATGGTTTAGGCTTAAGATCTTATGTCTTAATCTTTATTTTATTAACATGATCATGATAAACTATTTAAAAAATACCCAAGTTTCTAGGCAGAGTGTACATTATGAATAATATTTTAAATAGTATCATAATTATGTTTATAATATAAAGATTAAGAAATAATTTAATATAAAAGATATGAAACTCATAATTTATAAGGAATAAGACAACTGAGAAATTGAAAAGATCATAATAGCTTGAGAAATTATCATTACTTCTAGATTAAGTGATGATTTGACACTCTAACGGTAAAAATTACCTCAAGCAAATCAACTCAATTAATTTGAACTAATCTAATCAAATTTTATTAGTTTTAAAAGATTATTTGGTTGATTTAGTTTTAAATTTTAAAGAATTGATAAACTATGGGTTACTTTGATTTTGAAATTTAAAAACTAATCAAAATTGAATCAATATATATTAATTTTATTATATTTAATTTATTTATTTTTATATTTTTTCATAATTTTTTTCTATTAAAAATTTAATGTTATAACATATAATTATTTTCATCAATGATCTTAATTCTTTTTTCTTTAACTTATACTTTTGTGAATTATATATATCTAGAGATATTTAAATTAATATATGTGTATAAATTTTTAATTATTATATGATATGATAATTTTTAATATATATATATATATATATATTATAATTCTTAAAAATTGTAAAATTAATAAAAATTTATAAGCACATATGATAATAAAATTTTTAAAAACCAATATAACTAACCTAATTTTTTTAGTTAAATTTGGAATGATCTTACTTCAAAATTGCTTTACTTCAATTTTTATATTTTATTTATATTTTAAAAAAACGATTTGATTAAGTTGTTTTAATTTCTAGTTTAAAATCAAATTAATTCAATTTTACATGAATGATTTAAAAAAAAAGTAGAAATAACAATTGTTTTTTATTAAATAAAAATAATATTATATGATAAAATTTGAATTTAAATGAATGATAATAAAATGGGTAGCCATACAAGTTAATCTCAATACAAATACCAACGACTGGTAAAGGAAAGAACAATATCAATGATGAATAATATACCAAAACTAATGAATAATAACACGTCGACAGCTCACTTGAGGCCCAAAGGCGGCACTTCACTTTTTGACCCTTTTCTTTCTGGCCCCTTCAGCCATGTCCATAACATTAGTGAGTCTATTCACATTCCCCGCCGTTGCTCAATCCCTCTCTACTCCGATGGTCGGCGGTAGCTCAATATCCTAAAGGTCCACGTCATCTTCCCGGTCGCGGAAGCCTCTGGCGACTAAGTGTACCGATTGTCCTGCAACGCCTTCGTCAATGACGTCTTCAAAGCTTCCATCTAAGCTATCGGCTTCTTCAGCGAGCCCCACCAGCCCTGACATCCCCAAGCTCAAGGAGATTGTTACCGTTACAGTCTGGTTTCGACCCCTAAGGTTCCTTTTTTTTTTTTTACTCTATTACTGTTATTCTTCTCGATTTGGATTGTTTATGGGACTGGATTTGGTGATCGAATTAGTCGTGGGTTGACATTGAAGCTGATGATGATTTTCATTCCACTTTTTTTATTTTGTGATTTTAGTTAAGGTAAATTTGAGGTTTGAATGTGGGTTTTGAACAGTGTCCGGGAGATAAAGAAAGGGGATGAGATAGCTTGGTAAGCTGATGAAGACCATACTGTTAGGAACGAGTACAATCCTTGTACTACTTATGGTTTCGGTAAATATATTCTCTTTTTTTTTTTTGCACTAATTTTTATTTCCGTTTTATAGTTGCTTATAGTTGAGTTCGCATTCATATACGTGAAATGATTATTGCAGTTTGAATTTTATAGCTTTTCTTGGAATATGTTTATTTGAACATTTTTCTTGGAATATGTTGCAGATAGGGTGTTTGGGCCTGCAACAACAACAACAACAAAACGCCATGTTTATGATATTGCTGCACAGCATGTTGTTACTGGGGACATGTAAGAATGGAAAAAAAAACTCCTGATTCGGTTATTCGTAACTTCGGTTCGATTTTTATCTGATAAAGTTTAGGGACGGGTACGATTTAAGGTAAAAACCGAACATGAAACAATGTATACGATTTGGATAAGACTATACTGATACCCGTATAGACCCGTATCCGAAATTAATTATATTTATTTAATTAATTTATATATCAATTAATAATTAAGGTTTATTGAGAAATTTTTTAAAAAATTCGGAAAAACGATTTTTTTCCGAATATTTTTTAATAATCGTCCCGAACTGTTACCCGTAAGTAAAAAACCATTCCCAAACTTTAATGATTTTTGGATACAGTTTTTATAATTCAATTTGGTGACAATTATATCAAAAACTGTCCCACTTATACTTGTTTCCATCCATGTTGTCATGCAAGGGTTAATGGTAGTTTATTTTTTTATTTTTTACGAGTTATTACTATTGCTAACCTTATTTTTTTCTTTTTTTCCGTTTCTTTGAATATCCCAAATAATATGGCGACCTTTGTTGCATTTTGCATTTTCTATTTTTATTTCCTTTTCTTTTTTACTTGGATGCTAACTTTAACTTTTATTTCTGTGCACACCAATTATGTGTCTAATTCGACAACTATTCTATGATTATACACTGGTGGTTAACTTTGATATGCATTGATTCTATTGTTTTTGCATATGGTGTTACCAGCAGTGGAAAGACTCGTACAATGCATGTAAGTGACAGAGGATAACTTATTTCATCCAAGTCTCCATTTCTTATTTATGGTTCAATGATACTGCCAACAGTTGTGTCGATTGTGTTTTCTTACTTTTTGGCCTATGAACTATTTACAGACTTTAGTTTAGACTTTTGCATTTGTGCATGGTGGATCCATGCCTGCTGGACTTACTAGGCTGATAGAAAGCATTTTGATCAGAATAAGAACCTCCAATGCTCCCTTTATTCGTTAAAAATTGAACTCTCTTAAGTTTTTATGCCCATTGTATATAATATTCTAAACCGAGTTGTACATTGTGTACAGTTTTACTAGTTTTGTATCAGACCTATTTTCGTGGTTAATAAAGTGATAGATCACGTTTTTCATAGTTCAAAATTCTTTTTAGTCGTGAACTAAAAATTTACACTTTGTCTTGAACTTCAGGGTGAGCAAAAATTGCCTGTAATCGTTCCTTTGGCAATAAAAGATCTGTTTGGGATCATACAAGAGGTAATGGATTAAAACTGTACGAAAGTAGAATTATTTAACCACTTTTAAACCATTTATTTGTCTTTTATGTGTTAAAATATGATGAAAAATAACTTAATTTGTGTTTAATTGTGTGAATGTGGGTGGAATGATAGGAAATTGAGTGAAAACGAGTCAAAAACAAGGAAAAATAGCTCATGCCGCGATATGGAAAAAACACGACTGCGATGCGCATGGAGGAAAAATAACATAATAAGGACCATGTTGCGGCGGCAAAAATAGGTGTGGCTTGCAATTTATGGCCCAAAAATCAGAGGACTTTGGCCTTGATGCACAAGAACCTATGCCACAACGCGCGTAGTAATTAGGCAGAATCTAATTGATGATACTTATCTTCTATTTTTAAGCTCGGATCTTTAGGGGTTTTGTCTAATAGTTTATATTAGGTTGTTTTTCCTATTACTTGATTTTAATGGGTCATATATTAACCACACAGTTAAGAATCAATAGAAGTTAGCAACGGTTAAGAAGAGATAAAAAAGTTCAAAAGGCATAATTTTTTGAACAATTCAAAAGATTAAGTCTATCTCTTCTTCTTCTCCTTTTTTATAAATTTTTATATATTTATTTATGAAAAATTTGAGTTTTATGAACTTTAATTTATTAATCTAGGGATCTTATGAACCCAATTTTTTACATGTAATAATTTAATATTTTATCAACATTATGATTGCAATTCAATTATATTATTTAATATGAGTTTTATGTTTGTAATTGTTTGGTTAACAATTGATATATAGAGGTAATTAAATAGATTTGAGAGAATTATTTAATTTGTTTTGATTAAATAGCATTCATAGTTTGTAGGTAGAAATATATGATTCTTATGTATGTGGTCTATAATTGATGATTTTAATTTATAGTATGCTATCTAATTGGTATGAATGAGATTAAGTTAATTATTATATGATATGTAGTTTACTTAAAGAGAAATGCATATTATGCTTGATTCAATTGATCATATAATTGGTTGGTAGTTATTTTGAAAAAATAATTAGTGATTCATATGTTTAAGAAATTGGGAGATTAAAGATTCCTAGGTTGTTTTCTCATATATTTTCATTGTTGTTGAGTTTTGATTTGAGTAATTAGTTGTCATTTATTTTACGTCTTTAGAATTTTTATTGTCTAAATAGTATTCGTAATAATTATATTGGTACTCATCATAAGTTATATAACTCCTTGTGTGATCGATATTTGCAATTAGGTATATTATATTACTCGCATGACTTGTATATTTGTGGTAAGTATGCCAACTTTTTAGGATCGTTGTTTGAAATTTTAGTACTTGTAACATGTATCAATAATGTTGATTACCTTACTAGTTAAGACCTTTTAATTTTTTTAGTGTTTTTTTTTTGTATGGTCAGGTTGATGGTTTACAATCTTGTACGTTGTGATCCAAAAATAAATAAAATCTTACACCGCTTAAGAAATGAACGGTAGCATAGGATCAATCAGAGGTTATAGTAGAACAAGAGGTTCAACAAGTTTTGGCATTCTTATAAACACTTCAATATAACTAGTCTAATTCATCTATTTGTAGCATTATTTTCTCACCAATTGCATCCATTGACATATTCAACATTTTGAATGCCCAATATGCTTTGTGTTCTAATTCCAACGATAGATGACATGCTTTTCCATAGACCAACTTATATGAGATAGTACTAATTAGTGTTTTAATTACAATTATGTATGCCCGTAAAACATAATCTAAATTAGAGGTCCAATCCATTATGGAATTATTCACTCTTTTCTCCAAAATTCTTTTCACCTCTCTATTAGACACCTTTATTTTCCCATTTGTTTGGGGATGATGGAAGTAAATCCCTTATGCTTAATCCCAATAATAGAAAATTAAAAGCTTTATTGCAAATGTGACTAACTCCATCACTAATGATAATCCTTGAAGTTCTAAACTTTTGAAAATGTTTTTCTTCCAAAATGGCATCACATTTGTTGTTAGCTATTTCTTCTACCCACTTTGACATATAATGCATATTTACTAGTATGTATTGGTTACCAAAGGACGAAGGGAACAATCCTATAAAGTCAATGCCCCAAACATAAAACAATTTTACTTTAAGTGTATTATTTAAGAGCATCTTATCTCTTTTGAAAAATTTCATGTAAGTCTCGTTACATGTGTACCTATGTGTTGTCTTTTCATGTACATAACATAGTATATGTTTTTCTTTTTAGTTAGTATATTTGTATTCCTCTATATAAGGTTGGTTACTACGAATCAGTAATTCACACACATATATAGTTAGGAACACTTAGTATACAAGCATATTTACACGCACAACAGGGTTTATTTTCGTAGTGTATATGCTAGGTTGAAAGTGTTGGTTTTTGGCTTGCTCGTTGACGTTGCCACTTGTGGTTTTGTTCATTTTGGGTGTAGGTATTTATAGTTAGTACTTCGCTATTTATGAAATGAAAAAAAATGTGACTTTTTAAAACCTTGTCAACAAGCTTGCTATGGACTTCGCTACCACCCTTGGCCAAGTGGTTGGTGAGATGGAAAACCCGAGTGCTATAAATATCCCTCTTTTCTTTTATTTCTTACTTATTGTTTAACAACCAAAATTCACATTGAGATTTATATCTATTTTCAAAATTATTTTAAAGGGCTCAAATTTGAGAATGGGTTAGTTTATGCTTAGTTATCAAATTGTTATCTGTGTGAGTACCTGGTATGATTGTGTGTCTCCCTTACACGATTTGATATTTGTAGTGGAATGTGTGTACTATGAGGTTGAGAGTAGTTACACTTCTAATTAATAATCAGTAGTTTCAAATCACACCACATTGGGTAGTGATAGTTGTGGAGGATAACCGGGTTCATGTGTTGAACCAAACAGTTGCGAATGAAGTTTAAATTCTAATTAGAAAGCATTTATTGTTTACTTACTTTCTGTTTTGTTATATATATATATATATATATATATATATATATAATATCTACTATCTCAAGTTATCTGCATTATCTTTACTTCTGTTGTGTGTTTTGTATTAGTGTTTACTTTCTTGTATGTACGAGTTAGGATTGAGTTCTTAAGAAGGGTGAATCTCCTATCCCTAGTAGTGTACCAAGTTGTTGACTCTTTCAATTGGTATGAGAGCCGGTGCACCTTTTTGGGCTTAATTGTTTCGGTATTGATTCTATTAATTCCCTTGTTCACACACATACACTTTCTCTCTATTGGAGTCGGGAAAAGGAGGCAATGTACGTAGACCTCCACACTTCAATGGATTAAACTGTGCTTATTGAAAATCACAAATATGGGCCTTCTTGTGGTCTTGAGAAGACCTTGTATAGTTCCTTGTTGAGAATGGCTGGACTTATCCCATTAAAACTCTATCCGATAATATTGTGATTTTGAAACCAATGATTGAGTAGACTAAAGAATAATCTAAGAGTCCAAATGAAATAGTAAAAGTTTATATGCTATCATCAGGGCTGTGTCACCTATTTCATATAAAAGAATTTAGAGTTTTATGGTGTCTAAACAAGCTTGGCATATCCTTAAGGCAACTCATGAAAGGACTTATGTTGTTAAGAGGTCCAAAATGCTTAAGTTGAATAGATTTTATACACATTCTCTAACATTGTTAATTGTTCTTACAACATGAGTAGGCTCATCAGGAAAGAAAAACATATAGAAAAATCATCGCCAATCTACCTTATAAGTTTCATGTTAAAGTTACTGTACTTGAATGAATGTACAAACTTGGTGAGTTCTCCGTGAGGAGCTAGTTAGTGACTTGTAAGTCTTCAAACTACATCACCTGTTACCAAGACAAGAGAAAATTCCCTCCGAGAAGGCTAAGAGCTTGGCTCTAAAAAAACATAGGAAGTGATCATAGCAAAGATGTTAGTGTCATGGTTTACGATAATGATGATTCTAATCCCTATGAGAAGGAAATGGCCTTCATTGTCCAGAGATTTACCAGATTCTTTAGAAAGAAAAACTAGCATCTGGGTTTACTAGAAGAGATACATCTAGTTCCATAACCTCATATTCTACTAAAGTTGATGAAGACTCAAAAAATGAATTTGAGAAGCCGAGCAAAGGACACTTGAATAAAATTTGATGCTTCGATTGTGTGAAGTCAAGTCATATTGTTGTAAGGTGTTTTTAGAAACAAAATCGCATGAACAAGCATGCTATGAAAGCTGAGGTTATTTTTTTTTAATAGTACTAGTAGTGAAGAGGAGGATGACATTAACTTTCTTGCTTTCTCTACTTTAGGAAATGACATTGATCCTCCAATTAGCACCTCAGAAATTCAAGAGCCTACAGTTGAAACTAATGATGATGAAGACGAGCATGATGAATTTCTTGATTAATATAATGCATTCATGTTGGAAATATGAAATCAGAAAAATCTAAGAAAAAGGATTTGGAAAGCCTAGATGAAAATGAGCGCGAGATAAGTTCTTTGAAGAAAACTCTTAAGGATAGGAAGTCCTCATTTGATGATCAACAACATGATCTCACTAACAGGTGTGAGATCATTCAAAAGAGACATTTAGATTTGTAAGAAATGTTTGACATAAATCTCGAGAAGATAAAGACTCTTGAGGAACAATTGAAGTGTTCCATGAAAAAGCTACTCCTTTGTATATCAGTCATGATCCCTTGAATGATCAGAAGAATGAAATTGAAAAGTCGAAAAGGCAGATAATTGTCTTTGAAAGTGCCAAAAAGTATATGAATTATGCTCTCATTGAGAAAGAAGCTGAAGTGGAACATATGAATGAGAGAGTTTGGATTCTCAACAATTCAACGACTTACCTAGAATCTTTCCTTAATGAAAAGAAATATTTTATTATAGCCTGTTCTTCCTCTATTGTCAACAAAATGATTTCTAGTTCCTTGAAATTATGTGAAATTATCAGTAACACAAATCCATTTGGTGATAAACACAGTATTGGGCATAATGAAAGGGTTTATACTTTTACTTCTACTGTTCTTAAGTTTGCTAATTATATTAAACAAGATTCTAAGTTGAAGTAAGTTGTTACTATCCCAAAAGGTAAGTCAACTGTGTCATTTTAGCCTATCTCCCCTAGCAAGGTGAACCCTTCATCTAAGGTTAACGATATTCGTTGCTCCAGTAGTGGTTCACTAACTTTTCCTACTGTCATTCCCACTTGTCACCACTATAGTAAACTTAGGAATTTGATACCACACTACATTAAATTGACTTCTTAACCTCATAGGAAAGATAATGTGAGTGCTTCCTCTTTTACTCCTTCGCTACTACTCTTTGGAGTTAAGGACCCAATTTTCCTACTCCACTATTCGTACTTGTTATCATTGTGGTATTGTTGGCCACATTGCTAGGTAGTGCTCTAGATATGTGAGGAGTACATCTCAAAGTCCTCCTTCTCGCTCTCCCTTATCTCATTTTTCTGGATGTAGCTATTGTTGCTCACCAAAGCATGTTCATGCAAGTTGCATTATGATTTTGAGGCACAAAGTAGAAATAAATAAATTTATCTCAAGAAGTCTACCTCAATCAACTTAAATAGATGACTCAATTGATTTTAAAAAAACTATAAACAAAACAGATCATGAGTCTCATAAACACCACATGCTCATGTGAGTCAGAGATTATCTCTGAGTGTTGTTGCCCCTTAAAAATTCAATAAACGGAGGGGTGCAGTTTGATTACTATTTTTGGGTGATCTTTTAGGTTTTAGTTGTTTATTTTCTTTCCTCCCTTTGTTTATCGTCTTTCTATATATGATTTTATGATATTTTGTTTGTGTTCATCTGTTTGACAATTCCTTTTTCTCTCTCTTACTACTTTCTTAACATGAACAGTGTGTTAATTATCATATTGTTTGTTTTACTTGTATGATGGATCCTTTACTATTTTCCTCACATGCTAGTTACTTTGACATGTTCCTTATGTGCTTTTGTCTTGCATACTTCATGTTTCCTTCTCTATAGACTTTTTTGTATGCACCTTATGTCACATGCTCATCATGTAGAGTCAAAGTATTAAGATTATACTTTATGCAGTCTTTTCTTTCATTTTTCGTGTCATATAGATTGCATCTTACCTGTTTTACTAGGTTTTACTTTCCTATATCTAGTATGTTATTTGTTGGTCATTTGTCTATCTTCTGTTGGTGTCTATTATTATTTTACCTGATCTTCCTTCTCTTTTGAGGCACTTTCCCCTTTTTCTTGGGAATTGGTCTACATTAATACCTTTCTTGTAGTTATTATTTTTTGTGTTTCGTGAGACTGACAGGTTTTCTCTTTGCTAAACTATATGTTGATATATGTTTGGCATGCATTTGACCTAAATTGAAGTGTGGATATTTTGACGTGTTTTATTTGAGAACATGTTTGCCTTAAATTTTTGAATTTGTATGGTTATTTTGAGAAGCTTGTATGGATCTCTTGCTTTGATGTTGTGTATGTCTCTAACAAGCTATAGAATTTATTTTTGGTATCTCTCGAGGCGAAATCCTAGGTGCTACTTGGTTAAAAAGATTATTTAGATCATTCTTGAATCGTTTGTTCCTTTCTTGCCACCATTTTTCTCTTATCCGTAGTCTCTTTCTTTGAGCTATTACGCTACTCTTTCATTTCTTTGCACCCAAAACTTGAGAAGTAAAGAGAAAAGAAACCATGTTTGAAGATATGAGTGTCATGGATATGATCTTATCTATTTGATTGGATCAACAAAGATGTGTTCAAGCCTAAATGTATTCTCTCTCCTACTTATACCTTAGTCTATCTTTACAAACTTTGAAAGACTTATTGATTTCTTTTAGGCTGACACTTACATTAGAGGAGAGAGAGAGAAAGACTAATTGTGAACTTACAAAACTTGGTTTAACTTAAGTCTATATTTCAGTTTGCTTGGTTCGCATAAGCATATCTTGGTGGCATATAAAGTAAACAAATTTTGCATATCATACACTATGCATGCCATCAAATATTTAGTCATAGCCTTACTTGAATGCATCATGGATTGATGGACATGTGGATTTTTACTTTGATTGTATTGACTATTCTTTAAGGACCCTTTGTTTTTTTTAATGCTTTGTTTGCTTCCTTCATTTTGTTATTCTTGTTGTCTACTATGTGATACTTCTATGTTGGGGGAGTTTTTATAGGTATAGTGCATAATATATTTATTGTATCACGTGAATACTTTTAGGATTATAGATGTATGTCTTGTGTATGCGGTTAAAAGAGGTTCTATGTTTGTTTTACTTTCTGTTACTTGTTCTGTTTATGAGGCTTTGTGTATTTTTCATGTGATACTTTCTTCTCTTTGAATTCATATTTTATGAACCATGCATAAATATGATGTTAGTATAACATGTTGCATGCATTGTATGCAATCCCTTGTTTCACTTGTCTTACAATGTGTTTATCTGCTATCATGTAGTAGTGAGTTAGAGCTTGTTTCTCACATGTTGTTGATAGCTTGGCATTTTTTATTGGAATATATAACACTTGTTTCTGCCTGTGTATTCAGTTTGTTGATTATTGCATAATTTTATTTTTCGTTTGTTCGTGTTATCTTTTGTCTTTTTTGCATGACTGCATGTAGTGCTTTTTATTGTGTTTACTTTAATCTTATCTGTAATGTTACATTAATGTTAGGATTATAGAAAATTTGTATATCATCTCTCCCTCATATAAGGATGTTCTTTTGACTTTTAGTGTTAAAAGGAAAGAAGTTTTTTGTGCACAACTATACGTTTATTACCATGATGTGTGTTACATGGGTTATGAGTATGGAACTGCACTACATATTATTGTCTGACTTGCATGCATCTAGAGGGAGTTGTGTATATTTACTTATGTTTGTGTCTATCGTTGTGTACCTATGTAGGGGTAACACGATATCGTGTAGTTTAACTACACATTGTTTTGTATGATACATTCATGGGGTATGTGTTTATTTTGTATGTGTAGGTTACAAGTGTAGAGTGAAGTCTTCATGCTTCTAATGTGTTGTGTGTAGTGGTGTTGAGACCCTCATATTTCAGAGTGACAGAGATTGGGTGAGTTGTTTGATGAAGTTGGATGGAGCAGTCAAAATGGATGCACTTGGAGTAGATGTGTCTTTTGGGTTTTGTTATGTGTCATTGTGTTATTCATCGGAATAAAGAACCTTAGGATATCTTCATAATCATATCATTATGATGTGTTTTTGTATCTAGTTGTGTAGTGTTTTGACACAGAAAGCCAAAGGGGAAGATTATAAGTCCCATTGCACTTGTGTTTGTGTGTTGGCTTCCCATGTATGAAACATAATGTCTTTTTCTTTTTATTTAGTGTATTTATCTTTCTTTGTATAAGGTTGGTTACTGAAAATCAGTAATTTACACATGCATATAGTTAGGAACACTTTATATGCAAGCATGTTTATAAACTCTACAATATTAGTTTTCATAGTGTGCATGCTAAGTTGAGAGTGTTGGTTTTTGGCGCGAGCTTGTCACTTGTGTTTTTGTTCGTTTTTGGGTGCAGAGATTTATGGTTAGTACTTGAAAATTTATGGAATGAAAAGTGTGACTTTTTAGCACCTTGCCAAAAAGCTCGCTATAGACCTCACTACCACCCTTGGCTAGATGGTTAGCGAGTGCTATAAAGACCCCTATGTTTTCTCTTACTTCTTACCCATTGTTTAAGAGCCGAAACTCTTTCAAAATTCATACTGATATTTCTATCTATTTTTGAAATTATTTTGGAGAGCTTATTTTTTAGAGTGGTTTGTTTTTTTATCAAATCATTATCTATGTGAATACATGATGTGACTATGTGTCTCTCATACACGATTTGATATTTGTAGTGGACTGTGTGTCCCATGAGATTGAGAGTAGATACAATTCTAATTACTAATCAATGGTTTCCAATCACACCATATTGGGTGGTGTTGGCTATAGAGGATAGCTAGGTTCACGTGTTGAATCAAATAGTTGTGAAAACAAGAAGTAAAGAGCAGTAATAAGCAATTTGGATGGAAGTCCTAACTGATAGAGGTCATAGTGGTTTTATTATCTATCAAAGTTGTAACTTGTTTATTGCTAGGGAATTATTTATTACTAAGTGGTTGTCTTAAGCAACCCAAGGATATTACCACATAAGCGTAGTCTCTATGTGGGTTTACCTCGTTATATCGCCTATTATGCATTATATGCCTTTGAGTTAGTATAATCTAAGTTTATTGTGTTTATGTTTCATCATATTGAAGCATAAACACTAATTTGAAAGAATTTGTTGTTTTCTTGCTTTATGCTTTGACATTTATAACATATTTTGTCTCAAGTTATTTACATTATCTGATATTATATTATCTATACTTCTATTATGTAAACTGCATTCTTGTTTACTTTCCTAGGGTTAAGTCCTTAAAGAGTCTACATCTCTTATCCCTAGTAGTATAACAGGCCATGGACTTTTTTCATTACATATCCTTTGGCATATCACATGTCTTTAGATAAAGATAGGCATCTCTAAATAGTGTAAGCCAAGCATAACAAGATTGAAGTACCTTAACTGTTATTTTTGTGCTTCCAAGTGGCCTCCATAGTCTGAGCTATGAAAATAATGAAAAATACTTTCAACTTCATTATAAAGGACACACCTTGAAGTTCCATCATCACATTCTTTATAAAGGTAAGGGTCATCCCAATAATATTGTTTTACATCATGGAAGAAATTTTCCTTTGTTGCCATGTGAGGTCAAGTGAAAGGATGTTGGCAACTAGAATGTTTGTAATGTTTGCATACCATGATATGTCAATTTAAGCCACTGAAAGAAGTTACTCATCTAGAAAAGACCATATTAGCTTTCCTTTCCAATCTAAATAGATGGTATGTCATGTGATTTTTTGTCCCTCTTTTATCATTGATTTTTAAGTCACACTCTTATAGAAGGAGAACTCATCTTACTAGTCTTGGTTTAGCATTCTTCTTTATTATGAGGTACTTTATTGTAGAATAGTCCATGTAGACAATCACCTTGCCCCAACCAAATATGACTTATATTACTCAAAGGCATATACAATGGTTACGAGTTCCTTTTCTATAGTGGTATAATTCATTTGAGCCTCATAGAGCATTTTTCTTGCATAATATATGACATGGAACATCTTGTCTCTTCGCTACCCCAAAACAACACCAATAGAAAGTTATTTGTATCACAAATTAACTCAAAGGGCTTGCTCTAATCTGGTGCTACTATAATTGGTACTAATACTAATTTCTCTTTAAGCACTCGAAATGTCTCTAAACATTTATCATCAAATCTGAAAAGCATGTCTTTTTCCAATAGATTGCACAAGGGTTTGGAGACTTTGGAAAAATCTTTGATAAATCTATGACAAGAGCCCGCTTGCCCAAGAAAAATTCCTAACTCTTGTTACACTAGAAGGTGGTGGCAACTTCTTAATAACTTCTATCTTAGCTCTATCCACCTCAATTCCCTTAGTTGAGACTTTGTAGCTCAAGATAATACTCTCATGTACTATGAAGTAATACTTCTCCTAATTTAGAACCTAGTTGGTTTCTTCACATCTTTGTAGCACTGCGTAGAGATAGTGTAAACACTCATCAAATATGTTCCTAAAGATCGAGAAGTCTTCCATGAAGATCTCTAAATGCTTCTCTACCATGACGAGAAAATAGTATTTGATCACCCTTAAGGTGAAATCTTAATGAGTATTTAGCTTACGAAATGATTTAGGACTTAATTGGATTGATTGAACCTTTTAAACAAACTATTTCTAATATCCTTAGTCACCCTTTTTAGTCTAACTAAGATCTATTCATATCTTTAAGCCACATTTTGAGCCTAACTAATATGTGTTACCTTTACACTTACATCTTTAACTTGTATGAAAAATACAATCATGTGATATGCTATTGAGTGAGGTGAAATATACTATGCATCCTATTTAAAAAAAACACAATTATCCCTCTAAACAAAAAGTAAAAAAGAATAAAATTAAAAATAAGTTTGGGTGGTGTTGTGAAGTTATATATTAAAAAAATGTGAAATAAAAGAATGAAAAGAATGATAAGATATGATGTACTAAAACATCAAGTGAAAGTTCAATTATAGTTAAATATTGTATGATGAATAAAATGAAAGCTAAGATGTGAAAAAAAGCTTAAATATATCCATCTATCTACTCTCAACTAAGCCTTACATTACAAGCTTGCAAAGCCTTATTGATCTTTAGCTAAATGCATATTTACATTATTGAAAATGGGTGTAAAAAATAGACTTATGAAACTTGTTCTAAGACTTGGTTAATTAGCATGCTCATTCAAGTTAATCTCATGAGTGTATTGGATGACATCATATGCAACACACACACATAAATTAATTCATCAAAAATTTTACATATTCTTATATTAGTGGAATGTTGATTAATGAATATGTGAACCTCATTGTCACAAAATTGTACAACTCTTGAGGGGGATAATTTATCTCAACATTCATATATTGATAGATATGTGTTTATGAATATACTGCCCATATCATTTTAGCTAGTTAGATTTGGCTTTGTTGAAGGGAAAACAAAGAGTTAAGTTTAAGGGTATGATAACTCTACTAAAATAGAGTTTTAGTATAGTTATTTAACCACTTCTAAACCATTTATTTGCCTTATTATGTGCTAAAACATGATGAAAAAGCTTAATTTGTGTTTAATTATGTAAATGTAAGTGGAATGGCAAAAAAAGGGTGAAGATAAGTCAAAAACAAGGAAAAATAGCTCATGTTGCAATTGGGAGGAAAATTGGGCCGCATCACTCATTGAGGAAACATGATGTAGTGAGGACTATACCGCAAGGTGAAAAAATGACATTGTGGCGTGCGATTTATAGCCTGAAAATCATAGAAGGATTGGTTGCGGCACGTAAGAACCTATGCCACATCGTGCATAGAAATCAAGCAGATTTTGGCTGGTGATGCTTATATATCATTTTTAAGCTTAACTCTGGGATCTTTTAGGGGTTTAATCTAGTATGTATTAGGTTGTTTTTCCTATTAATTAATGGAGCATAAATTAAACACACAATTAAGAATTAAAAAAACTTAACAGTTCTTAAGAAGAGAAAAAAAAAGGAGAAAATTCAAGAAAATATTAAAGAATATACAATTTTGTGAAGAATTCAAGAGAAGATTAGTGCTACAAATTAAGAGATTTTTTCTCATTCCTTTATGAAAAATATGAGTTTTATGAACTTAATTATGTCTTATTAATTTATTAATTTAAGGGTATTATGAACTCAATTTTTTGTATATAATAATCTAATATTTTATCCTGATTATGATTGTAATTCAATAATATTATTTAATCTGAGTATTATGTTATTATTTGTTTGACCAACAATTGATCTATAAAAATAATTAAATAGATTTGAAAAAATTATTTAATTATTTGTCTTGATTAAATAAAATTTATAGTTTCGAAACAAAGATATATGATTTATATATATACGTGGTATATAATTGTTGAAGTCAACGAGTGTGCAGGAAAATCATATGAGCCACACTTAAGGATTTGATGCATAATTGATCTCACATCACTAAATGGCAGTAATATCTATGTCAACGTGTTTGTCCTTTATACATGTAATTACATCAAGAGAAAGTTCTTCAAACTGAAACTGAAAAATGTTGATACGGGAAAGATTTTACTTTTACAAATATTATAATCTGACTAACTGTGCAAATGAAAAGGAGCTTTAAACTGATTCAATTTGGCAACTTAATTATCATTCCCTATGAAGAGAGAAAGTTCTTCAAGCTGAAAAACATAACATGAGAGTGGTAAATTACCACAATTCAAAGTCATAGCTACAACAATAATCATTAAAGATAACTTTATCCGATGAAAGTAGAACTAAGAAATAATTAATAATAAGGGTAAATAAATATTTTATAATTTTATTTTGACTATAATAAAAATAGGTATGTCAATATTATTACCCATAAAAAAATATCAATTATATTTTTATATATTTATTACTCTTTAACAAACGTTATTAACTTTATACACCATACGTAATAAATATTTGCAATTCAACAATTTGAATTATTGAAATTTGAATATCTATAGCTCTGATATCATATTGAAAGCTATTAAGAAACCAATTCTTTCAATAGCTTAAGCTTATAAAACACTTGATTTTCTAATAACTTTTAACACATTTTTTAATGGAACGTATATGATATTTGACATTTGACTGATCATTGTATACACAAAGAAATAGTTCAGTAGTTTTGAACTGATTTAAATTCAACTACTCAAATATCGTACCCTATATTTCTTCCAAAAACTAAGTTACAAATTGTTTGAAAGAGCATTACCTACAAACTCTCTTGAGAGTTTAAGTTGTTAGAAGATGGGTTAATGATCTTTGTTGTTTTTTGGGTCTTAACATTTTTCCTTAACGAAGGGACTCAAACATGTGGGTTTTTAAAACTCCTTTAAATGGGATCTCACTTATGGGATCTCACTTATGGATTGAGTAGATATTTTTGAAGACTCATCAAGTATAGATAAAGTATGTTATAAAGTAAAGAAAGGCCTAAATAAAATGTTAACATAAAATTCATGAAAGTGAAAATATTGAAGATGGAGAGAGTTGATGACTTTATGAAAAGGGATAGGATCAATCGCACAATGCCGCATGTATCGAATGATGTAGAGCAATGCCACATGTTAGCACGATGTTCATTTCGAGTTCGATGCTTGGTCAACGTTTTGTCCACGTGACTTCACTTAATTTGTCCGTTCATTTCGCCTGTGTGCGACGTCATCCATAACCATAAATCCCGTCCCGTCATGTGTCACTAACTTGGAAAGCGTTGACCGAGACTAGTCTTCCGCCACGCACCGCTCTCTGATTTTCTCACTAAATTCATGTGCCATGTGTTTGATTCTAATTTGCTGGCATTGTTAATGTTCCTCTTTTTCATCTCAACCTTTGATCTGACGGTCCAAATTCCACCCGAACTATATTTAACTCTCTAATCACCCCATAAATCCTAATGAACCATAATTAACATAATTTTTATCAGTTTTTAGAGTTAAGAAGAGAGAAAAACACAAAAAATTGAAAGGAGATAAAATTTTGGTGGATGTTCAAGAATAGACTGGTACTACAATTCAAGAGATTGATTATATTTCTTCTTCTACTCATTTCTTTATCAATTTTTTTATCTTTCTTTATGAAAAATATGAGTTTTATGAACAAAATTATGTTTAATTAATTTATTAATCTATAGGTCTTATGAACCAAATTTTCATCACGTGATGATCTAATATTTTACCATAATTATGAATTTAATTATATTATATTATTTTTATGTTATTAATTGTTTGGCCAACAATTAATCTATAAAGACATTTAAATAAATTTAAGAGAATTATTTAATTGTTTGTCTTGATTAAATGACATGTATAGTTTCTAGGCAGAGATGTATGATTGTTATAGATGTGATCCATAATTAATGAACTTAATGAGTAGTATATAATTTAATTGACATGAGAGTGTGAGTAGGTTAATTGCTATATGATGTGTAGTTTACTTAAGAGAAGAATACATACTATATTAAATTCAATTAATCATGTAATTAATTGATAACTATATTGGGAGGATTTTAGTGATTAACATGTTTAGAAAATTGGAGGATTAAGTATTCTTAAATATTTTCTCATATATCTTCTTAGTTTCCAAATCTAATTTAATTAATTATTGCTAATTATTTTTAGTTCTTTTAATTTTGATTTCTTAAAATATAAAAACTCAAAAAAATTAATTTTTTTTTGTTTTAAAAATTAGTTTCTAATAACATAATATCCGTGAGAACGATATTTTCTTATCATTATATTAATTGTTACGAAACGTATACTTGTGTATTCATTACACATAATTCGTGTTCAATCAAGAGTTGAACCGAAGACCTTATACTTTTTGATGTTAGAAGAATCTTAACAATATTTCTAAAAATTCAAGTTATGTTAAGCTGTTATGAGCTAAGCTAACTATATATTTTATGTTATTCATAGGTGTTAACACAAATATTTTACAGTACCTATAAAAAGCAACAATTTGCTAAAAAAACATAAATTTCTTTGTACGCTATATATTATCTAAAATTGTCATGTAATTGAATCATATACTTTCTTTTTATTTCTTTGTTTCTATTTCAACCAATTCATTCTTTCTTGTGGCTGACTTTTTTTAAAGGTTATAAATAATCTGCTTGATCCAATTGGACAAAACCTACGAATACGAGAGGATGCTCAGGTATTTTGCTGATGAGAGATACCTACTGAAGTGGCTGAGATATTCTTTTTGGTTATTGGAGGGCTCTCAGAATCTTGATATACGGTTTTTCGCCTGCTTCTGGTAGGGAACCTATTTGGAAGGGATAAAGGAGGAGGTTGTTTTGTCTCCTGCCCATGCTCTATTCCTGATAGCTTCTGGAGAAAGTTTATAATTTGTGCTGTTTCTTTCCTTTCATTGTACTTGCATGAAAGTCCTCACACCCTTGGATGTGCTTTCTATTTTATTTATTTTTACTACCTATTCTAGAAACTTACTTTGTTACTATCCTTGTTTTCAACCGTGAACATGAAGTCTTTCCTCTAGTATTGCTATCTTTATCATATATATACGGACTCTACTGAAGGAGTTATGAAAAGCTGCTGTTGAAACTGTTTATTCAATTTGAGAGCTTGCATTATGTGATGGTTTTGTAAATAATAGACTGACTTATAATTTTCTTTTAAGTGGATTGATCGTACAAATTTTATACTTTTTGTAACTATCTTTGATAAGAGTCAAATTATTGCATTTTTGTTATCATTTAAATGTTGATATTTGTGTAAAAATTGTGTTTATTTGATTATTTAATTCACAAATGTCATTTCACGGGTATTTCGTGTTTAAAGTGCAATTTTAGGTAAAATCATGATTTTGAAGAAGTTTGGGACAAATTTCAATGATCGGGATTGAGTGAAAATAAAAAGAAAACAAAGTTTCAAAATTTGGAAATCCTGCCGCCGGCGACAATCTTACTGAAAGCACGGCGAAAATCTTCCCGAGAGCACGGATTTTGGCAGATGCCAATCTCGCTGCCGGTGAGATTATTTAGCCACCTGCGAGACACCTTTAGCCACCGACGAGAATCAGAAAAACCAAAATTTTTGTTTTTCCAAAAATCTCGCCGCGGCGAGAATAATGTCTCCGCCGGCTAGTTTTGTCCGAAAACACATTTTTTATGTTGTTTTGTTCTAAAATTGCCCCCAAAACCCTATATCTATATATACAATATGATGGAGAAAGAGGCCACGGAAGAGAGGAGTAGATCTGAGACATTTTGGAGGAGAGAAGGCAATTTTGGAGAGAAAGTTTGGAGAAGCTTGAAGGATTATCACCATTGTTGCTACCAAGTGTTCATCTTCAAGAGTTTTTCATCTCTTCTCCTTAGCTTTCATTTTCTGCATTATATTCTGATTTGTTATTCATGGATTCAATTGAGATGATGTTTGTTCTTATTTCCATTATGAACTAATTCATTTTTACTAAGGCTATGATGTAGTTAAATCCAGAAAATCTGATTTCTTTTGTTATTGTTATATGAGTTCATTGTTTTCAAGTTGAGTATTTATTTCCATGCTTAATGCTTCTAAATTTTTGGCCAAGATTTAGATGATTTGCTGCATTATATTGAGACCGAGAGGAGATGTGTAATGAATGCTTCTTGTGATAAATACCGTATGTTGAATGCGAGTGTGAGACCTAATGAATGATGTATGTGGTTATTATAGAAATTCCATAAATTTTAATGTGCTTGTTTGTGATTAAATCTTCATAAAAATATAGTTGGTTTTCATAGATAAGTAATTATAATATAACTCGAGAGAAAGTATTAGGTAAATTTGGGTTTTTCAACCATCACTTTTAGCTTTGATTCTCATATAACATGACTTGAAATTGGATTGAATTGATTTAGCGAAATCAAATGCCTTAGCATTTTTAATCATTTGTGAACAACGTTCAATTGTGTTATTTGCATGTAGTTTTAAGTTAATTTGCTTCTTAAACAAATTTCAACAATTCGGTTTTCAAATAAAATTAGAATTAGTCAATTTCGGTAATTAGTAATGCCATTCCTTGTGGTTCGGTATCCGTATTTTTGTACACTTTATTACTTGAATGATTCGTACACTTGAAAAAATATGCATCAATCTTTATCTTATAATCTTATCTTATCTTAAAATCTTATAACTATTATAAAGGAGTTTGTACTTTCATATTGAAATGATCATCCTAGCACTATGATAACTCTATGAAAGTATAGTCATCAGTACACTAATCTGTTTAATATTTGTTCGCTTTATTCAATAAATAATACTTTTGGGGTTATAAATATTAAAATATAAACTTCTAGTGAAATAGTGTGAAAATATATTTTTCAAAAATTTCTTAGAATTTTTTTGAAATTTGTATGAATTGTTTAGGAATTTTTTAATGCAAAACCTATTAGAATAGGACATGTAGATGTCACATAAGTAAAGAGGATCCAATTGGAGCACACAACGTGTACAAATGACTAGTCATTGCCACTTGGATGCCACGCAAGCAAAGATGAGCTAATCGGAATGCACCACATGTACCAGGTGATGCATGCTTTGCCACGGTGTTCACATTGAGTTTTGACATGCAGTCAATGAGCATGTCACACGTTATCATGGGATTCCTTCATTTGTTACACTAGGGCACCACGCAATCTGGATTAGCAAATTGCAGGCACCACATGTCGCTGACTCAACACGTGTTAACCATCACCAATCCGCCCTGCCACGCGCTACACATTAATTCATCCCAAGTTTCTCTCTTGTCATCTGTCGCGATCCCATTGACCAACATTGTTTAATTTTTCTTTTTTCATCTTAACCTTTGATTTGAAGCTGATTTGACAGTCTAGCTTCCATCTTAATCTAATTTAATCCTCTAACTACACCAAAAACCCTTAATGGTTGAAATTACCAATTTTCTTTTATCAATTTTTGGGTGCCAACAAGAGATAGAAATGCTCAAAAGAGGATAAAATATGGTGAAGATTTAAGAAGGTATTAGTGTTACAACTTAAGAGATTAATTGTATTTATTCTTCTCATTTCTTTATTAATTTGTATGAATGTTTTATTAAAAAATATGAAATTTATGAACAAAATCATGTCTATCTAATTTATTAATCTAGGGGTCTTATGAATCTAGTTTTCTATATGTGATGATCTAATATTTTATCTCAATTATGATTTCAATTTAATTATATTATCTAATCTAATTTTCATGATATTAATTGTTTATCCCAAATTGATCTATAGAGACAATTAAATATATTTGAAAGAATTATTTAATTATTTATCTTGATTAAATAACATGCATAGTTTTTAGGCATAAATATATAATTCTTATATATATGATCCATAATTGATGAACTTAATTAGTATACAAATTAATTGACATGATAATGTGATTAGATTGATTATTATATGGTGTATAGTTTACTTGAGAGATAAATACATACTAGATTACATTCAATCGATCATGTAATTAATTGATAATTATACTGAGAAGATTTTATTTATTCAAATGCTTAGAAAATTAAGAGATTAAGTATTCTTGAATATTTTCTCAGCTGCTAATTTTAAGTTAATAATTATTGATATTTATTTTTAGTTCTTTTAGTTATGCTTTCTTAAAACACAAAAAAAAATTGATCTTTATTTTTTAGTGTTAAAATTAGTTTCTAATAACATAATCTTCATAGAAATGATATTTGCTTATTATTATATTACTTGTTTGTGATATGTATATTTGCATACTCATTGCACACAATTCATGTCGATAAAGCTTTTAGCGTCGTTGTCGGGAATTACAAACATTAAAAATTATTTTTAATTTTATTTTATTTTAGTTATTTTTTTATATTTTTCATAATTTTAATTTTAATTTATTTATTTTTAGTTTTGACATCTCCTTTAGACTATTAGAAACATATTTGGCTCTATTGCATGAGCAAATTATTTAAGGGAAATTTTTTGCCTTTAGATCTTGAAATCGAGTGTATATTGAGATTAATAAGAAAATAATAAGTTATCACCTAAGTAGAATAAATGGCTAATACATTATAAATAAAAAATAATAAGTTAAATTTAAATAACTAAATACCTTAAATGGATGATTGGGATAGAGCTATTAATGAATATGCGTTACTTATATTGTAAAAGCTAAATTCAAATATTACAAGGCCAAACATTCAATTAATCAGTTTGAACTAAAGCCAATGATGTTTCAAATATTACAAATAGTTAGACAATTCAGTGAATTACTAATAGAGCATCTTTATTTACATCTCAAATTGTTTATTGAAGTTGGAGATTCATTTAAGTTTAGTGGTATGATTGATGAGGCATTTAGGCTTAGATTGCTCCCTTACTCTTTAGGAGACCGTGCTCGAGCTTGGTTAAACTTTTTACCACCTGATTCCATTATAACTTGAAATAATTTGGTAGAGAAATTCTTGATGAAATATTCCCTACCAATAAAAAATGCCAAGCTTAGGAATGATATTACCTTTTACCAACAAATTGAAGGTGAATATTTATGTGAAGCATGGGAAATATTCAAAAAATTGCTAAGGACGTATCCTCACCATAGTATCTCTCCTTGGATCCAAATGGAGACTTTTTACAGGTCTTGATAATTGTCTTAATGCTCAAATAAGAACCATTGTTGATGCATAACTGATGGACTTTTTCTAGCCAAATCTTACAATCAAGTTTATGATTTACTTGAGAAAATGGCTAGCAATAATTATGAATGGCCAATAGATAGATTGGTAGCCACAAGAAGAATAGCCAAAGTACATGAGGTAAATGATATCAGAACACTTAAAGCTTAAGTGTCATTACAACACGCATTGACTAGCACCAGTCCATCCCGCCACGTGTCACGCAATGATTCATTCCATGTTTCTCCCTTGCCATGTGTCTCAATCCCATTGGCCATTACATTTTTCTTTTTTCATCTCAACCTTTGAACTAAAGTTGATCTTATGGTCCAAATTTATCTTTACCTAATTTAACCTCCTAATTGCACCAAAAACTATATGGCCAAAATTACCAATTTTTTAATAAGTTTTTGGGTGACAAATAGAGAGAGAAATTCAAGAAGAGATATAATTTGGTAGAAATTCAAGAAGAGATTAGTGGTACGATTCAAGAGATTGATTGTATTTATTTTTCTTCTCTTCTCTTTATTAATTTTTATGTCTTTCTTATTGAAAAATATTTATGATCAAAATCATGTCTAGCTAATTTATTAATCAAGGGGTCTTATGAACCCAATTTTCTATATGTTATGATATAATATTTTATCCTAATTATGATTTCAACTTAATTTTATTATTTAATCTAATTTTCATGTTATTAATTTTTTAGCCACAATTGATCTATAGAAACAATTAAATAAATTTAAAACAATTATTTAATTGTTTGTCTTGATTAAATAACATTCATAATTTATAGGCAGAGATGTATGATTCTTATATATGTGATCCATAATTGATAAACTTAATGAGTAGTATGTAATTTAATTAACATGATAGTGTGATTAGGTTAATTAATATATAGTGTGATTAGGTTAATTACTATATGGCGTGTAGTTTACTTAAGAGATGAATACATGTTAGGTTATATTTAATCAATCATGTAATTAATAGGATATATTGGGGAATTTTAGTGATTCACATGCTTTGAAAATTGAAAGATTATGTATTCTTAGATATTTTCTCTTATATCTTCTTAGCTGCTAATTTTGAGTTAATTAGTTACTATTATTTATTTTTAGTTTTTTAATTTTGCTTTCTCAAAACACAAAAAAAAAATTGATTTTTATTTTTTAGTTTTAAAATTATTTTCTAATAACATAATATTCATAAGAATGATATTTTTTATCATTATATTACTTGTTTGCGATATACATACTTGCGTACCCATTGCACACAATTCATATCGATCATATATAAGTGACATGTCATATTTTTATTGGTGAAGTCTACTATAAATATTAAGATATTTCTTCATATAATATAATCCAACTATGATTTAATCTTAATTTATTTATTTTCTAAATTATATTTAGTGTAAAAAGAAATTAATTGATTAAATGTAATAATTTTCTTTTAGTAGGAGAAATAAAAGGAAATAAAAGGAAAAAAGAAAAAATAAATAAATAAAATAATTGATTTTATGTTAATAAATTTAAAATTTATAAATTCTCTTTTAGTGGAATTTTAAAAAATAAAAAATAAAAAAACTCATAATCATTATAATAATTATCTAATATAATGGTTTAAAAGAAAACCAAAAGTTTTTTAACTTATTTTCTAAATTATATTTAATGTAAAATAGTTGATTATATATATTAAAAATTATCTTTTAGTTGAAAAATTAAAAGAAAAAACCAAAAGAACTTTTAAAATATATGATTTTTTTTATGAAATATTTGATTTTATGTGAAAGAGAGGATAAAATTGACAATTAAAGAAAATAGAGACTCATAAATACTATAATAATTGTATATTATTATAGAATAAAAATAAAAAATAAAAAGTCTCTCAAATATGTGCTAAATTATTATACTTAAAAAAGATCTATAGTAAGTATCGATGTATTTCCTCATATAACATAATCCAACTATAATTTAATTTTAATTAATTAATTTTTTTAATTATATTTAGTGTAAAACAATAATTGACTATATGTATTAATTATATTTTAGTTAGAGAATTAAAAAGAAAAACTAAAAGATTCTTAAAAGAATTAATTCTACGTGAATAAATTTAAAATTCTCTATTAGGCAAATTTAAAAAGAAAAAATTAAAAGACTCAAGATCATTCCAATAATTGTCTATTATTATGAAATTAAAAGAAAAAACTAAAAGTCTCCTAAATATGTGTTAAATTTGAATTAATTTTTAAAATTATATTTAGTGCAATAATAATTAATTATATATAATATTAATTATTTTTTAGTGCAAATTAAAAGAAAAAACTAAAAGACTCCTAAAATATTTGTTTTTAATAAAATATTCAATTCTATATAAAAGAGTTAATGAAATTAAAAATTATAAACAAACTCAAAAGACTCATGAATATTATAAATACTATTTATTATTATGGAATTAAAAAAAATCAAGTCCGTTAAATATGTCCTAAGTTAGTATACTTAAAAATATTTCAATCTATAAAATAAGATTAAAAAATATATAAAATGATACTCATTTTGCTTGCTCTATAATACATATATAGTGTTAATATTTTGAGGATTTTAATGCTTTTTATATTTTATTTTTTTAATTTTGAATATAATGTGTTGAAGTATTAATACAAATACCGAAAATAAGTAAAATAATATTAAAATAATTCTCTTTTATGTTTTAGTTTGAAATGTACTGTGTAATCATGCATTTGAATATATAGTTTTATGTTTTTTAGGGATAAATGAAGCTTCATTTAATTAATAAATTTAAAAATTTTAAAAATCAATGAATATTGTTATTGTTTGTGGTTCTATATATTTTAATACGTGGTTATTAATAAGTGTACATATTTTTGTTTTATGGTATTTTCAACTTTATCATTTTGATTTTGATTTTTGATTTTTTGATTTTTTGTTTTTTGTATTTTTGATTTTGTGAGTTTATAATGTCGCAAAATCGAGAGAAATAAAATCTTATAAATCTAAGATGATAAAAAATCAAATGATTATTCTATGCATTTTGAAGTTAAATTTTTGTATGACTAGTTCAGAATTGTTATATGTGTAACTAATTTTGAAGAGATTTGGTCATGGTAGCTTATTTGCACGGTGACTCCTGCCTCTAGCAACAGTGAGGAGGCTCACAACACACTGAAGTTTACACATCGCAGCAAACAAATAGAAATGGAGGCTTCTCAAATATGCGTATGATATGCAATAAGTTGCACAGTAACACCGTGCTTTGTGGTTTAGTCCTTTCTATTTCTGATATGTCGGTTTTCATCTTCCGTTGTTTGTCTAACTTCTTGTCTAAGAATTGCGTACTCCGTGGGCATGTCAGTTATACTTACGCACAATAGTATGTTGATGACTTGTATGTTTCTAATAATCATTATTCTGTCGATGTTTAAGCTTGAAGCGGGTCAGGTTAAACTGCAGTCAAGATTGGAAGGCAGCCAAAGGAAATTTGATGGGAAGAATTCAGCAGTAACTATACTAATATTGGTTTCTACAAAGGTATTGTAATTTGAAAGATAATTTTGGTTGATCTTTCAATGTGCTGAGATCTCATTATAAAGACTGGAAATATTTTCTTGAAATTTACAGCTAGGCCATGTCTACTGCAGCTTACATATTTACCACATAAAAATAGAATACTCACTAGATGATGATGCTGGAAGCCTTGTGTTTGAGGTGTCAACGGAAGTACGGAAGTAAGTGTTGTGTACGGAAGTAATAACTAATGGTATATGAATATATTAAATCGGTAAAAGAAAACACATAGAATTTATGTGATTTGGTAATTTTTCTAGGTCCAAGGGAGTCAGTAGATATTATTGAACTAAGTAGGAAATATATAGAATAAAGATACAGATTTCATCATTAATAATCTCTCATGTGTTTTCCAAAATTCATATAAAATTCTCCCACTTAGTATTTTCTCTCTTTGAGTTTGTCTATGATCTCTCGGATTTTTTCTAATTTTTGTCTTGTGTTTTCAATGCATGAACTCCTCCATATTTATGGATGAAACAAGGTTTCATCTCTCTAAATTATGTCATAATTTAAATCACAAATTAGGCCATTAATTTCCTTAAATTATGCCACTCATTTGTTACTTTATAGCTAATATTCAACAATCTCCACCTTGGCAAAAAAGTTCATAGTGTTGCCTCCAAATGCGCCCTAGGCACTCTAAGCTCAGGAGATGTTGATCAAGTTTAAATAGTGTTGAAACTTGATCCTTGTAACTACCTTTGTAAGCATATCTGTAGGGTTATCTACATTCCCGACTTTTTTGAACAAAATAAAATCAAACATCGATGTGCTTGGTGCGACCATGATGAACTTGGTTCTTTTCTAAACAAATGGCACTCTAGCTATCTCAGAAAACCTCTTCGTTCTTCTGAATAATATCCAAATCCTTGGTCAACCCTAGAAGCCATATAACTTCTTTGAATGCTTCTGTTACAGCCATATACTATGCCTCTGTAGTAAACAAAGATACAGTTGATTGTAATGTTGATCTCCAATAAATTGGTCCTTCTGCCATTGTGAACACATAACTAGTGGTAGATCGATGCTTATCCAGATCTCTAGCATAGTCAGAATCCACATATTCAAATAGGTGCTTGCCTTCAGTCTTGTCTCTCTCAAACTTCAAACCAATATCCACAGTACCATTAATGCACCGTAGAATCCACTTCACTACTTGCTAGTGTCCTTTATCAAGATTGTGTATGTAGCGACTCACCATACTAATAGCTTGAGAAATATCAGATTTGGTGTATACCATTGCATACATTAAAACACCAATAGCATTTGCATATGGAACAAGCTCCATTTGCTTCTTTTCATCAGTGGTGCTAGGTGACATCAATGCACTCAACTGAAAATGAGGAGCAAGCAGTGTACTTACTGATTTGGTTTTCTCATCAATGTCAAAACTTTGAAGTATGTTATTCAGATAATAAGTCTGTGTCAAACAGACTGTGCTTGCAACTCTATCTTTTGTGATTTTCATCCCAAGAATTTTCTTAGCTTTTCCAAGATCTTTCATTTCAAATTCTGAACTCAACAGAACCTTCAGTTTGTTGATCTCCACCTTGCTCTTAGATACAATCAAGATATCATCAACATATAAGAGCAAATAAATGAAGGTACTATCTTGGAGTTTCTGAAATTATACACAGTGATCAAACTGGCTATGTGTGTACTTCTACTCTCTAATGAAGCTATCAAAGCGCTTGTACCACTGTCACGGTGATTACTTTAAACCGTAAAATGACTTGCTCAGCTTGTAAGCCCAATTATCATGTCTTGGAACTTTGAATCCATCTAGTTGAGACATGTAGATCTCTTCATTCAAAGTGTCATGGAGAAAAGCTATTTTGACATCCAGTTGAGCTAACTTGAGATCAAACTATGCTACCAAAGCCAATAGTATTCGAATGGATGAATGCTTAACAACAAGTGAGAATACCTCATTGTAGTATATTCCTTCTTTCTGAACATAGCCTTTCGCTACCATTTTGGCTTTGTATATGATGTTGTCTTTACCAGGCATACATTCCTTCTTGGCATAGACTCATATGCAGCCAATACTTTTCTTTCCTTTGGGAAGTTAAACCAACTCCCAAGTCTGATTATGGTGTAAAGACTTCATCTCTTCATCCATTTCAATATTCCACTTCATACTATCAACTATTTACACGGATTCTCTGTAAGTGCATAGAACATCATCATTACTTATTAGAAGTGCAAATGCTATCATATCTGTGTATCTGGTAGGCTTCCTAATCTCCCTTCTTGGTCGAGTAGTACTAATAGATACTTGATACTAATTGATAGGTTGTAATGGTGAGAGAAACTCCATCTCAACTAAGATCTCTTCTTAATCATCAATTTCATCTTCACAACGATCAACAGTCGGTACAATATTTTCAAGATCTTCTGGAGTCTCAAGCACTACCTTAGAAAGAGTATTTGGACTTTCATTCTTTTTCTCTGAATTTTTCTCTCTTAACATAGCAAACTCGTTGAATGTGACATCTCATCTTAAGACGATCTTCTTTGATTAACCACACCAAAGTCGAAACCCTTTAACTCCTTCATTAAAGCCCAAGAAAATAACTTTCTATGCTCTAGGATCCAGTTTGGATTCACTAACATGAAAATATGTAGAACATCCAAATATTCGCAATGAATCATAATCAAAAGTAAGTTGTCTAGACCATACCTCTTTAGGAGTTTTCCCATCTAATGCATTCATAGGAAGTATGTTAACTATATAAGTTTCATATGACAAATCCTCAGCCAAAAATGCCTTGCTCAATTTGGATTGAGATAACATACATCGAACTTTCTCAACCAAAGTACGATTCATTCATTCTGCAACTCCATTTTGTTGTGGTGTACGAGAAATTGAAAAATGTTTGATTACCCCTTCATCCTGACAATCTTTGAAGAAGGGATCTGATTTGTACTCGCTATCATTATCATATCTAAGCCTCTTAATTTTCCTACTTGTCGGAGTCTCGATCATTTTCTTCCATTTTAGAAAGATATCCAAAACTTCATCTTTGTGAATTATGGTGTATATCCAGACATATATAGAGAAATCATCAATAAAAGTCACAAACCAACATTTACCTTCAAGTGAAAAATTCTTGGAAGGTCCTCAAACGTACATATGAATATAATCTAGAGTTCCCTTAGTACGATGAATGGTAGTGCCGAACTTGATTCTTATTTGTTTTCCCAATACATAGTGCTCGTAGAAATCAAACTTTCCAATCTTGGCACCTTTCAGAATACATTACTTCATTAAGCCTTGCAAAGCCTTTTCATTAACATGCCTTAAGTAGGAAGAATCATATGTATTTTCTTTAGAACTTCTTGAGACAACTACTTTTCCTGTAACTATACTCCCATATAGGAAATACAGGTTTTCCTTCCAAGTACCTTTCATCGCTACAAATGCACCTCATACAAATTTCAAGACTCTATTTTCCAATGTTACCTTGTAACCATCAGAACCGACGCTATCCACGCATGTAGCATCGGTTCTTCTCGTCAATCGATGTTATCCACGTAGGACATAGTGTTAGTTGACGTGGCGAACCAACGCTACACGCATTGATAGCGTCGATTCACTATGCCAGTCGACGCTACGTCCAACGTGGATAGAGTCGGTTCTACACTGAACCGACTTTAAATTCATTATAAGTTGGTTTTTTCTAAAATCCAACTTTACACTGCGACTTAAATACCCTTTTTAAATACCTTTTTTGTAGTAGTGATTATTAATCTTTTTTCTAAATTTGGAGCAACAATCCCTTGTTGAAGACAACATACATATGGAAAAATTATGGTCCAAACGTAAGTTGTATGGCATTGAAAATCTTGTTGAAAGACAATCACCATTGATCCAAAAGTTTTCCCATTATAGGGTTTTCTCTCCGTTCCCATCGTATTCAAATTGGAAAAGCATAAAATCTTTATTTTTTTTTTATAAGAAAAAAGTCTTTAACAATTACCAGCCAAGAGCTACAGCCAAAATGTTGCAAGCATCATCTGTATCCCACTCCCATCCTTTTTCCTTCAAGCCGTGGCTCCAGAGAGAGTTCTCCATACTAATGACCTAAAATAAGCACAATAGAGAATAGTGAATATTTTACTTATATATACCACACTACTTTTAGCTTTGGAGTTTATTTTTTTGAACTTAATTATATTTATTCATTTTTAGATCTAATCTTATCTTATGTATAACTCACTTATATAGTTAGTTTTAATTGGATTTTATTTAATTTTATTTTGTTGTTATATGTTAACAATCTTACATATTATGATCTTTCAAAAATATATATGTAATTTTGCATATTTTTTAAAAAATATGCACGTAAATTTGTATATTTTTTAAAAAATATGTATTTAAAGCTTGTATATTCTTTTTAAAATATATATATAAAGTATAAATATGTATGTAGAGCTTACATACTCTTTTATAAATTTTTATTATTTATTTGTATTATTCAAATAAAATTTACATAAAAAATGTAATCTAAGATATCCCCTTTCATTAATCATATTCTAACATGTACATTATAGATGTAATTTTTTATACATGCGTTCACTTTAGAATAATAATAATAATAATGAGTTAAGTTAGCCTATCATCCTTTTTCTATTTAAAACTCTTGTTCAAACTACAATTTTCTATCATCTTTTGCGGTCTCTCCTCACTAGATTAGTTAATGCCATAGCATTTTTTTGTGTTCATTCTCTGATTCCTCGTTACCACTGTCTAACAAATGCTTGCTTACGGTGAAAATTCCAAGTTGATGGTCTGAACACTATTGTTGATACAAGTTTATTAAAATAGTATTGAAATAATGTTACCGATAACCTGGAATGAACTACTTGGTTTGACTTACGGACTAGGTTATTCTCTTTAAGACGTTTCGCTGCTTTGCCTAATTTGTGCAAGCAAAAAATAGCCATGTCGTCCCCAGGATAAAACAACCCAGAATTGTTTTCTCTATCTCAGAACTTCACTGCACTGATGAAGACTAGAATGCTACACTTGAAAATTTTGTTTCTCAGAAAACTGAAAAAATAACTTAGAATTGCAGAGAGAATTTTTTTCTTAGTGAGATGAGTTTGCAGATTGTTGTGTTGAAACGGAGAGCTGAGGCCCTCTATTTATAAGTTTCAGAAACCGTGTGGCCATTATGATAATAACGGTAATGTCTAAGGAAAGAGAGCGTAACAGTCATTCTGAGTAATGAAGAGTAACAACCATTTTCTTAGTAAAGATGAGTAACGGTCATTTTTCTGAATAAAGAAGAATAACGGCCATTTAACGGTCATATTCTGATAAAAGAAAACAATGGCCACATTCTGAGTAAAAGGAAATAACAATTGTTTTTTTAAGAGAATATATATATATATATATATAACAACCATTTTCTAATTAGAAAAGTTTTTTGTAAAAAATAATTTTCCAAAAAACAAAATACCACCTCACCTCACACACACGCACTCGGACTCGGACTTGAACTCGGCTCAGCACGGCACGGCCGATCGGTCGGACGGATGGCAACGATGGTGATGCACACGCGCGTGTGGTCTCACATTTGCCTAGGTCCTCTCCCCTTTCACAAAAGTGGGTACCCCTTGGGGCCCAATCCTAATAACCAACTATTCATCTTTTCCAACAATCCCCCACTTGAATTTTATATCAAATTAATTTTCATCGAGCAACCGATCAATTAAAATTATAATGTTGGGCATAAGCAAAAAAAGGTGTCTCTCGACTTGAACATTTGCATAGTGTTGATGCTTTAGAATATACTAGGTGTATCTCTAACAATCATCACACACTCAACCTTTTCAAGATGTACATCAAAAAGCACGTGCTTTATGACCATGCACGTGTATCCCAGTATAGTGAATGCTCAAGTAAATTTTGCCCAAAAAAATTTCATAGGAAGCGGCCACACTTCCACATTCACATAGGTGAGTCTATCAAGAGCACTCTTGTAGCTATGTACTCTACTCCACATAGAGTATAGAACTCATTAAGATTTTAACAATTAACTCATCATTTTCTATCACTCCAGGACTTCATGCTTCTAACAATATAGAATGGGATTTGAAAATAGCATGATACATCTCATATCACTTCATGACTTGTTATTACCCTTTGAACTTATTTCTTGGGATCTCCAGTCTATAAGTTAGGTTAACATCACAAGTGACTCTTCATTCTAAGGGTATTAATCCCATTCCTTTTGAGGTTTTGAAAACCTTCTCTCTCGGTAATCCTTTAGTCAAAGGATCTTCCAAATTTTCATCAGAATGTACATGATCTATTCTTACGGCTCCCGTAGAGAGAAATTATATAACCGTACTATGCTTACGACATAAATGTCGTCTCTTTCCGTTGTAGTAATGGTTCTAAATCTTTGCAATAGCCACGATACTATCGTTGTGGATCAAGACAACTGGTATCGGTCTTTCCCATAAAGGGATCTCAACTAACAGACTTCTTAGCCAGCCTGCTTCTTTACTAGTAGTGGCTAGTACTAGCCAATATTGTCTGTTTCTTAGACTTCCAAGAAATATCTCCACCAGCTATGATAAATATATAGCCACTAGTTGCTTTGGAGTCTTCTGATAAAGTGTTCCAATCTGCATCGTTGTATCCTTCTAGAACAGCAAGAAACTTTTTATAATGTAACCTGAGATACATAGTTCTCTTAAGGTATCTCATAACCCTTTCAATAGCATTCCAATGCTTCACACTAGGTCTACTGGTAAACCTACATAGTAGTCCCACAACATAAGCTATGTCTGGTCTAGTGCAATCAGTAGCATAACTTAAGCTACCAATGATGCTCACATACTTAGTTTGTTTTACACCGTCTCTAGTGTTCTTAAAAAAATTTACAATAGGATCATAAAGAGTACATGTAGGTTTGTAGTTAAAGTAATTATATTTCTTTAAGATCTTCTCAATGTAGTGAGATTGATCTAGAGAAATTCCATGTTCAAACCTAGTTATCTTTATACCAAAGATTACACTCGCTTCTCCGAGATCTATCATATCAAAATTAGCACTTAACAAAGTTTTCACATTATTCACAACATAAATATTTGATCCAAAAATAATCATGTAATCCACATATAAACATATAATAGTGCAAATATTATCTTCTAATTTATAATAAATGCATTTGTCACTTTCATTTATTTTGAATCAATGTGAGATAACTAGATTATCAAATTTTTCATGTCATTGCTTAGGTGCTTGTTTTAGACCATAAAGAGATTTATCTAGTTTATAAACTTTATTTTCTTGACCTAGGATAACAAAACCTTCAAGTTGATCCATATAAATTTCTTCTTCTAAATCACCATTTAAGAAAGCAGTTTTAACATCCATTTGATGTACTACTAAATCATGGATAGCAGCAAGAGAAAAAAGTACATGTATGGAAGTTATTCGTGTGACTGGTGAAAAGGTATCAAAGAAATCTACATTTTCCCTTTGCCTATACCCTTTAACTACAAGACGAGCTTTGTACTTTTCAATAGTACCATCGGGTTTTAATTTATTTTTTAGTATCCATTTACATCCAATGGTTTTGCAACCAGGAGGTAAGTCAACTAAATGCCAAGTCTTATTATACTCAAGTGAGTCCATTTCATCATTTATGGCTTCTTCCCATAAGTTGGCATCTAAAGAAGATAATGCTTCTTTAAGAGTTTAGGGATCTTCCTCTAAGGTATAAGCATAAAAATCAAACCCAAAATCCTTAAGGGTTTGAGCTCATTTACTTATTCTAATTTCAGTATTTAATTCTTCATTTTGTTCACTAGTTCTAGTTATGGGTAAACTACTAGAAGATGAGCCCCATTATTTTTAAATTTAAAGGGAAACCTATGTTTATAGAAGTCAGCATCATTTGATTCTATAACTACATGATCTTTTAAGTCATAGAATTTATAAGATTTACTATTCACAGTGTATCCTATGAATACACACTCATATGCTCTACTAGAAAGTTTAATTCTTTTAGGATCAGGGATCCTAACATAGGCTAAACAACCCCAAGTTTTAAAATAAGTTAAATTAGGTTTCTTATTTTTCAAAATTTCATATGGTGAAATTTTATTTGTAGATTTAGGCACTCTGTTTAGCACATAGCAAAAAATTAATAAAATTTCTTCCTATCAATGGAAGCAGAACCAGAGTTTAATAAAATTGTAACAATTGATTCAGTAAAAGTTCTATTTTTTCTTTCAGCTTTGCCATTCATTTTAGGAGAATAAGATGCAGTTTTTTTCATGAATGATTCCATGAGTTTTATAAAAATCATTGAAGATATTGGAATTATATTCAGTGCCTCTATAACTACGAAACCTTTTTATTTTTCTGTTAAGTTGATTCTCAATCTCATTCATAAATATTTTAAACCTGTCAAACGCTTCACTTTTATTTTTCATTAGATATACATAAATGTAATATGACCAGTCATCTATAAAATTTATAAAATAGAATTTTCCATTTGTTGTTAAATTTTCATCAAGTTTAAATATGTCAAAATGTATTAATTCTAAAGGTTCAGATTCTCTAACTAGTGATTTATGTGAAGTTTTGGTTATTTTAGCTTGACTACAAAAATCAAATTTCTCAAAATCATTCAAAGATAGTTTAGGAATTAGTTCTAAATTACTCATATTCTTAACTATACGTTTATTAACATGACAAAGTCTAACATGCCAAATATTAAAAGAACTCAACATATAAGCAGAAGAAGAGGTTTTATTGATTTCAAAATTTAATTTAAACATGCCATCAGTGGCGTACCCTTTCCCAACAAATATATTATTTTTAGTTATAGTATATAAATTAAACCTTATAGTTTGAGTAAACCCAACTTTGTTAAGAAGATAGCCTGAAACTAAGTTCTTTCTCATCTTTGGAGTATGCAGGACATCCTTCAATATGACAGTCTTTCCAGAGGTAAACTTCAATACCACCTCACCAGTACCAGCAACTTTAGTGGAGTGGGAGTCACCCAGCAACACTTTCTTATCCTCAGAATCAGAATAGGACTTGAACATGTGTCGATCATAGCAGACATGGCGAGAAGCACCGGTGTCCACCCACCATCCCTCGGATCCACCAACAAAATTGACTTCAGATATCATAGCAATAAGTTGATCTTCGGTAAGGTTCGTATGTGGGGCAGGACAATTCTTGTTCTGACAGTTCCTAGCCAAGTGGCCAGGTCTGTTACAACTATAACACATGAATGTGTTATTCCTTAAGGGGGTTGAGGTCCATTCTAGAGAGGATAGTTTCTATTTCTATTTTTGTGGTTACAGTTTTGGTTATTATTACGATTATAAGTTTTCATATTTCTACGTTTAGGTTTCAGAATTGCAGAGGAGAGCTTTTTATTGGTACTGTTATTTAAGACTACGAGTACTTGATCTCTTTGGTCTTGCTTTCAGGTATCTTCTTCTATTCTTAAACGGGTTATAAGACTTTCTAAAGAAAATTCCTTAGTTTTATGCCTAAGTGTATTCTTAAAATCTTTCCAAGCAAGGGGTAATTTATCAATTATAACAGCTACTTGAAATTATTCATCTAAAGTCATACCTTCAGAACTTATTTCGTGTGTTATCTTATGAAGTTCGTGTGATTGAGCTTCCACTGATTTGCCATCAATCATTTGAAACTTCATGTATCTACTGACAGCATACTTCTTAGTTCCAGCTTACTCAGTGTCGTACTTCTTTTGAAGTGCTTCCCAAATTTCCTTAGCAAACTTATCACAGTTATAATAATCATACAAGTCATCAGCTAAACCGTTTAGAATATAATTTTTGCACAGAAAATCATTTTCCATCCAGGTGTCTAAATCCTTAGTTGCAGCTTCAGTAGAAGGATTGGACTGTATTGGTTTTTCAGTAGTAAGAGCATAAACAAATTTTTTCATGGTTAAGAAAAATAACATTTTTTGTCTCCATCGTTTAAAGTGTAGTCCCTCAAAACGGAATGGTTTGTTTAGATCAGCAGTTAGCATTTCAGTACTCATGGCAGATAGAATTCCTCTTAAAATTGTTGATACAAGTTTGTTAAAATAGTGTTGGAACAATATTACCGATAACCTGGAATGAATTGTTTGGTTTGAGTCGTGAACTAGGTCGCTCTCTTTAAGATGTTTCGCAGCTCTACCCAATTTATGCAAGCAAAAAAATAGCCCTGTCATCCCCAGGATAAAATAGTTCAGAATATTTTTCTCTATCTCAGAATTTCACTGCACTGATGAAGATCGGAATGCTACATCTAAAAAATTTGTTACTCGGAAAACTGAAAAAATAACTTAGAATTGTAGAGAGAATTTTTTCTTAGTGATATGAGTTTGCAGATTGTTGTGTTGAAACTGAGAGCTGAGGCCCTCTATTTATAGGTTTCAAAAACCGTGTGGCCATTATGATAATAATGGTAATGTCTAGGGATGGAGAGCGTAACATCCATTCTGAGTAATGAAGAGTAACGGCCATTTTCTGAGTAAAAACAAGTAACATACATTTTTGTGAGTAAAGACAAGTAACAACCATTTTTCTAAATAAAGAAGAGTAACGGCCATTTAACGGTCATATTCTGATAAAAGAAAACAATGGCCACATTCTGAGTAAAAGGAAATAACAGTTGTTTTTATAACAACCATTTTCTGATTGGAAAAGTTTTTTGTAAAAAGTAATGTTCCAATAAATAAAATGCCATGCACACAGGCTCGACTTGGCGGCGGTGGCAACACGTGCGCGTGTGTGGGATCACATTTGCCTAGGTCATCTCCTCTTCCACAAAAGTGGGTACCCCTTGGGGCCCAATCCCAATAGCCAACTATTTACTATTGGTACCTTTTTTAAATAATGTAAAAAAGCAATGTAGGACAAGGTTTTACTTATAAAAATTATAAAAGGACGCTTAAACCTAGTGCTGAATTAGCCAAAGCTCTGTTAGTGCATCACTTGTATCTTGTTCAAGGTCTTCCCAAAGGACTCCAATTTTTATTGATATAAAGGAATGAATAAGTAAACAAATCAATAGAAGGGAAGATGGTTCTACCGTGATTCTCTTAATTCCATAAAGAACAAAAGTAGGGCATTTTTTTAGTTCCATTGCTGAAGGATGCCATATACTTCCGGAGAGTTTTGCATAACACTTCAATTATTTCAAGGTATTATGTGGGGTGGGACAAATGAGTTTTACCGTGGAATTCCATTACATATTAATAGTTAAACCAAATACGAAAATATTTAAAATTCTTTCCTATTATTGTAAATCACAAATTAATTAAGTGTAGATTATCATGTGTTGTATGCATTGGATGGAAGAACAAGAAGTGCCAAGAAGCAAAGTAATTTAATAGATTTTTTGAAATTAGACTTCAATAATCAAAACTAATCATGTGGTTAACTTATTCATCATGTAAAAGTCTGGTTAAATTAACCCAATTTAAACCATGTTAATTTTATTTTATATTTTGATTTTTTAAATGCTCAAATCCAATAAAATATTATTAAAGTAATCCCTTAAACATTGGAAATAAAATGAAGTTTTTCTGACAACAATAAAAGGAATTTTTACAGATAGGAAATCCATTTGGCATGTGTCATGCTATGTTTAGTTTAACAGTTGATAAACTTTAATACCTTATTATGAGTTAACAGAACGAACTCTCTTTGAATGAGAAAATGATCATAGTATTTCAAAGTGTAAAATACTGCATAGATCTCAAGTTTATATGTAGTCCACTTTTGTCGTGCTTTGTTGAGCTTTTCACTAAAGTAAACCATTGATCGCCCTTCTTGAGATAGAACAACTCCAATTCCTACTACCAAGGCATCACACTCCACTTGAAAGATCTTATCAAAGTTTAAAGTTTGGAAATGTTAACATTGGTGCAAAATTTAGCTTTTCTTTGAGTTATTGGAAGCCTTTTTCAGCTTCTTCTCCCCAGTTGAACTTTCATTTTGTTAGGCATTCGGTAATTGGGGCAGTAATAGTGCTAAAATTCTTAATAAATCTTCGATAAAAGGTTGCTAACACATGGAAGCTTCGAACTTCGATTATGGTTTTGAGAGTTGGTTAATCTTGAATTGCACGTACTTTCTCCTCATCAGCTTCAATTCCATTGGCAGTGATAACAAACCTAGGAATATCAATTTATTGGTCAAGAAGCTACATTTTTTCAAATTAAGGTACAACTTATTTTCTTTCAAAATAGTGAGTACCTTCTTCAAGTGGTCCAAATGTTCTTGTTGTGTTCGACTATAAATTGGGATGTCATCAAATTAAACAACTACAAACTTACCAATGTATGACTTCAAGATGTAGCTCATAATTCATATGAATGTGCTGGGTACATATGACAATCCAAAAGGCATCACTAACCACTCATACAATCCTTCTTTTGTCTTGAATATAGTCTTTCACTCATCTCTAGTTCTGATTCAAATTTGGTAATATCCACTACGTAGGTCAATTATTGAGAATATGGCTGCTCAAGAAAGCATATAAGGCATGTCATCAAGACATGGTATCGAAAACCTATATTTTATTGTTATCTTGTTGATAGTTCTATTGTCTACACATATACGCCCTCTATCCTTCTTTAGAACTAGTAAGGCTAGTATTGCACATGGACTCATGCTTTCTTGAATCATCCCTTTGCTTATTAACTCCTTAACTTTTTGTTGGAGAATTTCACTCTCTTTTGGACTTAGATGGTAATGAGGAAGGTTGGGAAGGCTTGCTCTTGGAATGAAATCAATGTGGTGTTGGATATCTCTCATTGGTGGTAGCCCAGTTCGCAGTTCTTCGGGCATTATTTCTTCAAATTCATCAAGGATTTTTGTACATGGATAGGAATGATTGAAGTTGACATGGCTTCTCCTTTGACAATCAAGGAAAATATCTCTTTACTCTTTTTTACTTCTGTAAAGAATAATGCTCGAGATATTGCAAGGAATTATTTTTCGTCCACTTTAGAAGCTTTGGCATCTTCTTTTGCTAATAAAGGAGCCAATGCAATCTTTTTTTCTCCCCAATAGAATATATAAATGTTATCTCTGCCTTTGTGGGTTGCATTTACGTCATATTGACATGGTCTCCTCAACAGTATATGACATGTATCCATATCAACAACATCGCATACAACTTCATCCTTGTATGATTTTCCAATGGAGAACGAGATTCGACATGTGCGATTTACTTCTATTTCTCCTCCTTTTTTGATATGGTGATGGGTGTTACTCGGTTTTTAATTTGAGTACCTCCACAAGAGCTTTAGAAATAATATTTTTGCTACTTTCATTATCGATAATTACATCACATATTTTTTATTGACTAAGCAACGAGTGTGAAAGATATTGTATCTTTGTGTGTCTTGCTTTGGTGACAAGAGAAGTCGACAAACAACACAATTAACACATCCTCATTCATCCGCTTTAGCAAAATTGGCACCTTCATAGTCATCATATTCTAATTCTTTCTCATAATCGTCATAGTATTGCTCCACCAGGTTGACTGCTCCTCTCTTTAGGCATTGGTTATAACGATAACCCACTTGTTCACATTTATAACATTTTTCTGGTGTTGGGCATCCATAAGGGTTCTATGGAGGATTACCAACAATGTTTTCCTCTGATTAAGTTTTCTTTTTTTATGTGTCATCCTCTCAATATCGATCTTGACATGAATAGTCAGAAATATACTAAGACCAATAAAAGTAAAAATTGGATTAAAAGTTCTCAAATAATTAATAAAATCAATAATAAAAGTCTTTTTTATCTTACAATTCATCAAAATCTAAAAATAAATCTACTCAATAAAAAAAATTTGGATTGAATGGGAATAAATAATGAAATACTAAGTTGTCCCATATCAAATCTAGAACTTTGGTTCTTCTCAAAATTTGTGATACTTTATAATGCGTATAAGATTTGAACCCTTGGCTATACCAATCAAATTACTTCTTTTAAATTTGAAAATATATGAAAATGCTAGTGAAAATAAAAGTATCATGGGAAATAAAAAAATCTATCAAATTAGAAAACATAAACCAAGGAGAAAAAGAATCTGAAACAGAATCCATAGGCCAAACAGATTTTGACTCATCTCTCCCTAACCCAAAAAAAGAAGTCGTAGAAAATTATGCCGGATCAAAGATCAAAAAAGAGAAAAATAAAAAATAATATAGAAATAACATAGAAGTATAGTTGAATTTCTTCCTAAAAAAGTATTTGCGTTTTCAATTGAAATAGGGTGGTATTTTCAATGAATAACATTAAAGTGTATTGTCTCCTACTTAGATTGATAAATCCACAAGAAATAACTATATCCTTTATTCAAAGGGGGGAAATGAGTCTGGATGTTCTAATGATTCAGAAAAAATTAACTTTTACAAAATTGACAAAAGAAGGAATTTTGATTATCAAACTAGTTCGTCTATCTGTAAAAAATATTGGCCTAATTGTTTCAACTGATGGCATTAGCCGACCTTGTGATCTTATACTTGAACTTATCTTGCCCAACTACATCTCCACTTTGAGGGCCATGTTGTAGGTATTAGTGACTATCCATACTGGATGCAAGGATACTCGATCTTGTATTGGTGGACAGAGTCCACCAATATAGCGTGCAACTTATCGTGCTTTAGATTCTGTCAAATTATTTTAAGAAGATAAACAGTAAAATTATGTAGTATACTCTTGAACTGAACGATTCCCTTGTTTTCAATTTTGATATTGTTGAAATCATATTTGATTATAATTAGAGGGAAGAAACATATGCATTAGGTATCGCTTCATCTGAGGCCATATTTTGATCAAAACTTTCCTTTGTCTTGATATATGTTTTTGGAGTTGGTCCCACCATGCTGAAGCTCCTCTTTTGAGTCTGTAGGCTACTAGCTTGACTTTTTTTCCTTTGAAATGCCCATAATATCAAAGAAATTTTCTACTTCTGAGATCCAGTCAAGAAAATCCTTCATATTCATGTTTCCATAAAAAACATGAAGGTCAATTTTGAGATGATAATCTTGTGGTTCTTGGTCTCTTTGATGACGTCCCTCTCTAGCTCGACCTCTAAAATATTCTTCTTCTAAATCTTTATCACTAGAACTATCGGTGAGGGCAACATGTCTTCTTGGGGTATTGGATCAACAAGTCTCCTTAGGGGTAATCCTTCAACTTGTCTTTTGGGCAGTATTAGCTTGATCATATTTCTATGTGAACCCTCTATTTCTTAGGCTTGGACTTGAGGCCTATTTTCATTATTAGTCAGTTAAGCAACGAATACAGTAAGCTCCTCTATTTGGTGTCGAATCTCTTCACGAAATTGTTGATATTCTTCTTGCTTCACTTGACTATGCTCCATTATCCCAAGCTAAACTTAGTTCTTATACCACCTGACGCAAGACGGAAGCACGAATGAACCAATAATATGAAAGCACTTAAAAAATAAGAAAAATATGAGCAAAGTATAGACTAGCCAGACTCACTCTCTGGCAAGATGTCCTCATATTTGTGTTATGAAATAAATACAAGGAAACTATTATCTAGGTAAACAATTTAGCAAATCTAGAATAGGATAAGCCTAGCTATGCAATCTATCTTTAAACAAGCACTCTAGCAACTTTAGCAACTTTAGAGTAGGACTAACCTAAATATATTCTTATATCTTACGAATAAGAGGACTTCAACTTACAAACGGAAGAAAAAACTATTCCTAAAAATTAAAAATAAGAGAAAAAAGAAAAGAACTTCTTTAATATTACTAAGTTGATTATTTTTTAGCTTAGTTATATATAGTTGAAAAGTCACTAGAATAGTTCATAAAGTTTACATGTGGTACTCTAATAATATAAACAAAAAAAAAGAACTTTAAATAAAACAAACTACTTTCTCTTTTTTTCCTATATCCATTTGGTATTAATCTTTTATTTGAGAAGTGAAAATGTTAGCTTGGGAGGTAGCCTTGGGTACAAGTTCTCTGAAAACACCTTATGAGAAAGCAACAAGCAGCCCTGATGATTCAGGGTTTAGGGTAACTCATAATACTTTTACTCTTTAAGGAGTATAATTTTTAATTGTGATTGAGGTTTGTAATGACTAGTTGATGTTCATCTTTGCTGATGCAGGAACAAATCAAGAAGTTGAAAGAAGATATTAGTGAAAAGAAGCTTCAAATACCAGTTTTGGAGCAACGCATGATCGGATCATTCGAGATGGCTCCACGTACATTAGACAGTAACGAATTGTCTCAGGTTGTTAAAAAAAAAGAGATTTTTGGATAGACATGGATAGCTGATTCCGAATAAGTTCTTAATAGCATAAAGCATGATAGCAAAATTCCCTGCATTGTTTAGATGCATATATTTGTGTTTGATTAGTTTCTTACCTTCTTATGTGGGCGTTGTCACTCAAAACTCACTAAGCTAAATGAAAACACGTTTGAGCTTGAGGTTTGTTTTTACTATGTCATCATAGATGTGAAAAATTCAGTTTGAGACATTCTACTAAACATTGTATATGGTTTAAAAATTCAAGATAAAATCTGCAGATAATAGGATACTTCGGGAGCAACTACAAATGAAGGTTAGTTTAGAATGATTTATAATTTCTTTTTCTTTCTCAAGCTATTGCTTATTAATAATTTCTTCTAGCTTTTTTTTTCTGCCATTAGATGTTTCAGAATGCGATTCTTATTCTAAGACAACAGCTGAACTCATTACCAGATAAAAGCTCTTCTAGTTTAGGACAAACTGCTGAAGAAAATGACGTTGCTCCTTATACATGTTCTGAAGAGCTACTTGAAAGAAACAATGAAGAGAAAAATAGGGTTGCCTCGTGTGGAGAAACTTGTACTGATGAAACTACACAATTATCCACTCTTCTAGTGATAATGCAGCTACATGTCACGTCCCGCCCAAACTGCCCCTAAAAATCCAAATATTGGCTGCCTAAAGGATCTAAGACACATGGAAAGTTCTAGAGTTGCCTAAAGAAGTCTAGAAATGGCTAGAGTTGGACGGACTCAACTCAAGCTTGAAGACCCTAGAATGTTCTAGAAAGCACGCCGAGAGGCTAGAATGGGCCGGAACGTTCTAGAATGTGCCGGATGGTTCTAGTTGTCGGAAGCTTACTAACATCCCTAAGGGACGTAGAAGGCCGCCGGAAGCTTACGGAACGTCCCGGAAGGATGTAGAAGCTGCTGGAAGTATACGGAACATCCCTGAAGGTGTACGAAGGAGCCAGACAAACCTAGAAGACTCTAGAGTTGAGCTGTCAAGGTCCTGAGCCTCGTGGGCATTTTGTACATAAATCAAGACTCATGTACATTCTAGACTAGGGGAAGTCTCTAGAAAGCGTGGCATAGTCTTAAGCTAGAAGCCACACTATAAATAGACCACTTGGTCTTCATTTTCATTCATCTTGGAAATCTTGGGAAATCTTGGAAATCCTCGGGAATTCACAATTGTATCATAAACTCTCTAGAGCAATACAAAGCATTCTTTGCAAACTCTCTCTATTCTCCTCGAGTTCCATTTTCTGGATTGAAAGGCGTGCTTAGTTTTGACGGACCAGCTAAGCGCCGCACGATCGCTACTTGAGAAATTAAGGTCGTGATGCTGGTATCAAAGCAGTTAAAGTATTCTATCCTTGGCAAAATGAAGAACACCGCCCCAACTACACCAGAAGTACGGACGTTCCACCAATGGAACGTGGCCGTGAAGCATGCTGCGGGAAAGCCCCAAAGGAATCTCGAGCCAAGTCGAAAGACTTGCTTTCTAGCTGGAAGCACGAGCCGGAAGTGCGCAGACAGCTTAGGAGCCGTTTGATCGGGTTGACAACTTGCGAGCGTTGCAATGGTTTCTGAGTGCCGAGGACGTGGAAATCCACGCAAAGCGGTTAAGATGTCACCAACGAGCTAGACTATGGGATCGAGGCAAAGAGATTGACGGGCTAAAGGTGGAACTTGCCAAGGTGCGGATCTTGTCCAAAGAGAACTTGCTAATGTATCGCTTAGAATGGGAGGATATGGGTGGTGATCTAGCTCTACGTAGTCGGCTAAGGCCGCGGGAACCGTGCAACCACCGACCGAGGCTAAGAGGGTGGATGTTCCCTGCCCAAGACCTTCAACGGCGTTAGGAACGCCGTGGAAGCGGACAACTTCCGCTACGGCTAGACAATACTTTCAGGCTATCGCATAACTGACCATGCCAAAGATCCGAATCAGCAGCCCATATACCTATCCGACACTACGATGTCAGGCGAGACGAGACACGGAGACAGGCAACGGCGGGTTTGCACGATTGATACCTTGATGACTTCAGTGAATTCAAGATGCGCTCTTTCCCCGTAAATGCCGAGGAGAAGTGCGGGCCGATTGCGACGATTGAAGCAAACGGGTAGCATGCGGATTACGTGGAAGGAGTTCACAACCTGTTGCTTCAAGTCCCCGACACATCCGACAAGGATGCCCTATTCTGCTCGGGCGACGGCCTCCAATCGTGGCTAACCTCGAGCTCAAGCGACGTGGTGTCCAAGACTTATCTTCGGCCATTCGCGACCGCAGAAAGCTTCATTGACTACTCCACAAACAAGCGAGGGCTCCAAAGCCACGTATAAGAAGTTTGGGCGGGAGAAAAGAGTAATGAGGCCATGCCAAAAGTCGTGGTTCCAAAACAATAAAGGCAACTCCTCATTCAAGCCACGGGACAAAGCAGTTTATAAGGAGGATCTAATGCCTCGGCCCCCAAGACGTGCTTTATATGCCATGCGACCACCGCACGGGCACGCGAATGTCCGAAGAGGAAGGCTCTGAACGCCTTAGCCGCTTCCTCACATAACCAAGACGTGAGTGAGTTCGACGATGGTGCAAAGACGGGTTCTTTCGCGCTACTGTGCAGTAGAAGGCCCCAGCACTTCGTGCGCCCGATGTACGTAGATACAACCATCAATGAAGGTCGCTCAAAGCCTCGTCGACATTGCAGTGCCTGCCTCACAACTTTGTTTCGGGGAAGAAGGCAGCGACTCGGCCTCAAAGGTCAGCCAACGGAGTGGTTCTCTCAGGCGCTAACTCCAAGAAAGATACACATTACACGGAGTCGTCATGAGTTAAGGTCATCTTGGCACGGATCGGCCGGTGCGGACTTATCGGCTGGCGCCTACATAGATGACTACCGATGGTATTCTGCATGGAGTTCGGGACTGCAAAGAGCTTTCGGTGCCATACTCAAACCTACGTGCATCATGCTGGATGGTTCAAAGGCTCATGCGTGGTACCGGCAGACGTGCCACCAAACGCACAACCCAAGCTCTCTCGCACTTCACACGGTGAGGATTGTGCCAAGGACGAAGAGAGTTACCCGACCATCTCAAAAGAGTACGTGAGGAGTCGCCAAAGCCAAGCTGACGGACGTGCAAGTTACCCCGTATAAGTCCCATGAGGTGATATTTCGAGGCGCCACCAAAGCCGAGCCACTCGACGTGCAAGCTTGCCCCGTATAAGTCTCACAAGGTGATGTTCGAGGTGTCACCAAAGTCAGCTGCCAACCAAGCTCGTTACCCCGATGATCCCATGATGTGGCCTCACCCAAACCAAGTACCTCCCGAGTGAGGCGAATCCATAAAGTCGAGTCGGAGCTCGACACAAGACCACCAAATAATGAGCCCGTGCGTGGAAAAATCGTAGTCATCAAGAATGAAGTACGGTGATCACGGATGCCGAGTCGAAAGGGGAAGACAAAGTCGCATACACCCGAGAGATCAGAGCCGTCACCATTCCAGAGACCACGCGAGAGTGTCTCATGGATTTCATCACTCTGTCACAAAATCGTAGGCTTTGGCAAAGATTATCGTGGTGATTGATCGCTTCAAAGAAATATGCGACGATATTCATATCCGCTTCAACGGATCGCACGGCGATGCACGCGCTATTGTTCTCAAGAATGTCATGTGAAGCATCGGGGGAATTCCTTCCAATATCGTGAGTGAACGAGACCCACACCACGGGGAAATTTTGGACGAAACTATTCAAGCTTGTCGGGATCGTACATGAATTTCTCCACAAGCTTCCACCCCCAAAGCATCGGGCAAACGAACGTGCCAACGCGTCACGGAGTTCAGATCTTAGGCACTTTCAGGAGTTGCCAATCAACCCGGATGGGCAAAGCCGTCGTGATGTAGCCCATTCTCGTATAATCCGCAAAGCGAGTCGAGCTCACCTCAAGAGTCCTCGAAATTGTCATGGGCAAGCCAGCCTACCCCCTCACGCTCGACCACGAAGTTACGGGCGAGAAAGAGCCCACTGCTTTCAAGTTTTCCAAGGTACGGCATGAACAAGTGGAGTCAGCTCCAAGCCTATTCGCATATGGCATCCGGTACATGAAGAAACGGGCTAACAAGAAAGAAATGATGGTCGAATTAAAGGAAGTTAAGATCTAGTCCTTGTCAAACTATTGCCCCAACAATCAAGACTCATAAGGCTCATAAAGGGTTATTGTGGAAATACGAGCGGACCATTTCCTCGTCCCAAGAAAGCCTGCAAGGTGTCATATAAGCCGCAACTCCTCCTCAAGCTTAAAATCTATCCCGTTTTTCATGAACGCTAAAATCCTTCACGGGAGATAAGGAAGACATAAGTAGTGGAGAATCCAAGCAGGCGCCACCGCAATAGAAACCTCCTTCAACAAAGAAGAGACTCACTTTGGGAGCATGCCATCCGACGGAGGGCATACCAAGTTATGGGGAATACTGTCAAATGGAAAAATGCCCTTAAGAAGAGACAAGTCGGAACCCGAGGATTCCTCGGTTATTCAAAAATGTTAGAGAGAGGTTTCAACCAAGAGGCGCGACGAGGGGCGTCGCGGAACTTGCTGTGGGGAGGGTGTCACGTCCCGCCCAAACCGCCCTAAAATCCAAATATTGGCCGCCTAAAGGATCTAAGACACATGGAAAGTTCTAGAGTTGTCAAAGAAGTCTAGAAATGGCTAGAGTCACGGACTCAACTCAAGCTCGAAGACCCTAGAATGCTCCCAGAAGACGCTGGAGAAGTGCTAACGGGCCGAACGTTCTGTAATGTGCCTGATGGGTTCGGGAAGCTCAGCTATTTAACATCCCTAAGGACGCAGGCCGGAAGCTTACACGAACGTCCCTAAGGACGTAGGTTGCCGGAAGTATACGGAACATCCCTAAGGCGACGGCGAGCTAGACAAACCTAGAAGACTAGTCGCTGAAGGTCCTGTAGCCTCATGCATTTTGCATAAATCTAGAAGACTCATGTACATTCTAGACTAGGAAGTCTCTAGAAAAGCGTGGCATAGTCTTAAGCTTAAGCCACACTATAAATAGATTCACTTGGTCTTCATTTTCATTCATCTTGGAAATCTTGGGAAATCTTGGAAATCCTTGAATTCTTAGCAATTGTATCATAAACTCTCTGCAGAGCAATACAAAGCATTCTTTTCGCAAACTCTCTCTATTCTCCTCGAGTTCCATTTTCTGATTGAAAGGCCAGGCTTAGTTTCGACTACCAGCTGCGTCGCACGATCGCTACTTGAAATTAATCGTGACATACAAATTGCCTAGTGTTAATTATCCACAATTATTAGTCATAAGTTGAATTAAAAGTTTATAAAATATGGACCTGATTAACCTAAAGAGGGTGAATAGTTTATTTTAAATTTTTATCAATTTATAAATTAATAACTTAAACAAAACGGTTAGGCATGCAATCGTGTGTAAAAACAAGTACCAAAATAAAAGAATAACACACGATATTTTTAAGTGGAAACAACCTAAGCCACAACCATGACCTAAGAGGAAAACCAACTCTCCAACGGTTCACCGGACCACCTAACTTTCTACTATGAAAATCAAATGTTCAAGTACAAACTCGGTCTTATGTTACCCTACTTAGGATAATGCCTCAATGTACTTTATTTACGAGCCCCTGCTCTGTTTTCACAAATATTAGCGTGAGCAGTTTTCAGACCAACGTTCCAATAAGCTCCCCGCTAATCAGATCGTTCACAAATCAACTGCAAAAAGATTAGCATAAAAAAAACACAAGTGTCCGTGTGTGTTCTAGGATGGATTTAACGATGAATAATCCTAACTATATAATTCAAGATATATGTCATTTAAATCAAATCAAATAGAAAATTTTAGAACAAAAGATTAATCACAGATTCAATAAAAATAACTTTTTTTTTAAATTTAATAATCAAATTAAATAATCATGATAACACATAAAATTATTTAATCTAAATACCTAAATTTTTAATTCAAAAGAATTAAATTAAGTAAGAGAATCAATATATATTAGTAGTTACCTTCCTTTTTCTTTTCAACTTAATGCGTAACTTTCAAGATATATTATTTACTTTCAATATACTTTCTCCCGTAACCGGAATGCCTTTGGTAGTTTGTGATATTCCAAAATATTATGAAAAGACTCGATTGCTTGAACAATTAAAATAATAGCACTTTCTTTTCAACTTTTTCTTTCGCATTTTTTTTTCTTTGGTTGATGCAGAGTTCTTTTTCTGACGGCTTTTTTTTTTCAGCACACGAAACTAATTAACCCTAATATGTCTTATATAGATAATAATAATGCTTAAAGATATTAGGGTTAAAGATATTAGGTTTACGTTAAATTTATCTTAACTTTTCAAAGCACATTAAAAACAAAATATTAATATTATCTTAAGATATATTATAAAAATATTTAATTAATAATTTCATAAATTAATTAAAGTTTGAATAAATATTTTAACATAAAATATAATTCCATATTTATGAAAATGTGTTATTAAATGCATGAATGCAATTCTATATGTCGTAGTTATAAAAAAACATACCTGAAGTACGAATATCTAAAACTTGAACATTTGTTCGGTTTTTCTTGATAAACTTGATAGTAGGCCTAAAAACAAATTTACAAGTAAATATTTTATCTACGAAAATAACAACACTCATCCTTACATCTAATAATAATGCAAAGCTGTCTGGTGAACTGGATTCTGCAAAATAGATTCACTGTAGGTTAAGTTTCTGTCAGAGGTCTCTTATTTATGCCATGTGTTAATTATTTTGAAAATTGAAAAAGTTAAGTGTAAATTTGTGAATTCTTAGCTTTCCTTTCACTATGCTTTTTGCTGGTTTCAAGATTAAGTAGTGATATGCCTCATTCAGGGTGAGGATATTGATGGTTTGGATGTTGCTGCTCTAGAAGAATTGCAGTACCTTCACGTGGAGGCTATGACAAAGATTTGTTACGCAAAGGTGATCTCTTCACACAATTGCCACAATTATCTATCTTTTGCTAGTTTTTTCCAATCTTGCAGGTTATAAGCAGTTAAATATATTTTGTAGTCATTGAGGAAACACCATATTTATTTTGCGATGGCTCGGAGTATTTTGAAATATTGAGATGTAATTTTGTTGTGCTGCTGGGTTGTTTTAATCGGAATCTCTCTTAACAAACATTTTGTATTGCCTTGTATACGCAGGACATGCCTGCTTTAAATTCTCAAACTCCTATGAAGTAAATGTATGTAATTCTATACTAATATGATAAAGCTGCTAGTCACCTGCAATGTTGCAAGCCTAAAAACTCTCGGTCATTGCTGTTGGATCTTTCTCTCTAAACCATTGTAAGAATAAGTAGCTGGACAATAGTCTGCTAATCCAAAATCTGCTGCATATGGCTGCCTAAAACCCTTGATATATTCACCATCCACACTGAAGATCAGGAGAGAAAATATATAGTGAGAAAGTCCGAAAGTCCTGAGCACAACACCATCTTTTATTTATTTATTAAAAGAGCAGAACATCATATCAAAAGGGAAGGAAATCGGGATAAGGTCAGGACTTGGGAAGCCTATCGCAATTTGCAGCAGTCCATCCAATCTGCCGCTTTTCGTTGTCGTAAATCACCATTTTATCTTGCAGAGAAATATCTATGAAGGGAAACAAAAGTAAAAGTAATTTTCCAAAGAAAAGAAGAGAAAATAAAATAAGAAAGATTGAAAAGGGTCTATAAATGCTATCAATACCTCCAATTATGTTCAGTTTGCCCAGTCCCGCTTCTGCTCCATTCAATATCCCCAAGCACACACTGCCCTTTTTCTGGAAGAGAAAAGAGAATCTAATTAAGTTATGTATCTCAAATAGTTCCATTCAGTGTCCCTTTTTTCTATAAAATAAAAAACTCCATCGAAAGCGAATAATGATTTAGAGCACTGCAAGATATCACAAATTTTGTGATATCACAATTGAAGTTGTGGGATGGGATTGACCATTGATTTAGCAGGGGCCACATAGATTTTTCTTTGACCAATAAAAATCATTTGTGAGAAATAGCATTTTTCAATAACTTACTGTGACAATAAGATAAGCTTCTGGTGGTAATAGCAGCTGAGTATTTTTGGCATTCACAAAGTTTAAAGCCAAAGGTTTGAAGTACTTTTTGACATCATGAACAGATTTGAAAGCTTTGGTTCCTTTCCAGCAGAGAGGCAGGGATTGATCCTCAGGTGCATCCTTAAGAGGCTTTCCGTTCAAATCCTTTTTCAGCTGTGCTTCAATTTATCTTATTAGTCATTAGTGTTTAGCGTTTCCCTTTCCTAGTTTACACAGCTAGGTACTTGGTTTCTACTCACCAGATTAACCAAAGCCCCATATGCTTCAAAATTGAGGTAAGTGTAGGAGCTCCCACTGTCAAAAATTACGTTGAGCCCCTTCACGCCAGTAGACTTCCTGCCAAATTCAAGATCTGCAGGTCCAGATGAATAATGTTTTCTGAAATACAACAGCCGACGATTATTTCCATGAAACTGGCAGACATGGATTACAATTTTGTAGATGTTCCTGTGTCCCATATAAAAAAGATAAATTAAGACTCAAACTACTTACTCCAAGGCATTGCTTATCATTGGAATCCACGTTATTTCTGCAGAAGGGATAAGATCATCCCCAAAGAAAATATAACCTCCTTGCCCACTAAGGCAGTGTCCGACAACATTTTGTGTTATACCCAGCTTGCTTAGTTGTGACACAATGCTGGCTTTACCACTGCCAAGACCAACAACTCCGGCTGTGGAATGTGCATCTATACCACCATGTCCATGATTATATTCATATCCACACCTAAAGAGCACAGTGGAAATGCATTATAGCCGTAATTTGGAGTTTGAAGATAAAAGTATCATCAGAGCCTATTATTCTAGATCACATATGCTAAAAGCTTGATTTGTCACAAAAAATTTATCAATGCTTATTTCTAAAGATTGATGAAATGTTAGCAAATTGGATAAATTACACTAGAACAGGATCACCAATTTCTACACAAAAAGGATGTAGTAATTTGAGGAGAATGAAGGGGTTGAGTCTCACCCAAAGATTAAGGGAGTACCAAGGAAAGAGCCATTGGCGAACCTGAGGCCAAAGTTATCATTCACTAACACACCTAGAGATGATCCATCATCAGCATATTCTATCTCATAGTCACATTGGTCATTTGGAGTTTCACAACGTTGGTTTTGGGGTATCTGGACAGCATTACAAATTGGATTCATGCATTCCACAAGATTGCGATTAGGCTTGTAAAGACGATCACGAGGCTGCAAATGAACAGATGAGTACTACTAAGGAGATGATAAATTTTAATACAGAAATATGATTTCAACTCAACATTGTCAAAAGTTACCAATGTGCAACCAGTACAAGGAGCATCACACTGGACCCAAGTGAGATCACTACCAGTGTCAATATCAAGATCGAAGACCTTGGCTGGACGGCCTATACTGAGTGACACAGAATAGTACCTGCACATAGAGAATACAAGCAATTTCTCTGGATTCATGTGATTTAGATAAAACCATGTTGGTTACAAGTAACAAAAACGAGTAAAAAAAACAACAAAAAAAGACTGAACGTGTTGGAGATTGTTATAAAGCTCCTTAATTTAAGGAGCAAAACATGGAGCAAACACATGGAGCAAAACAAGGAGCAAAACATGGTGCAATTCATGGAGCAAAACAATGAGCTTAATTCAATGAGCAATTTAAGGAACCATTAGTTTAAGGAGTAATTCAAGGAGTGAATTTTCCTATAAATAAATGCGTAATTGTAATGAATTAATCATCCAAAGTGTTCATTCCAATTGAGAGAAAAGCTTAGAGAGAAAAGCTTTTGTGAGAAAAAATTGAGAGTAATTTTCTTGGGTGTAATTGGGTTGTGAGTTGTGAGTGTTGTAAACACCTTGTGTAATTTCTCACTTCAAGAAAAGATCTGCACCAGTCAGGAGACGTAAGCAAGATTGGCCGAACTCCGTTATCAAATTTGTGTGTTATTTTTAATTCTTGCTTTCTCATAAATCCCGTTTATCGGGAATTTGCGTTATTTACAACCTCAGTATCGAGCTATTGGTGGTGATTTTTGTCAATTTTTAAGGTTACTATTTACGTGTGGTGAATTACGTGAATAGTGAAATTTTGTTGACGATTTATATTTGTTCGTTGACGGAGGGTGTTCTAATACACGGTGATTTACGAAATAGTGAAACAATCCAGATGAAAGTCGGATTTTAGTGGAGCAATGGCCGCAGATGAAGAAAGGGTGAAACTCGAGAAATTTGATGGCACGGATTTTGGGTTTTGGAAAATGCAGGATAGAGGATTATCTCAGTATCAAAGAAATCTATATCAACCTCTCTCTCGGGAAAAAACTAGAAACATGAAGGAAGAAGATTGGAATCTTCTAGACGACAAGCCGCCGAGTTATTCGATTCAGCTATCCATCGTAATGTCTGCCTTCAACATAGCGAAAAGACCACGGCGGGTCTTATGGAAGCTCTCTCCAATATGTATGAGAAGCCATCGGCCTCGAAACAAAGTGCACTTATAGCGTTTGTTCAATTCTTGCGGATGAATGAAGACGTCGGTAAATCAACATCTCGATAGAACTTCAACACAATGATCCGCAACCAGTTGAGTTCAAGGTGGAAATTGAATTCGATGAAGAAATGCGAGCATTAATACTTTTATCTTAACTTTACCATAGTTGGAATGCTCTTGTCACGGTTGTGAGTAGCTCGTCAGAGCAATAAGTTGAAATTTGACGATGTTCGTGATCTGGTTCTCGGTGAAGAGATCCAGAGCGTAGAGAGTCGGAGTGAATCGTCAACTTCAGCTTTTGCGCACAAAGTCGAGAAAGAAATTCACCAAAGGGAATGAACGTGGCGAGAGACTAGGGGTAAATCAAAGGACAAGAGGTCCAAATCCAGGAATCCTAATAATTCCCATAGCTCGAAGATTATCGAGTGTTGGAATTGTGGAAGAACCGGGCACTACAAAAATCAGTACAAGAGTGCACCGAAGGACAAACAAGTGAAGGCAGAGGCAAATGTTACTTCCACCTCAGGAGGAGACGATGCATTGATATGCTCTTTGGAAAGCAAGGAAGAATCGTAGGTATTAGACTCTAGAGCATCGTTCCATGCTACTTCACAAAAAGAATTCTTCGAGAAATATGTCCTCGGAAACCTTGGAAAGGTATATCTTGGTGATGATCAACCATGTGCTATTATTGGCAAGGGTGTAGTGAAGATTAAGTTGAACGGATCTGTTTGGGAGGCGAAGGATGTCGGGCGTATTCCGATCTCGGAGAACTTAATCTCAGTGGGGTAGTTAGCCAGTGAAGACTACACTACGATCTTCCATGGTGATGATTGGAAGATTTCAAAGGGTGTAATAGCTCGAGGCAAGAAGAAAAGTGGCACTCTTTACATGGCAATGGAGGCACGTTGTTCAATTACGGTTACGTGCGACAATGAAACACCAAACTGTGGCACCGAGACTAGGCTATATGAGTGAAGGGGATGAAGATTATGCACTCAAAGGGAAAACTTCCGGGTCTACAACGGAGATGGGCATATGCGAAGATTGCATGCTTGGAAAGCAAAGAGAGTCGACTTTCAAACAAGTTGCGAATCCCAAAGAAGGAAAGACTAGAGCTTATTCACTCCCGATGTTTGGAGACAACGACATCTATCTGTGGTTGGGAAACACTACTGCATTGACTTTCATTGATGATCACTCTCGGAAGGTATGGGTTTACTTTCTAAAGCGTAAGTACTGAAGTATTTGAGGCTTTCGAGAAGATGGAAAGCTATGGTGGAAAATGAGACGGGTTTAAAGATCAAAGCTCGGAAGGCAGATAATGGTGGTGAATATGAAGACACGGATTCAAAAATTTACGCTATGAGCACGGGATCAGAATGGAAAGAGCCTGCCGGTGCGCCTCAACACAATGGTGTAGGCGGGCGTATGAACCGAACGTTGACGAAGAGCGGGGAAAGCGTTCGTATCTGGTCGAATTAACGGTAATTTTGGGCGAAGCGGTCAACACGGCGGCTTACTGATCAACCGAGGCCCATCCGTTCCATTGGAGCGTAGAATACGGAAGGAGGTATGGAGCGGAAAAGAGATGAAACTATCACATCTAAAAGTTTTCGGTTGTGTAGCATTTGTGCGTATCGGTGATCAAGGTAGGAATAAGCTTGATCCCAATCCAAGAAATGCACGTTCATTGGCTATGAGTGAGGGATGAGTTTGGCTACAAGATTTGGGATGACGAAAAGAAGAAAGTTATCCGTAGTAGAGATGTGATTTTCAACGAAAGTGGTGATGTATAAGGGCGTACGTAAAATAGACGCCAATGACTCGGAGCGAATGAGTCAATATTTGCGGTGCGAGATCTTGTCCCGGATACTTCCGCAATGGCACCAATTGTTACAAGTCCTCGACCGGAGGAACTTGTTGGACAAACGGTACCTGACATTCACCACAACCCTGACCTCTTTACTCGGAACTTGTATTGAGAAGGTCTTCTCGACCTCGTGTGCCTAACGGAGATCATGAACTATATGTTCTTGGTGATGGAAGGGAGCACGAATGCTATGATGAAGCTTGTCGGACTCGAGATTCCAATGAAGTGGGAGCTTGCTATGAAAGAAGAAATGAAATCTCATCTCGACAGACTGAGGAACTACCGAGTTACATGGGAAAGAAGGCAACAAAATGGGTGTCTGGGGTGAAAGAAGAAGCGTGATGGTTAAGAGATACAAAACCCGCCTAGTTGTCAAAGGGTTTCAAAGGAGAGGAGTTGACTACACCGACATTTTGCTCCGTTGTGAAGCTTAATACTATCGGTCCGGTATTGAGTATTGTAGCCATCGAAGATCTTCATGTGAGCAGTTGGATGTGAAGACCGTGCATTCCTTCATGGAGATTTAGATGAAGAGATATACATGTACTGCAGAGAGGTTTCTCGAGAAAGGGGGAAGAAAGAACATGGTGTGCAAACTTAAGAAGAGTTTGTATGGCACGAAACAAGCTCCAGAAACAATGGTACGAGAAAGTTTGTGACTTCGTACACGGAAGGTTTCCGAAGTGCAATGCTAATCATTGTTGCTACTTTAAGAGATATAGGTCCGGTTATATCATTTTACTACTTTATGTTGATGATATGTTAGTAGCGAGGTTCGAGATATGGATGATATTAAAAAGGTTGAGCGTGATTATCAAAGGAATTTGACATGAAAGACTTGGGTCCACAAAGAAGATTCTTGGAATGCAAATCACAAGAAATAAGAAGAAAGGATCCTTGCGGTTATCTCGGGCGAGTACATCAATCGTGTTTTGCAAAGATTCAACATGGGCGTGCAGCTGGTTAAACGCACACCGCCGCGATCATTTTCGCCTATCCGTGGATCGGTCACTTCGGACGGAGGAAGAGAGAATTCATGGCTAAGGTTCCTTATGCCTCGGCCATTGAAAGTTTGATGTACGCAATAGTGCATGCAGACAATCGTACATTGGCCATGCGGTGGGAGTTGTTAGCATATTTATGTCAAATCCGGGAAAACTCATTGGGAAGCGATCGAGTGGATTTTGAAGTGTATCTGCGAGCCTGAGAAAAGTGCTTGTACTTTAGTAAAGGAGAGTTAAAAGTACAAAGTGCGTGAAGCCTTGAGACTTTGGAGGTAAAGTTGATCACCAGAAGAAACCATCGGTTATATATTCTTGTTGGAACTACGGTTAGTTGGATGTCACAATCTGAGAAAAATTGTCCTCTATCTACTGGTGAGTATGTAGCGATGGCGAAGCTAGTAAAGAGATGATATGGCTTGAGTTTGTTAAGCGAGCCGGGATTCAAATGAGGAGAAGAATGTTCTGCGTAGTGATAGTCAAAGTGCAATGTACATGAAGAATTGACATTTCATTCTAGAACCAAGCGTATTGGACTTCGTTATCACTTGTCAGATCTCTATTGGAAGATGATGTGTTAATCTTGGAGAAGATTCAAGGAAGCAAAAATCCAGTGAGATATGTTAACAAGGTGGTATAATTGACAAAGCGAGTTGTGCTTCCAGTTGGTCTCTTAAATAACAAGTAGAAAAGGCTGTTTGCATTGATCGAGTGTGCCAAGACAAATTGAAATCGGTCTTGGTGGGAGATTGGAGATTGTTATAAAGCTCCTTAATTTAAGGAGCAAAACATGGAGCATAAAACACAATAGCGTACGTAATGGAGCAACAAGGGCGAAAATACGTGCAATTCATGGAGGAAAATAAGAGCTAAATTGAGGAAGCGATTTAAGGAATTTAGTTTAAGGAGTAATTCAAAGAGTGAATTTTCCTATAAATAGATGTATAATTGTAATGAATTAATCATCCAAAGTGTTCATTCCAATTGAGAGAAAAACTTAGAGAGAAAAACTTTTTGTGAGAAAATTGAGAAGTAATTTTCTTAGGTGTAATTGGGTTGTGAGTTGTAGTGTTGTAGCAGCTTGTGTAGTTTCTCCTTTCAAAAAAAAATCTGACAGGTCAGGAGGCGTAAGCAGAATTACTAACTCAGGATTATCAAATTTATGTGTTATTTTTCTATTCTTGATTTCTCATAAATCTGACTTATCGAAAATTTGCGTTATTTCTCAATAGAAGCTCAAAAGACAAAAGTTCAAAAAGAAAAAGCATCAAGCTGAATCCAAAAAGTGTAGGAAGTAGTTCAAGAGAGAGAAGGGGATTCTGAAAAAAAGCGAGGCCTAGATGGTTATCTTTTCACTTTTTATAGAGTGAACCACAGCAAAATCTTTAGTACATAATTCCAGGGAGCCAAAAAGTACTGTAGTTTATTTTAGGAAAATAAAAGAAAATGGATTTAAGAGTCATGTCGAGCAAGAAAGCAAGACTATGCAACAAACAAAAAGAACTGACATTCTAAAAACAATTACAAACTATAAATTGAAATTTTATTTTATTGAAACAGACATTTAGGTTTCAAAATAATTAAGCAAGAAATTGGAAAAACAAGGCTAATCCAAAATACCAGGAGGTAAAGAGAGATCAGTGAATCCCAGAAAAAAAAGACAGAGAGAGAGAGAGGAGGAGAGAGGTCAGGAGAAAAACACAGACAGATCAGTGAAATCAAATAAAATTGTCTCCAAGCCTATGAATCAAGAAAATCACATAAAACCCAACTTAAAGAAAGTCAAAGATAAGAATTTACAAAAACAATCATCCTCATAGATTCACAATTCAAAAATAAAAAATATGAGTTTGAGGTAAACCAGATAATGAAACAGAGATAAACAACATCATTACCATTAGATTAAAAAAAAACCCAGAAGCCAGAGCATTAACAAAAAAAATATTTCCTAAAGATCCAAAACAAGTATGAAAATGAACATACATACCCAAGAGGATAAACATTGCCTCGAACAGGAAAGACAACAGACCGATTGGGTACTCCAGACTTTTTCTTGGTAAAGGGCTGATTGGCTGCTGAGAAACAAGAAGGAAAGATTGCAGAAAAACACAAAAGCAAGAGGACTAGAAGTCCTATTCCATTTCTTTTGGCTCCAACCATCTCTCTGATTGTTTATTTGATGATACCAATCACAAACAAACAAAAAGGGTCCTGAAGATTTTGATCAAAGAAACCTCAAAACTCAAGAATTTGGAGGGTGAAATGGATGGAGTGAAAGGTATAACTGTATGGGTTTCTACAGATAACAGGCATGTCTGTATGGTATATTATATATATGAAAGTCCCCGTGTTTTGAGAGAAAACTTGGACATTGTTTACACTTCTCTGTCTAAACTATAGAGAGACTGGATTCTCAGAAGATTCGTCGCTCCTTACGCTAAGGGAAAAAATCATAACAAAAGCCGCGTGAGAACTAGAGTCCACGAGTTTATGATAGATTAAAATACTGTAGTTTTTAATAAAATTATTGTATTTAATTTTTATTTTATTTATACGTAACATTACTAATAAATCATTATCATTACATAATTTATTAATTATGAATAATGTGATATAATATTTTATAAATAAAATTATATTTATGTAATTATAATTAATAAAAATTATCCTATTAATTATAATTATATATATATATATAAATATTTATCAATAAATAAATAAATTATTAAATATATTTTTAAGCTTATTTTTTAAAACATTTAATAATTTAATTTTTTTTTAAATGATATTTTTCAGACATAAATAATTTATTTCATATTCTTTTTTATTTATAAAAATTAAACACGATATATAATATTTAGATGTAGAATATACACATAAATAATATTAAAATGTATTTAGGTTGTTCTTGTAATTTTCTTAAAATAAATGTATTTAACTCAAAAAGTTATTTTGTAAATTTCCTTGCGCGTTCTCTTGGTCCATAATACACTTATTATAACTGTGGGTACCGCATATTTTTGGAAGCAAGTACTACATTAATCGACAAAATAATATAAATAATAATATTAAAATTTATATTATAAAAATAATATTTTTTATATTCATTTTATATATTTTTTTATTAAAAAATATAATTTTATTTAATATTAAGATATATAAATTAAAATATAATAATTTAAATTAATTTAATATTAAGATATATAAATTAAAATATAATAATTTAAATTAATTTAATATTAAACATTATCGATTCAAGCTTAATATTACTAACGTTTTATTTTTTCTTTAAAAATTTTAATTTATATAATTTTTCAGTTTAATTTTAGAAAAAAAAATTATCACAAATTGTATTATTATTATATTTAATGTAGAAGTTAATTATAGGTTTAAAAAATAAATCATATTATTTTTATTAATAATTATTTATCACATTAAATAGTTATAACTATCTTGTAACATAAATAAGTGCTATTAATTTTATCACGTTTCGCAAAAGTTTTTTTTAACAAATGACATTTTTCTAACAATTAATTATATTTTATATTCATAATATATAAAATAATTTATAAAAATGTTTAAAATATCTCTATATTGCCCTACCTATTGTTAATATATATTTTCAAGTGGGATATATTTTTTTTATTTCAATAAATCTTAATTTAAATTTAATTTAGATATATCTTCATTTAAATTTAAGAGTTCTTAGATGATATATTTCTAAAATTTTGGATCTTCACTTTCTTCAAATATGTAATAAAATTTAAATGATAATAATAAAGTTTAAAATCAATAAAAAATAAATAAAAATATACAAAAGTTTAAAAGTAAGAAGTGGTAAATTATTCTAAATTATGCAAGTTATCAAACACCCTCAAACTTAAAAAATTATTTGTCCTTAAACAAAAATAAAATAAAATAAAAACAACTATAAATCATATCAACTAAACCTAATAGAGAACTACCATTACTCACCAAGCTATGATTTGAATTTAGATTTCATCATTAATAACTTACTCTTTTTACATTGTAGATAGTAGAAAAATCAATCAAAAATTCAGTAATTTCTCGAGTAAGAGTTCACCATTTACTTCAACTTAAAGCTAAGTCTTTGAGTTTTGTGTGTGAAATAGTACATTTAACTCAAAACCACTAGAAAATTCAAATAAAAGTAGAACAATTAAAATCAAAAGAATTCTCTCAAAACCTAACTTTATAAGTCCAATTTTTATAAATCTTATCCACTAATGTAATCAAATATCAAAATCAGAGATCAAAATGTCTTTAATTAGAGTTGTAATGATAGACCACAAGGTGAGGGCTAAGAAAGAAATAAATATGAAAAATAAAAGAAAACCGAAAAAATACTTGGTAGAAAGAACAATACAAAAATATCATTAGGATTCACACCATATCTCTTTCTCGACAATATGCTCATATTAGTGGTGTCCAAAAACCAAACCGAATTGAATTAAACTTGAAAATCGGACCAGATCAGACCGGTACAAACAGTTTTATAAATCAAACGGTTTAGTTCGGTTTGTATTAATTAAAACCATTTTTTCAAATGGTACAGTCGAGTTTTATTAATTTTTAAACCGATCGGACTGGACCAAACCGGTTTGAATAATATATTAAATTTTTCATATCACTTCTTATAAACCATTGATTAAAATTCTTATATTTTAATCAAAGGTATATTATTAGGCGTATTATTAACTAAATCAAACCGTTGAAAACCGTTAACCAAACCATTCGGTTACAATATTTTTAATAACCAAACTGTTCGATTTGATCATGTTTAAGCAATATAAACAGTACAATCTAGTTAAATTTTTATACTTAAAACCTGATCGAACTGGACAGTAGACACCCCTAGCTCATATTGATGACAATAATGTTGCTATATTCAGTAAGTGTCTTTTTTTCAGCCACCTTGATACCCATAGCCTTTTTTATTTTCAACCACTATAATCCTTTTTTTATTCTTGCCTTTCACTTTTTTTTTTCTTTTTTTCTCACTTTGATCAAATAGAGCAAACATAATGTAGATTATTTAATTTGAGCTAACTTTCTCTTTAAACGCAAATTTTCACTAAAGTATTTTCTCAAAATTTCAGGTAAATTCATGGTTTTTTAAGCTTACAATGGGAATGATTTATGTAGTTAAAAGAACAAGTAAAGACTTATGTAAAATAAGGCTTAAGGGGGTTGACTATAGGAATACACCATGCAATGATGACATGATAATTAAGACGAATAGGAAAGTTTTTTGGTTGTGACAAAAAATTTCCTAGATCCTTTCTTTAATATTTGGTATCAACTATGATTTTGCCTTAAGGATCCATCAACAGATTCTATAACAAAACAAGATTGAACTTTTCATGACCTAGTTAATTTAACTCATTCTCTTCATAGGCAAAATGGAGTAAAGAAAATTTTTCTATGTATTCAATTATTTTCAAGGACAAAGATTTAAATCAAAGTACCCACAAAACTCTATCTAACATAATAGAAAATTTTAATTTTTTTGTCAAAACCATCATCAATCACAAATTTCAAAATCATAGTAAATTCAATAGTATTCAAATACATGTTTGATAAAAGAATCAAGTAACTCAATATTATAAGAGTTTATAATGTCTGCAATAATTTTAAAAGGAAGGAAGATATAAGATAAAATATAATCCTTATTTTTTTTATATGTTTTTATTTTTAAAAGAAACAAAGAGATAAGATAAGACAAGACGTTATTATTATCCTTCCATGTGTTTTTTATGTTAGGTATGAAAAATAAATGTTCTTACATCTATAAAAGGGAAATTGTATAAGGAAGGAATGCATGACAAGTTCTAACCATTGAACTCAAAGACTCCTCTTAGAAAAAATATATATAAACAAACTCTTATACATTTAATTAACAAGAAATTAAAATTGTAATGATTTTATTTCCTTAATGAATAAAAGTTTTATTTTCATCAAGACTCAATATCTCTCTTATATCTTGAATAGAAGCATGAATACTATCATCCGTTGAAGGCATAAAGTTATTATTTTCAATTCAAAAGATACAATTTTTAACAAGATAATTAAGGATTAGACACAAAGTAGGAAAATACAAAAGTAAATATGTATTCGTTAAAACAAAGTAAGATTGTACACAATTCTATATTTAGTTTATTAAGTATAATATTTATTTCTTCAAAATTTAAACCCATAAAATTAATTAATATTTATATACTTAAAATTTTTAAATCAAAATATTAATTTATTTGGTACTAGAATCATAAGAAATACAACACATCAATTAATGTAAACTTAATACTATAACTAATAAAATGTATCATTGATAATAAATATAAATTTTGAAAATATTAGATATATTTTTATAAAAATCAATAATAAAACTCATGACCATGAATGAATTTTTTTTCCTTTTTTTTCGAGCATTCAATATAAAAAAATTGTCAAAAGTGCTTTGAAAGGTAACAAAATATATTTTGTACTTTCTGGAGTATCAAAGGCGCTTTTAAGTTCATATAACATATTTTTTTCCTTCCTAAAAAGCACGTTAAAGCATTTTCTTTTAAAATTATTTCTGTTTGATCATTTTATTAAATTAATTTTAATAAAAGTACAAATAAATATATTTTTAATAGTTTATAACATAATTTTATTTTTCATTTGGGAAACATTATCTTGTTGAACATTCCAGTAAACGATAAGTTAAATTATTGGGTGGGGCAACTTCCTTGCAGGTTCTGCTCATAATGAATTATTGTAAATGGTAGATACTATATATATATATATATATATATATATATATATATATATATATATATATATATATATATATATATATATTCCCTAACTACATTTGTATGATAGCATTTTTTTAATACTTATTTGATACAGTGATAATTATTTATTAAAATAATAAAATTTATTTTAAAAAATTCTGAAAATCCTAAATTTTATATAATTATTGAAAAATAAACGTATTAATTCCATAATTATTAGACAAATTATCAAAGATTTTATAATTTTTAAAATAAATATTTTAGTCTCATAATTTATGAAGTAGATTTTATAATTTTTGTTATTATTAAAAGTAAATATTTTTAATCCTATAATTTATTAAAATAAATATTTCTAATCTAATGTATAAAAATGATGACTTGTAATGATTAACTTTCATAAATAACAAGATTATATGTATTTAAATCAAAAAGTATTAGAATAAAATAATTATTTTATGATTTAATTTGTAAATATTTTAAAAGATAGGAAATTTACTCTAGTATTAATTGTGATAGCATAATTAATAATAAATAAAAATTTTGTTGGCAGAATATACGAGACCGTACAGATTATTAGTCTTCCCAAAGACAATACGGGAAAAATATTAATATGAGAAAAAAGGAAAAAATATTAATAGGAAGTTGCAAATCCCTCGATGAAAATATTACTAATAACGATGCTAACTGACCCGCACATGAGAATAACCTATATGTTATTTTAAAAATATATAAATCATTATAAAATTTTCAATAATAAATATTTAAACAAAAACTTCAAAAACGTACATAACATAACAAAACTAATAAAACTTCAAAACCTTTAACAGATGTTAAATAAAATTTATAATAAATTAAATATTTAATATTGATTTAATCTCTTACGAATTTATTTTTAATTGGATTTTTTTTACTCTAAACTCTTATTTTTCTTCCTTTAGTTGAAGGATTTCTTAATTTATAAGGTTATAATAATTTTTTTTTTCTTTTTGTTACGGTAGTTTGATTTATTAAGCACTTTTTAAAACTATAATATTTTTTCAACGAATGAGTATAAAACCTTGTGGCACCTGCTAGCTCCTTTAGGGTACATTTGATAAAAAAAAAGAATATTAATTTCCAATAAAGGGTATATGTTGGATGTACTTTACTAATAAAGGATATATGTGGGGTGTAATTTAATATATTAAATACGAAGAATTAGCATAATGTTTAACTTTTCAGTTCAATTATATATATTAGATATTCTTTGCAAAAATTATGACCAATAATTTTTTCATAATTATATAAAAGAGATAATTATATAGTTATAATCATGATAATATATACAATAAATTTATCTAAAGAAATAAATTATACATATTATATTACTTATAATTCTTATATATTTATATATATATATATATATATATATATTTATTATGTATCTTAGATATAAGATCAACCATATATATTTTATTTCTTTTTATTATTGAGTAAGATTTTGATCTCTTCTACTTTCTACAAACTTTATAACTCATTTAAGTATCATAAGACCAAAGGCGACCACCCCTAGTGATATGAGGTCTTAACAAGTTTCTCTATGTTGTAAATCCAAAGATAAAAGTCTTATATAGAGTTGACATAAAATGACATTAACATCTAATGCCTTACTTGGAAACAAGAATGTTGGCTAAAAAATAATAATCTTTGAAAGGAAATTCATAATTGTTCTCCCAATATTCATCTGTAAAGTTATACAGGTCTTTGGAAACATACTAACATTTTAATTGGAGTTCCACGAGGTCTTTATAAGATGGACTCATAACTCTTCAAACAAAAAAACGATGAATTAATCTACAAGTTTCGAAACACTGGTCCTAATGAAGATCGGAAAAGATCACCACATACAATCCCTTTCTCAAAGAGACGAATGCACCAAATGACACATGTACCATAGTCATCGTAGTCAAATGATGGCTTAATTATTGACACCTATAAGCAAGTGAGGCTTCCCTAGCCACAAAATATGAAGCCTAGCTAAACATCTATGACGATGTAACCTGAATAGAACCCCACATGAATTTTCTGCCCAGTAGAGAACCCTTTGTATGGATCAAAAATTTATGCACTGCTTGAAAAATCCAAGACCACCATCGAAAATGCCATTCATTAATCAACCACCTGCCAAAATTTAGGGCTTACCCAATTCCATATAAATCCTAAAACACCCCACGCACTGCTCAACACAATTGGGAGCTACCTAGCTATATACTACGCAAAAAAGGGTCTGGTTATCAAATAGCCACAAAATCAATCTAGGCTTAGTTCAATGACTTTAACATTAATTTTCAAAAAATAAAACATTTTCCTCGATCTTCGTGACTAGCCAAATCCAAAGGTAGTATTTTGGATAATTTTAAGTACACTTATGGAAATGGGTTTATGGAAAGATCACTCATCCATCCAATTCAAACAAAATTTTTAAAATTGGGTTTTCCACTCATTCGTCCATCCAATGCATATACATAGTCTTTAGAAAGACCACCCGCTCTATCAATCATCTTCATTTAATAGGTCTTTAAAAAGAGATTATACCTTCTTCCAAAAAGAATCAAATAATCAACAAGTTTCAACACTTAACTGAGAATTATAAGGCCCAACCATACATTAGTCCCTATAGTGCTTCCATGATCTATTTGAGCGATAAAGTCCAAACCTATACCAATTCATCTATAATGAGCTCGACTAGCTCAGAAACAAAGAGCCCAAATGGATACCGATATCAACATAATTGAGAATGAATTCTAGGTCATTATGGAACACCTCTCAAAGCCATAGGATATTGAGCCACTTTCCATCCCAAAGGACATCTCTGCAGCATCTTCCAATGCCAAGGGCACATAGAATATAACTCGTACCTAAATGAGATCTAACTTATGACATGACCCACCATGATAGGAACCAAGCCCAAGGCTGATCAGATAGAGTCCACCCATGTGGTATAAAGCCATCAATCCATGGATACCCGAACAACATCCCTTCTTCCACCCATTTTGGACCAACAAGGCATCCCTGAATAATACTTAAATGAAATTATTTGTGCAAGATATTTAAGGCCTACAAGTGGGCCTATTTTTCAAAGCAAATTATGCTGACTACATAGCCTCAGTGGTCAATGCCCATCCAAGGGAAAATCCCTAAGAATTTACACACAGTTCTTCATCTAACTATTAATTGACTTATTGTGCAACTACAAGACATGCAATAATGGTTGAACCAAGGTAGACCCTATACCTAATTGTCTCACTCGAGTCCCTATTTATACCAAATTTCGTGGTTACTCCACTCTCTTAAAAGTTCAAGATGCCCAACATAGACACCTATGATGGTACTAACAACTCATTTGAGAACCTTGAAAACTTCAAGGGGTAGAGCCACTCCTTGCCCTATACTATCGCAGCTTACCCAAGAGGTAGAACCCGCACATGACCTATCATGCCTAAAATGAAGAATCCAGAAAAATACTCACCTTAACATAATGAAGAACATACTCAAGACCATCCAACAGTCTCCAAACCATAGGATCTAGAGTCATTTATCATCAACAAGGACTCCTTATGGAATCTTCCAATGCCTAAAGCATGATAGCGCCCATCTATACACAAATAGGCTAACTCTAAGGTTGTATAGCCACACTGAAGCTATCCAATCCATATTTTTTTTCCTTATAAGCTATTATGTCTACATTATCATTGCCATTCAGGCCACATTAAAAGAACTTCTACATTTTAGTCAAAATAGTCCAAGATGGGCCTCTAAGCTATGTTGGATGGGATAATTCACTACCTTATAGGTCATGCCCTCCCCATATGACATGATGTCACATATCAGACTAAAATTCTCAAGCATCACATTCTAGATCGTATAGTTTGGGTTGCATCCTCAAAAGGTATATATTTGGGACGTCGCCTACCAAGTTGTGTCAGATAAGACAATGTGTTACATAATATGCCATACCATCCCACATGATAGACAATATAGACCAAAATTTGATCCCCTAGAGTATGTCACTCCAACCTTGCAATCCAAGCTATTTTTGTCCATTATAAATCCTTATGGGTGCATCTCTATCTATTCTTACAAATGTACTAAGTTATCCGTTGAGCAAAAATGTGCCCCATAAATCTAACCAACCCTAAGCTTCCCTATCACATGATTTTTAAGAGGGATGGTAATGTTGACATTAAAGAAAAAAAAAGATTTACTCGATCCCTAGAGGACATGCAAAATTACAATAATAGAATGCATCAATGTTTCTAATAGGATGGAAAAAATCCATCAACAAAGCAACAAAAACTTTTATAAGTTAAGAAAAATCTTATGTTATGATGACTTGATGACTTCAAGCATATCAAGTAGGGACACTGATAGACTAGTGGCTTTGCCAACAAAATATACTCAATAAAATCAGCCTAAATAGAAAATAATAAAAGTAAATCACATAAGTGTGATGAGGTATAGAGATAAAGAAACTCAATGGGAGCACAAGAATGTATATTAAAAAAATTTCCACCTAACCACGAGTCATCCATCTAGATGGAGGTGTGAACCATGGGCTACATGACCACCTGATCGTGTAGAATATGGCTAATAAAGACAAAGATCGACTAGACAGAAGTATGATTGGAAAAAGGTAGCTTGCTAGGACAAAAGCTAGTTGGATAGAAATGTGTTTAAACATGATGAGTGTTGGTTGGACAAGGTTGGGTCAAACAAGGCTAGGTTGTAAGCCGATCAACTGCACTTTATCCCTTGTGCATCACCTTACTGTTGCGTGTTTTTCAACACACGAACTCGTGCAAGTATACACGGTCGCAAGTAATAACTTTTATAAGTAGAGTATCGATCCCACGAGGATTTGTTACTATAGTTTGTTGAGTACTAAAATTATTTCTCTCTGATTTTATCCAAAATAATCGTTTATTTAAGAAAAAGGTAAAAAGAAAATAAAGAACTCTAGGATTGCAATTTTTCACCAAACTAATCCACTCCAATCATATTATTTCCTTTGGATTTATATTTTTTTAGTACATTTAATTTGTCAACCGAAAACTTCTTTTTTTTTTATTCATACATCTCTTCCGAGCTCCGTACAAACACACCTCGTTAAATTAATTCACTATATCTCTATGAGAATTAAATTCAATAAGATTCATTAAGTTCTAAGTTTTCAATAGGCCACACATACAATTAGGGTATATTCCTATCCTTCATCATACATGTCATTCTATTTACGAGCAATATACACAAAAATGCCTTTCTCAAGTTTATTTTTATGCCACAAATCGTTTTGATAAAATTCGTAAATAATCAAAAAGCATTAAGCACAAAATAGAACGAACAAATCGAACGTCTTATAAATCCATAACCAAAAATAATTAAAATTAAAGCTTCATAAATTTAGATCAAATGCAACCCTAGAAAAATTAAATTACTTCATTAAATTAAAATAAAAATTACAACATATGCAGAAAAATTAAAGGAAGAAGAAGGAAAATTAAAACATCACGAAATGAAATATTTGGCACACGCAGAACACAACAAAAGCCAAAAAATGGCTTCTGCGTGCTCTGCAGTCCAAAACCGAACTAAAAAAAACTCCAAACTCTAAAAATCCAAAAAACTCCTAACTACAAACTCAAAATAAAACTCTAAACTGCCAAAAAAACTTTTTTTAAAACTAAAAAATATCTCCTATTTATAGCTAAAAAATACATTAATAAAATATTATATTTCTTTTTTTTTTTTTAAAACGCGTAAGGAATATTTTTGTATCGAAAATAGAATCGACGCGTATCGATTTTCTCGATATTATTATTTTAATTTACGCGTGATATACACCGCCGCCGTTCGATTTTTTTTTAATTCAAAGTGCATGCCACGTGTCGCCGTCGATTCGGCCGAAAGATTTCCCTAAGGCCACGTGGCAAAGACGTCATTGGGTGCATAAACCGTTGCACGTAGGGAACGGCTCACGTGATCGGGCGCCGAAAAAGTGAGACAACGGGCCGGAAACGGGCGTGATCCAGCGGGCGCGCATATTGTAAATATCCACGTGTCGGACTTTCGATTAGCTGCACATTCTCAGGACACGTGCGTATTCTTATTCTGAAAAATGAAGATGCACGCCGTCGTACGGACCGCGTCACACGAGGATTGTAACACGAGCCGGCCGGGTGCGCGGCTGCTTGGACGGACGCGCTTCAATCCGGGACCGTCGATCCGATCCACCCGTCGCAGATCGCCTCGGGGAATCTCGCGCAGCCGGCATACGCTGGGGCTCCACCGCACGCCGAGCGCGCGTGAAAGAATATCTTTGTCCCCAATCGCTTTTGTCGAGCTTGATAGACACGCGCGCATCCCAAGCCGTGGATACTTTGATCGGACGGTCCACGTTTGGCGAGCTGTATTTCTCGCGCTGCGGACTTCATCTCCCGCACGAAAATTAAACTTTTATTAATTGTATTTTCACCCACAAATATATTTCAAATTACATTTTAAACTTTTCTTAAATTACAATAGCTCCTTTACTAATTTTAAATTAAATTTTTAAACTTTTAATAATTACAATTAAGCCCAAATTTAATTTAAATTATATTTTTGATTTATATAAATTGTAATTAAGAACATATATTACCATAAATTATATTTGTGGACAAAAATATGAAATTAAGTACATTTTCGATACAAATTATTTAATTTTATTAAAAATGTATTTTTAGCAAATAAAAGGAAAATATTAATTTATTTAACAAAAATTAATAAATATTAAACGAACATAGCAATTATCATTACTAAAATTGATGAAAATAACTGTATAAAATACAGTTATCACTTACCATAAGTATTCAATCCACTTCACATCTTCTATAAGTGTGCTCTTCCATCCTTATGAACCGACTCAATGGACCACAATCCCTAATAAGAAGCAAACTTCAAAAGAGCTCACAATTTCATAGGAAGATGGGATCACTGATGAGACTTACAATAAAGTACAAGTCAGAATCTTAAAGTAAAAGCATAAAAGAGAAGTTGTACTTACTCTACCAACATATGGAATTTTGACCTGCCAGAAGGTGTCCAACCAAAACATATAATCAAAGGATGCATGCTTCCCTAGAAAGTATTTAAAAAAAAGCATATGAGAGTACCCCAAAGAATACTCCAGAAGTACACCTAAGTTCCTATAAGAGAACTTAAAGATATCAACACAATTAACCAAGTATGTACACAGATTCAATGAAGTAACACATCCTTCCATGTGTCATCTAATAGTAGGATGATTCATGTGTTCACTCACATACTAGAAGTTCAGAACAATGTTTGACTCCTCCCAAGTTATGAAAATTCACACATTACCTAAAATGATCACACCAAAAAGGTGAGTGCATGCCAAGTAGGCCCCTAATATAATTTCAAAAGGACTATTTCTACACTCAACTATGGCCATCGCCCCTACATATCATCCCATCTTGAGGGTCTAAAGATAATAATAGTATTGGATGAATAGAAAGTAGCACATGGTGTTGTGCATATGGAACCTACATAGGATAGAACCAAGGTCCTACCATGATAGAAATATGGACAATGCTACAATAATACTTTTATTATGATAAGAATTGTGTTTTACAGAAACTTAGGCCACATATGGCCATACTTGAAAGATTCGAAGGAAGGAGAAGTCCAATAGATAATTGAAAGAGAGACTAAGTCATCCAGAATCTAATGAGTTAAAAAGTCCTTCAATATCCTACAGGGACTAAACTCTTACAAGGTAGGAATAAAAAGCATCCTAACATGTATGTTTTTTTCCCTCATTGGGCAAAGACCACTGAACAATCTACAAAGCTAAAGTGTGTCAGGTTATAAACAGAGCACACTCTAACCATATATTCCATGATCCATACTACAATTGGCACATAAAGCAACTTAACAGATTCTCTATCAACTCTTAATTAGCCATAAACCTTAATAGGCCAACATTGGCTCAAACGCCACACCTTTTAGGGTCTTGAAATCATTTTAGGTTATGCACTCCACCTATTACAAACATAAATTTGTGCAATTTCAACAACGAGATCATAGGTCTCTAACGAAGCGGTGAAGAAAGATCTTAGAAAAGAGAAATTAGAATGCACTAGCACATCAAGACAAGTCATTGTGGAATAGGACTCTTGCCTAGCCCTAGCCGGTTAGATCCTATCAAATTAGATGTTATCCAACAATACCATGACCATTTATGTGCCACACATTAAAGTGTTGCATGGCCACGTGCCACACAATTATCAATCATCCAACCATGTTTAGTCCATCACTATCACACCCTCCATCCTCACATGTGAACACCATGATCTAAACCTATGTCACAATTATATTTGTTTAATGTAACTTACCATTTTGGTTTCAAAAACTTATTCCAAATACACTCTCTTCGAAAGTTAATCTTTGGCTTCGGTAATGGTCCCCTATTTGTTCAAAAATCATAATTCTTACTAACCCCTACTAAACACCCTCTTCAAGAAGACCACTATAGGATAATACAAGGTCCCAATCAATTTTTCATAGTTGTATAATAATAACGAAAACTGTGGGAAGTTTTCAAGATTTTCAGGTTTTAATTTAGTATTGAAAAAATCTCGTGTTTATTATTTTGTTGATTTAAATGATTTAAATCGAAATAACTTCAAAATTAAATCATTTTCCATTTCCAAATGTGTTTTAATTATAACAATTATAATTAATTGGCTTTCGAAAAACTTTTCGTGTTCTATTTGTCTTAATTTACTCTCATTAAATTAATTTTCCATTTGTAAGCTTAGTTTTTTGTAAATTAATTTTACAAAAATTAATAAATAAAACAACAAAAATAACACCTCTTATGTTCACCTTATATATTTTCACTATTAAAAAAGATCTCACACATCATTTTCTTTTAAATGTCGTCTAATTAGATACTATTTAAATTAAACTACAATCATTAAGGTGTGTTTAATGTTGAAAGTTATCCAATTAGATCTCATAAAATATTATTAAGTTCTATTTTTTTATTATAAATTTAAAGAATATTATTTTTTACAAAAATTTTAAATTAAGTATAAGGATGCATGCATGTGCATTTGAGATACATTTTTAATTAAACAATTTAATGTAGGTAGAAACACTTATTTTATATGGAATGACATATATATATATATATATACCAATGTAATTTCAAAACATAAAAATTTATACAAACAATCCATACATGTTAAAAAAATAAATACACTAAGTTATTTATGATTGGGTTCTTTTAGATAATAAATAAATAAATAAAATTAATTACATATTTATTTTCAATTGCACATATCTAATTTATCACTTTATGAGTCTCACCCTATCCATTGGAATATAATGAAAAACATTTTTTATTCAAAATATTCTCAATTTAAAACGAAATCAAGTTCCGTCCAAAATCGAAATCGAACCATAATGAACAAGAAAATCGAAAAGATCTAACCAAGTGAGCCCGACTTTTACCCAACCATACAGTAGCCAACCCAATAATCATCACAAGGCAATCATCGTGCCGACCACAACGCTCTACCAAGGTGGTATCCCTTTCTTAAAAAGGGTCATAGATCAACTTGCCTTTTTGGTCAAACGACATCAATCTCGCATTATTTTCATCTATGTAGCCCAATTTTTTCATACTAACAAGTCTCAATTTCGATACAAATGCAATTAATAAAAAAAATGATATAAAAATTACCTAAAAACACTTGAAACAATTCCAAAAAATATAAAATTGAGTCTACAACACTCTTATAGCCTTAATCGTCACACAAATTATGTGTGCAATGAATATGCAAATATATGTATCCCAACAAATAATATAATGATAAAAAAAGATCGTTCATACGAAAATTATTTTATTAGAAAGTAATTTTTAAAGCTAAAAAAATAAAATCATTTTTTTGTGGTTCTATATTTTAAGGAAGCAAAATTAAAATAACTAAAAGTAAATAGCAATAATTAATTAAACTAGATTTGATAACTAAGAAGATATATGAGAAAATATCTAAGAATACTTAATCCCCTAATATTATAAACATACGAATCGCTAATATCCTCTCAATATAATTATCAATTAATTTCATGATCAGTTGAATCTAATATAGCATGTATTTTTCTCTCAAGTAAACTACACATCATATAATAATTAATTTAATCATACTCACATGTCAATTAAATTTCATATTACTCATTAAGTTCATCAATTATTGATCACATACATAAGAATCATACATCTCTACTTAGAAATTATGCATGTTATTTAATGAAGATAAATAATTAAATAATTATTTTAAATCTATTTAATTGCCTCTATAGATAAATTGTTAGTCAAACAATTAATGGTATAAAAATCAGATTAAATAATATAATTAAATTATAATTATAATTGGGATAAAATATTAGATCATCACATGGTAAAAATTGGGTTTATAAGATCCTAGATTAATAAATTAAATTCACATAATTGTGTTCATAAAACTCGTATTTTTTCATAAAGAAAGATATAAAAATTGATAAAGAAAAGAGTAGAAGAAGAAATACAATCAATCTCCTCTTGAATCTCCACAAAAATTGTACATCCCTTTGATTTTTTTTGTATTTTTCACTCTTTTTAGCTCCAAAAACTGACCAAAATTATGCTAATGACGACCCCTTAGGGCTTAAATATATCTCATATGCAATCTGAACCATCAGATCAAGGGCTGAGATCAAATAAAGCAAAATTGAGAATGCCATCCAATCACAACGTGACACGTGACACAAAGAATTCACTAGCGAATCAGAGCATGATGTGTGGCAAGTAAGACTAGTCAAAGTCGATTCCCACTGATTCAGTACCACATGATTTGTGATAATGAATGATGTGGTGCACGGGTGGAAGACATGGATCAATCGTGTGGTGACACTTGGTAGCATGGTTTCAGCGATCTCTGAACTCAGATTGAACGTCATGTGAACACGTGACACGTGACGTAACGTGATTCGATGTCCCTACTTACGTGGCTTACCCAATCAGCTCATTTACTTGTGTGTCATGCCACATGGTAGTTCTTGATTGATCCTGTATTAAAAATCCATAGAAAATCCAAAAAATCTATTTTCACCCATTTTTCACTAAAAAGTTTATATTTTAATATTTTTTTGCCTCAAAAATACTATTTATTAAATAAAATAAGTAAATATTAATTAAAAAAAAGTACGGTAATGACTCTACTTTCATAGAGTCATCACACCCCCAAACTTAACTCTTTGCTTGTCCTCAAGTAAAGCCAAGTATAACTAAATAAAATAACATGAGTAGTATATTCATAAATATACTTCTATTAGTACATGCATATTTCACGAAAATTATCTCTCTCAAAAGTCGTACAATCTTATGATAAAGAGGTTCACATATTCATCAATCAACGTTCCATCAATACAATGATATGTAAGATTTTTGACAAATTGATTCATGTGTGTGTGTTGCACATAATATCATCTAATGCACTCATGAAATCAACTTATATGAGCATGCTAATCAATTCAATCTTAGAACAAGTCTCATAAGTATATTTTTCACATCTCTCTCCACTAAAATAAATACGTACTTAGCTAAAGATCAATAAGGAATTTACATGGTTGTAATGTAAGGCTTAGGTGGAGGGGTCGATAAATGAAGACAATTAGGCCCTTTCCACACCATAGCTTCTTTTTTTCTTCATTATGCACTTTTTAATTACAATTGAGCTTTAACTTGATATTTCAATGCACCCTCTTTCTTATCATTCTTTTCATATTATTTTATTCCACATCTCTTTTTTTGTCTTTTTTTTGTAACTTCACAACACCCCCAAACTTATTTTCAATTCTATTTTCTTTTTCTTTAGAGAGATAATCGAAATATGATTTTTGCTTCTTCTTCTTTTTTTGTCTTTTTTATAGGGTGCATTACATTTTACCTTACTCTATAGCATAACACATGTTTTCATTTTTTTTCTTTTCATACAAGCTAAAGGTGAAAGGTTAAAGGTAATGCTTATTAGATAGGCGTAAAATGTGGCTTATAGATATAAATGGTTATTTGTTAGGCTCAAATAGGCGACTAAAGATATTAACAATAGTTAGCTTGAAAGGATCAATCGATCTAAATAAGGCCTAAATCATTTCTCTTGATAAATACTATTTAGGATCTTGCCTCAAGGGATGATCAAATAGATTCTAAAACTTGGTAGATCTCATCAAATCGCATAACTCATTACAAAATTTCTCTCAATAAGAACACCAAAATCAATCATGAACATGTGCATAAAAATTTGAGTCAATCCAATCAAAACTAGCAAGCATATCATATGATTAATGTAGATATCTTAACAAATATGTTACATTCCTTATCCTAGTCATGACAACCAATTTTTATCATTGAGTTCATATGTTTCATATCAAGCATGCATACATCTAGTTTCCATATATTTATCAATTTCTACCCAAATCATGATTAAAACATCCTAAGAATTAAAAACAATTCCCTAAAAATTTAAAATGCATGGTAAATACTAATGTAGACAATGAGGTTCCCTCCCCCAAACTTAAATTACACACTGCATATAAATATGAAAAAGCAAATGAAAAGAAAACTCCATTAATCATGGAACACATTTGTCGCTAAAATGCTCAATATTTTTGCACGATTGCTCTCCACATTTATTCAACTACGAAACAAAAAATGAAAATATAAGTAAATTAACATTGGGTTGCCTCCTAACCAACGTCACATTTAACGTCCTTGACTAGATAGTCATATCAAGTCCTAAGGCACATCCCTTTGTATCCATTTACTTTTGAGTTTTCCTAGAAACAATCTGAGTCTTGATTTGTTCAATGATACCTTATTGTCACGTCCCGCCCAAACTGCCCCTAAAAATCCAAATGTTGGCTTCCTAAAGGATCTAAGACATGGAAAGTTCTAGAGTTGCCTAGAGAAGTCTAGAAAGGACTGGAGTTGGACGGACTCAACTCAAGCTTGAAGACCCTAGAATGTTCTGGCACACCTGTTTGGAGGGTGCTAGAATGGGAAATTTGGAATATTCTAACGCGCCCGGATAGTTCGGAAGGTTGTAGAAGTTCTTTGAAGCTTACGGAACATCCCGGAAGGTGCATGAAGGAACTAGACAAACCTAGAAGACTCTAGAGTTGGATAGAAGGTCCTAGAACCTTGTGGCAGATTGTACATAGAACTCTCTTGTATATTCTAGAGCTAGAAGGATCTAGAGAAATGTGGTATACTCCTAGGCTTGTTGCCACACTATAAATAGACCACTTGGTCTTCATTTGTATTCATCCTTAGGAATTCTTAGCATTTGTAACATAAAATATCTCTAGAGCAATACAAAGCATTCTTTGCAAACTCTTTCTATTCTCTTTGGAGTTACATTTCGGATTCAAAGGCAGGCTTAGTGCAATGGACCGTGCTAAGTGCCGCACGATCGCTACTTGAGAAATTAAGGTCGTGACAGTTGGTATCAAAGCATTAGGTTGAAGCAATATTACTCTTGGCATAATGAAGAACGTTGGTCCATCTACTCCAAGCGTTGATGTTCCACCTATGGAACGTGGACGTGAGGAAACCCATAAACCATCAAAGGAATCTCGAGCCAAGTCGAAAGACATACTTTCTAGCTTGGAGGCACGAGTTGGGAGGGCGTAGGACAGCTTGGGGAAATTGTTTGGCCGAGTGGACAACTTAGAGGAGCGTTACAATGGCTTGGAGGCCGAGGATGTGGAGATCCGTACGGCGGTTAAGATGTCGCTCGAGTCAAATTAGATGGTGGGCTAAGAGAGATCGATGGGTTGAAAGTTGAACTACTCCCGAGGTAAGAGATCTCGTCCAAAGAGAACTCGCAAATGTCTTCTTGAGTTAAGGATATGGGTGGTGATCTAGCTATTTGTAAAGCGGGCTATGGCCATGCGGAACTAGCACAACCACCGTAATTGAGGCTAAGAGGGTGGATGTTCCCGAGCCCAAGACCTTGATGGCGTTAGGAACGCTAGGGAAGTGGAGAACTTCCTATGGGGGGCTGGAACAATACTTTGAGGCTCTTGGCATAACGGACCATGCAGCCAGATCCGAATCACGCCATGTACTTGACCGACACCGCCATGTTATGGTGGATAAGGAAGCATGGTGATGTGCGACGAGGGGTTTGCCTGATTGACACCTTTGAAGATTTCAAAGGGAGTTCGAGATGCGATTCTTCCCCGTAAATGCGAGGAGAAGGCAAGCGGGCCGACTGTGACGGTTAAAGCAAACGGGTAGCATAAGGGATTATGTGAAGGAGTTCACAACCCGTCGCTGGCAAGTCCCAGGCACAGGCGACGAGGATGTCTATTCTTATTCATGGATGATGCTCCAATACGATCGTGGGCTAATTTGGAGCTTAAGCGACGTGGTGTCCAAGACTTGTCTTCGGCCATCGCAACTGCGGAAAGCTTTATCGACTATTCCACAAACAAGGAGAGCCCAAAAGCCTCGGATAAAAATTTTGGTGGAGATAAGAGTAATAGAGGCCATGTCAAAAGTCAGGGTTCCAAAAATCATAAAGGCAGCTCCTCATTCAAGCCGCGAGATAAGGGGAAGGAGAAGGAGGATCGGAATGCCTCAAAGCCCCGTGTAACGTGCTTCATTTGCGACGGACCGCATTGGGCACGTGAATGTCCGAAGAGGAAGGCCTTGAGTGCCTTAGTTGCTTCCACTCATGAGCAGGATGGAGGCGAGTCGGACGCAGGTGCAAAGATGGGTTCTTTGCGCCTACTTGGTGCAATGCAGAGCGCCCCAAAGACCCCTAAAGGCTTAATGTACGTGGATGCCACCATCAATGGGAAGGTCGCCAAAGCATTGGTCGACACAGGAGCATCTCACAACTTTGTTTCGATGGAAGAAGCAAAGAGACTCGGCCTGAAGGTTGTCAATGGAGGGGGTTCTCTCAAGGCAGTTAACTCGGCCCTTGCCATTACGGCCGTCGCTCGAGGAGTTCGTCGGTCTTGAGTGCATGGGCGGCCAGAGTGGACTTATCTGTAGCCCCTATGGATGCCTTCACAGTTGTATTCGGCATGGAGTTCTTGGACCAGGTAAGAGCTTTCTTGGTGCCATGCTCAAACTCTATGTGTATCATGGATGGTACGAAGGCGTGTGTGGTGCCGACGAAAAGGACTAGAAAACCTACTATCCAAGCTCTCTCAGCACTTCAATTCAAGAAGGGATTGAAGAGGGATGAAGAGAGTTACTTGGCCATTTTAAAAGAATACGACGATGAGGAGACGTCATCAAAGCCAAGCTTGCCAACGGAAGTGCAAGTTGTCTTAGATAAGTTCCAAGATGTAATGCCGGAAGCATTACCTAAACGATTACCTCTAAGGAGGGAGGTAGACCATGAAATAGAGGCGGAACCCGGCACTGGGGCCACAGCCAATGAGCCCGTATCGGATGGAAAACTCGGAGTTGGCATAATTACGGAAACTCACGATGACTTCTTGGATCGCCGGCTTCGTAAGGCCCTCCAAGCCCCATTGGTGCCACGGTGCTATTTCAAAAGAAGAAGGATGGCTCGCTGCGGATGTGCAGTCGACTATAGAGCTCTAAATAAGATCACGGTCGAGAAACAAGTATCATATCCTCTGCTATTCTTGATTTGTTTGATCAATTAGAGGGAGTGCGAATACTTCACAAAATTGGACCTACGATCGGGATACTACCAGGTACATAGCCAAGGAGATGAGCCTAAGACTACTTGTGTAACCGGGTATGGTGCTATGAGTTCCTTGTTATGCCATTCGGCCTACGCAAATGCACCTCCACGCCTGTGACTGATGAACAAGATTTTCCATCCCTACCTCGACCGGTTCGTGGTAGTATATCTTGACGACATTGTGATCTATAGCCGGACTATAGAAGAGCATCTAGAGCATTTGAAGAAGGTGTTCGAGGTCCTAAGGGAAAATGATCTATACGTCGAAGGAGAAATGTTCTTTTGCCCCGAGATGAGGTGATGTTCCTAGTATGGCGTAGGATAAAGGATGGGAAATTGATGATGGATGGAGCTAAGGTGAAAGCCATCCAAGAATGGGAACCTCTTACCAAAGTTCCCGAGTTAAGATCTTTTCTCGGACTTGTGAACTCTTATAAAGGTTCGTCAAGTCCTACTCGGCGAGAAAGCGGCCTCAACCACTAACTTACTCGAAAAGAACAAGGCTTGGGAATGGACAAGTGAATGCCAAGCCTCGTTTGAAGAAGACAGAAGAAGGCCTTTAGTGAAGAAGAACCGGTGCTTTGCCTACTGCGAGACCCTTCCAAGAGGTACGAGTCGCTGCGTACGGATGCATCGGATTTTGCCATTGGTGGAGTATTGATGCGGGGAAGGACGCTCGATAACCTATGAGAGCATGGCTTACACGACACCGAACGCCGCTACACCGTACAAGAGAAGGAAATGACGCCGTCATTCATTGTCTAAGGGTGTGGCGACACTATTTATTGGGCTCTCATTTTGTTATCATGACGGACAATGTTGCGACAAGTTACTTCCGGACTCAAAGAAGTTGAGTCTAGCAAGCTCGATGGCGGGATTTCTTGGCGAGTTTGACTACGGGTTGGAGTACAAAGCTCGGCAAAGCTAATGTGGTTGGGCGATGCGTTGAGCCGAAAGATGGAACTAGCGGCTTTAAGCGGCCGAGTAGTCCTTTGTTAGAAAGGATCAAAGAAGGGTTAGAGCGTGATGCTCGCACTCGAAACACCTCGCGCCTCGTCAAGGAAGGGAAGACGAGACGATTTTTGGCCGAATGACGGACCTCTACCATGCCAAGCAGTCGTATCTTCGTGCCAAAATGGGGGAGCTTAAGGAAAAGAGCTTATCGAGAATGCCATGATTCCTTATGTGGACACACCCAGGAATGAGGCGCGCGCTTGCTTTGATCAAATCCATCTACTATCCTCGACTTCGGGATGATGTCGAAGCTTATAAGAAGACTTGCCTTGTATGCCAGCAAGACAAGATGAAGCGACGCATGCACCGAGGATTGCTAGAACCGTTGCCTATTCCGCGGAGAGACCATGGGAGAGTGTCTCTGTGGACTTCATTACTTGTCTGCCAAAATCGAAGGGCTTTGGCGGCGATAATCGTCGTTATCGACCGCTTCGGCAAGTATGCAACATTCATACCTCGCCTCGACGGGCCGCACGGCCCGAGATGAGACGCGCGACTTGTTCCTTAAACATGTTGTGAAGCATTGGGGGATTCCATCGATATAGTAAGTGATCGAGACCCACGATTCACGGGGAAATTTTGGACGGAATTGTTCAAGTTGTTGGGATCGAAACTTGAACTTCTCTGACTTTCATCCTCAAAAGTGATGAGACGGAGCGGGTGTGCCAATGCATTCTTTGGAGTTGTATCTCGAGCACTTTGTGAGTCTTGTCAACGAGATTGGGCGAAGCCGTGGATGTAGCCCAGATTTTCGTACAATCTGCAAAAGAAGTGAGTCCCAGAGTCCGCCCGAAATCGTCATGGGCGGCAAGAGCCACGACCCTCATGCCTTGGCCACGAGTTATGAAGGAAAGAGCCTAGCTGCTTTCAAGTTTTCCAAGGCCTGGCATGAACAAGCGGAGTTGGCCCGAGCCTATTTGCATAAGGCATCTAAGAAGATGAACAAATGGGCTGACAAGAAGAGGAGGATGGTAGAGTTTCAGGAAGGTGATTTGGTCCTGGTAAAACTATTGCCCCAACAATTCAAGTCCTTACAGAAGGTTCATAAGGGGTTGGTACGGAAATATGAAGGACCATTTCCTATCCTTAAGAAAGTCGGTAAGGTGTCGTACAAGCTACAACTCCCTCCGAAGCTTAAAATCTATCCGGTCTTTCATGTAAGTATGTTGAAACCCTTTCATGGAGACGAGGATGACATAAGTCGGGGAGTATCAAAGAGAGCGCCTATCGCAGTGGTAACCTCCTTTGACAGGGAAGTGGACTCAATTTTGGCGGACCGCTTGATCCGACGAAGGGGCGTACCAAGTTATAAGGAATACTTGGTCAAATGGAAAAATACCCCAGAAGAAGAGACAAGTTGGGAACCTGAGGATTCCTTGGGGAAATTTAGAGATGCTATAGAGAGGTTTCAACTTGAAGGCGCGACGAGGGCGTCGCGAACTTCAGTGGGTGAGGGTGTCACGTCCACTTGGCTTGCCCCTAAAAATCCAAATGTTGGCTGCCTAAAGGATCTAAGACATAGAAAGTTCTAGAGTTGCCTAGAGAAGTCTAGAAAGGGCTGGAGTTGGACGGACTCAACTCAAGCTTGAAGACCCTAGAATGTTCTAGAGTACACTGGAGGGTGCTAGAATGGGCTGGAATATTCTAGAACGCGCCGGATAGTTCGGGAAGGTTGTAGAAGCTGCTGGAAGCTTACGGAACATCCTGGAAGGTGCATGAAGGAACTAGACAAACTTAGAAGACTTTAGAGTTGGATAGAAGGTCCTAGAACCTTGTGGCAGATTGTACATATAACTCTCTTGTATATTCTAGAGCTAGAAGGATCTAGAGAAATGTGGCATACTCCTAGGCTTGTTGCCACACTATAAATAGACCACTTGGTCTTCATTTGTATTCATCCTTGGGAATTCTTAGCATTTGTAACATAAACTCTCTCTAGAGCAATACAAAGCATTCTTTGCAAACTCTTTCTATTCTCTTTGGAGTTACATTTCGAATTCAAAGGCAGGCTTAGTGCAACGGACCGTGCTAAGTGCCGCACGATCGCTACTTGAGAAATTAAGGTCGTGACATTATGCTCTGGTTCACAAACACAGTCCTCGATTCTCTTCTCATGCTATTTTTTTCTATTTTAACTTTTTGGCATTCTTATAAGCACTCTACCGTAACTCATCCAATTTATATATTTCCAGCATCTTTTTCACCTCTCTATTGGACTCTTTCACTTTCATACTTGATTGGGGATAGAAGGGTAAACGTCTGAGGTCTAAACTTGGTAGCTCTTCAATTGATGGTTTGAGCTTAGATCTCATCTTAAAATTTTCCATAATTTCCTTTGATACACACATGAGAAACGCGTCCTCCAAAAAGTTCACATTGTCTATAATATCAACCTTCAATGCCATACTTTCAAAGTTAAAACAAGTTGAGTTATTTTCTAGTGAGTTTATTTCCTTGTTCATAGCATCACATGTAACAGTCTTAAGTGTGGGCGACTCAACAGATTCTTTTAAGTTGTCCCCATATTCAGTAACATTTATCCTTAAGCATTCATTAACACTATCAATGTGAGAGGATTCCGATGCTTTAAAAACTTTAAACATTACTTGTTCATCTTGCACTCTCATTATAAGTTCACATTTTTATACATTAATGATTGCTCTTCTGGTTGCTAATAATGGACAACCAAGTATGATAGAAATGTCACGATCCTCTTCCATGTATAACACAACGAAGTCTGCCAGAAAGATGAATTTGTGTATTTTTATTAGCAAATCTTCTACCACACCATGAGATCTTTTAATTGATCTATCTATTATTTGTAATGTTATTGAAGTGGGTTTGGATTTACCAACCCCAAATCTCTTAAAGACCGATAATGGCATGAGGTTAATGCTAGAACCCAAGTCACATAGTGCCTTTCCAAAATGGATGTTCCCAATAGTGCAAAGGATGTCAAAACTACCTAGATATTTCATTTTTTATGGTAGTTTTCTATCAAGGATGGCGCTACAACCTTCAATCAAGGTTATTGTTTCATAATCTCCAAGCCTCCTTTTCTTTGATAGTATATCCTTCATGAATTTGGCGTAAGATGACATTTGTTCAAGTGCCTCTACAAATGGTATGTTTATGTGCAGCTTATTGAAGACTTCCAAAATTTTTGAAAATTGCGTATCTGACTTTTGCTTTTGCAATCTTTGAGGGAAAATGATAGTGGGTTTGTAGAGGTTGCTCTTTTTTGGCAAAAGTATTTCCTTTTTAGTGCTATCTTTATCCACTAGTTCCTTATCATTCTTGTTAATTTCTTGTCTCTCCTCATCCTTTTCTGTCTTATGTTCCTATTCTAAATTTTTACCACTCCTCAAGGCTATGAGGTTGCACTAGTCCTTATCTTATCTTCTTAGGTTTACAATTGTGTCATTTGGAAGGTTATCTTGAGGCCTTTGACTTATATCCTAAGCGAGTTTCCCCATTTGGTTCTCCAATTTTTGAATTGAAGCCTATTGAATGGACATTTTTGTATTTACTGATTAGATAAAGTCTTTTATCATCCCCATTAAAGCATTTGTATTGTTACAGTATGTGGCTTGTTTTATTGGGCTTGTAATTATTGTGGTTTTTGAAAACCAGATGGTGGAAATGATTAATGGTTGAATTGATTACCACCTTGATTGTTATTATTACTACAAGAGAAATCTAAATGTTGTCTCCATCCTGGGTTATATATGTTCGAGTATGGAATATTGGTTTGGTTCATATTACCCACATAGCATACAAATTAAGAATTATTTGGACAATTATCAAACAAATGATCTTCTCTACAAAACACATATGGCACTCATGAATTTTGGACCTGGTTTATACTCGATGTCGAGTTTTGAGCCTTCAAAAGATTAACCAAAGATTAACCAAAGATGACACATGAGCTATAAATGTTGTGATATCATTTACCTCATGCACTCCAGCTACTCTTCTTGTGGCTTTCGTTCTGTCCATTGGCCATTAATAATTATTACTAGCCATTTTCTCAAGTAAATCATAAGCTTGATTGTAAGATTTGGCTAGCTAAGCTCCATTAGTATATGCATCAACAATAGTTCTTGTTTGAGCATTAAGACCATTGTAAAAAGTCTCCATTTGAATCCAAGAAGGAATACCATGATGAGGACACTTCCTTAGTAACTCCTTAAATCTTTCCCATGCTTCATATAAAGATTCTCCTTCGTATTGTTGATAGGAAGTAATGCCATTCTTAAGCTTGGAATTATTTGTTGGTGGGAAGTAATTCATCAAGAATTTCTTCGCCAAACCATTCCAAGTTGTAATGGAATCAGGTGGCAAAGAGTTTAACCAAGCTTGAGCATAGTCTCGTAAAGAGTAAAGGAACAATCCAAGCCTAAATGCCTTCTCTATCACAACACCAAACTTAAATGAATCTACAACTTCAATAAACAAACTGAGATAAAGATGAGGATCCTCTATTGGTAATTCGCTAAATTGTCCAACTGTATCTAACATTTTAAACATCACTGGCTTTAACTCAAATTGATTAGCTTGAGTGTTTGACCTTGTAATACTTGGATTTAGTCTTTCCAACATAGGTATTGCATATTTATTTATAGCTCTATCTCTATCATCCATCAAAAGCATTTGATTGTTCAAGTTTAGCTCATTATTGTTTATTTCTAATGGATTAGCCATTTTTCTGCATGGGTAACAACTTGTTTCCTTATTGATCTCAAAGTACGCTCAATTTCAAGATCTAAAGATAAGATTTCTCCCTCACGAACTCTACTCATGCAATAGACTCAACTATGTTTCTACAATACTAAAGGAGATATCTAAATAAAAACTAAATAAAAATTAAATAAATAAAAAATTAACTAAAATAAATAAGTGAGTAAAAGAAAATAAGTAAATTAAAATTAAAGTAAAGAAAAATAACTAAAAAAAATTAATTTATAATATTTATAATTATCGACAACGGTGCCAAAAACTAGATCGTCATACAAATTGTGTATGCAATGAATATACAAGTACATGTATCGTAACAAGTAATATAATGATAATAAAAAATTGTTCCCAAAGATATTATTTTATTATAAAATAATTTTTAAAGCTAAAAAATAAAAATCAATTTTGTTCTATGTTTTTATAATTTAATGAAGCAAAATTAAAATAACTAAAAGTAAATAGTAATAATTAATTAAATTAGATTTGGTAACTAAGAAGATATATGAAAAAATATCTAGGAATACTTAATTTCCCAATTTTATAAACATACGAATCGCTAAAATCCCTCCGATATAATTATCAATTAATTTCATGATCAATTTAATCTAATCTAGCATGTATTCCTCTTTCAAGTAAACTACACATCATATAATAATTAATTTAATCACACTCACATGTCAATTAAATTGCATATTACTCATTAAGTTCATCAATTATGGATAATATACGTAAAAATCATACATCTCTACCTATAAACTATGCATGTTATTTAATGAAGACAAACAAATAAATAATTCTTTCAAATCTATTTAATTGCCTCTGTAGATAATTGTTGGGCAAACAATTATCTACATAAAAATCATATTAAATAATATAATTAAATTTAAATTATAATTGAGATAAAATATTAGATCATCACATGGTAAAAATTGTGTTTATAAGATCCCTAGGTTAATAAATTTAATACACATAATTGTATTCATAAAACTCATATTTTTCATAAATAAAGACATAAAAATTGATAAAAAAAAAGAGTTAAAAAAGAAATACAATAAATCTCTTGAATTATAGTGTTAATCTCCTCTTGAATTTCCACAAAAATTGTACATCTTTTTTATTTTTTATTTTTGTATTTTTAGCACCAAAAACTAACCAAAATTATGCTAATGACTACCCCTTAGGGTTTATCTGGTGATTAGGAGCTTAAATATAACTCATATGCAATTTGAATCATCATATCACCTTTAGATCAAAGGGCTGAGATCAAAATGAGCAAAATTGAGAACACTAACCAATCGCAACATGACACGTGGCATATCGAATTCACTAGCAAATCAGAGCACGAGGCGTGGCAGGTAAGATCAGTCATAGTCAGCGCCACGCAATGTGATTTGCGATAACGAATGACATGGCACACGGGTGGAACGCGGGGAGCATCGCATGACGACACATGGAAGTGCAGTTTGATCGATCTCCAAACTCGAATTGAACGCCATGCTGACACGTAGCATGCGGTTCATCCTCCTCACATATGGCATAATATGATTTGTTGTCCCTGCTTGCGTGTTGTCTGCATGGCTTGCCGATTCATCTTTTTTGATTATGTGTCATGACATATGGCAACTCCTAATTAGTCATGCGTTAAATTTTTTATAAAAATTCCAAAAAATTACAAAAATTATATTTTTATCCCTTTTTACTAAAAAAGTTTATATTTTAATATTTTTTACCTCAAAAATACTATTTATTGAATAAAACAAGTAAATATTAATTAAAAAAATACACTAATAACTTTAATTTAATAGAGTCATCAAGTCTAGACATACAAGTTCACTTAATAAAAAAAACATAAAATTAATTATAATAAATAATTAGATGAATTAAATCATATCACATAAATTCAATTCAAAATTTTTTAACTATTCAAAAAATATATAAATACATAAGATTTTAATCATTTTAATAATATCAACTCTTATAACAGTTGTTAGTTTTGATTCAAAAGAAAATCACTATAAAAATCAAACCTACATCGATTTAGCGGAATAGTGGTATAGTAAAAATTTAGACTTTAGAATCTTTTGATTTTATTAATATAATTATTCATAGAACAAATAAAATTTATACTTTTTATTATTAAAAGACGACTATCGAATCAAAACCTTCGATATTTTGAACCTTTCTCAATTGTATGACCCGAGAAACTTTAGACAATCTTGAACTTGAAGTTGAATAATGGCAAAATTCTAGTCTCCACTGGAATACCCAAATAACAAATACCCAAAAAGAAGCAAGAAAAAAAACTATTTTTCTTGCTAGTTGCATTAATTTGTGAAATTTTATCTCACAAAATTTCAATCTCAATTGAGGTTTTGAAATTTCTCAAAACAAATCCTATTGCAATTAAAATCAGCTTATACAAATTATTTTGTAGTCATATAGAAAACCAAATAAAGTCTCCAAAAATATTTCATCAAGAACAAAATCAGCTTCTACAAATTTTATTAAAATCCTATTCTAATAGGGGTATTCTCTTGGCCAAGATTATGGTAATTGAAAAGAGAAATCATTGAGGTAATTAATTATTAAAAATTAAATACAAACAGTTATATCTGCTATAAACTTCAATATTTCATCAAGAACAAAAGCCTTATTTTCCTGGAAATCATCTTGTTTTCATGCATTAAAGCTTTTGATTTTGATATCAGGAGCCAGCTGATGATCAACATCAAAAAGGAAAATCAGAAGCTGTTAACAGCTTTTAGAGGTAGGAGTTTTCATGGTGATATATATGATCATAATCAAGTCTGTTTACCCTCAAGCTAGCCCTAAAAATAGTAGTACATACAGAAACAATGATTCAATACCTTCTCTGGCAACAAGTACCTATAGTTTGACTATTTCACCTTCGTTCCTTGGCAAATGTGCAAGCAGAAGAAACATATTCATATGTCCTATAGTAAGATTAATATGTATTTTATTACATATAATAGATTTAATAATTATAAAATTAACATATATTTGATCACATATGATATAAATTGTTTTCAATAGTAAACAAAAAGTTTCTTCAGGGGACCATATAACTCGTACGTAAAACTCTCTTTATCTGCAATTCTGCATAACATCAGTTAACCAAGCATCAGCACAGGTCCATTCGTCCAGAGCTTAGTTTTCTTTCTTTCTTTCTTTCTTTCATTCTTCTTTGTTTTTTTTTCTTTCCAATCTTTCTTTTCTTTATTGCCAAATTTCTCTTTAATAATGTGAAGACATGAAAATCTGAAAATACGTAATATTATATTATTTGATTTTGATATAAATGATTTATTAACAATTCTCTTCTAACAATTCCAAATGATTTGATAATTATTTTTTAGTACTTAAATGTTTTGAGCTAAATTATTAATTATTGTTCCATGATGTAATATTAAACATAATTTCCATTTTAAACTAAAGGTTATTATCGTAAAAGTGATATATTTTATATAATTCCAAGATTACATACTGAAAACAAAATATAATAATAGTAATAATATTTTCTCTTTTTTTAATTTTATTACAACTTCTATTTATTTTACTTTTTTTTATTATGTAACCTAAATGATTCAAATTCACATACAAGGACAAATACAGAAAATCATAAAATTAATACCTCTAAGAATTTTAATAACAAAAGTAATATTTTTAGTACTAATTCACATATTTTTTAAGATAATAAATTTTAATGATGTTATTTTAATTAATTATCTTTTAAAAAACTTATTTTAAATGTAGCTGATACAAATTATAAAGGACAAATCGATTTCCTATTATAATTTACTCGATTACATGTTGGATTAAATAAAAAAACCGATAAATTAGACTAAATAAAAAAATTGAATTGTTTTGAATAATTTAATTCAATTTCCTACTTGATTCAGTCTAGTCTAATCTATAAAAAATTTAAATTGTTCAGACCAAACCACTGATATTATTATATTTATAATTTACATTTCATATATATAATTTAATAGCTAAATTCATTACTATTCAATTTGGTGTTCCTAAGTTTTAGAAACATCATTTTTTTATTTATTTTAACTTAGGAATGTTATTTTTGTTGGATTACTATGTTTCAAACTATTAAAAAGGTTAATAATATTTCAAAAATCAACGAGTTGTTACTTAATTTGTGATAATATAAAATAATTTTAATATTTATTTTAGTGTTCATATTTACCATTTTAAGATGTTGGCTTGGTTTGGTATGGTCTAATTCAATAGATATGAATAATTTGATCTAATTTATTCAAATTTTATAAAATTCAAACCAAATTATATCGTATCCACCCCTAACAATATGACTTGAACAAGGCCTTTTAGCGAAAAAAAACTATTTGTCTAACAATCGTGAAGGGATATTGTGGGCCTTGTGGCTAGCCAATAGTATAACAGCTAAGGTTGATTTTCTTACCATATATAACAAATACTAATTTCACATATTTCATTAAAATTTATAAATATTTATGATTAATGTTAGGAATTTTATGAGTAATGTTATGAATCATGATTTTAGAATCATGTTACAAAGCAATTTAAACCATTAAAAACATAAGAAAGATAAAAATAAATAAAATAATGATATGTTGCAATTGATTTTTGCTCACTACTTTCTTTGCTTTCATTTAAGTTTAGATCCCGTAAAATAAGGGATAAAGACACCAAGGTGAGATATCAAGCTTATTTATAAGTTGATATTCACGTAGATATTGTAAGATATATTATCTTCTTTTGAAATATTATTCAAATATTGAATGATATTACATATCTAATAATGTCTCTTCATAATATTAAATAAATAAGATATTTATCATATTAGAAGAATATTTTTTAAATATGTTGTCTAATTTAATTTAAATTACATGCTAACTATGCGTTGATTTTATGCTGACCATTAATCATTGATTAATCAAATTATAACGTAAACGAATGACATTTCGCCACGCATATCTAATTTAAATCTCTCCCCCTCTCTTCGGCCATCTCTAACGAACATGGAGGTTTAATTCTTTAATCTAAGTATGCGGGAAGGTCAAATGTAATTGATGTTGTCTCTAATGATTTGTAGTATATATTTTGATTTTATTGACATGATAACGAGCATGAGATTATGTGTTTTCTAATGGTATGTCTCGTGTTTAAATTTGATCGCCAGATAGAGAAATATAAGAGTTCAAAGTTGTATTGAAAAAATCCAATTGTTGCTATGGGTATAGATGTTTCATAAAGCCTAATTTTTGGTGAAAAGTAGATCAAATATTGAGCTTTCTAGTAATGGTCTTAGATTTTTCATATAATGCACAAATTTTGAGATATAACCAAAACAGTTCAACATTGACACGAGTGATGGTTGGCCGAGGTTTGGGCAAACGAGTGATGGCGACATGATTAAGTGTCATTCCTCTGTGCTCAATGTATAACATCTTTCCATATAAGGTTTATCCGTGCATATGGTTCATCACGTAACACATGGATCTTGTTGAAGGGTGTTACTCTTTGGAGTATCTTGATCTCTAAGCTCCTTGCTTAGTAGACTTGTGTAGGTGTATAATGTCTCTTGGCTGTCAATGTAACGACAATCATGCTTGGATCCTAAGTTAACATCATTTAGAATGTTTAGCATATATTATCTTTGTATTTTACTGTGTTTAGAGTTGATTGATATGGTATTTCACACAAGTCTAATTCGGGTTAGATTGAGGGGTAGTATAATTGATAATATCCTAAATTCTTAGTTATGTTGTAACTGTATACTTTGACCAAGTTGTTAAGTCAATTTTCTTGTAATCTATAGAAAAAATTGAAACTTAGTAAAAGGAAATAGAGTTTGAAATTATGAGATATCAAGTTTATTTATCTGATAATATTCATGCTTGCATATATTAGATACATTATTTCTTTTTGGTTCATATTTAATAACATCTCTTAATAATATTGAATAAAATAATAATTCTACAACATTCCTTCTAATTTAATTTAAAACACATGTTGACTGATTACTTATTATACGCTGGCCATTGACTAACGACCAGTCAAATTGTGATGTGAGCCAATGTTCGTCCTGTTCGAGTCCGGCGAGAGACGGCGTCGGCTTTTATTGGCAGAGAAAAATAAACAGCGTTGCCAAACGCTACATCTGACGTTACCTTTCCTGATATAAATAATCCAACAAAACCGGCATTATTTGTACGTTTAATGTACTAAAAAATTCATAGTTATCACCTAGCCTTACATTGTCGTGTTCCCGAAAGGAAACCACATAAGTCTTTTCCTTTCTCCACATATCGGTTTCTGGATCTGTTGAGGTTTGAACATGGAAGCTAAGGTAGATAACTATATACCGGACCAAGTGTTCGATGGAGAAGAAGCTTCGAAGCTAGTTGACTCGTTGAGAAGTACTTTCGCTTCCGGTAAGACTCGGAGTTATGAGTGGAGAGTTTCGCAGTTGAAGAGTCTCCTTAAGTTGGCTATCAATCACGAGCAAGAAATTGTCGATGCTCTCCGCTCCGATCTTTCTAAGCCTGAGCTTGAAACCGTTCTCTACGAGGTCTCACTATCTATATCATAGTTCATACTTTTTTTGGAAAATTATTATTTTATTTTATTTTATGACTATTTATAGATTCGTTATCAATGCTCTTGTTTTTTTTTTTGCTCTTTTTATTGGTGCAAGTTTTATCTGTTGCTATTTAATGCCTAGGTGGTTAGTTATTGATATTTGCTGACTTGGTTCAGTGGTTGATTACTACTCACCATGCAATTTTCTGATATTATTGATTTATTGAATCTGATACATTAATCCTGTAAGTGCTTGTTTGATTAGGTGATGCATAATCGTTACATCTTAAGAATAATTAGCTGAAAATTTTAATTTACTGTGAAGGGATTCCTGACGCTACTGGTTAACATTGCCTGGTTTTAAATTGCTCTTATGGAGGGCGGAATTATTTACTATATAGTTTTCGTTGTCATGGCTTTGATTTGCATTTTTGGAGTTAGGACCGTACTATTTTGAAATGGTTAACAGAGTATGGGTTTGCTAATCTACACATGAAAAATAGTTTATGTGGTTGGATCACATAGAATTAATTAATGCAAGCTACTTGTATATAAGCAGGATGATCCTCCTTTTTTTGGTGTTTTTTTTTTGGTTGACTTGAGAAAGGTTTACATACACGTTTTTAGTAGGCTCGATCTAGCGACTTCAAAGTCACATTAGTGGTAAATATCGTCTAAGCTATTAGCTCAGTGGTATCCTCCTGTTATCTTGATTGTGAGAGAAAAACGTTTGAAGCATCTGCCATGGGTTCCATTAATTTTGGCATGGGTCTTTAATTCAACTTGCTCACATATGTAGGCATTTCTCCTTATGTTGACAAGGAAATTTCCTTGTACGCTCAGTCATCGAGCATAAATACCCAATTGGTTTTAAATTTAGGATTTATCTGTGGGTTATAAAATAGTTAATGGCACATTTATTTTGGATATTGCAAGCTTTTCTTTTTCGACAAGAGCTTGGAAGCTTGTCTGAATGCCCTAGAATCAGGGAATCCATGTTCTTTGTGGGGATCGAAGTCTTGTACTCTTATGTAGAAGTTTTGGAATTTATTAGAAGATTTTTAGCAAATTTCAAATACAAGGTTTTTTTTGTAATGGAACTGACAAAGTAAGAATCATGACCTATCTAATATATAGAGTTGTTCTAACTGGGAGTCTGGGAATTTAAGGGAAAGCGAGCAACAAGTCCAATGGGTATGAGCTGAGATTAGGCATTTGGATGTTTTCAGTTACAACAGATTGCTTGCCAGTATCCTTTTGTTATAAATTTTTTATGTTTCTTGGTATCTCCTGAACAATGTCTCTCATGGAATCTTTTATCCCTCAATCTCCCAGGAAAAATCTAGCGTTTTGCACCTGGTGCCTTATGCAATACTATTCTCTGTGATGCAATCTTGTTTTTGTATTACGTTATTTTTTTTTTCTGGAGAAATTTTACTACTTCTGAACATCATTCTTTGCTTCTGCGTAACTTTAATGGTGAATTTGGAAACGTGAATCAGGTATATGGAAGATAAAACATTAGATGAAACCACCCATTTTCCATTTTCCAATGTATTTAGCCTGTGAATGAAAGGGTTCTTTATGGTGACTCCATATTGAAGATTCCATCTTATATGGACATTTTGTTCCTTCTAAATGATGATTGATATGGTTTATCTTGCAGATAGCTATGGTAAAAAGCTCTTGCAAATTCGCTCTAAAGGAATTAAAATGCTGGATGAGGCCAGAAAAGGCATGTAATATCGGACTTTTTTTCTTTTTGCTAAAGTTGATTATTAGTTCCTACTGTCAATATTATCTAGGAAAATTATAGAGTTATTCAATGTTTTCATTTTTACCTGGCAGGTTAAAACTTCAATAACTACTTTCCCTTCATCAGCTGAAATAGTTTCCGAACCATTAGGTGTTGCATTAGTCATTTCAGCATGGAACTATCCTATCTGTAAGTAGGTAACCTAGTGAACTGTCTCATATTTTTTAATCAATTATTTTTGTTGTACTTTCAAGTACTTATATCACCATCTTCAAACAGTACTGATAAGCTCATATTTCTTTTACTAGTTTTATCCCTTGATCCAGTTATTGGAGCTATTGCAGCTGGTAATGCTGTTGTTCTCAAACCATCAGAAATCTCCCCAGCTACATCATCATTACTTGCCAAATTAGTAGGGGAATATATGGATAGCTCCTCTGTTAGAGTTGTTGAAGGGGCTGTTGCTGAAACAACTGCATTACTTGAGCAAAAGTGGGACAAAATATGTTACACAGGTTTTAACCTGTTCCAGTAATTTTTCTTTTTTCCTTTTCGCTACTTGTTCTTGTAATCTTGGAGCTTGCATAAAATATATATTTATAGTTACAGTATTATTTTTATAAATTGGCAGGCAATGCAAGAGTAGGTCGCATTGTAATGGCAGCAGCTGCAAAACATCTTACACCTGTTCTTTTGGAGCTTGGGGGAAAATCTCCAGTTGTTGTTGATTCCAACATCAATTTGCAAGTACAAAAATCGGAACATGTGTTGGCAGGGTTTTCTTTTTCATTTTATTATGCTGTTACTTCTGTGGTATTATTAGTAAACATTGTACTTTGCATTCTGTAGGTCACAACTAGGCGGATTATTGCAGGCAAGTGGAGTTGTAATAACGGACAAGCTTGTGTTTCTCCTGATTACATCATAACAACCAAAGATTTTGCTCCCAAGCTGGTAAGTTTGCTGATACAAAGCTGTTGTACGTCCAAATCTGCTGGCCAAGTTTATTTCATTTTCTTCTGCAGGTGGATGTGCTGAAAGATGAATTGGAGAAATGTTATGGGAAGAATCCATTAGATTCAAAAGATTTATCTCGTATTGTGAATTCCAACCACTTTTCTCGCTTGACAAAGCTCTTGGATGAGGACAAGGTTTCTGGCAAGATTGTATATGGAGGTGAAAGAGACAAAACCAACTTGTAAGCTTCATAGTTTGTTTCCTTGTTTTCACGTTATCCTAGTTTTGTCAAGTATCAGATCTAGTGGTAAGCCTTCAAAGCCATTAATGAGTCTTCCTTTTGAGGGCAGGAGGATTGCTCCCACTGTCTTGCTAGAGGTTCCACGAAATTCTCTGATCATGAATGAGGAGATATTTGGTCCTCTGCTTCCCATTATCACAGTAAGAACCTTCGGTGAACAATTCACAATATCTTGATTATTATTCATGTTTTATATGGAATATATAGCTGAAATAAGAATGCATAGGTCTACAATATTAATTTAAAAAGCTTCTGAAATGGAAGCAATTGAAGTATAGTAAAAATAAGGCCTCTTGGATCAGAAGTTCAATCCTTTCTGCTTGCTGTCTCATCGAGGAGAAACAATATCAATTAACTACTCATAAGAAAGTTTAATTGTGATCCAATAAATATGCAAAAATATGTTCTCATCAAGGAAAAAATGCAAAATATGATATGGTGCTTTTCTATAATATAAGCCAAAGGGGATTAGTACTTTATCGTGGTCTTCATTGAAACTGAGGCAGCTCACTGCTTTATTAGGTGGCAACGTATATGAACTTTAAGACATTTCATATGGAAAAGTCCAATTCCATAGAATTGGAGCACGGGACTGGTAGTCTGTATAATAATTTATGTATTGGTAATTATTCAAATTCTTCGAAGTCTATCTGTATTATTGTATATCCTTGAAAGTGTGAGATCAGTTACTAATTTTTCCTGTCCTCTCTGGAACAGGTTGACAAATTGGAAAACAGCTTTGATATCATCAACTCAGGAGCAAAACCCCTGGCTGCATATTTATTTACCAACAATGAGAAGCTCAAGAAGCATTTTGTGATGAATGTCACTGCAGGGGGTTTGGTTATCAATGACACTGCCATACATGTGACAACTCTTTCTCAATCCTCCATAATCAAGTAACAAATACATGCACAATATTTTCGTGCATTGGGGTACACTTCCATATTCCTATTTATAAACTGGCCCTTCAGTGCTGCATGTAGACTGGTAGAGCTAGAATTGCTTGGGGTTAACTTGCCATGTTTCCTATGGCATAATGGTGTTTTGAGTTTGACATCTATTATACCGGATTTAATACATGCTTACACTCCTTGTGAGAACTCTAAAAACTTTTATTAATAGTCACATAATCTTGTTGAGGATCTTGATTCTGAAGAACAGGATTTGAGCTTCTAATGCTTTTGCTGCCAATTCTGCAATTTTGAATGTATTGCATTTATAAAATTGAATTTCTGTCTTTTTTTTAATAGACTTATAACCCTGTTGAAAGCAAATCGTAGGATTATTATTTGGACGAATTAAGGAAATAATATTGTAATTATGGATTTAATGATTAGCAAAAATTATGGTCATTATGTCTCTATTATGTCATTCCAATTATGCTTTCATTGGCACTATTCAACTCTATCTATAGAGTGGTAATTGTGCTTGTAAATAAGTTGTTTGTCAATGGAAATCTTCAGTTTTTTTTATCTCTCTCCACTATATTTCTTATGGTATTCTAACAAACCCAATTGTGATATGTATTTGGTGGTGCAGCTTGCAGTTGACACCTTGCCATTTGGAGGAGTTGGGGAAAGTGGAATGGGTGCTTATCACGGGAAGTTTTCTTTTGATACCTTCAGCCATAAAAAGGCAGTCATGTATCGGAGTTTCATTGGTGATGCATCCATACGGTACCCTCCATACACAAAAGGGAAGCTAAGATTGCTAAAGGCTCTTCTCGGTGGTAGTCTACTTGGTATAATTGGTGCTCTGTTTGGATGGCCTCAAGGTTGAAAAAATACATGCATCTTTTTGTAAGTAAGTTTGTTTGTTTGTTTCTCTCTCTCTCTCTCTCTCCTTATATTCAAATCAAGTTAAATCTGTATAATCTGGTACTTTTTGCTGGCATAATTTTATTTAAAAGAATTGTGTTGATTCTGAAAATAAGGTCACAACTATTGCCAAGGAAGTTTTGGTTGTGTTCAAGGAACTCCTCCAAAATATTTTGAAGGGTTTCTTTGGACGCGTCCAAACCTTGGAAGTAGCCGAAAACAAATTAGTTTGTCAATTGTTTTACACCTATTTTGCATTTCTGTTGCTCCAATAAGAACAAACCTTCCTTGTTGTTCACATACATAATAATTTTCGATTACACAGATCACAAGATTCTACACATTTACATTAATGATGATTTAGTTTTTATGTAAGTACTCTTGTTATTTCTTTGGACGCTTTCTTGCTAGATATTCTTGCATCCATAAATGCTACTCACTGCACTGTATGTTAGTAGCCAGTGTTGCCTTCCTATACCTTTAGATTTTGAACTGTCTTGATCCTTTTATTTTCCTTCTCGTTTGAACTTCTCATGGTGACGTTATTCTAGTAATCTCCATTATTTTACTTGGAACTCCAATTCAAGTCTATTAAACTTGGCTTATTTGTGTAAATATAGAAGGATGAGATTGACATGATCAATAAATGGAAAATAACATATGGAAAATCTATTATGGAATTTTCTTGTTTGTTTGGTATTGAAATCAACAAATACGTTGTTTGGTATTGAAATTGACTTCAACGGAAGTTATTCCTAAAAGGTAACATCCAAATAGATTTTCAAAGTTTTCGTTTGTGAGAAGAACTATTGTATATATACGAAAAGTGGCAAAAACATAGAAATGATGCATATTCAATGAAAAATTATCTTCACGACTTCTCTAACAGCATAGTCAAAACCATTGCTATGTGGTAAATGATAAAATGTGCTTTTGTGCATCAAGCTGAAATCTTCTATGGTCTAGAGGAAGAGATGATGAATGTGACCAAAAGGGCATTTTGCATCAAACAAATGCTCCTATGATGAATATTTCCGATTCAACCCAATGGATAGAAAATATGGAATATGTTTCCACAAGAATTCTCGAGTTGTTTAAAAAAAACTTATTATTCCTAAATATGCACAAAATAAGAATAAAAAAAACATATTTCTATAATAAGATTATGGATAAACTATAAACATAATATATACACTTTAACTATGGTGCATAGATATTACACATGTCTAGCTTGTATAGTGAGATATGAAAAGGAACTTCTTGCAATACTATAAGTTATAATGTTAGCTAATTGATAAATACTTTTCATGTATGAAATTTTAGTGAGACTGGCATCTGAATTGTCTTTAATGTAATTTTTATTTTAGTTTGGTCATGTTGCACCAAATTCTTAGCAATCTCAGTTGTGGAATAATTATAGAATACAATTATAAGTTCCTTAGGACCAAAATTAAATTCACTCAACAAAATCCTTAACCAATAAGGTTGTGCAATATCATGGTAAATAGGCCTTTACACTAGATTCTATTAAGTTTCTTTAAAAAAAAGATATCTTGAAGTATAATTTCTTTCCTACTTGGAACCCACAAAATTATAATCGATATAACCAATGATATGTAAGTGTCCATATTTAGAGGAAAAAAATGCTTAGGCATGAGTCAATATAATTGTTTACTTATTGATCTTTGATACCTCTTCTTATTTACGTTAAACTATGTTTTACCTTAATCGGAGTATATACAAGAATAAAAGTAAAATTATTAATTTCAGTTAAGAGATCTAAGGTATACTTCATTGAGATAGAAATATGCCTTACTTAGACTCAGAAACTTCAATAACCAAGAAAAACTTCATATTTTCTAGGTCCTTCATTTCATATTCCTTTTCCAAGTAGTTATGTAACCTTCCTATCTTGTCAACTACTTTATGTAATAATCATGTAATCAATGTAAACAAGAAATAGTAAAGTAAAATCACTACCATTCTTATATGGAAAAAGTGTGATCTACTTGGGATATTTAAAACTATATTCATTCATTGAGTTGCTAAACCTATCAAACCATGATTGTTTCAACCTGTATAAAGTTTATTCATCTTGTATGTCTTTCCTCCTCTTGTAGGGACTTTGGAAGGATTATCCATATACAACTCATATGTCAACTTTCCATGGAAAAAGAAGTTCTTTACATAATGATCAATCTAGATTTGAGTATCTATGAAAAGAACTTGGGATGGAATCAACGAAGTTTTTTCTTTTGCTTTGATATCAAATTGTTTATGAAAAATCTTATTTTATTCATTAATCCTAAATGGGTATTTATACAAACATTTAAGTTCAATTTAAAGGAGGATAGAAAATCTTAAAGATAAACAAAATAAGAATAAAGTATATTCTTAGAATAACAATAAGAATGAACAAGGCACATAATATATGCACTTTAACTGCTTCATTAGAGTGGATACAAGATTGAACCTAAAATGTGTTGATGACTTTAGGAGCAATTTTATCAGTGGCAGAGATTATGGACAAGATTACAAGATTTACTTTACCATAATTAGTGTATTAGTTGTGTATATATTATTACCTAAAATAGATAAATAGATATTGTATATTCTTACCTAAAATATATAAATAGAATATTGTATATTTAGGTTGTATATATTATTAGTGTATTAGTTGTGTATATATTATTACCTAAAATAGATAAATAGATATTGTATATTCTTACCTAAAATATATAAACAGAATATTATATAATTAAGTAATAGAATATTGTATATATTATTACCTAAAATAGATTGTACAATAATTTTTATTCAATGAAAAGGATCCTCAAGAAGAGGTCATTCAATCATTTACTCAAAATTGTCATAGTATCAAAGCCTAGATTTAATGATATCTCTCTATGAATTGAGCATTTCAAACCCGATATTATCTATCAGCGATGAAGACCTCAATCATCATAAATCCTTCCCAACCCTAATCTGGTGCCTACTTTAGTGGCTTCTCAAAGATCTTTACATACTATTCGTCCTCCCGATAGGTATGGTTTCTCTACCACTTTAACTAATATTATAGCTCCTACCTTTTATTCTTAGGAAACTAAACATGTGTGTTGGGTGAAAGTTATGCAAGAAGAACTTCAGGTTCTTCAGGAGAATCATACTTGGGATATTGTTCCATGTCCTACTGGTGTTAAACCCATTGGTTGTAAATGGGTATATTTCATTAAGATACGGTTTGATGGCTCACTTGACAAATATAAGGCATAGTTGGTGACTCTTAGTAATCGACAAGAGTATGGAGTCAATTATGAGGAGACATTTGCTCTTGTAGCAAAGATGATGACGGTGTGACTTGTCCTTGCTATTGCTGCATCCAAGGGTTGGCCATTGCGACAAATGGATGTTAAGAACACCTTTTTGCATGGGGACCTTAAGGAAGACATTTTTATGGCTCCACCATCATGGTCGTTTTCTACACCCTCTACTAATGTTTGTAAGCTAAAACGGTCATTCTATGGTTTATAATAGGTTTCATGTGCTTGGTTTGATAAGTTTCGCTCTACGCTTCTTAAATTCTCTGTTCAAACTCAGTATGATTCATTTTTGTTTCTTTACAAGACTACTAAGGGAATCATCTTGCTTCTGGTATATGTTGATGATATTATTATTATAAGGACTGACTTTATATTGATTTCTCAACTTCAAGAACGCCTTTAGGGTTCCTTTTATATGAAAGACTTGAGTCATTTACAATATTTTTTAGGCCTTGAGGTGCATTATACCCCAGTTGGTATTTTCTTACACCAGCATAAGTACACTAAGGAGTTAATTACTTTGGCTGGTATGTAGGATGGTTGTTCTGTTGATACTCCCTTGGAAGTCAATGTTATCGTCATAATGAGGGAGATTTTGTCTATGATCTTTCTTTATATAGACAACTAGTGGGGAGCCTGAATTATCTGACTATCACTAGGCCTGATATTTCCTATGTTGTTCAACAAGTTAGTCAGATTATGCAAGCACCTAAGCACCTCTATTTGGCTATTGTCCGTTACATTGTTCGTTATTTACAAGGCACTTCCACCCGTGATCTTTTCTTCCCTATGGACTATCCTATTCATTTGGTTGCATATAGTGATGTTGATTGAGCTGGTTTTTTTATACTCAACAATCAATTACTGGTTGGTGCATGTTTCTTAGTGCCTCTCTTGTTTCTTGGAAAAGTAAGAACTAAGATTGTGTGTTGAAGTCCTCTACCAAGTCTAAGTATCATGCTATGTCTTCTGCATGTTCTGAGATTGTTTGGCTTTAGAAACTATTGGTTGAGCTTGGGTTTCCACAACTTGGATCTACTCCATTCCATGCGGATAATACTAGTGCTATTCAAATTATTGCTAACCTAATATTTCATGAGCGCACCAAGCACATTGAAATGGATTGTCATTCTATTCGTGAAGCATATGATGCTCATGTCATCTCTCTTCCTCATATTACCACCGATCTCCAGATTGTTGATGTGTTTACTAAGGCTCTATCCCGATATCAACATCAATTTCTTGTTGACAAATTGATACTTTTTTTATCGTCCAACGTTAATTTGAGGGGAGATATCAATGGCAAAGATTATGAACAAGATTATAAGATTTACTTTACTATAATTAGTGTATTAGTTGTATATATATTATTACTTAAAATATATAAATAGAATATTATATATTTAGGTAATAGAATATTGTATATATTTTTACCTAAATAGATTGTACAATAATTCTTATTTAATAAAAATGATCCTCAAGAAGAGGTCATTTAACCATTTACTCAAAATGTCAAACTTTTATTTGTAATTTACAATGGTGTGTTAGAGATTGACTTATACCATTGTCCATGTATTGTTGGGACTTAAACAATACATGTGGAAGGAAGAAATCCAGAATCCCTGAGAAAAAATCATTGGTATAATCAACTAGAATTCTGTAAATTACTAACAATATCTGATTGTTGTTTGCATGTGAGTTTTGGTGGAAACTCAAGCAGAAAATATACCTTTAAGTTTCATGTCTTTCCATTCTCTTTAGATATTGACATGCCTTAGCCTTCGATGATTGATTCATATCCAGGGTATATAATATCATCAATATTCAACCCCATAATTTCTCCATCTAGTAATGGAATGGAAATGATTCAATCAGTTAGAGCCTTTAACAAATCAATTTTCAATACCAATTCCAAATCATCTCTTCCTCTTCTAAATAAATGATGCCTCTTTTCAACAATTACATTCCTTTTTCTTTCAAACTCTATCTTGATCCTTTTCTTCCATCCTTGATCGATTTTTATGGTAAATTCTTCCTCCTCTTGGACTACCTTTATGCACTAAGGAAAAAAACTCAACTTCATTATACAAATTATTTGAGTTTTTCTAGGTTCATTTTTACCCCTAATCAAATCTACTTGGTAGTTGTTTGAAAGATAAATATTGCACATAGCCATTAGATTATGGTGAAACATTGATATATGTATGCATAATCGTAGGTGTTATTCATTATTTTTGTAGTATATTTCCCATCAATCAGATTGCTTTCTTTTTCTATCTTCTATTCGATTTTTGTTTTTTTCAAAGAAAAAATCATATTAATCTGGAGTTTTATTAGCATGTAGTATTACGTCATCACATACTCTAAGACCAATAAATAATTTCTCTACATAATTAATCTGATATATGAAGTTCTTTTGAATGGGTAAAATTCATTAGCAAATAATATAACATACTTGGTACATAATTAGGTATCTTAGTTTGCAAAAAAGCACAATGTTTATTTTGATGCATTAGTTTATATAAGAATTAAACATTTTGTATATTTAAAACATATAGTAGATAATAATAATGTGGTTGAATATATTATGTTTTGATAATTTAATGTAAATTTAACTAAATCAATTAATTTTTATAAATTATACGAATTGATTTAAAAAATTTATGAATAAATTAATAATTTTTTTTAAAAAAAATCACATGTTTTTATTAAAATTTCATTCAATTGTATCTTATTTAAAAATAAATTATATATATATGATATACAAATATTTATACCTGACAGCTAATTTGATTTAATACGTTGGTAAGAACGGTGTAAGATAAATTACTCTACAATATTTAACTAATTTGTAGGTAAGATGAATTGATAAATATATTATCTAATTATTCTTAAAATTATAAATATATAATTGGTAAAAATAATATTTAATTAATATTAATGATACTTATATATTATTATTATTATTATTATTATAAATCTATCATCAATTTTTTTATTAATAGTATAAATTTAACACAATCTCTTATTAATTATACAAATTTATAACCAAAAATATAATTAACAATCTAAAAAGAATGTAGGGGTATATTTTTACTGCTACTTAATATATTTATAAATTTTATGATATTTTAAAGCTATATCTGTTTTTTATTAATGATATATCTATTAATTAATCATTAAACCATTTTCGTATGGGTAATTAAGTAATGGTTGAATATCATTCTAGAAAAAAAAAAACGTTTTCTTAAAGATAGGTGGTGTACTGACTTTTCCGGCTAAATAAGGAAAAGTTATCCTCATGTTTGGTTGGAGGGAATGGAATGGAATAAGAATTGATTCCTTTTATTTTGTGTGTTTGGTTGGACGGAATGGAGGATGGAATGGAATCAGATTACTAAAAGAGAAGGAATCACAATTCCTTCTCCCCACCTTGGTAATCATAATTCCATTCCCATCTAAACTTTTTTTCCAATTTTACCCTCACTTAAAATATAACCTTAAACTCAAATCCTAAATTCTCAAACCTAACATTTCAAAACCCTAAATCCTAAATCCAAAATTTTAAAACCCTAAGCCCTAAATCCCTAAACCCCAAATCCTTAATCCTAAACCTTAAAACATAAATCCCAAAACCTAAAACCCTAAAACATAAATCCCAAAACCCTAAACCCCAAATTTCAAATCATAAAACCCTAAACCCCAAATCACTAAACCCAAAATTTCTAAACCCTAAATCTTAAAACATAAATCCAAAACATAAATCCCAAAACCACAAACCCTAAACCCCAAATTCACTAAAACACTAAACCCTAAACCACAAATCCCAAAACCACTAAACCTTAAAACATAAATCCCAAAACCCTAAAACATAAATCCCAAATCCCAAAACCCAAAACCCCAAATTCCAAATCCCAAAACCCTTAACCCCAAATCCAAAATTCTAAAACCTTAAACCATTTTTAGAAAAATAATAATTTTAACCCTAAACTTTAACCTACAAATATAACCCCAAATCCTAAATCCCTAAACCCTAAATCCCACATCCCAAACCTCAAAACCCTAAACCCTATTTAGAAAAATAATAATTTTAATAATATATTTCTTTTTAATTAAGTAATAATTATTTAGAAAAATAATGATTTCAATAATATATTTTGTCTGACGAAAAAATAGTAATTAAATGACATTATTTGAACTTTACAACATGTAGGGGTATGAAGGTCATTTATAGCTTTTTTCATTTTATTCCAGTGGCAAACCAAACATTGTAATCCTGATTCCGAGCTTGATTTCAGTGGTCGAACCAAACAAAATTGTTTCCTTTCCATTCCATTCCATTCCATTCCTATTCTGATTCCGATTATGATTCCATTCCACGAACCAAACGCCACCTGAGTATTTAGTATTTATAGAAGAAATTAATGCTGAGAACGGTGTGTGAATGCGCCTGGATTCATGGAGGGGAAGTTTTTTTTTGGGCTAGCGTATTTGGTGAATACTGGTAGTGGAGATTGGCCCATTGGAGACGATGTTACGTATTACAAACGAGCTTTTTTTTAGTTAGTACTATTTTTATAGCAACGATAATAATTATGAAAAGCTTTTATTTTTAAAAAAATTGAGGTTATTCTCACTATCTATTTTATTATTAAATTTAAAAATTATTAAAAATATTATTTTATTTTTAATATATTTATTTTATATCAACTAAAATATATTATGAAGTATTTTTAATATAAATAATAAATATGTTATGAAAACAACAAAATAAAATATAATAAGTTAACGATTTCACTCTTTAAAATAAAAATATTTAAAAATAATAATTTATTGTAATAATAATATTTATTATTTTTAAAATATCAATTTTCTTTCCCATGCATCATGTTATAAAGAACCGACATGTTAGTGCAATTTCTTTATATCATTAACTTTTGGTTATTTTATAATAAAATTATAAGAAATATTTATTTTATTTTTAATAATTTTAAACATGATATCATTATTGTTAGATAAAATTATTCATATATTTTGTAACTATTATTCGTTATTATATCTTTAGTTATTGTCTAATTTATTTAAAATTTATAAAAAATTTAAATAATATCTTATAAATTTTTAAATAAAATAAAATATTATATTCTTTGATAATTTTTTATTAATAATAATTTATTTATTTTTAAAGTTATTACTACATGTGTTATAGTACAATTTTTCTGAATTGAAATATATGATTAAATTTATGTGTTTTAATATTTCTACAACTAACAATAATTCAACTATATAATTACCTGATTTTTTAATGACGTTGATATTATCAGAATATTTTTAGATAATAATAAATTTATTCACTAATATAATAATATTATAATTAATAAAGAGATAAATAAAGATTTCATACACTATATAAATAACAAAATAAGATAATATTGTTGTAATATATTTTGTGATAATAAAAAAATAATTGTAATAATATATTTACTCTACAATAATATGCCATATAATTAGATGACAAACTTAGTTCTAATGATATTTGCCACCTTTATTATTAATACAACAATACTATACATGTAAATCACATTCTTTTATTAATTATACACACAATAATAATTATTATGTGTATAATTTTTATTTTTATTTTTAATGTATTATTGTTTATAATATTAATATACAATAAATATGTGAATAAAAATAATTAAAAATATGATATTTTATTCATTTTTAATTAATATATTTATCAATTATTGATTGTATATAAAATAATATATTAAAACGAATAAATGAACTGATACTTGTTATTATGTAATTTTTAATAAATGAAAATATGATTGCAATTACTAAGTGAGTTGTAGCAAGTATGGTCTTGTGTATACATAAATATCTTCTCTTTTTGAAAAATATTGATGGGTCTCTTATCTATTTGAACAAAACTTGATTTTTTTACTTACTTTTATTATAATTTAATTATATTATTATTTACAAATATGTATAATAATTATATATTCCCAATAGTTTTCAAAGAGGAAGTCGTGATGATCTGTTTTATAAATTTAAGGGTGGGGTTATGCGATGTTAGTTAAATCCTAGTAGACACGTGAAGCTTCTTTATTTTTATCAGTGATTAATGAGACTTTAACAACAAGTAAGTATAAGCGGTGACACAAGTTACAAATAATTTAAGAATAAGAATGATTGTATCTATTAATAATTGATATAACAATTCTTACTATTACATACGAATTAGTATGTTAATTAAAATTAAAAAATAAGTTTTTTGTAATTATTCGTGAAGATAATATAAAACAATAAAAAATGAATTAGTAGAGATATATGATTAACATTAGTTTATAATTCACCTAATCATTAAATTTAAATCATTTTTATAATTTAATTTTTTTTAAATTTATAACTTTAATTTTAAAAATTTTATGTTTAAAATTTTTTATATTTTTTTTACCACGTAACTGATTAATGATACAATCACCGATCAATTTAAATCTTGAACAATCTCGAGACAATTGAGTAGATTTAATTCATTATATAAAAATATGATAACTAAATTAAGTAAAATTAAAATTATTAATAACTTTTAACGTATTATTTAGTTATATTTATGACAATAGTTATAAGATACAATTTTAAACAAAAATATTAATAATTATGAATTAATATTTCAAACTAATAATAAACATATTTACTTGATAAATTAGTTATAAATTTTAATTTATAGTATGTATATTTTTGATATTCAAACATAAAATTTAATGTATTAAAAATAAAAAATTTAAAACTCAATTTATTATGATATTAAATTATAAATTATAGTCTAAGATTTAAAATTGCTATCAATTTGATTATAAGGATATAGATTCTAAATATATGGGTAAATTATAAAGAAGATAAATAATAAAAGACTTAGTAAATTAGGTGATGAAACCTATATTTGGTGGGGGCTATGTGGTTGCAACAATGGTGGCAATTGTGGGTGGTTACAGTAAGTTTGGGATTTATGTGATTCTTTATGAATTTAAAATTTTGAATTATTTTTCTCCGAGTTAAATTTGAAGCTCCAAAATTTTGGTTATATTAGAACTTAAATAATAATTAAATTAAAGTTAAGGTGTTAAAATATTTTATTTAGTAATAAGTTCAAAGTTATATTTTTTTAAGTTAAAATTTTAATTAATTATTTTAATATCATTAAAATTTATAAATATTATAAAAATATTATCATTTTTTTTATTTTCATATAAATAAATATTATAAATCTAATACAGATATAGTTACGTAATTAATTAATTTATGTAGATATTATTTTTTTAATATTTTCTAAAATTTAATTATATAATAATAATAATAATAATAAATTTATTAATATGTTTATAATAATTATAAAATTTAATAACATAAAAGTAATAAATGGAACATAAATATTATTTTTTTAATAATTATAAAATTTAATAATAAATTTTTTTATTTATACAATAGTTACCGCTAATTTTCGTTCACCTTAAAATTTATAGTAATTTTGAGATGTGATTTGCTACTTACATAAATCAAGCCCTGATAATTTTTGTATGGAATAATCACAAATGTGATTATTTCACAGGTTAGGTTTTCTTTTTTTTTGGTGAATAATCCGAAACCGAAGGAGAGGCAGCCAATACAATTACATCACATTGATCCAAATGGGATATCAACTACCACTACGTTTAACCCTCGTTCTTTTCATTCTCTTCTTCGCCCTCTCGCGTTCCCATGGCTGCTGTTACTGCTCTCGGTGGTGCAGCCTCTTCTCGCCTTATTCCTACTACCGCTAGAGCCACGGTTTCTCTTTCCATATCTTCTACTTCCACTTCCTCATTTTCTTCTTCTTCTTCTTCTCATCCTCTCAAATGTATCCGATCATCTCCCCTTATCTCTCACCTCTTTCTCAGCCAGGTATTTATCATCTTTCATTCTTTGAATGTGTTTAATCTTCTAATGGTGTGAAGCCAACCATTCAATTTGAGATAATAAAAAAACATTTAAATTTAGAAGATAAAATCCTATTTTGAGTGGAAAAGAGCTAGTTTTTAGAGAGAAAATATTGTCTTTACTTTTTAGTAGAGAGGATATTTTCTCGTATTATAAGAAAATGTATTATCAATTATGCTCTCTTTAGAGAAATTGTCGTAATTCTTTTATAATATTGAAATTCTTTTACAATTTATCCGTAATTTTCCTCCTAATTTGTTTGAAAGTTTTCAACTAAAATTTTGGTTTTCATTATTTTTACTTTTTCATTTTTTTATTTATACTTCATTTATAATTGTTTCCCATACCACAACGTCTTAACAGTGGTATCAAAGCATTAAATTTATAGCTGATTTTTGTTCTACGTTTAGGAGAAAGGAAACATCTTCGATAATGATGACCAAGTATAAAATAAAGAAATTCAATGAAAATAATTTTTCATTATAAAAAATGAGAATAAAAACAAAGGAAAGATAATTTCTTGGCAACAATTGAAGAAAAGCTTGACGAGATCATTGATGACGGCAAGTGGAACAAGATGGATGACAATACTATTGCTAATTTGCATCTAGCACTAGTTGATTGAGTATTGTTAAGTGTGACGAAAAAAAAACAACAAAAGAGATATGAGATACTTTGACAAAATTGTACAAGGTCAAATCACTATACAATAAAATTTTCATGAGAAAAAAACTTTACATCGTTTGGATGATGGAGCCAACTATGATGATTGACCGTATCAACACTCTTAACACTTTATTTTCAGAGCTCACAACAATGGGACATAACATAGAGATTAACGAACTCGTTGAAATTTTATTTCAAAGTTTACTTGATTGGTATGATCAAATCATTATTAACTTAACCAACAACATTAAAGTTCTAGTCTTCGATGATATTGCAGTTGCGGTTCTTGAAGAAAAAAGTTGGCACAAGAAAAAAGAAGATATATCGGGAAGCGCATAGCAAACCGAAGGTTTAACAAAAATAAGAGAGATATCAATGGATCGTGGCCCCAGTAAGAGTCAAAATCAGAGTAGATCAAAATCCAGAAGTAAAATATCAATTGTCATCATCGTGGCAAGAAAGGGCATTACAAAAGGGAGTTTTGGCATCTCAAGAGGAAAGACGAAGCAGAAAGGATGGAAATGTCCCGAGTACCATACGCATCAGTAGTGGGTAGCTTAATGATTTCTATGGTTTATACAAGATCAAACATTGCACAAGCAGTGAGAATGGTTAGTTGATACATGGCGAATCCTAGTAAAGAGCATTGGAATACTGTGAAAAGGATCCTAAGATATGTCAAGGGTACTTCAAATGTTGCATTATGTTATAGAGGATCAAACTTTACTGTCAGAGGCTATGTCAAATTATGCAGGTGATCTTGATAAAAGCAAGTGCACCTCAGGTTATGTGTTTACTCTTGGTGGAGGAGTCGTAAGTTGGGTTTCAAAATTATAGTCTATTATGGCTATTTTCAAAATTACAGTCTATCGTGGCTATTTCTACGATGGAGGCAGAATATGTCGTAGCTACACAAGCTAGCAAAGAGGCAATATGGTTGCAAATGCTACTGGAGGAGCTCGGTCACAAACAAGAGAAGATTGTTCTATTTTGTGATAGTTAGAGTGCTTTGCATTTGACAAAAAATCTAGCATTTCATTTGAAGACAAAGCACATACATGTTGAGTATCACTTTGTTTACGAGAAGGTAAAAGAAGAAAGTGTGAATATATAGAAAGTCCATACTAAAGATAACCTAGTTGATATATTAACAAAACCAATCAATAATGACAAATTTATTTGGTATCGATCCTCTATTGGCCTAGTAGAAATCTAAGCAGCATGAAGATGGACAAAGGTAATTGGAAGAGTTAATCGTGAAAGATAATTTCAAGTGGGAGAATGAAAATAGATATGAAATTATTTTCACATTAAATAGTCAAAATTTACCTAAAGAATTTGGTGGCAAATTCCAACTTGAATTCTCTTGGTAGCAAATTTCAACTTGAATTCTCTTAGTAGCAAAATCCAAATTGAATTTTATTGGTAGTTCTATAAATAGAAAGTCAACCATTCAATTTGAGATAATAAAAAAACATCATAATTTTTAAGACAAAATCCTATTTTGGGTGAAAAAGAAAGTCTTTAGAGAAAAAAAGAAGTGAGATTTTTTCTAAATATTTTCTTTCTTAGAGAGTGTATTTTATTTTATTATAAGAGAGGGTATTGTCAATTGTGCTCTCCTTACTTTAGAGAGAAATTTTTATAATCCTTTTGCAATAATGAAATCTTTCTAGAATTTGCTTGTGATTTTTCTCCTAATTTATTTGGGAGTTTTTCACGTAAAATTTTGGTGTTCATTGTTTTTCCTTTTTCCTTTTTTTCTTATTTCTATTTCAGTTGTAATTGTGTGTCTTGTACCTCAACGTGCTAACACCAATTACAACTGAAGTAGAAATAAGAAAAAAATGGAAAAGGAAAAATAATGAACATAAAATTTTTACGTGAAAAACTCTCAAATAAATTATGAGAAAAATTATGGGCAAATTGTAGGAGGATTTTACTATTGCAAAAGGATTACAATAATTTTTTTCTAAAATAAGGAGAGTACAATTGACAATACCCTATCTAATAATAGGAGAAAATACAATCTCTCTAATAAAAGAAAAGACAATATTTAGGAGAAATCTCACTTTTTTTGTTTCTCTTTAAAAACTCTCCATTTTTCACCCAAAATAGGATTTTGTCTTCAAAATTGGGATGATTTTTAATTATTTCAAATTGAATAGTTGGCTTCCTATTTATAGAACCATCAAGAGAATTCAATTTGGATTTTGCTACCAAGAGAATTCAAGTTAGAATTTGCTACTAAGAGAATTTAATTTGAATTTTGCCACCAAATTCTTTAGGTCAATTTTGACTCTTTAATGTGAAGATAATTTCACATCTAATTTCATTCCCATACTTAAAATTATTTTTCACAGTTAACTCTTTGGACTACCTTTCCTCATCTTCATGCTACTTACATTTCTGCTAGGCTGATAGAGGATTGACACCAAGTAAATTTGTCATTATTGATTGGCTCTGTTAACATAACAATTAGGTTATCTTTAGTATGGATTTTCTATATATTCACACTTTCTTCTTCTACTTTCTCACAAACAAAGTGATATTGAACACGTATGTGTTTTGTCTTCGAATGAAATGTTAGATTCTTTGCCAAATGCAAAGCACTCAAATTATCACAAAATAGAGCAATCTTCTCTTGTTTGTGACCGAACTCCTCCAGTAACATTTGCAACTATATTGCCTCTTTGCTAACTTGTGTAGCTACGACATATTCTGTCTTCGTCGTAGAAATAGCCACAATAGACTATAATTTTGAAACCCAACTTACGGCTCCTCTATCAAGAGTAAACACATAACTTGAGGTGCACTTGCTCTTATCAAGATCACTTGCATAATCTGAATTAACATAGCCTCTGATAGTAAAGTCTGATCCTCCATAACATAAGGTAACATTTGAGGTTACCTTGATATATCTTTGGATCCTCTTCACAGTACTCCAATCCTTTTACCAGGATTTGCCATGTATCGACTAACCACTCCCATTATTTGTGCAATGTTTGGTCTCGTGTAAACCATAGCGAACATTAAGCTACCCACTGCTGATGCTTATGGCACTCTAGACATTTCCATTCTTTCTGCTTTGTTGCTAGGACTTATACTTGAGGATAACTTGAAATTAATAGGAAGAGGGGTAGAAATGGACTTACAATCTTGCATGTTGAAGCATTGCATCCTATTATCTCTGTCTTGGTATAATTGCATCCCTAGAATCTTATTTGTCGGTCCTAAGTCCTTCATTTTAAATTCCCTAGCCAAATGTGTCTTTAAGTTTGTAATACGATCTTTGTTGGGATTTGTTATCAATACGTCGTTAACATACAACAATAGAATAATAAAATTACCATCACCAAATCTCTTGTAGTAAACACAAGGATTTGCACTATATCTGTTGTATCTAAGGCTCATAATGAAGGAATCAAGTCTCTTATACTAATATCTCAGCGCCTGTTTGAAATCGTATAGAGATTTGTTCAACTTGCAAACCAAGTTATCTTTTCCTTTTTCTTCAAAACCTTTTGGTTAGAGCATGTAAATCTCTTCTTCAAGTTCTCCATGAAGAAATGAAAATTTTACGTCTAATTGCTCTAAGTACAAGTCAAATGTAGCACATATTGCTAAGACTACTTGAACCGTTGTAAGTCGAACAACAGGAGAGAATATTTCATTGAAGTCTATGCCTTCTTTCTGAGTGAATTCTTTCACCACCAATCTAGCACGATACCATTCCACTTGGTCATTGCCATCTCGTTTGATCTTGTAAACCCATTTGTTCCCAATGGCCTTCCTTGTGACAGTAGAACAAGATTCCATGTCTTGTTTTTATAAAGGGCTTCAATTTCTTTCCCTTGTACCTTATCTTATGTAAATATCACATCTCTACTGATTATCACCTTGTGGGTAGTGAGATCCCATAGGAGGTACCCCTTAACTCTATCAGCATACCTTAAGGAAATGCATTTTCTAGATTTTGGATTCAACTGTGATGTTTCTTGGGCATTGTACATAACGTAAACAAGATTTTCGAATGTATGTAAGTGAGAATAAACAATTGGCTTACTAGTACACATCTCCATCGGCGTTTTCAGATCGAGTGTAGTTGATGGTGACGGATTGATCACATAATAGGCGGTTTAGACTGCTTCTGTCCAAAATGGCATGGTCTGTTTTAACAAGGTTCTGTTCATCTAATATGCTACTCCATTTTGTTGTGAAGTGTATGCCATCGTGAATTGCCTTTTGATACCTTCTTGTTAACAAAAGTTATCAAATTCATTACTGGTATATTCTCCATTGTTTGTTGTCAAACACTTGATGTTCTTCTCGGATTGAAGCTCAACCATTGCTTTGATTATTTTGAAAACTGAAAATACGTTTGCTTTATTTTTTATTGGATACACCCAACATTTCCTAAAGTAATCATTAATAAAAGAGACAATATTTTGCTCCTCTTAGGAACAAAATTGATGCTTGCCAAACATCAGAATGAATTAATTCGAAGATAGTTTTGCTTCTAGCATTAAAAATGTTGAATTTTAATCTGTGCTACTTACTAATAACACGATGCTCACAAAAGGGTAATGATATCTTTTTGAGCCTTAGAAGAAGCTTTTATTCAACAAAAATATTCAAACCTCGTTCCGACATGTGACCAAGCTTACGGTACCACATCATTGTTAATTCTTTTGCCGAACTTGACAATGCCGTGGATGCTTCTCTTTCTTATTGTGTTTCTTCTTTAAGTATGTACAAATTTGTAGCTATTTTTCCCGCTTTCATCATTACAACACCTTTAATTATTTTCATGGTCCCATCTTGAATATGAGTTTTACACCCATTATTATCTAATTGTCCTAAAGACAATAGATTTTTCTTTAGGCTTTTCACATGCCGTACCTCTTAGATGGTGCGAACTGTACCATCAAACATTTTTAATTTGATGGTACTAATACCAGCAATCGCCAAGGCATGATCGTCTCCCATGAACATAGATCCTCTTGAGATAGGTTCATATTGATTGAACCATTCTCTTTGAGGAGTCATATGTCAAGTCATTCTTGAGTCCATAAGCCAGACATCAACAAATCTTCTTTTGCGTTTAGTAGCGGTTGTTGCCTCATTGTATAAAATTGCACTATCATCCAAGATACTTGTTACGCAACTCCAAGCTTTTGATGACTCAGGATCTTCTTCTTTGACTTCCTTCTTCTTGGAATGCCAACACTTCCTTTTGTAATACCCTTTCTTGCTACAGTGATAACACTTGACATTTTTTTTACTTCTGGATTTTGACTCCCATTGGGGCCACATTCCCTTGATCTCCCTTTCGTAATTGTTAAAACTTTGGCTTGCTGTGAGCCTCCTAATCTATCTTCTTTGCTCTTGCGCCAACTTTCTTATTCAAGAATCGAAGTTGCAATATCATTGAAGACTAGAACTTCAATGCTATTGGTTAAGTTGATGATGAGTTGATCATACGAATTAGGTAAACTTTGAAGTAGAATTTCAGCACGTTCATTCGTCTCTATGTTATGCCCTATTGTTGTCAGTTGGGAAAATAAAGTGTTGATGGTGTTGATGTGATCAATCACCATAGTTGACTCCATCATTCGAAGGGTGTAAAGTTTTCTTCTCAAGAAAATTTTGTTGTGTAGTAATTTGGTCTCATACAATTTTGTCAGAGTATCCCATATCTCTTTTGTTGTCTTTTTCTCCGCCACACTTGACAATACTTCATCAGCTAGTGCTAGGTGCAGATTAGCAATAGCATTGCCATCTATCTTGTTCCACTTGTCATCATCAGTGATCTTGTTGGACATTTTTTCAATTACCGCCAAACAGTTATCTTTCCTCAAAATTGCTTTTATTCTCATTTTTCACGATGAGAAATTATTTTCATTGAAGTTCTCTATTCATTATTGAAGATGTCTTCTTCCCACTAGTTGGATCTGACCGTAGTATGAAAACCAGCTATAAACCTGACGCTTTGATACCATTGTTAGGACGTTGCGACACGGGGCACACAATTACAACTGAGTAGAAATACGGAAAAAAAAATGGAAAAATAATGAACACTAAAATTTTACGTGGAAAACTCGCAAAGAAATTAAGAGAAAAATCACGGACAAATTGTAAAAGGATTACAATTATTTTTTTCTAAAATAAGGAGAGTACAATTGACAATACCCTCTCTTATAATAGGAAAAAATACAATCTCTAATAAAAGAAAAGACAATATTTAAGAGAAATCTCACTTCTTTTTTCTCTCTAAAAACTCTCTTTTTCACCCGAAATAGGATTTTGTCTTTAAAATTGGGATGTTTTTTGATTATCTCAAATTGAATGGTTGACTTCCTATTTATAGAACTATCAAGACAATGCAATTTGGATTTTACTACCAAGAGAATTTTAGTTAGAATTTAATATCAAGAGAATCCAATTTGAAATTTGCTATCAAGAGAATTCAAGTTAGAATTTACTACCAAGAGAATTCAAGTTAGAATTTACTACCAAGAGAATTCAATTTGGAATTTGCCACCAAATTCTTTAGGTCAATTTCGACTCTTTAATGTGAAGATAATTTCACATCTACTGTCAGTTAATGCGTTTGTTATGTTTCAGAGGAGATCAGTTGCTTATGTTTCGAGTAGAGGATTTAGTGGCGTTTCTTCTCCGAAATGCTTTGCTTCTGATCCAAAACAGTTGAAGAGTGCCAGGGAAGATATCCGAGAGCTTCTCAAGAGTACGTTCTGCCATCCTATTCTGGTACTTTCTTGCTTTACTCTTTTTTGTTGCTCTCTTATTTCATCAATCCATGTTTTTTCTCTCTATATTTTGATTATTCAAACTTATTTATAGTCTTGGAATTATCTAGAAAGTTATTTAAACGGTGAAAGACTTTGTTTCTTCATTCCATTTAATAAAATAAATAAATGAAAGAATTAGAAGATAGCAACGTGGAAAAATGAGTTGTTTGGTCTGAATTGAAACCACCAGGATTAATTATCAGTTTATTGCTGAAAATTCAAACAGCCTGTAGTATTTTCTTGTAGATCAAACCGTACATGGCTACTCTACTTGCTTCAAACCCGTGACAGTGTTACCCACAACCACCGGGCAAACTACGTCCTCCATATATTTATCCCTTCATTTAGAGAACTTTTTCCTCCTGTGTGACTGATATTTTAAGGAAGATTGACAGAATAAACAATCCATTGGTCTTTATCGATTTCTGCATAATGAGCTTTAAAGAATGGCATTAGAGCTTAAAGGTTAAATGATTAAGTACCCTGAAAATTCTAGTTGTTTCTGTACGTTTCGTTTGTTTACTCAGTACTTTTTTCCTTCTTGTTTTGCTTTCGATTGCTTTTGGTTTATTATCAGACAGATGCGTAATTGATCTGGTTCCAAGAATCCAAATTTTCCCTTTATTATCTATATCCTATATGTATGTAAAATAGGTTCGCCTTGGATGGCATGATGCTGGTACCTATAACAAGAACATTGAGGAGTGGCCACAAAGAGGAGGAGCTAATGGAAGTTTGAGATTTGAGATTGAGCTCAAACATGCAGCCAATGCAGGTAATGAAGCAGTGCCTGATATCTAAGCTCATGTTATAGATAGTTTTGTAGGAAATCAACCTAGGAGTATAGTCAGTTTCCTGATATCCAGGGTGAAACCAACCCCTGATTTTAAGAGAGCAGTTTCCTGTATTTCAGGGTGGAACCAACCCCTGTTTTTAGGATATTAGTTCTCGATTTTCGAGGATGATTTACAAATTGTATACTAATAACTTCCAGCAGTATATTAGGCATAAAAATGTATATATAAAGGGATCTAATATTAAGAAATAAAGATGAGAAGTAATTTTTCTGTAAAATAAAAACAGCTTTATGGTATCAGAGCCTTAGGCTCAAATACTCAAGCAAGGAATGCACCTTTTCAGTTTCCAACTCAAGTTTCAGCTTTTGGGCATGAGAGCTATGAAAAAACTGAAAGTTTAAATGTACTTAGTACACTGGAAGATGACATGGTTGAAGAGGTTCCAGAGACAAGTAACAGAATCAATTCAATATGGGAAATTCAGTGACTTTGAGCTTGATCCATTCTTGATCCCGCTCCTAAACACAATCCTTTTGGTGAGTCTATTTGCGGTGCATCTATTAATGTTTCGCTTCTCACGACAGCGTGCATCCTCAAGGAGAGCTATTTACCGCATCTTTTCGGTTCGATCTCTCCCGACCATCAAGATAAACTCGGCCTCCAAATTCAAGTGCATTTTTTGGTAATCCTATCCCATTCACTAAGGAACAGTTAGAACTTCTCCAACAACTTATACAAAGGCAAATATCAACACCACATTTAGTAGCGTTAGAATAACTCCACACATATTTCCAAAGAATTCAACAAAGCATGTTGAAAAATTTCCCTCGTCTTGGATAGTAGATTCGGTGCCTCCAATCACGACAAGTGATCAATCACTTTTCACAACCTATTCACCTTGCAACAGACTTCAAACAAGTGTGTCGTCAATGGTACTGCGCCACGCATGGTCGAACAGGGACTGAGGACCATTTGCTTGCCGAGCAACCTCGTTCTCGAATCTGTGTTATTTCTGCTGGATTTTCTTTATGATCTCATATCGCTTAGTAAATTAAATCATGACCTTAATCTGACGAAACTAAATTCTTGGCTAAATCTTGTGTTTTTCGGGACTTGAGCTCGGGGAAAATGATTGGCGGTGTTGATTTACGTGCGGGCCTCTACGTTTCTTGATATTAACAACTCCTTCAAACCATTCTGTTGAGTCATCAATGTCAATTGAGTCATAATCTTAAGTCTCATAAATCATACTAATAAGGAAAGTGAAATCATGATGTGGCATTTTCGTCTAGGTCATCCAAATTTTTCGTATTTGAAACGTTTGTTTCCATTCTTATTCATCAATAAAAATCCCAATTTATTTCATTGTGAAGTTTGTCGTTTGGCAAAACATACTGAAACACTTTTTTCACCACGCACGTTAGCGAACCAAGTCACCCTTTTTCCCTCATTCACGGTGGACATTTGGGGACAATGTCGCTGCCCGATTATGCGGTGCTCGATGGTTCTTCTTGTTAGTTGATGATCATACTCGATTATGTTGGACATTTCTTATGAAAGACAAACCAAACCAAGCACATATTTCCACTTTTTCATGCCATGATCCAAACTCGATTCATATGCCAATATTCAAATCCTAAAAACTTATAATGCTGGGATTTCTTTAATTCCGATCTTAGTGGATATCTCAAATCGTGGTATTGTCCAACAAAGCTCATGCGTTGACACACACACCACAACAAAAGCGGTGTACGACGCAAAACCGCCATATACTTGAGGTTGCGAACTTTACTTTTTCAAACCAATGTTCCAAAAATTTTGGGGTGAAGCCATTCTATCGCAACACACTTGATCAACCGAATGCCTTCTCGAGTTCTCAACTTTCATTCACCTTTACAAGTGCTTGAGTCAATATTCTACCTGCATAACTTGTCACCAATTCCTTTCGAGGTTTTTGGTTGCCTTTGTTTTGTCGTATTCATTCACAATATCGTGCAAACTTGATGCCTGCGGTAATAAATGCATCTTTGTTGGTTACTCACCAATCAAAAAGGCTACAAATGTTTCTCTCCCATCACTGTAAGTTTTACCATTCCACGTGGATGTTACTTTCTTCGAAGAAACTCCATTCTATTCTAATTCTGCAATTCAAGTGGAGAATCACACTAATGAATTGCGTAATCGGGATCATCATCACTAGATTAAACCGAATTTATCATCTCATTTACCCTCCACAACCTTGTCCCTCTTCCAACTGATACCCATTCCAGTTCTCCTTCAAAAACCAAACACAGATCAATCTCCCTTTGTTTATCCTAGACATCTTCTCCTTCCTAATGATGCCATAAAAGTTTATGAAAGAAAGAGAAATCTGACTTGCCCACACGAAATCGACAAAGCCAAGAAACTCTCAACGGTAGATCAATCAAAGATTACAAGATGAAACGAGAATCTAGTCCAAAACTTGGTTCCGACTCGAGTTAGATCTTACTGTGCCTGGCGTTCGATCGTACCTTCAACATCCTCTTCAAAGTTACATTTCTTCACGCAAATTTGTTACCAAAATTTCGGGCATTCAGTGACATCCCTGAACAACATCAAGATTCCTAATTCCGTCAAGCTCTAAAAGTTCTGAATGGCACAAGGCAACCTTAGAAGAATATAATGCACTTGAAAAGAATGGTACATGGATGTTAACAGAGCTACCACTGGAAAGAAGACAATAGGGTGTAAATGGATATTCTCTCGTAAAACGAGAGGCGGATGGAAATATCGATAGATATAAAGCTCGACTAGTGGCTAAAGGGTTCACCCAATCATATGGAATTGATTATCAAGAGACTTTTGCTCCTACAGCAAAACTTAACACGGTTAGGTCTTCATTGTCTATCGCAGCTTAATGAGGATTGACCACTACTTCAACTCGATGTCAAGAACGCATTCTTAAATGGAGATTTGATCGAAGAAGTTTACATGACGATGTACCTCACCGGCTTTGAGACTAAAGATACACAAGAAAGGTATGCATGTTGAGAAAGGCACTATATGGACTTAAACAAAGTCACCTAGAGCGTGGTTCGAAAAATTCACCAAGGTCGCCGAACGGGATGGATACTCTCGACACGTACGCAGACCACACTTTATTTGTCAAACACTTCGCGGATGGGAGAATCACAACTTTGATCAGATATGTTGATGATATAGTTCTTACAGAAATCATGTAGGAGAAATAAAGAGACTTAAGATGCTATTATCCAAGGAATTCGAGATTAAAGACTTGGGATATTTGAAATATTTCTTAGGGATGGAGGTGGCACGTAGTACCAAAGGAATCTTAGTTTCTCAACGCAAATATGTTCTAGATCTCTTGCGTGAGACTGGCATGAGTTGGTGTAAACCTGTTGAAACACCCATGGACCCTAACACTAAACTAATGCCTCGAACTGATGAATTGGCAACTGACAAGGGGCAATATCAACGTTTGGTAGGTAAGTTAATTTATTTGACCCATACACGTCCAGATATAAGTTTTTCAGTCAGTGTTGTTAGCTAGTTTCTTGGCAACACATCAGTTGATCACTTGGAAGTAGTAAATCGTATTCTAAGATACTTGAAAAAGGATCCTGGAAAGGGGCTTATGTTCAAGAAAACAATTAATAGGAGATTGGAAATTTATATCTTGACGTCTTGATTGTGGATCTCCTAGTGACCGAAAATCCAATATCTGGATATTGCTCATTTATCGGGGAAATTTGGTGACATGGCGTAGCAAAAAGCAAAGCGGTGGTAGCACGTAGTAGACAGAAATTTAGGCCGAGTTCCGTGCATTGGTTTTGGGCATCTGTGAAGGAATTTGGCTAAAACGGCCCCTTATACGAACTCAAGGTTGAACATTCAGAATCTATTAGAATCATGTGTGACAACCGGTCGACAGTGCAATTGCCAAAAAATCCACCATGATCGAATCCAAACATGTGGAAATTGATAGATTAATTTCATCAGTGAGAAAATTGAAGGCAAGATGATCTCCCTCAACTATGTTCCATCAAGGTAACAAGTAGCATATATCTTAACCAAAGCTTTGTTTCGACCTAATTTCATAGAGTTAAATGTAGCACTTGGTTTGGAAAACATATATTACCTAGCTTGAGGGGGAGTGTAGGAAATCAACCTAGGAGTATGGTGGGTTTCAGCTTCGATATCTGTGAAACCAACCCCGATTTTTAAGAGAAGGAGTTTCTGTATTTCAGGGTGGAACCAACCCCTGTTTTTAGGATATTAGTTTCTTGATTTTCAGGATGATTTACAGCTGTATACTAATAACTTCCGGCAGTATATTAGGCATAAAAATGTATATATAAAGGGATCTAATATTAAGAAATAAAGATGAGAAGTAATTTTTCTGTAAAATAAAAACAGCTTCAAGTTTTGTCTGATAGAATGCTCTTCCAGGTCTTGTGAACGCTTTGAAGCTTCTTCAGCCTATCAAAGATAAGTACTCTGATGTGACATATGCTGACTTGTTTCAGTTGGCCAGTGCTACAGCTGTGGAGGTAGTCCTTGCTCTTCTCATAACATAGAATTAATAGTTAAAATGATTGCCAAATCCTTTTGGAGCTGCAGGAGGCTGGAGGCCCCAAACTGCCAATGAAGTATGGAAGAGTGGATGTCTCGGGTCCTGATCAGTGCCCTGAAGAAGGGAGGCTTCCTGGTGAGCAAAAACGTGTACCTTTTAGTTGCCAGTATTTTCAATTGTCCATGTTGGTCCTCTGTTGAGATCCTTTAAATAATAAATTTGCTGACATCTGTTAGAGAAAATACTATCTCACTGACTTCTGAGTTTGCCTTAACTGCATGAAAAAAAGTTGTTTAGAGAAGTTTCATTTTATTAGCCAGCAAAAGTTGCTTACATTGCATGGCTGCTTTACTGTGGATAGTTTCGACATTTTCAAAGGCTTCATACGATATTTATGGATTTAAATTTGATAAAACTCCGAGTTATTTCTTTAGTAGGACTTGATTGCATGAGCATATGGTTGAATATCTGTATGTTCAATATCTTTGCATCTCGAAGCCTTTGATGTCTTTTCACTTTTAGAATAACTTTCTGTTTGAGACAACCAAGTTTCTTAAATGGTTGATTTTGTTGTATAGCTTCAACTTATTAAATTAATTTTGATTCAATCTGATTTTCAGCTGCCGGTCCACCTTCTCCCACTGATCACCTACGAGATGTTTTCTACAGGATGGGGTTGAATGACAAGGTGATTTTTAGTCAATTAGGTTTTGTTCTAGATACTGTTATGTTCATGTCTGTTTACTAAAGTGCTGTTTTCTATCAGGAAATTGTAGCCTTATCTGGTGCGCATACACTGGGAAGGTCTAGACCGGAACGCAGCGGTTGGGGCAAGCCAGAGACGAAATATACGGTATTCAAACATCATACTTTCTCTATGCGGAAATTCTTGCCAATATGCAATTGAAGTTGCTCATTTCCTATGCCATCTTATAAGTTTGTGATCTATGTTAATTGAAGTAATAAGGTTGTGATCGATGTTATTTCTACTTGCCACTCTGCCTCATGTATTACTGTTGACACGACACGTCATCGATACCAACATTGGTAGGTGATATGTGTTAGAAATGGCCATATTTAAATTGGATTCAAATGTTAGTGATTCATGGATGAGGAAAAGAAATAAATAGGAGAGAGCGACTATAATTTAGAAATGGAAATTTGTTGTCAATAACATAGTATGAAGAAGGAGAAGATGAAGACTCCTTGTTCAAAAATAGGAAAGAAAGAAAGAAAGAAAGAAAGAAAGAGGAGTTGTTGGATGCATGAAGAAGATGAAGAGAAATTAGGGAACCACTAAAGCTTTACATGAAATATCACGTGCTTTTGATAAACAATTTGGAATGCAGCTGGGTATTTCAATTATTCTGTGCATTTTTAAGTTATTGTCTTTTGACTTTTAATTTTAAAAGGGGTCTTACATATCAAAATGCTATCACCTAATAATTAGATCATCATCGTATAGAACACTTAGATCACTTAGATTGTATATTATAAAAAATAAACATAAAAGCCTAATGATATTAATTTGATAATCATCAAAATTTCAATTGATACGTATTAGGATGAATTATACAAATGATCCTTATATTTTTATATGAGATATATTTTGGTCTTCTTATTATTTTTTCTTTAGTTTCTTTACTTTTTAATTTTCCCATTTCGGTCCTTTATTTTTTTTTCCCTTAGAAGTTATTCCCCTTTTTTATTTTTTTACACTTTGATCCCCTTATATTTCTTTTATACTTTTGAAGTTTACTTTTAAGCTGGTTTTAAATTTTGGATTAAAAGTGTGAAAATTAAAGAGTAAAATGAACAAAATTATAAAAAATAAAAATAAGAGAAAAAAAATAAGCTCATCAAATCAAATAAAAAATAATAAGGGATCAAACAGTAGAACATAGAAAAATATATAGACCGTTTGTGTACTTCAACCTCAAAAGAATAAAAACAATAAAGAGACTAAAGTGTAAAAAATAAAAAAAGGACTTAATTGTGAGAAAAAAAAAGGTAAGGGAATCAAAATGTGAAAATTATAAAATAAAATTACCAAATTATATGAATAAATAATAAGAAACATTTGTGTAATTCACCTACTTATTATATAAAAGCATATTGTATGTTAAACATAATTTTTATAATATTTTGTTGTGTTTTAAGTCGTGGTTTTAGAAAACAATTTAAGGTTACTCGCAAGGCGTCTTAAGATTTTTTATCCCTAAAAATCGCATTAAGGTTAGTATTTCTTAGTTTCTTTAAACTGGCTAATGCACAGACCTCAAGGCTTAAGTTCTAAGGTATGTGCTTATGCCTCTAAACTTCCATGAAACTAAGTTAAATTGATGGGATTAGAATACAAAATTAGGTTCTATTTATGTTTTGAAAGAAATCCCACATTAAACTTGGCTTTCCTAAGTTGACAACAAGAGAAAAACCAAAAAAGTATGAAAAACCATAATCAATTGAATTTAGGGTTTTCAACTCTATCGGCATCTTCTCCTTCCTCATACTTTCAACAATCACTAGCAACCCAGTTCCACTATTTTTGACCTTTCTAAAATTTTTTTGAGCTACTTCTTCCTATTCTAACTCCATTGAAAATTTGTAGTCCAACAACTCGTCCTTTTTGTAGAGAATTATGTACTTTTTTGCTTGTACTAGCTAAACGTCTTTCATTTCTTTTTTCGTTTGAGCATATTATGATTGTGTTAATATTCTTCTCAACCCATCTTCTCTGATTGTTTTTCTCTTTTCTTCTCTCCCTCTTAGTAAAATTGAAAGCTTATTTTAGGTGATGCTCTATTATTTTTGGTTTAGTTCATGTCGTTGCAAACAATGAAGTACTCAGTTCTATCGATTTTGCTCTATTTATTTATTGCTTGCCTCCACATTGTTTGAGACTTTTAGTTGCTGATTTTGAATTCCTTATGGAATTACTAGATTTTTTTTTGTGATGATCGATGTCTTATTATTATTTATTTTAATTTTATATAATTTTTTGAAAAGTTCGCGTTGGTGCGTACTCAGAGGCTTATAGATTGCCTTGAGGCTTACTCATTAGGTAGAAGTAAAATGGCCCAAGGTTAGTTTCTACCTTTTAAAACCTTGGTCTAAGTGCTTTGTCTAAAAATTGGACACATATGCCTGCCATTGTGTCTTAAAATTTTAGAACTTAAAGAATTCGACTTGTGGATCTGTATCCGTATACGACTCAGAGTAACATAGGTTTTGTTATTTTTATGCCAAATGGCAAGTGTGAAGATCCCTTGCAAACATCAGTCTTTCTTTTATTCAAGCTACATTTTATTTTACACCTAGGTTCTGTCATGTGATATTACTAGTATTACTTTCTTAAACGACCTTGTTACACTGTATAGTTGGTTTTGGTTTGAAATAATTGAAACTGGAGCTAATAGATTTCAAAAACATTATTTAAAATGCTGCAAAATAATCAAACCAGAGAACTCACGTTTTCATGTATAGAACAAATACTATATTAGAGATCATACCTCTTCTTTTTGCAAGTAATCTTTGTATAACTCTAATGGTTTATCTAGACCTTCCAAGATATGTCCAAAGTTGGAGAACTAGTTGGAGAACTAGGTGAGTGCACCAAGAGGAAAGCCTTGCTTAGTGACTATCAATAGGTTAGGTTGATTTAATTAGAGGGAAAGTCTCACAAAGGTAATTGTTTTCTCTTTTTTGCTCAATACATGAGCCACTCAAGGTGGAGAGGTAAAAATTGTGTTCTAAGAGCACTTAGAACACTATATATAGCCTTTTAAGCTCTTAGCGTTATTGTATTATGAGTCCTAAGCGAATTAGAAAAAGACTTGCTCGAAATGTGTAAAAAGGAAATTATCTGCATAGGAAATTCATAGTTGATGCCCGGTTGCCACTAATGCCATCGTTTTGCTCTCACCCCAAGGACGAGTACTTGGCAAGCAACTCCCATTTTACAAATTAGTGTGGGCACTCGATAACTCTATATGCTACCCGAGTGCCACCCAAAATTTCCTCCTTGATCGATTTGCCCTAGTGCCAATCCCACCCTTATGCCCATGACGTTATAGCTCAATCGAAATATCTCCTTTTTCATAATTAATGAATATTTATCTTGGCTACCTCGGTGACGCTTTCATTACTTAATCCAAGACTACTTTTCCTCAAGCTCAAGGAACTAAATATTAATCTTGGTGCATTCCACTAAAAAATCGAGATTATAAGTCTCAATAATATAATCATTTGAATATTTAAATGATTTCCCATGAGACACCATAACATAGTGAAAGTCACTCATGCCAACACACCATTAGTGTAATACTCGAATGCACTGTGGGGAAGACTACTAACCAGTGTAAACTTCTTGTACCCTTGAGTATATAATTCATGTAAAGACTACCTTCAACAAGTCTAGTTTTTCAATTGTCACGACTAAAGACCAAAATCAATGTTGAATCGCAAGGGATTGCTTTGATCATGGATTCAAGAAGTCAAGCACTAAAACATCTCAAATGAGAGTATCTTAGCTTTGTAGAGCCACAAATGCCATCTTGCCTCACTCCTCCTAAAGACTAACGTACCAAAATCTTAGGCTTGTTTATCTTAAAGAATATTAGACCTTAACCATGGCGAATCAAGTGAATATTTCATCATTGAGACAAATTGTAATAAACTAAGGTTTAGGATTACATGCAACAATGATTCCTATAGGATTCATTCACAAATAGTCATTCAATTAGATTAAATTCTAATAGTCCAGTTCTTGCTTGTGTTATCCACTTGTAACTATGGCAAGTCATCCAAGCATAATACCTTGGTTTAAGCCTAAACAAATCATCCATTTTTGTTTGTTAACTGTGAATTTATTGATGTAAATCATTTTGTGCTCGTCTTCTATCAGTGTCACTCACAGGCTATGTTACCTCTACTCCCCAATTTACCCCACTGTACTAGTGTCGACACGACACACCAATACGGGATATGAGTCGGATATGGCTGTTGATGTATTGGACTTGGCAGCCAAGAAGATGAAGATGAAGTGACCAACAAAGGAGAAAAAGGAAAAGAAGAAAGAGAAGAACAAAAAAGGAGTTGGTGGTGCAAACAAGAAGAGAGAACCTTAGGGCATCACTAAAAGAGTCACGTGGCTCTTCATTATACATTTTTTCACCGCATATTGGGCTTTGTAATAAAGGCCTTGTGAATTTTAATTTGAATTCATAATTTTAATCTTTAATACCTAAATATGGGCATTTATCATGTTTAATTAAAAAAATCATAGAAAAATAAAATAATAATGTTAAATAATAATCTAGATTTTAATTTACACTTATAAACATAAATATTTGTTAGATGTATCATATTCTAAACATAACATAATAATGTCGTGTCTAAGTACCCGTGTCTAAAAATTAGACACTTATTATCCGTGTTCCAATGTCCTAAAATTTTAAAATTTATGTCTGATTTTTGAATACATATCGTATTTGACACCCAATACCTGAGTCTATGTAGCACAACTCACAAGTAGCACATTGTGACAATCAGTTTGACCAAAATACATTGTTAGAATTAAATGATTAAATAAATAATTATGAATAAATATTTAATATATTATTTATGAACTAATGTAATATCAATACTTATTTAATTTAATATTCCAAAATAAATTACATAACTTTAAACTAGAGCATATATTCCAAATGTGTACGATAGGCATATAAAAACCATAACAACTTAATTTCTGGTTTTGCGCATTCACTAAAAAGATTGATAAACAATCTCATATCTTTCGGTATGTATTTGGTATGGATCAAATTAACTCAGCTGATTTGTTCTGTAGATTATTTTTGCATTTTATAAACCAAGTTTGGGATGTTCAACATACTGAATCTACTAATATTCTTGCAGCACATCTAATATTATAGTATTAACAATTAAAAAAAAAAAGAATAGCAACAATTCGAAAATCCAAAAACTTTACTGTTATTTGTTGTTTAACAGAAAGAGGGGCCAGGAGCTCCTGGAGGACAATCCTGGACAATGCAATGGTTGAAGTTTGATAATTCTTACTTCAAGGTTTGAAATTCAAACTCTATATCCATAGTTTTTGCATGCTTGTTTGAAGAGGAGAATCCAAAAGGAAGAAGCAGAGGTTTGTAGCATTCTTCTTGGTGAATGTAGTTGGTCTTTGCAGGATATCAAAGAAAGGAGGGATGAAGATTTACTGGTCTTGCCCACTGATGCTGCTCTTTTTGAAGATCCATCTTTCAAGGTATAGCTATGTGACCTATAAAGAATAATGTCATCCATGTCTATTTGACGTATAGTTGCTGGAACTATCAATCTTTCCATTTATATACCTACCTGACTAAAAATCACATAATGCAGGTATATGCTGAAAAATATGCAGAAGATCAGGAAGCATTCTTCAGGGATTATGCTGAAGCACATGCTAAACTTAGCAACCTTGGAGCTAAGTTTGATCCTCCAGAGGTTTGTTGCTTTTACAATGACTTAAGTATGATCTTTAGATGCCTAATGTAATTAGTAACGTTTCGGTTTGACATGCTCAATGAATTAATTTTCCATATTGATGATGCACCCTCTGACAAAAATGCAAGATGAATTCATTCCCAATCAATACAAAATTGATTAACAAGATGAACACAGATTGTAAACAAGTTAATGCACTTGCAGAAAAGAACAATGACAGAAAATGTGCCTTTACTGATATATTGCAAATATTACAAATCTATGACTATTGACTCAAGTATTTATATCTCACTTGAGTTTGTTACAATGACAATGCTTAACTATCAAGATTTCTAACTTTCCTCTAACTAGTTCACTCTAGCTTATATTAAGTTCTAGAGTAACCTCCAAGTAATTCCAAGTCATCAATCCAATCCTTCATGCCTTGTTGTTAGCAACCATTGACTTCACGTGCTACTTTATCACATTGCATTGCACATTGATCTTTTAACATACTGCTCAATATCACAACCATTCCTTTCCTTATCAATATGTTTGATGTTGTATAACCCCCTTCAAACTCAAGGACTTGTAAATGACATTCGGTTTGTCTCGATGAAATAAGAACTAAGAAAATTTTAAAGGTTTGGTAAGAATATCAAATAGTTGTTTATTAGCAATCAACTTATTGGCCAAAACTTTATCATGCACAAAGTATCCAATTCAACATGCTTTATGCGTGCATGACGTACTTGATTTGTAGGTGCTTATGTTATTACACTAGATAGTAGGTGGACCAAGCAAGGAGACATGAAGCTCACCCAACAAGGACTCTACTCACATGAGTTCAATAGAAACACTAGTAAGCGCACGATACTCAGCCTCTGTGTTGGATCTAAGGATGGGTAAAAAAATTGCGGGTTCAGTTATCCCTGGTTATCTGCACCGTCAGTTCGGTTTTTATTCGATAAGTTTCGAGAATAGGTACGATTTTGGGTAAAATTGAACATGAAATAACGGGTATGGTTATCAGTATAACCGTACCAGCCTGTATCAAAAATTAATTATATTTATTTAATTAATTATTAGGGTTTATTAAGAAATTTTTTAAAAAATTTGGAAAAATGATTTTTTTGAATATTTTTTAATAACTATCTCAAACCGTTTCCCGCGGATAAAAAACCGTCTCCAAACTGTAATGGTTTTCGGGCGATTTTGGATACATATTTTATAATTCAGTTCGGGGACAATTATTGATATAACTGTCCCCACCTGTACTCGTGCCCATCCCTAGTTGGATCTTAACACTCTGCTTTGTTTCATGATGACCATATAATGGGATTGACACCCAAATAAACAATCAAACAAGTAGAACGCATGTCATCTTTGCTAGATGCCCAATTAGCATCAACAAAGCCTTGCATCAACAAAGTAAAAGGTCTGAAAGTTAGGCCATGAGATAAAGAACCTTTCAAATAGCGCATGATTCTTTTCACAGCCAAACAATGAGGTTGCAAAGTTTGGACATGTATTTGTCAACGGACAGTTTTACTGTCCATATTTGTTTTCTTGATTTATGGTTATTTTAATTAGCTTAATATTTGTCAGATTGTATAGGGATAATATTAGCATATACATAACTTTTTTCCATGTATAGAATTCTTTTATACAATTTATATAATAGAGAGAAATCACAAGGCCAACAATTTTCGGTCATTTCATACAGTATTTTTGACTTATTTCTAACATGGTTGGTATCAAAGCAAGGTTGAATTTTTTTTCTCTTCTCTTGGTTTCGTGTGTCAGCGTTTTCTGAGTCTTGGCAGCACATCTCGACACCGTTTGGATATGGTGTATCAAGAATCGACCTCACTATTTTGTGTTTTTCGGTATTCTGTTTCAGAGGAAATCTTCATTGACATTTTTTGGGCATTTTTTGCTGGAGTGTTGTTCTTCGACAATCTCTGTTTAAGAGCCTTTTCTCGGTTCCTTTATTTTTTTGGATATTTTTTGCTTTGTCTTGGGTTCCATTTATTTATAATGGACGCTGCACAAGTGTGTCAAGTTTACAGGCAAAAATTACTCTACATAGGTTTTTCAGTTTGAACTTTTCCTCAAGGGGAAAAACCTTTAGGGCCATATTGATGGCACAGATGTTGCACCAACATCTGACATTGACCAATCCAAAGAAGTCGTGTCTTCTCCTTCTTGGGTTGTGCTTGATGCTCAAATTATGTCTTGGCTTCTTGGTTCGGTGGAGTCATATATCGTCACCAACTTGCAGGCCATCGCTTTATTCAATCCATGTGATATTATTTGAAGAAAGTTTATCATCAAGATAATGATGCTTGTCGCTTTCAGTTGGAACATATGATTGCCATGTTTTAACATGGTAGTGTTTCCATCCAAGACTTTTACTCAGCATTTTTGACTCTTTGGCATGATTATACTAATTTGGTTACATCAGATGTTCTTGTTGCTACTCTTTTAACTATTCAGAATCTTCACAAGACTAGCCAACGTGATCAATTTCTTATAAAACTATCCCCGAAATATGAGTCGGTTTGCTTCTCTCTCCTAAACAGATCTTCTGTTTCCTCTCTTGATGTTTTTTATGGTGAGTTACTTTGCGAAGAACGACGTCTTAGTACTCAAGTTATTCTGGAACTATCTCATAACAGTTCTGAGACAGCAACTATGGCTTATGTTGCCTAAAGACATGGATCACCTGTGACTTCTAAAAATTCGCAATGTTATGCTGCAAAGAATATGGGTATATTGCTGCCAATTGTCCTAAAAAATATTGTTCTTATTGCAAGAAAAATGGTCATATTATCAAAGAATGTTGTATCCGTCCCCAGAATCGTCAAGCCCAAGAATTTCATACTTCTGTTGCTATCCAGCTTCTGTAGCACATGGCTCTTCCTCAAGTGCTTCCTTTGATCTTGTGCCTCTTGCAGTAACATACTGCACCCCTGAATGGTGCAACAAATGCTAATTTCAGTTTTTTTTGTAATGGGTTTTCAAGGTAAAAATTCTACTGTATTTTGGTATGTAGACTCTGGGGCTTCTAATCACATGACGAATACTCCTGCAACTCTGTCTCATGTTCGGCCTTATGTTGGCCAATCTGCCATTTAGACTGCCAATGGTAGTTCTTTGCCAATCGTTGTTATTGGAAATACGTCTTCTATATTTATTGATGTATTTCCTGCTTCTCAGCTTTTCACAAATCTCATTTCTGTTGGTCAATTAGTTGATAACAATTGTGCTGTTAATTTTTCTGGTGATGGTTGTGTAGTGTAGGACTAGGTAACGGGGAGTCGATCGCGAAAAGACCTATCGTGGGGCGCTTATTTCCATTATTTTTACCTGTTCTAGCACTTTCTTCGGTTTATTCTATTAAGTCTTTTGCTTGTAATGATGTTCTTGATCTGAGTATGGTATGACATCGTCGTTTAGGCCATCCCAATACTCAAATCTTATCTCATGTATTGAACTCGATCTTTTATGATAATAAAGAACGTTCTTCTTTATCTCTTTGGTGTGATTCTTGTAAACTTGGTAAAAGCAAAACTCTTCTATTTTCTTTGCATGCTAGTAGAGCTTCTCATTGCTTTGATCTTATCTATAGTGATGTTTGGGGACTTTCCCCTGTTAGTTCACATGAAAAATTTAAATACTATGTTACTTTTATTGATGATCATAGCAAATTCACTTGGATTTATTTTCTTCACTCTAAATTTGAGGTTTTTGGTACTTTCACTGAGTTTTTAGTGTATATTGAAAATCAATTTTTTGCAAATATTAAGCATTACGTATAGATTCTGGTGGTGAATATTTTGTGTACTGAGTTTCAGGCGTTCATGGCGTTCATGGCTTCTGATGATGAAACACAAGATCGGCATCGGGTTAACAATATCGATCTTACGAATAGTTTTGTTTTATATTTGTAAAACTCTCGTAATTGCATGAATCATTTTATAGAAAATGACAGGTATACTCTCAAGGTCGATCTAAGGAAGAAATATATGTGGTTTTTAATTTATTATTCAAACTTTTAGAATCAAAATTAAATCCTAAATATTCTGTCACGATATTTTGGTTTTTGTGTTTCCTAATCTAATAACATACAAAAATAAACATAGATATGAATTCAATAAACAATTATGCAAATTTTTATCATTTATAACAGTGGAGTATTTATGGATATAATAATTAAGTTAATTATGCTTTCTCATATTATTTAAATTATTAAAGATATTAATTGATATTTATTGATTCTCTCTTTTTTATTTGAATACCACATTTCGTGGGTTAGATATTATTTGTTAATTAAAAAAATCAATTAACACTATGGGTGAGGTCAATATATTAATTTGGTTAATTATATTATTTTTACTAAGATATTTTAAACTTTATTTAAGATGTCCAAATTAAACCTAAAAATTTAATTATCCAGTACTAACTTTCAAATTTTAAAATTATTATTGAAAATATATTATCAATACATTTTGGAATAATAGTTATTGTAAATTTTTTTGAAATAGAGCTTTACTTTAACTATTGAACAATTGTACCAACAAATAAAAGAACACTACTAAATCAGATAGGATAATTAAACTTTAAAATCTAATTTTTAGATTTAAGTTTGTAATGAAAAATAATATATTTTCCTCTAACATCCTCAATATAAAATTTTGAATTAAAACAAAATCAATTTATTTTACCTATTTAATAGTTTGTAAGTATAACAATGTTATTATTATATCATATTTACAAACTGTCAGTCATGTTAAATTTAATCACAGAAAAATTAAATATAACATATAAGAATAAAACATAAAAATAAGTGTAAAAAATTTATTTTAAAATTATACCTCAAAAGAATTATTAAATAACTTTGATGCTAATTTTGTTTCTAGAAGACCTTTAAACGGATTTGTATTTTCGTTTATTAAATCAAAAACTAGAAATCTATAAGATCATAATTAGTTTTTCTCAAAAATAGAACTTTAAAATTAAAAGCTAAAAAATTAAGAAAGCTTTCTAGAGAGAGAAAGATAGAGGGAGAAAAAGCTGACAAAATTGTATTTTTTACAATGAGAGAGAGGGTCCTTATATAGGTTAAGAAAAGGCTAAAAAGTGGAAAAAAATATCTTGAAAATGAGTGTTGGAAGCGTTTCGGACAGGCTGGCACTCGTGTGGGTAGAGGTGCGCACGATTGGATGGGGGCGTCGATCTATGCATGACAGGCGTTGGCACGCGTGGGACTCAGCATAGAAGGTGTTGGTGAGCGCAAGATTGGGTGTGGATTCTCGGCATGGCATATGCTGGCACGCGTGTGATTGTGTAGTTTTACCCATTTTGTCTAATGTTTTCATATTTTTGACCTTTTCTCATTTTTTGACTCAACATATTTTGTGATGTATTGTTTTCAGTATTTTTTTTCAATTCTTTAAATTATATAAAAAAATACCTAAAAAATAATAAAAATACCGTGATTACGAAAAGACAAATTTATATAAAAAAATATGATAAAATCATATAAATATAAATCTATTTAATCAATTAAAGTACATTAAATTATGATAAATTTTGAACCATTTTATTATAATTTTCTTTAAGCAAAGCAAGTATGACACTTCATTGTTTTTTTCTTTAAGCAAGCATGGGTATTGTTGTCCTTTTTGTTTATGTTGTTGATATTATGATCATTGTTTTTGATTTTTCTTTACTTGTTCTACTCAAGACCCATCTCTCAAAATCCTTTCATATGAATTTTTTTGGATTTTACGTATTTTCTTGGTCTTGAGGTGTATCGTAGTCCCTCTAATGATTCACTAAATCAATATAAGTATGCTAGTGATTTGGTGGCTACAGTTGAACTGCAGGAAGCTACCTCTGTCGATACTCCCATGGAATTAAATGTCAAGCTTTGCAAAGAGGAGAGTGACTTACTTGTTGATCCCAATTTATATCGGAAATTAGTAGATAGTCTTGTCTATCTCACCATTACTAAATCATATATTTCTTTTATTGTACAAGTCATCCAATTTCTTCGGACTCCTCGTCATCTTCATTTGACTACTGTCTATAGGATCATACGCTATGTTCAAGGCCTTTTTGTCCATGGATTATTCTTTCCTGCAGGCAATCCTCCTCATCTTGTTGCTTATAACGATGATGGTTGTGCTGATACACGTTGCTACATCGTAAGCTCAAACATACCACAAATTGTTGATCCTAAATCAAACTCAAAAATCACGAATCAAGCTGATTGGGATAGTTTTATCTTCCACAACATTTTAGTAGCTATTAAGCTTGATAACAAGAATTACACTATCTAGAGTCACCAGATCTTGAAAATATAAAGAGTTCGGAGCTAGTTGCTTTTGTATGCAAATCTAAGACTATTGACTCAAGTATTTAATCTCACTTGAGTTTGTTACAATGGCAATGCTCAACTATTAGGCTTTCTAACTTTCCTCTAACTAATTCAATCCAATCCAATCCAATCCTTCTTGCCATGTCAGCAACCCTTGACTTCATGCATTACTTGATCATGTTGCTCTGCACACTTATGTTTTAACTTCCTGCTCAATATCCTACACCCTCTAGAATAGCATAATGTAGTCCCCTTCTGTATTTTCCTGGCAAAGACGTTATCATCCAGAAATATTTTAAAAAGAAATAACAAAACAGCACTGGATTTTTGAGAGAATGATACAGGCACCTGGATTGTTCTGAAGAATTTTCGTAAATTCTATTATGCGTCCTTCGTGTTATAACTTGTTATGTCCAATTAAGCTTGATTTCTATGTTTATAACTTATGTCTGATTAAACATCCTTCTCAGTTAAGTAGCATACAAACAGGTTTACAGAAGTAAACGTGTGTAAATCTAAATCTTTTATATTTGTTCACAATTAGTTACAACTAGATCAACACTGAACCTTGTTGTTTTTGGTTATTAGGGCATTGTGATTGATGATGGTGCTCCACAAGCTAGTCCGGAAAAGTTTGAGGCAGCGAAGTATTCATCTGGGAAGGTTGTTAACTTGAAATTTTTTTAGGTTTAGGTGCATAGCATAACCTCCTCATAGATATAATTTCATTTTTAACCCATGTACATATGTTTTTTTTTCTTATAACGTAAAATATATACTTTGCGCATATTCAAAAATGCAGTGTATATATGTTTTTTTATACCTAAACAACATATTTTTTGGATTAACAGTGAAATCAGTTGAATAACTAAGTCATAGAAAAATCATATGGTAAGTTTTATCTAAATTTGACTAAATATTATTCTAGTTACCTTTATCGATTCTTTATTGCTGGTGTAAGTGATTCCTATGAAAGAAATCATATATGCAATTTTTTCATCATCCATGCTTTTCATGGTTTGTTGCAGGATTGAAAACAAGTGTCATGTTTTCTTATGCTGTTTCTTTTAATAATACAAGATGAAGCTTTTTTCAAATTCTACCAACTCACATCTTAAACTTGGATGTCTTAAATGAAGAAGATTGGAATAAAGAAATTCAATAGTTTTACTATGTGAATTGCAGAGAGAGCTATCAGAGTCTATGAAGCAAAAGATTAGAGCAGAGTATCAAGCTGTTGGTGGAAGCCCAGATAAGCCTCTTCAGTCTAATTATTTTCTAAATATCATAATTGTGATTGCTGTTTTGGCGATTTTGACATCCCTGGTTGGAAACTAGATATTGAACTTTTACTTTATGAGAGTTAGTTTAATTACTTAGACTGCATTTGATTTCTTTGGAAAAATAGCACAAACTGCACTGGTGTATCCATCTCTGACCCTAATCATATAGCATGGGCTAACCAAGAAATTGAGTTTTTCCTCTCCCTCCCTCTTAAATGCTTCTTTTGGGCCCCCCTCCTCTCTCTCCTTCCCTCCTTTCCTCCCCTCCCCCCTTTTCTTTTTCCTCTGTTTGAGGTGGTTAAAGGGTGTTTCCCCTCTGTATGTTAGTAGTTAGTATATACTGTTTCCAATTATTTGAGCCAAAAAAGAAGTAGGGGCTTTTTAGTCTTCAAAAAGAAAAAACAAAATAAGTAACTGCTTGTTTAAAAGTTACTAGCTTGGTCTCATTGGTACATCTCTTTCAACCAAATGTTTAAACTTCTAATTGAATCAGAAACCATGACCCGGATGTTGTTTTCTGTCAAGAATTTGCACGTTCAATTTGGAGATAAATGTGGTTCCATTTTTCTATTTAAGTCTTCTTTTGTCATCTGTATGAAATTCGCACATTTCATATCCAGTCAATCATGAATTTGAATTTTGGAAGCAAAATTATCAAATTACGGTTGTATTATAGTCTGTCAAATTATTTAGGGCTCACTACATATGGATTACACCATTAGGAATACAATGTGCTTAAAATTAGTTTTGTTTGATGCATGACAATCTCTATTGATGATGCTATCACTAAAGACAGAGAACTGTTGCTGCTAAGCTATTCTCTCACTGTAACTTAAGCTAATCTTTATTGGAGTATAAAAAAAATGTCCCACATTGTTACAATATTACATTGTTCAAATATAATATTGTGGTTTATAAATAAGCATGAGTGTTGCCATCCTTGGGTTTAACCAAAATGGATTGGAAGACGATAGTTTTTATTGATTTTAACATAATATTAAAACTTCAGTTGACCTAATCAAAAACCTAATGGCTCTCCTCACAAAAAGATAAAATAGTGACACAATGAAAAAATAAAATAAGTTAAAAATATAAAGTAATGTTTGGGTATGTTAGATGCAATGTAACACATTAATTAAATATAATATTATATTAGAGTTAATTATGCGTGTAAAAGTTACATATTTTTTTTGGACTTTAATATGATATTAGAAGGGTTTCTTAAAAAAAGATTAATGGGGTAAGAAAAAAAATCTAATAGGGCTCCCTAAAAAAAGATTGATAGTAGGAGATTGAAATGAAATAGATAAGTTGATGAATGAAATAAAAAGAAGATGGAAGTAGAAGATTGAGGTAAAAAAGAAAAAGAAGAAAAATAATTTTTTTTTGTTTTTTGAGAAAATAAAATTTGCTATAATTCTTTGAAATTGGAGTATATAAGAGAATTCAAGTACAAGATATAAATAAATAGAAATTGATAATCTTAATCCATAAGCATTTTTTTCTATCATTTCGACAAGAGCATTGACAATAATCGCTTGTTTTATATTGACATCTATTTGTTTGTATATTCATGGTTTCTATCAATCTATTTAGCATTCATATTTTCTACCTCTAAGTCCAATAAATAAATATCTAAGTCTAAATGCAAGTCTCCATTAAAAAATATGTCAAAAATTAGTCAAAAATGTTAAAAATTGCAATAAAACAAGTTTATGTGAGAAATAAATATACTTAAATTAAGATAGATAGAAATACAAGAAAAAAAAATGAAATAAACTTAACTGGAGAGAGAACTCCAATTAGAGGAGAGCTCTCTTTGATTATTACAGATGGAAAGCAAAATCAAGCGAGAGAAAGATGCAAGATGGTCTGATTTTGGTTGAGTAATAATGCTCATTGGTATAAAATAGATGAAAGAAGAAATAGAAATAAAACAAAAGAAAGTAAGAATTTTTTTTTGAAACAAACCGAAGAAAATAAAAAGTGTTGGGTTAAAAGACTTACACTAAGTATCAAAAGAATGTTACACATTTTTTAAGTATGATATTAACATGTGTTTTAGGTAATTAGAATATAAAAAGAATATTTTATATTGTTTAAGTATGATATTAATATTGTGAATATTTTGATCGAAATATTTATACTTATTATGAAATTTGAATATGAAAATCCTGGATTACCAATACATAATCTGACGTGGACTGATAGGGAAACATGTATCTTTCATCTCTTTGTTTTTTCGCATTTTGTTACATACTGTCTTGTTCGAACGAGTTAATTTTCATTTGATTTTATAAACTGCGATTTACATTTAATATTTCATTGAATTTAGCCATACTTTCTGCTTACAAATATTGAAAATTATCCCAAAGGGCAAAGGTTCACATTCTTGTTGGAAATTGTTTTTTGCTCGCATGGTTCTACCATAGCTACCAAAATTTTGTTGTGAGGCGTGTAAATGAAAAGCTGGGTCCACCCTATTCTGTGTTAGAGTTAGTTGTTGAATGTTATTTCAAACGGTCAATTATGGGATTTGGTGACAATTTTTTCCCATTATACACTATTCATTTTATTTTTCATAAAATATTTTTATTTTGTTAAAAGTACCACTAATATCTAAATATAAAGGCCTTATCATAAACCAATGTAATATATATAGAATTGCCATAGGTTTGATGAGGAACTATCCAAACTATTCAAGAAAAAGTTTGGCAGATCTTATTGAAGTAGGTTAAAAAGTGGATGTGGATATTTTTGACATTTTAAATTGACTGAATAAAGTATTCTAGATCACTTTTTCTGAATTTTTGGACAAAATTGTCCTATGATTATTATATAATTTATATACTATTACTTTTTTAGGAATTAGCTATTACAACGTGCGTTGGACACGTGATGAAGTTTAATTTAAAATATTTACAATTAATTATGATATAGTATAATTTGTTTAAAGAATCTAGATTTTTTTTTAAAAGTGCATTTAGTTGCAAGACAAATGACGAATCATCTCTTTCAATAAATGATTAATCTATATAACTATCAAAATGAAATTTAATGACTTTTGTAGTTTTAAATTTTTTATTAAAATATAATAATTATTGTTCGATTTGTTATTAAAAAACTTTTTCATTTATTATTTGTTATATATATATATATATATATATAAAAGGTTGTGTGTATGTACTAACAATATACTTGTTTTCAACAGAGTGAAGATGAAAATTAATATAGGTGTTTTATTTTATTAAAAAAACATTAAAATGAAATGAAGAGACAAGAAATAAAATCAAAATAACTTTATTGTAATCTTACAATAATATAAATACTTACAAGGTTATAAACACCTTGCTTCTAAAAAGAATATTAATATAGGTGTTTAATGAATTAGAGAAACTTAGATAAATTTTGAATATAAAATGAAAAGAGGACAAACAAACAAAATTAAATAGATCATATTATAATCTTATAATAATATAGAAACTTACAAGTTGTAATACATGTTTAAAACAGTGAAGTACCTTTACTTGCAATTAATTTTTCAGTCACTAAAAGCAATGGTGAAAGGAAATGATACTCTTAGAGATGGAAGGAAGCAATATAACTAATGAAGAGTCTCTGAAGGGTTATGTGAAACTATTTATATAAATTTTCTTAATATTTATTTTTTTTCCTTACACTTATAATTCATAGTGTAGATGTATCTAGTGCATCAAATATTGAATATGAACGATTATCTCTAAAAAGGTAGCAAGGTTTGATGGGGGAGTAAACCCCTAAAATAATTGTATTAATACAGTTATTAAATAAATGAAGGCTTTTTATATTAACTCATTAAAAGAGGTATATATGCCTTTCAAGTTCTAATAGGAAAAGAAATGAGACAGCCATTTGAATTTCCAATAGGGAAAGCATATGGGCACAAGCAAAAGAGCTAAAACTCTTTGAAAGAAATTGATGTTATTAATTATTATTTCCAAGAAAGTAAAAAGTTCAGATTATATTTTAACAATTAATTAATATTTAATAGAGTGTTAAAAGGTATGCAATATTAGTAACACAGTAACTAAATAGATGGATGCCTTTTACGTCAACTTTTTTAAAAAGGTATTAGGCCTAAGTTCCAACTTTTTGAAGTTCCAATAAGGAATGCACGTGGCAGAAGTAGAGGAGCTAAATATTGGCGGTTCTTTGAAAGCAAATTAATGTTATCAATTATTATTTTCAAGAATGTGAAACGTTTACTTGATTATATTTTAATAATTAATTAATATTTTTTTTAAATTGCAAGTTAAATCTTTAATAACAATTATCTTAAAGGTTAATTAAAATATTAGCATAAATACGTGCTTAATTTTTTGAGAAATCTTATACACATAAATTTACACCCATATTTATATACATTGTTTAGGTTTTTTTACGTGAATCATACAAAAAATAGTTTAAACAATGCATGACTCAATTGTCATAAAAGATAATTAAAAAAACAATTACATTATCAAATCTTAAATAACTCTATCGGTAGAATTAGGATGATGATATTAATTTTGAAAAAATAAGATTTTTTTTTCAATTATCAAATATATTTAAAAGTGAATTTCTTGATCATTTTTTGAAAAAATCAAAAGGATATGTTTATTTGAAAAAACTAAAACATTATTAGAATATGAATATAAAGAAATATACCAAAATATCAAAAATAAAATTAAAGATTATAAACCTAAAATGAAAAAAATATTTCAAATAAGTGGTTCATAAGGATTTTCTAAATTAACTATAGTTGTTAATCATGATTTATGACATATTAAAGATATTAAATGGGGAAATACTAATTAGGTAATTTTTAAAGTCTTAATATGATAAAAGTAATACAGTTTTCAATAATAATCAAATCCATTGTGTATCGATTGCCAGCACAATTGGATGATGCGAAAGAAAAAAAATTCTTTCAACTTTACCAAATAGGATGGTAAGCAACAACTAAAGAAAAATAATTTGAAGTAGAACCCCTCGATAATTCTAAAAAATTAATTCAAATCATGAGTACATAAGTGTATTGGATACAAAATTTCATCTATGCAACTCAAATTGTCAAAGAAATCTTATCTAAACCATAAGATAAAAGACCACTCATGGTAACAGATGACAAAATATTTTTTGTTATATAGTTTTCCATTAATTATAATAGATTTGAAGAAAAGTTTAGATGTGCCATATGAGTTGTCACTGTATGCTAAAAATATAAAATCTTTCTATCAAGATGCTCAGAGTCCACTAAGTGTTGCTGATGAAGAACTCCATAATATAATAAATACTATGGAAGCGTAGTGGAACCAACAAAAAAGTGGCAGATAACCTTTGAACGATTGCATTTTTATCCAACACACATAATGAATTTGTTAGAACTAGAGAATTCAGATGGATTTAAAACCCATTGAAATTCAAAAAATTTCATTCTATAAATAGTAGTCTCCAACAATGCACTTGAAGCATAAGAAACAATAGAAAATTCAATGTAATGGTTTTCTATAAGAAGAAAAGTTTCTCTTTGTAAAATACTAATATATTGTAATAGCAACTTTGCCTTCATCGTTATAAAGTTAGTTTATTTATCTTTATGCAATTTTATTATTCTCATAATATTATAGTTATATCTCCTAACTCTTGTAGTATCTTAGTAGATATATATGTTTATTTTTCTTATGTTTTGTTAAAAGTTATAATTAATATCCACTTAGGTAATTTTGTATTGGTATTAAAGCCTAAAATCACCTAGTCGCACAATAATTGGAATAATAAATTATATATATATATATATATATATAACTGTTGTTATTCTAAGGCTTTTGAAAAGCCCATGTACATATTACTGTTTACAAGCCTATAATTTCCTATTTTAGAACCTTATTCATCTAATAAGGTTAGTATAAGGGAAAGTTGTTTCATGCATCAAAAACAATAAGTGATTGGAGGTTTTAAGTACCATAAAAAACTTCATGGATAATGAATAGCAATCTAATATGGAATGTATTAGTTTATGGATAGAAAAATAACCATATAAATTTAAGCATGTATTTCATATAGATAAAAATTCAGAAAATATTTGAGTATTATTAGTGGAAGTATAAACTATATAACAAACATGTTAGGAAGTTGGTTAAAAAGGCTTGAAAAATACTAAGTGATTAATCAAAATCACTTGAAAAGAAACTAGATGCTCTAGAATATAATATGGAAAATGAACCAATCTTGATATTTTAGTGTATTTCTTGCACTCTGGATACAACAACTTTTTGGCATCTTCTAGAAGTTTTTTAAAAGTTTTGAGATCATCCTCATGTAGTTCATCTTCAACAGCATGAAACATATTTTCTATCTGTACATTATGTTTGGAATGGCTATTATGATAAAATGTATATAATCCGCTCACATCCTTATTTATCTCTTCCCTATGAGTATTATCAATATTTTATCCATGATAATACCAACATTTATAACTCAAAAGAATACCACTACGGATAAAGTGATACTTAACCTCATCAACATCATGAAATTTCTCATTTTTATATTTAACACATGTATATCGAATCATACTCATTTCATTATTATTATTTCTATAGGAAAATTATAAGAAAGTTTTAACTCTGGAAAATAATCCTACTCAATTCTACACTTTGACATCCAAGATTTGTCCATTTCTATTGATGACATTAAACATATTAAGTATGTATCCAATAAAACATAAATGTATTAATCACCAAAATACTTAAGCTATTATTATATATGAATTTATAAATTATTAGAATATCCATCAAAACATCATATAAAAATAAATATATAAAATCCAAAAAATTAATAAACTTATTATAATATTAACAATATATAATATTAATTAATAAATTCATTATAATATTAACAATACATAATATATAATAATTTATATACATATATGTATTTAATATAATAATAAATTTAAAAAATATTTATATATAATGCGTGTAATAATAATAAGTGTAAAAAATTAATATATATAAAACATAAAATACATAATATATATATATATATATATATATATATATATAATTTTAAGCTTAAATAATAAGATGTAATAATAATAATATATTTATTTTTATATGATGTTTTGATAGATATTATAGTAATTTATAACTTCATATATAATAATAGTTGAAGTATATTGGTGATTAATAAATTTATATTTTATTGGATACATACTTAATATGTTTAATGCCATCCATAGAAAATGGGTAAATCTTGGATATTAAAGTATAGAATTGAGAAAATATATTTTTTAGAGTTAAAACTTTCTTGGAATTTGCTCATAGAAATAGTAATAATGAAATTAGTATGATTTGATATACATGTATTAAATATAAAAATGAGAAATTTCATGATGTTTATGAGGTTAAGTATCACCTTATCTGTAGTAGTATTCTTTTGAGTTATAAATATTGGTATTATCATGAATAAAATATTGATAATACTTATAGGGAAGAGATAAATAAGAACGTGAATGGATTGTATAAATTTTATTAGAATAGGCACTCCAAACATAATGTATAGACAAAAAATATGTTTCATGCTGTTAAAGATGAACTACATGAGGATAATTTCAAAAAAAAAGAGAAGGTCGAATAAAAAAATGAAAAAATTATGCTATTGTTATTAAAAAAAGATCATCAAATTGATTTTAGTTGAATCAATGCTTGTTATTCAAGTTTGATTAAAAAAAGAATCATATTTCGGTCAAGAAAAGAAAAGAAAGATCATTAAAATATTCCCAAATATAGATTATTTCATACTTAATTTACTTTTCATTGCATTATTTGTTCCTTTCCTTATTTTCATTCTCTTTTCTTATTTTTTTCTTCTTTCTTTCCTTTCATAGACTTTTCTTTTTGCATTCTTTTCATTATTCTTGTCAAAATTCTAAAAGAAAAAACACAAGAAAAAAATTATTATTTTCCTTTATTTCAACCATGTGATTGCTTTGTGTGGTTTGGATTGTTGTAAGTTACTTTTTGATTGAGTTTGATATAGTTTAATAAAGAATCCAAAGGGAGGACTTAAGTGAGGATTTAAATAGAAGCGTGAGAGACAAAAAAGATAGTGTAAAATGAGATGAGTGTGATTAACATTAAATCTGACCGTTTTGTATTCTAGTTGTTTGTTCTTGTTACCATGTATTTAGGAGGGTCTTAAAATAAAGAAACAAGGGCTAATCCAACATTTCAACTCAATGTAATGTTACAAGAGATGAACCGATTACGAGAAATCTTTTTGACGGATTTGAGAAATAAGATGCAGTCATGAAGGAATTGCATGAGATGAGTTCTAAACCTAGAAAACCAACAAAGCATACACCTATTGATGAATTTAATGACCAATATGGTTCAATGCATAGCATACATAGATTTGTGCCAAGAGGAGGGGGATGTGGAAGAGGTCATTTAAAGGAACAAACATTTTAAGAACATGCTGACAACCACTTGGGGAGCATTAAGATGATAATTTAATCCTTCCAAGGTAAGAATAATCCAAAAATATACTTGGAATGGGAGATAAAAATGGAGTTTATCTTTTATTTCCATAATTACTCCTATATGAAGATATAAAAATTAGCTGCAATTGAATTTATTGATTATGCTATAATTTGGTGTGATCAAGTTGTTTTGAGCAAGAAAAGATATAAAGAAAGGCCCATTGACACATGGAAAGAGATGAAGGTTGTTATAAGAAGGCAATTCATTCCAAGTCACTATCGTTAAGATTCGTTTCAAAATTTGGAAAAGAAACGATTCAAAACAGCCTTACCTTGATGAGATGTTCTATTTAAGAAATTAGTTATCATTAGAATATAATAAATATAAAGATTGACTTATTCCCAAAAAGAGTTAGAAATTATAAAAAAACAGAGATTCAATTAAACACAAAGAGAGCACAAAGAGAGAGATTGAGTTAAAAAGAGAAAGTGAGCTAAAAAAAGAAATTGAGTTACAAAAAAAACATGCTCAAAAAAGAGAGAATGAGGGTATTTCTTGCACTCTGGATACAATAGCTTTTTAGCATCTTCTAAAAGTTTTTTAAAGGTTTTGAGATCATCCTTATGTAGTTCATCTTCAACATCATGAAACATATTTTCTATCTGTACATTATGTTTGGAATGGCTATTATGATAAAATATATATAATCTACTCACATCCTTATTTATCTCTTTCTTATGAGTATTATCAATATTTTATCCATGATAATACCAACATTTATAACTCAAAAGAATAACACTACGGATAAGGTGATACTTAACCTCATCGACATCATAAAATTTTTTATTTTTATATTTAACACATGTATATCGAATCATACTCATTTCATTATTATTATTTCTATAGGAAAATTATAAGAAAGTTTTAACTCTAGAAAATAGTCCTACTCAATTCTACACTTTGACATCCAAGGTTTATCCATTTCTATTAATGACACTAAACATATTAAGTATGTATCCAATAAAATATAAATTTATTAATCACCAATATACTTCAACTATTATTATATATGAACTTATAAATTACTATAATATCTATCAAAACATCATATAAAAATAAATATATTATTATTATTACATGTATTTCATGTTATTATTCAAGCTTAAAATTATATATATATATATTATGTATTTTATGTTTTATATATATTAACTTTTTTTAAACTTATTATTATTACATGCATTATGTATAAAAATATTTTTTAAATTTATTATTATATTAAATACATATATGTATATAAATTATTATATATTGTGTATTGTTAATATTATAATGATTTTATTAATTAATATTATATATTGTTAATATTATAATAAGTTTATTAATTGTTTGGATTTTATATATTTATTTTTATATGATGTTTTGAATGATATTCTAATAATTTATAAATTCATATATAATAATAGCTTAAGTATTTTGGTGATTAATACATTTATGTTTTATTGGATACATACTTAATATGTTTAATGTCATCAATAGAAATGGACAAATCTTGGATGTCAAAGTGTAGAATTGAGTAGGATTATTTTCCAGAGTTAAAACTTTCTTATAATTTTCCTATAGAAATAATAATAATGAAATGAGTATGATTCGATATACATGTGTTAAATATAAAAATGAGAAATTTCATGATGTTGATGAGTTATGTATCACTTTATCCGTAGTGAATATTCTTTGAGTTATAAATGTTGGTAATTATCATGGATAAATATTGATAATACTCATAGAGAGATAAATAAGGATGTAATTATATACATTTTATCATATAGCCATTCCAAACATAATGTACAGATAGAAAATATGTTTCATCTTGATGAAGATGAGCTGTGAGATGATGAAACTTTAAAAACTTCTAGAAGATGCCAAAAAGTTATCAGTATCCAGTAGTCAGAAATACACTAAAATATCAAGATTGGTTCATTTTCCATATTATATTCTAGAGCATCTAGTTTCTTTTCAAGTGATTTTGATTAATCACTTAGTATTTTTGAAGCCTTTTTAACCAACTTCCTAACATGTTTGTTATATAGTTTATACTTCCACTAATAATACTTAAATATTTTCTGACTTTTTATCTATATGAAATACATGCTTAAATTTATATGGTTATTTTTCTATCCATAAACTAATACATTCCATATTATATTGCTATTCATTATCCATGAAGTTTTTTATGGTACTTAAAACCTCCAATCACTTATTGTTTTTGGTGTGTGAAACAACTTTCCATGTGTGTTAAGAACTTTTCTCTGTTAATCCATTTCATAGTAGTGTTCAAGAATAAGGCAAGAACATTATAAGTCAATTCAAATGTTGGTTGCGATTGAAAATTAATTGAACAACCAAAATTAAAGGAGAAGCACATTTAGTGAAGCAAATTAAATTATTTTTAATTTTACTTATTTAAATTACATATATGCATGTGCTTACTTTGAGAACAATGTAAATATTAGGTGTGGAAGAATGTTAACAAGTCATTATCTTTATTTTATTTTTCTTTATTAGTTTAACATGTGTAAGTCATGTAGTCCTTTGTGTCATTGTTGGCTTTCCATATGTAAAACACATAGTTTGTTTAATTTACTTAGTGTATCTATCCTTCTCTATGTAAGGTTGATTACCAACGATCAGTAATACATACACACACATAGTTGGGTACATTTTGAATGTAAGTATGTTTACCCACACCATAGGATTGGTTTTCGTAGTATGCATGCTAGGTTCATGCATGCTCGCCTATATTGTCACTTGTGTTTTTATTTCATTTTGGGTGCTAGCATTTATGAAAATTTCTCGGTAATTTTGGAAATGAAAAATGAGATTATTTGGCACCTCGACGAGGCCCTCATCAAGCCCTTTTCAAGACCCTCGATGAGGTCTTTTGATGAGATTGGTTGTGAATTTGGATTATTTCTATAAAAAATTCCTCTCTTTATGTTTGGTATCTAGAAAAATTGTGGTGGAGCTCTGTCAAATTGATATCTTATTTTCTATTTTTGGATTAGTATTACCTTATGTTATTCGATATTAGTGATTCATAACTATGTGATCAAAGCCATGCCCTTAAGTAGTGAGTACTTAAGGTGGTGTATTCAAATGGATTTTATATGAAGAGCCTATGTGAGCTATCTTTTAGCTAGTAATTGCTAGGATGCTATTTTTTCTCAAGTCAAGGGCCTGTTTAACAATGAGATATGTGTTGACTGGTAATTGCTATGTTGCAAATTTCTCAAATTTTTGGTTGTGTGTGGTACATGGTTAATTGTGTGTCATACATAGATGGTTTATGGTTTGTTGTTGAATATGTTTCCCACGATAGTTGGTGGTTGTTCATAGTTGATGGTGATCCTTATGTTTGATTATTCACACTATACACTTTTCTGATCTATGGTTATAGATCACTCTACATTTGAGTGGTGTTGGATGTAAAGGAGAGCCTTGTTCGCATGTCAGACCAACTTGTTACGGAGGCACCAAGCGAGGGTAGCAATGAGTAGTTCAGATAGAGATCTCGACTGATAGAAGTATTAATGGTTTTATTTCTATTAGGATTATAATTGTTTTATTGCTCAGTTGATTTGTTTGCTACTGAGTGATTGTCAAAAGCAACCCAAGTATGTTACCACATAGGTAGGGGTTATATGTGAGTCTACCTCTTTATATCTGATGTTGTGAATGCTATAGTGATTGGCTAGTATAATGTGAGTTCAAACCATATATGTTTCATTATATTGAGGTTTAAACTTTGATCGGAAAACATTTAATATTTATTACCTTCTTTTTGATTATTAAATAATATATCTACTTTATTATACTGCATGTTTATGATTATTTGTACTACTACTATGATTATCTATTAAGAGTATCTTTATGTTTGCATTTTTGGGAAGAGTTCTTAAGGAGTTATTATCTCTCTAACCTGATCATTTATTGGGTCCTGGACTCCTTCAATATTGTTATACATGATCAGTTTATGTATTAGTATAATTTGAATTTCTATCGTATATGTATCAACATGTTAAATGTAGACTCTGATTAAAAAGTTTATTTGATTTATGTTATAATATGTTTTTTTTCTTTACTTGTAATATGTCTATAGCTTTATGTTTATTACTTTTGATGTATTAATTTAATATGTCTCCTTCCTGATTAATTTACATTATTTCTGTGTTTTATCTACATGTGAGTTTGGTATGAGTCTCTAAGGAATTAATATCTCTTTATCCTGGTAATACACTAGGTGTTAGATTCTTTATTATGATTAATTATGTTATGTATGATTGCATGATATGAAAGTACAATCATTATTTACTTAATATGTTTCCACGTATGAGGTCATGAGGTGATTGTAAATCCTATATCACTTTTAAGTATGTATGATTGATTTGCATGATGTGTGATGTTTTCTTTGTTTATGTATGCTGATAGCTTGGACGGAGCCTATGAGGCACACCGTTGATAGTGTGTTTTCAACAGTTTGTTTTTTCTTATTATTGGTTGTTTTTGTTGTGTATTAAATTGAGCATATTATTTTTTTTTGTAATTTTATTTGCTTAATTTATGTTTATGAGACCTATTTGGCAGAGTTGGAATATAACTCAATAAAAGATTTCAAGAGTTATCGTTTTCACCCCTTATCTAAGTCCCATATGCCTGTTTTAGTCGAAAAAACAATTCAACTTTATGCAATTATATGAAATTATCAACATGTTTTAGGATATATGCTTTAGGATTAGAATCATATTTTTTTTTGTTTTTAGTATTTACTTATTGCATTCTCTAAGATAATTAAGATTAATAGATATGTTTGAAAAAAATTATGTGATCACTCTTTGTTTTTCGCATTTGATAATAATAGGTTTTTTATTCTATAATTGGATAAAATTATATCAAATACAAATTACTAAGAATAAAATTTTCAACTAATTTTATATAAGAATAATTAATTTTTTGAAATTATAACTTTTTATAAGTAAATCTTAGTAACATAAATAAATTGTAATAATGAATGGAACTTTTACTTTTTTTTTAAATAATTATTTGTTATTATTAAATTTTAAAACTAATAATAATAACATCCTAGAGTAAAATCTAACATACTCACACAAGATATATAACATTTAATAATAATAAGTTTTTTATGGAATAACTAGATAAAGTTTGTCTCAAATAAAAGTTATAAATGATTACATTGTTTAAAATAAAAATAATATTATATTGAAGAGTATATTAACTACCATAAATGGCAAAAAAGAAGAAGAAATAAATTTAAAAAGTTCACATATTGTAAATAGAGTTCTATTAACAAAGGTTACTACATTTACATTTTAAAATTGAGTAATACTCTTTTATATAATAATATTTTTATATGATTCGAATTTAAGTGATTAAGTAAAACAATAAAAGAGGATAATTAAGATAAATAGTATTAAAAAATGATATATATATATATATATATATAATCGATCCTTCATTTCATCGTAGATGTTCATAAAACATAAGAGTAATATTATAAAAAAGGTTATATCCTTGTATCAATATATCTCACATGAAAATATTCTTACGCTTATACATTAATTATAAGTATTATTAAATATATAAAATAATAATATAAATTAATCGTGACCGAAACATGTAATTATGCCATACATCTAATCCAATCATTTGCCCACTGCGAGCTACATCATGTTCATCCATAACCGAGTTTTCAAGCTTTATTGGTAATGAATTACCAATTAACTAAGTTAACTCCCTTCTTCTTCCGTTTTGATTTATTATATGCTTATAATTAATTTCTTTAAAAAATCTACAATTAAAGCTGCACCTAACAAGATAATTTCTATTAGTAGAAAGGAACAAATTAAATTACATAGTTCAGCTTTTGAACACAATTTTTCTTAATAAAGATAAGTACAACCTGTTCAGTTTGCTTCTCTAGAAGATGCTTTAAAGAGGGGTGACAATTCATGAACATTATGGGTGTTTGTTCATGTTTGTATTTTTTAACTCAAATTCATGTATTTTATGATGTTATGAAACAAATTATTCACTTTTAATCTATTCATTTATTTATAAATAGTAAATTAACTCAAACCTTTACAATTACATAAAATTAATACCTAATTCTAACTAAAAATAATAACTCTTATTATATTGAGTTCGTGTCGTAAGATATAGCTCGAATTGTCACTCCTAACTTTAAATATTTAACTATCTTTAATGAAACATGACTAATCTTGTTTTCTAATTTCTACTCTTGTTGGTCTTTTTTGTGTTAATCTTTCATACAAACACTTAAATATAGAGAGACTTTTATCCCTTTAATTTATTTATTTTCTTAATTGCTAAAGACATGTTGTCATATATTCCCAAGTTCTTTAATTCTTTTAGTGACTGAGGACACCACAAATCAGTTAGTTATTTCAAAAACAATAATTTAATTATTTTATTTTTTTATAACAGTTTAATTGTTTTATTTTAAATAGTGATAGAATAAGAATAAATAATCAATTTTTTTTCATTTTTATTTTATTTATCTAGTATTTTCATATTGTCATTTAGTAGTTTATTGCTTCCCCAATGCCACTTTTGTGCCTTGGCTTGCTTTGGTTTGGATGCATTTCATGAAACACTTGTGATTTTTAATGGATATTGAATGATATTCTGGGTTTTTAAATTTAGCTCTATTATTTGAGTGATATTTAATTATTTTTGTTTTACTTAAATTTTTAGAATCAAGATGACAATTGAATATAATTCCATTTAAGATTTAGAGAAGATGGATTACTTGCAAACCATGAAGTAAATTTAGACCATTTTCTTATATGAATAATCTCTTCTATTACACTATTTTTGTTAAAAATTGATTATAAATGGTAAATAAGTACCAAGTAAAAAAATGTTGTAAATGTGAAAAATGTTCTACATCAATTATATCTATAATGAAGCATTTAAAACTCTCCCCAATATTAACTTTTAACTATTTTGTTGGGTTGCTTGTTCTTATGATTCCCTTCAAAACAAAATATCAGGTAAACTAAAATATTATTGTCCAAAACTAATAAAATAAATAAATTTAACACATTTTAAACAAAAAGATATAGAAAAAACATAACTTTACATTATCCTTACATTTTTATAACATTTTATCTTTTAAATAGAGTTTTTGAAAACTATAATATTTTTTTAAAATATAAAAACACATATATGTAAGGAAGTCAATGGAATGAGCATGGGAGGTTAACCTCATCCCCGGTTAACCTCGTCCCCATTTAAATATTGTAGGTAATGGAATAAGGTTTCGTCATCCAACATTTTGATGTTTTATGGATATCAGAGATTCTCTTCTAATAAATAAATTACTATAAGTTAAAAGTTAAATATTCAATAGTTTAAGTATTCATAAAATCTCAAATATATTTATTTATGTTTTATGTGTATGACATAACCCCTTCATACATGAAGATTCATTTTTAACTTTCCTTTAAGAAGAAAAAAAAACATATGCTTATTTTTCTTATATCATAAATGAACATATGTTTTTATACCAGGGATTAAAAGTAAAATTAGTTAAATAACTGAGTCATTTATGCATCAGAGAGATTTATCTATTATGTAACTTCATCTAATAATTCAAGTTTTAAGTATAACTAAATTATTGGATAAAAGTTTGTTCATATTTTTTACCTTTAACGAAAGTGCACTTCATATCCGTACCCATTAGATGGGACATCACAAGTTCACTACCTTTAACAAAGGATTGTAAAAGTTTATTTTATAATAGTAATTGACTTGTGTTGACCCATTTTTATAAAGGTTGAAAGAGTATAATACTCGATACACAATCATGATAAGAAGATTCTGACCCCTTAAGTATTCATCCTTAACTCGCAAGTAGCAATAATGTAAACACTTAATAGATAACAACAACAATAGTGTAATAATCATAGGCAATCAGAATACTTTAAAAGTTAGATATAATATTCAGTAAACAGAAAGTAAGTAATGAATATTAAAAGTTTTCTAACCAAAGTTTTAACTTTAGTATGCTAAAACATACACGATTTAAACTCAGATTATACTAGTAAAATAGTATAGCATGCATAACACCAGATATAATGAGGCAAATCCACATAAAAGTCCTATACATTTGGTAAACTCTCGGGTTGCTTATGGTCACTACTTAGTAGCAAACAAATCCACTAATAATAAATAGATACAACTTACCATCCATACAACATATAACATGGAAACAAACATATAGTTGTGCACACAAACTTTTTCCCCTTATTGACACAAAAATTCAAAGGAATACCCCTATATGAGCAAGAAAAGGCATATAAGTATGCAAACATTCTAACACTTATGAAACATAGTAGAGAATATTAAAGCAAATAAACAAGCTATAACACTTTCAAAGAGAAAGATCTAAGAAACACACCAAACTCATTCTCCTTAATCAAATAGTATTTTACAAATTTCATTTAAAAAAAGTAAAAAGAAAAATAATAAAACAACAAGAAAAGGTTCAGAACTCTCTGCCACCCTTTCCAACAACATCATTCTTATGGATACCAATACATGAGCACTAGACAAGATCAGTATGGGCAGTATGAGGTATAGATGGTGGATGGACAAAGTAGTTGTAAATAACTTGGGTGGGGTCAATTTCATCTCCACTAAAGTTTTTGAAAAGGGAGGAGATAGAACTAGGAAGAGTTACCAAGGCGAGTACGACTTCTAAAACTAGAAGGTTATGGTTTAACAAAAGCATAAGAGATAGAAGAACCATGAATAGGTGGTGATGGTACAAGGTGGTAAGAAGTATCCATAACTTTAGCAAGTGTCTAAAACCTCTATATATCTATGTAATTTTGATTGAATATTCGCAACTCTAGAAGGAGATTATTAATAGTACCAAAAGACTCATCACTGAGGGGAAGAGAAGTAGATAGAGTAGAAGAAATTGGAATGAAATTATAACAAGTGTATTGAGAAACATTATAAGAAGAAGAGGAAGATGAATGGATAACTAATGAATGCTGAGAGCTACGACTGGAAGGAAATTGTGAGAGTGAAAGAGCAAATCTGCTAGGAAAAGAAAATGTGATATTACAAAAAAGGATAGAACCACACTTGAAAATCAATGAGGGATAATGGAGCAAAGACTAAGGAATAATCAGATGATAAATGATGGTCCTATAAATCATGCTTGTTAGATCTATAATCTCACCATTAAGAATAGCACAATGGAAGTGTCCTTTACATAGGGCGATAGTATGATGATGAGAACAAGGGTGAATGACAACTCTAACAACATTAGTAAGATGACGACCAAAGGCATCTTTATTAAAACTAAGAGTGCATCCATTATAAGTGTGTCCATATGCAACCAATTGGTTCACCGTCTCAACAAAGATGTGATCATTCATAAGATTATACTCATCAAGAAGATACGCATAAGTAGGATTTTTAAATTCAAAGGAGATTATGGGGGAAAGAAAGGCCCTTAACATCAAGAAGAGATAATAAATTAGCAATATCAAATCTAGAAAAGGTGAATCTATGCCCTTTGAGGACGAGATTGGTATAGTATTTAAAAAGGGACAACAAGGGGTAGGGCAGCATAGAACTCCCTAACAAATAAGAATGAGTAAACTACAAAGGGAAATTAAAGAAAAGTAAGAAAACCTTTTCTTGATAGTTGGAAAGTCATAGATATAAACAACATGCTCATAGAGAATGAGTGCCTATTTAGAGAGACCAGCATGCTCAAACAACCTTGACTTCTTCATACTTTGGAATGCTATGGGGCCATTTTTAGTAAGAAAGTTAAGGTAAAAAGTATATGTATAGTAAGAAGAAGAGCGATACAAGATTATGATGTAAAGAAATAAGAGCTAGGGTTTTTTATAGGGTCTAGGACACCTTTCCATGATCCTCATCATGCTCTTCACTGAAGTACTTGGTGAGCTCCTCAATAAGTATGTAAAAAACACAGTCCAATGAGCCTTAGTAAAATATACCAATGAGAGAGAAAAAGAGAGAAGGAAAATTCCAAACCACCAAACAAAAATATTTTTTTATTTTTAAAAGCATTAATGTGAGAAAAATAATATAGACAATTATAAGACAGATAAAGAAAAGCAAATGGAACACGTATAGAAAGACTATATATCAAATGAGAGAAAATAAATAAACTACTTAATCCCATATAGATCACCAATAAATAGTGATCAAATTGCATCCTTTCATTTAAAAAATTTGTCAAGGAAAATAGTCAAGAGTTGGACTTTACGTCATATGAGCATGTGGTGCATATAGAACTCGAGATTTATTTTGTTTAGAAGTTCTAGAAAATCTCGATGAATGATTTATATACTTGTAACTAGGTGGACTTTTTGAAGAAGATTTGTGTCCTTTTGCATTGTGTTTGATATGCATAATGTATCATACTTGCATATGCTTAAATAAGCCATAATAGCTACATCCTGACATAGGAGATGTGGTTGTGTGAGGTGGAGAACTCCAAGATGTACTTCCCAAGGACCTAGGACATTGCCTAGTAAGGTGGCCAATAGTACCAAATAAATGGCACAAATGTGTTGAAGAGCTAAAGAATCTAGATCTTTGATTCTAAGGATTAGTAAGTAGAGAAGAACAATAAGAAGTTCTCACACTAACTTTCATATGAGTATGAGAGGTTAAGTTTCCAAAGTGGGGTCTCATATGTCCATATTCACCACAATGGTGATACATAGAAGAGACAGTAGATATGGGCTATAGATCACTACTAGAACGTTGGGAAGTACTAGCCTTAGGTAAGATCTTCACCTTGTTAAAAGATATGGGTTGGGATGTAAAAATTGACTTACCTTTTGGGGTGGCAGTAAATAATTTCAAATTTTGTTCTTGAGTAGTTGACTTAACAAATTTTGGTGCAATAATTGTTGAAGTAGATACGCTTTCATCATACCCAATTCCCCATTTATCACAAAATGACTTAGTATTATTGATAATTTCATTTAACTTCTATGAATCGATCATCAATTTGTTAACTGTAAAGAAAGATTGAGCTAGTTCTTTCTCACTCACACTAAGCATATCTTTTAAAGCTTTAATCAAATCTTCCTTTTTTCTTGAGTAAATATTCTAGGTAAGTCATAGAATTATTGAGAATTTCAACTCTCTCATGCCACTATTCCACCTCAACTTCCTTTTCAGTAAGAAGGATAATCCTTGGCACTTTCAAGCACAATGATCTACTTCTTCAATTGGGTAATTTAAGAATTTTGATTAGATGAAAGATCAAGTTTCAAATGCATAGGAGTATTTCTATCAGATGTAGAACACTTTAGATGCTCCTGAAGACTTTTCATTTTCTCATGATTTGTATTGAATCTTTCTTGGAAATTGGGGTATCTCTTTTGAATAATCTCACATTTTTTAGTGAGATCATTTTGTTCACCACCAGTAGAGGAGTTCCTTTCCTCGAGTGCTATCTTTAATGCACTTATCTTGCGATCATTTTCTTCTAAGATCTCCAAAGCCTTTTCCTTTACCTTTCGAGATTTAATATGCTTTAAGAGTAGCTCATTGTAAGAATCAAGCAACTCATCTTCACCATCCTTTGTAATTACCTCTTGAACATCTAAGGTGCAGTTGGAAGATCTATAATAGTACGTGATGCCATGAAGGCTAAAAAGTTAGTCTCATCCCATCATTACTATTGGTATTGTTTGAAATAGTAACCTCAATCTTCATTGCATGTTTTTTTGTGCATTTCTATTTAGGAAAAACAATTTGCAACAATATGACTTGGCTTTCCACACTTGAAACACTTCATTTTGTTGATATGGCTTTTACTAGGTCTTTCAACATTATTCTCTATTTCTTCATCAATCTTTGTATATTTTGAGCCTTTAGTGCTCGGACTTTCTCTTCTAACTCCAATAGAAAAGGGTTTTTTTTTGAAAAAAATCTGGTAAGCATTTTGGTAAGTAAGGCCATTTCTTATTTGTTAGGGTTGGAATCGTCATCACTTAAACAACGATATTTGCTTCTTTATTGAAATTACTCCCTCTAGTAGTCTTGAGGGCAATACTCTTTCTCTTTTTAGCTACAATTTGGTTATGTCTAGATAAAAGGTGATAAAGTTTGAAGAGTTGTAAGTCACCAACCAACTCATTTACAATGAGTTCACATAGATTCGATCACCATTACTTTGGCATGAAACCAAAGAGGGAGAATACCAATAATCTTTTCAATTTGCTTCTCTTTACTAATTGGTCTTTTCAAATTGTAAGAATAGCTGATAATGTTCCAAAAATGAGCATAGAACTTAACAAACATTTAATCCTCTTCCACAATACAGAATTCAAAATCTATGTTTAATCCTCATGCATAGTTTCTTAAATATAACATACTTTCTTAGAGGTTGTATAACTATGAATTCTTTTGTATTCATAAGGTATAACAACCCTGATGATATCATAACCCCTTAATATTCCATTTTGACTCCTTGCTTTCCTATTTTGTCCATTCAATCATAGGTTTAGGGATCAAGGAAGGTTTAAGTTAGATACATTTAGTCATTCTCAACTAGAAACCAAACATGATCTCCAAGGGACCATAAAAAGGCTCACATATGAGATACCCAATAGGCATAGTTAAGCTCACTAAACAATGTAGGTCTACCTACGTTACCTCCTTCCCATGAATCCATCAAAGAGAGAAAAGTATGTGTGATAAGTTAGTTAACCAAATAAACATCAAAATAATAAAGCCCTTATAAGTTGGACTTATTATAATACCAATTGAAAGAAAAATGACATGATACATAACCAGGATAAAGAGATATTGATTTCTTAAGGAATCATCCCTAGCTCGTAAGTAGTAAAAAGTTAAACACTTAATAGATAACAACAATAGTAGTAAATAATAATCACAGACAAGTAGAATACTTTAAAAGTCAAATATAAATTAGTAAACAAAAAGTAAGTAATAAATATTAAAATATTTCTAAACAGAGTTCAAACTTCAGTATGTTGAAACATACATGATTTATACTCAAAGTGTACTAGTCAAACAGTAGAGCATGCACTACACTAGATATAACGAGGAAAACCCCTATTTGTGTGGTAAACCATCGGGTTGTTTATGTTAACCACTCATTAGTAAACAAATCTACTAATAATAAACAAATACAACTTAAAAGTAATATAAACACAAATGCCCCTATTAGTCAAGACCTCTACCCTAACTGCTTATTACTACCTTCACAATAACTTGGTCCAACACACGAATCCAACTTTCCTTTAAAATCAACACCACACAAAGTAGTGTGAACAGTAATTGAAGATCAATAAAGTGATCCAAAAAGTGAATGTTGTGTGTTTTACAACACACAGAAAATCGTGCAAGTAAACACGGTCACAAGTAATAATACGATAAGTAAAATATCGTTCTCACAGAGATTTGTTACTAGTATTCGTTAATTATTAAAATTATTTCAACCTAATTTTATCCAAACAGTCGATAATTTGATGCAGTTTGACTAACTAACTTTTATAATGCATTGCAAGAAAATTCCCAGGATTGCGCTTTCACCAAATTATTCCACTTGAATCATTATATTTTATCTTGATTTATGTTATCGTATTTTAAGTTGTTAACCAAGAACTCCTAATTTATCCATATATCTCTTCCGAGCTCCATACAGTATTACATCCAGTTAAAATGATTCACTATATTCCTACGCTAATTAAATTCAAACTGATTTATTAAGTTCGAAGTTCTCAAAACGGTTACCACATACAATAAAAGTATATTTCTATCTCTTATGTATATACGTTACTTCATCACGAGCAAAGACACAAAAATGTCTTTTTCAAGTTTATTTAAGTGTCACATGCTCCAGTTAATTAATCTTCCGATAATTAAAAGCATTAAACACGGATAAAATAAACAACTTAAAAAGCAGTTCCATAAATCATTCAAAAATACTTAATTCAAGTTTCATAATTTACGCTATCGCTAATCCTAGAACAAATAAATTAGTTCATGCAAGGAAATTAAAATTACAACACAACAAAAATAAAACATTGCAGAGAAACAAAAATTAAGAGAAAATAGATTAGGAGAAACTCTTTCATGATTCCTCGATGAAAAATAAATTCTTCCCTTTCTTTCTTCTTAGTTGTCTTCTTTCTCTGTAATTTCCCTAAGAAAATACAATACAAAAATGTCAAATAAATGTTCTGCGTGTTTTGTGTAACACGTAGAGAGGAAAAGAAATGAAAATGGTAAAGAGAAAAAAAAATAAGAACTGTGAGTAACCAAAACGAAAGAAAAACCCAACAAAAGAAGAACTCCAACTAATTCCTCGTGTACAGAATATATCCCCCTTTCAATTATTCTTTTTTTTTTATTATTTTTATTTTAAGTGGGGGACAAAAATGTATGGGGAATTAAAATAACAACACACGCGTGAAAACTATTATGCGCGTTTCTGATTTTTTTTCTTTTCACACATGACACGTGTCACCATGTGATTTCTTTGAGAGAAATACGGCGACACGTGGCCGATGTTCATTCGGTGGTAAGGCGGGCTGCGCATGAAGAACACGTCGCACAAGATTTCCTCGCGTTGGAAGTGATTAATGTACCGGAAGTGGGCGCGGTTTACGCGTTTTTATTTCCTGCAGAATACATGCCACGTGTCATCGTGTTATTCGCTAGAATATTTATGAGACACGTGGCTGCTCATTTTCCGCTGAAACACGAGGGTGCACGCGGCTTGGATGCACCGCGTCACACCGGATTTTGTAGACGAATGCTCGGTCTTGGCAAGACTTGGTTCAACGCGCTCAATCCTGGACCATTCATCTCATCCAATCCAAGTGATCGATACGCCTCGAGGGATTCTCGCGGCCAGCCATTACGCGGGTCCCACCGCACGCCCGCCTACGCGGTAGGTGGCCCCACCGCACGCCGAGCCGCGCGAACGATGAACCATGTACCCACTCTTCTTCTTGGTCGGTTTTTGAGCCCACACGTGCGAATCCCAACCGTTACTTCTTTGATCGGACGATCCACGTTGTGCGTTTGGAATAGGGCGCGTGGCCTCATCTCACCTGCGCAGAAATTAAGTTTTATTAATTGCATTTTCACCCACAAATTTAATTCAAATTACATTTTAAACTTTCTTAAATTACATTTAAGCCCTTTGCTAATTTTAAATTAAATTTTTAAACTTTAAATAATTATAATTAAGCCCAAATTTAATTTAAATTATATTTTCGATTTTTATAAATTGTAGTTTAAGAACTATATTATTTGAAATTATATTTGTGGACGAAAAAATATGAAATTAAGTAAATTTTCGATACAAATTATTTAATTTTATTAAAAATGTATTTTTAATGCATAAAAGGAAAATATTAATTTATTTAACAAAAATTAACTAAATATTAAAAGAACATAGCAATTATCATTACTAAAATTGATGAAAATAACTATATAAAATATAGTTATTAGTGAACCACCAATTATGGGAAGTAAACTGAAGCACAAACCACCAATAACCAATTGTGGGAGATACACTCAATCACAAACAGTCACTGATTTAAAAACTCAACCAATACTACCTAACCCAATCCCACAGCATTATTCTCACAAAAAATATAAAATAGTCAAGAGCATTCAACACTCAAACACACTATTTTATTCACAAAAGTGGCACAAATACTGAAAAGTACTAAAAGTAATTTATGATACAAAAGCAATTTTCAAAGATAATTTTGATAGTGTTTTGGTATGAATTCAAAGATTTTGAAGAGTGAAAAGAGAGGGTATTTATAAAACCATAATGCACCATTAGCCACACTTGCCAACCACCCTACTGTGGATCTGGTGAGGGGGCCGACAAAGGCCTCATTGAGGTACCAAAAAGTTTAGTTTTTCTTTACAAAAATTATAGATTGATTTTCATAAATAGTCATACCCGAAATGAAAAAAAATCATTACTTATAACCTAACATGAATACTAAGAAACTAATCCCATAATATGTATATAACATGCACAAACACACAATATATTTAACTATGTGTTGTACATTATTAATTAACAGTAACTAACCTTACGTAGAGGAAGATATAAATACTTAATAAAATAAACAAAATTTATGTTTTGTATATAAGAAGAAAACAAAGATATAAATAACCACATGACTAATAACGATAATGAATTTATGCTTCCCACCCAATAGTTATAGGACTAAAGTGTACTTGTACTAAAGATAACAAATTTAGGCTACAATTTTTTTCAAATTATTTATATTATTAATTTAACAATATTATAATAATTTATGTTTTATATATTATAATATTAAATTTTTATAATTAAAATATTATAATACTTTACCTAATAGTAAAGTAAATTCATATAACAATCATCATCATACACAATGTGTGCTTATTTACAAGATTTATTACCCAGCCCATTTTCAGTAGAGTGATTTATTAATAATTAAATTAACGACATTCGTTACATCGTCGTTTAATCAGAGAAATAAAGTCGTATCTTTGTGTTTCACTTTCATCCAATCTGAATACAAACAGGCATCCAACAATCTGTCTTTTTTCGCTGTACCGCCTTCTCTATGAGTCATTGCCAGCTCCCATCTATTTCCTTCGTATAGATAAGCTCCCATCTCCCATTCTCTGTCTCTATTCTAATTTCAAGCAATTGAATCACGCCAAAGGTTGAAAATTTTATCGGTCATCAAATAGACCGTAATTATACGAGTGCAGAGGCGTGCTTATTCACTATTCCTGAGAAAATTATACTTTTTTTTTTACTTTTGGACCCTATCATTTCCATTGGCATCCCCAACATTTCAATCTTATTTCTTGGCCATTTGGTTCTACAGTTCAGCGAATTGTAGTGCTGAGAACAGTGTGGGGATTTAATTATGGCTTCAACAATTGTCAATTTGCCTACCAGTATAGGAGCATTGAAGGATTTGGATTGCAATGGCTATGTTGGGCTGAGGCCATCAAATTTAAGTTTCAGAAAGTTGAATTGCGTTGGAACAACGATCAAGGCGAGTCCTTCGAGTCGCTTCTCAATTAGAGCCAGTGAATCTGGTGATGGACCTACGAAGAAGCTGGGAAGGAGCGATGCAGAATGTGAAGCCGCCGTGGTAGCTGGGAATGTGCCTTTAGCACCACCTCTGCCACCTAAGCCAGCTGCACCTGCTGGAACACCTGTCGTCCCTTCACTTGTGAGTAAGATAGTTGAAATTGCATTAAGTTCTATTTAGCCTAATTGAGTTGTATGCTTTGGTATTAATTGGGTACCTGAAGCTTTGAAATGTTAAAAGTTTATAGCTTAAGATGTTAGATAGATTGGATGGGTATTTGAGAGAATTGGGTTGCTTTGAAATGTTAAAAGTTTATAGCTTAAGATGTTAGATAGATTGGATGGGTATTTGAGAGAATTGGGTTGGTTTGGATTATTGGATTTGAGCCTCATTGAGCAGTGCTTTCTTGTTTGATTGGTTATTGATGGTGTTGTTGTGTCAGCCTCTGAGTGGAAGGCCTAGGCGAAACCGTAAATCACCTGCACTGCGAGCAGCATTTCAGGAAACAAGCTTGTCGCCTGCCAACTTTGTCTATCCACTTTTTATTCATGAAGGTTGTTGGTAATTTCAATTTTACTTCTGCGGGTGGTCCTTTTGTGCTTGTGTGTGTTAAGCTCATGCATGCATTCACACATAGGAGCTTAATCTGTCTCCTTATTTTGCAAGAGTTGCAGGTGAGGAGGATACACCTATTGGTGCCATGCCTGGATGCTATAGGCTTGGATGGAGACATGGGCTTGTAGAAGAAGTGAGTTTGCTCAACCTGGTTCTGTGGATCATCTTCTCTTTTCCAAATTTTGCTTCACAATTTGTATCATTTGGCTCTTGCAATTAGTTCATAGGTTTGATGTTATTGGCCCATCTTAAACACAATTGAATTGGCTTTATTTATAGGACATCCAAAGTTCTGTTTCCATGTAGAATGATTGGATTTTCTTCCTAACAATCAATACAGAAGCTTTACTTGAGGGAAAATAAAAGACATACATCTGGACGCGATAATTTGGGATGTTTGATTCTTCCAATTTCTAGTTGTATTTTTATTATATTTTAATGTATAGACTAGACTCTACTGTTGGGCTTTATTAGTTCATTATGTTTCTTTTGCATGTATGCTCCGTTATTGTTGTACTTGGGCTTGACTGCAAGGTTTCATATTGGACATGAGTTGTTGAACACTAGAGCTCCATATAATTTACAAAAGGAAGCTTGGTCATCTATGTATCTTTTGTTCAAAATTAATGTTTTTCTCTAGTTATGATCACCCAACATTCTCACATAAATACATAAGACTGTAGATAATCAATTGCTTGCAGTAACAATTCTTGTCATTAAATTTCTTGTTAAAAACTGTACTGGACTCCTGTATTGAGCATTTCTGTTTGAAGCAGGTTGCAAAGGCTCGAGACGTTGGTGTGAACAGTGTTGTGCTCTTCCCCAAAGTTCCAGATGCATTGAAGGTGTATATCTCCTATATATTGTCTTGCGTGTTCTCTTCTCTCTCTCTCTCTCTCTCTCTCTCTATATATATATATATATATATATATCTTTTTCTGTGATGAATAGTTTGCTGTCTCATAGTCACCCACAGGAGATGAAGCATACAATGACTATGGTTTGGTGCCTCGAACCATACGGCTGCTCAAGGAAAAATACCCTGATCTTGTAAGTAAAATTATTTTGTGTCATCTATGTGCTGATGAGTTTACCAGGATAAGTTGTTATGGAAGCTTGTCTTCTTTTTTATTGATTAAACTATCATTCACAGGCCATTTACACTGATGTTGCCTTGGATCCTTACTCATCCGATGGGCATGATGGTATCGTCAGAGAAGACGGTGAGTAAAGAACTCTGCAATTTGGTCTCTTCTATTATATTTTTAAGAGAAGTTTTCTAAAACCTTTTCAAGAAGATTTCTCTGTGAACCATGATCGAGGTGAAAGATTTCTTCAAAGGATATGTTCTTTATATTCAAAAATTCTGATATATTGGATATTCTCATGCGTTATATGATTGATTATCATAGTATTACCATTAACAGTTATGTTTTTTAATTCCATCCATTCATATAGTTGTCTAATACACTTTTCTGTTTTTCATATCCTAGAATAGTTAATGGGTATTTTCTTATGGTGAGTACTGTACATTGCAAAAGATGTTTCTGATTGATTTCTATGTTTATAACTTGGAAACATTGCCAAACAGATAAAATAACTTATTTTAGGTTATTGTTGATATACGTGATCCTTGACCTGGTGCAGGAGTTATAATGAACGATGAGACAGTACATCAATTATGTAAACAAGCTGTTTCTCAGGTAATTTTTCCTCAATAGTCCATGAAATCAACCTTTTAAGCTTTTGTCTGAATGCGCTACTTTGGAATATGTTAGTTGTCAATGATCTACCCTTAGATCTCCGTAGTCTTAATTACCTACACTTACATTTTGACAGTTTCAATAATCTTCTAATGGTAGTTTTATCAAGTTAGATGAAAGAGTCCGAGAGCCGGTACATAACCATAGCAATGAGATACTGACTTTTTAGGACTGATCTCAATCTCTCCAATAGTGAAAAATAGGTAACCAAATAAGCAGCACAACGATTTATTAGGGAGAAAGAAAACAGCAAGAAATATTACAAATCAAACTAACAGTTTAATTTTCAACAATCATGGCAAACCAGAATACAAATAGATATAGAGCATGCGTTATGAAGAGATTAAAGACTTAAAAAAAGGTTTTCCAATTATGATCAAATCCTTCTATATATGGACATATTTGGATGAAATTCTGATTATACAAACACTACATGCAATTATACAAATATAGAAATATAACGTGGAAACCCACATAGGATCCACACATATATGATAATATCCACATATTGTTTAAGGCAATCACTTGACAGGAAACAATTCACTACGTAAGTAAATCAATAGTTCACAACCTAAGACAATATATGCTAATACCTCTGTTAGCTGTAGCACCACATTCAACTGTGCCTAATGTCACGTCCCGCTCAAAATGTCCCTAAAAATTCAAATGTTGGCTGCCTAAAGGATCTAGACACATGGAAAGTTATAGAGTTGCCTAGAGAAGTCTAGAAATGGCTAAAGTTGGACGGACTCAACTCAAGCTTGAAGACCCTAGAATGTTCTAGAGCACGCTGAAGGGTGCTAGAATGGACTGGAATATTCTAGAACGTGCCGAATGGTTCGGGAAGGATGTAGAAGCCGTTGGAAGCCTACGGAACGTCCCGGAACGTGCATGAAGGAGCTAGACAAACCTAGAAGACTCTAGAGTTGGCTAGAAGGTCCTAGAACCTTGTGGCATCTTGTACATAGAACTCTCTTGTATATTCTAGAGCTAGAAGGATCTAGAAAAATGTGGCATACTCTTAGGCTTGTTGCCACACTATATATAGACCTATTGGTCTTCATTTGTAATCATCCTTGGGAATTCTTAGCATTTGTAACATAAACTCTCTCTAGAGCAATACAAAGCATTCTTTGCAAACTCTTTCTATTCTCTTTGGAGTTACATTTCGGATTCAAAGGCAGGCTTAGTGCAACGGACGGTGCTAAGTGCCGCACGATCGATACTTGAAAGATTAAGGTCGTGACACTAAGCTGTCTTTTTTTGTTGTTTGCATAGCAACATTGATCCAATCCTCAATTTGACTTTCGTTTGGAGTCCTAGACCATGGAATGTGGTTCAATCACCAACGATCAGTATTTATGAGTCCTAAGGTAATGGTAATCCCATACACATGTACCTAAATAGAATCTATGTCATGGTTGTTAATTCATATTTTAACTAACCTAATCTAAAAATGAATTTTGCAAAACACTCAACGAATTACTAGTACTAAATAATACTCAAATTATTGATGAACCAAAATTTCGAAAATAATTTTCCAAATGATAATTCGAGTTTACAAAATACCAGAGTTTCTTCACATTTTCTATTTAGTTTTTTTTTTTTTGCAAATGGGGAATACTTATAGAAAACTCTTGAGTTGTTGGGCATTTTGTCTAAACACGTCAGTGAGGATAATAGCAATCATAGTGAGGATAAATGTCACCAAACGTCATTGACCACCTCACCAAACACGTTGGTGAACACTTCAATAAAGGCCTCAACGAGTTCTAAAGATACATGATCCCAACCCCAAGTAGTGTGTATAAACATGCAAACATACAAAGTGTTCTCAACTATGTTAGTGCGTGCGATACTGTCCTAACAGTAACTGATCTTACATAGAAGAAGACAAGGCATAAGTAATATAATACACTATATTTTGCATATGAGAATGATAACAAAAACACATGAATTACAAGATTTACAATCACTCTCTTTGACTTTCCGTGGCAAAATCTGTCCAACTAAACAAAGTCATCATCACGACACAATACATTCATAGAAGATGGCCTAGAGAAGTTTTTTTTCGTGAATAAACTTTGACACAACCCAAACAATCTCAACACACCTCACAATGCATCTGTCTTGTCATGTTCCATCGTTATGAATCAACACATCCATCTTTACGAATGCTCCATTCTGCATGTCTGAACTCTAACTCCACCTACGCTTTACAGTCTCTAGCTGCACCTGTATCTTGCTCATACGAAATAACATATTTGAGTGTTGATATGTTTATTAATGATTTAATAAACAAATTAGGTAGATGATGATCAGTGTTGATATGTTGCAACAATAGAGTATTCGACTCCATTAAATCTCTTATGAAGTGGTGTCGTATGTTGATATGTTTGATTCTTGAGTGTTGGACGGGGTTTTTTAAAATGAAAATGGCACTAGTGTTGCCACATACCTAGACCTAGCCCTTTAATGTGATACCATAGTCACTTAGCATATGATTCATCCACTGGAGTTGAGAGCAGCACAACTACTACTATATATTTTTCCTCGGCCATAAAAAGGGATACAAAACTTTGCTTCTTTGCTTCTTATTGTGTCAAGAAATGAAAGAGTTCTCTAAGTAGAAACACCTTTTCTATCATCATTGCATCCTGCTCAATAAGCATCAAAATACCCAATTAGTTCTTCTATCGTGTCATAAGTATACTATATCCCAAACTCAAATTTCTTATTATCATACTTGATCCTTTTTACTACAGTAATATGACTCTTTAGGGCAAGCTTGAAACCTTGTACAAATACCAACATTAAAAGAGATACCAAGACGACTAGTAGTTAAGTACAAAAGGTTGCTCATCATACTCCTATATAAAGTTTGCTCATCCTCCTTTCTTGAGGGATCTTTATAATGTTTAACTAAGTGGCCATTAGAGTGCATGCAAGTTTAGCCTTATCTAAGCCAATTTTCTTAACAAGTTCCTTAGCATACTTAGTTTGGGAAAGAAAGATTCTAGTTTTTAGTTGTTTAACTTGAAATCCAATGAATAATTTCAATTCTTTGACCAAACTCATTTTACATAATAGGTGTAAAATCTTGAGCAAGATCATCCTTCGTAGATTCGTAGATGATATCATCAATTTACACTTAAGATATAACTATTCCTTTTTCTCTTTGGACAAAAAGAGTCTTGTCACATCCAGTTCTTTGAAACCTATTGTTGACAAGAAAAGTGGCTAGGTGCTCATACCAAGCACAAGGAGCTTGCTTCAATCACATAGGGCTTTCCTCAACCGCATTACATGATTAGGAAAATGTGAATCTTTAGAACCTTTGGATTGTTCAACAAAAACTTCCTCTTTCATTATGCCATTGAGAATTGTGCTTTTCACGTTCATTTGATACAGCTTAAACCTAAAGTAACAAGTCAATTCAATCAAAAGTCTTATCGACTCAAGATGAGAAATTGGAGCAAAAGTCTTTCCAAAATCAATTCCTTTAATTTGAGTATATCCCTAGGTTACCAACCTTGACTTGTTTCTAGTTATCACACCTTTTTCATCCTTCTTGTTCTTGTATAACACACCTAGTACCAATTATATGTTTGTCATTAGGTCTAGGTACAAGGTACCAGACGTCATTCCTTTGAAATAGATTCAACTCTTTTTATATGGAGTTGACCCAATGTACGTCTTGCAATGCTTCCTTAATATTTTTAGGAAGGATGGAAGAAGTATAGCAGATGTAGTTCAACATCTCTTGGATCTGATGCCTTGTCTTTATAGCTCTCTCAACATCACCAATAATGTTGTTAACAAAATGAGCACCCTTTTCCCATTTAAGAAGAGATACATTTTTTGTAGCCTTAAATGGCTTTACAGGAGAAATGATAGGAGATAATTCCTCATTAGGCGTATCAACCTTATAAGATCCCCAATGTTCATACACATTATTATCCTCTGACTCAATCATCATTGTAACCCCAAGGTCATCAACAACTACATTGATGGACTTTATCACCCGAAGTTCTTAGGTTGAATACTCTGTAGGCTCGATCGTTTCTAGAATGCCCTAAGAAGACTTTTGGTTTCGAGTTGGTCTAGATTCTCTCTATCTTTGAGAAACAAGTGCTTCTAGACACTCTTTGATGTGTGACACTCTTAGATTTTTGACAGTAGGTTTCTTCTCATAAGGGAGTTCATAAGAAAACTACGGGTATCAGGTCTTAAGAAACATCGATTTAACGTGTAGCAAGCAATATTTATGGTTTCTGTCCAAAAGTGTCTAGCCAAATTCTTGCCAGATAACATAGCTATCCCATTTCTTGAATAATTTTGTTCTTTCTCTCAACAATCCTATTTTGTTGAGGAGTCTTGGGAGTAAAAAAATCATGCTGAATACAATGATTATCACAAAAGGAGTTAAAATCTAGATTCTTGAATTTTTCTCTCCTTGATCACTTTTGATCCTTACGATGCTATCAATGGATTCACTTTTCTCATTCTACAACTTCACACCAAGGGAGTTGAAGTTTTCAAAGGTCTTAGATTTTTCATGAAGAAACACTACCAAAGTATATCTTGAGAAGTTGCCCACCATAAGCATAATATTGTATTTTCTTCCACCAATGTGCACCAATGTTGGAAGTGCGCATTGGTCCCAGAAATCCATGTGAAGTAACTCCGAAGGTCTAGATGTAGAGAGATAATGGTTCTTCTTTTGTTGACTTTTACTCTACTTGCTTAGATGGCAAGGACCACACATATGATCTGGTTGAAAAATGATCTTAGAAAGGCCTTTGGCAATCTCTAACTTTGAGATTTATTTTTTCAATAGTTGCTAGTTAACATGATTTGGTTCCCTTAATAACAACCCTCCATGTGCTAGCATACACAATACACTCTTCATGATTAAACTTAACCAAACACTTATCATCGCAAATTTGACTTTTGCTGATAAGGTTAGCTTTGAGTCTATCTACAAAGAAGACATCTTTGAGCTCGGTACTTCCCGAAGCACAATTGATGCCTTTTCCACATATTTTTGCTTTGCTATCTTCACTGAACGTAACCGAGCCTTCATTAACTTTATCTTAACTGATAAAGGACTTATCCCTAGTCATATGTTTGAAGTAATTACTATCAAAGTATCGGCAATTAGATGCTTGAGTTTTTAAGACAATATGCACAACATTACAACTCAGATTAAGAAAATCACTTGATTAACCTGAGAAGACTTGTACTCTTCTAAACACACAACTACTTCATTTTGTAAGATCAAGGCTTCATTCGTTAGGCTTAAGAATTGTTTCAATAAGTCTTCGACATAACTTAAAAGATTGTGATCCATTTGCAAAACTTCGTGTTGAGGAGGAAGAGAGAAATTCAAAGGAGTCAGATAGAATGGATAGCAAATCACACTTGTTGCTCATGTCATTAGAGGAATCATCACAAACCAAATCAAATTCAAAACCTATTGAACGAACAAACCAAGGAGAAAAGGAGAGGTTAATGATTTGGTATAGATAAATCCACATATTTTTGCTCATCAATAAATCCAAGTCCTCTCATATCATCGTGAGGTTTTCCAATCTTCAACATTTCATCAAAACGTTGAGCTCCCAGGATAACTAGCGAATGGTTTCTCTAGTTTCTTCTATGAAGTTGTTTTTATTTTACAGAAAAATTACTTCTCATCTTTATTTCTTAATATTAGATCCCTTTATATATACATTTTTATGCCTAATATACTGCTGGAAGTTATTAGTATACAGCTGTAAATCATCCTGAAAATCAGAAACCTAATATCCTAAAATCAGGGGTTGGTTCCACCCCGAAATACAGAAATCGCTTCTTAAAATCGTGGGTTGGTTTCACCCTGGATATCAGAAACCGACCATACTCCTAGGCTGATTTCTACACTCCCCTCAAGCTAGGCAATATATGTTTTCCAAACCAAGTGCTACATTTAACTCGTGAAATTAGGTCGAAACAAAGCTTTGGTTAAGATATCTCATACCATACTTGATGGAACATAGTTGTGGAGATCATCTTGCCTTCAATTTTCTCACCGATGAAGTTGTATCAATTTCCACATGTTTAGCCTGATCACGCGGATCGATTTTTGGCAATTGCAATTGCCGAACCTGTCACACATGATTCTAATAGATTCGAATGTTCAACCTCGAAGTTCAGATAAATAAGCCGTTTTAGCCAAATTCCTTCACGTATGCCCAAAGCCAATGTACGGAACTCACCGACACTACCTACGTGCTACCACTCCGCGTTTTTTGCCACGCCATGTCACCAAATTTCCCAAATAAATGAGCAATATCCGGATGTGGATTTTCTGTCACTAGAGATCCAAATTTCAATCAAAGATCAAGATAAATTTCCAATCTCCTATTAATTGTTTTCAACATAAGCCCCTTTCCGTGATCCTTCTTCAAATATCTTAGAATACGATGATCAAGCTTCCAAGTGATCAATCACGGGTCACAAGAAACTGCGCTAACACCGACCGAAAAACTTGTATCTCGACGTAAAAATGGGTCAAATAAATTAACTTACCTACCAAACGTTGATATTGCCCCTCGTCGGCCCAATTCATCGGCTCGAGACATTAGTTTTGGTAATAGGGTCCATGGGTGTTTCAACAGTTTACACCCACTCACGCCATTTCACGCAAGAGATCTAGAACATATTTCCGTGAGAAACCGAGATTCCTTCGTACTACGTGCCACCTCCATCCCTAAGAAATATTTCAAATATTCCAAGTCTTTAATCTCGAATTTCTTGGATAATAGCATCTTAAGTCTCTTTATTTCTCCTACATGATTTCCTCGTAAGAACTATATCATCAACATATACAATCAAAGTTGTGATTCTCCCATCCAAGGCGTGTTTCGACAAATAAAGCGTGGTCCACGTGTCCGAGAAAGTATCCATCCCGTTTATAGCCTTGGTGAATTTTTCGAACCATGCTCTGGTGACTGCTTAAGTCCATATAAGGCCTTTCTCAACTTGCATACCTTCTCCTCGTATCTTTAGTCTCAAAGCCGTGAGGCACATCCACGTAAACTTTCGATCAAATCTCCATTTAAGAATGCGTTCTTGACATCGAGTTGAAGTAGCGGGCCAATCCTCATTAACTGCGATAGACAAGAAGACACGAATCGTGTTAAGTTTTTGTTACATGAGCAAAAGTCTCTCGATAATCAATTCCATATGATCGGGTGAACCCTTTAGCCACTAGTAGCTTTATATCTATCGATATTTCCATCTCATTTCGTTTTACGTAGAATATCCATTTACACTTATTGTCTTTCCAAGTGGCCGTTAACATCCATGTACCATTCTTTTCAAGTGCATTATATTCTTCTAAGGTTGCCTTGTGCCATTCAGAACTTTTAGAGCTTCATGATGCACTAGGAATCTTGACGTTGCTGCAGGATGTCACAAATGCCCGAAATTTTCGGGACAAATTTTCGTAGAAATGTAACTTTGAAGAGGATGTTGAAGGCATAATCGAAAGCCTTTTCTTTCAGGTAATAGGAAGATCTAACTCAGGGTCGAACCAAGTTTTCGACTAGACTGCTTTCATCTTGTAATCTTTCTATTCACCGTTTATGAGAGTTTTTGGCTTTGTCGATTTCTTACGCTGGCAAGTCGATTTCTCTTCTTTCATAAACTTTTATGGCATCATTAGAAAAGAGAAGATGTCTAGGATAAACAAAGGGAGATTGATCGTGTTTGGTTTTTCAGGAGAACTGAACGGGTATCGTGTTGGAAGAGGACAAGGTCAGGAGTGGTAAAACAGATGATAAATCTTGGCTCAACGAAGTGATGACTATTCCCACCGCAATTCATTAAAGTGTGATTCTCCCCGAATTGCGTATTAGAATAGAAACGGAGTTTCTTCGAAGAAAGTAACGCCCACGGGAATGGTAAAACTTACGAAAGTGACGGGAGAGAAACATTTGTAGCCTTTTTGATTGGTCGAGTAACCAACAAAGATGCATTTATTCGTACGGCATCAAGTTTGCCACGATATTGTGAATGAATACGACAAAAAACAAAGGCAACCAAAAACCTTGAAAGGAATTGGTGACACAAGTCAGGTAGAATATTGACTCAAGACTTGTAAAGGTGAATGAAAAGTCAGAGAACCTGGTAAGGCATTCTATTGATCAAGTGTGTTGCGCAAGAATGGCTTCACCCCAAAATTTTTTTAGGAACATTGGTTTGAAAAAGTAAAGTTCGCAACCTCAAGTATACGACGGTTTTTTGCTCGCTACACCTGGCTTTGTCAATGTGTCAACGCTAGAGCTTTGTTGGACAATACCACGTGATTTCGAGATATCCACTAAGATCGGAATTAAAGAAATCCCTAAAGCATTATCGCTTTAGGATTTGAATATTGGCATTGAATCAGTTTGGATCATGGCATGAAAAAAGTGGAAATATGTGCTTCGTTTCAGATTTGTCTTTCATAAGAAATGTCCAACATAATCGAAAGCATGATCATCAACTAACAAGAAGAACCATCGAGCACCAAGACATTGGAACGCGATACGGTCCCCAAATGTCACCGTGGAATGAGGGAAAAGAGTGACTCGGTTTACAGGCGTGCGCTGGTGAAAAAGTGTTTTGTATGTTTTTGCCAATCGACAAACTTCACAATGAAATAAATCGATTTTTATTGATGAATAAGGATGGAAACAAACGTTTCAAATAACGAAAAATTTGGATGACCTAGACGAAAATGCCACATCACATGATTTCACTTTCCTTATTAGTATGACTACGAGACATAAGATTATGACTCAATTGACATTGATGACTAATGTAACTGTTTCAGGCAAGTGTTGATATCAAGAACATGTAGGCCCGCATGTAACCGAAGACCGCCAATCATTTTCCCGAGCTCAAGTCCTTAAAAACACAAGATTTAGCCAAGAATTTAGTTTCACGCTTAAGCTCATGATTTAATTTACTAACCGATATGAGATTGCAAAGAAAATCCAGGCACAAATAACACATTTGAGAATGAGGTTGTTTGAGAGGCAAATGGTCCCTCGTTCGACTACTCGTGGTGCGAGTACCATTGGCGACACACACCGCCTTCAAGTCTATTGCAAGGTGAATAGGTTGTGAAAAGTGATTGATCACTTGTCATGCGATCGAGGCACCCGAGTCTACTATCCAAGATGAGGAGGGAAATTTTTTCAACATGCTTTGCTGAATTAACCGGAAATACAGGAGTTATTCCCGCCGCTACTAAACGTGGTGTTGATATTTGCCTTTTGTATAAGTTGTCGGAGAAGTTCTAACCGTTCCTTAGTGAATGGGATAGGATTACCGTAAAATGCACTTGAATTCGGGAGGCCGAGTTTGTACCGATGGTCGAGACCGGAACCGAAAAGATGCCGAAATAGCTCTCCTCGAGGACCGGTAATCGTCAAAAGGAGCGTAAACATTAATAGCCGCACCGTTAAACAGACCACCAAAAGGATTATGTTAGAGCAGATCAAGAATGGATTCAAGCCCAAAGTCGCCGAATTTCCCATATTGAATTCAGTCATACTTGTCTCTCGGAACCTCTTCATCCATATCATCTTCCAAAGGTACTAAGTACATTTAAACTTTCGCTTTTTTCATAGCTCTCATGCCCAAAAGTCGAAACTTGAGTTGGAAACCGAAAGTGTGCATTCCTTGCTCGAGTATTTGACATCATACTAGGTGAACTTACGTAACTAGTTGAACAAGAGGCTAAGAGTAGCAGCCACGAGCCTAAGGCTCGATACCATGAAGTCGTTTTTATTTTACGTAAAAAATTACTTATCTTTATTTCTTAATATTAGATCCCTTTATATATACATTTTTATGCCTAATATACTACTGGAAGTTATTAGTATATAGCTGTAAATCATCCTGAAAATCAGGAAACTAATATCCTAAAAATAGGGGTTGGTTCCACCCTGAAATACAGGAAACTGTTCTCTTAAAATCAGGGGTTGGTTTCACCCTGAATATCAAGAAACTGACCATACTCCTAGGTTGATTTCCTACATTCTATTTTCTTTTCAACTTCAAGTTGTTGGATTGAGAGGGACTATGCCATCTTTGCTTTTTCCTTCAAGCAAGATTCTAAAAGATTGACTTGGCTTGACTCCACTTCAAATCTTCCTTTGAGATTACCAATTTCCATATCCTAGTCATCCAATAGGGATTTAAGGCAGGCATTTTCATTTTCAAGAATAAAATCTTCATGCTCCAACTTAGCGACATTTGTGAAGTTGTCAAAAGAGGTATCCAGAACAATAGGAACAAAAGATCTCCTTAGTTCTTCATGTTGCATTTATCGCTCGAGTTCACCGATACGTGTCAAGTACTTATTGTCTCTCAGAAGTATTTGCAATGAGTTGATATGTTCTTTGCTTTTTCACCTTCAAGAGTGACATTTAAGAATTGGTTAGATAGATCCAAGTGATTTTTTGAGTTGTTCAAGCAAAAATTTTCCCTTTAGGATTTGGGTGATCGTTCCTTCTTTCTTTCCTTCTTTCTTGGTATAGATGTTTTGAGGTCCATTGAGTACATACGTCTTAGCTAGCAAAAATATGTTTGAGATTTGTTAGAAAGAAGTGGTTTACAAAACTCCAAGACCTCCCCATCTTCTATAAAGCTTTGGGAAAACCATGTCAAAGTTTGAAGGGCAGTCACTTGATGATCCAACTCTATAGAAGTTTTGCAATATTACACAATGGCTAGACTTGATATTGCCTACATAGTGAACAACCCATGTTTTTTTTTCCAAAGCCTTGATGTTCATTAGGGAGTGACAAAGAGGGTTTTGAGGTATCTAAAGGGTACACTCTCTCATGATGTTTAGTTGTAGAAGTCTAATGTCCTTAATCTAGTGAGATTTTGTGATGCAGATTGGGCAAGAAGCTTGTATGATAAAAGGAGTGTTGGAGTTTATTGTATTTTCTTTTGCAATAACTTGATTTCCTAGTGTTCTAACAAACAAAATATGGTCTCAAGATCAAGCACAGAACCTGAATATAGATCCCTTGCTCTAGTTATTGTAGAAATCCTATGGCTCAAATCTTTGATTGGTGAAATGGGGTTTTCATGTGCTCAGCAACGAGTAGTGTTTTGTGATAATGTAAGCACTTAACACTTAGCTGAAAACCCAGTTATTCATGCAAGGACAAAGCATATGGAAGTGAATTCATGCAAGAACTGGATGTGGGATATATGTGCACACTGATGAGCAGAGCAGATTGCAAACCCTTACAAACCATTGCCCACAATCAGATTTCTCATCTTGAAGCACAAACTGGTAGTATTAACAAGATCAGAGTTTGAGGAAGGCTAGTGCTTGGTGTGTACCGAGTTGTTAGCTCATTGTGTGCTGGTTTTGTACATGAGAAGTAGTTAGTAGTGTAGACTAAGTAGTGACAATATAATGGTGGAAAGAATAGCCATGTGTGAGGCTGATTAGTTGTTCTGAAACCCTAGTGTACAAAGCTAGTAAAAATATTATCGAGGTCAATCTTAACTATGGCCTTTTTCAGCTTCAGGTGCTCGTATTGTCTCAATAGTAACTGACTTTACATAAAGGAAGACAAAATACTGAGTAAAATAATACAAACTCTATGTTTTGTATACGGAAATACCAACAAAGACAAATATAAATTAGAAGAATTACATTAAAGAAACCCATCATTTCTGTTGATAAAATATCAATGCAATCTCGTTCATGCCCTTTCTACTTTTGGATGTCTAAATTTCATGATCTTATCAAATACCTCATGATAATAAGAATATTTTCTGAAGTAAATGTGGCTTGACTTTTGGCTTTTAGTGGTCAAGAATGGAAGTTGTTTCCCTATTAGGTTTGTCTCATTTGAAAGAATTTATCTATGATTTCAAAATTCAATGTATTATTCCTTCTGAATTAAAACGTTTTGCTTATGCCTTTGTTTGGATAGATTTTTTGGCCGAGTACAGAAGTCTACGCTAACCTTTTATGGGTTAATATTTTTAGATTCTTTACTCACAAGACTGCCATGGTCACACTTAAATTGATTTTGATTATAATGCTTTGTTACTTAAATTGGTTTTGATTCAATGCTTTATTACTTCTAGGCCAGAGCTGGAGCTGATGTAATTAGTCCCAGTGACATGATGGATGGACGTGTTGGAGCAATTCGAGCTGCTCTTGATTCTGAAGGCTTTCAACATGTTTCGATTATGTCCTACACTGCGAAGTAAAGTTATATGCTTCATTTTCTGGAATAAGTGGTTCTTCATGTTATCTCCTCCACAAATCTGAATGTCTCTAGGAAGTGTGTTCTTTCTTTTCTAGAATCATTCACAACACAAGCTTTAGCTTTTATAATTGGCATGTGAAGACTAATGTGTTATTTGAAGAAATTACACCAAGTCCGTAGTACACATAATGATTTTTTTCATCGCACCTTAAGAACTCAGTAATAACATCTTCACCATCAAAGTGAGTGTTTAAAATTTCCTGCATATAAGACATTGCAATTTGAGAACATTGGAGGTGAACCCTTAGTGGTAAATATCTTTAGGCTAATACAAATGATCTGATTTTACTATGTTTTCATTACAAAAGTTGCTGGTTGATATAACTCATTTGTCAATGCAATTATGCTGAAACAGGTATGCAAGTTCATTCTATGGTCCATTTAGAGAAGCACTGGACTCGAATCCACGTTTTGGTGACAAGAAAACGTACGATTTTACTGAAATTCAACTTTCTCTGGACTTCTATTGATGTAATACATCTGGTTCTGACTTTGTATTAATCTGTCTTCCTAAACCTAAGTTATCAGATGAACCCAGCAAACTTCAGGGAGGCTGTGGTTGAGGCACGGGCAGATGAGTCTGAAGGAGCAGATATTCTTTTGGTTGGTATTGCTTGCTTTGAATCTTTTGGCATCCACTTGAAACAATATGCTGCAGTTATTCTGAGTTGTGCAATTTGGTGAATAGGTAAAACCTGGCCTGCCATACTTGGACATCATAAGGTTACTCCGAGATAGCTCTCCTTTACCAGTGGCTGCGTATCAGGTAATCTCAGTAGTTGTACCTTGCAATCTATTATTTGACTTCATTTTTCATGAGAAGGGTAATCAAGAGAGACGTAAAGCTTACTATAAAGATGTTCTTGAACATTTACTACTGATGTCTGTATTTTACCTTAATTTTTAAATAGAGTGGGTGATAGCACAAGTCCCTTAATTATGTTAAAAGACCCTTAATTATGTTAAAAGGAGTAGTTTAATCATTTTTTCATTATTTGTAGTAATTTAGTCTTTTTGTTTTGAAAAAGTGACGGCATAAAGACAAATGACTATTTTTTATTTTATTTTTATTTGTTTCTTATATTTTTTTCATGTGTTATTGATATATCATTTTTATAGATTTTCTTTAGCAATAAAAAACAATAACTACAAAATTGATTAAAAAAATTTAAAATTTAATTATTTGTCTTTGTATTCTCATTTTTTCATAACAAAAGAACTAAACAGTTAAAATAATAATAAATAGACTAAATTGCTCTAACATGCAAAACTAAAAAATTCTTGGTACATTTTTCTCTTTTAAATAATACTGATCATTTATTGAAATAAAACTATTCAGCCAATATGTTGTTGGGAAATTCTTGTTGGGTTTATTCAGACGTTACAAACGTTTTTTTTTCTACCACCACCATATTTGTTATTTTCTTAACATCTTCATCTCAATCATCTTTTTTTTATCTTTTCGCTTTTAAGCTTGATGTTCTCTTTACACTTATTTTCTTTGACATGATGTTTGTAGGTATCGGGTGAATACTCAATGATAAAGGCTGGTGGAGTGCTAAAGATGATTGATGAAGAAAGAGTTATGATGGAGTCACTGATGTGTCTACGTCGAGCAGGTGCTGATATTATTCTAACTTATTTTGCCCTGCAAGCAGCAAAATGTTTATGTGGTGAGAAAAGGTGAGACTGGGCAGACTTAGTTGTGAACTTAAATACTTTCCATAGTTTTTGTTAAATCTGAATTTTGAAGTGGAAGTTTCGATCTGTTATTTACCATAAAGTATGTATTGGGGATGTTTTATGCATTTGCGAACATTTGAACTGCTCAAATTCGAATCATTTTGACAAAATTATAGTTCTGTATCAGTATCACCGAATACTGATGAAAGAATGCTAAATTGCTACCAGTAATCATACTTACACGTTCAATCCTGAGGTTTTTTCTTGCCCTCATGTCTTCCTTTACGAAAGTGCTTCTTGTGACCCTCAAGTAACTGTATGTCTGCATGAGGCAACAGACAAGCCTGACTTTATGATTCTATTTTCTGATTCTAATGTCGTCATGATCATCACGATGTTTGCTTCTGTTTCTAATTTACTGTAAAAAAATTTCATTGGTAATAAACTAGTGATCCCATCTTAAGCATGGCCTTGTAGTATGATGATGACGCCAACATTCCAACCAGTAGTGATAACAAAAAAGAAATGAATTGCTAGATTGCAAAATAACGAAGTGCTACAACTTATATACTCCTTAACAATTACAAGTTTACAGCAGAGCGAATCCTATTACGGAATACTTTTTTTTCTTCTTTTTGTCATTACGTTATGTAGATGGTATCATACTTTTTTTTTCCCGTTCCTAAGTAAACCAAAAAGGTTCGAGAGCATATAAAATGCAGAAGATAACCTTTGGGCTGCTTTTGCTCAAGTAGATGATCTTCCACTCTACTATCAGTGCTGCTTGAGCTATCTTTCAGCAGTCGTGGCATGAGTAGCAGCACCTACTGGGATAGGATTTGATACTCCACAACTCAAATGAATAATAATATAGAAACTACACCAACACAAAAAAATATTGTCCCTAACACCCTCATCTTAGGGACACAACCCGAATTTTCAACTCTGAGGAATGAAAAAAAAAATCTTTTGCGCCCATGGAAGAATCTCTGTTCATACGCATTGATAATAATGTGGCTCCATTTTAAAAATAAAACAAAGTCTTAAATAATTATGAAGATATGTTCAAAGCGATGAAATTTCATTAAATGGATCAACCCATACACTTATTGCTAATAATATTTTGCAGTTTGGGATTTTAAGTTACATTACCACTAATCATTCTAAGATTAGAAGTGTTTCCAAAGTGAAAGTATAGCAGAGCTTTTTGCTTTAAGATAACAGATATTGCACACCGGAAAATTACGGGAAACATTTTTAGATACTAGATTTGATATCTTTCGAGTGCAAAAGAGAATTCCAAGAGGGGTTGTGCGGAAGAAATGTGTCCTGCCAAAACAGAAATTGTAAAAGATAACAACATTATCCCAAAGTTGAGAAAATAGATGATATTCATCAGTTTTGTTTTGTTTTGTTTTTCTTTGTATATAACTGAAACAAATCGATTAATTAGTCATGCAATCCAACAAAAGGGAACATAATTTCTTTTACTCAAGCAAGGAAACATGAGGTTGTCCATCCCTTTATCAATTCTTTAATAGTAGAGAGAGATTGCAGATATAGGCATCATTTCAGTTTGAAAGTTGGAACGTCAAATTTATCATCAATTCATCAAAACACTAAGATAGAGATTCCTCAAGACCTCAATAACTAAACCTATCATCAAAAGTCAAAACTGATTAGGAGTATGCAACTTCCTGTTACTTTAGAAATAATGGACACAGCAAAAATACTCCTATGATGCTATCTTTTAGAGCCTTGACCTCAATTCAATTGTGTTTAGGTCTCCAACCATCTAAGCCTATTCATAAATATGAGACCAAAAATACATAAATCAATTTCAGGACCAAATGCATAAATAGCATCTCCAAGTTCTTCCGAAAGGGGAATCCCACCAAATACAACTTCTACCAAAAACAAATCACATCTGGATAATGTGTCAACTATATAAGTGTACCTAAAATAAGATAAGCATTCTTCAAACCGCATTTCACATTATGTATTGCTCGCAAGAAGAACGAGTTTTATGGGCATATGTTGTTCAATTATTCACAGCTTCTTTGCCATTATAATTCAGGATGTTTTTTATTTTACAGCTCTACTTTCGGCTCACTCGTTTATAGCTAGTGGGTTGAAGAGTTCACAATGTTTGCTTACAAGGGGATGCATAATGGTTGCCTTTTGACCTAAAGGTTTTGGATTGTTGTATTTTTCTGTTCATATTTGAGGAAGAAGCTGAGTTAGCAACGTTCCTACATAGGGTGCCTTGGAACTTCAATAACAATCTGTTAGTTGTCAAGTGAATTGAGCCAGGTATATCTGATTGCATATCTGATTTGATGATTCTCCAATTTTGATTCAGCTGCAATATTTCCTCCAGATTAGAGAATAGCATCTATAGTTACTAGGATTGCTGAGAAAGAGGGCGTTGTGCTTTTAATTGATTTTTATACTCAGGATAGTGGTTTCACTCACTCGATTAGAGCTCATATGAGTTCTAATCTTCTTTGTGCTGTAGTTCCTGGCATTTGGATTCCTCTTGCTCAAAAGAAAGCAATCTGGATTGATATTAGGTATGAGCATCTTTTTACACTTATTGTTGTGGCCAAATTACTCATGAAATGCAATACTGCCAGTTTTTTATGGGTTAGAGGTTTGAATTTGGTGTTAAATATGCAAAATATGGGAAATGGCTGCATGCAGACTTGAGTTTTCCTACACCAGCTAAAGTCAAGGAAATGGCTAGGAAAAAGGTAACAGGAGAGGGTGATTCTAGTTCCTCTTCATCTATGGCAAGTCTAAGGCTAGTGACTTTCCTGTGTTGAATGAGCTGAGTCTGCTCAGCTTGTTGAAGAGGTTTGTGGTTTCAAATTTTCTGTTGCTGAATCTGCTAAATAAAGGAACGCAGCTTCTCAAGTCCAAAGGAAGGGCAAACATACTGAAAACTCTTGCTAAAAGCTCTGCAAAGACTGGTGGTAAAAAGCTTAGGAAAGCACTTGAGGACATAAGTCTTTTGGAGCTTATGCACGAGGCTCACAACTCTGACAATTCTCCTCAGTATCCTGTGCATAGCTCCTATGCTCCTAAGGCTCTCAACCTGGGCTGATTTTTAGTTTTATTATGTGTTGATTGTTGGATTTTTTTTTGTGGGGGACATTACTAGCACTCTCTTCTCAGCTGTGAAAGTTATCTTGTTTGAGGTTTAGGGCTTAGTTCTCCCCCTAAACATCTTGATGATTCAGGTGTGAAGAGTATAGTTCTATGTTCTTGATATACGAGTTAAAGGTCTTTTGTACTTGTTTTTTCAATTCAATAGAGTTTCTCTGATTGTTCCAACAAAAGAAAAAAAGGTCGTGGCTTTCATTTTAGCTCATAGACTTACAGAACTGTACATGATCACAAATTCAATGACACCATCTGATTTACAATCATCAAAGATAAATCTTCAAAATACAACAATAATAATAGTTGAGTCCAACAAAAAAAAAAGAAAAAAGATCCTTCAAAAATTTATTAAACTCAATTGAGACGAAAATTTGAAAAGGAAAAGAAAAAAAAACCTAAACGCTTAAGAAAAAGAGGAGAGAGGGGCAGAAACAACTCACAGAGACATAAGAGCAGGAGGGGATGATAGAAAGAGAGTTAGATTTGGCGAAATTGAAAGCCGCAATGCAGAGGTGAGAAGCCAAGCCCAAGCCTCTCTTGGAAGAAGGTACATAGGTGTGGACCAAGTCCATTACTTGACCATCGTTGTTCTCTCTCAACAGATACTCTATGTACGCCTTCTTGTCTTCGGTCTCGAACCTCTGCTTAGCCTCATTCCATACTATCTTAGGATTTGAGCCCTCGCTTTCTGGGACTTGTTTTGCTTCTTGCACTCTGTTCATTGTTGCCATCTCTAAGCTCTCTGTCTGTCCATCCCTTCTCACTGTGATATGTTTTTAAGGGCATTTGTCTTATCGGTATTTGTCTAAAACCGGTAGAAAATATAACTTAATTCCGTACATGGTTTTTTATTAAAAAATAAACTTAGTATTTTTTCGATTTTATATGTATCATCATTTTCTTTTATTTTTAATATAACATTTTATAATCTACCGAGAATACCATTTTAATAATTGGATTTTAAGTGATGTTTTCACCAGTGTTAACCTTCTAAAAACAATACGCTCATCTTGAGGGTGGAAAACATCAATGCTTCTATAATTGGTTTTTTTATTATTAAAATATGACTTTTAACATATTTTAACCTATTATAATAGTTTTTTATAGTTGTTTTAAGATAGATAAAAATCAATATGATTAAAATATTAAAAATTGATAAAAATAATATAGATAAAAAATAAATAAACATGTTGACTAAGTAGCCCTATCAACAATGACCACCCTAAGATCCAATATTTAGATGAATTATGATTATCCTTTGTCTCATTATTGACAACTTAGTGAAAAATTATAAGAGGTTCAATAAAAATTGAGTAGTAAAAGATGAGAATGTATTAGTATATACAACCAGTGTCATCCTAAGTTATACCACCACCTACTGCATCATCTTTCTCGTTCTCAATTTTCTTAGAGTATTAACAGCCAAAATGCTTAGAATCGTCATCCTCCCATTTGAAGGTGACCACATCATATCGAGAAGTATATCTCTTTAAGGAATGAAAGATAGTCTCAGAAAAGATAATCCCTGGATAGACTTGTCTGAACTATTTCCTCACAGTCTAGAAGTCATGAGCCTAAACATAAGATATTTATCACATATCTAGAATAATCATAGTATTCAATGATGGCATGGATAGTAACGACCCCTACCTCAACACTGAGTACACGTAACTACTCTTGTACCAAATGTAGACTCTTAAACAACTTGTTAGTCTATTCTTTCTCATTCACTAAAGTAGTCTACTCCTCTACCAAGAGAGTCTCTAATCAGCTAACTTCTCTTCTCCTGGGACATTACCGTCTTAGTTTGTATCCTCATAACTACATAAACTTCCAACCTGGATTCATCCAACTAAGTCTATAACTCGTGATGGGTAGCCTCAGAAACATTCCTAATGCTAACTATCCTACAATATGCCTTCTAAGCAATTTACAATCGCCTCTCCAAACCAACACATGCCTTGATTGCCCGTTCCAAGTTCTCAATAAACTAACACAATCTATTCACCAAGGGATATACATATCCTCATCCTCAAGTCTAACAGGCCCTAAAACATATAGAATAATAGAGGGATCAGATGGACCCATAGTCTCCTCATCCAAGCCAATAGATCCTAACTAGAGTTATCCACCACTAGGTTAGAAAAAATGTCATTGGGTGGTAGAGGGGCTCGATACTTTTGTACTACCCATGTTTTGACAAAAAAATTACTTTTTGACCATGTTTTGAAATGGTTATCATTAGTAAACAAAATGTCTAAAAAGTTTCAGTTTCTACCCTCCTTGAACATGATTCAATAATGGTCACCCTAGAACTTAAGTGTCTCTTCCTCTTGGAATCCCCAAACTTCTATACAACCTTGGTTTTCTTAGGAGCATCCTCTGAACTAGAGTCTTTCAAGAAAAAAAATAAACATTTGCATCTTGCTTTTCTTCCTAAAAAGATGTCTAGAAGTCATGCCTACAAGAGAGTAAAAGTTAGTACAATGACCTAATCACCCAAAACTAACAACATAAGAATGAAAAACTACAAGAGGTACTTACTATCAAAGTCTAGGGGCTACCGTCATCTGAACTAACTAGAGTTGGGACTAGACCTCATTAAGTGATCTACTTAGGAAAAATGAGCTGGTCATTATACAGCCTCAACAGAGGAAGGCAATAGAATGAGTTAATAAAATCATCTTGCTCAAGAGTAATATCACTTGCGTCCATCATACTGCAAGCAAAAAGAAACAAGCTAGGACATAACAAAATATACAATAAAAACTAAGCCTCAAATACCCTACAATTTTTATTCATTTGGGTAAAAGTGGGACGATTGTTAAGGTATGGAATATCAAAATTGCCTACTGTAGTATATAGAGAATCCTTCCACCTTTTATTGGTGTCCATCAACTTATTAACTAAACTATAGTTTTCATAAGGTTTAAATGAAACCAGTCTCTACTACTTCAATGTAAGTATGAATAGTAGCAATACTTGAACTCTTATATAGTCAATTCTCTATCGTGCTTCTTCTAGAGCACCTAATAACAAAGTAACATACAATAATAGTTAGGCATAAATTTTCCTAGAGCCATGCCAAGAACTTATGCACTATAGGTGGAAAAGGGAGTCAAAACTCCAAAAAAAATGATTATCAAACAAAGTAACTCTTCAAGAGAGAGGGTTACTCCAAACTGTGCTCGAAACTTGAGGCATCAGAGTAATGGACTTAGGGATACAGAACATCTCCATCATCATATCAGAATAATAATCTTTCATCTTAGATCTATAACAGTTCATAGAAAATAACTCAACATTGCTATAGTCAATACCTTACAAATAAAAAGGAATTCCATTTAGAATGCAACTCAAGTCTTCATTGCTTGAAGACCTAACTTGCACCAAATGAGCACTCGAACAACTTCACAAAAAACACTAGAGGAACTACAATGGGATGGCATGGGTCCACTACTTTTGACCATTGTTTCCCAGGTCATTGTCGGTTAGTGGATTGTTGGCCAAATGATTTTTGGCCAGAGAATCACAAATGAGAGAAGTATTGGCTAGGATATTATCAAATAAGGCTTTACCATCGAGACCATGCCTCTATCCAACCTCCATTTGGCCACCAATGTGTGCTGCCCATGTCACCCCTTAACCATCTCAATACATGCCCATGGTGGCCAAACCTAGTTATGGACATCCTTAGATTCAGTATCTATCACTTTCTACCCAAGAAGGCATGATATAACTATTTTGGGGTGTAAAGTGTTTGGATAGTGGGAAAATAATTATTCTACACTACAAGAAACGCAAAGGAAGAAAAAAAATTAAGAAAAATAAATAAGAATGGAAGAAACTACTTTGAAGAACGCTCTCCCTCTTATCTTCATTCATTTTCCTCACCCAATATGTGATCTCTAATAAATAATTATGAGATGTGAGGAATCAAAGAGAATGAGAAGCTTGTATATATAAAGGTAGAGAAGAAATCTCATCCATCTGCATCTAATGGCCACAATTACTTAACTAAGCCTAAGGGCTCTAATTTAAGGATCTGAATTTCAAATGTCCTTCCTAAAGAGAAAAGGGTTGAATTTCCCAATTATAAATGTTGACTTCAACATAATTATCTAATCGAGAGTCTGATTGAAAATTCGAAATCACTATTAGTGACAGGAAAAGTAAGATTCTTTTATTTGGAAAATTATTTGTTTCATTAGATCCATAGTATCTAAAGTAGCATATAAAATTGGTTATAAATCAACCATTGATATTTGGAAAGATCCTTGGTCATATGACTACCTTATTTTAAAGTACATATACTAAAAATTTAATTGAGCAAAATTTTTTGAATTTGCAAATTCAATAAAAAGAAGGGTGGAATATCATTTATCTTACTCAATTTTGGTATCTTATCATTTAATCAAAAACAGAATCAGATCCAAATATTTTTCAAACCCAAAGTGACTCTTAATGCCTAGACAAGTTTAAATCACATCTTTATTAGCTACTATGGTATTAGAGCCGTAAAAAATACTTGATTTTGTAAAGTTGACAGTCTGACCAGATACAATTTCATATTCTTGGAGGACACTTTTTAAACATTCCACCTCGGCTAAAGAACTCTTACAAAAAATCAAGGCATCATCTACAAAAAAAAGGATGAGAAACAAGTGGGCTTGATCTATACATTTTTGATACGCTAAGTAATCCAACTGTCTCTACCCTTTGTAGATGATAAAAAACGCCCCCAACACGAATAAAAAATAGAAACAATAATCATGGATCACCTTGTTGTAACCCTCTCTTGGGCCTAAAGAAACCAGTTGGTTCACCAATGATTACACATAAGTCATCACTCATTTGATCCAACAATCACCAAACCCTAGTTTTTGTATCGTAACTTCTAGGAAAGCCCACTTAACCCAATTATAAGCTTTACTTAAATCAATTTTTTGGGCCAAAAATTCTCATAATGTATCAGGATATTAAAAATTATAAATCTCTATGGAATAAAACCACTTTGTGTAGTACTAATCACATTAGAAATTAATGTATTTAATCATTTAGTTAGTATTATGACAATTATTTTGTATAGAACATTACAAAGACTAATCAATCTAAGTTGAGTCATGAATCTTAGGTTAGCAACATTGGGCAGTAAAATAATATGAGTATAGTTCATAATAGTTTCCAATGTTCCATACCTAAAAAAACATTTTACAACATGTACTACATCATCAAAAATAATGTGCCAATATTTTTGAAAAAATAACGAATGCATACCTTTATATCCTAGGGCCTTGCATGGATGAACTAAGAATACTACTGAGTGAATCCCCTTATAAGTGATAGGTTTGGTAAGTTGAACATTTTGTGCATTTATCATACGATTAGGAACACATTGTAGAATGGATTCATAGCTTCTTACCATTGAAGAGTTAAAGAATTCGATAAAATGGTTAGATGCAATACCACCCAAACTCCCTTTATCAATATGCCACACCCCATCACTACCTTCTAGGGCAATAATAGTCATTCGATGATATTACTGAGTGACCTTAGCATGAAATATTTTTGACTTCTTATCAACTTCTTTCAAGCAGTCAATACGAGCATTTTCATGCTAATATTTTTTTCTCTGCCACACAAATACATTTTAGAGCTATGTAGGTGGTAGCATACTTAATAGACCCAAGCTGGTCCTCTTATTCCAACATCAAAAATTTAGCTCGAAGCTTCAGGTACTATCATTTGGTGTTAAAACTGCTAGATTTTCTAATTAATAAGACCTCTCCAACATTGAGCAATTTTAAGCTTAAGTTGGTACCAAATATAACCTGAATACAACCTAGTCTAAGATCTTTGGATTAATTCTTCACAAGCTGGAATATCCACCCACCTTTGCTCAAAGAAAAACCGTTGTTAAAAAGTGTGTAATAGGTGCGACGCAAGTATACATATATCAAACAAGTAATATAATGATAAGAAAATATTGTTCTCATGAAGATTGTAATATTAAATATTAATGAAAAAATTAACAAGTAAATATCAATTTTTTGTGTGTTGAGTAATCAAAAATAAAAGAACTAATGATAAAATAGAAAGTAACAAGTTGAGACAATTAAGTAACAATGAAAGAACAAAGTATTCAAGTGATTTAGATAGTTAGGATTGTAAATGAAATAAGCTATCATAATGAGTGCACAATTACTACATAAATGCTATGACAAAGTTATAGCAAAGTATACTAATAACCAAAACTCACGATTTTATAAGAAATTCTTTTGAATCTATGATGTTTGTACCTCTTAAGGTTCGATTAAACATATTTCTATGTAAACTGGCCTTAAAAATGTCACTATAAGCACCCCAATCCTTTTGAGTTATATGAGACAAATATATATTCCTATATTAGTTTCAAATTTAACTTTAATCCTTAGATCAAAGTTAAACCCACATTATTCAAGCTTAAATTAACTTCAACTAACTTTTCTATAATTAATCTCATTTTATTATCTTAATTGATGATCAAACAACAAATAGGAATCACATATTAAAATAAGCTTAAATAACTAACATATTTTCACCATAGCAAAACATAGATTTTATAAAAAGAAAGACTACATGAACTTGTTCATTCATAATTCTAACTAAAAGATATTTAGAGCATCATCCTCTCTAAATTAATTACAAATCTGGATATAGAAACATTCATGATAAAATCTATAAATTACAAGAGGATAAATTTCATAAAATAAAGAGTTTAGAAAACCTCAACTAAGTAGCCTCTTGTCTCCTCTTTTCCTTAGTTGAACTCCTCTCTTAAATTCCTTATTAAGATTGGTCTTGTTTGCCCTTCCTTTGTGTTCTTTTTGTCTCTTCTTCAAAGAAAAGAGAACCATCACTATTCTACTCTATATCTCTCTTATTTCAAGTCATTAAATTATTCTTATATTTATAGTTTTCATTTTAGGTTAAAGCAAGGTAAGGTGACATTCTTGTGCTAACTCCTAAATATACCCTCTAAAAATGAGTACTTAGCTATTCAACTTCATCATTTAAATGAAACCTCTCCAATTGTCATTTTCTTTCATACTTTTATTATCTTACTACTCTAATTCTGGGCAAGTTTACTGCTACAAAGTTGTAGCAAAATGTAAACTACTTTTTTTGTTCTTTTTAATCCCTACGAAATAAGTAAGTATAATTTTCATGAATAAGCTTTAAAATATTAATTATTTCAATTAAATATAAGAAAAAATCATATGTTAACGAAAAGGTACAATTAAAGTTTATTTAAGCATATTAAGTAAATATTTTCAACTAAATAAGCAAGTTATTAAAATATCGAAGCTAATATTAACTCTAATAAATTAGAGTCATCAACTTCCAAAACTTAACATCTTGCTTATCCTTAAGAAAGTTAACCTTAAAACACTTATCTATATACTACAAAAGAACAACAAAAGTTTAAGCAACTAAGAATACTTACTAAAAACTAGAATGCAAATCAATAAACAAAAGGAATTTGTTTTCATAAAGTTAGAAAAAAAGAACCTCCCATTCATAATCCAAATGAATTTTTTCTCAAGTGTTAGTTCAAACCATCTCAAACTCATTCAAAATACTCCCCTCATGTCTATATGTGATGCTCATGATTAGTCATTTGAGATCCCCTAAATCAAGCTATATTATAATAATTAAACCTAAATTCACGACTCCAAAGGTTGGCCTGTTGACCCCCTCTCATTTAATGTAGAAAATTAATTAGTCAAATATAAAAATGAATTTGTTAAGCTTGTAATACAAGGCTTAGATTAAGGTTGGATACAATATATATTTAGGCTCAATAATCCCAAAGCACAAATATCAATTAAGCACCTATTTAGAGCTTTCAATACAACCAAGTTTGATACTCCTAAACTTTTCTCCAATTCCCTATTATCAACACAACCTACTAATAAACCTCAATTTTCAACTATGCAATGCTCCATTCTTCCAAATTTTGTCAAAATGATTAATGTATCTCTAAATTAATCCTTAAAATTATATTTAGCTTGTGAGGTAAAAAAAGGATAAAAATCAAAATTTTTGGTTATAAGGTAAGTTATGGAAGAAATGGACTTAATTAGGTTAAAAGGGGAATTATTAAAGATATTATATAAATCAAGGTTGGTAAGAAAGATAATAGATCTGAATAATGCCTAAATCATCTCATTAGTTAAAAAATATCTAGGATTTCACCTTGATTGGGTCTCTTAACCAATTCTAGAGATTTAGGTTCTCACATAATTTTAACTGTCTCTAGATTTGATTCAAATTCAAACCTTGACTAGTGCATTAAGTTTTATGGAGTTAACATTTTGAAAAAGTTTTTGAAAGTATTTACCAATACTTAATTGATGACTTTATGAAAATAGAATTATCAGTATACTTTTTTATTTAATATTTGCTCATTTTATTCAATAAGTGGTATTTTAGGGGTTAAAAATATTAAAATATGAAATTTCTAGTGAAAGAGGTGAAAACAAATTTTTGGAATTTTTTTGGATTTTTTAAGACAAGACCAATCAGAAGATTCCAAGTGGATGACATGTAAGCAGGAGAGCTAACTAGGCAAGCCAAGTGGATTCCATGCAAGCAGAGAAGGCCAATCATGCAATGTTGCATATAATGTGTGATGTAGAACCTTGCTCAATGGGCTCACCACACATCATCACCTGATTCGTTCATTCTTTCCACCTGTGTGCCACGCAATCCATAACCAAAAATCATAGATCAACACATGGCACTAAGTCAGTATGCGTTGAGATTAGTCTCACATGCCACGTGTTGCGCACTGATTGGTTATGCTTTTTCCCTATGCCACATGGCACGTTCCTATTGGCCACTACTGTTAATTTTTCTTTTGTCATCTCAGCTCTTAATCTGAAGCTGATCTAATGGTCCATATTTCACTTGAGCCAAATTTGACCCCCTAATAGTTGAAATTAACATAATTTTATCAAATTTTGGAGCCAAGAAGAGAGAAAAATTCAAAAAGAAATACAATTTTGGTATATTTTTTAAAAATAGATTTATTCTATTTCTTATTTTTCTCCTTTCTTTATCTATTTTTATGTTTTTCTTTATAAAAAAAATATGAGCTTTTATCTAGGGGTCTTATGAAAACAATATTTTTTACATATGATGATATAATATTTTACCCCAATTATGATTACAATTTAATTATATTATTTAATCTTATTTTATGCTATTAATTGTTTGGTTAATAATTGACCTATAAAGGCAATTAAATTGAATTGAGAAAATTATTTAATTATTTGTCTTGATTATTTTAGTTATTTTTATTTGTTTTAATTTTAATTTTAATTTATTAAACTTTTTTAGTTGTTTATTTTTATTTACTTATTTATTTATTTTAGTTATTTTTTATAATTTTAATTTATTTATTTATTTTTAATGTATACATCTCTTTTAATGCTATTAGAAACACATTTGAGTTTGTTGCATGAGCAGAATCTATAAAGGAGAAATTTTGCTTTTAAATCCTGAAATTGAACGTACTCTTAAATCAATAAGAAAACAACAAGTAGTCACCCAATTGCAAAAAAAAATGGCTAATCCATTATAAATAAACAATAATGATCTAAATTTCAACAACTAGATTCTTTTAATGATTGATAAGGATAGAGCTATCAATGAATATGTAAGACTTATGTTGGAAGGGTTGAATCCAAGTATTATAAGGCTAAAAATTCAACCTAATTAGTTTAAACTAAATCCAATGATGTTTCAAATGTTACAAACAATTGGACAATTCAGTGAATTATTAACAGAGGATCCTCATTTACATCTCAGATTGTTTATTAAAGTTACAGATTCATTTAAATTTAGTTGTGTGACCTAGGAGGCATTTAGGCTTGCTTAAATTCTTTTCCACATAATTCCATTACAACTTGGAATGATTTGGTAGAGAAATTCTTGATTTGGTAAAGAATGCCAAGCTTAGGAATGACATCACCTTTTCCAACAATATAAAGAGCTTTGCTAGCCAAATCTTACAATCAAGCTTATAAGTAACTTGAGAAAATGGCTAGCAATAATTATCAACGGCCAATGGAAAAAATGGAAGCCACCGGAAGAGTAGTCAGAGTGCATAAGGTAAATGATATCATGTCATTTAAAACTCAAGTTTCATTTTTGGTGAATCTCTTGAAGGCTAAAAACTCACTAGTGAGTATAGACCAGGTCCAAGATTCAGAGGTGTCTTGTGTATTTTATGGTGGAGCTCATTTGTGTTATAACTGTCTAAATAATTTTGAATCAGCATTCTATGTGAGTAACATGAACTGAAATAATAATCTATACTTGAACACGTATAACCTAAGATGGAGCCAACATCCTAATTTCTCTTGGAATAACAACAATCAGAGTGGTAATCAATTCAATCGTCAATAATTTCTACCACCTGGTTCCTAACAACCACGAAATCTTAAGTTCAAGAAAAAAAGCCATCTATTAAGGACAATATGAATGCTTTAATGGGGACGATGAAAGACTTCATCTAGTTAGTAAATACAAAGTGTCCACTCAAGAGACTTAAATTCAAAACTTAGAGACCCATATAAGGCAAGTTGCCCAAGCTATAAGCAAAAGGCCTAAGGGTAACCTTTTAAGTGATATAATTGTAAACCCAAGAAGAGAAGGTAATGAGCATTAGAACACCATATCCTTTAAGAGTGGTAAAAATCTAGAAAAGGAACGTGAGACTCAAAAAGATGAGGAGGACCATGACACTAAAAAGGATAAGGAGGAACCATAAGCTAACAAGGATTAGGAGAAACATAAAATTAATAAGGATGAGGAGGAATTAGTGGATAAATAGAGTAATTGAAATGAAATAATTTAGTCAATAAGAGCAACCTCTACAAACCTACTATTCCTTTTCCTAAAAGACTATAAAAGAAAAGATGTCTTCAAGAAGCTACACATAAATTTACTATTTATTGATGCACTTCAACAAACGCCTTCTAATACCAAATTTCTAAAAGACATCCTATCTAAGAAAAGAAGGCTTGGAGATAATGAAAAAATAACCTTGACTGAAGGTTGTAGTGCTATTCTTGCTAGAAAACTACCCAAAAATTGAAAGATCTAGGTAGCTTTCACATTCTTACATAATTGGAAAGATGAACTTTGAGAAAGCACTATGTGAATTAGGTTCTAGTATTAACCTTATTCTATTATCAATCTTCAAAAGATTATGGGTTGATAAAGCCAATCCCATTTCAGTAGCATTACAAATGGAAGATAGATCTATTAAGTGACCCCAATGTGTGGTAGAAGTTGTGTTAGTAAAAGTAGACAAGTTCATTTTTCTAGCAGATTTCATTGTAGTAGACATGAAAGAGGGCCATAACATTCCTATCATACTTAGTCATCCATTCTTGGCAACTGGAAGAGCACTCATTAATGTACAAAAATGTGAACTTATAATGAGAGTGCAAGATGAGCAAGTAATATTTAAAGTTTTTAAAGCATCTGAACCCTCTAATATTGATAATGTTATTGAATGATTTAGGATAAATGTTACTGATTGTGATGATAACTTAAAAGAATTTCTATTTTCATTTTGAAAGTGTGAAATCTGTGATTGATATTATTGATTGTTTGAACTATTTAGAGGTTGCACCTCCCATGTGTTTACCTAATGTGGTTATGGAAATTTTTGAGATATGATTTAAACTCAAAACATCTATTGAAGGGCCACCAAGTGTAGACCCTACACCTTTAACCTACCATCCCCACTCAAGTGTGCAAGTGGAAGAGTCCAACAGCGAGTTGAAAAAGAAGTTAGAAATACATAAATTAGATTAGATACGGTATAATGCATATAAGAATGCCAAAAAGTACAAAAAGAAAACAAAAATATGACATGATAAGAGAATTGAGCACCTTGTTTTTAAACTAGAACATAAAATATTATTGAAAAAATAAAGACTCAAATTGTTTAAAGGCAAACTCAAGAGTAAATGGACACAAAGGGATGTACCTTAGGAATTGATATGACCATCTAGTCAAGGACGTTAAATGGGAGGCAACCCAACGTTATTTTTACGTACATTTTTTTGTAGGTAAATAAATATAGAGAGCAATGGTGCAACAAGATTTAGCATTTTGATAATAGATGTGGTGTGCCAAAGCTAAGGGATTTTTCTTTCCTTTTAATTTTTTTATATTTAAATATGCACATTGGGGACAATATGACATTTAAGTTTGAGGGAGGGAACTTCATTCTCTAGTTTAGTATTTTAATACATATTTTCAATTTTTAGGATTTTATTTTAGTTTTAGAATTTTTTAACTATAATTTGGGTAGAAATTGATAAATGTAAGGAAACTAAATGCATGCATGCTTGATATGAAACATATAAACTCAATGATAAAATTGGTTGTTATGACTAGGATAAGAATGTAACATGCTTGCTAAGATACTTACATTAATCATATGATTGCTTTTTAATTTTGACTAGTTTGATTCAAATTTTTATGCAAATATTCATGATTGATTTTGGTGTTCTTATTGAGAAAAATATTGAAATGAGTTATGAAAGTTTATGAGATCTACCATGTTTTAGAATCTATTTGATCATCCCTTAGGGCTAAATCCTAAATAGTATTTAGCAAGATAGATTATTTAGGTCTTATTTGGATTGATTAAACCTTTCAAGCTAACCATTGTTAATATATGAAGTCACCTATTTAAGCCTAACAAAGAACCTTTCATATCTTTAAGCCACATTTTATGCCTAACCAATAAGAATTACCTTTACCCTTACACTTTTAGCTTGTATGAATAGAAAAAAAATGCAATCATGTGTAATGCTATAGAGTAAGGTGAAATGTAATGCACCCTACAAAAGAGAAGAAAAAGAAAAACTCACTACATAATTATCCTTCAAAAAAGGAAAATAAAATTGAAAATAAGTTTAGGAGTATGGTGAAGTTACAAAAAAAAGATCTAAAATAAAAGAATATGAAAAGAAAGATAAGAGAAAGTGCACTAAAATATCAAGTAAAAGCTCAATTGTAGTTAAAAAGTGCATGATTAATAAAAAGAAAGCTAAGTTGTGGAAATAGCCTAAATGCCTCCATTTATCAATCCTCATCTAAGCATTACATTACAAGCATGTAAGTTCTTATTAATCTTTAGCAAAGTGCATACTTTATATTAGTGGAGAAGAATGTGAAAAATAGACTTATGAGACTTGCTCTAAGATTGAATTGATTAGCATGCTCAGATAAGTTAATTTCGTGAGTACATTGGATGATATCATGTGAACACTCACATGAATCAATTCATAAAAAACCTTACATATCCTTATATTGATAGAATGTTGATCGATGAATATGTCAATCTACTTGTTATTGAACTGTATGACTTTTGAGGGTGATAGTTTTCACTAAATATGCATGTATTAAAATATATATTTATGAATATACTACCCATGTCAATTTATTTATTTAGACTTGACTTTACTTAGGACAAGCAAAGAGTTAAGTTTAGGTATGTGATGACTCTATGAAAGTAGAGTCATCAGTGCATTTTTTTACTTAATATTTTCTTATTTTATTCAATAAGTGATATTTTTTAAGTTAAAAAATATCAATTATGAGCTCTATAGTGAAAAGTGTTGAAAATATAATTTTTAAGAATTTTATGAAATTTTTTGGAATTGTTTTGGATTTTTTTATGAATTTTTTCATATGGGATCAATCAGAAGCTACCACATGAACCCCACGCAAGTAGTGGAGCTAACTAGGTAAGCCAAGTGGACACCATGCAAGTAAAAAAGGCCAATCGTGTAATGCCATGTGTATCATATGATGCAGCACCATGCCACATGTCTGTACATCGTTCATTCCGATTTTCACCACTTGGTCAACGTGCTCACCACTCGTCATCACCTAATTCGTTCATTCTTTCCACACATGCACCACATAAGCCATAACCAAAAATCACAAATTGCCACATGGTAATGAGTCAGCATGCATTGATCGAAACTAGTCTCCTGTTCCATGCATCGCACATTGATTGGTTTCACCTTTGCTCCATTCCACGTGGCATACTCTTATTGGATGGAACTATTCATTTTTTCTTTTTTTCATCTCTACCCTTAACTTTAGCTGATATGACGATCCATATTCTAATTAAGACTAATTTAACTCCCTAATTGCCCCATAAATCCTAATTAGCTTAAATTAACATATTTTTTATCAATTGTTTTAGCCAAGAAGAGAGAAAATTTTAAAAGAAGATGCAATTTTGGTGGAAATTTAAGAGGAGATTGGTGTTACAATTCAAGAGATTGATTGTTTTTCTTTTTATCTTCTTTTCTTTATCAATTTTTATATCTTTCTTTATGAAAAATTGAGTTTTATGAATAAAATTATATCTAGTTAATTTATTAATATAGGGATAGGAGTCTTATGAACCTAATTTTTTTACATATGATCATCTAATATTCTACCCCAATTATGATTTAAATTTAATTATATTATTTAATCTAATTTTTATGTTATTAATTGATTGACCAATAATTAATCTATAGAGATAATTAAATAGAATTGAGAGAATTACATAATTATTTGTCTTTATTAAATACCATCCATAATTTCTAGGCAAAGATTTATTATTCTTATGTATGTGATCCATAATTGATAAACTTAATGAGTAATATGTAATTTAATTGACATAAGAGTATAATTAGGTTAATTAGTATATGATGTGTAGTTTACTTGAAAGATGAATACGTGCTAAGTTAGATTCAATTGATCATGTAATTAATTGGTAATTATATTAAGGAGATTTTAGTGATTTACATATTTAGAAAATTAGGAGATTAGGTGTTTTAATATATTTTGTCATATATTTTCTTAACTGACAAATCTGATTTAATTAATTATTGTTATTTATTTTTAATTATTTTAATTTTATTTTCTTAGAATATAAAAACAAGCAAAAAATTATTTTTTATTTTTTTATTTTTAAAAATTAATTTCTAATGGTATAATCTCCTTAGTAACGTTCTTTTATGATTATTATATTGATCTTATAGTTAATTCACCTTTTTACACATCAATCAAAGTGCAACACGTAACAAGAAACGATCTCCCCAATATAATAGGCACTTATTGATCCACATAATAAAATTCACCAAGAAGATGGATTTATCCACTTTCACTAAGATACCCCTAGATTTTTCATTTCTTACACTTAGACAAAACCTTGTTATTCTTTTCTTCTTAGTCTCAAAGTCCGCTCGATTTCGATATTTATAGGCAAGAAATCTCTCTCAGAAAATCTAATCATAGTCAAATACTTATCCAAGAGCACAAAAGAGATATTAAATAAAATGAAAATTGAAGAAAAATAAAAACAAAATATCAATTTATAATATTTACTATTCCCAACAACAAGACCAAAAACTTGTTCCTTTGCTTTTATACTTTTATTATTTTGCTGATCAAGTTAACTACAACAAAGTTGAACAAAATGCGAACCATTTTTGTTTTTGTTTTTTTTAACCTCTACGAAATAAGCAAATATAATTTCTAAAAATAAGCAAATATAACTTCTATGAAATACAAACTAAATTTATATTTTATACTTGAAAGCATGCCCAATTCCAAAAAAGCACAATTAAATTCTATTTGAACATATTAAGTAGATTTTATCAATAAAATAAGCCAGTTAATAAAATAATGAAGCTAATATTAACCCTAATAAACTAGAGTTATTAGTTTACAAACAAGATTCCTTTTAGGTGAAGTAGATAACAATAGAGCTTAGTGATTAGCCTCATTAACATCAATATATAGTACCGTACATTTGGGTAGGATAAGTATCACACCATGCTATGTAGCTAGACTCCTAGCTTTTCTTTGAAGAATTCCTTCCTCTCCATTCTGATTGTTATTCCAAGTTACAATGAGTTCAATAAAGCCAAGTCTATCAATCACGCTCCATCAATAAAATCTCTAAAGTAAGCTATGAAAATTTGTGAACAAATACTACCAAGTTTTTCAATGTTAGATATAATATTTTTGAAGTCGCCTATCAATACAACCTTATTATTAAGTGTTGTTATCAACAAAAGATTATGTAGTTGCTCACGATGAATAATATCATCACAATTTGCATACACTCCAAAGCCCACCCACGTTGTATCTTTCACATTGTCATACACTTAGAATTCAATGAAATAAGACACAAAGAGTATGATAATTAAATTGACTTCCTCATCCCACAAGACACATAAGCCACTACTTGTATTTGTCGCATTTATACCATATAAATTATGTAACCTAATGATATGCTTTAAATGTTGAAGGTTATTAAGTTGATGCTTTATTTCCTATAAAATCACAATTTTTAGGAAATAGAGTTTACAAATTCCTTAAGTTCTCCAACAGTCAAAGAGTTTCCCACCCCTTGACAATTCCAAACCAGCATTCTCATTCATCTGTGGGTTGTTTGCGGCTGACATCCTCCGCCCTTTTAGAATTGTGCTCCTCAAAACTTCCTTTGCCAAATATCAATATTCAAGATTTTTCACATCCCCACGCTCCCTTCCCTCAATGACAGATTGTTACTTAGTAAGTGCCAAATGGATAGTCTCGCCAATTTGCGCATATGGTGTAGGCTAATGCATTGAGGAGTGCCACGAGTCAAACTTATTGCCCATGCTAAACTGATTTGAGCTAGTTACACGTGTTGCACTAGTGAGATATCATTTACTTTGGACTCAATTTTATGTAGTCTACAAGTTCGTTTTTCTGAATTTAGTAAGCTCATCCTATCAAAGTTTAAGACTACTTAGCAATCATATGATTTTAATCCTATTTTGAATATTCCTTCTACTTGGTCTTGTCCCCCTTTTGGATCACATAAAATCAATTTTGATACAACTATTGGAGAAGATAGAAAACGTGATTGCACTTCTAATTAGAAACCATCAAGGTGAAATAGTTTATAGCTTCTCTAAGACCTTTAGGGAAAATTCTCCAGAAGCAAGAGAGGCTAGCACACTTCTTTTGTCAATGAGAACAATCCTTTCACTCAATTTTAAGTCAATTTATAAGGAGATAAATGTTATTAGAGCTTGTTTTGAAGACACTTCAAGCATTTCGTAGGAGGTACAACAATACATAGATAGAGCTAAAAGTTTATTTGTTAAACTTAGTATATTTACTACTAAATGGATACCTAGGAATATTAATGTAAGTGTTCATGCCTTAGTTAAATGGGTTCTAAATAGCCGTGCTAATGGTACTTTTAATTGTACTAGTTTACCTCAGCAAGTAACTTTATATCTTGACAAACTAATGGATGGTTATTTTGAGAAGAAAAAACAAGTAAAAGAATGGGGAAAAAACAAATAAAAGAAAAAAAAATGGGGGCAAAAAACAGAGCCAGATAAATTCGATATAACACAAAAATGATGAATACATATAATAGAGAAGCCCAACCTCCTTACAAGACGCATACGCGAGCGTATGAGCAATCTCATACACTAAACAGACCTTACTATATAGCAGGTATTAAAGATCTACCTCCATAAATTGCAATGTCTAATTATCATGATCTTACTCTAAGATTTATATCCAATAAATAAATTATCAGAACATCCAAATGATACATTCCTTAAGATATTCAAAGCCATAAGGAGACTGCATGAGATTTCGATGCCTTTACTCTGCACGGGATTGGCCTGATCGAGATGAAAGGATGATCCCCACGATAAGACCATAGAGAGCAAGTGCTTCAGCAAAGATGAGGATAAGAATCATACCAACAAACAACTTTGGCTGTTGTGCATTAGCCCTGAAAATAATTCAAGAAAAGAAGTATAAGAAGATAACATCACATCTATAGGATGGCATCATATTTGTTTATCATAGAATCAAAAGACAAATGACCCATCAGCGAGCTAGAAACAAAACCATCAAAGCCGGTCAATCACAAGTATCATATATCAAGAAAGCTCAGAAGCCTCCAAATTATTAAGATACTGACTCTTCTGCAAAGCATAATCTTGATTAAACAGCATGAAATATATTGTCACAAGATCACCATTAATAACCATAATAAGACATACTTGAAGTTTCATTACTTCTTGATTTTATCATAATTACTTCTTTATTTTATCATCCAATAACAAAAATCAAAGGAAGAATCATAAACTTGCTTACGTGCATGTGAGCTTCTCCAATCAGGAACTAGGTTATTTCTTGATGATGAGGTTTAAGAGAGACTGATTCAATCTTTAAGGACATAATCAACAAAGTTCTTTCCATAAATTTTATGCAAGCTTTGATAGGCATTGACTCTTTACAATGCTAAGATAGAAAAACATGGGGAACCAACATCTCCCACCCTAACAATTTAGCTAGTACAAAAATGTAGCAAATAGTGTGTGTCATTTCCATTTAAAGAGAAACTATCATCACATGCCTATGTATAAATGAAAGAAAGATTAATTCACACCAAAATAAAATAATAATAATATACCATTGAACTATTAAGAAGGTAGAAAATATATATGAACTCCAGTAATCATCTCAAAAGCTAGTTTCGAAGTAATTAAATACAGTTTCACTCAAAATATAACCTCCCAATAACAAAGACAGTGATATTTGTTCCCAAGCCAAAAATGAAGGTAAGAGATCATTGTAAGAATGACCATAGAGCAAGAGTTCCTACCTCCATGGCCATCACATTGCACTTAATTATCCATTTCTACAATGATTAAATTAAAAGAGTGAAATAAGGTATATACCACGTCAAATTTAATATTATGCTGCACGCCTAAAAATAAAATTTAAACAAACGTAAAGATACTTGAAGAAAAATTATAAGCAATAATCACTTTAAAATACAAAGCTTTATGACAATAGAAGAAATCAAATGAAGCAACCAATGAACAATGAGGGCAACAACGAAAGCTTACCGAACACCAGCATCGCCAACAATCCCAATAGCCATACCAGCAGAGAGACCAGCGAGGCCACAAGCCAACCCAGATGACAAATGAGCATATCCATCAAATAGATAATACGATTTAGCTTTTGGGTTGATCCCAGTACTAATAATCACAGCTATGATCAATCCGTAGATCCCCAACACTCCAGCCATAACTACTGGCACGATCGATTTCATCACGAGCTCGGGTCTCATGACACCCATTGACGCTACACCGACCCCACTTTTCGCCGTTCCATACGCAGCTCCCATACCTGCAATTAATCAATCACAACCAAAATCCAATTCATAAAGCTCCCAAAATTTTCAATTTTCCTTTCGATTTTCTGAGATAATGATCTTTTGGGATAGTTAGGAAGGAGATGAAAATCGGAGATCAGAGAAAAACGTACAGGAGAAAACGAGAGCAGCAGCGGCTCCCAAGAAGCCAAAGAAGGGAGCAGTTTCATCACCGCTGAAAGTGGAAGACATTTTATTTCTGTAGGCTTAAGCAAATTGGGTTGTTCCAATTCGAGTTTTGGATCAAGCTCTTTTCTTGATTTTGTGTTCTTCTTCTTCGTTGTCCTTTTCTGGTTTCCTCTTTGAGAGAGGAGATTGATAAGAGTGATTCACCGTTCTCGAACATCCACTGTTGCAATCCAAATGGAGAAGTTATTGCCCATTTTTACTATAATGCCCTCCTTTTATATCCAAATTACGGGGACTAAATAGAAAAGGAATAGGGAGCGTTGGAGGCACCCCTCTTGTTATTGTTATTATTTTTTTAATGTAATATATTTTAATGATTTTTAAAAAAAATATTATTAATACGACGTAAAATAATATCACATATATATATATATATAATAAAGAGATTAATATCATAGATATCACACCGAGGTTTAATAAATCTTTAAAAATATCTCAACATTTTAAAAAATTTAAAAATATCTTTAAACATAACAGAAGTTAAATCTAACTTAAGTAAATAGTAACATTTAATATCATAAATACTCCTAAAGTTTCAAAGAATTCAAAAACATCCTTAAGTTTTCAAAAAATACAAAAACATTTCTAAAATAAAAGAAGAAGAAATAAATCAAAAAAATAATAGACATAAAAACAGAAGACATCTCATAATGTTTTTCACAAGAAATTGTAATAAGTAAAAATAAATTTGAAGATATTCAAAAAATAAAATTAAACCTTAAATAATGAGATGGATTTAAAGACCTAACATTTTTATTAAGAAAAATATTCTCTAGGAAAGACATAATATATTATGGTATACGTAATAAAAAAATGAGTATTAAGATTATAGATTTAAAAGAAAGATATAATATATTATTAATTGATAATAAATAATATTAAACAAGCTATCAAAATTCTTCGTAAAAATAAAGAAAAAATTGGATACATCCATTTAAGAGGAATTCAAATATTAATACAAGTTTATTTTAGAGAATGAATAGATACACCAATAAAAATAGCATTATTAGATAACAAAATAATAAATAGGCAAGATGCCTTATTAGGAATAATCTTTGGTAATTTAGGGTACCAAAAGTTAAAATTTTCAACATATCTTAGATTTACTATTAATATACATGATAAAAATCTAAATAAAATATTAAGTATAGGTTATGAATTTGAAAGAGGAGATTTAATGAAAGAAGAAAACTATTCATTTGCAATACATTATCTACTAGCATATTCTTTAACAAATAGTCATAATAGTTCAATAAATGGATAAAATGAATTTATAGAAATAGACAAAATTTTTAAGGAATTTGGACAAATAATAAAACCAAAAATATTAACAGATTTTAAAATACCAAAAAAATGAAAATTAAATATTAAAGAAAAACCCTTGATAACAAAAAGAAAAAGTAATATTGTTAAAACTAATAACATGTCAAGGCTTACTTTTATAAACCATAAAAGAGAAACTTCTAACCAAGAAGTTAAAAAAACTAGAAAATGAAGTCAAAATAATGAACACAATAGTTCATGATTGTATATTAAGGACAAATAATGTTTAGAGATAAAATAAAAAATATTCATTTAGAAGTAAATTGAAGTCTAATAGGTGTAGCAAAAAATCAAGCAACATTATTTGAAACTGTACAATTATTAACAGAGGAAATGAATTTAGTCCAAGAATCAAACATAAAATATTTACAAGAAATAATAGATATACAAAAAGAATTACTAGAGAAAATAAAAGAATTTGGTTATAATAAACTACAACAATATATGTACAAAGAATTTTCAAAATTAAAAAAATATGTATACAACATACATAGGAATAATGAAATAATAGGTTATAAATATGATCCCTTAGAAGGACTAAAAGAAGAACCACCTAGAAGATCAGATTCTCTAATTCCTAAAAATGAGACAAGGAAAAATAATGAATAATCTAAGAATAAAGAGATAATTCCAATTTAATGGAATATAGAAAAGAATTAAAAAGAAAATTCATGAACCCTAAAAATAGGGATATAGAAACATTAGTTAGTTTATTGATATTAACCATTGAAGAAATAGAAAAACTTTGTACTAACAAAGAAGATGATGATATAACAATAATCAGTGAAATTGATTCTGAACTAAAAAATATGACACTAAGAGGTCATATGAAATCAATTTCATTACCAGTCCCTTACCAAGAAGGAACATCTGACCCACATATGGGAGAAGAAATAGGCAAAGAACATAACACTGATACCATAGATAGGAGAAGACAACCACTTAAAATGGAAAAATGGTTGCATTAGGGATCTAGAGATAGTATTCCATCATAGTTCAAACTCCATAATAATTATAAGTCTGAACTTTTAGACTTAGACTGTATAAGAGATAGGAAGAAAGTCTTAGATGAATGGGCTAGTGGAATGAGTGTCCTCATACAGACTTTTCAAACTATCCAAACAAATCCTTCAACCTGTAGAGTACTTATAGCACATAAAATGACAAGAAATGTTAAAGTTTGGTTTTCAAACATAATATATCAACAACATTTGTTAATATAAGGAAATGCTTCCACATGAAGGGAATACTTAGATATAGTAATAAATGAAATATATAAGGAATTTATTGAAAAAAATAAAGAAAGGACTATCACTGAATCTAGTGAAAATGAAATCAATGAAGCTAAACGACATCTAAAAAATATGAAAATTTGTAATATATGTTACATAGATTCTTTTATTTGTGAATATGAAATATATTACAATAAATTATCACCCTCTATGCAAACAACTTATAAATAAATATTTTTCAAAAATTACTTGAAACACTACATAAAACCTTAACAGAAAATTGGAAACAAAGGAATAGAGAAATTATACTAGATACTTTAGGAGGAATAATAAGAAGCCTTAAAGATTGGATTATTATTAAATGTTAAGAAAGAAAAGAATATAAACAGATAAGAGGAAATGATAAAATCTGTTGTGATACAAGAGATTTTAGAATACCAGAAAAATATGGATGTAATATAAAATCTTATAAACAAAAATATAAAAGATTTAAAAAATATAAACTCAGAAAATAAAATTTCCAAAAATATAAAAAAAAGATTTAATAGAGAAAACTACAAGAAAAAATATTTTAGAATAAAGAAGTCTAAACCTTCTAAAAAATGAATTATTGCCCTTTAGGAAAGAAAAAATGTAGATGTTGGATCTGTAATGAAATTATAACCAAAAAGAAAGATATTGCCCAAGCAGACTTCAACATCAAAAGGAATTTTCACAAAAAGAAAAAAATCTTAAAAGTTGCTTTCAAAATGAAATTAAAACCAATCGAGGAATCTGATATAAATGATACTTATAATATCTATCTATTGGAAGAAACTGAAGAAGAAATAAATGACTCAGAATATGAACACTCAAATTGTGGATATTCTTCATCAAAAAAATGAATGATATGTATAATATTACAAATCCAAATAGTACTTACATTAAAGTAGGACTAAAATTTAAAGGCTCTAACACTTATTATTTACATGCATATATAGATACATTAGCTAGTATGTGTGTAACTAGTAGATATGTATTTTCAGAAAACAATTGGAAACAAGTGCCAAAATATTTGATTGTAAGAATTACTAATAATACTTCAATAAAACTTAATAAGGTATTAAAATATACTGATTTAATAATAGGAGGATAAAACTTTCCCATTCCTATCGTATATCAATAGGAAACATGAGTTGATTTGTTAATAGGAAATAATTTCCTAAACTTATATCAATCTTTCATATAATATTTCGACAAAATAAGTTTCACAATCGTAGAAGGAGATACTATCTATGTCTCCAAAATAAGAAAAGTTTTAACTGTCTCAAACCCAACTTTTATGCCACAACATAAAAAGCAAAAATGTGGTGAGATAGAAGACCAACAATAACCTTATTTAGAAAATATTTCATTAGATATAGAAGAGAAACAAAACTCTTTCCTCAATGAAATACAAGAAGACAAAGCCTTAACAGGCATTAGAAAACTATTAAAAACAATCAATTCAAAAAATCCTTTGGATCAAAAAATAAATAAATTTAAAACAATAGTCAACATAAAATTAAGAGATCCTAACAAGATTATAAGAGTAAAACCAATGATTTATACTCCATAAGACAGGATTGAATTTGGAAAAGAAATTCAAGAACTTTTGGAATTAAAAGTCGTAATATCAAGTAATTCACTTCACTCTAGTCCAACATTCTTAGTTGAAAAAGAAGCTGAGAAAAGAATAGGAAAAAAGAGAATGATAATAAACTTTAAAGCACTGAATAAAGAAATCATTGACGATGGATACTTCATTCCAAAAAAGGAAGAACTACTATCATTAATAAAAGGAAAGAAATGCTTGCAAAAGCAGATTTTAGCAAATAAGACTAGATGAATAATCCCAAAAACTAACGGCATTTAGTTGCCCCTAAGGTTAATTGCATTGGACAGTTATACCATTTGGATTAAAACAAACTCCAGTTATTTTTCAAAGATATATGGATAATATTTTAAGAAATTATAAGATATTTGTTATGTTTACATACATGATATTTTGGGTTTCAGTAATGAATTAAATAAACATTATTTGGATATTATCAATATTGTACAAGAATGTAGAAAATAAGGCATTGTACTCTCTGAAAAAAAAAATACTTGCTCAACAAAAAATTAAATATTTAGGGTTGGAAATTGAATATGGAAAACATAATCTACAACCCCATCTACTAAATAATATTCAAGGATTCCCTAGTGAATTAAAAGACAAAAACCAATTACAGAGATTTTTAAGATGTTTAACATATATAGAAACATACATCAAGAATAGAAAGCCATTACAACAAAATTGAAAAAAGATCATATTTGGAAATAGACCGAAGAAGATACTCTATATATGGATAGAGTAAAAGCAAAGGTAAAACATTTACCAACTTTATACCATCTAGGATTAGATGATAACATGATAATTGAAATGGATGCTTCACAAGAATATTGGAGAATAGTTCTTAAAGCAAGAGTAGATGACAAAGATGAATATCTTTGTATATATACATCAAGATTTTTCCAAGGTTTAGAATTAAATTACCATAGTAATAAAAAGAATATTTAGCTATTAAGAAATTTTCAATATATGTTATAAGTTTCTGATTCATTGTTAGAACAGATAACAAGAATTTTTTTATTTCTTAAGAACTAATATTACAGGTGATTACAAACAAGGAAGATTAGTTAGATGGCAATAGTGGTTCAACCATTACAATTTTGATGTTAAACATCTTCCAAGCCATAAAATTAGCTTAGCTGATGCTCTTACCAGAGAATTAATACCTCTAACTATTTTATGTTTTCTTGAATGGAACATCTTGATATCAAAATCAAGATAAAAGAAAAGGAGATAATAATCCTACAAGAACAACTCGACTTGTTATATCTCGAGAAATCTCTTATGGAGACAAGAAAGAAATAGGAAGAACTTAATTGTTCAAAACAACCTTTATAGATCAGAAGCTCAAATGAGGAATCTTTATTGAAAAAGGAAGAACTTAATAGTTCACAAAAAACTTTTGAAACCACAAAGCTCAATTGGGCAGATGAGGTAGAAAAAGAAGAAGAGAAAATTTTTTATATGGTCTATAATGGCACAAATCTAGGAATTTATAACAACTGGGCAGAAGCTAGCAAATATATTCTAGGAATTAGTAGAGTAACTTATAGAGCCTTCACCAATAAAATAAAAGTTGAAGGTAGTTATGCTAACTATAAAACAACAAAACTAATAACTCTAGAGGAGATAGTAAGAAATTATTCTATAACACTACAATAACCAAAAACTCCAAGTAGATTGAAAAATCTTGGAAAGATAGCAAGGCCTCCAATTCTATTTAGAGAAACATATATTGCAGAGACATCAAAAATAGTAAAGCATTCAGTGTTATTTTGGGAAACATCTCCTAAAACTACTCCAATCATTGAAGATGAAAAAGGCCAATATAGAAACCTCAACAAACCACAATGGTTGAGTCTTTATAATTTGGCCAGAAAATCTACCCAAGAATATATTGAAGATACGAAGTTCTATACTACAGACAAGGAATTTCCTTTAGGAAGTAAATTCAACATATTGGAAGGGGTTTATCCAATATTTGTGTATATAGCCTTTCATGAAGGACTAATAGAAAATATATAATCAGTAATTAATTTAAGTGAGTTAAATTATTTCCCACAGAACTTTAAAAGAGAAATCAAGAACTTTAGAAGGAAGATTAAAACAGGTGATAAACCTGTTATCTTAGATTTTTCAGTTCATTAATGGACTGAAATGAGGAAGGAAGTATTAGTCTCTACCATTTTATCAAGATAGGGATTTCCAACACAAACAGAGAAATTCTCAAACCAAAGACACCTCCAAAAAAGGAATTCAACACAGAAGAACTATGTGTACTAAGAGGTCAAATGCTAGGCCAAATTTACTATAAACTCATAAAGATTAATAATTCTACTGAGATCAAAGTAAATTATTCAATTAGTAAAATCATCATCATTTTTCCACATTAGTATGGCTCTATCAAAAGAAGATGGTGAAAAATTATCAAATACAAAACCAATTTTAATTGCAACAACCTAGAAATTGGTTGAGAAATAAGGAAGGTATTATGCATCTATGCCAAAAAAGCCACCAAAGATCACAAATGCATTCTCTGCATCAAAGACTAAGAAGATGAAGATGCGTCATCATCAACGTCATCAAAGGAACCGTCGGCAGAAAATAACAAAGAAAAATAAGAAAAAAAAATTATCGACAGAAGACAACAAAAGAAATAAAAGATGTAGATCCCACATCTTAGTAAAAAACAGATGAATTATTTGAGCAAGGGTAAAATAATAATTTTAGTCTTGTAAACAAGGATTCCTTGTATTATAAAAGGAACCTTTATTCTAATTTCAAGACACACGAATACACAAAAATCTAGAGCCCTCTACTCTGAAACACATTAGTATAGAAAACTTCTCTATCTAGAAACCTCATAATCAATAATGTTATACCCAGTAATTATGAGCAGCTAAGCACCTCTTCAAGGTTCTTAGTTGGTCTTAAGTTGTAATAATTATTATCCTATGAATAAAATGGAGTTCAATTACTCTTCTCTAGTAAGTCAACTATTGGATACCATTTATGTATGGATGCAGAAAGCTCACCATTGCAAAGAGGGTGTTGAGGTTTTAGCAAAGTTGAGGCATAACAGGTGTAACAAAAGAAGACGAACAGAAGGAAAGACCGTGCTGGACCCATCAAATTCATGTATAATAATTATAAATTTAAGTCGGTTAAGAATGTTGAATGTTTAAATATTTGCTTATAATAAAACATAATATTGCTAAAACAGGAAAATGGAAATTATTTTTAGAAATAAAATCAAAGTTAAAAATCTAATTCTATTAGAAACGTTTGATAAAGGTTATCTCTATCATTTAAATGAATATTTTAAAGATGAAGATTATGAAACTGGTCTCGAAAATTTTAAAAGATTTAACACCTTATTAGATATCTATACAGATTATATTAAAGCTATCATAAGGATCATAGAACATCATGTTTCAAGGACATTAAATGACTATTTTAATCAAAAATATGTAAGAATAGAGAAAGAAGAATTCAACAACTTAATGTTTAGATACTATTTCTTTGAAAATGATATATACACTATATGTACACAAAAAAACATATTTGTATACTACGAATATGACAAAATAATATACATTCAATACATATGATTTATCAAGATAATACTCTATGAAAATCGAATCATTAGTACATAAATTAGAAGTATTAGATTTAACAAATAAAAGAATAATTTTTAATTTAAAAAAAAACAATTAATAGATTCAAGATTAGAATTAAGCAACTAACATAATGAAGAACATAATATACTATGCAATAGTAGTGAATATAGAAGAAAATTAAACTTATATAGAAAAATAATAAGTTTTTTAGATAAATTATTATCTTCAATAAATAGACAAAGACCATCAACTAGGTCGATATTAACCCCTAATTGAAAATTGTATCGATCTTCAAAAATTGATATAATAGCTAAAGAATAGTAGTCTAAATAATAACAGATGAAAAATTAACACCATTAAAATCTCAGAGGGCATAACTAAAGACATGTCAAACCTCACAGGCATATGAGACATTATTCATATAATAAAGTAATAATTGATGAGTTTTTATCTATTTTCAATATAATTTTAAAACTTTATAAGTAAAAACAAAATTTATTAAGAGAATATTGATGCAATTTTTGTCAATATCATATAAAAATATCTTCCATAAATCTATAAGATAAATAAATTATTAGAATCTCGAATTATCAGTGGAGATGGTCTTTGATTATATAATGCTTAAGTCATAATAAGGTGATAAAAATTAGAGTAGATATATGATCTCCCTTTATGATTATTAGAAAAGTGAATGTTGTGATTTGCTATTATAAAATTCAAATTCTAGTTGATTATAAGGAAAGAAAGTATTGAAATTTTGAGGTATTTCTATCGAATATAACTTAAATATTATAATAATATTGATATTTATTAAATTTTTACAAATATTCTTCATTAGTAACGTAACTTATAGTAAATATTAAGTGTTATAATTTTTAAGAAAATATTCTTCGTGAACGGCCATGATGTTTGCAAAATATTTTTTAATGATAGTGAGATTAAAATTGTTGTCAAAGATAATTTTAATTAATAATAAAATTATTTTTTAATTTTTTTTAAATTATTAAAATAGTCTTTAAAATTTATAAAATAAAATATAGTTATTTATTTATTTTGTTTATTATAATTAAAAATAATAAATAATAAGTAAAATATATATAAAAATTAAAAATTTATTTGTTTCGTGGGATGTTATGAGTAAAGCGAACGCTGGAACTCTCCAGAAAAACCTTGTTTTACCCTAACCGCCTCTGTCTTTTCCCAATCATCATCATCATCATCAATAAAAAAGGACCAACTTAGCAATTGCTCAAATAATCAGACAGAGAAAAACGAAGAAAGAGAAATGTTCTTCTTCTTTGTCGGAGGAGTAGAGCAACAAGTTCGACAAGTTTTGAAATATGGTGCGGGCAGGTGTATAGCGTGTCGATCAACAGCTGATTTGGTGGAGTACGAGAAAGTTTTAAAGATGTTCTTCGTCCCCGTTTGGAGGTGGCCTGCAAAAGAGCCATTAATGCATTGCAACAATTGCAAGCTCTTCTTTCCTCAATCTTATTCGTTGCCTCCTTCGATGACTGACCCACTTCCTCCCTCGTCTCATGACCTTCACACTCTTCGCTGTCGATTTTGTGACCGAGATGTGGAGCCCGAGTTCAGATTCTGCCCCTTCTGTGGATCTTCTCAGTAATTATTATTATTTCACTTTTTTTTTTTTGGTTTATGTGGGTTTGGAACAGGTGTATTTTTGGTGTAACAATAAGAGGTTTATATGGATGTTGATTTGCTTACATACTATTTTAAACCCTGATCAGTAGGTTACATTTTGGATTATTGTTTTGTCTATATCTGCTGGGAAATTTATTCATTGTTCAAGTTTGTATTTTCGCATTCTTGTTGCGTATAATTTGCGAAGATTTAGACACATTGATCTATACCGTGATGCTTGCTTGAAAAGACAAGCCATATGAAAGCTGGGTTGATCCTCCTATTAACTAGTCTGTGGTAGTATTTCGATAATTTATAAGAATCATAAGCCTCTCTACACCACCAATTGGGTTAATTTTTGGGATCGGACAATTTATGAAATACGAAAGAACGTCGACCTAAATTGGATGAATTGCAGTTTTAAAAATTGTACCACATAAAAGATGAGAAACCGTTCAATGGACCATGAAAATAAACAACAATATGAGTTACCTAGCAAATCGAGTCCACTCCTAGAAAAGTTAGTGTATTTAACCATTCATTAAATTTATGCGTAATTTAGAAGCATGTGTGTTTAACTATTGATTAAAGATTTTTTTGAATTTATAAAAGTTTTTTTTATTTAATTAAAAAGATCTAATAATTTTTAAATTTTTTTAAAAATTTAATTGTATTTAATTATTAATTTTTTAAAATTTATAAGAATATTAAGGTATTTAAAATGTGATTGATTTTTAAAAATTTCACTTAACAATTTTTTAGGATTTTAAAATATTTTTATTTATAGATAAATTTATCACAAATAACATTTTTTATTAGTTTTTCTTGAGTGTTTTTTTAAAACTCTTTTTATTTCATACTTTTATTTTTTTTCATCATCAGATATTTTTAATAATATTACATAAAATTATTAAAAAAATTAATATCTATAAAATATATATTGATTAACAGTTAGTTTGATTTTTTTTTTAATTTTTACATATTAATCTTAAATAAATAATTTTTTTAATAATTATTAGAGATTAAAAATTTAAGTTGTACACGTGTTTTTTTAACTAATATAACTTCGTAATGTTTTTATGAATTTTGTTTTTGGATATTTTACTATCTAAAAAAGAACATAAATTTTATTGAATTGTTCCTAATATTTTAACAATATTTTTGGGGATATAGAACAATTACAAAACAGTTTAGAGTTTAGCTTGAATAAGTACTTTTACTTGTTAAGGATCTTTTACAATTTTTTTTTATGATTTCATTATTATATTATATAAACTATTACAGTGAATAAGAATATATAAGAAAATGAAAAGAATTTATTTCTTTAGTCCAATAGAACATGATTTATTCTGATCTAAACCAATAACCAGAAATGATAGTAGAAAAAAACAATCAATTCTCTCTGATATTTCCAATAAAGAAACAAAGAGAGTTTCTACCATAAGTTCTAGAATGAGTAATCGTTCGTACATTCAACTCACGGTGGAAAAACTTAATGACAAAAATTATTATGAGTGGATACGATATATTAAACTAGTAATTGATAGCAAAGAAAAATTAGATACCTTATAAGTGTAAACAACTAGCTTCCAAAAATGGAAGTTAAAAAACTTCATAATCATTGCTTAGTTGGTACACTCCATAAATCCCATCTTAGGAAAAACTTATCTATTTCTTCCAACAACGAAAAAGTGTGGGATGCCACTTAGGAAATATATTTTGGTATCAAAAAAACTTATCAAATTTTTGAAATCAAAACAAAATTATGGCAAATGAAATAGGGGTAGAGAACTCATATATTATTACATGGAAATAATAGGATTGTGATAAGAACTATAACTGAGCTTCAAAATGTCATAGGAGTATGTAGAAGAATGCATGTGTTACAAGATGAAGCCAGAAAGTGAGAGGGTCTTTTAGTTTCTCACGGGCCTTAACCTAGACCTTGACAACATGAGAGGGAGGATCTTGGACGATGACCCTTCTTGATGACTCACAAAGTTTTTTAGAGGTATATAGAAGAGAGAGTCGTCAAGAGGTTATGATGGAGGAGATGGGTCATTCTTATCCACTTACGAGCTTTGTAGGCAAGAGGGTTTTAGGCCAAAAAGGTGCAATGAGATTGGGCCCATAGGTCTAGTTTAACTATGTCTATAAAGATTATAAATGTTGGTTATTTTCGTAAATAAAATATTTTCATGTAAACTTATTTTTAAGCTCGTTATTAAGTTTATCAAAAAAAGTTAAAAAAACGTGATAATTTTAAATAGTCATACTTATACTCATGCATTTAATGGTACATATTAATAAATTTGAAATTATTTTTGCTACTAAAATATTTATTTTAACTTGAATTAGTTTATTACCACTTAGCATATTATTTAATGTGTTTCATTGTTTTGAATATATTGTAAATTTTAGGCTAAAATATAGGATAAGATATACGCTAGAATAAATTATATGTTAAAATATTATATAAGATATAACTTAAATTATAGGTTAAATCTAAGCCCAAAAGATAGCACAAACTATATTTTTAAAGAACTCTTTTTTAAATAGGATTCTTCATGATAAATGAGTCTACTTTAAAAGAACTCTATTTTAAATAATGGTATTCTTAATTAGTAAGTATTACTAATCCTATTTATAATAGAAAATATATTTATCAATTACATAGGTGTCTTCTTTTTTAGCGAGTATTACTAATCATATTTGTAATAGAAAAGATACTTATCAATTTCATAGAATTAAAGGTTTTAATTTTTCATATAAATACAACTTATTGCTCTTTGTTTTAATTAACAACATAAGAGCATTATTCTCTTCTTCTTAATATCTCTCTCTTATTTTGCAAATATAAAATCATAATTCTTTAGGCTTCTTTATTTAATTAATCTATTAAATATTGATAGTTATGTTTGATTGATTGATTAATAAGCCTAATTAGTTTATGATATTTTGATCATATGTTCTTATAGCTTCTTCATTATTTTTGTTCTTGAATTGTTAGAACAAATAATTATGTTTGTCATATCATAATTATTTGATTTGATTATTAATTTTTAAAGAAGCTATTTTTATTGAACTTATGCTTTATCTTTTTGCTATAGTATTTTCTAGTTGATTTGATTTAGGTGATATATATTTAAATTATCTAGTTAGGATTATTCATTATTAAATCTGTTCTAAAATACACACATACACTTATGTTTTTGTGCTAACCATTTTTCAGTTAATTCGGAAACATATCTGATTGGTGGGAAGTTTATTGGAACATTGTTCTAGAAACTGCTCATGCTAATATTGAAAATTGTGAAAACAGAACAGAGGCTTGTAAGTAAGGTACATTGGGGCAGTATCCTAGGGTGTGTAGCATAAGACCGAGTTTGTACTTGAACGTTTGTTTTTCATAGTGAAAAGTTAAGTGTTATGGTGGACCGATGGTTTTCCTCTTAGGTCATAGTTATGACCTAGGTTGTTTCCACCTAAAAATATAGTGTGTTATTCTTTTATTTTCACACTATATTCTTACACACGATTCCATGTCTGACCACTTTGTTTAGGTTACAAACTTATAAATTGATAAAATTAAAAAAAACTTATTCACCCCCTATAGGTTAATTAGGTTTATATGTTATAAACTTTCAATGTCTAACAAAAACAATGGGTTGATTGGCCCTTCTGGTGGCACTGCTCACAATTTTGTTTGGTGGTGTTGAACTTATTAGGCCAAAAAAAGGTGGGTTATTCTCCTGTGGGCCTCAAACTGGTGTTAGACAGAAGCAAAAAATGATGTCCTTGGTGTGAACATTGTCATATAAATGGACACACAAAAGATACTTGTTGAAAAATACATACCAAACCTGTGGAATAGAAATGAAGACAAAATAATAGAAATCGTGGTTATCAAGTTACTATTGACTACTATGTTGAGAAATTTCGAGGAGAAAAATCCACTTCTAGTGAAAATTTCAACCCTAAATAAATTGAAAACTTTTATAAAATGTTCTAAAACTTTCAAACATCAGATCAGTACTTCGCTTTACTTCACTAGCTCAAATGTAATTTTTTAAAGGCACTAATTACCACCTTTCAGATTAATTTTTCTTTCTTCGTCTTATTTTTGTTTCACTCCCTTACAAGCTTGGTTGGTTCATATATATGGCCTAAATATGTTATCCTTGTATTCTTTTTGTTTGCAATTGATTGCTTTTAGGTATGATTCTTTGTATGTTGATTTTTTTAATTAATTTGAAGCTAGAAATACCTAAAAAATAATAAAACATACCTGTGATTTTAAAAACATAAATTTTCTAAAATAATAATAAAATTATGTAAATACAAATCTATATTTGATATTAAAATTCAAATAAATCACGTAATATTTAGTACTTTTAAGTACTCATCAGGTTTTTGTAATGTGCTCGTGTTTTTGTGTTATGTGTGTGGATATTTATGAAAATTATTAGGTAGTTTTTTGAATAAAAAATGGACTTTTGGTATGCCTCACCGAATCCTTGCTAAACCGCCTCGTCGGACACCTCAACGTGGGGTTGGTAAAGGTGTTCGATAAGCCCCTCCTCAACCACCAATAAGGTACCTTGGTAGTTTGGGTGATTTCTATAAATACCCTTATCTATTTATGTTCTTTATTGAGAAAAAAGCAATGAAGCAATGTCAAATTGATATCTCATTTTTCTGATTCTGGATCATTATTACCTTTAGTATTGTTTATTATTAGTGATTCTTGACTGAGGGAGCAAAACTATGCTTATGCATGATGAGTACTTTAGGTGATGTTTACTAATGGGTTTTGGGAGTGATGAATTTCATAATCCATTTCACATATCACCTTAAGTGTAGTTCAATGATTGTGATACATTTTAGTGAGAGTAAAATAGTATTCTAAAGTTATGAGTATGTAAGACTATTTTACTAGTATGGTGGTGAGTCGTGTGTGAACTGGTAGCTGATATGATATAATATTATCTATAGATGAAGAGCTTGTGTGGTTGTGAGTCGTGTGTCGACTAGTAGTTGCTAGGATATAACATTATTTATAGATAAGGAGCCTATGTGGTGGTGAGACATGTGTTCGACTGAGGATTACTGGTGAACGTGGTTTGGTAGTTTCCTATGTTGTACAATATCTTGTTCACATTTCTAGTTGTTGGTAACTTATTTCCCGCTACATGAGATATGGGGTCTAGAAGAGAGTCAGGCTTTTATGTAATATCAAATTGTTATGGGGGTTGAAAGTTAGGGCAATAATAGATAGGTAAGGAAAAAGTCCTAATTGATAGAGATATTTGCGTTTATATTTTTATCGAGTTGTACTAGTTTATTGTTTTTAGTAGATTGTTTACTGTCGAGTGGTTTCCATAAGCAATCCAAGGATATTACCACATAGGTAGAGGTTCTTTATGGGTTTATCTCATTATATCTATTATTATGCATGGTCAACTATTTTGTTAGTATAATCTAAGTTTCTATCGTATATGTATCAATATACTAGATTTAGACTCTAATTAGAAAGATTATTTGGTTAATGTAGTTGCAAGCTTTCTTTCCTTTCCTTGTAGCATGCCTATAACTTTCTGTTTATTGCTTATGCTTTATGTGCATACGAGTTTGGTGTAAGTCTCTAAGGAGTTAGTATCTTCTTACCCTAGTTGTGTATTGGTTGTTAGGCTCTTTCTCTTGGTATGTTGTGCTATATAGTTACAAACTATGAGAGTACAATCATCATTTATAGAATATATTCTCACATATGAGGTCTTGAAGTAATTGAAAATCATTTATAGTTTTCACTCATATTGACTCAACAATCTTCCTCCAAACATCAATGCCACTTAAATGTGTCAATGAATTCCTAAGAAGGAGTTTACTATGAGTCCAACTATCTTCTAAGTTTACATACTTCTAGTGATTCAACTATCTTACCCCAACAAAACTTAGGTGTATTCAATCCTGTAACCTTGTCCCATACTATGCACACATATACAGAAAGACATCCTAGTCAACCAAAGAAAATATATGTTATGCATTTCAATAATAAATACCAAGCTATCAAATACATGTGATAAATGTGCAACAACTCACTACAACAGGAAAACATGTAAACACATAAGAAGACATATGAAATAAAAGAATGTTAAGAACATTATTTTACACTAACTAGCAAATACCGTCTCGAGTACTCACAACTCATTAGCAAGATTTTTCTCACACAATCATAAATCACTAATACCGAATAACACTCAAAGTATTAGTGATTCAAAAAAAATGAGATGTTAATTTGACAGAGCTATGTTGCATTTTTTGAGCTACCAAATAAGAAAAAATGAAGGAGCTATTTATAGAACTCAAATTTTCCACCTCACCAACCACCTCATCATAACCTTGCCACCATCTCACCATTACCTATGGCGAGGTCCCTACTAAGTGGATAAGTGGTAAAAAGTCACATTTTTTCATTCCAAAAATTATCGAGAATAGTTCATAAATACCCACAGTCAAAACGAACCAAAAACACAAGGAACAACGTTGGCTCGCTTACACTCTCACTCACCGAAAACCAACACTCTACTTAGTATGCACACAATAAAAACCAACCTCGTGGTGTGTATGAACATGCTTGCATAAAAAGTGTCCCTAACTTTGTGCATGTATTTATTATTGATCTACATAACCAACCTTACACAGAAAAGGAAAAATACACTAAGTGAAAATAAAATAGATACCATGTTTTGCACACGAGATGCCAACAAATAGGCACAAGAGCAAAGGAACTTACAAACTCATTGTGGGCTTACCAAGAACCTAAGCGAGGTGGCGACAAAGGGTCGGTAAACATGTATTTTTCCTATTTAAACCTCTATTCCCCTTCATTTTCAAACCACATAATTTCTTAAGCACTTTCTACCCTCTAAATACTTAATTACCCATTTATACTATCCTTCCTTCTAAATGGCCCCTAAGAGATCTAAAATATTTTGAAACAACTCAAAAGATCAAGAGTAGTAGTTAGAGCCTGCAAATCCCTTTCACCGCCTAGCCACGATTCTTAGTGAGCAATCAATGATAATATATGAGTTTTCTCTAATCCATGAAAATTTTGCTTACTTTTCTCGGCTTACTTTGTATTCCTTTACTTATAGATTTGATCCCACCTTTGTTCATGATTTATATTCTACTATATCACCTTTCGCAACATTAGATTTTCTACTACCTTTTACATGCAATAGCATGATGTCACTTTTTCTCAATATGATGTCACTAGGATATGTCTCTTTTGGATGTTCAGAACACTTCCTTTCCTATCATCTCTTTTGAGTTTGAAAACCTCACCACCTTTAATCTCATTGTCGAAATTTCAAACATTTTCTCTCACAACCTCACTAAGATTGCTAACTCGTTGAAAGAACTTGTTCATTATTATGGTAGAGTGATCACCACACACGAAGTGCGTGTAATGAATACACAAGTATACGTATCACAACAAGTAATATAATGATAAGAAAATATAGTAATTTTTAAAACTAAAAATAATAAAAATCAATTTTTTTTTATGTTTTTATATTTTAATGAAGGAAAATTAAAATAACTAAAAGTAAATAGCAATAATTAATTAAATCAAATTTTATGTCTAAAAAGATATATGAGAAAATATATTGGAATACTTAATCTCCCAATTTTCAAAACATACAAATCGCTAAAATCCTCCCAATATAATTATCAATTAATTATATGATCAATTGAATCTAACCTAACATGTATTCATCTCTCAAGTAAACTACACACCATATAATAATTAATTTAATCACACTTTCATGCCAATTAAATTACATACTACTCATTAAGTTCATCAATTATGGATCACATATATAAGAATCATACATCTATGCCTAGAAACTATGCATGTTATTTAATCAAGACAAACAATTAAATAATTCTTTCAAATCTATTTAATTGCTTCTATAGATAAATTGTTGGCCAAAAAATTAATATCATAAAAATAAGATATAAATAATATAATTAAATTAATATTATAATTGGAAAAAAATATTAGATTATTATTACATGGTAAAAATTGGGTTCATAAGATCCCTAGATTAATAAATTAATTACACATAATTGTGTTCATAAAACTAATATTTTTCATAAATAAAGACATAAAATTGATAAAATAAAAGAGTTGAAAAATAAATGCAATCAATCTCTTGAATTTTAGTATTAATTTCCTCTTGAATCTCCACTAAAATTGTGTCTTCTCTTGAATTTTTTCTATATTTTTCTCTCTTTTTAGCTCTTAAAACTTATCAAAATTATGCTAATGGAGGCTAATTAGAATTTATAAAGTGATTAGGGGCTTAAATCAAAATAAGTAAAATTGACAATTTCAGCCAATCATAGCACGACACGTGGCATTAGAATTAGTTGGATGAATCAGGGAGCAGTACATGGTAGGGGAGACCGGTTAACGGGAATAGATGGCATGGCACACAAGTGGAACACGTGGAATAATGGTGTGTTGACACGTGGCATGACGCGTTGACCAATTTTTAAACTCGGATTGAACATCGTGCTGACACGTGATGCGTATTTCGTCCTCCTCACATGCGGTGTGACGTGATTCACTCTCCGTGCATACGTGGCATCCCCGTGGCTTGCCCAGTTAGCTCCTTTGCTTGTTTGGTATGCCATATGGTAGCTTCTGATTAGTCATGCGTTAAAAATTCATAAAAAATTCTAAAAAATATATTTTCACCCCTTTTCATTAAAAAAGTTTATATTTTAATTTTTTTGGCCATAAAAATACTATTTTTTTAATAAAATAAGTAAATATTAAGTAAAAAAGTGCACTAATAACTCTATTTTCATAGAGTCATCATAGAGGTGCGCTTTAATTGAGTGCTTCTACCTCTAGTCGGCTACTCATTGATATTGTGAGTGTTTTCATTCACCCTCATTCTCACTTATCTTCATTAACTATCTCTCAAGGTCACTTTCTTTATGGTATCCTCAACAGTGAAACTATAGATCTTACATGCATGATTTATAAGACCTTTTTTTTGTTATGCTACTCATATTCTATCATCTCTTTATTATCTTTCTTTGATCCCTCAGTGGGACGCTTCTCTATTATCTAATGTTGTTGGCATTGCCAAGGCCATAGGGCTTATTCATATTAGTCACTTTGGCTCTGACCTTGCCTCTATTTTTGGATGCTCTAATCTTTCTTCTTTTCTCTCTCAAAGCATCTCTTAGTTATTTTCTTATCCTTTTGCTACTATCCCACCTCCTTCTCTCACTCATGTCCATTTATCTTTAAAGAACTCTCTTATGCGTCAAAAGTTTACCACCTTTACTTAGCACCCAAACACTATGTTTAAGGATTTTTTTGCTAACCAGTAAGCTCAGATCCTTTTTTCCCAGTTTCTTGCTGGTTTAGTGAGCATATTCCTCGTCCTAACTTACAACCACTTAGATATGGCTCACCTTGCTCTTTTAGGTTCTTCTTTTTGTCAAACCTACCTCTGGTGGTTCACTTAGTGCTTCTCATTAGTTTCCCTTAGGCACTTCTAGCCTTGGCTCCCTAAGTTCTCTCTTTCGAAACTTTTGTGGCTCTAAGCCCTTTACCTTCCTCAACAAATTTATCGAAAGCTACTTTACTACGCAAAATGCTACCTACCCCAGATGACAAGGATTACGATGGTTCTTTTTATAGTGCAACTCTTGATGATAGTGGAAAGGGTGGAAGAGAGTGCTAAATTGTTGTTTTTCTTTTTTGATGTACTTTTTCTTTTATTTATTGAAAAATCTTGTATTAGAAACTTTATTAATGAAAAGATTTATGTTATTTTATTTTTCAACACTGTGTCTGTTTATTATATTTTAGTATTTTCTCACTTTGTGTCTATTTATTATTGTTTAGCATGTTCACGCTTTGTGTTTGTTTATGTTGCATTCTATTTGGTGTATTGTTTTAATCTTCTCTATTGATTGCATCAGTGATAGGATTATTTCATGATTGTATTTCATCCCTCCTTCATTTAAGGGTATTTCTTTGACTTTCTAATTTAAAAAGGGAGAAGTTTATTTGCATAACTTATTGTTCATTACGTTGTTATGTGTTGCATGAGATGTGAGTGTAGGTTACACTGTATCATGATTACCTGACTTGCATACACGAGAAGGAATGTAGCATGAAATCAGGGGGAGTTATGTGCTTTGTGTTTATTTATTTTTTGTTTAAATATGCTTAGCATGTTGATGTGTAAATATGTAAGAATAACATGATAAAGACTGGATGTAAATCTATGTGATATGTTCACGTGTACAGGTTATTTCATATGTATAGGATACATAGATGCCTTCTCCACGTCCTTACCCAATAAATAAGATAATTTCTTATGTAATTATAAGTGAGAGACGAAGAACATCATTCTTAATAGTATAAAAAATTTAAATTTTTTATTTTATTTATTGTTTTATTAATTTTATAATCATTTTTATATTATTAATTTTTTAAAAAAAATTAATAAAAATATGAGAAATAAATAAAAATAAAAAAATTGGTTTTTTTGCTCATATAAAAATGATAAAAAAATTATTATATTGCCAATTTTTCAAAATAAAATTAAACTTCTATAAAATAATAATAATAAATAAATAAATAAAATAAACTGTTTTTTTCCTCCAAGTAACTTGACCTACTTACCTTACCTTTCATTTTATTTATGAAACTTTTAGGCTTCTTGTTGATTCCTTTAGCTGCTGTTTCCTTTTTTCTTCTGGAAAATCTCCTGAAATCTCTAAAACAGCGTTGTATAGAACCCAACCTTTTGTTTCTGGCGGATCGGACGGAACACGTTCGTTCGTTGCCCAACAATTCTTTCTTACTGTTAGGTTTTCTTTCGTTTGGCTGTAAACTTGTAAAAGTTGAAAACTTTCACTTTGAAATTCCCATCATCGTCAAACTTACAATCTGGTAGGTAGTTGATTTTATCGTCTTTGATGGAAAAACCAATGGTCAGCAAAGAAGGCTTCCTTAATGGAGCTTATCGTCCTTCATTATCTTCTTGTTCTGTGGGAGATGTTACCTACAGGTTCAATTTCTCTCCCTCTATGGATTGCTTTTGTATTTATGGGTTCTTTATTAAATATTCGTGTCTTCTCTTTTTCAATTTTCATTTTCGAATTGCATGTTAGATGATGTGGGATCATGAAATTAAATAGTTTATTTTTACAATTGATTTTGTTAGAAGGCATGAATTTTGATAGCTTAGTGTTTTAGTTCCAAATTTTTTGCTTATTTAAAAGTTTGGGTTTCTTAGTTGCTACGTAATCAGGGTTCATGCACTTGTGCTTTGCTTAAAAACACTGATTCTTCTTAATTTTCGACTGATAGCTTGTCCTTGATGTGTCATGGGTATCTTTTGAGTTCATTTGGATGATCTGTTGAGTTTTTAGATCGTAGATTCAATTATATTCTATATATAAGGTAGGGACCATCTTTCTATAAAATAATGTGTTTTCTGAGAAATGAGAAAATTTTATTTATGGTTAAACCCGAGGAAATTGTTAATTACTTTTCTGGAGTGTTGCTCATGTGCTACTCTAATAAAATTGGATGCTTGCTTAGTGAAAACATATTTTTAGATAGAAAGTTAAACCCACAATCAATTTGGTTTAGCTTGGAGTCTATATGTCACATACTCCATACTCTGGGCACGATCAATAATTTCTAATTTCTCACTTTAGAAGAAACCAATAATTTCTCAATTTTGAGAGTCCGCCCTCTCTGTTGCTCTTATCATCCCAGCAATATAGTTGTGTTTGACTGCTTAAATACATTTAAAAAAAATATTTAGATTCTTTCGAGATGAGGTTATTGTAATTATTGAATTTTGGGTTAGTTGTTTTGATAAAGAAAGTTTACTGAGATCATTGTATACATTTGGGGTACATTAGGATCCATTTGGTATGGGATTTGAAAACTTTTTTTTTTTTTTGAAAAAAAAATGAATTTGTGTTTGGTTGATGTATTTTTGGATACATGTTACGGATAATATCTCGAAAACATTCAATTTTTAGAAAATGATTAAGTACTGTTTTCCTGTTTTGTGAAAGTGATTCCAAACATAAATTAATTAGCATATGATGATAGTTTTTGAATTCAATAACAATCACAAACTTAAAATTGAAATACAACTTAAAACTTCAAATAATTTTCAAATCATATCATTATTTTTTGAAAATATATTTTGTATCAAAACCAAACAAACTCTAAATTTATGATTTTAATATTGAAAGTTCAAATAAATAAATAAATCTTTACATTCTTTTGAACTACAGGTTGTTGTAATTATGAAATTTCTGCTTTGTTGATTTGATAAAGGAAGTGCACTGAAATCATTAGATACAGTTAGGGATGTAAATTTATGGTTTCAATCCTGAATTCTTTACTATAAGGGGGTCATTGTGAGGTGGTCTCCCATAAAGAAGTAGCAATTAGTTAATTTTTTTTTTATAATAGGTTTAAGTATTCTAGACGACCTTGTTCGTGTATTGAGTTAATGTTCATTATTGACAACTATTATTCACCACATTTTGCTCTATTTAAGCTATTTCATTTTAATTCTCCTTTTACACACTCTTATCAGTTTCAGGTCTCTTGTCAAAAAATTTCACTCTTGTATCTCTTTTTCTCAGTAAGGTATATGTATGCAACCATGTTTCATATTTACACTACATTGTTTCATGCACAAATACTGGGTCAAAAATGAAACCTTGTTGCCTTTAAAATATCACAAGCAATGTGCCTCTTATGATTTTACCCATAGTCCAACGGAAGGGGATAGAGAATGTATTATTACTCCTTTTTCACATCAGGTGATTTTTATCGAATCTAATTTAATGATTTATGCATGGCATGATGACAATAGTATTTGATAGATAACTACATAAATCAGGATGTTACATTAAATTTCAAGGGCTGTCTTGGAAGTGACAAATGAAAGTTATCTGTTTAATCTATGATTATGAATTATTGTCTTTGTCTTGCTTTTCTTCAGCCCCCTTTCCTTAAGTGAGTAAGCTAGTTGGTTAAACTTTAATGAATAATGGTTAGTTTTTAACTGTCAAACTGGGTGCTCTGAAAAAATATATTGATTGCAAGTGTAGCAACCTACATTCTAGTAAGACTATTCTTATCATTCTGATGGCAATAGTAAGAAAAGATATGTCATTTTTGTAGATCAAGGAAGAACAGTGATATATTTGGTTGTTTCATAGTTTAAATGGGCGTTCATTCTAGTGGTTCCTTAGTTTTGGATATTTGCAAAGATGGAGTATAAAAACTATCCTTTTCTCTTTGCAGCTGTGGCTCTTGTGGTTACGAGTTAAATCTAAGCTCCTCGAATCGGAATACCTCGATGATTGGTTCTAAATATGGAAAATCTATAAAACGAGGGATAATATCATTCTTCAACATTGATGACAGCAGGTTCACTCAGGTTGATGAATTTACATGCCTACCTCATTTCTCAAAGAATTCATGGGGCATGTTTCGTAGAAGAACCAAACTTCTTTGTCGAAAGTGTGGTAATTATATTGGAATTGCTTATGATGATTATATGTCATCTCATTCTTACCCAATTGTAGCAGATGAATTAGATTCATTCTCAGGGCATGATGCTTCCAGATGCAGAAAATATGATATCAGAATTTGTGCTTTGCAGCCTTTATCTTCAGAAGAATCTCGATTTCCAGTTATATGATTACATACTAGAGAAACCCTGTAATGTATTCTCTACTTGCTCATGATTAGTAACCACAGAGTGGTAGAATTTATGTAAAGGTGTTCTGTTTTTTGTATTTGTTGTGCTTCCCTTGTTTGTTTAGAACATTATCTGTACATAACAGCCACATGCTGTCGGAAAAATGGTGTGAAATGTTAGAATTAAATAATTGAACAAATTCACAAATTTATTCTTAATAGATATTGAGATTGAGTAAAATGCATTTATATTTCAGCTAGTTGAGTAGTTGATATGGATCTTTAGTTTTGCAGGTCATCTTTCAGTAATTGCACTCTGTTTCAGCCTTGCGGTTTGGGTTGAGTCATAAGTCATTACACTGATTTACCGGTATTATAATATATCACCCTTTTACTTTCCTCTCTGGATCCCCATATTCCATGTCTCGATGACACAACATCAAATTACAAGTCACTTTCATGGTCCTTTACTTGAAGTGCAAACCACTTGGTATTATTGTTATTGAACTATATTAATAATGTAATATACATACATATAAGAATTTTCCTGCTGTGTTGTTGTGATATTCCAGAACTAAAGGGATTTTAGACATTGTATATGGCGATACAAATTGCAATGAATCTTTTCTTCTTTTTCCAACATGAAGGAAGGACTCTGCTATGATTGCTATAAAAATTTATACATCTCTCTGTTGTTCATGTGTGCATTTATCTCCTACCTTCTTTAACTCTGCATTTGCTAAAGTCGTGAGTTTTCAGCCATTTTTTAACTTTGACGACTCAAACTCTGACACAGATGGTTGGCTACTGATTTTCTATCATCAACCTGTTTTTTTTCTACAGCTGGCAGATATTCAAATGGCCAACTAGTTATTGGTTTAATAGGTAAGTTTATCTTCATTTCTATCTTATCTTCAGAGTTTATAAGATTGTTTCATGTTCTGAACCAATGTCATAACTTGGTTGTTTTCTGTGAGTAGAACTAGTTTATTACCTTTTTAGCTTGGCTTTTAACTAAAAAATTATCATTCCCTCGGTGTTATACTCAATACTGATTTATTGATAACTTTTGTGAACCTTGATAACTAGAAAGGATTAGTAGGAGGGTTGTCTAATGGCCTTTGAGAGAATTTGTTGGGTCTAATAATCATTCGGAGGCTGCCCTATATAGTGGGGGGTTCATAATATGTATATAAAGGGTTAATCATGCCGTCATGTGCCATGGTTATGCTCATGAACCTGGGCAATTGCTTAATAGGCCTATTTCAGGTTGCTCTATAAAATGTGTCATCTCTAAGTTGTCTACAAGATTGAGCATCCATCTCTGGTCAAGTCACCTTCACCTCGGGATAATCAGGGTAGAATATTCCACAACAATAATTTTTGTGGTTCAGAAAAGCCTTTAATCTCCCATGTTTAAGTTCATACCTAGATTCCTTGCGCACCAGCTGCAAGAATGGTCTAACTTTTGCCACAGTAGGCCTTTTACTAGCAAACTGCCTAGTAGGATTATATCATACAGTGGATTTAGTCCCTTAAACCTACAAGTCCAACCAATACTTAAAACAATTCATGCAATTTAAATATAGGTCTCATCTTATAAGACAACGATGTAAAGTTTCAACTTATTCATACATGAACTGTGCGCACACATTTTCTTTTAATAAAGAGAGGGACAATGCATGATCCTAATAAGAAAAAATACATTGATGTGTAAACATGTCCTCTGAATCTTGACTTTCTATGTTTGACTTAAATTTGATTTGGTCAGAATGATCTTGGTGATGGTTTTCTTTAGGAAAATGTCCATTAGGGAGATCAATATTGCATCTGCCCTGATATGACCAAAAACCTCTCAACAATTCTCAAGGTTATATATTTAATTAAACTTTTATTTCTAAGCTGTAGGTCTTCTGATTCTGGAAAGCTGATTGTTGTGCAAAACTTAACAGTGAAGTACCTAAACATTTCTAGTACCATATGAATCTGTAGGTATACTTTTGAAAAATCTTCCTTTGGCTGCAATAATATGTAGATAGATGAAGACTACTGTCAATTCTATTGTTCAATAATTATTAGACTGGCCTATTTAGTCTAGTAATTTTAAGTTTGGGTCATTAAAGGACAATTTTTTAAAAAATTTCCAGAGTTTTATTAAATGAACACATTTGGATGTCATATATGTTATGTTTAGGGCTACTTTGGGATTATGTTCATTTAAGGAAAAAAATCTTACATTTTTTTAGAAAGTTATCTTTCAATGACTTAAAATTACGGTCTACCCAACTAAAGTGTCAAGTAGTAAAGTTACCAAAAAACCCTTTATTCACAAACTTGTAACTATGATAAGCTTATCTGTCGTATGTGAATAAGACGTCTCATTGGTTGTTTTGAGAACGAATCTGATTGTGCTCAAGGCAAAGCAAGATGCCCAGCTTTTTTTTTTCTTTTCGAAAGGTGCCTGTCTAGATCCCATCATGATGGTCAGCCAATATTGAGTCATCAAGCAGTCTCTTGTCTTTATTGATCTTAAGCTACCCCATCTCCGGCGACGTCCTACTAATAGCTCCTCTCTTTATACCAAATCACCCCATGCCACATAAGCAAATAAGTAGACCTCTTCTCTCCTCTCTGTGTGTGTGTGGATATATGCGAAAATGGAACACCATGTTATTGCATTTTTTATTTTATTTTTCCTTATGGGTCTCACAAGCTGCAGAATATGTCAATACATGTTACACGAAGCTACATGTTATCTTGTTGCTCTACCAATGAGGTTTAAAACTAGGTGAATTCTACCTACGTCCATCAAACCTACAACTACATACCATTCAATACAAAACTTTCAATAATTTTAAACATAAGGGTATGTAGTCAGATTTTGGAGGATGTATTTAGAATTAGTCTTAAAACTAGTGACTCACATTCAAGTAAATTAATAGCTAGTCTTATGGGTCTCACAAGCTGCAGAATATGTCAATACATGTTACAGGAAGCTACATGTTATCTTGTTGCTCTACCAATGATGTTTAAAACTAGGTGAATTCTACCTACGTCCATCAAAACCTGCAACTACATACCATTCAATACAAAACTTTCAATAATTTTAAATACAAGGGTATGTAGTCATAGATTTTGGAGGATGTATTTAGAATTGACCTTAAAACTAGTGGCTCACATTCAAGTAAATTAATAGCTACTCTTTCATTGTACCAGTCGAAGGGTAATTTTTTTTACCATAAGATGAGTGAATCTCAACTCCTCTATATAAAAAATAATTTTGGACAAAGTATGTTTATATTTTAAAATATTGACATTTTTTTCTTTATATTATATTTAAGTTTTGAAAGAAATAAAGTTAATCACCTTAATTAAAAGTATTTGTAGTTTTCTAGTAGATATTTCATCTCCATGTAGAACTTATTAGAAACAATTTATGCATACATCAAACACAATTTCAAAACTTAGAGCTTGATTAACAATTCATATATGGTTAAAGAGGTTTTATAAAGGGTATAAAGTATACTTTTGATATAGGTAGCATATTCCTGCCATCTTTTATCCTATTTTCATTATGTATTAATGGTTAAATCAAACAAAATAATGAAATTGAATTTTCAATTTTATTTAGAAATAAAAATAATTTTTTTGATAATTAATTTTAGTTTCAATTTGAAAAAATAAAAATTGAAAATTTAATATTTTTTTTTGATAACAAAGTTCTAATTTTTAATTTTAAGCTTTTTAAAGCACTAAAGTTTAATTTTAAATTTATTTTTGTTAAATTTTAACGTTTTAATCGTGTTTAGTAAAGTTAAGCATGGTTGGATTGTTAATTTTTAGTATCAAATATTGAGTATGATTATTGATTTTTATTGTCAAATATTGAATATGGTTGGATTATTAAGTTTTAGTGTCAATAAATAAAAAGATAAAAATTCAATTCTTAAGCAGATTTTTTCAGTTTTATTTTAGAATTTGATTAAATTTCAAAATTTAGAAATGAATTATGGAAGGTACTTATTTAAAAAAAAAATTTAATTTGAAACCTGAAATTAGGAATGAAAAACTGAAATAGTTATCAAACAAGTCCTGAATAACCCAAGTCTTTCAATTTCTAGCGGCCTTTTTGTTTTGGATGAGCATTCTAGCTGTGATCGTTTTATGTGCGTGCTTCAAACTCTTTTTTTATTTATTAATATATACTCCTACTACTAGATACTCCTAGAGCCACTTTTGCCATAATATGTGCAACTTGATTAGCCTCTCGCGAACGGAATTGAACCTTATGTCCCCTATCCACCACTCTTTCTAACATCATCAATTATACCCCATACATCAATAAAACAGCCTGCTTAGAATCTGTTTCAAAAATGATTCTAGACCAAACCTGCTTGAAGTTCAGCACACGGGCAAGATAGATCCAGACTTAGGATGTGCAACTGCAAATGGTGCTCGATTCTCATAATCATCCACCATCATTCTTAAGCCAAATTTCTTATTATGTGCAAACAAACCTGTGTCGGCATTGATCTTCAGCCACCCCATCTCCGGCAACATCCAACTCATAGCTTTCCCATCATGGCTATAACCTGAGAGTTCTGCAAACAAGCATCCATCTCGCTTTTGACCGGAGACAAACTCAACAAGCATCATATTAATCTAGTCTATAGTAAGCTCTGCAGTCCTAATTAACTTCCCAAGTTGAATCTCATTTCTATTATGCCAAATCACCCAATGCCACATAAGCAAATAAATAGACTTCTTCTCTCTTTATTGAATGCCACATATAATTGAACAAGTCTGCAGAAGTGCCCAAAGAGAGATGATTTAGAAGGGGGAAAAATTGAGTGAGTTTTATACCTGTCTAGCAATTTTGCAGCCCCAAAGGGCATGAAGAACATTCTCAGCTTCATCTCCACATAAACAACACCAAGGAGCAATTTGAATTTTTTCAGAGCACAAGTTCACCTGAGTAGGCAAAATATTATGGAAAGCGCTGCGCAAAAAAAAATTTGACCTTAAAAGGCACCATCAAACTCCAAATTCTAACCCACCACTCCTGCTTAGCTTTACAACTGCATTCAGCTTCAAATTGCCGTTTAGTTTGAATCCTCCCTAATTCCTCCGCAAGCCAATAGTCAGATTTAACAGTAAACAAACCATTATTTGCATAATCCCAAATAAGCTGGTCCTTATGATGTAAACCACAAAGAGGAGTAGATAATATCACCTATGCCTCATGCCTTAAAAACACATCTCTAACCATAGTTTCCTTCTACAAACCTACCCCATTGATAAGATCACCCATCATAGCCTCAGGAGATAATTGGGGAGGAGAGAGCACTTTAAAACTATAAGGTGTAGGAAGCCAAATATCCTTCTAAATCTTAATATTGCTGCCATTACCCACCCTTCATCTCATCCCATCCTTGATCAGCTCACAACCCCATTAAAAACTCCTCCAATGGAAAGAAGAATAAAAAGTAGGCTCTGCCTCTAAGATACAAGAGTTAGCATAATACTTACACTTAAGAACCATAGCTACCAAAGACTCTGGATTGTTTAAAATTTCCCTACAGTGCTTGGGCAAGAGTGGTTTATTAAAGGACTGAAAATTCCTAAAATCAAACCCACCTAAAGTTTTAGGCTTATATAACTTGTCCAATGGCGTCCAATGGATGGAATTCTTCTCAATGTCCAATCCCCATCAGAACTTGGCCAGCCAACTCTCATGACACAGTGAATGGCAACCTAAAACAGCTCATAGTATAGGTAGGGATGGCTTGAACCACAGCCTTAGCAAAACCTCCTTACCAGCCTTTGATAGAAACATCTCTTTCCACAACTTCAACTTCCTCCAAACTCTCTCCTTAATATAATTAAATATTCTTCTCCTATTCCTCCCAAAATTAGATGATAATCCCAAATATTTCTCATGGCAATTAATTGTAGGATTACCCAACACTCTTTTAGCTTCAGTCTTAACCACATCCGAGGCCCTGGGATTAAAACACATGACAGATTCAGACATATTAACTTTTTGTCCTGAAGCTGCTTCATAAGTCAAGAGAATCTCCTTCATCTTTTCACAAGCACCAACCTTTAAATCCAGAAAAACAAAACTACATCCCAAAAAAGAGATGGGAAATCTTTGGACTCTATCGAGCAACAGACATCCCTGTAGTCTGACCCTCCATCTCTGCCTTTCTAATCAAACAGGATAAACCTTCAACAGAAATAATAAAAAGATACGGGGATAAAGAATCCTCTTGTCGCAACCGCCTAATCGGTTTAAAAACAAGGGCCACCATGTTAAAGAATATGAGATCCAGCTGGTGACAACCAACACACCAGCTGGAAGCAGCCACCAACAGCTTGGTGGGGAAGGATAGGCTGTCCATGAACATGCCTCTCCATAATTATGTTTATTTTTAATTATTACAAATTTGCTTTTCTTTTGTATAAATAGGTTGTAAACATTCGTTTATTCATATCAATAAATCCATTTCTTACATGGTATCAGAGCTTAGGAAACAATTCCCATAAAATTCAGCTCATAGAAATTTTTTTCCCATTTTTCTTCAATCTGTTTTTTTTCCAAAACCAATTTCGATCCACAAAATAATTTAAATTTCATCCCATCATATTATTCAGGTTCATCCGAGCACTCTGCAATTAAAATCAAGCCAAAATATCTATTCACGCGCTCACACGCGCCTTTGTTTAAACTCACTGGCGTTCCACGCGCACCGAGGCGACGCGCCAACACGCGCCACCGTCAAGAAGACGACCCAACGACACGTCGTCGCGACAAGCTGCGCAAACGACGCGTCGTTCACTGTTGCTTCTTCATCCTGGTCCGGCCCGGCTTGCTTCATCCTGCTCGTTGTTCCACCGTCACTAGCCGTTTCAACCATTCCAACCGCCGGCTCACCCACTTTCCGACCTGTTCTTCTACTAAATTTCCTGCTCGTAATCCTTAACTCTTTTTCTATAAGATAAAGCATATTTTCAAACATTATTTATTTCATAAATAGTCATTATTGTCTAAAACACACTTAAACCTATCCCGTAAATTAATTTATTCAACAAATAATGTCTTTGACTACCAATACCAACCCTACTTTACCAAAATGGTAATGATGACTCTAGCCATTCATTATATTTACACCACTCGACCAACCAGTACGATTCTCGTACCAATCCTTAAACCAAGAAAACTATCACATTCGAGTCACGAATGCTCACGGCCCTAATAACCAAAACAAAGCAGGATCTTAATCGACGGCACAACTGCAAAAGCGCCATCAACAAACCTTGAAACGGTAAATCAAACAATGGACTCGGCCGCAACATTCTTGTCAAAGGATGGATCCTCAACACTATATCACCCAAAATTGCGTAAAGTGTCATGTATGGGATACCCATACGTAGTTGCAGAATTAAAGGAACGTTTTTCGCACACAACAATGGCACCTATTCCACATTGAAAGCAAAGAGATCCAGCGATTGCATACGTGCTGCGTGTAAGCATTGGAGAATACTATACAAAATTGAAAAGCCATGATAGTCGTGATGCACTATGCCCCTCTTCCACATCGCGAGGAATGCCTATGGAACTACAAGAATATCAACAAAAGCAATAACCATAAAATTTCATTGTGGCTTAACAATGTTTACACATCAAAGACGTGGACAAATCTTGCTCACGGAACCATTACCTACAGAAATGCGTCTATTCACTTATTGTTCAAGATGAAAAGCAGAAGAGTCGCCTCCACGCAAAGCTAATGGAAGGATACCGTAAGTCAGCCGTGACTTGTTCGCTGCAGAGATAGTCGTCCACAATATACTCACAAAAATTACCCACCAAGGAATCCACATCTCAAGTGCAATCGATGCAATAATATGTGCCATAATTCTCGAGAATTGCCGAAGTCACCTCAAATGTGATTTTTGTGGTCTCAATGGACACAATTTTGAAAATCGCCGAAAAGCTGGCCTCAAATGTAATTTTTGTGGTTTGAATGGACATGACATCAACACGTGGCTCAAGAAAGCGAGCAATTCAAGATAAGAGAAATACAAGTTATGGCTTCCCTTCCAAAGCTCATCATACCGACTTTCAAGAAAGTCAAGCCCGACACAAAGACACCATTCCACAACCTTACATCTTCCCAATATCAAGAGCTCCTTACACTTCTCAATCAATCCAAATCGTAGTACATGGCAAGTCAAGTGACTACTTCTTCAGGTAACACATTACGTAACTCAAGTTTCCATTCAAACCCGTTGGATTTTTGATACATGCGGGCAACCGATCACACGGTCCGTTCCCAAAACCTTACGAGCTCCAAGATTCCACTCACTAATCGACATGTACATTTACCTGATCATTCTCTCGCCCGTGTCACACATATTGGCACCGTACATTTCTCAAATAATTTCATACTCCATAATGTCTTCGGTGTTCCTCATTCAAATTAAACTTAGTTTCAAAGAGCTAAACTAACTCAAACCTCATTATTTCATGTCACCTTCACTAACAAGATGTGCTTTGTTCAGACAAATGCTCAGTGGAAGACGATTGACGTGGAACCGAGAAAGCAGGACTCTACTACCTCGACTATTTTCGAAAAGGTCGGATGTTTCTCCGTTTCAAACACCGGCCTAAAGAATCCTCATCTACAGATCAACGACTGGTCATTTATCTAATAACAAATATGTAATTTCTCTTTCCATCAACACACCTTTTTGTTCCATTAGTGATCGGTTTCTATTTGTCCATTAGCTAAACAAACACGTAATCCATTTCCTTTAAGTTCCATCAATACAAAAGCACCATTTGAAATGATTCATGTCGATATTTGGGTGGTTATCACATTCCAAAGCACTTAATGGAGCACGTTATTTTTCACTATCATTGATGACTACTCAAGATGCACACGGGTCTATCTCTTACACGCTAAATCATACACGCACATCTCTTACCACCTTCATCAATCTCATTAAAACACAATTTTCATCCAGAGTTAAAATCATTCGTAGTGACAATGGACCAGAATTTTCTACGACCCGTGATGTTTTCTACCAAGTGAATCCTTCATCAAACTAGTCATGTGGTTCTACCCTCAACAAAATGGTGTCATTTGAACGCAAACATCGTCATCTTCTCAATGCCGCCGTCATCGCTTCTTCCAAGCCAATCTTCCAACAATTGGGAGATGCCATTCTTACACCACATACCTCTATAAATCAGACTCCAACATCCGTTTCAAGGGTAAAACACCATTTGAAGTCCTTTTTTCACAAAGCTCCTGTATGAACATCTTCGTGTTTTGGTTCTCTTTGTTTTCAGGTCTCCGCACATCATGATCGACTCACCAAGTTCACGCTAGATCACATAAATGCATATTCATCGGGTATCCATCTGGGATCAAAGCGTTATCGTGTCTACAACTGAAACAAGCAAGACTTTGAAGTGTCTCGAGATGTTATCTTTCATGAACATGTATTTCTTATTTCACTTCCGCCTCGTCAACACTCCAACCCTATTTCCTCCATCGAAGATACTATCTACGATGACATACCCAACATTCAATCAACCAATCCAAATATATCACTTCGATCATACATCACCTGCCCTTCCAACAATCGTACACTCTTCATCATCTTCAAGATTCATCTTCGTAAACATCATCATCAACTTCTCCACCACACACAACTTCTCCAACACCACACATAGGCCTGTCGATCCACCAATGTTCCTAGCTACCTTCAAAATATCACGTAGGTTTCTACCTTCTCGGCCCTTCCCTTCGTCTTCACTCAAAGATCGCTCCAAAGACAAAGGTATTTCTCATTCTTTATCTCTACGTACTTACCTACGACCAATTATCACCCGCACATCGTGCCTTTGCTACTTCTATTTCCATTCCTCGGGGAACCAACCACTTTCGTCAAGCTTTCAATGATCCAAAATGGCGTGCCATGAAACAAGAACCGGATGCTCTTGAAACTAATGGCACTTGGACGCTCAATGCCTTCCTCCAAACAAGAAACCATTGGTTGTAAACGGGTCTACAAAATCAAGTATAATCCCGATGGCCTGCGGAACGATACAAGGCTCGACAGTGGCCAAAGGATACCAGGGTTTTCGACTACCAAGAAACTTTTGCACCAGTAGCCAAACTTGTCACCGTTTCGGCTTCTCCTCTGTTGCCGTCTATTCAAAATTGGTATCTTCGACAACTTGATGTCAACAATGCTTTTCTCTACGGGTGATCTTCATTAAGATGTTCACCATACGCCCCTTCCACCTGGATTCGACGGTGCCGGGAAACGCAGTATGTAGTTACATAAATCTTTGTACTGGACTTAAACAAGCCTCACGACAATGGTTCATCAAGCTATCAACAACACTTAAGCAAGTCGGGTTTTAACCAATCCAAGTATGATCACTCATCTGTTCGTCCGAACCCGTGGTAATTCCTTCTCGCTCTTCTTTGTCTACGTAGATGATATAATCATAACAGAAACAATATACAAGACATTGAAGAAACTAAGAATCATCTCACAGACAATCCAAGCTTAAAGATCTCTATGGAATTAAAGTATTTTTGGGCATAGAAGCTTCAATGCTCCAGAAGGGAATTGTTCTGGCACAACGTTAGCACGCACTTGAAATATTGGAGGATACGGGTTATCTCGTGCCAACCGCTAATTCACCTATGGAACAAAATTTATCCCTCAAAGAAGGTCAAGGAGAATTCATCAAGAATCCCACATCCTATCGAAGACTTGTTACGAGATTAATATACTCGACCATCACAAGGCCCGACTTAGTGTATGCTGCACATTCTCACTCAATATATGGATAAACCACGACAACCACATTTTGGAAAGCAAATTTCAACGAGTGCTACGATATGTCAAGAACACACCAGGGGCAAGGTCTCTTTTTCTCAAAGAACTAGTTCATTACAACTAAATGCTTTTTTGATGCAGACCGGCAAAATGCATGCATACACGATGATCAACCACAGGATATTGTATGTTTCTTGAAACTCGTTAATTTTCGAAACTAAGAAACAAAATACGCTTTCACGATCAAGTATGTATCACCGCTTCTACGGCAAGCCGCATGTTATGGCTAACCTGGTTACGATATATTTTGATGATTTTGGTATCAAACACTCTCAACCAACCAAGTTATATTGTGACAATCGTGCCTTCTTCACATTGCATCAAACCAAGTTGGTTTCATGAATCCGAACCAAACACATAGAGATCGATCGCTATCTAGAAGAGAGAAAAGATTCAAGTCGAATGATCAAAACTTATCATATCTCTACATTAGAGCAACCAAATAGATATATTTACCAAATCCCCCGAAGTTTTCCACAATTCTCAAGAGCACTTAACAAGTTAGGAATAATTAACATATATTCTAACTCGAGGGGAATGTTAAAGAATATGAGATCCAAATTGGACAACCAACACACCAATTAGTTACCACCAACAAATTGGTGGGAAGGATAAATAATTCCTACTTAACACGCTCTCCATAATTATGTTTATTTTTAATTATTACAAATTTGCTTTTCTTTTGTATAAATAGGTTGTAAACATTCGTTTATTCATATCAATAAATCCATTTCTTACACACCATTCTCCTTAAGCATATAAGAAACATAACTAACCCAATTCATAATCAGTTCAACCCATCTTCCATTAAAGTCCAATTTTAGCAACATAAATTCCAAGAAATACCACTCAATCCTATCATACGTCTTACACATATCCAATTTGATAGCTGTCTTCCCTTTCTCCCCTTAATTGACCATTTAATGGTATGCAAAGTTTCAAAAGCAATTATAGTACTATCAAAAATGAGCCTATTAGGAACAAAGGCACTCTGGCACTTAGATATAATCCAGGGCATAATGCCTTTAAGTCTCGAACTTATACAATTTACAATAATCTTATACAACACATTACATAGGCTCATATGCTTCTACTTATATTTTACGATCAATCCGAAAAATTCGTTCGAATATGAAAAAATTGATTGGTTTCGATCCGGAGTTGGATTCGGATTAAAAATATTTAAATAAGTATTATCCGATCCGATCTGATACATTTATATATATATATATTAAATATATATATAAACTGAACCCTAATCAGCCTCTCACCCTCAGATGCCAAGGACCGAGTCGACATCTAGAGGAATCGATCCCAAGGCCGAGCCGTCACGCCTCGATCGTACGACTTCAATGCTTGGTATCTCGACATCATTGATGCTGTTGAGCTCGCTGACTATGGTCCTGTCCGAGGGACTATGGTTATTCGTCCCTACGGTTACGCCATTTGGGAAGCGATTCAGGTGAAGGACAGAGATTATCGTCAAACCCTAATCAGCCTCTCACCCTCAGATACCGAGGATTGAGCCGACGGCCAGAGGAATCGAGCCCAAGACCGAGCCGTCACGCCTCGGTCGCAGGATTTCAATGCTTGGTATCTCGACGTCATTGATGCTGCTGAGCTCGCTGACTATGGTCCTGTCCGAGGGACTATGGTTATTCGTCCTTACGGTTACGCCATTTGGGAAGCGATTAGGTGAAGGTAAGAGATTATCATCAGTATTATTCCTTTTTAATCCTGATTTTAATTTTCTGAGTATTTTCTATTTATGTTGGCTTGGTTTGTAGGACTATTTGAATGTCAAGTTCAAGGAGACGGGTCACAGTAACACGTATTTCCTACAGGTATGACATCTTTATTGTATTGAAATGCTATACTTGCATATCCTTGCTAATTATATCACCTAAACTAAGCGCGAGAAAGCAGATAATTTGATAAATTAAGCGCTGCAATAAGGTTTTATCATTTATATGTTACATTTGTTAGTTGTTTGATGTTTTCGGATCTTGATTTTGGTTTAATGCAATTTATACCATACTCCTTTATTGAGAAAGAAGCTACTCATGTTGAGGGTTTTAGTCCAGAATTGGCACTTGTCATTGTTGGAGGAAAGGAACTTGAAGAAAAATTGGTGGTATTGTGCTCGTATAGTTTGATGTTGGTTGTGCATTATTGAAGTTTTAACTTTAGGAATTCAGATTATCACCTTTGAATTATGTTCCTTTTGATCGGTATCTCAATTAGGAAAAATTTCTAGGAACGTTTGACCAAACAAAATGCTATGTTTTGAGGAATTTTTCTGTATTTTCTCTCGAATTTTTCTGGGATGCTAAGCTGAGCAAACTCTGCCTTGAACTAACATGTAACTAAATCGGTCTCTCCTTTTCTATTGTTATTTCATTTTCAGAGATTGTTTTCGTTTTTGGAAATGACCTTTTCCTGTTTTATTTTTTTATCATCGTTTGACAACTTTTCCAAGTTCGTTTCTCACATGGGTTTGTTTTTAGTAATCTTTTAGCAATTTTGATTTCAAATTTAAAGTGGGAAAAAGCCTAAACTTAAGTTTCAAGCAAATTTCAGATGAATTGCAGTTAGATACTTAATTGAGTTAATCTTTTGTTATGTTATTTCAATTTTTTTTTCGAAAATTGAAGTCTCGATTTTCAAGATAGCATGTTTACTAGAAATTTTTTGTGGGTGAACTCAGTTGACTTCGTTGGGAAAAAAATTGATTCTTTTGTTTTAATGAAAGTTTCTTTTCAACTTGATTTTGAAGATATGATTTCATTATCGGTTTCATTGATTCTGTGTAAGTATTGTCGCATAATATTGGAGATAAAATTAAGGAGTAAATTAAGGAGCAAATCAAGAACCTTAATTTAAGGAGTAAATCAAGAACCTTAATTCAAGGAGTAAATCAAGGAGTTGTGATCCTTAATTTAAGGATTAATTCAAGGAGTAAAACAAGGAATCCTTAATTCAAGGAGTAAAACAAGGAATGTTTAATTCAAGGAGTAAAACAAGGAATGTTTAATTCAAGGAGTAATTCAAGGAATGTTTAATTCAAGGAGTAATTCAAGGAATGTTTAATTCAAGGAGTAATTCAAGGAATGTTTAATTCAAGGAGTAATTCAATGAATGTTTAATTCAAGGAGTAAATCTCCTTATATATAGCTATAGAATTGTAATGAAAAAATGAAAGAAATAATACAACTTTGAGAGAGCTTGTTTTATTTGGTTAGGCCTAGGCCTTGGCGTTCTCAACACTAATTTTCAACATGGTATCAGAGCAAGTCGATCTTCTTGGACAAAAATTGTTATTCCTCTGCTCAAAGTGCGTTTGACATTCTATCAGAGTGATTTCTTATTCTATTTGTTTTTTTCAAACCAAATTCTTTTGGTGATGATGGATTAAATCTCTCCTGTAGCTTCTACCGACTTGATGTGGAGGAGAAGTACTGTGATAAAAGGAAAGGTCCCACATTGAAACCAAGCTCTTGACGATGATGGATTAAATCTTTCCTATAGCTTCTACCGACTTGATGTGGAGGAGGAGTATTATGGTAAAAGGAAAGGTCCCACATTGAAACCAAGCTCTTGGCGATGCTGGATTAAATCTCTCCTGCAGCTTCTACCTATCGATATGGAGGGGAAGTATTATGGTAAAAGGAAAGGTCCCACATTGAAACCAAACTCTTGGCGATGATGGATTAAATCTATCCTATAACCTACCCAGGCTTGATGTGGAGAAGGGGTATTATGGTAAAAGGAAAGGTCCCACATTGAAACCAAGCTCTTGGCGATGATGGATTAAATCTCTCCTACAGCTCCTACCTGCCCGATGTGGAGGGGAAGTATTGTGGTAAAAGGAAAGGTCCCACATCGACAACAATATATATATTTTTTTGCTATCGTAATCAGCATTTTTGTTAGTTTTACCTTTGATGCCTTGGCTTCTCATCAGTTTCAACGACTTCTGTGCAAGCTTAGATCCATAAACCTTATGGATCCAGCTTGAGGGGGAGTATTGGAGATAAAATTAAGGAGTAAATCAAGAACCTTAATTTAAGGAGTAAATCAAGAACCTTAATTGAAGGAGTAAATCAAGGAGTTGTGATCCTTAATTTAAGGATTAATTGAAGGAGTAAAACAATGAATCCTTAATTCAAGGAGTAAAATAAGGAATGTTTAATTCAAGGAGTAATTCAAGGAATGTTTAATTCAAGGAATAAATCTCCTTATATATAATTATAGAATTGTAATGAAAAAATGAAAGAAATAATACAACTTTGAGAGAGCTTGTTTTATTTGGTTAAGCCTAGGCCTTGGCGTTCTCAACACTAATTTTCAACACATAATTTATTTTTTCCATGGTTAATTGAACAAACCTTCTCTTTGGTGAAATGTTTATTTTATTGTTTAGCAAGAGAAGCTTATTGATTCCCATGTCAACTGTATGTTTTTTTATATTATTCTTATTTCTTCACCTCTATTTTGTAGTTGCTGTCTTTATTTCATACCTACAATTGAGGCCCTCATGGGTGATTTGAAAGCATTACAAGCTGGGACTAGTCACAATCTCGGACAAAACTTCTCCCGTGCATTTGGAACTGAGGTACTTGGCAAAAGAGGATATTGGTTTATTAGTGCTTATTTCGCTGTCTAATCTGTTATCTAGTGCATAATCATTTAGATATATCTATATTTGTAAGATCCATTATTTACAGAGAAATTTATCAACTGCATTCTTTTACAGTTCACTGGTGAAAACGGACAAAAGCAACATGTGTGGCAGACATCGAGGGCAATTAGTACTCGTTTTGTTGTGCATTGCATAGCAGTCACGGCTTCCATGCTGCGATCGTTCAGTTAAAGGATCGGGTTTTATAACCTCCATTAAATTAATCATCTCAGAACCAACCCATATTGAAGTTTTGTAGTGAACAACATTTTAAAAGTTTTATTTTATTTTGATGTAATTTGAATTTTAATATTTTTAAACTTTATGTTAAAACTAAAGATATTTGGAGTTAAATTATGTAATTGATATTGAATTTTTTTTCTTTTGAATCATTTTTCTATTTTTAATCATGTTGTCAGTTACTGTTGGAAAATATTTTTTTTATTTTTCTTTGATTTTACATAATTTTTCATTTTTTAAGTTGAAATTACGATTTTGACTATATCCGATCCGATCAATTCGATCGGATTCAGATTTGTTGGGATTGACATTTACAACGGATCAGATTCGGATTGAATAATTCATAATTCAATCAGATTGGATTCAAATTTGTTTGGATTGACATTTACAACGAATCAGATTCGGATTGAATAATTCATAATTTGATTTAGAGCCTTACTTACTTGGTCACTCTTTTATGAGTTTGACATTTCGGCACAAGAGAAATAACAGTATGATTAAAGTTGTCCAGCTCCAAATTATTATTCGAAACAACAATCCAAGTATTAGTTACCTCTGTACCCACCAAAGGCCAAAGCGGCTGATAAAAAATGGCAGGCATGCCATCTACACCTGGAGCCTTCGTATGATGCATACAAAACACAACACTCCTCGGCTCCTCAGCTCCTCAGCTCTAAAGGGAGCCAATAGAGACGTATTCATCTCTCCTGTCACTCTCAAAATTAACAACTTTTCAATGTAAAGAGTCCCATGTAATATCTCTCTGGAACGCATTCAAAACCATCCCATCATCCACCCTCATGTCATGCTCATTACACACCCAAGAACGGTATTTCTCTTTTGCCTTATAGCTTTCTCATGAAAAAAAGGGAATTTCGAGGTCCATATTTTAACCAATCCTACTTGATCTTTGCTTCCATAAAATCTCATCCCATTCCAGCAAAGAATTGATTTCCACCTCAATTTTTCTGACCAACTCCAAATCAAAAACCATCCCATCAGTAAGCGTAGCCTTTTTAAGAGCTACTTCCAAATCAGAAAGCCTCCTTTGGATATGCCCAACCACAGACCAGTTCCATTGTTTTAGAACCCCAGCACAATAATCCAATTTTTCTACAACTTGAGCGTAAGCATTACCATTCGAGCTAGAAGACCCTTCCCAAGCATCTTTAATCACCTCCGAAAAACCATCCACCTTGAGCCAAAATTCCTCAAAGAGAAAAAGTTTCCTCTTCTCCCTTCCACCATAGGGTCTTTTAGGAATACCCACCCAAATTTGAAGAGGCATATGATAAGAAACCCTCACAAACTTCCTTGAATCAGCCCACGCAGAATTAATAAAGCCACTATCAAGAGGCATCTGAGTAAAAGTCCTACTGCCTCTCCTTCAAACCCAAGATAAAGCAGACCACAATCACACACCACTTCTCTAAATCATGCAATCTGACTATTTGATCCCCGACACTCCCCTTGGTGTTCCTCTTGAGAAAATATTTCATTAAAATCCTTAGAAAGAAGCCAAGGTATATTAAACACTTTTGTAAGTTTAGATAACAAATTGGCCCAAGAGTGAGATTTCTGCCCCCTCGTAGGATTACTGTAGAAATCAATAAACCGAGAAACATCACCATTTAAAGAGAAAAAAAAAAATAGTCAATGTGCCCCGGCGAAAATCCCTTAAGGGAAACCTATAACTCCTACTTTCACAACAAGAGTAGACCACCACCTTTCCTCGGACCATAGACAACTACTTCTAGCATTCTATGAAAACCCAAATTAACGTCTTATTCTATCACCATCATTCTTTTTAAGTCTAGTTCCCATTAGAAAAACTAGATTGAGAACTTCTTATCGACAACTCTTTTAAGAGCTCTGAATGCCACAAGGTTCGCAAGTCCTCTAGCATTCCAACACAAATAGTTCATTGCTTGTGACGAGGTCTACAAGAAGAAGAATATGTTGATGAACTACCTCCCATATATGATGCAAACCCCAAAAAGAAAAAGACTAACCTTAAAATCCACAAAGAACAAAACTCAAAAAGTTGTAGCCTTAAAACCCAATAACAAATAGAATAAAATCGTACAAGAAATTAGAATGCAAATTGTGAGATAGGAGGCGTCACAAGATTTTTCAAACCTTAATAAGCTATTCAACATCATAAGGTTTTTTAATTCTTAATAAATTTTAAAAATGTTCAATAAGAACCAAGAAAAATCTTCTTATAATTTCATTAAGAAATAATCTAAAGAGAAATTCTCAAAATATCTTGATTTCTACTATGAAACATCACATTATTTAAGTTTAAATTTACATATCATTTTAAAAAATGAAATAATAAAAATACCCCTCTTATTACATTACCAAAGCCATACATCCACTCCCCTCCTCATTTGTCCATCACATTCACTACAAACCAACCACCCACCATGCAAGCACTACCATGAAAACTACATAAACTAGGCAGCCACCATTTCATGTAGGTATTGTTTGAATGATTTTCTCGTTGTAGTTTAATGTTTAGGGCTAAGTCATGTAATAAATTTTTATGATATTATGAAATTTTAATTAATTGTGAGATGTATATCATTAATATGGATTAAGGTTATAGAATAAATAGTATAGATTTAGAGATTTTCAACTGTAAAAATCGAAATGGAGAAGAAGATAATATTGTTAAGGTTTGATAAGGGGTACCAAACATCCCAGTTATGTTCAATTGGGAGTATCGAACATACTTCAACGATACGGGTGGTCCTACCTAACATCTTCTTTGTTGGTTTTGAGGGTGGGTACCGAATGTAGTTTTTAGGATGTTTGTTAAACCCTATCAAACCTCCTTAAGAATTATTATTTTTTATCAATTGATAAATACAACTAAGTGATAAATTATAATCATTTTGATTTCTATGCTATGATTCGATGACAACTAATTTTGCTATTGAATTATAGTGTATAATTCAAATGAAGACATTCAACGAATTTTTTTTTATCATGCTTATATGTTTATTGTGGTTTTAGATTTATTTTTTAAGCTATTTATTTAATTGAGTTGTTTTTACTTTAGATATGAGTAAATAACCATAAACTACTTCTCATAAAAGAAAAAATGAAGAAATGCATTAAGTTGAAGGACTCGTTTATTGGAGGAGAAAAGATGAAAGCCTTCAAATGTGTATAGAAATGTCAGGTGCTCATTATGGTATTAATGTAAAGATAGAACATGAAGAGAGATACGACCTCATGTTGGTGTAGACTAAAGAACATGAAGAGAGATACGACCTCATGTTGGTGTAGACTAAAGAACATGAGAGTCGTCCTTATTTTATGTTGTTTCACCAAATTTATCTATACTAAAGAGTTTCAAAACTTACATAGCAAAGAAGATATGGTTAAAGATGTAAGTACGATTAAACATTTTCAAGATTAATTGTCAATTATTTAATAATTTTGATATCGTACTTAATTGTTGTTATTTATATATTAGGATTATCAAGATGTGTTGAGACCTATAGCTTATTCTGGAGGACAAATTGGGTGGGATTTTAATCAACCTCAAATTCAATAGTTTGCCCATCACATACATGAGTCTAGGCTTGCACTATTGTGTTATGTCACTTATAAACATGCAAACAAGGTTTTGGTGTTAGCATTTGTCGAGAGATGGCATCCTGAGACTAACACATTTCATATGCCTTTTGGTGAGATTACAATTGTCTTGCATCATGTACATTTCACTGGAATTGTACTAAGTGAAAGTGATGTTATTTCACTTCTAGCGAATAGCTTGGGTGTTAGTATGAACATAGTAAGAAACTAATCGAGTGAAAATGGCTTGTATGTGAAATTAAGTTAGCTAAAAAGTTTATACATGGATATGGATAAGAGATATATTGATTATACTGCTAGGAAATTTTTGTAACACTTGTTGAGGTCATCATTATTTGTTGAAAAAATTGGTAACTATGTACCAGTTTCATATTTGACATTATCGGTGAATTTAGATTGGGTACATTAATATGCATGGGATGCACCAACATTACCTTATTTATATCAATAGTTAAGAATAGCTAGTAAATATAATGCAAAACAAATTTTTGGATATCTAACATTTTTACAACCAAGAATTTATAAGCATTTTCCTACCTATGCCCCATCTCATAACCCAAACTATATGAACCAACTTCCACGAGTGCAATGTTGGGAGTTGTGCAAATGTCATCGAGTAGATCAAAGGACCTTATTAAAGTTAAGTGAAGCGATAGATGATCTTACAGTTTTTTATGCATGTTCACTATCCACGTATCCAATATTTCAATTTTAATTTTAACAAGCTATGGTTTATATTAAGGCACTAATGTTTAGTCATTTGGGATCCTTACAACATTTAGTGTTCAAAGATAATATTTTTACATGGATGCACTTATTTTCAAAAGTGATAGTCATATCATAGTTATCGATTTTTTTGACAGTTTTGACATATCCAAACTATTCCACGTAATCCAATAGAGCCATCTAAAGTTACTAGAGGGTCTAATCCTAAAATGTACAAGTTAGAGTTCCATTTTGCATATCAATATTGGAATAGTTGAGAATGTCATATGTTATCTCAACAAGCAAGAAGTTCAATTGTGTTGTATCCATATGAGTGCTCTTCGGATTATATGGATTGGTATTGCACTATATCTCATGTTAGAGTTCAAAACCCCCAACACAGATTGACTGAGGATCCATATATTACATCCCAACATCGACGACAATATGATCCGGTATGAAATTATAATCATTTTAGTATGTTGTAATTTAATTATTATTTTTGAACAAATATTAATAAAATATTTAATTTGACAACTTGTGTTAAAAGCATTGAAAACTCTTAAAAAGTGATTTAAGGGAAAAGGAGAAAACTTCGAGAAAATTATATAAGACGATGAAGAAGGTGAAATGAATACTATAAGAATGTGTCGGTGATGACGTAACAAATGCATCTCAACCATCCTCAAGTCATATAAATAATTAGATGATCTTATGAAAATGCAATTGATTGAACACATAATTATTTCTGGATTTTAAGACTTGCAATATTTATATGTATCAGTTTCTTTTATTTTGTAACATTCGATTTTATTGAAATATTTCATATTTATATCAGTTTCTTTTTGTTGTGCTAATTAAATTCATGATTTGCATTTGTAATGTTGAGATAGTCATGTCTAATACAAAGGAACATGGGTTTCCTCAAAAGAACATTAAAGTGCACAATTAACATAAATAGCAATGTACATCTAACTATTCTATCATAAACGGAGTTAATCATCACAATCCAAATCAAATGCAACTGTTAAATGTGTCATTATATTGCTTGAAGATGCTTGCAATGAATTGTGAACTTCAATAAGATTTGCATAATGTATACTTCAATTTGATTTGCATAATGTATACTCCAATTTGATTTTCATAATGTATACTCCAATTATATGCACATGGTTTATGATATGCATATCAAATTGAGTATACAGGTGGCATTGAAGCTCCTGACTATAAATCTACCTATATTGTCAAAAAATTAATAAATCGATATATTAATAATAACTATATAATTCAAATATAAATAACGCTATTGTAATAAGTGTTTCTTACCTATACAAAATGATTTCTACTAACAAAACAAATATCTCATATCTTATGCTTAGTAGGCACCTCAGACCAAAGAGAGAGAAAATACCATGATCTGTGTAAACTTGATGTGGAAATCATTATGTCGTATATAGAAGAAATAATATGCTCCATGTTCGACAGTGTCATATATTTATTAGGATCACAACTAACATCAAAATGAGACAGTTTATGAATAAGCTTCATCGTTACTTCAAGAATATTATATAAAAAAGTATAATCATAGTGATGATTTTGTAACTCACTAAGCATGACAGCCTTAACTTGAGACCATTCTTCCTCCCCCAATCCAATTCCTATAGCCACAATTTCCATCACTCAATGCATTATTAAAATGCCTTACATATGGTTCAAATCCTATAGAGATTTGACTTACACATATTGAAGATTATACCGACAATTTCGATTATAATCTTTTTACTAGCAACTTTCATTTTCTTGAGAATTATTCTCTAATTGAAGAAGTAATTAGTTTAGAATTAGGCATAGATGTATAAGGTACCCCATCAGCTAATACATACTCAAAACTTGAAGGATCTCGCCTTGTTGAAGATTCAACCTTAGAAGGACCACCATAATTTCTTTGTTTCACGAGTGGCTAATACAAATAATTTGTACTTCGATCTACCAAGATACTTAATGTCGTGTACATCTCGATTTTTGCATGCCTATCACTATTGTGAAAGTGTTTCATAAACTTCTCAACCAAATTGGTGCATTCCAATTCTAGATCATTATCTTGTAATGTTTGTGAAAAATTAAGCTTCCTACTATGGGCATGAAGTAAAGACAATTCAATTGTTTGTATTGATAAGTGGCATATGCACATAGTAGTTCATGAGTTCGAAGCTTTGCACATCCATGAGTTCATTAGTGAGTTTTTCTACATATAGATGACCTTCAAGATATCATATGTTAATCAGTGATAATATGTATCATAATTAACAATCAACTTTCAATTAGAATTATTTTCTATCATTCTTTTTTTTAAAGAAAATGGACAATTATATTTTCATTTTCTGTTTGTTTCTCCTTTTCATACTCCTCATTATCCTTTTGGTCTTTTAGTTTTGCTTTAGAATATTAACACCACTTCTTTCACATGAAAAATCAATCCTAGGTCTCCTACCATCCGATCACATTCAGACTTTATCATCACAATCATTATTCCACTATTTGTCTCAGTAGATTTCATCTATGCTATCAAATATTGTTTTGAAATAAACACCTATATTAAAACATCATACATTAATACATTCTAATAAGATAATATGTACTATTTATTATAAACGTATAAGATATCTCACCGTATCTATCTCGAATAAATTATTACAATCGATACTTTATCCATCTTGTAACTACAATGCTCCATCATCTTGTAAAAATATAGAAATAAAAAAATTTCAAAAAAACATAGGTTCCGTAGAAGTGTATCGAACATTATTGAGATGTTCGGTTAACATTACCAAAGAAATTTGAAATTTTTTTATTTGATTTTGTAAGGTGTATCGAACACTCACGATATGTTCAATAATAGATACCAAACCTTTTAGTAGTATTCGATACACCTCTATTGAACCACTACACGATTTGCATAAAACAATTAACCAGATACCTGTTTAAAATGATTTGTGGCTCAATTTTCTTGAAGTTTTTCTTCTTTTTCACATCTTTGATATATATATCTCTTATATTTTTAATATTTTGAGTATTAAAATGTTAGGATTAGTGTGGTTGGTGATAAAAATAGAGGTAGAGATGAAGATGAACGAGTGGGATGTAGAAGGGTAAAAGAAAGAGTAAATGGCATGTACGGTGTAAGATGTTTTAGTAAAATTGATTTTTATTTATTTTGTAATTAATGGAATGTCTCATAATAAAAATCAAGATGTCTCAAGAATTTCTCTAATCTAAATCCCAAAAGCTTTTCTACAATACTTGTCCTAATAAGTACATATAAGAATAAAAAAACTTAGCTAATAAAATAAATATAAAAACTTAAATATTATTATTGAAAAATAAATTAAATTCTAAAAACTAATAGCTTACTATTTTTCATATTTTTTTGCTGCATCTTCTAAGCCAAATTTAACCTAGTAATAACTTGAATTGAAAAAACTCCATTTTAGTAATATATCCTATTGAGTTAACATTTCAATGAAAGTTGAATGAACTCAATTAAATATCATAGATAATGATATTATAATATTAATGATAGTTGTTTTAAGAAACTTTCTAAATTAAGATTTTACTTAACAATTTCTTGTGATTCATGCCCAAACAACCCAACCTTGTACCTCAGGCCCATTTGAAACATGTCATGAATCCTTTGATGATGTTACTTGATTCTTTAAATTACCTATTTCATCAAAAGAATTCACCCTTGAAATCTTCACTATAATATTTGGAATTTCAATGAATCATGCTCATGATTCAATAAGCTTTTTACCTACCTAGTTGAACTTTTTGGTTTGTGTATAGAATAAAGTGGATGCTAGAACCCTAAGACATTAATGCATTGCTTAGCTCCAATAAAAATAAACTATTAAAAACTAGGTAAGGGAAAAAAAATTCATTAGGACAAGAACAATGATCCCAAATGATACGAAACCCGAAGGACTAACCTTGAAAACCCACAAAGAACAAAACAATGTGAACCCAAAAGGTTATAGTCTTGAAAGCTAACAACAAATTGAGTAAAATTTCCCTAAGAAGCTAGAATTTATATTGTATGATAGAAGATTCCACAAGGTTAATCAAGCCTTGATAAGTTATTAAATGCCACAAAGTTTTCTAAACCTTGATATAATTTCATTAAGGAATAATTTGAATCCCAAAAAGTTTTCTACAATATTTATCCTAATAAGTATATATAAGAACTAAAAATCCTAGCTAATAAAAAAATATAAAAACCTAAATATTATTACTAGAAAATAAATTAAATCCTAAAAAACTAATGGCTTACGCTCCTTGTAATAGTAAAGGAATAAAAATCCCTAACAAAAACTGAAAGTAAATTTTCTCAAATTTATGGCTACAACTTCTAAGCCAATTTTGACACAATAATAATCCAAATTGAAAAACCTCTAATTATATAAATAATATATCCTATTGAGTAAAATTTTCAATGCAATTTGAATGGTCTAGAGAGGATATCGTATGACAAAGATATTGTATTATTATTGACAACTACTTTATGAACCTTTAAAATTAAGATTCTATTTTGTAATTTTTATGCTTTGTTCCCAAGCAACCCAACTTATAGCTTTGTCCAAGCCACTGATAAAAAATAAATTTGGGATTGATATAGGTGTTATTTAAAATCAATAATAAAATGTATAAAAATAGTAATCAATAATTAGAATGCACATTTAAAAAAACATTAACTTATCAATAATATTTCTTTATTGATCACTAAATCATAAACTTTAAATTCTACACTCTAAATATTAAACCTTAATTCTAAACCCTAAACTATTAGAATTTAGGTTTAATATTTAGACGTGTGTGTTTTTATTTTTATAAAATTGTGCATTTAAAAAAAAGCATGTAAATAATGAAAAGGATAGAGGATATTATTGTCATTTAACTCACTAATATCGAAACAAAGGGGAAAAAACCAAAGAGTAAACCCCATCCATTATACTCTTGTCTTCTTCATTCAAAAACTCTATCTTCTTCCACTACCACTTTCAGAAAAGCATGCGAAAACAGGGGTGTGTGATTATTCCAAGCGTTTGAAAAGTAAAAACCCCTTATTATCCTCTTCCTCACCATCAATTGAAGTTTGTCAATGGTCAAGGCCTCCAAGCCCTATACCAAACCACCGGTTGATCCTTTCATGACAAGAATATTCTGACATCAATGACACATTCCAAGCATTATGCCATAGTCTAAACTTATTTATACCTCCTTAACAAAGCTTGTACATCATCACATACTGATACAAAAAAATTGGAGATAAGGAGTATAAGGGAATTAAGAAAGAAGGAACTATTTTTTGTGAAATAATGCTTGCCTTTATTATATTCATTCACGCTATATATAGCCATACAATGGAAGAGAAGATAACAACAATTGTTGAAAAATAGGAATGTTGAAGAATAGGAACAAAATAGTACCCATTCTGTTACCCATGTTTATTCCATAACAACTAAACAACTTGATAACTATATGACCTTATCTTTGTGGGAGTTGCTGATCAAGCATGATCCATGTCCACTAATCCACGTTCAACCTGGGGTGCTTGCATAGGTGTAAACGTGGTGCACATATCATTCCTCCCCATTTAACAATCCTTGTCTTCAAGGAAAAATGCAGGATAAGACCTAGTAAATCACCATTCGTTCTCCCATGTCTCATCTTCCACAGATGCACCTACCCATTTTACCAAAATCTTAGTTTTTGGGCGGTATTTTCCCTTGCAAACTACCTATCGATCGATAAATGCTTCGAGTTATGGCAAGATAGTGGCAGTATCGGACATAGTAGGAAGTTGTGCAATTGTTAAAGTGATTGGCCCCAAATGTTTTCATAAGAAGATGACATGAAATACATTCTGGATTTGTGAATCTGGGGACAATGCCAAATTTTAGGCCAATGGTCCAACTTTCTCAATGATTTTGTAAGGATAATAGAAATATGGGGAAAGCTTCATGAAGCTCCGGAAGGCTACCGAAGATTCTTGGTATGGTTATAATTTCAGCTAAACATAGTCGCTAATTGTAAAGGAAACCTCAAGTTATTGTTGGTCGGCTTTGCACTTCATGCGATTTTGAGCAAGCAATAGATTTCTTCATAGCTCACGTTGGTTGAAATCTCGATCACATAGGAACTCATCGACTACTTGAACATTATAGGTTCCGGGAACATATTTGAGCAAGCTAGGTGGTGGAATGCTATACACATCTTCAAATAGTGTCATCTTAGTCGAAGAGTGAATAAATGTGTTGTAGTTGAATTTGGCCCGGGGAATCCAATCAAACCATTTCCTTGGTTGATCGCCCGTGAAGCACCTTAAGTGTTGTTCCAAGATTTGGTTAACGACTTCGATTTGACCATCAGTTTGTGGATGGTAACTCGAGCTCATATATAGCTTGGTGACGTGAAGTTGGAATAATGTTTTCCATAAGGTGCTTATAAATATCTTGTCTCAATCACTAACGATTAAGATTGGGATGCCATGTAAATGGATGATGTTGGAGATGAAATCTTTGGCGACTGTGATGGCAGTGAAGGGGTGCCTTAATGGAATGAAGTAGGCATACTTCATTAAGCAATCGACAACGACCATAATGGAAGTATATCCATGAGAAGATGGTAATCCTTTGATGAAGTTCATGGATACTTAAGCCCATACCTTTTTTTGGCATAGTTAATGGTTAGAGTTGGCATGCTGGCTTCATACAACCTAAATTGAAACACTGACAAACTTCACATTGCTGCAAGAACTCTTTTACTATTCAATGTATATTTGAGCAAAAAAATCATGCTTAATTCGAGCAAGTGTTTTATGGAACCCAAAATGTCCACCAATTAGGGTTGCATTGAAATCCGTCAAGATTTATGGAATTAAATTAGAAACGGCACTTAAAAGAACCTTGCCTTTTCGGAACCACACCCTATCTTGTTGGAACAAGGATGAGTCTGTTGATCTCAATTCCTCATAAAATGGTTCCTATTGAACTTATTTTTGAAGGATAGGCCACTAGTCGGCTTAGGGCGCGGAGATTGATATAAGTTAGAATTCCATGACTTGGGATAAAGAATTTGCATCTTGATTTTCAGCTCCTTTTTTATACTCGATCTCATAGTTGTATCCAAGTATCTTGAGTAACCAACATGTATGTGCAGGTTTAGTGATTCATTGCTCTAGTAGGTACTTGAAAATCTTCTAATCAGTTCGAATTGTAAAAGGTTTCCCAAGTAGATAGGGTTTCCATTTTTTTAATTTCCTTAACAATGGCCAACATCTCTTTCTCGTAGGTGGATAAGGTTAAAAACGGAACCTTTTAATGCTTCACTAAAATATGCCATTGGCCGGTCTTACTGGGAGAGAATCGCACCAATTCCAATTCCACTGGCATCACATTCGATCACAAATTGTTGAAAAAAATATGGTAGGCACGGGATTTGTGGGTTGGTCAAAGCCTCTTTCAACTTTTTGAAGGCCATTTCTACAGCTTCATTCCATTAGAATCCTTCTTTGGTCAGTAATTGAGTTAGTGGAGCTGCTATACTTTCGAAGTGACGAATGAATTTCCTGTAATAGCTTTCCAATCTTAGGAACCTTTGGACTCCTTTGGTTGTTATTGGCATAGGCCACTCTATTACTAATAATATTTTGGCAGGATCAACTAAGACTCCCTTTTTATGAAATTATGTGACCCAAATAGTCTACCTATATAACACCAAATCGGCACTTCGAATCCTTGGCAAAGAATTCATTAATGGCCAAAATATTTAAAACACTATGTAAATGTGTGAGATGATCTTCCCATGATTTGGAGTATACCAAGATATCATCGAAGAAAAATAAAATAAATTGCTGGAGGTAGGGATAGAAAAGATCATTTATGAGACTTTGGAAGGTTGCTGGAGCATTGGTGGGGCCAAATGGAATTACTAAAAACTCGTAATGCCCTTCATGTGTTCGGAAATCCATTTTATGGATGTCGTTTGCTTGTACCTGGATTTGATGATAACTGAACCGCATATCCAATTTGGATTTATATCAGGATCAATGTAATTCATCCAATAGTTCATCGATCATTGGAATCAGATATTTATCCTTGATGGTTATGTTGTTCAAAGCTCGGTAGTCCACACAAAATCGCCAAGCTCCATCATTTTTATACTAACAAAATAGGTGATGAGAATGGACTCTGACTCAGTCTTATCAATCAAGATTACAAAAGTTCTTGCACCATTTTTTCTATCTCAATTTTTTTTGTAATAAGGGTACTAGTGTGGTCTCACGCTCACGGGACTTGCATTTGGCCGTAATGGTATGTGGTGGTGATGGGATCTTTATGAAGGTAATCGAGTGGGTGGTTTAAACACATGTGATAATGTGGATAAGAGGGGTTTCATCTCAGAAGGGTAGGGTACACTATTGTTGCTAGGATATGAGGGGTTATTTGAAAAAACAATCCAACCCTCTATTGCCCATGGAATTCCCTGTTAGTTAATGCTCTGATGTCTGCTCGCTTCAATCCTTGAAAGGTGTATGTATCTCCATGCCTTTTGTAGCTCATAGTGATTTTTTTGAAATCCATCTCAATGGGACCTAGATTTTCAAGCCATTGTACTCCCAACACTAACTGGTAAGTAGTGACTAGAAAGATATAGTAGTCGATAGTGGCAGTTTGCCCTTGGATGTTCAGTAAGAGAGCCTGGAAGTGTCCATTACAATTGATCTTCTCGCAGTTTGCCACTATGACTTAGAACTGCTTGCTTTGATTCACTAGTAACCCAAACTTGGTGACTAAATCTTGGTCAATGAAGTTATAAGTGCTTCCACCGTCGATGAGCACCGTTACACTATTGTTCCTCAATTTTCCCACTACTCATAAGGTTTTTGTGTGTGTGGCACCAACAATGGCATAAAATAAAATTTTTGGGATGTCCTCGGGGCTTAGAATTTCTTGCGAATCATCTTTATCTTCTTTAAAGCTCGTGTTCGAAAAGTCTTCAATCATAAACAGTTGCAATCATTCACAGCGGTGGCCAATAACAAATTTTTCATCATAATAGTAACACAACCCTTTTCTCTCATCATTCACAAGCCTCTTGATCGGTGATTCTATGAATCGATGATGAAGATGGATTGTTGTGATGGTGGTGGTCCCAGGATGCCTGCTATTGGTTTGGTCGGTGCTCTGGTTATCATTATGGTTAGTGATGAACGTGCTATAGGATTAGGAATTTTCTACAACATGTTACGCTTCTTAATCAGTCGTGTAACCCCCGATCGTATCTGCCAACGTGTATGGCTGCTTGATTTTTACATCAATGCGAATGTTGTCTTGATGACCTACAACAAAACATCCTATGAGAAAACTCTCAAGGAGGCCGTCTACTTGATGTGAAATACTTTCGAAGGCTTCCTAGTTGGCTACCACAGTGGTTATTTGTCTAAGAAGAGTGAGTGACTCTAATGGATCTTCATACTTGATGAGTCCGAAATGGAGCAACACTGCCTTAACAAACTCGCTCCATGTGAAAGGTCCACGAAACTTGTTTAACCATCAATGCCATTATAGAGCGATCCCATCTAAGTAGAAGGAAGCCAATTGGACTTGTAGAGTAGGTGCAATATCCTTAAAATCAAAATATCGTTCTATCCTATACACCCAGCTAATAGGGTCGTTCCCGTCGAATTGGGGAAATGAGAGTTTAAGGTGCTATGAAGGCTGACCGTTGGAGGTAAGAGTACAAAAATTATGAGGATGTGATTATCCTTCATATGCAAATAGGTTAAATTCAATAGAGTTGGAATTTTGGTTGGGGGAGGTGCGGTGGGTTTGAAACTCAGTTAACACTGCATGTAGAGTTAAGTTTATCTAATCGAAACTTGACTCATGTCGAGCTAAGGCTTCATTGATCTCATTACGAAATTCTGCATTCATTTTTCCACGGGTTTTCATGGTCAGAATCGCACTTTGATACCATTGATACAAAAAAAATGGAGATAAGGAACATAAGGGAATTAGGAGAGAAGGAACTATTTTGGTGAAATAATGTTGCCTTTATTATATTCATTCAGGATATATATAACCATACAATGAAAGAGAAGATAACAACAATTGCGGAAAAATAGGAATGATGAAGAATAGGACTAGAATAATACCATGTTGATTCCATAACAACTAAACAACTTGATAACTATATAACCTTATCTACGTGGGAGTTGCTGATCAGGCGTGATCCATGTCCATTGATCCACGTCCAACCTGGGGTGCTTGCATGGGTGTGAACATGGTGCACATATCACATACCTCATCATTAAACATCATTGGCTCGCCCGTAGACTTAGACGGTGCATAAGCCACCAAGTTCACAATGGCTCACCCAGTCGCTAGCTCTAACATCAATCTCTCACTACTCGTCTTTGGAAAACTCCCATCCAAAGACTCAAAATAAACCCTAAACAATCTCAAACATCCTTGAAATCCCTTAACAAACTGAAACCCATCAATTCCAACATCAAGATCAGCTTCTTCTTTAACAATAATAATACCTCAGTCTCAAGCTACGAAAAGACAATACCAAATACTCACGGTGGTTATTAACGGCAGAAACAAAGTGTAGCAAGTTAACAAAGTTAATTGCTAAAACTTCATCGTCTTTAATATCTAACTCCATCAAGTTCAATTCAGAAAGATCACCACAATGATGAATAACATTGAATTTAAAAGGAAACCACATGAGTCTTGCGAACTTTTTCACGTAGGTTCCAATTTCTTTCATTACTATCTGAATTGATCGCTGCCATTACTGGTTTTGGAAGCAATCATAGTGATTAAGGGAAGATAAGGAGTTTCATCCCTGTTTTTTCTGCGATAAAGCTGCAACAATGGCATGCTTGGGACAATGTCTTCTTCCATTACCATTACAGAGAGTTAGTGTGGGGACATTTTGGTAATTTGGCCTTTGAACAGTGTAATGACAATAGATACCCCTGTTATATATATTTTTTATAAATTCAAAATTATAAAAAGGTTCTTTTTGGTACTTTTTTTCAAATAAAATTGATTAAATGATAATTTTTATAACTGAAGGAAATAAATGAATTCTTTTGTATAATTAAAGTGATCAAATTAACTTCCAATCTTAATTAATTTTATATTTTTTTTATTTTTTGTAGTATTAAAAGTTATATATTTTAAAAAAAAATAAAAAAAAATTATATAATAAAACAATTTGTGCTCAAATCTACCTATGTTAGTGTTTCATAACATGTATCCTTAAATTATCAAATAATTTATCTTTCATTTCAAGTCATAAATTTAAATTACATCAATATTGTTTGATTTTAAAAAATATAATATAACTTGTACCAAATTTATGAGAAAAACCATTGTTATTTAATTGAGAGCATTAAAAATTTGTTGATAATTTCTAACTATTTTAATTTCATAAAACAAGCTAAGAAATGATGACTAAATAATAAAAATTGAAGACTTGAAATCTATTTTTCTTTTTTCACTAAGTTATTACATTTATTATTTATTATTCTACAAATATATCATTTTAATTAAGAATATTAAAATTTATGAGAATTTTGAACGAAATAACTATACATTTTAATTTTATATAGAAAAAAGTTATGAAATCGTGATTAAATAATTGAAATATAAGTCTTATTTTGAAATTCTATTCTCTTATTTAATATTTTACAAATAATTAACTTTAATTAATAACATTAAAGTTTGAAAAAATATAAAATAATAATTATGTAATTTATAATTTTTTTAATTTTATCAAAATAAAATTATAAATGATGATTAAATAACTATAAATCTTTTAAAATTTTAATTAAAAATATTAAAATTTTGAAAAAGTATAACCAAAATAATTATACATAATTTATAATTTTTTTTAATTTTAATAAAATAGAAAATTGTTTGGGCATAAACTTAGTACCTATTAGGTTGGCTGCAGCAATACCAATTCCACAGGTACAAAAATCAAGATATACTTTTAAATGCATCTTCATAGTTTGGTTATCTAAACAAACAAAAAATTTGATTGTCTAAACAAACAAAAAATTTGATTGTCTAAATAAACAAAAAGTTAGGAAATGATTAAATAATCTTAATTGAAATTTTTTAAAATTATAATTTTTAATTCATAATTAAATCACAATGCATGTTATTTATTATCCAAAAGAATTAATTTTAATGGAAAACATTACAAAAAAAATTTATGAAAAATCATAAATAATCATAATTAAAATCTTTTAAAATTCTAGTTTTTAATTCCTAATAAAACCATTACGCTAGTTATTTATCATACCAACAAATTATTTTATTTAAAAATATTAAAAAATAAATATATAAAAGAATGATTAAATAATAAAAACTAAAATCTTTTAAAATTATAATTTTTAATTGTTAACTAAGTCTTCTAATTTTGTCAATCAAATACACAAAATTAATAAAAAAAATCACAAATCATTTTGTAATACATTATTCTTTTAGGGTTTAAAACAGTAGTAAATATTAAAGGTATTATAGTATTTTCTTAATGAACATGCAGACTCATAGAATAGTTATAAGATTAATACCAATATATGAGTTGAGGTATAACTATTTTCATAAAGAAAGAATGAGAAATAATACAATCTTATGAACAAATGATACTAATTATGAGAGAATTACACACATTGAAAAAGTTAAGGATGTGAGAAATTCAAAATAAATTGAGTATCAACTTTAAGGTTAAAGTTGTCTTACGAGATAAAAAGAAAAAGAATAAGATTTATGAAAACTAGTGAGGGTATAATAATAATAATCTCATTTTTAAAGTGCAAACTCACTTCCCTATAATAATTATAAGAATAAGATTATAAGACTAACGGGATGTTAGATCAAAAGCTTGACTAAACTTTTTTTCACTAGCAAAAGCTCCAGAAGTGACTCAAAGGGGCCTAAAGGTAGGTATCAAGATGTCCCTGCATTTTTCCACTAATAAACATCATTTCATGAGTTGTTATATTGGTTGCCTTACAGACCTCAAAATTAATATTGAGCTGGGGACTTAAATGAGCGAACATAAGAGTCAATTTACATACTTTAAACAAATAAACTATATGGTACACTAATAGAATTTGTCCATGACTTTTCCTACCACTACTTAGACATGCACCAAATGCATGAAGAAAAGTTACACTGAGTCCAATGGCCGAAAATATCAAAAAGATGAAATAGGAAATGGTAGGTAACCTGTTCTACACAGTCAACCACGGAAATTGTTCAACAAGAACCACCCTGCCCGAATTCTGTCAAAATCATGATGCATATAGCTTAGCAAGGTCTTCCGCAAAAGCCTTCCTAATGACGTCTCTCTTGAGCTTCAGAGCAGCAGTGACTAGGCCAGATTCAGGAGTCCATGGTTCCGGAAGCAATTTAAGTTTTGCAGGGGTTTCAAAATTTTCCAAACGAGCTTTCTTTGCTGCCTGTAAGGTAGTAATATAATTTAAACCTTGCAGAAGACATACATTTCTTTCCATCATATGATTTTCCTATCAAAGGTTGAAAAACATCGATAATGGTGTGTGCAGCCTCTAGTTTTTCACTATGAGCAAAACGTGACTTAGCAGTGTATATAATATAAGATAAACATATTGATTAAAGTGAGAAAAAACATGAATTGAGGATAGGGTGTAAGGGTGGCATCATTACTCTTGCTTTTGCGAAGCTAGTCATTATGGCATAAGTCTCATTTAGAGGGGGGAGAACTAGGATCCTCTATTACACTTATCAGTGTTACAACATTCAGATCAAGAAGATTAAGAAATTATAGAGATGGCAAGTTGTTCTAATTGCATTTTGTTGAGAAATTTTTCATTATATTTCCATTAAACCATTGAGAGAGTAATTAAATTAAGTTGGTTTTATCCTTTTATGAGTTTTATGAAATTCCACAAGGTGTTTTCGATTTTTTTTGCATTTCAGTTACACATGTATACATAGATTTGTAACTGGGTGTATGTGGTTACACAGGTGTGTAGCTGAAATTCAAAAATATACATTGTGAAATCCGCAAAACTAAAGATACACTCTGAAATCTCGTGAATGTATGGTGAGTTTTCCCTAAAATATTTATTGTTCCTGCAGGACAAAATATTACTTTAAAAAATGAAAGGAGAGCTCATATGGCCGCAGATGCATGTCTGCTCCCAAGTTCATAGTTTTATTAACTAAACCAACTATATGCTGACTTCCATAAAAATGGATATTGATCTGGAAGACAAACCTGCAAGAGTGATGCCTGGATTTCTTTAATGACTTCTTTTTTCTCACAGAGATCTGCAAAGTCCGATTTAGTAATTCCTTGCTTTGAAGCCCAGTCTTCCACTGCATTGTGTGAAGCAACCACTAGAGCCACACAGTAACTATGAAAAGGATCAGCATGCAACATGATATTTTCGACATACAGACTGATGGAAAGAGCAGCCTCAACCTGTAAACTGGTATTAGTCCCTGAGCAATTCAGTAAAAGTAACATTTAATTTCTAAGCCTACATACCTTTCCTAAGGAGACATATTCTCCGTGTTGAAGTTTGATTATATCTTTTTTACGGTCAATTATCTCAAGGCATCCATCGGCATGCAACTGCCCTATGTCACCAGTGTAGAACCATCTCATCCCCCTCTCATCAACCTTTCCAGAGCCAAAATAAAATAAATATAAACATCCGTGAAGAATAAAGGTAACCAAAATTTAACAGCCTACCTTGTATGATTCTTTTGTTTTATCTTCATTTTTGAAATACCCAAGTGTAACATTGGGACCACCGATGACTATCTCTCCACGAGGCATTGGTGAATCATTTGTTTGATATCCTCCTTCAGTCCAATCAATTAACTGGATAAGAAGGTTAATGGAACAAATGTTAACACTTATGTGAAACAGATAGTATAGTCCACCACCCTCTAGTCGAGTGGTAAAGGTTTGGCATTTCCCAATGGAATAACATGGTTCAGATCCCCCACCCCATGTATCATTTGGTTAAAAAAAAAATAGCAAGTATAGACAAACTGTATTTTGCACTTGGATCAAAATGAATGTCATATATTCAAGTCAGGTTAGGTAATATACCAAGGTAAACACAAAATTCTGAAGGCATGCCTTAATTTTTGTTTCCATGTTTGTGGCTAACAACATATTATAGATCGTTTAGGGGGGAAAAACACGTGTAAATCCTTCCCTACCTCTTTTAAGTTTTGTCTCCCATCACTAGGTACATTTCCTTGGACTCTCTCTCACATACATGAACACACTTTATTCCCTAAGGCTCATAGCTTAAAAAACACAGATGTCTCTGTAAGTGCCAACAGTGACAAAGAATGAACTCACTAGAGCTGACAGGACTTGAAATATGTGGGACACTTGAGAAAGAGAATTTACAACGGGGAGTCGAACATAAGTAAAAAAGAGAAGCGGGTGGGATTAAAAAACCCAAGCATTATTAAGAAAATTTTGCTTAAGGATATGAATACAATCTAAAGATAATCTTTACCTTTATATATGAACATGGAAGTGGAGCTCCTACACGACCGACAGATGTATCATCAACCTCAGAGAATGTTCCGCCAGCACAAGTCTCAGTGAGACCGTACCCTTGACCAATGGGAGCACTGTAAAAAGCATTCCAACTAAATGATGGCAATTTGAGGCAAAAAATGGAAAGAAAAAAAAGGCATGAAATTTAGTGTACTAACTGGCCAGAGATTTTTCTTTTTAAGAAGTGACCATATGAGCTACTAAAAACATTACCCTACAATGGGTGAAATCTTCATTTCAATATTTTCTTAGGTGTTATAGCATATGCTTGTGCAGGTAAATTGTGTGTGAGAGAGCATTTTACTGCAAACCCCTAAACTACTCATAAGATGGTGCGTTTAAATTAATGTTTGGTGTTCATCAACAGAACCATTCAAGCAATGTCATCAATGGAGTGTTATCAAGAAATTGGCATGACTAATGCAAGTTTTTCATAACCTTTTTTTTGTCTAAGATACTAAGATCATACTGACCCTAGACAAATGTTGATGAATCTTTGAGTATCGCCAGATAAAGGAGCACCACCAGATAGGATAAAACGGATACGACCACCTAGAATCGCACGGACCTTGCTGAACACAAGAAAGTCCCATAAAATCCTTTCCAGGCCCCAAGCACCAAACCAACTTCCATTAACTGCAGACAATCTCCGAGAATATGCTAAGTCAAACAATCTCTTGGATAACCCAGCCTTTGAGTTTACCTGAAGCATTTTTGACGGTTTAGTAGTGATAAAACTGACACCAATTCAAAAGGAGGTCAGAGACAAGCATGCACATACATGACCAATGTGTGCATGTATGTAAATGTACAAGGTGTATGCATGTAAGAATCCACAAACCTTCTTGAACACTCCATCTCGAACACGATCAAGAATTGCAGGAACAGCTGTCATTAGAGTTGGCATAAGCATAGAGGCATCCCCCTTAGTTCCCTTTTTTATCTTGTTCGATGTATCTGTAAGAGTCAAAGGGGACCCATATCCGATAGCACTCCCAACAGCAGACATCACATTCTACAACATCAACAGAAGAGGGCATTAGAGCTAAAAAAACATGACATTATTACGATGAACTAAGAAGCTAACTTTTAACTGAAAATGCTAGTTGACCAGCTACAGCAGCACTATCAAGCCAGTTTATGTGGTTCTCCATACCTCTGCAGCAATCTCAAGGATATGAGCCAGGGGAAGATAAGCAAGATAAACATCCTTGTTTCCAATGCTAGGAACAATTGTCATGACAGAAGATACTGTAGCGAGGACATTGGCATGTGTCATCATTACACCCTGTTCAAAGGGAAAGGCTAAATGTATTAAGAGTGGCATCAGGAGCCCGAATTTAATGGCTAAACACATAACATTAACCCTTTTATTTCTGATGAAAAGTAATATCCATAAAAGGCCACCGCAATTATATGCATATAATAGGCAGAATCATTGACCATTATACAACATGAAAGCACTATCAGAAATGTTAAAAGGAAATAAAACATCAAAGGAGGAATTATTCATTCAGATATGAAGTGAACGCTGGGATTAGTCTTAAGCTCAGCAATAGAATGTCCCCTCCCCCTATTTCCCTTCAAACCCTCAACTACTCTAGCAAACTTATGACTGTCAATGGAAGAAACAATAATCAGGTATTGCTATATTTGCAAAGCACCTCAAAAATTCCAACCACGGGAACTAAACACAAATTAAAAGAAAATGCACACTTGACATGCTCAATTGATTAATAATTACAATCTTTTAGAGAATAAATACACACACAAGTACATATGCAAACCAATCAAGATGAATAATCTCAGTCAAATGCAAAAAATCTACAGGAACAGGAGGCTAAGTGTATGTTAGATGCTTCTGACCTTCGGTAATCCAGTGCTCCCACTAGTATACATAATGACTGCAACATCAGCAGGAAGGGGCATATCAGCATCGACAGGATGTTCTTGGCCAAGTTTCTCCACATCAACAAATGAAGTTATACTCCACTTGCTGCTCTGCTGTGCAGATGAGTCACTTGACATGGCCTCATTATCCATACATATGATGCGTTTCACAGTATCAAGTTGTCCACTTATGTCTGCAAGTTTCTTCAGTTCTTTTTGCCCACAAATTACAGTTGTAACCTCTGTCTGGAAAAGAAGTGTAAAGACGATGCAATGTCTTACAAGAATGAAGAGTATGAATAAAAGTGAAAACTTGAACAATTTATATACCAGCACATCCAGAGAAAAAAAATAGATTTTTTAATGCAATAAGCTTCTGATTGAGGATTGACTTCCATGTAAAGAGAAAAAGAATAGAAATTATCCACATGCAACAAATATATCTTCAGCAGGAAAAAAAATATATTTTTAGGTGCCATCAGAAAGGCAACAATGCTTAAATGATAAAGGGGCATATAGTTTACACATGAAAACTTTGAGCCTTTAATATATGTAGAAAAGAGAAGATGTTTTAGAAGTAAACAAAGAAGTAAGGGGATGTGGGGATATATGGTGCAACATATGCCGGTAAGATTAAGAATAAATAATAATAGATGTGCAAGAAATAAAATAAAGTCAAACTAATAATGTGAACCCCACTCAACGCTAATAAAACTTGCAATATATCAAATGTGGGTACAACAATTCTCTCAAGTTTATGCCCAAGGTTGAGATATTACGATATTTAATATTACACTGTCAAAGTGTATACCTCTCACACTGACAATTGTGTGGTAAGCCTCTCACTATTTTCTCTCTGCATGTATTTTTCACTCTGAACAAGAGCATCTCACTTTTCTCACAAATTAAACTTATGGTATTCTTGCTTGTTTGCTATTTCTCAGCTGATACCTCTCAAATCAACCTCTCATCCCTTCTCTATTTATAGGGAAGTTCTACAACTCTTTTCCACACTGGTAAGTGAATTTGCTGCAATATTTCAAGGAGTAGGTACCGATCACGTTTTCCACTTCAATCTTTGCTACAACCAACATTATCAGTTCTGCACAACTTTCAACCCTTTTGAAAGCTTTAGTTCATGTTGAAATCCTTGACTAAAATTGTAAATTCCTAATTTCTAGGGATTATAATTATGGAAATGATTCTAACTTATAGGAAATAATTAGGCATTAATTGGTAGAGATTATTGTATTAAGTTAACTTCATTTTTTAAGTCTTATACTTGTATTATAAATTAGAACAGTTTGAAAATATAACAATAGAATCCATTCCAAACACCATCCCTAATATTCCTACCATGAGTTACAATAATCTGGATATTTCATCTCTACAAATTACTGTAGAAAAACTAAATGGAAAAAAATACACAGAGTTGTCTCAATCAATTAAACTCGTTATAAACGGGAGAGGAAAAACGGGGCACCTGATGGGGGAAACAAGAAAACCCGCCTTAATCGATACAGGTGCGACACAACGGTGGAGTTCTGACAACTGAATGGAAATTGCATGATTAGTCAAATCCAAGCTACCAACAATCGGGAAGACATAACTCTTTTTACTAACAACAAAAGAAGTTTGGGAGACTGTCAAAGGAACATATTCATATGGTGAGGATAGATCCCAAATTTTCGAAATAAAATCCAGATTATAGCAAATGAGACAAGGAGAAAGGGAAGTTGTTACCTATTGCTACATGGAAATAGTTTCCCTCTGGAAAGAAGAACTGAACCTGTGTTCAGAAGAGGAATGGGAGTGTCCGAAGATAGTACACACTACCGGAAAAAATTGGAAACAAAGACGACCTTCAAGTTTTTGGCAGGACTAAATCGAGACCTTGACGACGTCCGTGGAAGGATTTTCAACCGCCGTCCACTACCCTCAGTCCGAGAAGCATTCGCTAACGTTTGGCAAGTGGAGAGCCAGCAACGAGTCATGTTGGGTGATCCTTCCCTTGCCAGCGCTGGTGAGAACATGAGCTTTCTGCAATGATATTGTGGGAGATGGGCCTCGTGGGCAGAGGAGCAATTCAAATTTTCATGGGCCTGGGTCTTTAATAAATTCAGCCCATAGATAATAAATAAAAACTAGGCCTATCTTATCGCAAACCAAAACCACAAGTTTATTCATTTTGATGCGTAAGATCACACCATTAATACATATCATTTATTTATCACTAATTCATTGTGTACTAAAAATTTTAAAGTTGGAATTACAAATGGCTCTCTCTTCTCAGTTGTAAGGAAAGGGATATCGAATTTCTAATTTATAATACTCAATTATATACTTCATGTGTCAAACTTGTCGTAAAATCTAATTTAATTAGTCAATTGATAAAAACCTTCCGATGTTTTGCTAGATTTTCTATCTCATTGTATTTTGAAAAACCAATCATCAGGAACGAGGATTGGGAATGTTAGATAAAAAATACTTTATATTTGTATGCAACAAATAATAAAAATAGGTTGATTCACAAAGAAATAAAGCAACATTAGTGGTAGGTAAGAGTGACGAAGGAGATTGACGATAATTGTTAAAATGATACGAGATATTTTGTATTGAATTAAATAAAAAAAATAAGAGAATACATAAAATAATAAATATTTTCATAAAGATAAAATTAACTTTCTATAAATTAGGTTTTAAAAAAAAATTGGGTCATTAATGTATCTTTTGTTAAATAGAGGATTACTAGTGTTCTAGTTTCATAATATGAATATACATATGTAACTTTTGTTTAATAAAGATACAACTAAAGTATCAAATCTATTCTAACTAATAGAAAATAATTAGGTATTAATCGGTAAAGATTATTGTATTAAACTAACTTCCTTTTTTAGTCTTATACTTGTATATTATAAATAATAACAATCTGTACAATTTGAAAATATAGTAATACTTCAATTCTCCATTGCCTTTTTCTAGAGTTCACATATAAGAAAAGCACCCAAAGTTATGCTACATGAGATGGACACCATCAAATTAATATTTTTTTTCCACTCCGCTGATCTGCTTCTCAACTTATTTCGAAGCTATTTTCTGACTTCTCTATTTATAGAGATGATTTAACCTTATACTCCAATTAGTTATTGGAGTTTTTTAACAATTAGTTTAGTCTTAGCCGTTAAAGTCATGGCGATGCCAAACAAAGCCTCCAAACTTCTTTCTTCCAAAAATGTTGCACCAAATTCCACCTCACAAATTATTTGGCATATTTCCTTTTAAAAACATTTGCAGCATTCTACCCTTTTACCTTTTGTTGCATGGGCTGGAACCACCTATGTCAAAGAGGGTGTTACGCATATCAATCTCCACTTTCCAGCCAATGGAGTGGATCTTAATAAATGTAAGTATTCAAAGTTGTGTTTAAGTCTGGGAAAAGGAGGGCATAGATATATCTGGTGATCTTGATAAATGAAAGTATACATCTATATATTTGTGTACTTTTGTAGGAGAGATACAAATATGATTGGTAATCTTGATAAATGAAAGTCTACATCTATATATTTGTGTACGAATCCGTATCTTGGTAGTCCAAACTGCAAAACTGTATTGCATTATCCACAATAAAAGTTGAATATATTGTAGTCAAAAAAGTTGGACAAGAGATTGTGGATGAAGATCTTTTGTCAAGATTTAGATTTAAAGCATAATGAGTATGTAGTTTATTGTGATAAGTAAAATACTATTAATTTTAGCAAAAATGATTCCGTAACATTCTCATACCAAACACATTGATGTGAGGTATCATTGGACACACCAACCATTTGAAAAGTTGATTCAAATGAACAAGACTCGCAAAGAAAAAATTAATGCTATATGCTAGCAAAGGTGGTTCCTAATCAAAAACTCGAGCTATGTTCTAAAATAGCTAGAACGAGCTCTAAATGATAGAACCAACATGTGATTTATCCCTCAATGGAGCGGAGGGAAAGATTTGATACGACTCCCCCTACATAAGTAAACAAATATGGAGATGTAGACTTCTTTCCATCAAGATCACTAGCCATATATGCATCTATGTATCATTTGATGTTCCTCTTTTTCCAAAACTTAAGCACAACTTTGATGTGCTACTTAAATATCTTAAGATCCACTTTAAAAGCTGAAAGGGGGAGATTAATATATGGAACACTTTTTTTGACAAAGGTGATTTCAACTCTTGAAGTAAAAGTAAAAGACTCCAAATGTTTGAAAAGAAATATGTCCATTAATTTGTAAGTAGAGATTGGTGCAACATTTTTCGAAGAAAAAAGTTTGAAGTCTTTGGTTGGCATTGGACATGACTTTTATAACTAAGACACTTAATTGTTCAAAAACTCTAACAACCAATTAGAGTATAAGGTTGAAGCATCTCTATAAATAGAGAAGATAGAAAGCTACTTAGAAGCAAATCAACACATAGGAAAAGAATACCAATTCGATGGGATCTGACTCATGTTCCGTCACTTTGGATGCTTTTCTTACTAGAAAACTAAAGCGTTCAAAAGGGTTCAAAGTTGTGCAACACTTGTTGACATATGAATAATGTTGGATGCAGTAAAAGTTGAAGTGGAAAATGTGGTCAACACCTACTCCTTAAAATACTGCAACAAACTCACCAACCAATGTAGAAAAGAGCTACAAAACTTAATTCTCTATATAAGTAGAGAAGGGATGAGAGATTAAGAGGCATCAAGTGAGAGATAGAATATGTTAAGATCCAAATAACATATAAGATGATAGTTAGTACATCTCCTAATAGCTTGAACTTTTAGGATAATTGATTGCTAACTCTCCTCTAACATCGTATCAAAGTGTAAGTCTTGTATTCGAATATCCATAACTTCAAAATTTTCATTAATATTAAATGAACCTCCCTTTCTTCACTTGTTAAATGTACTCCGAGAGATATGATGAAGATAATATGGAGTATGTATTCCCTGTTTTCTCTTATTGTTTACAACACTATAATACAATCTATATATAGAAATACAAAATGTCCACTAATTCTAGGAATAGAACAGCTGGTAACAATAATGAAAATACAGCTTGATTTACACTAACTCTACATCATGTACAACACTAATAATATTCTCTGAAAATATACACTCTCCCTCAAGTTGGGTAATAGATATTAATCATTCCTAACTTGCAACTCAATTCTTCGAAGATTGTTCGAGGTAATGCTTTGGTAAGGATATCTGCAATTTGATGTTTAGTAGATGTATATAGTAGGTCCACAATTTTTCCATCTATCTTTTCTTTAATGAAATGACGATCAATTTCTACATGTTTGGTTCGATCATGATGAATTGGATTTTTCGCAATTCTTATTGCAGCTTGATTGTCACAATGCATGCTGATAGATTCGAGAGTTGTGAAGTCCAGTTCATTGAGTAGCCTTCTTAACCACATTCCTTCACAAATCCCATGAGCCATGGCTCTAAATTCAGCTTCTGCACTGCTTCGAGCGACTACTGACTGTTTTTATATCCAGTGGTAGATCTGTGATCCACTATAGAGCCTACCCAGTCAGCATCTACAAAGACTTCAATTTTTCTAGTGAGATTCTTACTGAAATATAATCCTTTTCCTGGTGTCATCTTGAGATACCTGAGTATACGATAGACTGCTTCCATGTGTTCTTCAGTAGGACTGTTCATAAATTGACTTACAACACTTACTGAAAAACCAATATCTGGTCTAGTGTGAGATAGGTAAATGAGTTTTCCCACTAATCTTTGATAACGACCTTTGTCCACAGGTGTACTATTTTCTTTGATTCCGAGTTTTATTGTAGAATCCATCGGCGTTTCTGCTGGTTTACACCCCATCATTCCAGTTTCCTTGAGAAGATCAAGTACATACTTCCTTTGAGATATAGATATGCCCCTTTTTGTTCGTGCTACTTCCATCCCTAGAAAATATTTGAGATTGCCTAGATCTTTGATCTCAAATTCCTTGGCAAGGAATTCTTTGAGTTTATCCATCTCAATTGTAGAATTACCTGTTAGAACAATATCATCTACGTACACAATTAGGATAACTATTCTGTCATTGGAGAAGTGTTTGACGAATAGTGTGTGATCTGATTGGCATTGATTGTACCCATATCTCTTCAGAACTTTAGAGAACTTATCAAACCAGGCACGTGGAAACTGTTTCAATCCATATAAGGATTTCTTAAGTTTGCAGACTCTATTAGTTTGAACAAGAGATTCAATTCCAGTAGGAATGTCCATGTAGACTTCTTCTTCGAGATCACCATTAAGGAATGCATTCTTGACATCTAATTGGTAGAGAGACCAATCCAAGTTAGATGCTATGGAGAAAAGAACACGGATAGTGTTGAGTTTTGCTACAGGTGCAAAAGTCTCCTAATAATCAAGCCCATATGTCTGAGTGAATACTTTAGCCACAAGGCGAGCTTTGAGTCTTTCTACACTACTGTCTGCTTTGTGTTTGATTGTAAAGATCCATTTACACCCAACAGTTTGTTTTCCCGATGGTAGTTTTGTGATCTCCCAAGTCTTGTTTTTCTCTAGGGCACTGAGTTCTTCACGAATAGTTGTCTTTCATTCAGGTATCTGAAATGCTTCATGAACATAATTTGGAACCTCTATTTGATCGAGGTTATTGATAAATGCCTTATACCCTGGTGATAGATTTTTATAGGAAATAAAGTTGTAGATGGGGTGGTTTGTGTATGATCTTACACATTTCCTTATAGCAATTGGAAAATTCAAATCATTAAGAGGTAATTCAATAATATGAGATTCAGTGGTGTTACCTTGTGAATTGTCGGAGTGGCCTATATTCGGGTTAGATTCCTGGAATAGCTCAAGATATGCTCGGTTCTCTGCTCTTTCTTGAGTTGTTTTCCTTCTAGAGTAGACAAGGAGATCATTGTTTGGGACAAAGAAGTTTGGATCTGTTGGTAGAGAAGTTGAGGGTTAATTTGGAGTAGTAAGAGTATTTATTTGAGATATTGATTCACTTTCTAAAGGTTGCGGAAAAAGATTTGTGGGAGATTGAGTACTTATGATATTCGAAAGATGGTATTCATTGCCTATGTTCTCCTCCTGAATGACAGATTTAGAATAGTACGGATATTGTTCAAAAAATGTGACATCCATTGTATTATAGAATAGTTTTGTGATAGGAGAAAAACATTTGTATCCTTTCTGGTATGATGAATACCCTAGGAATATGCATTTGATGGCTCGAGGATCAAGTTTGCCACTATGATGTACATGGACATAAGCAGAACAACCGAAAATTTTAAAGGGAACATGGGACACGATTTTGGTGTGTGGGTATGACTCAAGTAGAGTATTGATAGGTGTTTTAAACAAGAGGACACGAGATGGCATCCTATTGATAAGATAGGTAGCTGTAAGAACAGCATCCCCCCAAAAATGTTGAGGGACATGAGTTATGAATATGAGGGATCTAGCTACCTCGAGAAGATGTCTATTCTTTCTTTCAGCCACCCCATTTTGTTAATGTGTGTCAACACATGAGCTTAGATGGACAATCCCTTGACTTAACAGATAATCAGTAAGGGTGGAAGTGAAGTATTCTTTAGCATTGTCGGATTTCAATACTTGGATTTTTGTTTGAAATTGGGTTTGAATCATGGTATTAAAATTTTTAAAAATTTGACATGCTTCAGATTTTTCTTTCATTAGGAATAACCAAGTGGTTCGAGTATGATCATCCACAAATGAAATGAACCAACGTGTCCCTGTGATGTTTTTGATTCGAGAAGGTCCCCATATATCAGTGTGAATTAATGAGAAAGGATGTGATTTTTTATGCGGAAGATGAGGATATGAAGTTCTAACATGTTTTGAAAATTGACATACTTCACACTGAAAAACTTCTGAATTTTTATTTCTAAATGATGAAGGAAAAAGTTTCTGTAAATACTTGAAATTAGGATGACCTAAACGATAGTGATTCAACATGATTTCACCATCTTTATTGGACTTAAGGTTTAACAAAGCTTTATTCTGATTAGAAACTTCGGATACAACTTGGTGGGCTTGTCTTGTTGAAGGTTCTTCACTGCTGAGGAGATAGTGTCCCGAGCATTCCTTAGCACTGCCAATCATCTTCCCCGAATGCAGTTCCTGAAATTCACATAGGTTATGAACAAATTTAGCCATACAATTTTTATCACGGGTGAGTTTAGTAATTGATACAAGATTACAATCAAGTGTAGGAACAAGAAGGACAGAATCTAGAATAAAGGAGTTTGAAATTTTGGCTGAACCAATTCCTGTTACTTTGGATACTGAACCGTCGGCAATTCAGACCGTGTGTCTAGTCTGGTAGAATTTAAGATTCATGAGAAGAGATCCATCACCCGTCATGTGGTCTGAAGCACCGGAATCAACAATCCATGGTCTCATAACCTGTTTCACATTAAGAGCATTGAGGGTGTTACCTGATTGAGCTATAGTGGCAGATGATGTGGTCAAAGATTGTCCAAATAATTTTTAGAGGAGATTAATTTGTTCCTTGCTAAACAGAGCAGATTCAGGTGACTCATTGCCTTGAGATTTAGAGGCAATTTTTTCATGACTTTCTTTGTTGATGTGCTGTGTGAACGGTGGTTTCCAATCAGTGGGCTTACCATGAATTTTCCAACAGGTTTCCTTAGTATGACCAGGTTTACGACAATGATCACACCAAGGTCTTCCACGACGAGGACGGTTGTCTGTATTATAAGAGTGCTGATGGCCTCGAATGGCAAGTGCAGATCCTTCTCCAGTCACGAAAATGGTAGATTGAGAACCCATCATTGTAAATTGAGGACCCATCATTACTTTCTTTCGACTCTCCTCTTGACGAACTTCAGAGAAGGCTTCACGAATACTGGGCAAAGGTTTTATGCCGAGAATTCTGCCGCGCACATCATCAAGATCTTTATGGAGTCCCAGTAAAAATTTGAAAACCCGTTTCTTATCAATAATCTGTTTGTACAAAATGTTGTCTGCTGGACAGGTCCATTCGTGAACCTCAAAGAGATCTAATTGTTGCCAACATCGAGTGAGAGAGTTAAAGTATTGTGTAACTAACAACTCTCCTTGGCGAAGTTTACGGAGGATGCTCTCGATCTCAAATAGTTCGGACATATTATCAGAACTGGAATAAGTGTCTTTGGTTGCATCCCATATTCCTTTGGCGATTTTGTAGAGAAGAAAATTCTCTCCAATTTCGTTTGTCATGGAATTGATCAACCAAGACATCACCATATTGTTTTCAGATTTCCATGTTCTGTATTGTAGATCGTCTTTGTTTGAAGCTACAGCATCGCCAATAAGGTAATCATCTTTCATTTTTCCACATATAAACATCATGACGGATTGGGACCACTAAAGATAATTGTGCCCATTTAATTTGTGACTGGTGATGGGCATAAGACTATTGTCTGTGGAACCAAGAATTATAGGTTTTCCAGTGGCCATTTGTTGCAATTGTAGATTATACGTGGACTGAAATTTGTGGGCTTTTTTTTTTTGAATAATCTGCTGGACCGGGTCGGATAGATATATATTAAAACAGCTTACTCTTACGGGAAACAAAAAAAAACAAAACAGAATGTGACTGCGAGACTGAGACTTACTGATTGAAGTAGACGGCGATGATGATGATCGGCGCCGACGATGAGGAGATGGTCGGTGACGATGACTGAGATGGAAAGCAAGCTGTAGAAAATGGATTTCTGCTTGCCTGGAATGCAAGCTGCAGAAAATGGATTTACGCTTTCTGGATTTACGGATTTAATTTCTGAATTTTAGAAATGATGAGGGCAATCGGTGTTCGACGTAATTGATATAACACAAAATTGGATTTCTGGATTTCAGAAATGCTCTGATACCATGTTAAATGTACTCTGAGAGATATGATGGAGATAATATGGAGTATGTATTCTATGTTTTCTCTTATTATTTACAACACTATAATACAATCTATATATAGAAATACAAAGTGTCCACTAATTCTAGGAATAGAACAGCTGGTAACAATAATGAAAATACAGCTTGATTTACACTAACTCTACAGCCTGTACAACACTAATAATATTTTCTGAAAATCTACATCACTTCTACCCAACTTTAAAGTTTATTTTCACTTCATGAGCTCTTCATTTACTCAATTGATGAGATTTTGTCTAGCTCCACTTAATGGCCTTCAAAATTATATTCTCAACTTACAAATGAGAACTCGTCAAAATAATCTACTCAATTGATGAGATTCTAGCTAACTTCACTTGATGGGTTTTTTAAACCTACATACGCGAGCCCATCACAATTATCTACTAAGCCCACAAGTTAGAGCTCATTAATTTAAGATAGTGTCAAAAAAGGTCCATCAAATGAGGAGAGTGTTAAGACCTAAATAACATAAAAGAGAATAGCTAGCAAACTTCCTAAGAGTTTGAGCTTTTTGGATAAATAGTTACTAGCCCTCCAAAAATAACAGAGAAGCAAGAATACCACAAAAAGTCCAAGCTATGAGAGAAAAGTGAGGTGTTCCTACAAAAAGTAAATAATACATGTAGAGAAAAAATAGTGAGACTTACCACACAATTGTGAGTGTGATAAATATTTTGAAAGTGTAATATTAAGTATTGTAATACCTCAAACTTAGGCATAAACTTGAGAGAATTGTTGTACCCATATTTGATATAGTAGAAGTTTTGTCGGAGTTACCTCGTGTTTTTCACACAAATATAGTAACTTTATTTTAATTCTTACAAATTGATGATTCCTTATTCTTAATCTTACCAACACGATGTTACGCCATATATCTCAACAAATGCCAACCAAGCTAGCAAAATTTCTTTGGAATCTTATCACATTGATAAGCCCTTTCATACCTGTAACAAGTATATATGGGGAAAACTATCTTCCCCGCTATTATAAAGGAAAAAGATATCTTCCAAGACGTGAAATTCAATGTTTGACAATATACCATATGACAACAAGGAAATGATTGAGAGAGAAAGAATGAGAGAACCTCGTTTAATAAGTAACAAATAGCCTCCTCCCCAAGAGATGCATACATAGTCACAACAGTGACATTGCGTCTAAAGCAACCCTGATATAAGAAAACTAAATTAGTAATACAACAGAAAAATTATAAAACAATACCAAATGAAAAATTTACTACATTGATACAGATGAGATTAAAATATTCCATTAGCTCAACCAGAGAAAGTTTTCATAAATTTTGAGATATTTATAAGAGAAATGCAGGAAAATATAATCATGAATATGTAGTAGAAGGGTTAAACTTAACATGTGCAAAACAAGCAGAGTAAGTGAGAACCTGTAATGCAATAAACCATTCTTCTCTACTGTCGGCAAAGATTGCTGCTCGTTCTTCCCTTTGGTGCCCAAGTTGTGCTAGACCAGAAGCAAAGTTACACACAGCTTCAAATGTTTTCCCATAAGTAAGCCATTTGTAGTCTCCCAAATGAAGCTTTTCATAGGATCGTCCATCTCCTGTGGTTTCAATCTCCCTAGAGATCAACTTTCGGGTTCCAAGCAAGCGTTTATTTTGAAAATTCCTGCATGACTGCTCAAATAATTCTGCAAGAGTTGATATACCCTCCCAATGTGATTGTATCAAGGAAGTGAACCGGCGGTTTCGGATTGAATATCCAGGTTCCCCACCAACATCAACAGGCAATGCTCTTTTCTTTGCAGGCTTAGCATTCCGAAAAATTATGGTAAATACTATAGGAACAAGCACGCCTATGATATAAGCACTCATCCTTTTAAGGCTGTGTTATTAACTGAATCTATCAACCTGAATCCTGATAATAGAACATAGTTAAATAAAATTTTAGCTATTAACAATTCAGATGAAAACCAGGATACAGAGAGAGACTGACAGACATAAGCACACACAATTTCTGCCCCCAAAATGCCTCACAAATGCATAGATTATATGCCATACTGGAGGAACCAGTCTAGCATTTGTTGTCAAACTCATGTAAAGTGCAAAAGATTTAAAACAATAAAAACAACTTGGATGGTTAAAGAATAACTTTTATAAATTAGTCAATATAGTATTTAAATCTGAAAGCCAAAAAATAAAATAAAAAATACGTTAAATAGAAGAAACTAAGCAACAAAAGATATGAAAATAACTTCTACTTGCACGGATCATTCATCTAAATGGCTTGTTAAAGAAATCACCAATCCTCGGAGAAGTGCTAGAATATCATATATATATATGCAGTCTATCAGACCAGATTCTATTAAGCCCACAAGTTAGCAAAGTTGGAAGGAATAGTAATATAGATAACAATAACAGATGCAATAATACCATCAAGAATATCCAACCTTCGTAGGTTCCCAAATTTTTAATTACTATGAATTGTGAATTCTATCATGGGCGGACCGTTGTGGAGGACTAGAGGGGCTGTAGCCCCCCACCCCCCTAAGAAATTTAAAAAAAAAATTAATTAGTACTACTAGACTCATCTTATTAATTAAGACTGAATGACAAATCTAGTAACTTAATTTGATCAATTTTGTATCAAATTTCTCAAATTTAACATCCTAAATATATCAAGATTTGTCAAATCAGAACGAAACTATTCTTTAAATATATATATGAAATGTGAAAATTTATATTCTTATGTTTAAGCGATAATGATGATAGGGCATGCGATAAGTACAAACAACTTTTAAATAGCCTAATAAAAAAGTATATGATTAATTTGATTTCTTATTGTCATAAGGTATTAGTTATTTTGGTAAAATAAAAAGTATCTTTATTTTCAAAATTTAACATCAAACTACTAATTACAATAAAATTGATTATGATACCTGTAAAATTATGAATAGAGCGAGCAAATTTAGGATAAATTATGAAATGATGTTATAAATTTGGTGATTTGAATAGATTTTACCAACAATTTTAAAATTTTGGATGAAGTTGGTTAAATTGAAAGGTTGGGAGACTAAAATGATTAAATGTTATAAAAACAAGTTATTCAATTTATAATTTACTTTAGATAGAGTATAACAGCTATAAAATAGGTCAGCCCTCCGGGAAAAAAAATTGTGGCTCCGCCCTGAATTCTAAGCACATAAAGGGAAGGTAATAAATGAATTATTTTACAGTTGGAGATGCATTTGATGCTGTAGCAGAAACCATTTCGAGATGGAAAAGTAAGCAAAACAAAATGCCCATTCAAATAGAAATACTTTGACAAAAGAACATGCTCGGAATTGGAGTTCAGAGAAAGTAAATCCACCAAGCTCAGAAGTAAACACATTCTGGAGCAAAATAATTTTAAAATAAAAAATGCTTGAAATCACAGAACAACGAGAAATCGGAAAAGAAAATGGTAATTCAATAGTAAGAGTCAGAAGTACCTAGCCGAAACAAAAGTATGGACAGAATGAGCGAATTTGAGCTTTTAGTTCATCAGCATTGTGAGTAGGAACACCATAGATGAAAATCGAGAGGCTAAATTGGATGAGGAATAGCACCGATACAAAACGAAGCCATAATATAGATTTGAGTGAAAGAATAGTTGGCAATCAGAACTTTGACTACTGACTAGGCGGAAATATCGAGAAGAAGACAGTTTGGAGTTTCAGAAGAGTGTCTACCAAATTGCAACGAATGAAACAATTAGAAATTAGAAATTAAATTATGTTTTTTTGAAATAATTTGATAATCAAATGAAATAAAAAATGAAGTTTTATCATAGTTAACCACAATGATAGTAAATCAATTTAATTTTAATTAAAAAATTTAATTAAATTTGAAAAAAAATGAATTAAAAGTTATGTTAAATTAGTTATTCTGATATTAATTTATTCGTTGGTACAATTTTAATCGATGAATTAATTCATTCTTCTCTTTTTTATGTTAATTAAAATAAGTCAATCACTTTATAATTCTTTGTTTAATAAACGTTATTTTTGTCAAAATATGATATATATTTCGTAAAAATCACTCACTTCCTTGATCACATCTACATCTTTTATATTTTACTCTATATGATATTTTTATTCATTTTAATAACCATCGTATCACTCCATTTACTACTTCCCATACCCTACCCTACTTCATCTACTTTTGTGCCCACTTAAGCATGCTTCTGTTCCATTTCTACAGCACATGTCAACATTCTTCTTCAAGTTGGTGCATAAATATCTTCTATGTTTAACTTGTCAAATGAGTTATAGAAGTTTCTTGCAGACATAAATTTTGTGAGTACATCAATCAATTGATCTTCTGATTTAACAAATGGAAGTTGAATAATCTTTTCTTCAAGGTTCTGTTTAATGAAGTTCTGATCCACTTCAACGTGCTTAGTACGATCATGTTGAACTAGATTGTGGTAGATTGCAAAAGTTGCCTTGTTATCACAAAACAAGTTCATTTCAGAGTTAAAAGCAACATCAATTTCAATTAGAAGTTTTTTCAACCAAAGAAGCTCACATATTCCCTTGACCATTCCTCAAAATTCAACTTTAGTGCTAGACAAGGTAACTACGTTCTGTTTCTTACTCCTCCATGTAACAAGATTGCCTCCCACAAACGTAAAGTACCCAGCAGTAGATTTCATGTCCTTGATATTCCATGCCTAGTCCGCATCTGTATATCCAGCAACTTTCAATTGATCATTCTTTGAAAACATAAGTCCTTTCCGAGGGAAAGACTTTAAATAATGAAGTATTCGCATTGCAGCATCCATATGGTCTTCACTTTGGCAGTGCATGAACTAACTTACTACATTCACTTGACAATGGCGTTTTCAGTGTGCCATCTCTTGAATGAGAGGTCAGTTTCTAGAGGCGGGGAAAAATCACCATTAATATATCCCAACTTGTCCTTGCCAAAGATATGCATCTCGACCACCTGGGACCATAAGGCATAGTTAGATCCTCCCAACTTAATACCGATCGGGGTAGTTGAAGATTCAATGAGCGATGGTTGTGGAAAAGTTTGAACTTTAGTTAGATCCTCCCAACTTAATACCGATCGGGGTAGTTGAAGATTCAATGAGCGATGGTTGTGGAAAAGTTTGAACTCTAGTCAGAACCTCAGTCATTTTTTTAATTAGATCGTTAAGGATGGAATTGGTGGTTAGGTCTTGAGATTCTGCCATCAAATATCAATTCTCATAATGTTCCCCCAATTATTAGTGCACAATAACGTGTACAATGATGTCAAAACATTCCACTCAGATTTGAGTAGAAATCCAGAACAGCGCACATGATTGAGAAAACATGTATGGCTCTTTCAAAGGATCACAAATGTTTATTTCTTGAACACAGCGCAAAAAAAACCCAAAGCATCAATTGTCTCACGGGCATAACTTGAGATATAATTAGCATCAATATATTTCATATTAGAGAACAAAAAATGCGATAACAGTACCAGCAGAAGCCAAGGTTCGAAGTGTTTTCCTTCGATGGTATTCAACGGCCCAATCAAGGCAAGTGGTGTTTGGACCCAACAACTACAACAGCTAGTTGATGTCTTGAATTGGGACGAAACCCGCGACAGAAAAGGAATCCAACGTTGGCGATGTCGCAACGGTTGATGGCTCGAAATGAGAAATTCGGCTATGATGGTTGATGTCGCGATGGCTTATGTCTCGAATTGGAATGGAACCCGCAACAAAAAAGAAGGAACCCACGGTGGCTCTCGGAGGGGTTCTACTGATGTCACGATGACGACACTGACGCTGAGTAGATTTGGCAACTCTCGATACTAGATGGTGGGTGACAACACTAGTTTTTTTTTTAAATTGCAGTAGCTATTTATATCATCCTTTATATTTCAGCAATAACCATTACTCTCATACGATGTCAAAATATGATATACATTTCGTAAAAACCACTCACTTCCCTAATCACAACTACATCCTTTATATTCCATTCTACATTATATTTTTATTCATTTTAATAATCATCATGCCGCTCCACTTACTACTACCCATACCCTGCTTCCTCTACTACTGTGCCCACTGAAGCATGCTTCTACTCCACTTTTGTAGCACACGCCAACAATTTTGTGTAATTTAAATTTTTACTTGAAACAAAAACATAATAAATCTTACCATCATATTATTAAATGAATAACAATAATTCAATTATAAATATATGGGAAAATTAATTATGTTTCGTTACTTAGACAATTTTAACATTTACCTCCATAATTTGATTTGTTAAAAGAATATTCTCAACTTAATTATTAATGTTGAATTTAAGGATTTTTCTTTAATTTTTGTTTAGTTAACAAAGATAATAGAAAATTAGGACTCACTTAAAGCCAAGATCGTGTATGCGGTCGTTTAGGAGCCTCGTTGTCCACATCAAATAAATGTTCTATTTTAAATTTTAATTTTTTAATTAACATAAAATTAAAAATAAATTTATTTTTTATTTATCATTGTAAAAAATAATACATAAATAAATAAATTAAGAATAAAATTATTTTATTAAAAATAAAAATAAAAAAATATAAATATATGTATAAATTAAAATACATAATTTAAATAACATAAAATTTAAACATATTAAAGGATCGAGACCTGTATATCACACGGTAACCTTAAGATAATTCTTTCGTTCATTATGGATGTTAGAGAACGATAGAAACTTATCTCCTAGGATATAATGATTAAATAATAATAAATTTACACTATAGTTTATTATTACACGAACTTTCAAGTGTCGAAACTCTATTAAAGAAACCTAACTTTAAATAGAAAAAAAAAATTTCTTCTCTCTTTTTTCTCTTTCATTTTCTCTTCTTTAGCTATTATGTTTTCTTCTTCTTTTCTTCAACAAGGAATCGGTATATATATACCCGTGAGCAAAGCACAATTAAGAGCTCTAAGGAATGGGATAATCAATTCAGAATTGAAAGAAAAAAAATAGAAGCAGAGCTTTAATTCATAAATGGAAAATTTCAAAGACGGAAAATTGACAAAGATTTTAAAACAAATTTTGACACAGAAATAGAATTCAACAGATCGAAACCTACATAGGATAAATAGGTGTTACCCTTTGAACTTTTCTTTGTAAAAGCATATTTACCTTATTGACTGACAAGTAGATGCAATGTCCTTGAACTATTCTGGTGTTTATATAAGCAATGATATACTTCCCATAATAGTCTTTTCTAATACAATTCAGTTCTCAATGTTATGTTCATTTTGGCCATGAAAATACGTTTGGTTCTATGAGAATCTCTAAAGAATTGAGCCCTAAACAATTCTTTTTTGAAGTGGCCTCACTCTTTCCTCACATAGGTGATCTCTAATCTTTAAAAGTAATTCGCAAAGAGTAACCCGTATACTTTGTTCGATATTCTCTTCATAAGAATCTTTAAAAGCCTTAACTTACCATATATCTTACGGATATCATTGTTTTCATCATAGGAATGGACTTAAGGGTAAACCCTCACAGTGATCTCACTAAGCCTTTACAATTAGGTTGTCCCTTTAAACATAGATCTTAAGATTTATATTCAAATAGGTTGGGTTTCCTTTGCAAATCTATATTCATTCATGGGCTTTAGTCATATTCCTCTTGTTGACTTATTAACTAACTCTCAATTTAATCCTTTAATTAAAGAATCCGTTATGTTATCCATTGACTTTACATAGTCAATGGAGATAATTCCAGTTAAGAGTAGTTTTCTAATGGTATTATGTTTATGACGTATATGTCGAGACTTACCATTATACATATTACTCTATGCCCTGTCAATAGTAGATTGGCTATCACAATGGATGCATATTATAGGTATAGGCCTCACCCACTTAAGAATATCCTCTAAAAAATTATGTATCATTTCGGCTTCTTTGTCACATTTATCCAAAGCGATGAACTCATATTCCATCATGGATCTAGCAATACATGTCTGTTTAGAGGACTTCCATGAAACAGTTGCACCACCCAGTATGAACACATATCCACTTGTAGACTTTGAGTCTTTAATGTCACATATACAATCTACATCATTATATCCTTCTAATACATATGAATATCTTGTGTAGTGCAGCCTATAATTACATGTATATCTTAAATATATAAGTAGTCTTGTAATATCTTTCTGGTGATTAGATCCTGGATTACTAGTATACCTATTTAGTTTGCTTACAACGTAAGTTATGTCTGGTCCCGTACAACTCATCAAGAACATAAGACTTCTTATCACTCTAGAATATTCTATTTGAGACATACTCTCACTTTTATTCTTAGATAGGTGTAGATTTATATCTACTAGTGTTCTCACAATTCTAAAATCACCCTTATTGAATTTCTCAAGTATTTTATAATATAATTACATTTACTTAGAATGAGATCGCTTAATATCCTTGATATCTTAACTCCCATAATTACATCAGTGGGCCCCATATCTTTCATATTAAACCTTGAATTCAACATAGTCTTAATAGATTTGATCATTTGATCATTACTACCCATAATTAGCATATCATCAACATATAGACACAAGATAACATGGCCATCTTTTTTTTCATTGACATATACACATTTGTCACATTTGTTGATTTTAAAACCATTTGTACTCGTGACATTATCAAATTTTTCATGATATTGTTTTGGTGCTTGTTTCAAGCCATATAAAGACTTCATCAATTTACAAACATTTTTCTTCTTGCCCTAGGCATGAAAAACCCTTGGCCATGTTCGATCTAAGGAAATGATGTATGTGGTTTTTAATTTATTATTCAAATTTTTAAAAACAAAATTAAATCATAAACATTCTGTCATGATATTTTGATTTTTGTGTTTTTCCTAATCTAATAGCATAAAAAATAAACATAGATATGGATTCAATAAAAATTTATGCAAAATTTTATCATTTATAATAATGGAGTATTTATGGATATAATAACTAAGTTAATTATGCTTCCTCATATTATTTAGATTATTAAAGATATAAATTGATATTTATTAATTCTATATTTTATATATGGATAGCACATTTGGATGGGTTATATATTCTTTGTTAATTAAACAAATCAATTCACACTTATGAGTGGGGTCAATAAATAATTTGGTTAATTAAATTAATTCCTTTTTTTTCTAAAAGATTGAAAATAAATCATTTATATGACACTTTTGGTGGGATTAGACAGTGTAAATTTTATTCAAGGTGTCCAAATTAAACCTAAGAATCTAATTATCTGAATACTAACTTTCAAGTTTTAAAATCATTATTGAAAATATGTTATCAATATATTTTCAAATAATAATTCTTATAAAAAAATTGAAATAGAGCTTCACTCTAACTACCGGGGAATTGTACCAACAAATAAAAGAGCACTATTCTAAATTAAACTAAATAACTAAACCTTAAAATCTCATTTTTAGATTTAAGTTTATAATAAAAAATAATATATTTCTCTCTAACATTCTTAATATAAAATCTTGAATAAAAACAAAATCAATTCATTTTATAGAGATTTTTACCTATTTAATATTTTGCAAGCATAACAACGTTATTATTATATCATGTTTATAAACAACCATTAATGTTAAATTTAATTACACACAAATTAAATATAACATATAAAAATAGAACATAAAAAATAATTGTAAAAAAAATAGAATCCTTAAGTACTTTGATGCTAATTCTATTGCTAGAAAACTTCCAAACAGATTTGTATTTTCATTTATTTAATCAAAAAGCTAAAACTTTACAAAAAAATAACTAGTTCTTCTCAAAAAGAGTAAAAAATTAAAACTAAAAAAACTAAAAAATAGAGAGAAATAACTAATAAACTTATTTATTGAGGTATTTTTATATGTTGTGTAATGGAGGAGATTGGGGTATTTATAAGTTAGGAGAAGAGTAAAAAAATGAAAAAAATGATAAAAAATGGAGAAATAAAATGTGTAATACATGGACGTTGACGTCAGTACTGATGCAGAATGGATAGGCGTTGACGTAAGCTCTGACACAGGTAGTGGCGCATGCGAATTTGGCATGTTGGGGCGTGGTTGGGCATAGTGGCGCACACAAGTTCGGCGTGATTCAGGTGAATGTGCGCGCAAACTTCGACATTGTTCGAGCGATGCGTGTAGACTTTGACGTTTGTTTGAGAAATTCTAGGAGTTTTGTGGCACCTTGCATGTGTTTCTCGACACAGTGTGGCACACTGCGCTCATTGGTCGGTGCGGATGGGAGACTACGTGCGGGATTTTTGCCTTTTTGACCTATTTTGTCCAATTTTTTCATCTTTTTTACTTTTCCTCATTTATTTTCTCAATATATTTGTGATGTATTTCCTCTAGTATTTTTCTTTGAATCTTTAAGTTATTTTAAGTGAAAACATCTTAAAAACAATAAAAATACTTGTGATTCCGAAATGACTAATTTATATAAAAATATGATAAAATCATATAAATATAATTTTTTTAATCAATTAAAGTACATAAAATCATGATAATTTTAGTATTTTTAAGCACTCATTAGGTCCACGTAGATTTCTTCAACTAACTCTCTATTTAGAAAGGTTGTTTTTACATCAATTTTATGTATTTCAAGATTTCGTAGAGCAACGATAGCAATTATCATCCTTATGGATGTTATTCTAGTCATACGAGAATAAATATCAAATTAATCAAGGTCATATCACTTTTTGTATCCATTAATTACAAGCCTAGCCTTGTACTTATCAATTGATCCATTTAATTTACGTTTTATTATAAAAATCCACTTGGACCCTAGTATTTTACTACTTTAAGGTAAATCAACTAGTTTCGAAGTGTGAGGACCTTCAGAAGAATTCATAGGTTTGAGGTTCATTTTCTAGCAAGTAAGTCAAAACAATTGGACCATATGACGTTTCTGTCCTAGCCTTCTTGCTACTTTTGAGTTCAACCTCAACCTTATCATCAACCTCTTGCTCAAGTTCTTAGATTTGACTATCTTCATTTATAGTCTTATCCGTTCATTTAGATGAACTTTATTCTTCTTTAGATTTATCTAGAAATATATGTTCAAAGAACGATGCATTCCTTGATTCCATTATCGTGTTCTTGTATATGTCTGAAATCTTTTACTCATGTACAAGAAACCGATGAGTACTATTATTATGTGCATATTCAATGAAGATGCAATCTATTATTTTTTGACATATCTTCACCTTCTTAAGTATTGGTATGACTGCTTTAGCAAGGCACCCTCACACTTGTAAATATTTATAGGAAGGTACCTTTCTTTTAAATAATTCATACGATGTCTTATATGTCTTTTTCTCGGGTACCATATTTAAAAGGTAGTTAGTTGACAAAATAACTTCTCCCCGCAAGTTCTATGACAACCTAGAACTTAATAGCATTGCATTCATCGTCTCTTTGAAGGTACGATTCTTACGTTCAGTAACTCCATTTTGCTGAGATGAATAAGGCGTTATGGTTTCATGGATAACTCTATGTTTTGCACAGAATTCACTAAACAATGTTTCATATTCACCACCACGACCATTGTACAGTACATTGATCTTCTTGTTGAGTTGATTCTCAACTTTTGTTTTCTAAAGAATAAATTTCTCTATAGCTTCATCTTTACTTTTAAGCAAATACACATAGCAATATTTTGTACGATTATCAACAAAAGTAATAAAATACTTATTTCCACCCCTTGATTGAAGAAATTTCAAATCACATAGATCACTATAGATTAGGTCAAGGGGTTCAGTGTTCCTTTCAATCGAATGAAACGATGACCTAGTCATGTTTGCCTTAATACAAGTCTCACACTTATGCATTGAATATATTTGGAATGAGGGTGTGTGTTCCATGTTAATTAGTCTACGTAATGTATCGTAATTAACACGACCTAGTCTACCATACCACAAGTTGGAAGACTTAAGAAAATAAGTAGAATAATTAATATTATTAATATTCTTAGCTTTTACAATCATTACATTGAGCTTAAATAGCCCATCAGATACATACCCATTCCTTATAAACATCCCATTTTTTTGTCACAACGACCTTATCATATTCAAACACTATCTGAAAGCTATTCTTATTTAGTAATGAGCCAGAAACAAGATTCTTACAGATGTCTGACACATCGAGTACATTTTTTAATGTAAGCTCTTTCCCAGAGGTCATCTTTAGTTTGAACTGGCCTTGCCTTAGAATGGATAATGTGGTAGAATTTCTCATAAAAAGCTTCTCTCTATCTTTCACTGGTTCAAAAGTGGTAAATAGCTTATTATCTGAGCATACGTGCCTTGTGGTGGCAGTATCAATCCACCATTCCTTTGGGTTTGATATCACCAAGTTCACCTCAGAAATGATTGTACATAAGTCAATATCAAAGATATCATGAGTTATGTAATCAACCATGTTTGCCTTACGGTTCTTGTTTCTTTTTGGAAACTTTCAATCTGAGGATTTATGTCATATCCTCTGACAATTAAAGCAAATCACCCTGAAGCTTTAACTTCTTAAAAGTTGCTTCTCTAGGTCCTAATTTAGACCATTTATCCAACTTGCCCTTGTCTTTGCCCTTATTCTTATTGTGCTTGGAACTTTGACCATGTTTCATCACATTAACCTTGAGTGTTGATGGGATATTTATTCTTTTAGATGAAGCTTTGTTGTCTTCTACCAAGCTTGTGCTTAAGCTAGGCCTTGAACCTTTATCCATAAACTGGGTAACTTTTCAATAATAGCTGCAACTTGGAAGGTTTTATTAAGTACCATCCCTTCATCATACATCTCTCTTATGATATCTTGGATTTTATGTACTTGATTGCATATAGATTTAGAGTCCACCATTTTATAATAAAAAAAGCGACCAACCAAAAATATCTTGGCACTAACATTTTCAATTTCATACTTCTGGTCCAATGATTCCCACAAGTCCTTAGTCGTATTCTCCTTATTATACTCATTGTACAAGGAATCAGTTAGACTATTCAAAACATAATTCCGACATAGATAATCAAAATGCTTCCATGTTTCAATAGTACTAAGAGACTGAAAATGTTGTTCATCCATAGGTTGATTGTGAGCTTCTCCAGTTAAAAACCTTGTCAAATTCAAGGTGGTAGATATAATATCATTTTATTACTCCTCTCTTAAATTTTAAGCCATTAAATTTCTCTAGTTTCTCTACCACATGATGGTTCATAGAAACATAAACTGTAACATTGGGGTTACTCCATGAGCCACGGAAGATCTCATCATTTGGTTCACAATAGAACCACCCACGGTCTCTTAAATTTTAAACCATTAAACTTCTCCAGTTTTTCTATCAAGCATGGTTCATAGAAATAGAAAACCATAACATTGGGGTTACTCCATGAGCTACAGAAGGTCTCATCATTTGGTTCATAGTAAAACCACCCACAGTAGGGTCAGCAATATTCACAGCTGGGTTTTGAGTTCAGGACACTAGAGTGGGCATTTCAAATTCCATAATATTTTCTTTGTTTTTTCTGTTAAATACACAAATAGCAACCTAAGTTTTAAAATTTTAGATTATCAAAAATATATTTAATAAATAAATGATCTAATTTACATTCATATTTGTAATTTCATTAATTATAGTGATTAAATCATTTTAAAAATAAAATTGTTTATTTATTTATAAAATTATAATATATATATATAGTAAAAATAATATATAAATATAAAGTAATAAAAATTAAGAGGCAATGAGACGAAGTAATAAAGAGACACAAAGAATAAATCATATAGTAATTAAAAAAGGAATATAGAATAAATTATGTAGTAAGTAAAAGAGAGATAAAGATTAAATTATGAATTAATAAAAGCAATATTAATAAAAGATGAATTGAATTAATAGAGATGTAAAAAATGAACTGTAATTATAATAGAATAGATATAGTAGAATAAATATATAACAAAACTGATAAATATAACATATTATGAATGATCTATTTGTTCTAAAACAATTTGTATTTGTTTGTCCAAAAAATAAAATTATCTTAAAATTGTAGGAAATAATACATAGATAAACAAGTTAAGAATAAAATTATTTTATTAAAATAAAAATACATAAATATAAATATATGTATAAATTAAAATATATAATTTAAATATGATAAATGATCAAGACCTATGTATCAAACAATATCTTTAAGATAATTTTTCTATTCATCATGAGTGTTAAAGAACGCCAGAAATTTATCTCCTAATATATAAAGATTAAATAATAATAAACTTACACCACATTTTATTATTCCACGAAGTTATAAACGTCTAAACTCTATAGAAGAAACCTAAATCTAGAGAGAATTTTTTTTTCTTTTTATATTTCTTTTCTCTTCTTCAGTTGCTCTGTTTTCTTTTGTTTTTTTTCCTCTATTTTCTTCTTCTCTATTTCTTTTACTTTTCTTCGACAAGGAAGTTGTATATATATACCCATGATCAAAGCAAAAGTAAGAGATCTAAGAAACAGAAGAATCAATTTAGAAACAGAAAAGAGAAAAACAAAAGCAGAGCTTTAATTCAGAAACGAAAAAGAAAAGAACAAAAAAAAACTTTCCTATTAAAATTTATGGATGATAACATGTTTGTTTAATAAAAAATTAAAAGACATTGTTTAATTCCTTTATAAATAAACTTATATTATTTTTTATTATTATAAGTAATTTATTTAAATTAATAATTTAAATTTATAATCATAATAATTAACATGGAAACACAAATATGATAAGATATAAACTTAACACGTGAACACAATATTAATACGATATTACATGTATCAAAACTAATTTAATCAATTAGAATATTATGTGATTATTAAGTATAGTGTCGTTAAATTAATTTTTTAAATTTAGAAATATTAGAAACTAAATGGTATGAATTAAAATATTAAAAACTAAATTTTATATAGATTAATGATAATTTATAGAGTAATAACATTATCATAAAATTTTTTGTTATTATAACAAATATATATGAAATTATTATTTTACTTCTCATATTAAATTTAATTTAATGTTATTATTATTAGATAATATTATTAAAATATTTTGACGATAGTTATCATATATATATATATAAGTATTTTTATTTTTATATGTCCCAATTTAGGGTGTTGGTATCTTTCAAATTAAAGTAACATAATTTTAATATTAAAAAAATAAATTATTTTTAATAAATTTATTTGTATATAACATTAAGAAAATTTAATATATTTGTAGTGTAAAAAAAAATAGTAGTTAACTTTATTTTAATCTAGAGTTGGTTTGAGTCTACCTAGCCAAAGGAAGAAATTGGTACAAGAAAATTTGTTCGATTAATAACTAGCACCTACCATTTATTAGCTGATATAGTATTATTACTACGCAATCATTCACTAGAAATCACACAAAAACATTAAAAACATGTCAGTCATTCATCCTTCATTTATAATATTATAATTGTTTCAAGGCTGAATTTATATTTTCATATTAAAAATTATTATAATAATCTTATAAATAATATATCATATTTTATTTAATAAGCTTTATTATAACTACCAATATATTTCATCATATAACAATATTTAATTATATTTAAGTGATTGAATTAAAAGAAAAAATCAAAAGATTTTTTTAAAGAAAACTAAATATATGTGAATAAATTTAAAAAGTATAAACTAAATGTCTTATTATCGTTATAATAATTATCTATTATTATAAAATTAAAAAAGAAAATTAAAATTCTTTTAAATATATGTTAAATTTTAATTTATTTTTTAAAATATATTTAGTACAAAAATAACTGATTATATATATTTATAAGTATCTTTTTAATGGAAGAATAAAAGACAAAACAAAATCTCTTAAAAATTTGATTTTGTGTAAAAGATTTAATGAAATTGAAAACTATCCAAAAAAATCAAAAGAATTTGTAAATAATTATAAAAAAAATCAAAATTATGTTAAATATGTACTAAATTAATATACTTCAAAATATTATATCGTAAGTATCTATATTTCTTTATATAATATAACCAACTATAATTTACTTTTTATATTATATTTAGTGTAAAAAATAAATAATGATATATATTAATTATCTTTTAGTGAGAAAAAAAAAGAAAAACCATAAGATTCATATAAAATGGAAAATCAAAATACAAAATCATTATAATAATTATCACTATCACTATGAAATTAAAAAAAACTGAAATTCTTTCCGGTGGGTGTTATAAGTATCTATATTTCCTTATATAATATAACCAACTATAATTTACTTTTTATATTATATTTAGTGTAAAAAATAAATAATGATATATATTAATTATCTTTTAGTGAGAAAAAAAACCATAAGATTCATATAAAATGGAAAATCAAAATACAAAATCATTATAATAATTATCACTATCATTATGAAATTAAAAAAAACTGAAATTCTTTACTGTGGGTGTTAAATTATAATTTATTTTATAAATAACATTTAGTGTAAAAATATAATGATTATATGTATTAATAATTATCTTTTAGTTAAATAATTAAAGAAAATAAAGACTCTTAAAATATTTGATTCTATGTAAAAATGTAAATGAAATTTACAGTTATAAAAAAAGTCAAAAGACTCATTAAGTATTTTAATAATAGATTAAAAAAATCAAGTACTTTACTTATGTAATTACAAAAATTATAAAATGCATACACTTTTTTAATTACTTCTATGATTTATAATGTGTATAATACGTGAATATTTTATTCTCCAAATTTTAAATATAATTTGTTAAAATATTAACAATATAATACAGACAATTAAAATAATATCAAAATAATTCATTGTTTTATATTTTAATTTCCAAAGTATTATATAATCATACATCCAAATATATAATCACTTTAACAAACATAAATTTTAAACATTAAATAAATCTTCCTTTAATTAGTAAATTTTAAAATTACAAAAATTATTAAATATCATTAACCCTATATATCATAATATAAAATTAATTAGTGTATATATTTTTACTTTACCTTATTTTTATCTCATCCTCTTGATTTTATTTTTAAGTTACAATCATTGTATATTCTATAAAATCTTATAGACCTAAGTCAATAAAAACCAAATAACTATGTATTAAAATCTATATTTTAAATTAAACTTTCACGTGATACAAAAAATAAGATGATTATTTAATTTAAACAATTTAATATCATAATTATTACATTGGTTACCAAAACTCCCATAATCTTTAAAAAAAATATCATAATAATCTTATCATTATATATAAATGAATACTTTAATCCCTTACTATTCAAGTTAAACACAATCTCATTATTTTTGAAATTTAAACACTATAAGAACTAAAAGTTTCCATCTTAATAAATTATAAAATTAAAATTATTTATATTAATAATACCTAACTCATAAATTACAAAACTAAAACACTTTGAAAATTTATGAAACCTCCTAAGCTAATGTTATAAGCTAAGAAAAAGAATCCTTGATATATCCAATGACGATAAAAGGCATCGACTATACATGTTTTGACACTGATTTTCTTCCAAACATTACATTCTGCCTGCGTATCTCTAAATATATTGAGAAAACAGAAACAAAATATATATAAAAAAATACGCTTGTTATAATAATCCAGAAAGAGAAGAAAAAATTGGAAATAATGGTACAACATAATTATGATTTTTGTATAAACATAACAAGCTTCAAATATTCAGCTTGAAGCTGACCTTCCATTTGTAGTATCCTGTGAATTCCCAGGGTTTGCTGTCCCAGAAAACATCTCCATCATAGATCTTACAGTCCCACTTAAATCTTCAGGCATTTGTTCTCCGAAATTAAAAGTAATGTTCTCACCACCATGAACACCAGTGTCCTCAAATCCACTTTCATTGCTCTGACCTCCTGGTCCGCTTTGAGAATGCTGTCCTGGAAATGCATTAGCAGCCATATTCCTAAAGACATTTGAAAAGTCACCCGGAAAAGAAGTCGCATTGAATCGCATGGATGCAAGAGGAGTTGATGCGTCCTGACTTCTTGAACTTTCTGAAGACTGGCTATGGTCATCTGAACCATTTTGACCAGCTGGACTTTTATTCTGCATGTATATAAACTAATAATCAGTTCATACAGATAAAGCACATTTAAACATACCAATAAATGAGAATCTTATGCGCAGAAAAATTAAATGGCATTAGCTTCCAGCGTCAAATAAAGCATGGATGTTGCATTGTCATGTTTTAAATTGTTTACCAAACCACATGATGAGACAATATGTAACAAGGTTCAATCAGCATGAAAGCTAGTACTCACCTCAGAGGGAGCGTTTTGATCTCCTTCACAGTATTGAAAATGTTGTCCCGGAAATGTATTTGCAGTCATGTTTGTAAGTATACTCGCAAAATCATTAGGAAGAGTATTCATATTAAATGGCATAGATGCAAATGATTGGGGTGCAGCATTTGCAGATTGTCTATCATTAGGGCCAGCAGTTTTTTTGGTCTGCATTAAAAAAAAGTAATTAGTAGGTTCCCAAACCAAAGAGCTATCCTAAATTTTGTCATTCATGAAAGGGGAAAAACGATCAGTTTCCAACTCTCAATTAAAAATGACTCAAAAAGTATAATGCACAGCTCCGTGGCTTTCATTGAATAATGACTGAACCATCAAACTACCATACAGAACTTTGCTAAGTTAAAGGAAGAGGGGTAAAATGCAAACACCAAGTTTAATCCGGAAGGGGTAATAGATAATCATATCCAGAGATCCGAAACCACAGCCGTTATAAAATGCAAACAATAATGTTCAATGTCAAAGTCTTTGTTGATCCATTATTGAGAATTAAAAAAATTGTAATAAGTAAGATTAATAAATTAAGAGAATGAGAACTCCGCCAACTAGTGTTATTTATCTACAACAAATCCTAAATCTGTCAAGGTCCAGTACATTTCAAGAAACAAAGTAGTACCTGATGACTTTCTGCTTGATGCTGCTGCTCTTTTAATTTATTCTCAGCTGCCTGGGTTGACAAAGAGGTCAAAATGTAACAGCTAGTACGAAAAAACAAAAATGATTGCACTAAGGATGTCAAGCACCAACCTGGATGTTTTCCTTGAAAGTTTCATTATCTGGATTCAACTCCAATGCTGAAAAATGTAATATCAAAATTTAGGGATTAAATTATTCATTAGTACACTTCTAAAACAAATAAGATTCCTTTCTTAATTATTTTTCCCCTTTTCTTTTCTTTTCGTTTCTTTTCTTTTTCTCTTCCAGTCAATTGCATATTCAACAAACTACCAAGTACACTCCTTATGAGTTTACATGGAGTGTCAAGAATGTGAATCTGCATTATTTGCCTAGGGCTACAATATGAGTCCACCAACCAGTTGAAAGAACCATATACCAAGCAGTCATGATATTTGAATGAACCAAAAACTACGACGGAATCCAAGTTCAGACTGAGGGTAACAAGTTGAAAATTTTTCTTTAACTATTTGATCATTATATTTAGAAACAAGTTGCCAGAAAGGAACACGGCATAGATAGGTAAAAATTACATCAAGAACAGGACTGATGGTTGTGCAAAATAGACGACAATAAATTTCAATGTTCATACTTCAAGCCACCTTAAAACAGATTCGCACTCCAGGTGAAAATGATAAACTCAAGACAGACCAGAATTTTAAATCCATCCAGGGAGCTCAAACATCTTCATCTACTAACATGCTAAGCCTTTGAATATATAAGTACCTATGTATCAACTCGACACGAATAGCTGCTTTTATTTTCCTACATAAATGCACAAACCTACTAAAGTAGACAAGAATCAAGACAGAATAACCCAATAACAGAACCGCCGTTATTGTAAAATTGATGGAACCATGGTAAAAGAAATTGAGACCTAAGCATATTACATTAAATAAGTTAACATAGGTTGCTAAAGATGAATATTGGATCAACCTTTCTTGAATCCTTTGTTGATTGCATCAGTGTAATTTCCTTGTGCATAGTACGCGAATCCCAGCCGACTGTAAGCCTTGCTATAATTTGGATCTATTTCAATAGATCTAAGGCAATCTTTGATTGCTTCGTTATATTTGTCTATCAGGGTAAATGCAGCTGCCCTGGCACACCATACGTCACGGTTATTAATCAAAACATCTGGTTTCTAATTACATACAAGGACCAACCTACATAAACTTTAGAAATCCAAAAATGCCCATAAATTAAAAATACTAAAGGCTTGGAGGCAAGTTGCCCTAGCACTATTATAATAATTATAGCAAGATTATGATCAATCATTTTAATACTAACATACAGATGATTTTATTTTAGGAAAAAAAATGTTGTGGGGGTCTTTTCTTTTATGAAAGGTGATGTTTAATCTTATAAAGTGTATCATTTAGGATTTTTTTATATATAGAAAAGGGGTCACTTAGTCATTTTCTTATGAAAAAAGAGCTACCTAAGAACTTTTGATAAATGATTTTAATAATAAAATAATATTTAAAAAGTATCAAATGTCCTTACTTGGTATCTTTTTCATATGAAAAAAGACTAAAAAGTCACATTTTGCAACCTAGGGACTAAATGACACATTTTGTCAAAGCAAAGTGACTAATTTGGCTCTTCACCTTTTATTATATTTAATAGCTATGAATCTTAATCATATTTTTACTAATTTTTTTTATTTTAAAATTTTATCAATTGAATAATCAAATTCAACGATACTTTAGTAAAGCTATTGCTTTCATTCTTCATTTCAATTCAACATTTTTCTTCACGCATAGAATAATCGAATTTCTACGTATGAATCCAACTATTTCAATTCCTTCATATTCCGTTTGAATTTCAATCTGGACTAGTAAATGTGCCCCCATTGTCGAGACATCCATATTGTAAGCCAGGAAACTAAAATTGTTCTTATTAAATGAGTCACATAGCAAACAGGAGTAGTACTCCATAAGGAATAAAAGGTAAACTAACATAGGAGTAACTTCTAATCTTGAAATCAAGGCAACTGAAAAAAGGACACCCAACTTTTACTATTCATATCAAGAGTGACAGAGAGAGAGCAAGCTTTCATTGATAAAACCAACCATACTAATTTGTCATCAAAGGAGCAAACAAACAAGATAATTGAGCCATGTTAACATATCATATAACTGAGAAACTTGTGTGATTTAAAATTAAGTACCAAGTTGATAATGCACCTGTTAGAGTAGTAAACGGCATTATCTTCACAAAGAGCTATAGCACAACTATACAACTCAGTTGCATCAGAATATAGCTTTGACTGAATGGCCATATTACCTAATCCGCAAAAGGAGGGAAAATAATAAATAAAAGTAATGGAATATAATTATCTTTCCAGAGGCCAATGAAAACGTTTTGACTTTTCATTACTCATTTTAAAGGCATATTAATTTGTAGATTGTGGAACTTGTGATAAGTCGTAGACGCACTTTTAAGACAGATAGTGACATAAAGACATTTGTTGTTCCACTTCTTTATATCCATAAATATTTTTTTTATTAGAATATATAATAAATTGGTCTATGACACCATGACAAGAGGAAAGTTTTACAAAATTCAAAGAATTATAAGAAAAGAACCAACTCGGAGACAATATATACTGAATCTCCATTCAAATGTTCTAGAGCTTTTACTGGCCAAAAAAAATGCTCCAAAGCTTTTTTTATATACCTTGCGCTTTGAAGGTCTCAGCCAGATTTTTCACATTGAATGCCTGACATCCAGATCTTTCCATATCCTAATAGCACATAAACTTCATCAACAAAGATTTCCATCAAAGTGATGTGAAGCACTCAAAACATCAGTTCTAAAAAGGAAACAATAAAGGAACGTGGAGACAATAGTAACAAGCAATTTGATATTAAGAAATTGTTTCTAATCAAAATGGAACGGCACAGTTTAAGACTTTTAGTAAGATAAAAAGAAGAAAGATTCACGTTGACTTCCATCATATAAATGACTTAATGCAATATCAAAATCAAAAATATGTCAACATGACACACAGCCCATTTTTTATTTTTATTTATCTTTAATTATTTTCCCTTTATGTATAGATAGCAGCATACAGCAAAACCCCACTAGAGGAAAGGCAATTTGACATTTTATGCTTCATTAACATCAATTAGTTTTGAAACATTTTAACCGACCATAATTTTACCATGACTTCTCATGCTCCTCAAAAATCTCCAGTAACAAATCTTAGCTCTCATGACTCACGTGTCCCATGTTTAACTCAAGTTCAACTACTTAAGAATGGTCAACATAAATATAAATTATAAAATACATATTAAGCATCACATGAACAGCTGACTGAGTATTCTCAATAACTAAATAATGACACCAGTGGATAGCCTTGAAATAACAAGCATCACAGCAAGACAGGATAAAGAATGAGGATGATTAATTTAGATTAATATCATGCAAGTTGCAACAGAACATAACCATTAACCATACTTAAGAATATAAGGATGCAAGGAAGAACATACAGCTAAAGCATCATGAAATAACTGAGTTGCTTTCTCCACTCGAATTGGATCATCATTATCATCAGGTCTGGTCATGAAAAAATGAATTTTCTCAAGTGCAGCAAAAAATTTCCCAAATAGTTCGTCTTTAGATAATCCTGAGGATGAAATTATCATTAAAAAAACACAAATTTATTCACACTCACCTAAAGATTTAGCAAGAAATTGTTTACTAATAGAAGCTTTTAATCATATATCTGAACCCACTTTTATGATGTGGCATGTCTATCAGAATAACAGGTCCCCACAAACTCTTTATACCTTAATAAAAAAGCAGCTACTCTTTCACTTCAAGATTCTTTGGAAGCATATTTCCCAATGCATTATTATCTTAAATGGCATTTTTTATATGTGCCTTGAGGCACATAAGAGATATGACTCAGAAATTTGGACACTGATCATTTTGAGCCAGGTTTGGTCGGTACCTATTTCAGACCCAGACCCAATAACTGAATAAAACAAAATGAAAACTGGGGCATTTTTTGTTTCTGAATTCAAGATTGACTCCCCTCAAAGATTGTATAGCCAAAAGTCCCTACTGACTCTTTTGACTCCTCACCTTTACAAGCTTTCAAGTTTCAGTGTGTAATTATTTCTCCATCTCATTCCTGCAAACTCTTGATATCTCTCCATCTTGAACTATTTGTTTCCTCTTCTTCTGTCTTCAACAGTTGAACTCACTCTATCTATTTTACCCTTCAGTTTCTTCTCAACAGATGAGCTTATTCAACCCACTCTATCTCTTTTACCCTTCCTTTTATTCTCAACAGCTGAACTTTTCACTCTCTCTATCATTTTCTTCTTCCTTTTTCCTATAATTCTTATACATTGGTTTTTTCCTTTTCTTTTCTATCATTAAATAGGGACCACAACTTATGGATTCATCTTGTGCTTATCATCTTTGAAGTTATTAGAATGAACTATGAGCACTTTATTGGTAACTTTCCTTCTTTCATTTTTTACTAATAGATAAATTTCTTATTCTATGGATATTTATTGCATATTATTACTAGTTTATCTTCTCAAGTTTGTTTATTTATAATTGAGGTGTATGCCTTGTACTTCCTTGAGGCCTACCGCTTATGCCTTGCCTTATGGAAAGGATTTGCCTCAAGACATGAAACAACCTTTTGAAACCTTGATTTATTCCATACAACATCAGAATTCTTCAAAAAGGCATCCATAAGATTCATCAAAATATAAAAAAAGCTACAAGCATTATGTACTTTCAACAATTAAAAAATGCTTTAAACATTGAAATAACCAGCTTGTTTACAATCAAATTCTCTAAAACAATCCAAATTTTAATTTAATTTGATAAATTAAATACCTTCGATACAGATGTAAACCATTTTGAAATATTCATATGGAAAAACATTTGCATCTTTGGTTCATGTGTTTCAGATTGCAACTATCAAGTTTCATACATGTCACTCACCATAAGCGATATACAAGACACACTTTCCTCCTGATTTAAAAATCATTTGCAATGCATATACTTAAAATACGGCATGCTTGTAAACACAATTAAAATTAGTTAACAAGGCTATCTAATCGATGGAGCCCATTTAAGATAGGCTAATTAAAAAATTAAAAGCGTGCAATTTCTGTTCCAACAATTTGTCGGAGAATGACCATCAATTCAATAGAGGAATCACATTAAGCATCAAAGTAAAATGATCAAGCTTAAGAAAGTCTATACAAGGATCCACAGAAAGGAAATCTGAACTTAATACTAGACATGTTTTTTACGACTAAACCAGGTGGAATATAACTCCAAAAGGGAGGAAGAAATAAAAAGAAAGCAACCCTACCTAATTCATGAAGTTTAGTTATCCAATCTTCACCCCGGTCATCCTGAAATTGTCAAAGTCATATCCCACTAAAATAAATTATACTGCAAGATAATTACATAAGAAACTACATAAGTATGACAGAATCTTAAGAATGCTTTGGTTGCTTGATTTATTATGGGTTCTTTCCCTTTTAAATAATACTCCATTAACCAAGATATGATGAATCATGAATGTAGACTGAGCTTCATCTACTAATAGCAATAATTAAAATATCAATTTCCTTGCACATGTAAACATTACACAAAATACTTTGAATAATGATATTACCATAATAACTTTTGTTATTGTCACAATAAAAATGTATAAAATGTCTATTTTACCTCTAGTATTAATTACACCTTAGTACCACTATTTTTCAATAAAGTTGTTATTAATGAAATATTCTTTTGGCATTAACAATTTGCATTGTGACAATATCACTTCCACATACTTTTAACTTTAGGACTGCTACTAGTATAAAGAAACTGAATGCATTTCAAAACGATAATTAAAGAAACGAACACAAATCCCCAAGTTTTTTAAAGAAAGAAAAGAAAAATATTAAAGCCGGAATCCCAGGTAAGTACCAGAGATATTGATGCTGAAAGACTTTCATCAGCAGCAGTCTGAGCAATGGGTAAATTTGGTACGCTAGTCAAAACTGATCCATGACTAAGACCTGCTTTGTTCTCTGTGGGATTGTTGGTTTCCAGTGAGCTAAAGATGTCAATCAACGAAGGAGATTTTGTTTGATCGTCAGCAGGAGATGAATCTAGCTTAAAAACCTCTTGCAAACATTCCCTAGCAACCTCCAGGCTTTCACCATCTACACCAGGAGTCGGCTCAACTGCCCAAAACGGAACAAGCTACCATCATTAAAACGAATTACAAAGCATGACAAATGTGTAGACTGCACCTAGAAATATAAATGACCCTCTTCCAGTTTATCTACATTCAAATCTATTATGTTTTAGCCGTCATCTAATACCTAAAGCAAGCCTAAGACTGAATTTGTTGGCAGAAATTTTTTCCAAAGATTTGCCAACAATTAAAAAAAAAACAACCAACCACAACATCTACCGTAAATAAGTCAATAGGTAATTTTGGAACTACCCATACCACATTGAACAAAAACATAATCTTACTAGACAAACAATTAGTAAAAGAAATTGAGTTGATATTTAAAGCTCTATATGCTAAGCGATTCGCATCATACACTTAGAACAAGAAGTAAATGACAAGTATAGCAATTTGAAACAACTGGAGTTTATCCCGACATAACGAAGAATAGTTGCGCATTTTCTACCGAGAGTAAAATGCAGAATTCGAATTAGGTACTCACAAAATGCGGCTGAAACCATCATTTTGCTAGCCGCAAAACAATTACGCGATTCCACCAAGACACGAGTGATAAGTAAGGAGAACTTAACAAGGCACTAAATTTCCATTTCACGAGAAGCAATACACGGAAAATATATGGAAAGAAAGAGAGAGGAACAAACCTTTGGACAGGAAATCCAAGAAAGCACGAACGATCCGACGAGGGATGGGAGAATCAGTACCGAGGTTAGCCATACAGGGGAGAGAAAAGAGGGGAAGTGAGCATGGTATGGAAACTAGGTCTTATTTAGTTTCTCCAACTAATAAAAGTTTAGAACCTTCCGGAATTCAGAATCCAGATTCAACCGCAACCATCACGTGAGAGTTCACTTTTTTTTATTATAATATAAGTATATTGATTAGGATAAAAATATCTACATAAAAGTACAATAATAGTTTAAAAATTAAAAAACAAAACAAAACAAAACTGAAGTTATTTATAAATCAATTGTTATGTATTTAAAGTTAAAAATAACTTAAAAAATATATAATAACTCAATATATACTAATATTTTATTTTTAATACTCCATTTATTACATAAAAAATATAATATTATATTATATTTATAAGAGTAAAATAACAAATTCCATGAATATAAATTAATTAATAATATCTTAAAAGATAATTTAAATAATTAAATAATAAATCAAAACTTAAAAACCAAATAAATAAGTATAAATATTAAATAATTGATAATTATTAAATTCATATTAATATATTATTATATTTGCATCAATTCTACGTGATTTAGAAAAATTAAGACTCTAATAAATTGAGACAAATGAGTTTACTAAATTTGTGGAGAGATATCACCAACATCTTTATTAGATAAATATAAATATGTGAGATTAAGGGGATAAACATGGTGATAATTTATGATTAATTGTTAATGTGCGTTAAGACAATGAGAAGCGTTATGATGTTTGGCATGACAATTTTGACAAGGTTGTGTCTTAGGTATATAAGGAGGATGAGAGGTAATGGAATAGTGATTTAGCTAAATATTTGGTTAACTCAGAAATGATCTCTTTAAGTAAAGTAAAAAGTATTTTCCAATCCTTATAGAAATTCTTTTCTGTTGACATAAGAAAATATGAAACAATATCTCATTTAATGTCATTTTGAAGGGCATAAATAAATTGAGCAACAACAAAAGGAGGTTTCTTTTGGACATTAGATCGGAGAAAGAGTTCCTCAAATCGAACCATGTAAGCATAAACACTAAAAGATGTGTGTGATGGATAGAAATTGGTATAATAGTTCACCTCTATAAAAGTAAGTACTTGTCTTTTAACTTTTGTTAAGTATCAGATCAAAGTGAAACTGGGACAAACTCATTGTACTTTGTTGTTGTTGGATCAAATTCCAATAAAACTTACTAGGATCAATAAGCTTCATTTTAGCAAGATTAACACACTATAGACCATACATGTTGTGTCATTCAAAGAAATCATCCATATTGGTTATCCAATCATAAAGACATTAAGGTCATATTTTTCGTTAAATTTAGAAATATCCATTATGAAATTGGACAAAGGCAGGTTGTATGGCACTAAGACGAAAAGGCATATCTGGGTTGTGTGGGCGGGCATGGGTTATAGTGTATTAGTGTGAGTGTGTAAGGGTATTTATAAGGGACATTAATTATAGTTACCAATTTAGAGGGATAGTTGTATTTCATTAGCTCGAGATGTTTCGCCTCGGAGCATGTTGAGTCCTTGAGTGAGGACTGTTTGGTTAGGTAAAAGCCTGTCATCAACAGTTTTTAGCATGAATTGTGGGATTTGATTAAGATTTTGGTCATATATAATTCATCATATGTCTTATCTTTTTGCTTGTTATTGGTAGATAATTGTTGGACGAAGACTCTCATCTGTTGAAAAATGGAAGCCACATCTTGAGTTAAATTTTCAACTTAGTTTGTGAAGCGAGAATATATACCCAATACTTGTTCCTTAATTGAATGATATTCTGGCTCGAGTTCTTGAACCTTCATGATGACAATATGAAAAACTTTTCTTTAACCCAAGGAGTTGAAAATGTGTTCGAATTGATCTGAATAGGTGGAAAAGAGAAATATATAATTTGAATTGGGTTTACTTTCTCAGACGGGTCAAACCGAATAAGATATGGTTCAAACAATCGAATGTGGTGAACGAATCTAGAAATTTTGCTCAGCACCTCTTTTATAAGTTCATAGGGTGCGGACGATGACCGATGATGACTATAGTGCCGAAACAAGACCCATGTGATGGTGGCTCTGATGGAAGTGACTATAGTTGATAAGTGTTAAGTATTCTTGTCCCACATAAGCTTGGGTAACCCTTAACTTAATGAGATCTTATTGGGTTGAGTTAGGCCTAGGTTTCTAACATGGTATCAGAGTAGGGCCTAGTCTCTATGTGCTTGGACCTAATTGGGCTCTACCATAGTCTAACCGTGGCGCTAATGTCCACCTTTGTCCGCTGTGTGGAGGGAGGCTGTTAAGTATCCATGTCCCACATCGACTAGGAACAAAGCAGCAAAGCTGCTTATAAGCTTGGGCAACCCTTAACTTAATGAAATCTTATTGGGTTGAGTTAGGCCTAGGTTTCTAACAATAAATTAGTCGGTTGAGAAATTTTGGAATTTTCGACCTATTCTTCTTCATTTGATGCAAGAGTTGTGACGGTATGCCTATTGGTGGGTATCAATACGGTGATAGGGACCTTCTTATGCCAGTAAGGTGGTCCAACTAGTGGATATCAGAACGATGATGATGATTGTGTTGGTTGAGGGTCGAAGGGTAGTGGGAGTGAGGTGCTCACGAGTTTTGCTAAAAAAAATATTAAATTGAATCTGACTTTCTTTTTATAGAAAAAAATAGAGATATATATAATATTTTTTAAAAAGAAAATATTATTGCTCTGGTACCATAAAACAAATAAAGACATGAGAGACATTGGACCAAAGGGAAGTATTATTATTAAATGAGAGATATAAAAGTAATATTAGGTTTTATTTATAAGTCTAAAATAGTAAACAACATGAATATAAATTAATAACAAATAAAATTTTAAAAATAATCTAAATAATTAAATGATAAATTTAAATTCAAATTCAAATTCAAATGATAAATAAAAAAAATATAAATATTATATAACTGATAAATATTAAATTCTAATTAATCATTTATTAAATTTGTAAGGTAATTAATTTAAAAAAAATATATATATTTAACTAAATATTATTAGGATGATAACGTAGTCCCACTAAATTTTTAATTGTTATAAAAAATAATACATAAATTTTTTATTTTTTTAATTATAATAATTATGTTATTATTATTATTAATTGATAAATAAAAATAAGAATCTTAGCTTTATTATTTAAGAAAAAATCTCTTAAATTTCCTAAATAACTAAGTTGAATTTCCTAAAAATCATAATTTGCTTTCTTAAGGTGAGGTTATGCAAAATAGAACAAATAAATACTGTAAAAGCTTATATTTTATAGGCATACATTTCACTTTGTTATGTGTATTTTCTTATTCGAAACATTAAAAGTTTATTTTATTTAAATGATTCAAGTAGTAGTTTAACGATGAAACACATTAATATTTCGTTTAAAGTGATTTAATGATAAAACACATCAATATATCGTTTGAAGTCAAGTGTTTTAGACGATCAAGTATTGTTTGTTAAAAAAACTTATCTTATTTATATATTTATATTAATGTCAAATTAAGTTTGACAGTTATCTATCTCTTATTTTACCCTCCCTCCTCCTCCTCTTCCTGCTGGGTACAATTTATGTTCACTGTCTTTCCATTTACAGAAGAGTTCACTCTCTGTGGTTGTCTCTATTTTTCATCCTGGATTTATGAAATTTACTATCCTTTCTCTCTCTCTTAGATGGTCGGAGATGTGTGTGATGTCCTTGGATCCATAAATTAGAGAAGCTCCAACTTTTACATGTATTTAAATCTTGTTGTCTGTGCCAACTTCCATTTCCATAGAAATTTAAAAAATCTTACTTATTTGTTATTGGTCTTGAAATGTGCTATACGATATACAAACACGTTATAATGGTCCAATCCTAGCATGGAGTCAAGAACAAGATTATTTATGAAATACCTGCAACATCTTGCTGGTGATTAATGACCCACAACTAGAACCTAAGAAAAGCGTCTTGCTAGAGCTTCCATAATACAAATGTTTCTCGTTTTTTTCTCTTTGTATCATTGACATTTTTGGATAGTGTTATTGACTGCATGTTACTTGCTTGGTGGAATTAGATATTCAAATTTTGTTTTGATAAAAAATAAAACCATCATTTCAGCCCTGGGCAGGTCTGTTGGTATTTTGTTATGCCATGACTTAAAATCATACTGAGATACATGTGTCGATCTTTGATGAATTTGAGCCCTAAAGAGCTGACTTCTAGAATAACTGGTTAAGGGTGGGCATGTGGATGTTAGGAATGAATTTAGAGGAAGATTAGGGAAGAGTAGAATAGCAGAGGAAGAGAGGTAATTGATATAATATTTCTTGTTTTCAATTCCATAGTTTCTTGGCTATATATAGCCTTAAAGATTACAGTGTAAGAAATAACAGAAAGGGAAAATGCAGGAAAGTAACGGAATGGTAGGAGGAGTTACGTGTTGTCAAAGGGGTTGTCCAGAGAGTATTTTTTTAATGGTTTGGGTTGGTCCCCTCCTCTGCCGAGTCTCGTCCTTGCCTTCAATGCCGTGCGTGGTTCCTTTTTTGCACCTCGCGTGCCCACATGCTATGCCAAGCACCCAAGCGTACTTATGCTCATATCATTCCATCCCCCTTTTAGAATCCTTGTCCTCAAGGATAGAGTGGAGGTATGAGTTGGTATGATCACTATCTATGCCTTTGGATAGGTGCAAAAAGTAGCCCTGAATTGACATGGGAGCAAGTTTATAGTGCCATGGATGGTTACCTTGACGCTAAGGTCACGCCTATTTGACATTATTTTTCTTTCAGTTGGATGCTCTTCCATTAGCTGTCACTTGTACACCTTCACCCTTTTGATTTCCGAGATCACTTATACTTAGTAAGATCCTTTAAAGGTAGGTCTATTACCACAACCCACCTGATAGCGCGTCTACACCAAACTACTCAGGGTTAGAAAGAACTTTACTGCTTATTTGTCCACATTCTGTTCAAAATTCTTAGCACTAGGGTGAAATGACAAAACTTCTTTCTGATCTCCATTTGATCCTGTCAAGGGTACTAACAACTCAGGAAATCCTTCCACATCATATAGCTTCCATGCTGGTTGCTTAATGTCTTTATCCAATTTTCTTGTACCACTCCTTGGAGCCTCTGTATTATAGTTTTTGTGAATGTTAGGAATGAATTTAGAGGAAGATTAGGGAAGAGAAGAATAGCAGAGGAAGAGAGCTAATTGATATAATATTTCTTGTTCTCAATTCCAAAGTTCCTTGGCTATATATAGCCTTACAGATTACAATGTAAGAAATAACAGAAAGGGAAAATGCAGGAAAGTAACGGAATGGTAGCAGGAGTTACGTGTTGTCAAAGGGGTTGTCCAGAGAGTATCTTTCTAACGGTTTGGGTTGATCCCATCCTCTACCGAGCCTCGTCCTTACCTTTAGCGTTGTGTGTGGTTCCTTTTCTGCACCTCGTGTGCCCACATGCTATGCCAAGCACCCAAGCGTACTTATGCTCGTATCAGTGGATCTCATAAATCTGTTGTTGGTCCACTCCTATCTCGTGATTTAGAAATGAAAATTTACGTGCCTTCAGGGGTACTAATTTCTTGACTTGTTAGTAAGCGAAGCATGAGGCTTCAACTGAAATTAGAAAAAATGATTTTATTTTTTCCTCGGTAAATTTCCTATATATTTGCTTTTGTTCTCTTAGTAGGTCATCCTTCATCTGGTTCTCGTTTTCCCGAAGAATCTTTGTTTGAAGTGTCTGAAACAATTCGGGCTCTCAAATTATAGGCGTTCAAACTTGGTAATTAGTCTACTCTGTAGTAGATATTATATTTTCACTTTTTTTTATTTCTTGTTGATTTACACATGATAATTTTATGGTTGTACCTATAGCATAAACACAGTGTACCACATGGTGCCATTTGCAACAATGATCTTGGCTATACCTGTAATGTTGCTTGAGGGTAATGAGGTTCAAGAATCGCTTCACACTTATCCATCTCTTGGTTCATCCCTCGTAATAATATTTGGCTCTGACCTTCAATGTTGTTGGAAATATGAAGGTAAAATTACTTGGCCCAGTGAGCATACAAATTGTATGCATAGTTATTGTTCACTTTAAACCGAGAAAAAGGCATCTCCCATTTCTAATAAGCCCATAAATTATTCTGTAGTTCATTCTCCATTTAGTTGCATAGATAATCATACTGTTTCTAGAAACTTTTTTTCTAGGGGTGGCAAATTTTGTCTGTTAGCGCGTTCATGTCCCATTATTGTGTATGTTGACACATGAAGTAACTTGACTTTTTATCTTATTCAGTATAGTATTGAACATCAAGATCTTCGTGAACATAAAAAGTTCTTAAATTAAGTAGTGATTATTTATGTTTAGAAATATTTTTTCAAGGTGTGTCATGTTCGTGTCATGTAGGTTAACGGATATTGTGTAGTTTTGTCACCGCAGTGACTTCTTCTTCCCTCTTAACGCACCTTTGCTTAAATGCTTAGAAAGGGATCTATATAGTTCTAATAGAATAGAAAACAAACTAATGTGTTTGTAACCACTGACTGCAAAATATGTTATGATTCACAATCTCACATATACTCTATGCAGGTCGCAATATCAGTTCTGGTTTCATGGATGATATTCCATAACCCAATTTCACTGTTGAATTTCGTTGGATGTGGAGTGACACTTGTGGGATGCACATTCAATGGTTTTGTTAGGCATATGTTATCCCAACAATTGCTTGGAGTTCCACTAAATCGTATGGAGCTACAATCCCTTTTAAACGACAAATTTGATGATAGATCTGTTGAAGTCATCTTGATCGAATGAGGTTGTGGCCGTTCGGGTACTTGTAGATAAAAAAGGTGAAAATTTTAAAGGGAAAGCTTTACTTTATTTTTAGACTTTGCATTAGATAAATTGAAAATTTAACATGTTTTTAACATAACATGAATATTTGGAGATTATTTTTTTAGGTAATAATATTGTCACAATAATTTTTTTTATTGTGACAATAAAAATGCATGAAATATACATTTTACTCCTAATATTAATTACAAATTAGTGTCACTTGTAAATAAAGTTGTCATTAATGAAATATTCTTATGACAATAATAATTTGTATTGTGCTAATATCGATATTTATCTTCTTTTTAGCAATATTGTCACAAAAATATTTCATTAATGACAATTTTAGCTACAGTGTCACATAATTAATATTAGGGGTAAAATGAATATTTTATTTATTTTTATTGTCGTAATAAGAAAATGTCCTAACAGGTTTCAACATAAAAAAAATTTAAAAAGTAATTTTGACAGAAAGCAAAAATCTTATAATAAGCTTTTAAAATAAAATTATAGCTATTAAATGAATGAGATATATATGATATTTGTAGTATTTATTTATTAGAAAAAACTGAGAAAGAAATAATTAATTTAGAATATGAAGAATATGAATACTCTTCATCAAAATATAAATGATTTGTATAGTATTAAATATCCAAGCAATACTTACATTAAGGTAAGATTAAAATTTGAAAGTTACACAAGTTATCATCTACGTATATATGTAGATACATAAGCTAGTATGTGCGTAACTAATAAATATATATTCATAGAAAAACTTTGAAAACAATCACTAAAAAATTTAGTTATAAAAATTGCTAGCAATATTACAATAAATCTTAATAAAGTCTTAAAAGATATAGATATAATAATAGGATAATATAAATTTCATATTCTAATCATATATCAACAAGAAATAGGAATTGATTTATTAATAGAGAATAATTTTTTAAATTTATATCAACATTTTACACAATATTTAGATAAAATCAGTTTAACAATAATATATGGTGAAACCATTTATGTGTCAAAAAAAATCTTTGATTATATCAAACCCAATTTTTATGTAACAATATAAAAAGCCAAAATGTGGTAAGATAGACACAAAGTAGCAAATAAAAACCTTATTTAGAAAACATTTTATTAGATATAAAAGAAAAATAAAACTTTTTTATTAATGAAATCTAGGAAGATAAAGCCTTATCTGATAACAAAAAATTATTAAAAATAGTAAGCTAAAAAAATCTTTTAAATCCAAAAGTAAATAAATCTAAAATGATTGGTAACATGAAACTAATAGATCCTAATAAAGTCATTAGAGTAAAACCTATAATTTGTGATATGATTAAATTTTCAAGAATTTTTGGAACCAAAAGTCTTAATATCAAGTAATTCATCTTATTCTAGTCCAACATTCTTAGCTGAAAAAAAACTGAAAAAAAGAGGAAAAAAGAGAATGGTAATAAATTTCAAAGCACTCAATTGATGATGGATATTTTATTCCAAAGAAAGAAGAATTATTATTATTAATAAAAGAAAAAAAATACTTCTCAAATTTTAATGGTAAAAGTGAATTTTGAAAAATAATACTGGATTAGAAATCTAAAAAATTAAGGGTATTTAGTTTCTCTCAAAGATAATTTCAATGTATTGTTGTATCATTCAAATTAAAATAAGCCTATGGTATCTTTCGGCATATTTATGAAATTAAAAAATACTTGATGTGTTTACATAAATAATATTTTGGTTTTTAGTAATGAATTAAATAAACATTATGTAGATATTATTAATAATCTATAATAATGCATAAAACAAAGACATCTTGTTTTTTGAAAAGAAAGCAGTAATTTCTCAGTAAAAAATTAAGTATTGATGGTTAGAAATTGAAGATAGAAAACATAATCTACATTCACATATATTACATAACATTCAAAGATTTTTTAGTAAATTAAAAGAAAAAAATCAATTATAAATATTTTTAAAATGTTTAACTTATGTTTAAGCATATATCAAGAAACCTACGTAAATAAAATTAAAAAAATCATGTTTGGAAATAGACAGGACAAGATACTTCATACATAGATAATGTAAAATCACAAGTAAAAAATTTACCAACTTTATATCATTAAATTCCATATGATAAAATGATAATTGAAATAGATATTTCACATGAATATTGAGGAGCAGTTTTAAAAAACAAAAGTGGATGACAAAGATAAATATCTTTGTAAATACACATCAAGATCTTTTCATGGTCTAGAATTAAATTATCATAGTAATAAAATGGAATACTTAGCTATCAAAAAATCTATTAAAAATTCTATGATATATGCAATAAGTTTCAAATTCATTGTCGTAACTAATAACAAAAATTTTGGTTATTTTTTAAGAGTATTAAAAGTGATTGTAAATAAGAAAGATTAGTCAAATAGTGACATTGGTTTAACAACTATAATTTTGATATCGAATATCTTTTAGGAAATAAGAATAGTTTAACAGATATCATTACAGGAGAATTAACACATTTAACTAATTTTTGTTTTTGTTGGAATGGAACATGTTGATATAAAGATCAAGATAAAGGAAAATAAAATAAGAATCCTTGGGGAATAACTCGGGGTTTTATATCTAAAGAAGTCTCTTTTGGAGACATGATTTAAACAGGAAGAACTTAGCAATTCAAAACCAAGATTAGAGTGTAGAACTCTAAAGAGGAATCCAACTCAAGGATTCATTCTAAGGAAGGTAAAGCTTATAAAGAAAGAATCTAAAATAAGAATGAAAAAGAAGATAAAAAAAAAGATTTATGTGATTTATAATTGTCTAAAATTAAGAATTTACAATAATTGGTCTCAAGTAAGTAAAGTTACTATCGAATTTAGTGAAATAACTCATAAAACTTTCACTAATAAAATATAAACTGAAGATAGTTATGTTAACTATAAAGTACCAAAACTAATAACTCCAGAGGATATATTTAATAATTACTATGCAATATTACAACAACAACCATCGGCATTAAATAGATTGAAATCCTAGAAAAGATATTACAACCATCAATATTATTCAAAGAAATGCCTCTCATAGAGATAGTAAGATAGTACGATCATCAATATTATTCAGGGAAATATTTCCCCAAAAATACATTGATCATTGAAGACGAAAAAGATCAAAATAAGAATTTAAGTAAACCACAATTATTGAGTTTTGTAACTTTTTTAGAAAATCTACCCAAAAATATATCGAAGATAAGAAATTTTATACCAAAGAAGAAAAATTTCGTACAAGTAGTAAATTTAACATTCATAAAAGACTTGATCCAATTTTTGTTTATAAAGTTTTTTCTACATGTTTAATTGAGAACATATATCTTGAAATTAATTTAAATGGATTAAATTATTTTCTTGAAAATTTGAAGAAGGTTGATAATTGTATTTTATATAGTTATTTTCATCGATTTTATTAATGATAATTGCTATGTTTTCTTTACATTTTTGTTTAATTTTAGTTAAATAAATTAATATTTACCTTTTATGTGTTAAGAAATACATTTTTAATAAAATTAAATAATTTGTATCGAAAATGTACTTAATTTCATATTTATGTTCACAAATATAATTTCAAATAATATAGTTGTTAATTACAATTTATAAAAATCAAAAATATAATTTAAATTGAATTTGGGCTTAATTATAATTATTAAAAGTTTAAAATTTTAATTTAAAATTAGCAAAGGGCTTTACTGCAATTTAAGAAAGTTCAAAATGTAATTTGAATTAAATTTGTGGGTCAAAATACAATTAATTGAAGTTTAATTTTCGCGTAGGAGAGACGAAGTCCACGCGCAAGATCACACTCGCCCAATGTGGACCAGCAGATCAGAGAAGAAACGTCTAGATGCGCGCGTTTCAAGCACACTCGACCAGAACGAGTGGATGTAGGATTATATCTATCACGCGGCTCAGTGCTCCGAGTGAGGCCCACCTGCCGCGCATGCCGACGTGCAAGTGGCACCCATATGTCTGACGCGTTGCAGCCGTTGTTCCCCACCTTCTCGCGCCCTTTTTTTCCTGCGGTCGATCCACGTGCTCCCAGTTATTCCACCAACCAGAATCTACCCCGTGTCCCACTTTATCTATCAACCAATAAATTTATGACACGTGTCAAGTTTTGGTGAATACAAAAGCGCAGAATCTTTGACGCATATCAGGAGCTATCTCCCACGTTTCTCGCGCCGCAATCCGGTGCGGCAATTCTCCGTGAGCCCGTCCTTGCTTTCCTGTTATTTGCTGCCACGTGTCCAACCAATCTATTCAGTGAATCAAATGCTGACACGTGGCATGCACAATGAATTAAAAAATGCAGAAACGGCTCCTTGTCTCACGCGTGAATTAAAATAAGGTTTCGATTTTCGCGTGATCGCGGATTTTAAGGGGAATGTCGATGTTTTATTTTCGATACAAATTGTTAAGCGTGTATGATATTTTAATATTTTTGATGTATATTTTTGGTGCTATAAATAGGTGATATTATGATAGAGTTAAGAAGTTTTTTTTTTAGAGTTCAGTTTAGAATTTTTGTCTTGGTCAATTTTGGACTGCAGAACACGCAGAAGCCATTTTTTAGTTGTTGTTGTGTTCTGCATGTGCCAAATATTTTTTTTATGTGATGTTTTAATTTTCCTTCTTCTTCATCTTATTTTTCTCAATGTGTTGTAATTTTTATTTTAATTTAATGAAGTAATTTAATTTTTCTAGGATTGCATTTGATCTAAATTTATGAAGGTTTAATTTTAATTATTTTTTTTATAGATTTATAAGACGTTCGATTTGTTTGTTCTATTTTGTGCTTAATGCTTTTTGGTTATTTACGAATCTTATCAAAACGATCTGTGGCACATAAATAAACTTGAGAAAGGCATTTGTGTGTGTATTGCTCATAAATAGAATGACATATATGATGAAGGATAGAAATATACCCTAATTGTATGTGTGGCCATTTGAGAACTTAGAACTTAATGAATCTTATTAAATTTAATTCTCATAGAGATATAGTGAATTAATTTAACGAGGTGTGTTTATACGAAACTCGGAAGAGATGTATGAATAAAAATAGAAGTTTTCGGTTGACAAATTAAATGTACTAAAAAATATAAATCAAGAGAAAATAATATGATTGGAGTGAATTAATTTGGTGAAAAACTGCAATCCTAGAGTTCTCTTATTTTCTTGTTACCTTTTTCTTAATCAACGATTGTTTTGGATAAAATCAGAGAGATACAATTTTAGTACTCAACAAACTATAGTAACAAATATCAGTAGGAACGATACTTTACTTACAAATCTTTATTACTTGTGACCGTGTATACTTGCACGGTTTTATGTTCTGCAAAACAGACAACAAAGGCTATCATGAATTTCAAGAAGAAGATTAGAATAGGTGACAAGCAATCTATCTTAGATTTTTCAGTTCACATATGAACTAGAATGAAGAAGATTGTGTTAGTCCCTATCATTTTATCAAATTAGGAATTTTCAATACTGACATAAAATTTGCAAAGCCAATGACACTTTTAGAAAAAGAATTCAATACAAATGAACTATGTATCCTAAGAGGATAGATGTTAAGTCAAATTTATCATGAATTCAGAAAAATTGATAATTCTTCTAAAATTAAAAGTAAATTACTCAACTAATAAGGTTATAATTATTTCTCATAGAAATATGGCCATCACTAAAGAAAATAGTAAAAAATCAATAAGTTTGAAACAAATATTAACAGTAATAATCTAGAAATGTGTCAAAAAAACACATTTATTTTTACTCCAATAAAATCACTAAAGATTATAAATACATTTATTGCATTATAGATCAAGATGATGAAGTTATTTGAAAGGATTGTCAATATAAATTAACAAAGAGGAATAAAAATATAGAATAGATCATGACAAGGAAATGAAAGGCTTAAATTCGACAACCAAAAGCAAATAAAGTTATTTGAATTGTTAATATAGGGATAAAATAATAATTTTCTACTATTGTAAATATGGACTCCTCGCCTTATAAAAAATCCTTATTTTCATTAGTTGATATAACTTTAGCAATAGTAACTCTCTACTCAAATTATTCATTTATCTATTATACATCTAGAAATTATAAGCGGTTAAGAATCTTTTCAATGTTCTTAATTAACTTTTAGAATTATAATAATTATTAATATTATAAATAAAATAGAATATCGTCACTCTTTTCCTATTTTTTAGTAAGTTTAATTTGGATATCAAATTAGATATGGATGCAAAGACTTCATCATTACTAGGGGTATTAAGGTTTAAGTAAGCTGAGACACATTAAGTGTAACGGAAAAAGACGAACAATAGAAGGAAAGATCGTGGTGGATTCATTATATTTAAAGTATGATAATTATAATTCTAAGTCATTAAATATTTGTTATAACATTTATAAAATTAACAAATAAAAACATGAATATAAAAAAATAGCCACAAATATGTATGAGAATAAACATAAAAAAATTATAAAAATATAAAAATGTACATGTTTTGATAAAAAATTTAAAGATTTATATTTATATAATAATCTACGAAAAATAATAATTAATATTATAAAAAAGGTAATCACAATTTGATATCAGAACATAAATTAAATAAAAAGTTAACAACGATAACTATTCAAAAATATTAGTGATATTAACTAAAAATTGATTTCATTATAACTTCTTTTATAAAAATAAATAACATACTTAAAAATATACTAAAAGTTATATTCTTCTAGACTCAAAACTAGGGGTGTGCAAAAAATCCGATCATCCGATCCAATCCGATGGTCGGATCGGATGGAAATTTTTTCCATTCGTTAAGTGCGGATCGGATGGCAGATTTCACTACGATTCATCCGATCCGATCTGATTCGACCGAAATTAATTATATATATATATATATTTAATTAATATATATTTATTTGATTTTTTAATATATTTTTAAGTCAAATAATTTTATGTTATGATTTATGTGAAAATTTAAATTTTTTATTTAAAAATACAAAAAATAGAGTTAATTAAGTTTATTGGTCGGATTGATCGGATGCCATCCGAATAGTTTACGGATCGGATTGAGCGGATGTGAGAGGTGATCGGATCAGTTACGGATTAGGATGTTTCAATCCGAACGGATGATCGGATCGGATCGAATGAGTGTAAAATCAGTGGTTTCGATCCGTCGAACAACCCTACTCAAAACATAGGTTCATTTCCATGAACCGTTGACTAACTTAAAACCTATACTTTAGAACCTTGAGTAATCTTGATATTCTTTTTTAAAGTAGGAAAAAAAACCGAATTCAAGTTTATTTTCAGTATAACTTGTTTGATAATTGAAATTTCAAATAGTTTGTATTTATTTATATTAAAATATATAAATGTTTAAATCACACCATAATTTAGGATAAAAATATTCTACTATTTTATGTTAAGTATCCTTATCTCATATTGACTAAGAACATAAGCAGCTTTGATGCTTATAAGCTTGGAGAACGGATTTAATAATGAATAATTCTAACTAGATAATTTAAAACAAATGTCATTTAAACCAAATCAACTAGAATATTCTAGAGTAAAAAGATTACGCATAATTTCAGTAAAAATAACTTCTTTAAAATTTAATAATTAAATTAAATAATCATGATCTTTGTAAAATTATTTAATCTAAATACCTAAAAATCAAATCAAAAAGAATTAAATAAATTAATATAAATCAAAGTATATATATATATATATATATATTAATTACATTTTCTCCTTATTGATTAAACCACTAGAATTGATGCCGAATAACCACTGTAATTCAAGTAAAAATCCTTTTTGGCTGCTCTATTATGTTTTTCTCTTATATGATCTAAAGGAATAAGATACGAAGCACTCTTAACTCCATTGTAAGCCTAATTTCCTTTGCTTATCTGTTTGTAGCGGTTTCAACAACCTCACTTTTTTTTTACAGTAGTTTGCTTTTTTTTTCTCACAGTAAACATCAACCCTAATGTATCTATATTTATAAGTAATAATAATACCTAATAGTATTAGGGAATGCATTTTGGGCTTAATTTTTCAAATCCCATTCTAAGTCTTAATAAAAAAATATTTTTAAATAACATCTTAAAAATATTAAGAAATATAAAAAGTATTTAAGCATCAAAAATAATTTTAGATTTATGAACATGTACTATTAAATGTATAAATAGAATCATATCTGTCGCAGCTATAAAAGATATACCTATAAATTCAGACCGTGACGTAAATCCAGACTCTAGTCGATGTGGAGTGGGGATGTTAAGTCACACATTGACCAAGAATAAGGTAGCAGTGCTACTTATAAACTTGGGCAACCCTTAACTTAATAAAATTTTATTGGGTTGAGTTAGACCTGAGTTTCTAACATGGTATCAAAACTAGACTCTTGGCTTCTTCACCCATCGGTTCTTGTGCCGTAAATCCAGACTCTAGCCGATGTGAAGGGGGATGTTAAGTCTCACATTGGCCAAGAGTAAGGCAACAATGTTGCTTATAAACTTGGACAACCCTAAACTTAATGAGATCTTATTGGGTTGAGTTAAACTTGAGTTGCTAACATGGTATCAAAGCTGAGCCTAGTCTTTATGTGCTTGGACCTAATTGGGCTATACCACAGTCTCACCGTGGCGCTAATATCCACCTTTGTACGCCATGTGAAGGGGGACTGTTAAGTATCCTTGTCGCACCTCAACTAGGAACAAAGCAACAAAGCTGCTTATAAACTTGGACAACCCTTAACTCAATGAGATTTTATTGGGTTGAGTTAGACCTGAATTGGTAACATTTTAAAAAAAATAATGTATCTTATTATTTTAAGTTATAAAAAATATTTAAATTAACAACCTTTAATCAAAAAGTACACAATATTAAGAAGTCTAGTACTTGGCTTAACAAAATTTATGCAAGGTCTTACCTTAAACTTGAAAGCAAAATTTTTAATCAATTTTATTTTAAAAAAAAGATATATTAGTTCCATTTTGCAAAACATAATTATTATAAATATAAAAAATATTAACATCTTATAAATTTATAATTAATTTTAAATACATAAATATTTTTATCATATTATATATTAAAAAATTTATTTTAAAAAATAAAAAATAATTTATTTTACAATAAAATAAATATAAATTTATACATATTTTGAAAATGATATGCTAAATATTTTGATAATTCATAAATAATATAATACATTCTTATTAAATATAATTATATTTAATAAATAATTATAATTATGATATAAAAAATAATATTCATAAAAATAATTAAATTATTAAAAAAAAATTTGAAGCCTCTATATCCAATTTTTTACAAGATACAATACAAATATAGAACATTATATCACAAATTTTGTGGGAAAATATTATATAATATAATATTTTTATTATTAATATAATAAAATATATAAATTATATTGAATTAACTATATTTTAATACTTAAATATAATTATTTTTAATAAATATTTGTTATTTTAATAATAATTAAAATTATAATAATATTAGAGATATTTGTTACGATGTAATCTATTTTTTAATCTTAAATAATTTATTTTTAAAAAATGTTAATAATTTTTCATAAAAATTATTGTAACTATTTAGTAAAGTTTTTAATAATTTAAAATTTTATAATTTTGTTAAGTTATTTGTTATAAAAAAAATATTTTTTATTATATAAATATAAATTATTTATTAAAAGTTGATGAATGAGTATATTTTAAAAAAATGAGGTGTTGAGAATTAGGAAAAAAGAGAAAAAAAAGACAAAAATATTTATTTTTTAGGAAAATGGGACTAATAGGTTGATGGAATCAGTGGAACGAGGAGTTAGAAAATAACAAAAAAAATATAATCAAAAAATTGTTTAATAGGTTATGATTTGTCTATTTTTAAACTAAAGATTAATAAAACATTTTTTTAAAGTATTAAATGAGATATGCTTATTATATATAAAATCTTATTCTATTATATCATCTATCACCTATCTCACATAAACATTGAGATTTTGTATAATGGCCATATCTCATTCAATACTTTAAAAAAAAACTTTATTAAGCTTTAGATTAAAAATAAGCAAATCATAACCTATTAAAAAAATTTCCGATCATATTTTTTTATCCTTTCTTAACTCCTTATTCCACCGATTCCAACAACCTATCAGTCCCGTTTTTTTTAAAAATAAATATTTTTATCTTTGTTTTCTCTCTTTACCTAATTCCCGACACCACATTTTCTTAAAATATACTCATTCATCAACTTTTAATAAATAATAATTTATTTTTATTACAAATAAAAAATAATAAAATAATTTATATAATAAAATATATATACTTTTTTATAACAAATAACTTATTAAAATTTTATTATAAAATAATAATAATAATAAATTATAAAATTTTAAATTATTAAAAACTTTACTAAATAGTTGCAATAATTTTTATGAAAAATTATTGACATTTTAAAAAAATAAATTATTTAAGATTAAAAAAATTAAAAAATAAATTACATTATAACAAATATCTCTAATATTATTATAATTTTAATTACTATTAAGATAACAAATATTTATTAACAATAATTATATTTAAGTATTAAAATATAATTAATTCGATATAATTTACATATTTTATTATATTAATAATAAAAATAATTATAATAATAATATATTATATAATATTTTCCTACAAAATTTGTAATATAATGTTCTATATTTTTATTGTATTTTGTAAAAAATTGAATATAGAGACTTCACAATTTTTTTTAATAATTTAATTATTTTTATGAATATTATTTTTATATCATAATTATAATTCTAATTATATTTAATATTATAATTATAATTATATTTAATAATAATAATAATAATGTATTATATTATTTATGAATTATCAAAATATTTAGCATATCATTTTCAATATATATATAAATTTATATTTATTTTATTATAAAATAAATTATTTTTTATTTTTTAAAATAATGTTTTTAATATATAATATGATAAAAAAGATTTATGTATTTAAAATTAATTATAAATTTATAAGATGCGAATATTTTTTATATTTATAATAATTATGTTTTACAAAATGAAATTAATATATATATATTTTAAATAAAATTGATTAAAAATTTTGATTTTAAAGTAAGATCTTACCCTATTTTTTTTTTAAATCACATTTATGCTTATTTTTAAGCTGGGAGAGGCTCTTATAGAGAAAACCCAGTAAACATTCTCCTACAAAACAATTCCTAATCTCCATTTTGTTTAATGCAACTTGATAAGTATTACTCATGATATTATAAGCAAATTAGATGGCAAGACAGTTTCAGTTGAGCCGTTTTAAGACTGAATAAACATTATCTAGCATGAATAAGAACTACACAGTAGTCACCAGGGGGAGACAAAGTTAAACTCATTTTATGTAGTTACAGAGAGTAAAGTCAAATTAGAAGCTAAACTAATGTAATGTTATATTCTATCATCTCAAAAGACTTATGAGATGGAGTATTTAAATTAAAAGTCTAACAATTAAGCCAAGAGCCAAAAGTTTTTCTGCCATTTGGTACTGATAAGGTAGCCACCCATTCCTTTGCTCTGCTTTCTCACTCCAATAGTTAAGCACTCTGCTTTGTTAATACACTTATCTACAAATTCCTCTGTACTGCTAGTCCCACAAAAGCTGCAAAACCCACAAACCCACCACTTCGTTTTTGAAAAAAACTAACTATTTTTTAATAAATTTCTACTTAGGAGAGCTTAGTTTAAACCAATTAAACATACCAGCTTATGAGAGGGGAAGGCTTCTTCTGTCCCACAACTAAAACAGAAACCTCTAGCTTCTTCACTTGGCTAACCACTGTGCCCAGTTTTGGTCCTTGGATTACGAGTGCCTCCACTTCCACCTAAATCATTAACCAAAACAAGCAACTAAAACTAAACAACATCACTTGACAAACTTAAGTTACAATAGTGTTTCAACTCTCAGGTTCAAAACAACCCATTAAAACCATTTGGATTTAATCTAAAGAAATTTAAAAAAGTTTGTTTCTTTTTTACTTCTGGTGGAAAGAAGAAAGAAAATAGCCAAACCCTCCTGCCCAAAAAGAGGAGAGAAACAGGTTACAGAGTATGTAAGCCGACACCGTCCTTTTTTCTCCTCTAAAGAAAAGAATAGACGAAAAGAAATTACCAGAAAGAAATATTTTTTATGAATAAATTTTTTTTTTAAATTATACATTGTATGATTTAAGCTTCTAAATTGAAATGGAAAAGAATGAATTTTACTGAGATAATTATATACAAAAGAAATGGAAGAAAAAAAAATTATCAGGAAAGTAATTTTCTTCCCCTTCTCCTACCGTCTCCCTCTTCCTATTAGATCTATCAAAAACAGTTGGAAAAAAATTAACACAGAAAATATAAGAAATCCATTCGAGACATGACTCTGTAGGAACATGATCTTCAAGAACAAGAAGTAAAATAAAAATATATAAAATTCATACCTCAGGTTTAGAAGCCTTGCAAAGTGACCCAAGAGAGTTAGCAAGATAAGCAGAAGAGGAGGAGGAGGAAGAAGAAGAAGAAGAATTAGGAATGATGTGAAGAAGAGTGAGTAAATCGCCCTTATTAGCAACATGAGTGAGTGCCCAAATCATAGCATGTTTGGAATGAGTAGACTCATCCACAACTACCATAACTCTCTTCCTAATTGCCACTCCACCATTATTAGTATTATTTTCATTACCATACATGTTAAGTCCATCCATTTGATTCCAGCTAATTCCTTCAACACAACTTTGCTTGTTATTACTTGCCCACCTATTTGATTTGGATTTCCAAGCCTCTCTCTCACTTAGTTGCCTCAATAATGAACCTGAACTTAGCATTTGTGTGTTTACAGTGGGACTTGTGAGCTCTACTGGCTAGGTATAGATGCAATGATAGGAAGGGTCTAAGTTAATGGTTATTATAACGATGCAACAGAGAAGAGAGAGAGAGTGTTTTGTGGTGGGGGACTTGTGAGTTATGATGAAATTGCCATAATATTTAGCTTTATTCGTGTTAAAGTGTCACGGGATTCACTGGCTAGTTATGGCTTTACTCGATAAAAAAATCACTATGCTCTGTTTTGATCATCAAATTGGACGATCCTTTCTTTGTACAATCTCTTGCTTGCAATTGCTGTAGATTCTTTCCCTGATATTTATTATTATTATTATTTTCAAATCTCTCCTCAATTATCTGAGGTGATTAAGAGAGATTAAATTTTGAGTGATGGTAGATAAAATCATTCAAAGAGTAAAGACTAAAAAGTAAATGTACGTGTACAAAGTTGTATTTCACTTAGGTGTTTATTTTTTATTACAAATGTGATACGTTTTTAATTATCCATAATAATTAATAAATAATTTAATTTAATTTTAAATAGGGTGATGTGGTGTTGATAATAGTAAATATATTTAGAGTTTTTCTCATAAAAAGAGTAAAGTTCTAATTAATTAAACGGTACATCAATTAATAAAATATATAAATTTTAATAACATATATTTAATTATTTTTTATACATAAATTATATTATAATCATTATTTTATTTAATAATATTATATATCATTTTTTTTAAATTACGCTAAATAATTTTTAAATTAATATTACTATATTTAAATAAACAACTATTCATATATTTTAAAAAAAAATGTTACCAAATCTCTAAGCTTTAATATTTTTAGTCTCTCAAACTCAAAAATATATTTTTCAATCCTCAATTTTGATCGCCAAGATCCTTTAGTTTGAATTGTCGCATGAGATGATTCTTAGTTTCTTCAATGTCTTATAGATTATTCTTCGTTATGATTATATCATCTACGTAGATAAACAGAGAAAAAAAAGAATTACCATAAGTTCGAACGAATAATGAGTCATCATACTTGGATTGGTTAAAATCGATTAACTTAAGTGTTGTTAATAGCTTGATAAACCATTTTTGTGAGGCTTGTTTAAGTCCATACAAAGATTTGTGTAATTTACATACTCGTGTTTACCCCTTTCATCCGAATCTGGGTAAAAGAGACATGTAGACATCTTTGTGGAGATCACCATAGAGAAAGGCATTGTTGACATCTAGTTGGCAAAGATACCAATTTTGAACAGTAACAACGCTAAGAAGGAAACAAACGGTTACAAGTTTAACTACTAGTGCAAAAGTTTCTTGGTAGTCAAAACCTTTAATTTGATTGTATCATTGGCCACTAACCAAGCTTTGTATCATTCCACAGAGCCATCATGATTATAGACCAATTTACAACCAATTAATTTCTTGTTTGGAGGAAGCTGTTGGAGCGTCCAAGTGCCATTAATTTAGAGAGCATCCAGTTTTTGTTTCATGGCAAGCCTCCATTTTGGATTGTTGAAAGCTTCAGCAAAGGTGGTTGGTTCCTAAGAATGGAAATAGAAGTAGCAAAGGCACGATGTGCAGGTGATAATTGGTCATGGGTAAGTACATGTGATAGGAAATGAGAAGTATCTTTGTTATCAGACAATGCTGAGTTAGACGAAGAGAAAGACCGAGAAGACAAGGAAGCTTCTACATGATACTTTTGAAGGTAGCTAGGAACATGAGTGGATAGACGGAGTCTATGTGTAAATGGTGTTAAAGGAGTCATGTGCGGTGTAGAACTTGATCATGGTGTTTCAGGAGATGTATCTTGAAGATTATGGGTGTGTGAGTCGATTGCTGGAAGGACAGATGGTGTATGATTAAGTGATGTATTTGGAGTGGTTGATCGGAGAATGTCAGGCATGTCATCATAAATTGTATTTTCTGATGGAGAGAATAGAGTTGGAGTGTAGACAGTGAAAGTAAAATAAGGAAACACATATTCATGAAAGATAACATCACGAGACACAAAAAATTTTCTTGTTTCTAGATTATAGACTCGGTAACCTTTCATCCCAGATGGATACCCAATGAATATGCATCAATGTGATCTAGCATCAAACTTGGTGGGTCGATCATAATGTGCAGACGCAAAACAAAGAGAACCAAAAACACGAAAATGTTCATACTTAGGAACTTTGTGAAAAGGATTTCAAATGGTATTTTACCCTTAAGAAGATGTGTTGGAGTATGATTTATAAGGTATGTGGCTATAAGAATAACATCACCTAAGAATTTTTTGGGGACGTTGGCTTGGAAGAACAATGCACGAGCTATATTGAAAAGATGATGATGTTTGCCTTTAACAACATCATTTTGTTGAGGGATAGAGACACAACTGGTGTGATGTAGGATTCTTTTGGTAGAAAACAACTAGGTCATAGAAAATTATGGTCCATTATCAATACGAATGATTTTAATTTGGGATACAAATTATGTTTCAACAAGATTAATGAAGATGGTGAGAAATGTGTATGTATCAAATTTAGTGTTTAAGAGATAGACCTATGTGCATCTTGAGTAGTCATCAACAATAATGAGAAAATAACGTGCTCTATTAAGTGCTAGAATGTGATAATCACCCTAAATATCAACATGAATTAGTTCAAAATATGCTCTTGTATTGATAGAACTTAAAAGAAATGGATTACGAATTTATTTAGTTAGTGTACAAATAAAACAATTATTAATTTAACAAAATGGTTTATTGATAGAAATAGAAATTACATATAAATTGTTATAAGATAAATGAAAAAGTTATTATTGATGACAGACATAAAGGGTTGGTTAGGATGGTATTTAAAATGGAAAAACATCTCACCTTTTTGGAAATAATCGGATAGTAGAGTCGGTTTTCTCTTTCTCTTTTCTCCTTCTTTTATTATTATTCTTTTTTTAATTGGGTTACATTTTAGCCATTTAACTCTAACAGTGTTATCATTTCTATAGAAACATAAATATTTAATACGGCTGTTTTTTTTAACTCTTTGTCATAAAATCAATTTAATAAAAGCACAACTTAAAGTTCAAAATTTTTAATGTCGGACTAAACAAGTGTATTAGATTAGAAAAATAAAATAAAATATAAATTAAGTCGTAAAGTGCACGTGATGAAGGATCCAATACCCAAATATGAAATAGAAGATAACATTTATAATCTTATTGTTGCATCTTTTTGCTGGTGATTGATGCCTTATGCTTCTATGGCTTTAGCCTTTAATTGAGAGGAAGGTGTTGGATAATTAATTAAACATTGTACTAATAAATGAATAATTATAATTATTTATTGTATATTGTTATAAGCAATTTATGTTTTAATATATCTAGATTATATTTTTTAATATGTAAAGAACTAAATTTTATCTTTATGTTAACGATGAGTTATAATAGAATTAAGGTTTTTAAATATATATATATATATATATATATATATATATATATATATATTGATTATAATACGCATATCATAGGTGTTAATTGAGAATTATTTAATATTCTATCATCATAATAAAAATTTAATAGTTATTCAAGAAAAATGTATAAATTTAAAATACTAACCAATCAGTTTAAAAATTAATTAAGGGTTATGAATTCATTTAATATAAAGTAAATATTCTTAAGTTTTTTTTTTTTTTGGTATGAATCTTCATCAAAATGTTCTTTTATTCTAACATGGGGTTAAATCACTCATCACTATTTTGGGCCTCTGAGTAAATGGTATGGATAAACTCTTAGTAAATTATATATTTAATTTATGATTTGAAATGAAAAAAAGAAGAAGCAATGCTTAACCACAAAATGTAAATGCATACTTGTTATATAAGAAAATAAAATTTTGATAATTGATATGGTGCTGGGAATGGGAATATTTACTGAGTCTATCAGCCAGGGTTTTATGTTTTTTACTCAGTTACATTAAACATAACATAAAAGTTCTTTTTTCTTTTAGTAATAAAATAAAATAAAAACTTAAGTTGCATTTTTAAGTTGTCGATAGTAGTTGATGATAATAAAAAAGTATATAATTCCCGATGTGTTTTTATCAGGATTTCAAATCATATCATTACATATATTGGACTCTCGATCACATGAAATTATATTACAATCTTAATTTAAATTTTTAAATTCTGATTCAAAATTAACATATATTATTTAATACATATAATAAATTAATATACACAGAATTACTTATATAATTGGATGGGCATTAATTAGTACATGTTGGAGTTGATTCCTTTGTTCATCGTTACTACGTCGACTCAATCTTAAAATATATAATAAATGACACCAAAAGTATCATATTATGTCTAAGTTTTTTTTTAGAGATTTAATTAACTGAAATATTTAAAAATATTTAAAAATATATATATCTTATAGCTATATTATTATGCTATTTATAAGGGTTGTCTTATATACATAAGTTATTAAAAAATATATTTAAATCGTTTAATATAATTAATAATAAATATTTAACTTAAGATTAAGGGTAATAAAAGTTCATAAATAATGACAAAAGTATATAAAAATCAATTAATTTTTTGTTGAGTACTACAAGTTCATTAATTATGAAAAATATACTAAAATCTAAAACTTTAAAAATATCATAAATGAATCACGTGAACACACACATGTGAGTATTTTTGGAGTTGATATATGTTACCTAAATCAATTATAATTCAATAAAATATAAACTTTTAAATACATAACAATTTATTTAAGAAAACATAATAAGTCAGAAAAATACATATATGCATATTCACATTATACATTTTTATATTCTTTTTAAAGTTTTAAACTTGGATACAATTTTTCATACTTAGTTGATTTGTATTGTCCTACTAAAAATTTAAAAAACTTTTATATATCTTTTATCATAATTAGTGTATTTTTGCTATCATTTATTATTTAATTTATTTATTAGATAATTATCTTATATGAAATATATTTTATATATGTTATCTATTAAAATTTAAGCATATTTATTGATTGTATAATCTAATAGTATTCATTTTAATCAATCAAAAATGACATTAATAAATTAGAAGTTGTCGTGCATAATTGATAAAATTTCTCCAATAATACATATAATAAGTTTATAAAAAATTTATTTAATATGATAATATTTATCATATAAATTTATATTTATATTAATTATAGTATTTTACGTGGTAAGGATTTTCTTTCAAAAAGAATAATTTTTATATATTCAGGTTTATTTTGTAACTTACATTAACACAATTATTATTAGTTTAATTGCATATGTTAATTTACGTTACTTTAATATATTTTTTAAAATATATAACATTTTACGATGATAATTGTAAGGTATTGAACCCTCGCCTTGTATTTTAAAGTGACTAACAAAGATACTTTGTTGCTAGTACTAGGAGTGTCCATAAACCGGTCCGGACCGGACCAAACTGTAAAACCCCGGATCGGACCAAATAGAACGGTTTTGTTAATCAAACGGTCCAGTCTGATTTGTATTAATTTTAAATCGTTCGAACCGGACCGAATCGGTTTAATAATATATTAAAAATTTCACATTATTTTTCATTAAATTATAAAAAAATCGAACCAAACTAGAAATCAAACCGGACCGAACGGTTTTATAAGTCAAACGGTCCGGTCCGATTTTTATTTCTTAAACCCGTTTCAAACGGTCCGATCCGATCCGAGTAATATGAACGGTCCAGTCAGATTAAATTTTTTTAGGAAAAACCGGACCGGACCAGACCAGACTATGGACACCCCTAGCTAGTACTATGCTACCACGCGCCTATCAACACTCATCTCTTATATAGTACAACTTTACGGATGACTATACTTCTTTATAATGTAACTTCATTTAGTCTATTAGAAATTTATATCAAATTCAAATTAGAAAAAAAGTTAGTTTGGTTATAACTCAAATTATAATTTTTTTTATCTTGTATCAATTTATAATGTTTTTAAGTTTATCATATACCTCTAATTATATTTTCAATCTTTTTCAAATCTAATCGTTTTTGGTATCTATAGAATTGTTTAAAACTTCATTATTTTTATATTTATAAAAAGAATAATATTATAGATGAGAGTATAATATATATGAGTCAACCCCTCTTTCCTTACTCCTTTCATGCTTTGACAAAGTGTTGAGCTCTCATAGATTATAAAAAAGAAAAAAAGAAAAAAAAGGAAAAGAGTGGTTGATATTAAATAAAAAGTGAATGACTAAAAATGTTTTTTTTGGCTTATTATAAATAGGAAGTTTTTTAGTTTTTAAATATATCCCTTATGCATAAATATTTTTTTTCTACTTTTTAGAGGGAGAAGAGAAAAGAAGGGAGAGAAATAAATTTTAAAGAAAAAGTTTAAAATAATTCAAAATTTCTTGGATTATGAATATTCTAATTATTATTTTTATTAAAATAATTATAATAAAATTTTATTTTTTTATTTTATCCAAATTTATTTCATATTCTCGTAAATTTAATTGTTCAAAAAATTATCATATTTTTAATAATTGATATTAGGGCTTTAATAGTATATTACGATTCAAAAGCAATTATATTTGAGTGTGAGTGATGGTAGAGAGACAAAGGAGAAGTGAAACTTACAAAGTTCAATAGTGCAGATTTTGGTTTCTTAAAAATACAAATTAGAAAAATTTGTATTAATAACTATAGCAAGAAAAGTCAAAAGAAATAAATGATGAAAAATGTGCTATATATTCTCGACAGATAAGCCCTTAAGTCATTCGTTTTATGTTATCATGCAATATTGCTTTTAATATAGTAAAGAAAAATACTACAACGAGCCTTATGATAGCTTTATCTAGTATGTATGAGAAGCCACAACCTCAAATAAGATACATCTTATGAGACGGTTGTTCAATTTACAAATGACGAAAAGTGTGTCAATAGTTCAACATCTAAATCAACTAAATACAATCACAACCTAGTTGAGTTTAGTGAAAATTGAATTTGATAAGGAAGTTCGAGCCTTGATTCTTTTATCATCTCAACTAGATAGTTAGAATGCTATAGTAACAGTAGTAATAGCTTGACAGCAAGTAATAAGTTAAAATTTGATGATGTACAAGATCTAGTTCTCAGTCAAGAAATCCAATGAAGAGAGTCAGGTAAAGCATCGACTTCTTCAATCTTGCATACAAATTCTCGATGAAGAACTAAAGGAATTAGATGCAATAGATCTAATCATCATATTATATCAAAGGATATGAGGTATAAATCTAGAAATCCTAACAATTCTTATAACTCTAGAACCGTCGATCGAACATTACAAAAATCAGTGCAATAGTACACTGAAGTATCACGTGGCAAAGATAGAAATAAATGTTTACTTCCACTTTAGAAAGACACGATGCACTGATATGCTCTTTGGAAAGCAAGCAAGAGTCTTAGGTGTTAGAGTTTGGAGCATCGTTCCATGCTACTTTGAAAAAAGAACTGTTCAAGAATTATGTGCTCGAGAACCTTAGTAAGGTATACCTTAGTGATGACCAACACTGTGATATTGTTGGTAAAAGTGTAATGAAGATTAAGTTGAACGGGTTCGTATGAGAGTTGATATTAAACATATTCTTGGCCTAAGGAAAAAATTAATCTTAGTAGAGTAATTGGCCAATGAAGATTATACCATAACTTTTCATGGTGATGATTGGAAGATTTCAAAAGGTGCAATTACAATTACATATGGCAAAAAGAGTGATACTATTTGTATGATGACACAAGTACGTTGTTCAATTGCAGTTGCAACAGGCAACGCCAATCCCAACTTATGGCAATAGAGATTTGATCACATAAGTCAAAAATGGCTCATAATTATGCACTCAAATGGAAGATTATTAGGTCTCAAGTTAGTTGAAATTAATATGGGTGAAGAATGCATACATAGAAAGAAAAAAGAGTTAACTTTCAGACAAGTTCCAAAACCCCAAAGAAAGAGATATTAGAGCTTGTTTATTTTGATATTTGCAAACCAACAACTATCTCATCCATTAGTGGTAAACACTACTTCGTAACTTTTATCGACGATCACTCTAGAAAGGTATGGGCTTATTATTTGAAGCATAATTCAAAAGTGTTTAAGACTTTAAGAATATGAAAAGACATGTTTAAGAATGAGGCATGTTTAAAGATAAAAAAAAGCTCAGAATTGACACCAAGTTCAAGACATTTTGCAATTGCCAGGTACACCTTAACACAACTATGTAGTTAAGCTTATGAATCATGCATTTATTGAAATAGCTAGAAACATGTGTTGCAATCAGGTCTACCCAAGAAATTATAGGTAGAAGTATTTGACTCAACATCTTACTTGATCAACCGAGTCTCATTAGAGAGTAGAATACTAAAAAAGGTATGTAGAGCAAAAAAGAGATAAAAATTTCACATCTAAAAGCTTTTCAGTTACATAGCATATATGCACATTAATAATCAAAGGTAGGAATAAGCTTGATCTCAAGTAAAAGAAATGCACTTTCATTGACTATGGTAAGGATGAGTTTGGCTACTGCATCTAAGATGATGAAAGAAAAAAAGATGATCTATAGTAAAGATGTGATCTTTAATGGAAGAGTGATGTATAAGGATAGACATACTACAAGTTCTAGTTACTCAGAACATAGTGGATCAGTGTATGTAGATGTGGATGATGTCCTAGATAATTGAGAGTCCTTAATAAGAGGAATTAGTTGGTCATAGCAGTACATAACAATCTGATACAACTCAACTTCCTACTCTAGCTCCTGTACTTATGAGGTCTTCTAGACCCAACGTACCTAAGAGGAGATACATAAACCATATGTTGCTGATTAATGAAGGAGAGCATGAATGCTATAATGAAGCAAGTTAGATTGGAGATGCGGTCAAGTGGGAGCTTGCTATGAAACATGAGTTGAATTCCTCGATCTCTAACCAAACATGGGAATTAACAAAATTACACATAGGACAGAAAGCCCTTCAAAACAAATGAGTGTATCAAGTGAAAGATAAGCATGATGGCTTTAAAAGATACAAAGCTTGGCTAGTTGTAAAATGATTACATCAAAAGGAAGGAATTGACTACATTGATATTTTTACTTTTGTTATGAAGCTCAATACTATTCGAATAGTCTTGAGCATTATTATCAATGAAGATCACATTTCTTTAGAGATACCATATATATATATATATATGCCTAACAAGAGGATTTCTTAGAAATTAGAAGGAGTTTGGTGTGCAAACTGAGGAAGAGCTTGTATGGATTGAAATAAGCTCCAAGACAATGGTATAAGAAGTTCAATAGATTCATGCATAGGGAAGGTTTTTATAGAGATATATGTCCATTTATATCATATTGCTCCTTTATGTCGCCTAGGACCATATATGGATGAGATCAAAATGTTAAAGCAATAATTATAAAAAAAAATTGACATGAAAAACCTAGAATTGATAAAAAGATTCTTCGGATGCAAACCACTAAAGATAAGCAAGTTGAACTTTGAATTTATCTCAGAAGAAGTACATCATAAGTGTTTGTATAGATTTAACATGTGTTCCTTATGCCTATCCAAGACAATCATCACACCATTGGCATGTTACTTTCGCCTATTTAAGGATTAATGTCCTTAGATAGAGGAAGATGAAACCTTCATTACTAAAGTTCCTTATGCTTCAGCAATTGAAAGTTTGATGTATGCAATGGTCTATACAAGACAAGACACTAGTCATGCAATGAGACTTTCTAGCAAGTTCATGTCAAATCTGTGAAAAACTCATTGAGAAACAGTGAAATGGTTCTTGAAATATCTTCGAGGCATCACTTAAAGTGTTTGTACCTTACTAAATGAGAGTAAAAGTGCAAGGGAACCTAGATGCAGACTTTGTATAGGAGGAAGTCAATCACCAAAGGAGTATCACTGGTTATGTGTTCACTATAGGCACTACAATTGTTAGTTAGATGTCACATATGTAGAAGATTATTGCATTGTCCACTATAGAGATTGAGTATGCAACAATGACATAAGCCAATAAAGAGATTATTTAGATTTAAGGATTGCTAATTGAGTTAGAATTCAAGCAGAAGAAGAATGTTTTGTACAATAATAATTAAATTGTGATACATTTGACGAAAAATAATACATTTTATTATAGAGTTAAATATATTAGATTTCATTGTAACTTTATCATATCTCTAATAAAGGATGGAGTATTAATACTTTGAAGATCCTAGGTAGCAAGAATCTTGAATATATATAGACATGAACATATAACAATTTAACAATATGTTCACTTAATAATATTTTTTAAAGTTTTTGACTTTTTGTATACTTTTAAATTATTATTAGTGAACTTGAAGCATCCAATCCAAAAATTAAATTAATACACTCTTGTACGTTTTCATTAGTATCCTTAATTTTATTTTATTTTTATAAATTCTTTCGGTACGTTAACGTCTTCTTCTCAACCTTGATACGTTCATGTTAAGTACGCAAACAATTCCATTTAAGTTGGAAAAAAAAAATAAGTTAATGGGAAATCATTGAGAAAAGTGCAAAAATAAAATTAAAAGGAAAGAAAAAATATCTACCTAAGGAAGGGTATTGAAGGTTATAAATTGCCTTTACTTGTAATATTTCATTTTCTAGTCATTCAATAAAAAAATAAAAAAAAACAATATACCAACCAAAAAGGTGTATCTTCATTTACTCTTTTCTGAGTTGAAGTTACACCATTTCTTTCCATTTCCAGATATGCCTTTTAATAAGCTTTACGACTTATCTACAAAATTTAAACTCATTTTATGTAAAATCAACTTTTTTGCATGTGATGTGGATTGCTAGAAGTTTATTTCAGTTTTTGTATATATTAAATTATTTATGAGTTACTAATTTAAGGAGAAAGAAGGTGATAATATGAGATTATAAAAGAATAAGATTATTTACTAAGGGCTTTTCCACTCAATAACATTAAATTTGATACAATAAAAATTATCATGTAAAATTTGATACAATATTATTCATTATAGTTGCATGATTTTTAAGTAAATATTTTAATTTTTTATTATATATTATAAAATTAATAAAATATAATTTTTAGTATAATATTTAGTGTGATAAAATAAATATTTTATTTTATAAAATAATGTATTTTTGAATGTAATATTTAATGTTATAGATTAAAAATGAGTAAAAATAAAACTTCATTAGTGATAGTTTATTATAATCTATTTAAATATAAATATAAATAAAATTAAATAAAAAGAGGAAAATTAAATTAATTGATGTCTGTATAGAATTTCTAATATTTTTTTTTTGTTGATAAATTCTAATTTTGTTTTAAGAATGAAGTAAAAAGGTAAAGAGGTTTAATATTGGCCCAAGAAAAAACAAATTTTTTTTTTGCTTGTTGTTTACTCGTCAGTGGTCAGACTGAGAGAATCTGTACAGACAGTCAATAATAACATCAAATTTATGAAGAATCAGTAATTTGGGTCCCTCGTGAATTGGGTTTTGCTCAGAAGGTCGTACTTCCAAATTATTACTACCGGCTAGCTCGCTGAGCCTCTTTACTTTCTTTGTTTTTAAATTTAAAAATTTAAGAAAATTTTCACTAAATATGTATGCATAAGATTTTAAATTTTTAAAAACTAAATTATATAATTTTAAAAATTTAAAAATTTCAAACTAAATCATATATTTTAAAATTTTAAAATTTATTTAAAAAATAAAAAGTAAACTTTACCTTAAAAAAATATTAATTATAATAAATTAGTTTTTAATATTAATAAATAGATCTCCTTATTTTATTTATAATCATTATTTAATTTGCAACAATCCAATTTATATTATCTTATTTTTCTTATTAAATTAGTATCAAAACATTTAAAATCAATTCAAATTATATATTTATATTAAAAATTTCATAGAAATCGATGTAAGAAACTAGTAATACTATTTCATATTGTTTTAACTTTTATATATTTTGTTGAGTAAAATTTAAAAAATTATACGTATTTTTTTATTACATTTTAAATTTATTTAATACAAACGAGTCAAAATCTTATTTGTTAACTATTAATTTATATCAAATATATAATTTACATTTTCATATTATATGAAAAAATCAAATTATTACATATTATTACCTTATTTTTATAATATTTTTTTAAAATTAAATAAATTACACTCATATTTATATATTTTATTATGTTTGTATATTATGTCTATCGTATTTTATAAAAAAATATTACATCTATACATTTGATTTTACGAATAATATATGTCATGTATTTTATTAATTATGACTCAATATTAGGGATAATAATTTCTAGCACGATTCGATAATATAATATGAAATTGATTCAAACACAAAATAATTCGACCTAATACGATATGATCTATTTTGACTTATTTGTTAAATAATTCAAATACAACACAACATGACAACCTAAAATTTATCGTGAAATTAATATTTAAATATTATTTTATTTATTAAGTATAACATGAATACAAAACGATTTGAACTTATGTGAATGAATTTATTACATTATATTTTATTAAAATAACATATTTTTATTAAAAAAAATTGAATAGATGATTCAAGACAACCAAAACTTAAAATAATCTTACATGATAAAAATATTTTTATTAAGGAATAAACAAAGAGAGAAAAAACGTGTAACAAGTTACTTAAAAAGTTCAAGTTATATCCTAAATTTCAATAAACATATTTAGTAATAACAATATATTATAAAAGAAAATATTTTTTATTTATTAATATATGTAAAAAATATTGTTTGTATATAATACATTTTAGATTAAAAGTACTAATATTTTATATGTAAAGATTTTTTCTCCCATTAAAATTAAATTACAAGTTTAGTTGATATTGTTAACTATTGTGTTTTTTTTATAATTATTAGATATATTTCATATTATTTTTTTTTTGTTTTTCTATACAAGAGTTTAACTATATGTATACAATGAAAACGAAAATTAAACAATAACCTTAATAGCTACACATCCATGTTTTATGGCTCCACTGATATTATTGTATGTTCCATGTTTTACTCCACTAAACATTGGTGTCTGTCAATGTTGCAACATGCACCACAACACACACAAATAGATATATGTATAGATATAATACAATATAAGAGGAGTAATTTATACGAATATAACGCGCATTTTTTGGTTGCATTTCGTATGATATATAACTCATTATTTTATTTTATATTAAAAATTATATCAAATTTTTAGTAGTATCTAACTCAGAATACCAAATATTACATTAATATATATTTTTTTATAAAATAAATTTTTTTATTTTTTATCAATTAATTAATTAAATAAATATATATTATTATTAATTAATTAATTAATAATAATTAATTATATATATATATTATTAAAAAATTAAAAATCATATAAAGAAAATATTATATTTAATGTATAAATTAAAAATTACATTTAATTAAAAATACAGATATTAATTTAATAAATTATTATATTCATTCAAAATACACGTGAAAAATAAATTCTTAAAATTTAATATTTTTGTCTACCAATATCTCAACTTCTAAACATCACTTGCATTAATTATTAAATTGTTAAATTAACGTTAATTTAACTCTATGTTTATTAGTATTTCTTTTATTGATTTTATAATATGTAATTAATTTTAATTTATTATAGGTAATAAAAATTTAACAATATTTTTAAAAAGAAATTAAATCATTATTTAATTTATATTAAAATTTTAACTTTATATTGTATTGATAATTTTATAACATATACTTAATTTTAATTTTTATATAGAATAAAAAATTTAATGTAAAAAAAATATACAATAACAATTAATAATATTTGATGCAATGAAATATATTGCCATCAAATTTAATATACCAAATTTTTGTCTAAATCCATACCAAATTTTACAATAAAGTTAGATCGGAGATGCTATTAGAAATCCAGTTTGTCACGCGATTTCATTTAACCATATATATGGTGAAGTTCTCGTGGGAAATCGGGCAACGGAGGAAAGCAAGTAATTAATTAAACTACCAAATAAAATGATATTAAAGTTTTAATTAAAAGAGATTAGGAATAAGACGAATTAGCATTCAGCAACGACTTCCTTGTAACTCGTGAAGTGCCCATAAGTTCATAACAAACAAGACATAACGTAATCTACTGAACCATATTAATCCACCAAATTCTTTGGTTATTAAACTGCTCCCAGGCCAAGTGGTCTTACTTTTTTAAATTTTATCAATAAAAGAATACGTTAATTTTCTTACTAAATAGTATATTATATAATTAAATTAATGTATATTAAGTATCAAAATAACTTTAAAAAAAAATTATATTTTTCAAAAAACATGTGTCATAGAAGTGATAATTTGTGATGCAACTTAATTATTAAAATCGAACATGATTAAAAAAATATGAACCGAATTATATTTAGATCCAATTTAAGCCAACTAAATAACACAAAAAAAAGTAAGATTCGTTTAGTATTAAGTTAGGATCAATCCGACTACACGAAAATAAAAAATAATTATAATAATTTGTATATATTTTTACTACTTTTTTATATGATGAGTATTCTTTTCATGGAAAAACATTTTTCTTATTAGTTTATTGTAATTTTTTTTGTATTCATATATCAATTATTCACTTATTTTAAAAAATTATATAGTATTTTATTAATACAAACGTGATTAATTATACGAGCATTCATGAATTTAATTAAAAATAAGATTTTTTTTAAAATTCATAAATTATTTCATATAAAATACTTATGACAAATTCATTCATTTGTTGATAGGTCTATTAAATTAACTTATAATTTTAATTTTCGTAAGTACTTTTGTAAATATATTATACTATCATTAATCAGAAATGCATGAATTTCAAGTCTAAAATATTTATTTATTTTAATTTTTGATAATAGTTTATTGAATTGTTTTGCAATATAATTATGGTTTTGAAACTTCTTAATTTTGTAAAAATTTGAATCTTTTGTATGTTTAACATTATTAGAATAGATTGAATTTGATTCAAACTTTAATTGTTTTAATTAGATTAAAATTATAATAAACATGAGTTAAATAAGTTAGAAAAGATTAATTAATATATAAAAATTTAAATTTAAATTAATTTTTTGATTTAGATGAAACTTATATTAAATTAAATTTATAATATAATTAATCAATTAAAACTTTTAATTTAGATGAACATAAAATAAGTCAACATGTATGAATTTACACTCTAGTCACACTATATAATTAACGTTACGAGTACAACTTTACATCCATTTAGTCTTTTCTTCTGCTTGTCAAATGTGCATGTTAGCATTTTTGTCCAATATGACCGATGTGCATATCAGAAAATATTATTCACATATAAAATATTATTAGTTGTCAATTAAGTTCTCAACTTTTATACTATTGCTCTTTCTTTGGAAACCGAAACTAATGTTGGAGAGTCTATCGGGAAATTATCAAAATTGCTCATTATATTTTAACATATTATCTATATTTGACTTTTATAAAAAATGTTATATTATCTAATTGATATCAATAATTTTTTCAAATAATTAACGTAGTTAATTTTTATCAAATAATAATTTTTTTCTTATAATTATGTTACAAATTATACCTAGTTTTTTTTAAAAACGCTAATAATTACTTCTTGTAAATTATTAATTAAATGTAAATCTTTAAGTTTAAAACATTAAATTATCTTTATAATTTTTTTATGTTTATTTTTATACGGACTTGAGTCTAATTTATTTATCTTTATTTTCTTATTTATTAGTTTTATAATTATTATAAATAAATATTTAATCATTCAATATATTTAATTGACTTAAAATTATAATTATCATACCTGAATTTAATGAGTCTATTATGATCTTTTTTTACATTATTCGTATTCTTTTATTACACCTGATATGCCTCAGCTTCTTCAAACCTTAATATTCTCTTAATAATGGAAAACCTCTTGCATTCGTACATAGTATGATGCCCAAATTAAACTTACTAGAAAATGGAAAAAGAGTGAATGCACTTCATTTTATTTATATTAATAATAATTATCACAATTCTAAAAGTCAACTAACCTTGAAAATATTCTTAAACGCTCATAACTTATAGATACATAGTTGTTAAATAAATAATTTTGAGAATAGTATGAAAATTAGGGTTCCTTTTATAGAACAAGAAATCCCTATTTACAGCAGTAAAAAATCACTATTCATCCATACTTTAATAATTCTAACCTAATTTTCTACTTTTTTGTTTGATATGCTAACTAAAGATGTAAGTTCTACATTTTTTTTTTTGCCATTTTCTATCGACAGTTCGTTTAATGACGTAGATGATGACTCATCTTCATTTTTTTTATCTCTAATGCAGTAAATACATTTATGATCCTTAGTGATTTTCTTAACATAAAAACAAAACAATTTTCTTATTTCTTGAAATAATTTAGATTATTAGTGTTAAAATTTGTTTCAAACTTACTACTTTTCTCAGCATCTTTTTCAGTAAGGGTCATATTGCTATGTAAAGTAATTATAACTCTAGTAATTAAGTAATTTACCTTTATTTTAGAAGAATTATCAATTTTTTTTAGTTCATGATAAATTTGACTTAACATTTGTCCTTAGAAGAGAGTTCATCTATATTAAATTCATTTTCTAAAAAAGCCCTTAGTTTTGAAACTTATCTACTAGTTTTAGAAATTCCTAATTTGATAAAATGGTAGGGACTAATATAACTTTCCTCATTCTAGTCCATGAGTGAACTGAAAAATCTGAGATAGACAGACTTGTCATTAGCTCTGATCTTCTTCTTGAAATTTTTGATCGCCTTCTTAAAATTTTCAACTCTATTAAGAATATTAAATTTACTGTTGGTAGAGAATTATTTTTCTTGGTGTAATAATTCATATCTTTGATATGTTCTTGAGTATATTTTCTAACTAAGTAATAAAAACTCAATCATTGTAATTTACTTAAATTCCTGTATTTGTTTTTTTCATCTTCAATGACCAATGTATTGTTGGGATGTTCTCATTAATAATATTGGTAGTCGTACTATCTTTACTAGCTTTGTAGGGAACGTTTCTCTGAGTATCATATCATATTTCCTAAAGTCTTCAACTTGTTTGGTAAAGATGGTGTTGTTGTAATACTGTAAGTAATTTTTAACTATATCTTCTAGAGTTAATAGTTTTGGTACTTTATAGTTGGCATAATTGTCTTTAGCTTATATTCTATTAGTGAAATCTCTGCGAGTTATTCCACTAAATTTGATCGCTTATTTACTTAATTCAAGCTAATTATTGTAAATACCTAGTTTTTGATTATTATAGATCACACAAGTCTTTTTTTGGTAGTCGTTTTTTGGTAGTCTTTTTCTACTTCTTCAACTTAATTGAGCTTTTTATTTTTTCTTTTCAGATGTGTTACTCTCTTTTAAAATGTTACATTCTTCCTTCTCATTTTGAATTATTTCTTTAGAATTTTTTTTTACTCTAATGCTGGTTTTAAACTATTAAGTTCTTCCTATTTAGTTCCTATTTTCAAAAGAAACTTCTCTAGGTATAAAACCTCGAGTTGTTCTTGAATAATTCTTATCTCTTTTTCCTTTATCTTGATCTTGATGTCAAGATATTCCATTACTGTAAGAACAAAAATAGATAAAGTTACTAATTCTCTTGTAAGGACATCTGTTAAATTATTCTTGTTCCTTAGAAGATGTTCGATATCAAAATTGTAGTGGTTAAACTATTATTATCATCTTACAGATCTTCCTTCTTTATAATCACTAGCAATATTAGTTCTTAAAAAATAATCAAATTTTTTGTTATCAGTTCTAACAATAAATTTGAAACTTCTTACATATATTGCAACTAAATGATCATAAACAACTAAATGTCGTTAGTTTTTTTATTTTCCTCATCTTGTCTTATTTGCCAAAATAAACTTTTGCAATCAAAACTTAAGAAAAATTTATTCCATTTTATTAATGATAATAATTATCGATGATTTCTTTTTCCTTGAAGCTTATTATCATTCTTTTTTCACCTTCTTTTTTAATTAAGAATATTGGACTAGAGTAAGGTAAATTAATTGATATTATGATTTTTAATTCCAAAAGTTCTTGAATTTTTTTCAAACCTAATACTGTCTTATAGAGTATAAATCATGAGTTTTACTCTAATGGTTTTGTTGGGGTTTCTAAGTTTTATGTTAGCAATCATTTTAGATTTATTTACTTTTGGATCTATAGAATTTTTTGAGCTTACTATTTTTAAAAAATTTCAAATATTTGTTAAAGCTTTATATTCCTAGATTTTATTAAGAAAAAAGTTGTTTTTCCTTCTGTGTCTAATGTAAATTTACTAAATAAGGTTTTTTTTGTTGTTTTGTATCTATCTCATCACGTTTTTAGTTTTTATGTTGTTGTATAAAAGTTGGGTTTGATATAATCAAAACCTTTTTTTAACTTTTGACACATAAATGATTTCATCATCTAGTATTGTTATACTTATTTTTTCTAAATATTGTATAAAAATTTGATATAAGTTTATGAATTTATTTCCTATTAATAAATCAACTTATGTTTCTTGTTGATATATGGTAGAAATATGAAATTTCTCTCTTCCTATCATTAGATCTATATCTTTTAAGACTTTATTCATATTTTTTGTAATATTGTTAGCAATTTTAACAATTATCTTTTGTTTTGAGAGTTCTTCTTAAAATACATATTTATTAACTACAAACATATTAGCTCTTGTATCTACATATGTATGCAAATGGTAATTTGTGTAACCTTTAAATTTAATCCTACTTTAATATAAATATTGTTTGGATTTATAATACTATACAAATCATTCATCTTCTCATGAATAATATTCATATTTTGAGTTAGTTATTTCTCCATCAATTTCTTCTAATAGATAAATACTTCAAGTATCATCTATATCTGATTCCTCTATTAATTCTAATTTCATCTTAAAAGATTTTTCCAAGATTTTTTCTTTAGGTGAAAAATTCCTTTTTTATTTTTTTATGTTGAAACTTGCTAGGACATTCATTAGCGTAATGTCCTTCCTCATTGCAGATCCAATATCTTATTTCTTTTTTCTTGATTGATAATATTTTTTTTATTTTTGATTGCTTATACCATTTTCTTCTAAAATATCTTTTTCTATAAGATTCTTTGTTATAAATTCTCTTATATTTTTGAAAGTCTTATTTTTTAAGTTTATATCTTTTCAATATTTTGTATTTTTTATATTTTTATACTTTAGCTTGTAAGATTTTATGTTACATTCATATTTTCTTGGCATCCTAAAATCTCTTGTATCGTAACATATTTTATCATTTCCTCTTATTTATTTATATTTATCTCTTTCTTGACATTTATTGATTTTCCCATTTTTAAGAGTTCTTATTCTTCCTACTAAAGTGTTTGGTATAGTTTATCTATTTTTTTTATTCAATCCTTCTATTATAGTTTTATGTAATACTTTAGGTAATTTTTGAAAAAAATTCCTTATAAGTTTTTTGCATAGAAGGTGATATCTTATGATAATACATACTATATTCACAAATAAAGAAATATATATAACGCATGTCACATATTTTCATAACTGTTAAATGTCATTGACTTTCTCAATTTCATATTCACTGGATTCAATAATTGTCTTCTCTAATAAATTCCTTGTATATTTTATTTATTAAAGTTATAATAGTGCTTATTTGTGAGAGCATTCTCCTGCATTTATAAATATTTTTGTTCTGTTAAATTTGTAAATCAATTTTAACATTTTTTGTCATTTTGTGAGCTACTAACACTCTATAAGTTGAATGGTTTAATTGTGTGGTTGAATATGTATGATTACACTCATACCACTAGACTATTCATTTATGAATTTTTCCTATTTTTTTATAAAATCTAAATCTAAAAAATTAAATCTATAATTTTCATAAAGTTTGAATTATGGTGGGACACTACCTTTAGTTTCTCAATATAATCCTTCTTCCATTTTTTATTGTTGTTTTCTTCTATAAGGAAGGTTAGTTGTTCTAGTCTTTGCCTAGTTCTTTCTTTCTAACGAGGATTAGATGTTACTTCTTGACGAGGAGGTGGTAATGAAATATGTTTCATATGAGTTTTTTTATATCATATTTTCTAGTTCATAATCAGTTTCACTAACTATTATCATATCATATTCCTCTTTATTTGTACAAAGTTTTTTTTATCATAATATCGTCTTAGTTTTTCATCTGTTAGAGTTAACAAAGTTACTAATTTTTCTATATCGATATTCTCAAGGTCCATAAGTTATTCTTCTAATTCTTTTCTATATTCTATTAATCTGGGTTTATAGCTTTTTCTTTATCTTTGGGGCTTTCCTCATTCTTTCTTTTATCATTCTTACGTATCAATGCATCTTATCTCCTAGGTGGTTTTTTCTTTAATCCTACAAATAGATCAAACGTATAACCTATGGGTTTATTGTCTCTAGATATGTTATTTACATCTGTTCTTAATTCTGTATATTTCTTATGTAAGTCTCATTGTAGTTTTTTTTTATAATTATAGTCTCTTATTTCTTTTAGATTTTCTTTTTATGTATCATTTATGTCTTGTAAAGACTTGATACTTGATTCTTATGCTATATCTATTTTTTTTTTCTAAAAGAATTAAAACTTTTATTATTTCTATTTGGTTTTTTGATATGCTTGTTAGGCTTCCATTATAATTTAATTCTATCTCACATGGTTTGTTTGTGAATATTATTGGAGATAATAATTCTATCATTTTACTCCTAATATTACTTCTTTAACTAATGCTTTTGTTTATTTAGCTTTTTGCTCTAGATATATCATATCAATTTCTTTGATAGAGGTTTATTATTAAGGATCTATAAACATGAACCTTGATACATGAATTTTTCATCCTAGTATCAGAGATTTTTTCTTTAACATCTATGTTTCATTCTTCAAGTATTTTAAAGTTTATTAATATTTTTTGTTTATTATTTATCTAATTTCTTGAATTTTTTTATCTATTTCTATAAATTTTGTAAAATCTATGAGAATTAGCTATTTTTGTAGACAAAATATTTATTTGTAATCATATCTTTAATCTCGTTATCGATTCCATAAAGAATATCAAGCCTTTTAAAAAATGCTCAGATTCTGGATAGTCATAATTCAAGTACATCTTTTGTAACTATCACACATATAATTGCATACATATTTAAGCACATTTTATATAGGCTTTTAATTGGATCGATTCTGATATTACATGAGAAAGAGATTAGCCATTTTAGATAGAAGGATCGATCTCATTTGTAGACAAATCGATCTCACTATGGATCGATCTATAATCGATCACCCATCAGTTCTCCACTCTCTGTATAAAAAAAACTAGGCACACCTCCATACATAGAGTGATCAATACCACGTATAGATGGATTGATCCCCCTTGTTACGTAGGCATAACTTATTTTTGGGAGGGATCGATCCCGTTATTCAGAATTGGCGTATTTCATCCACTGTGATTTGTTTTTTAATCCCAATCAACAACCAATTACCTATAGAATTATACCACACCAAATGTGTGACGTTTTGGCTCTTTAGGTTTTTTATATATACGTCACTCTTCTATCATAATTACATATACAAGTACAAAGAATATTTTAGGAGTACAAGATTTAACAGTCAGGTTTCTTTTCTCCTTACTTCTCTTTAATTAGGTTGAACTTCATCTCTTCATAAATTTATATATGATTGTACTAGTATAAATGTAAACCTATTTGCTTCATGTTTTTCAGTTCATATAGTTTATTCTTGATTAGGATCTTGCATATTTAAATCAAATAATTGTATGAGTTATTATGATTATTTTGATTTAATTATTAAATTTAGAAGATTCTATCTTTATTGAACATGTGATTAATATGCTTGTTTTAGGATTTATTATTTGATTGGATTTAATTTATATATGATTTGAATAATCTAGTTAGGATTATTTATTTAAATCCATTCTAAAACACACACGGATACGTGTGTTTTTTGTACTAATCTTGGTTGTAGTTGTTCAATGAATGTGTATGACTGACTAGGAGCTGATTAGAATGTTGGTAGGGATACCACTCACGACAATCTTGAAAGCTGTGAAAACAGAGGATGATCTCGTAAGTTAGGGATAGTAGCATAAGATTGAGTTTGTATTTTAAAGTTTTGTTTTCATAATGAAAAGTTAGGTGGTCTAGTGCACCAGTGATTTTTTCTCTTAGGTCATAGTTGTGACCTAAGTTATCTCCACATAAAAATATCGTGTGTTATTTTTTAAATTTTTGTACTTTACTATTGACACGTGATTGCATGTCTAACCACTTTGTTTAGGTTACCACATTTTAAATTGATAAAATTTTAAAATAACCTATTTACCCACTCTACGCTTATTAGGTTTGTTTCATAAACCTTTCATTTGTATCAAAGCCTATACTAGAGACACTTAGTGATTACACCCACTAATGGACCTAATGAAAGAAGGTAGGTCATCTGTTAGACCTCTACTCTTTGATGGGTGTAATTACCTTTACTGCAAGACTCGTATGCAAATAGGAATGAGCAAAAAAACTACGGGTTTGATTATCCACGATTATTCACACCGTCGATTCAATTTTTATCTGATAAATTTTGAGAACAAATACGATTTAGGTATTAATCAAACATGAATCAACAGGTACGATTTGGGTAAAATTATACTAATAAATGTATCCGGCATTAATTATATATATTAAATTAAATTATATATTTATTGAATTAATATGTTTATAATTAATTAGGGTTTAAATTAATATGTTTAGAAAAAATAGTTTTTTTTTTGGAATTTTTTAATAACCATCCCGAACTGTTACCTACTGGTAAAAATCGTCCCCGAACTCTAATGATTTTGGGTACATATTATATAATTTAGTTTTGAGATAGTTATATCAAAAACCATCCCCGCACATACCTATGCCCATTACTATGTGCAAACCTACCTTAAACAAGATGAAAAAGTCTAGGATTCTATTCTTTAGAGTTAGGGACCACCTTCATTAACCAAAGATGGCATAATAACTATAAAGACTTGAAAAGAATGGACCATTTAAGAAAGAACCCTTAGTGATTTAAATAAAAAAGGTTTAAGTTATATTTTTGTTGTAATATCGATGGATGAGTTCCATCACATTTCTAACTGTGAGACTACAAAATATGCATGAAATACATTTGCTCTTGCTCATAAGGGAAATTCCCAAGTGAAACAAACTAAACTGAGATTGTTAATATCTTAGTTTGACTCTCACAAAAATGAGCTAGAATGAAATGTTTAATCAATTTTATGCATTTTTTGTAATATTATTAATGCTTGCTCTAAACTTAGTGAGAAAATTTCTCAACCTATAATTATATGCAACCTTTTGAGTTCATTTATAAAAGATTATAAGATGAAAGTCGCTGCTATAGAGGAAAGCAAAAATGTAGACACTTTGAATATAATTGAACTAGTTGGGTCTATCCAAACATTTGAGCTTACTCTTGAGCTATTCAAGAAGAACAAGAACATGGAATTCAAAAGCTCTAAAAAGGTAACTTCTAATATTGATGATGATGAAGATATTATTTCATTTACTTGCAGGTTCACGAAGTACCTTAACATAAAGAACAACAAACTAACTCACCAAACAAGGGACATCATAATATATTCAAGGATAAAATGTCAAAGGAACATAACTCCAAGAATTAAGATGATAAGAAATCTAAACTTGTTAGTCCTCAATGTTTTATATGTAGTGGTTTTGGTCATATATTTGTAGAGTGTTCAAATAATAAGAAGTAAGTTGAAAGAGCACTCCTACTACTCTTAGTGATATGGAAAGTAAACAAGAGAAATAAAATAATTCAAGAAATGGTGGAACCAACTACTGTGCCTTCACTGCAAAAGCCACTACACGTTCAAATTATTCTTACATTACCTCGGATGAAGATGATAAGGGAGTTAACTCTTCTTTTCTTTTAACTAAATATAATGAATCTAGTTTTAAAAAATTATTTAAGGATTGTATAGATGGTAAGTAACAAAAATAAAAACTCTTAAATGAAATGGAAAAGTTGAATGAAATAATTAATGTTCAAAAAACAAACACTTTTTCCCTATAAAAAGAAATTTAAAATTGTCTAAACAAATTGATAGTTTTAATCTAAGTCTTGTAGGAAAAAAATAAGAAAATTATAAACTCAATATAAAACTTGTTGCTGCTAAGGATACAATGAAAACCTTGACATTAGGAGTTGAAAAATTGAACAAAATAGGTCACATGTTGATATATGTGGCCTTGGTTATAATTATGAGAGCTCCACACCTTCCATATGAAAAATCACATTTATAAGGGCCTCTAACTCTACTCCCATTGTTATTACTTATACACAAAAACTATTGTACCTGTGGTAGAAAAACAATTATTATGTATGTATCTGTCTGTCATCATTATGGTAAGAAGGGTCATGTAAGACCAAAATTTAGGTTTTTGATGAATGATCCTAAATTTAATAACTATTTTTATGTTTCATATAGTATGACTCATAACCATCATCCATCTATGCATGATGCATCGTATTCTAAGATGAATAGAAATTGCAATAACATGTTCAAAAATTCTATTAGGAAGCGTAAAGCCCTATGTTAAAAATGCAAGTGAAATTCAATGCTTTTACTTTTAAGGCCCGTATTATCATCCTACTATGCACATTGTATCTTTATTAGGGATAATGTGAAAAGTAAAAGTAAGTCCAAGAACAAACCTATGAAACCTAATATTTTTGAGTCCCAGCCAAAAGATATAGAGAAATCAAAATGTAAGAAAATTTGGATTAAGAAAGATTGTTTTCCCGATCACCTAACCGTCTTCATCTGTTTCACCTAGGTACTTTTGGTAAAGTTCTTATATGATCATAGGTGAGAAATTGCATAATATAGCATTTATTTTATTTATTTTTTATTGTTAAAAAAATAAATTGAAAAAAAGTTTAGTAGAATCCCTTTTTACTAATAAGGTAATGAATTTATTCAACCTGTACAGATATACAATCTTGTCTTTAGTGGTTTAATTTTTTTTTATGTTTATTGTATAAATGATTCTACAATTTTAACTTGTGCACACATATATACTTTTACATGTGATGATTGATGTTGACATGGACTTATTTACCCACTTACCATATATATGTCATGCTTGAATTTTGTGATTTCACTTGACAGACTCAAGGGCTTCAACTAATTTTGACTGTAAAATTGTGTTGAGTTCCATTTCTTACTTTCTAGAATTTTACCATGGGTGACACCTAATATTAAAAGGGCTACCTATTATGATATGTGAAATTATCAAAGTGAGTAGAGAGGAATCTCTCACAACTAGTATGAAATTCATCATACTAGGTTTATGGCTCGTGCATGTAAAAAAATAAATTCAAAAGATTATTCAAAAAAAGGTATTATGCTTAAAAAATGTATTTGGCATGCACACAAAAAAAGAGTCAAAGGGTGTCAAAAATAAATAAAGAATCATATATATCTTTTATAAAATAAATAGAAATAAAAAGCTTAAAGTTCTTTCTTGGTAAATATATTTTATTTTGTGAGAATGAAGCTCAATTGCAGCTTTACATGATAGGTGATACTTTTTTTCTTTTGAGTTCTTTCTTAATTGATTATAAATGATTTAATTGACATTTATGTGGAGTTCAAATATATATACTACTTTTAAGTAAATGTTACTTGTGTGTCTCTTTTACTCTATTTGTTTATTTATACAATAGATAATAAAAAATTGAGTAAAAAATAATTTATCAATTAATTATGACTTGTTTGTGATTAAATGAATTTATTACCCTACGTGGCTATTTATAAAAAAATAGATTTTAATTTTTTTTATTTTCTTCTGATTTATTAACTATTTAATTAGCTTTATAGTTAGGAAATCATAGGACTTAGGGATAGTTTAAATCGCATTGCACTTTTGCACTGATATGTTTTTACATTATCCTTCTTCCTTTAGGGGAGTTTAGCTCCATGGCATCATTGCATACATTTCTTTCCAATTGTTCTTAAATTTGTAATTTTACATGTATTTTGTCCTTTTCAAATGTCAAAAAGGGGGAGTGATTATCATGTTTTTATGTTTTATTGTGTGCTAGACTGATGTGAATGCATGCACTAAATGATCTATCTATATATTTTTCTTATTTCTATGTAAGCTAAACTAATGCACAATGAGGCTTCCAAGCCAGGTTTTTTATGTTTTTTTATGTGATTTTAGTTACATACAAGCTTGCCGAGTTGCAATGAAGATGATTTCATCAGATCATAGTATAGTTCCACTATGGAGTCTAAGACATCAACGTTTGTTTACTTTATTTCTATGAGTGTTAGGTAGTGAGAGATATGTTGTCACACAAAAATGCTAAATGAAGAGTTTGTAAGGACTATAAGTGTTGGTTATTTTTGTGGACAAAATATTTATTTGTAATCTTATCTTTAAGCTTATTATCAAGTCCCTCAAGAAAAGTCAAAGAAATGCTCAAATTCTGGATAGTCAAATTCAAGTATATCTTTTATAACCATTATACATTGCATAATGTTTAAGTTTATTTTATTTAAGCTTTTATTTAGATTAATTCCTATATTGCATGATAAAGATATTAACCTTTTTAGATGGAGAGATCGATCCACCTAGTAGACAAACCAATCTCACTATATCAATATGTAATTGATCACATTTTAATCCTCTATTTTCTACATAAAAAACTAAGCACATCTTCATAGATAGAGGGATCGATCCCCCTTGTTACGTAAACATAACTTATGTTTGAGAGGGATCAATATCACTATTGAAAACTGATTAATTTCATCCACTTTGATTCTTTTTTTAATCTCAATCAATAGCCAACTATCTATAGAATTATGCCACATCATATGTCTGACATTTTGTCTCTTTACATCTCCTCTTATAATTACACACACAATTATAACACACAAGAGTACTTGTGTTTTTTATGCTAACCCTAGTTGCAATTGTTTGGTGAATGTGTTTGACTAGCGAGGAGCTGATTAGAATGTTGGTCTAGATATTGGTCACATTAATCTTTGAAATTATGAAAACATAGCAAAGACTCGTAAGTTAGGTACATTAGGGTAATATCCTAAGAATGATAGTATAAGATTGAGTTTGTACTAAAACATTTGACTTTTATAGTGAAAAGTTAACTGGTTCGGTGGACCGGTGGCTTTCTCTTAAGGCATGGTTATGGCCTAAGTTGTTTTCACCAAAACATATCGTGAGTTATTTTTTAATTTCTATACGTTACTATTTACATAGGATTACATGTTTGGCCATTTTGATTAGGTTACTAAAATACAAATTGATAAAATTTAAAAATATTTTATTCATCCCTCTAGGCTTGCTAGGTCCATTTTATAAACTTTCAATTTCATTTTGTTCATAAATTGAACTATTATGATTGTTTGTTAATGGATATCCTACTATGTAGTTTATTAAAAATGGATGATTCATTTCTTTCATTAAATCTCATCTTTCAAATGCATAGGCTAAACTTAATATTTATCCTAAGTTATTATCATTAATGTTAATGGTAAAGCTAAGGTATGTTGTGAATTTTAATTTTTGATATCATAAGTTTTCATGAATCATTCTTAATAAAACATCTTTCTTATTTATTATTCTATTATATTAGCAATGCTAGTTTTATTGGAGTATCAATACATTATCTAAAATGTACTTTTATTAATATTTGGATTCCTTCTAAATGGATGTATCAAATTTTTCTTTTATCTTTCTGATGGATTTTTTAATAGTTTATCCATAATGGTTTATTTGTCTATAAATGGTATATTATACTTTTTTTTTGTGTCTATAATATTAATACTCATTTCTTTATTACTTATTATATAATAAATTATATATTTCTTTGAAATTATTTTTCTTATTTTTGAGAATGATGAATCTTTAAATCTATCTCATTATTTAATATTTAATCTTATTTTTTGTATTTCTTCAAAAAAATATTTATTAATTACCATTTATTGTGATAAACATCTTGAGATCTCTTGTGTTTCTATTTTTATTATTTCTTGATTTTCTTTTATTATTGTCATTTTTTATGTATAAAATATTACTATTTATTTTCGTTAACTTTTAACTTTCATTAAGTTAGAAATATTTGTAATATTATCTCAAAACTTAGGGGTATTATTAATATTATCTCGAGTCTATCATATAAAAATTTTATTTGATTGATCATAATTTATATAATATAATTTAATAATTTATTGATTAATATTTTTAATAAAATAATTTATGTTTAAAATAATATTTAAGTTATTTTAGGTGGATTTCTTATTTTGAAATAAAAGAAAAGTTCAAGACATGCTATTTTATATTTAAAACTTTGGATAAATTAAGATAAGTATTTAATATTGTTTAGAACATCATAAAAAAAATTCTTAAATATACTCTATTTATTTAATAATTACATTTTAATTTTATAAACAATACATATTATGTAAAAATTATACGATCAAATACTTTATATTGTATAATAAATATGCAGTTTAAAAATCAGAATTACATTTCAATAATAAAAAAATATATATAATTTTAATTTTTTTACCATATATATATATAATAGTTCCTTATGAGCGTGGACTAATAAAATTAATACTTTGAAAATTGGATTTCTTTTTTCTCATGAATGTGGACTAATCGAATACAACTTATAGGTTAAAAAACTATTTATTTTATCAAAAATAAAAGGATTTAAGACCCAATTTTTAAAAAATAAAATTGTATCAGTCAAGTTTATCCTATTAAGTTTTAGTGTATTTTTAGTCCATACATTAATATATTGTAAAAGGTGCTTTTAATCCCACAATTTTAAAAAAATTAATAAATTAAGAATATATAATATTTTTTTATATTTAAACCAGATTAAAACTTGAATTTTTAATAATAATAATAATAAGTGACAATTAATATGCAATATTTTTCACAGAATTTGTTTTTATACTTTTTTATTATTACTACTCTATTTTAATATTTTATTATTTTTACTATCGTAGAAAAATACAAATATATATTTAAATTATTTTATTTTAAAATATTTTAATTTTTATTTTTTCTTAAAAAATTTCATACAAATTCACTTTTATTTTCGTTAATACCCGTGTTTTGATCATATTCAACAAAAAATATTTTAATAAAAAATTTATTAAAACAATATTATTTATTTTTAATTAACTCATTTCTTCAAAATTAGGAAACAAAAAAATATATATTTTATAGTATAAAACATAAACCATACCAACTTCCAAAACTAAGAAACTAATACAACCCTTCTCTCTCTCTTTTTTAAAAAATACATTATGATAGTACATTTGATACATGTATGATTATATTTTTTAATATATATATATATATATAATAAAGTAATTTTTTAATTAAAAAATTACTCAATTTTTTAACAAATTTTTTTTATCAAACTCAACTAAAATTGTCATTGTCTACTAAGTAACTTTGGTTATTAGACAATGATTTTTTTTTAAATTTTATTAAAAAATTTATTTAAATTTAAAAGAAATTCTTCCTAGTAATTTTTTAATTGATCATAAACTCTTTAAATATATATCTATCAAAAAAATATAAATACATATGTAACACATATACTATCATGTTATATTTAACGAAATATTAGATAAAAATTAATTTTAAATTTATTTGATACGTTTAGCAAACAAATTAATTTAATAATATATTTTTTACAAATAAAGATATTTAAAAATACATTTTTTAATCCAAAATACTAAGAATATACATTTGGCCAAATAATAAGACTATTTGAATACTTGACGCTTTTAAAATAGAAAATTACTTTATATCACAATTTATAATGATTTTAAATTAAGTTTGCATTTGTAATTGGCTTCCCAAATATTTAATATTGATAAATTCAAATTGGTGGAAACCTTTCTATGTAAGAGCTACCAATCAAGTCGTCATTATTTTAACTTTTTGATAAATAGACACAGATATAGTAGTGCTATTTAATGTACAACTGCAATTTTGGTCAAATTATAAATTTGAGTTACTTTTTCATTTATATATTTGATTCTATCATTAAATTTTAACCCAAAAAAAAAAAACCATGTCTCTGACAAGTCTTATTTCATCCCTAATAATTTTGTATTAAATCAATTTGCAAACATTTTCATTTGGTTCAGTTCAACTCAACCCTTTAAACAAGAAGAATTTGATTCTCTGCCAATCTATTCTATTATTCCTCACTTTGTCGCTCATTTATGAAGTACTTACACTTTAGCTTATCAACAACGTTTAGTTTTTTTTTAATTTATCTTCATTGCTTACTAAAAAAATCACCTAATTGAACATATTAGAAAATATAGAAGGAACAATTGATCCAAATAAAAGTTCGAGAATTAAATTGTTTCAGTTAAAAAGTTGACTTAATCTATCCAATTTAGAACTTAAGGACCAAATCAATCTCATAAAAAGATTAGGAATTAAATGGATCTAATCAAAATAAACGGTGAAACTGTTTGAAAGAAACATTTTTATTGAAGGAATGTCTAATATAAGATGAGAAATTAAATGGATCTGATCAAAATAAACTGTGAAACTGTTTGAAAGAAACATTTTGATTTGAAGGAATATTTAATATGGGATGAGAAGCAGTAATATTACACTAACTATAATCAAAATATACAAAAATTCACTTATTTATGAATAGTACACTGCAAAATGTATAAAACGCGTCAATACATATGTGTACTATTTTTTAATTATATATTTCCTAAATCAATTACAATAAAATTGAATAGAGTTGAAGTAAATTGACTCTTGAAGACATATAGCATATTAATGGTACACTTTTTAATAGTCAGTTAACTTACAATAACCTACTTAAAAATTAATAAATTATATATATTTTAATCATAATTAGTGGTACATTTATACGTGAATTGTGAAATAATCATCGCACAAATATTGCACACTTGTCAATATTATCTGAGTTGACAGCTCTTTAAGGTCCTCACTTGCTTTTAAGCCTTCAAAGCAATGCCATCGGAGAGCAATTTGATGACTGATGTATATCAGGCTTGTGATCCTCGCATCTTAACGTTAACAACCATGCACTTTAAACATAATAGGAGGTAGGCACTATCAAAACTAAAACATCTACTTTCCAAATAAATAATTTGAATTAATTTAAGTTGCTTTGGAGAAGTTAAAAACTAGATACTAAGATAGCTTACAATCAAATATACCACATCTGATCCTCACAAATTCCGAAATGGATAACTTTCCTCTTTGTTTTCTTTGTGGGTAATTGAATATAAATTTGCACTATATAAGAACATGGATACAAAAATAGCATCATCACCTGTACAGTGAGGGAAATGGAAACAATGGTTTTGTAACTTCTGAATTGGTGAAGCTACTCTACGTGAGAACACTTCGGTCCTTTCTGTTAGGCCTTCAACTAGCCATTAATAAGCTACTGACATGAAGAAACTATACCGGCTAAGATGAAATGCTAAATATGACATTGCAATATGTAACCAGTCTCCAAAGGAATATCTCAGAATTTGATCAGCTGCCCTGTGCCTGTGACTGCTATAATAAATGAATGGAAAGGTGATGACATCCATTCTTTTTCTTCCTTAAAAAGTTAGCCCTAGTCAGTTTCCATACATTGAGAACTTTTCTCCATATGTAAGTTATGCTGATCCAGCAGTGATATTTGTTCAAGGGACAACATCATTCTGCCAGTACTTAAGTAGTGTTGAGCTATCCGGCCTCTGTACCAGATATCATACAAACCATATTAATAATCGATATTTATGATTTGAGTAATGCAAAGTAATTTGGTGACACATAAATACATACCTTCGTTTTCCTCTCTTGTCACTGTTTTTTGACATACGGGAAGCTTCTGATCTTGAAATGTGGCGCAGTGAAGAGAGATATTCATAATATGCAACACCTCTCAGCGCCAAGATTGATTTTGAAGGAGCAATGGTTTGCACTACATTAAAAAGACCTGACTTGATTTCACTGCAGTGAAGAGACAAAAGTTATTATGGTATCAAAGCATAAGCACGCCAAATATATCCACAATATGGCATGAAAGACAGTTTTTAACTGATGACCAAGTTGAAGACAAGGCTGATTGTAAAACGAGAATGAACATAGAGAAAAAAGTTGCCTTGACCTACACGATAACTAGTAGAAAGGTATTCTTAATTCTTCAATCTTACATCTTGAAATGTGATAGAACACTCATCAAATGTTTAATAACCTAGAAAAAAAATGAGTGATGTGTCTACAATTAATATTTCATTAATCAAGCCCAGCACATCAAAGGTACAAAGTCCAAAGAATATGCCGAAGAAAATGTCAGTTTGTTTCTGTTTCCAACATGTGAAGCTGTGTAGGCCAGAAGGGGTGAATGGCATAATTGAATAACAAAGTTCTCAAAAATCAATATTATAATTAAATAAATAAAAGTCTATAATTTCAATGCACATAAGCCTATTTATAGGTAAAGTAAAGACAATCCTAATTCTATAAGGAATCAAACTCTACTAAAATCTTATCCCAATAATAATAAATATTAATTTAATAACAGTTGTGATAAAAATAATACACTAAAATATAGAATCCTAATTAATAAATTTTTATAATTTCATAATTTTATCCTGCATTAGAAACCTTGCCAGCAAGTTAAAAAATTGTTTTGAAATAAAACTATGGATCTATATGATGAAAGATAGAAGTGTGCAATGAGTTTGAGGCTGATACCTCTTGAAGGAAACATCGGCTTTTAACTGGGTTAAGTCCAAACATTTCCCGCAGAACGAAGGCTTGCCTGGTCTTGTATCCTCCCCTATTAATTTACCCAATGTCATCAAATCAGTTGTAGAAGCCAACATTTCTGAAGCTAAATCGACATTGCCTGCACAGTCCGTGGATGAACACAAGGCAGAGATCTGCTTTGAATACAGACAAAATCCATGCTGCGCTATTGTGGATACCAAAAGCAGTCGCTCATCAGAATGATTGTAGGCATCCGAGTCCTCAGATAATATGATCCGTGGTTCTAAAAAATCCTGCCGATATATGTAATTTTGTTATGAACTACAATACTAAGTACTACAGATGCATCTACGATAACATATCAAATACATGTTTATCAGATAATGAAGGGTGCTTTAATCTCCAATACATAAACATATACTTACACCCATCAATGGACGACAGCTGGAAAACAGTATATCAGTTTCTGAGATAAGATTGCACATTCTATGGGTGAGCTTTACAATCTCCCGAGAATGTTGCTGTTCAGATAAGACGTAATGTCTCAGATCTGTGTGATGGCCACGGAACTTGCTCCATGCTTCTTGTACTAAACCATGCCTCCCAAAGAATATGGGTTTGATAGATTTTGATCCCCTATTGAAATCAATGCGGCTAGACTCATCCATCAGCTGGTACTCTCTAGCAACAGCCTCCATCTGTCCACCATGAGAATCTTCCATATTCTCTCCATTACAAAATTCTGCAGCTACATCATGGTTATCTATCAATATTTGAGAACTTATTAGATCCATTTTCGCTCTACATTTGCCGAGATCTTCAGCTTCAACCCTATTGCTCACAGAAACTTCCTGTGCTGAATAGGCAAAATTACCACATGACACTAATCCGGAAAGGTGATCTGTGCCACTGTTAATTTCAGTTTCAGGAACAAATGTTGATTCTGGTACATATGAGACTTCGAGCAAATCACATGTGTTATTTATAGAAATAAGGTTTGCAGCTTCTGCACATTGAAAACTTTTGTCATCCATATTAGCTTCTAAAGAGCAAGGTAGCATCTCAGGTGCCAGACTTGCTTCAAGAAGTGCTCCACTCTCGATGCCTTTAACGGAAACTGTAGCATGTATGTTATTAAAAGTTTCATCTTCAGAATCAGATAGTACTACATGCTTTCTTCGAGCAATCCCCCGACAAAGTACAAAGGAGGTTTCTGGATTATCAGAAAACATACTAGAAACATCAATCTTAGCAGTAAAGTCATCAAAGTCATGAAGAGAGCTGTTTCTGTTCAACAAAGCAGCCTTCTTGGCCTGTATACTATCTGGTTCACTATTATACAAATCCAATCTAAGTTGTGTTTCCTTATCATCAAGTTCTTCCTCAACTACCTCTAATAAGCTAGAATTTTCTTCCATAGATAGCAACTGGGAAATATCCTTTTCTATTAGCTCAGACAACTGAGAAGGTAAATCCCATGGTATCAATTTTGGCAGAAGGCGGTGGCCAGCCTCAAGATCAAATAACAGTGAACCATATTTCCCTTGCATTTTCTTCGCTGCACAGTCGAAAAGAAAAATTGAGGGCTTAACAATTGAATGATATATAAATTAGTAGAGGTAGTGACACTAAACAAAAAACCAAGCCCTACCAGATAACATGATCATTTAAATAATCCATAAGCAACATGAGCCATCCAATCCTAAAAGATTAATCCCAAAGAAATGTAAGTCTTATACTACTTATAAACACTGCACTAGTATCGCTCTTAAGCAATGTGGACAATGTCTTTTTTACTCAAACATCCCCTTAAAGTATAGGTCATTTAGCTCAACACTTTTGTATATTTTTAAACTATTTTATTATACTCTAATTCTATTGACTTGTATTTTTTTCTTTTTGCAAGGCTCATGTATATTTTTTGTGAGGGAGGCCTATTAGATTTCTTTTTTTGACCCATCGATTGTTGAAGCTCCGATACCGTGTAAATATTGCAGAGTCCATTAGCAACATGAGTCATTCAATCCTACACTAGTATCACTCTTAAGCAATGTGGAATAATGTCTATTTTACTCTAACAGATCCAACTAGAAGCTATCACAAATTGTCATGTGCACCAAGTATTCATATGACATGTTCCCACAATTCACAAAAGCATACAAACAGAAGCAATCACAAACCATGAAACTAATAGATGTGAGCAAAGAGAAAGAGATATATATATGTTCACGTTAATTTTTTTTAGAAAGCATAACAAAAAAATTTAACAGAGCAATCAAGCACAAAACCCCCTTTTTAGACCAATCAGTGTGAAAAGGAAAGAATAAACAGGAAAATGGGAGATAATAACCGAGATGAAAATGAATGTAGCATGGTTCTCATAATTGTTTTTTACTAGATCAGAATAAATAACAACTAAAAGACACTGAAATTGGATCAATGTGAAATATGAAATCATAATGTGGAAATTTTTCTTTACATTTTTGGCCACTATTCTGAGAGAAAACTTAGAAACATGCAAGAATGAGCCCCCCCCCCCCCCCCCCCAAAAAAAAATAATAATAATAATAAGGCTATGGACAAACCAAATGTCTATGTTTAATATAATTATCTAAATGGAGAAAGCAATTTATATTTGCTTAAATGTCAATCTAAAATCTCACAGAGCCATGTTTTCTCCAGCATCATACATGATACAATATAAACGTCATCATTACAGTGTCAATAGAGTTGCAGAAATATAAGCCTTAATTTATAATGCAGACATTGGTTTAGGATGGGGACCTTTTACCAGCAACACTTTCCAGTGAATTCACTCAGATGAGGATAATTTCTCCGACAACCAAAATACCATGCATTTTTTCCAAGATGATGGATATTCAAATATGAGTTCTACAAGAAGCTATAATTGATTGATGTATAACTCAGTCATTTTAGACTACTTACCTTCTATCAAAGTGAAACAGATGTCAATAGCCAAAAAACAAAAAACAAAAGAAAAAGTGAAATAGATGTAACCAACCGCTTTTAGATCTACCCTGGCACCAGAATTGAAGCTGCATAATGGTTTTTCTTATATCCCCTTGACAACACTCAAGAAATCGCTCCAGTAAATGAGGTTTGATGTCAACTCTCTCTGCTGCACAAATCTGCAGAGTAAATAACAGTACGAATAAATAAATAGTCATGTCCACGGTAAAGTTTAATAAGTAAAACATGCATTGGATGCGTACCATGTGTAAATGACTAAGTAGCTCCTTTGATGATGGTATAGTGAAATGAATTTGCACCTTTTTCATGTTGCTAGGCAGGAGAGGATTGTGACCTAAGATTTAAAATAATTGCAAAGATTACCAATACATAAAATCTCAAGTGAGAGTATAAATATTTAAACCAGTTACCCTCTTACTATTGCTTGTCAATATTATAGGCCCTTTTGCTGTCTTTGAAATATGCTGTATTGCGGTAACAAAACCACGATCTTCAATGAATGTGACGTCTACATCCTCAAATAAAATTAAAGGTTTGATTTCACTTTGCTGACAACAGTTTACAATTTCCTTGCCGTGTGAACTTTCAGATACACTAGTTTCATTATGAAGATCACTATTTGATGAGGGTGTCAATTCAAGAACTCCATCCATTTCTTGAATTGCAATGGCATTGACTAGATTTGAGCAGGATTTTGCATCACACATGTTCTGTGGACCCACAGATTTTGCTAGTGTCCTGGACAAAATATACCATTCAATAAAGAACGTATTAAAGGCTATTACATAAAGTATCATTTGGCTGATCCTAACCATGATTTCATAAGTGAAATCATTGGCAAAAGACACGGTTTTGAACAAGCAATTTTCATTGAAGTCTGATGTAGAACAGACAAAAAGAAAGAGGAAGAACATGATGGAACTGGGGAAGAACAGATTACAAATATCTACTGATTGAAGAATAGAAATTGGGGAGAAACCTACATAACAACAAGGAAGAAACCAGATAATCAATTCACTATTCAACTCGGATCTAAATACAATAATCAAGCTCTTAGTTATAAGGGCCCCTAGAAAACAAGATAACATTTTCAATTCTAAATGATAAAGATCAAAAATCAAAATAAGAAAAAAATATCCAAATGGATAAAGATCCCAATCTGGATAATCTTAATTATCTTTATTTGTACCAGTCATATCCCCATAAACCTTGCCATCTATGTTACTCAAACTCGGGAATGAATGTCGGATACGGGCATGTATCCGGAGGTCGGATTCGTAATATTTAAAATTTCAAGACACGGGAATATGTATCCAATTATTGGGGACATGGACACTTAGATACTGTAAATTAGATATAAATTTTATTTAATATATATATATTTTGTATGAATGTATATCATAACTTTGTTTACAAAAAAATTTATTAGACTTTTGTTGTATTTAAATGATGATTTTTATATAATTAGTTTTGTATGATATTTTTTGAAGTGTGTTGGCTTAATTTTGTAATGTAAAGACTTTTTTAAAAAAATTTGGGTTATAAAGCACGTTTTTAAAGTTTCTTTTTGCTGAAACCATACAAAGTTATTCTTTAGAGTTAAATAATAAATAAAAGAAGGCCCAGCCCAATACAAATTAGAATCAAAATGCCCTAATATGTTTTTCTTCTCCTTCTTCTTCTACACTTCTCTCTTACTCTCTTTGTGTCTGATATAGAAAAACATCTGTTAACAAATAAATTCTATACTTCTCCTTGCTCTGTTTAGCAATCATCGTCTTCTTCTTTTCATTTCTCCTTATATTCCTCCACGGTGGTGGTGATGCCGACTCCAATTTAAAAGTAACCATATCCGACACATATCTCATACCAGTGTCGGTGTTGTGTCGCGTTGACACCGGTAAGGAGGGGCAAAGTGCCAAGAAGTGGTAACATAGCTTGCTCTGAAGGACTTGAATCCCAAATCTAGAGTCATCTTAAGACAATGGTATACAGTTCGTGAACCCCGAGTCAGAGCCCGTGTCCAGTAAATTCTCAGGAAAAAGAAATCTCCTCCTAAATTTAAGGCAGCGGGCTACGAGGAGTTATAATTTTCGTAACTACTACAAGTTTGAAATACAATGCATGAATAATCTTACTGCTTTTCACCAAAGATTTTTAGGTTTGTATCATTTCTCCCTATGTTAGGTAAACAAAATTGACAAGAAAAACATCTGAGATGGTATAGTACACAGAACAGAGTAAAGTTAATCATAAATATCCAATCATCTATGAGACTGATTTCACTAAGATTTTGCTTCAATAAAAAATATTATTTCACTAAGATTTTGTGTATTCATTTTCATATGTAATTTTAAACAAGTGCAAATCACATAGGTTGATTATTTATCTGCAACAAAACATAGTTTATTTTGAAAATGCTACAACTTATAGTTGGATATATTAAAAATATAAATTGAATCTATATATATATATTAAATCTAAAGTTTTAAACAAGCTTGTGTGGTCTTACGAAGGGGTGTCCAAGAATCCGTAGAAGCCAGAACATACCTATAAATCGGATTGGACCGATCCAACAGTTTGAGACATTAAACAGTCCAATCCGTTTAGAAACATGTCATGCCGTTTGGGTCCAGACTAAACCGTTCCAAACTGTCTCTCATTTTCATTAAAAAAAGAAGAAAATATGGCCCGTGAATAGAGTCAAACTATGTTCCTCTAAATGTAACTTCTTAATTCCATTTCATTACTAAAAGTAACTTCTAAATTCCATTTCATTAAGATCAGTATGTGTTATATAAAGGACTGTAAATGTACTTGTTTCGTATTTGCTTTAGAAAATGTAAATAAAATGAGTTTGCACTGGGATTCGAACCCAAGCATCATGAACGTTTACCTACCACTTTGTGACGGCCATAATTGTGTCAGTCATGTATTATTAATTTATTTAAAAAATATTTTTATGTATCAAAGTAGCCAAACAGTTGAACCGGAAACTGGACTGGTCAGGTGTCATATCTAAGGCCAGTCTGGTCCGGTGTCAGCAAAAAAAAAATATAAAAACAGACTGGACCAGACAAGCATTGATGTGATACAGTATAAAATCTGGTTTCAGCTAACTTGACAAAATAAAAGAACAATTACTAGGTAAATTATTTAAAGCTATCTGCAAATGAATGACTCCAAGATTGAACAGCCAAGACAATATACGTCTTGATCAAATTAGAAGAAGCTTGAAAAAATAATAGCATTTGCTTTTACAAAATACTGACACTATTTATGCTGAGTGATCATTCGAACCAAGACAGCTTCTAGCCCATTAAAAATTATAGGACAAAACCAAGTCCTCCATTTTTTGACGTGACCCAGTTACTCCCCCAAAACAACCAAGTCCCAAGTCCTTTAAAGATTTAGAAATATTAGGAGAAAATTGGAACCATACTGGAAAATAAAGGACCAAATTAGGGATTAACTCGATTGAATGAAAAAAAAATATTGGATCTCCAAAGTGGTATTTCGACCAAAATTAACATTGAGACCTTTTGTCACTTTCCATAAAAGATTGATTTCAATATATCATGATTTCTATGTCTTCTACTTCCTCCACAAAACTAGCAAGTATTTTTTTAACCATAAGAAACTTAATTCTTAGGCAAAACAAGTCTCGGAAATAAGAAATTACTCTCACGGTAAACATAGAACAAACAAAATACACTACAAAGATAAGTATGAAACCTTTTAACCCGATGTGATTCAAGGGCCTCGCCAAATCTCTGTTTCACAAGAGCTCCATTCCGGCATTCTGATGCACTGACCTGACAATAGCAAACAGATTGTAAGCTTTTGCATAATGAATGACTACACATCTACTAACCAAATAAGGACTAGCATGTAAGCATAAATGCATGTCAGCTTATATAGCATCAATGTCCATTGAATTTTGGCATGGATCTTATGGCATGCCAATTCGTTAGAACAGGTTGATAGTTTTTTGTTCAAAAAAATTTTAAAAACACAATTTTGATCAAATCACAAATTGCAGTACACTAGGCCCTCTAATTCTTATATTTCCTTTTCCTGATGTCAATTACTTATATATTAGTATATATAAAGTTAATAAGAAGCCACTACCAACGAAGAAAACAAGTTGTCTAAACCAGGAACAATATCAGAATTGGTACCTCCAAAACCTCAAACCCTTGCTCCTGAACACAAGCATAGATTGCAGCAGACTTTCCACTCTGCAACATGGGAAAAAATACATTTAACCTCCAAAATAAACAATAAATTAACATTTAAGTTCCGCAGAATCTACAGGTGATCCAAATGCAATCAATATATGCCTATGAAAACAGCATCGAACATGGATCAAAGTTCAAGGAAAGCATAACCATATCATACCCATTACTGAAATACAGATAGTCCAATCCTTCATTTATACGTCAGTAATTCTATCACAAGAGAAAGTTTCAAGTTGAAACCCCTAGGAATTAAGAAATCAACAGTACTTCTGGGATAATATTAAATGTGTATCATATTTCAGATATTGAGGTCTAGTTATTTTATTAGATAAATGCTAAATAACAAGTCTTTAAAAAAGAATATTCGTGCCTGCAGCTGTCTGGAGAAGACAAATGGGCCATGCCTTGCAATTTTAAAAAGATGACATAGGATTTGATACATGCCTTACTTCAATGTTCCGTGGCTTAGAATATGTGTTCGAAAGCAATATTTCTAGTGCTTTCAAAAAGATTATATCCCATTGCCTTAAAGTTTTTTAGCTTTGTTCTGTAGTGTTTAGTAGAGAAAACCACTACAAAACTTGGTGTAGGCTTCTAATAGTAATTCATGTCTTAAAGAAGTAGAGATCATAACAGCACATCCAATTTATACATTATATTCTTACATACCCCAACTGGTCCTGTAACTAAGAGGACGTTCTTCAGATCAGCTGCTGCTCCACTATCTGAATCATATTCACTTTCAGAACAGGTATAATCATCTGCGTGCATGCCACCTGAATCACTATCAATGCAGTTCTTGCCGATTTGGGTATCTCTTTCATGCCAAAGTCGTAGCCACTCACCCAAAAATTTCACAGATTCATCGTTACCACATACCTGATGGACCATGTGTCAATGGGGAAGATAGAAACAAGGTTTTACCGACAGCATGAACTTAGAGATCATCACTTCTACCAGAAGAAAAAACAAAGCCAACATGTCTCACCTCCATGGCCTTTCTTGGCTGATACTTATGAATCCATAAACTATCGCTAAGCTGGCTACCACAACAACAAATACAAGGCACTGTTCTGTAAACAACAAACCCTATAACATGTTTATATCATGACTAGACAGAAATTAATAATTTTTAGCAAAACGGTAAGCTAAAATATTTATAGAACATAAAATAAATTATTAAATAATCTTAAAGGTAAGCCTTTCACCTTTCCTCATGAAATCTGCTTTGCTCCCATAATACAGAGTTCCTTACATGGTCAGTGTTCCCATTGACATCAGACTTCTGGCAGAAAAGTTACACTTAATTCACTTAAGAATTACAGCATGAAATTTAAAGGTTTAATTACATATAGAAAGGGAAGAAGAGGGGGGAGTCTTGGATGTAAGAAGAGCTATATCTGCACAAATATACTAAATACCTCTGTTACTTAGCAAAAAAAAAAAACACTACATACCTTTGTTTCCTTCAGTGACTGATAGCATATCACATCTTCATCATTTGATACGTCAAATAATATTGGAACTGATTCTCCCAGACATTCATGTTGAGTGCAAACCTTATTTGGAGATACCCCATTTTGAAAGTTCCATGTACTGCTGGAATGTGAAACGATGGGAAGCTTATCAAAACTCAAGCACTCAACAGAACCTTCAAAAATTGATGAGGGAGAACTCTCAAGGCATCTACTTTTGATGAAATTTTCCTCGCAGAATGTCCAGGTTCTCCAATCAAGTGACACATCGTTGTCCTGCATCGAAGAATACAAGCCCCATGGCACAAGGCTTATGAGAAACATAAATATTGAACCTCAATATTCCAAAGCAGTGGAATGCAATAGACAAAATATACTTATAATTAATCTATAAATTTCAATTTCAAAAATGGTTACCAGGGTTCTTTCAAATACGTGAATTGGACCACAAGTTAATCCTCTATCTTTTCTGCCAACTTGGAACCCATCATCGTCTGTGTCAGTTGCTTCTCGATTATTCTTGCTTGCTTTCCAAGAAGAGAAAAAAGGATGTATTTTCTTTCCTGCAAACATCCGTGAATTTTCCTGATCAAAAAGGAAAAGGAAACTCAGAGCTCAAACCACATACCATAATTCAAAACCGTGAAGTTAAATCCAAATTTTATAATGACTTTCAAGTTGAGCCAAAAATTTCATCTATGTTTCTAAATTCTAAAATGAAAACTCAGTTACTTACAAACAGTCAATCAAACTCATAACAAATAATTGGCAAAATTGATCTGCTTTAAGCCAACCTGAGCTGAGCTGAGCTGAGCTGAACACAACTAAGTTAGGGAGTGCCTCATTTTTTTTAATTCACTCAAAATAAACAAGAATAAACAAAAGACACACTGTGACTGAAACATGTAAACATATTTTTCAAGTCAAACTAACAATATGCAATGAAAAAGTAGTAAATATTGGAAAGGGGCAGAAAATTAAGTAGCTAACATACCTTGGCAGCAATTCTTGCCTCAGACCGCAGATCAGGGATGACAGGAGTCGCATCTTCAATCTCTATACATGCTAATTTTTTGTCCGGAGTACTAACAGGTGACTTTCCTTTAACCTGCCAAGATAGAATATAATTTAAATTTTGAAGTTATCCTCTGTGACGAACTGCTACAGACCTACATTGCTACTCAAGATGATGAAAGCAGGAAGCATAACAATGATTAGAGAAACGGAAAGAAAATATGGAAAAGTACATAAAATAACACCTCTAAAACTTATAACAAAAATAACACCCAATAATATTGAAACGTAAAATTGGACGGAGTTGAATCTCGGGAGTTCAACTTAAATGGTGATTTGGGATGGAATTTTTTAATAGTAAAATATATGATCACAAATTTTAATTGGTGTTTTATTTTCCCAAAAAGAAAAGAAATACTAAAAACAAACCGAATCCCAGTACTCAAGGCAAACCAAAATTCGAACAAACCTACGTAAGAACTCGTAAACAGAATACATATAATTCAGTAATTTACCTTTTTAGGTTTTCTCTTCCTCTTGCTCTTGCTTGGACTCCCACAACAGTCCTCGTTATCTCCGCTAACTTCCTCATCACAACCTCTCCTACCCTTCGTATCGCCATCATCTAGGGATTTGTGAGGGAAAAGTGTCGATTGGACCAATTTCCGACGAACGCCTCTTCGTTCCGACTGTAGGAACTTTGCCGGACTGAGTTTCTGCACTGACCGACCATTCTCTGGTGAATTATCCATGCGATTCAATAAAGTTTGGATGGATATATGACTACGATTTGGGACTTAGGGTTTAGAGTAATGTGACAAACAAATTTGATATGATTTGTGAGGAAAGAAGGAAAAACAATTTGAGAGAGATATCTGGAGGGAATAAAAACGCAGTTCCCGCGTTTGTCAAATAAAAATGATAATATCCTGATCCGTTGGAGTTTGGACTTACGATTCCGTTGTCGAAAGATTTTCCAAAATATTATTGTTACCCAAATAATAAATTCAATAACGGTATATTTAGTAAATGTTTGATAATAACAATATTTTTTATTATTTTTATAATAAATATATAAATATTTTATTTTAATGTTATAATTATTAGATAAATTATTAATGATTTATTTAGTAACAATAATAAAATGCATTGTGTCGTTACCTTAATTTAATAGATAAAATATTAGAGTATTATAAATTTATATTTATATAAATTATGGTGTAATTTGTTAAATAAAAAAATTTATTTATTATTTTAAAAAAATTTAATAATGTATAATACCAATTAATATGAATACAAATAAAACTATAAATTTAAATAACCTTATTGTTTTTCCAATGATTAGTATCTTAATTTTTATCCATAATATCTTTTGATAAAAGAAATAATTATTTATTTACCTAATTGGCTTATTTGAGTTATTTAAGTTAGATTAATTGATGAAATGTGTAAACCTCTTTGATAATCCATATATATATATAGTTTTACATGCACAAATATCAGTTACATATGACGTACACGTCACAACGTGTTAGTATAAGAATAAAGTAAAATACATCTAAAGTTAGAGGTTAACCACCCCATTGCTCGGGCTGATGTTTCAAGGCTCAAGCTAATGTCTTAAGACTCATGCTCTACAAATGTCAAGCAACAGGTTATTCCTTGTACCCAAACATCAATCCCCTTATTTTTTTTGACCCAGTTACTAATGTGTCGGGCAACAAGTCATTCTTTATACTCAAACATCAATCCCCCTATTCTTTTAACTCAATTTCTTAACTAATATGGAAGAGTAAAAGGCTCAGCACGCGAAATGACACATTGAATATGAAAAAGGAATCTACTCATTACAAGGATAAGATTGACATCCTTATGCATGATGTCGAGCTCTTTCTCAACATCCATATATGGGAGGTGTTGAACACAATGGTCCACACGGTGCAGAGCCTGATGAGACACAAGACTGGCATCGAGATAGTAATATCAATCTTGCGGATACTTTGGTTTTATATTTGTAAAACTCTTGCACGAATTATTTTATAAAAAATGACAAATATACTCTCAAGGTCAATCTAAGAAAGGAATATATGTGATTTTTAATTTATTATTCAAACTTTTAAAAACAAAATTAAATTCTAAACATCCTGTCACGATATTTTTATTTTTGTTTCCTAATCTAATAACATAAAAAATAAACATAGTTATGGATTCGATAATAATTTTTATCATTCATAACAGTAGAGTATTTATGGATATAATAATTAAGTTAATTATGTTTGTTCATATTATTTAGATTATTGAAGATATAAATTGATATTTATTAATTATATATTTTTTATATAAATATGACATTTGGTGGGATTAGATTTTCTTTGTTAATTAAACAAATCAATTAACATCTATAGATAAGGTCAATAATTAATTTAGTTAATTAAATTAATTCCTATTTTCTAAAAGATTGAAAATAAACAATTTAAATGTCACTTTTGGTAGGGTTAGATATTTTAAATTTTATTCAAGTTTTCCAAATTAAACCTAAGAATTTAATCATCTCAATTCTAATTTTCAAGTTTTAAAACCATTACTGAAAATATGTTGTCAATAAATTTTCAAATAATAACTCTTATATTTTTTTTAAATAGAGCATCACTTTAACTACCAAACGATTGTGTCAACAAATAAAATAACACTACTCTAAATTAGATTGGATAATTAAACCTTAAAATCTAATTTTTAGATTTAAGTTTGTAATAAAAAATAATATATTTCTCTCTAACGCTTTTAATATAAAATCTTAAATAAAAACAAAATTAATTTATTTTATAAAAATATTTTCCCTATTTAATATTTTGTAAGCATAAAAAAGTTATTATTATATCATATTTACAAACAACTAAACATGTTGAATTTAATCACAAACAAATTAAATATAACATATAAAAATAACTATAACAATTCATTAAAATTATACCTTAAAAGAATCCTTACAAAATCTTGATGTTAATTCTGTTTTTGAAAAACCTCCAGACATATTTGTATTTCTATTTATTGAATCAAAAACTATAAATTTACAAAAGTATAATTAGTTATTCTCAAAAAGAGAATAACTTTAAAACTAAAAAAAACTAAGAAAAATGTCTAGAGAGAGAAGAGTTGAGATTTTTAGGTGTGTTTTTTACAATATGAGAGATAATCCTTTTATAGGTAAAAAAAGACTAAAAAAAGTGGGAAAAAATATCTTGAAAATGGGTGTTAGACGCGTTTTGGGTAGGCTGGCATGGATCTCGACATTGCATGGACGGGCGAGCGTAGGACAGAATGGGTACGGATCTCAGCATGACATGCGCGTGACTAGGCAGTTTTGTTTGTTTTTCCATTTTTCCATTTTTTTGACTTTTCCTCATTTTTTTCCACTTATTTGTATAATAAATGAATAATACACTTTGAACGTTATGATGTATTGCTTATAGTATTTTTTCTTGAAGTTTTTAAATTTTTAAAAGCGAATATACCTGAAAAACAATAAAAATACACGTGATTCAGAAAATATAAATTTATATAAAATATAATAAAATCATACAAATATAAATCTATTTAATCAATTAAAGTACATTAAATCATGATAATTTTAGTTCTTTTTAAGCACTCGTCACAATGCCTAATTCGCTTCTTGTTAGTCCCTTAGCAAGAGAAACAGTAAAATAAACTATAAATTAAACTATCATATATCACTTATGTGGATTGACACGGTTGCATTTAGCGTATGCAATAAGCCTTTGAACCCCTATATTGCACTAGTGGACGAGTTTAAGTCTCGTGAGGATTTTTAGTAATGATACCCACAAAAATTGAACTAAATGTAAAAATAAAAAAATAACAAATCAAAAACTAGGATTCAATTATGCAAACAAATCAAAATCCCTTAAGAGACCTTGCCTGAATGCCTCTATCACAATAGAGCTCGAGCATTCTAATATCTCTAGCCTTTCTTTTCTAAACCATCTCATATATTCTTCAGTAGACTAACCACTTTCCTGGGTGATTAAGAAGAGGTGGTGCGAATCCTTCCTCAATGGCTTGTTGCAGGCATAATTGGTGATAAGCAACCTGAAAAATTGTGAGAAGAATGTTATGGTATAGGGTGCCAAGTTATCGAACCACTTCTGTGCACCATCACATAAGATGGTAGCAAACATCATGACATTTCTCTTGCCTTGAGTGAGGCTCACAGGGGCCATAGTTGTCTTGAAGTGTTGCACGTGAGTTATCAGATCTTTAGTCCCTTCATAGTCTCGGCAGTTGGGAGCAATGAACTTGGGTGGTGGTTCGTTATGCTATATTTCATAAAAAAAAGACACACAGTTGCTCATAGTCCATATCCACATCATAGGGTATCTTACCATTTTTTTGCTTTTCGTTAGCTCTTTTCAAGGCATGGTCTTTCTTTCTTTTAGCTTTCTCTAGTGCACGAAATCGTGCCTTCAGATTTCTTGCTCTTACAGCAATTGTTTTTTACTAGGCCCTATCGAACCAGGAAGGGGGTTGTCCTCATCTACGATCTCATCCTGGGTAGGCTCGTGCACAATATTATCTAGCCTAATTCCACCAACCAGGTTTATGGCTTGACCCTCAGGTGCATTCAGGCTTGATTGTTTTCTCGTCTGGTTTGCTCGAGCACTCTTCTTAACTCAAGAAGTTGATGAGCCAGCTCTTAATGGGTGTTAGTCTTCATTCTGGCCTCATCATGGGTTAATGAGGTGTTGTCCAATGATACTGTCACTTCCTCATTTACTAGTCTTAATTGAATTTCAACACGTGTCCCTACCACGGTGATAAAGAATATGTGATTGTGATTCTAGAGGTAATTAGCAAGTGGAATAGGTGTTTAATCTCTTAAATCTCTCTTAGATCTCAGGGTGAATCTTTGAAAATATAGAGTTATAAGCCAAAGCAAAACCTCATAATCTAAGCCACGGTGGGTGCCAAAATGTTAGGAATTGGTCTGATTTACAGATAGTGAAACTAAAGAGAAGTTAGAGCAATTGATATAATACGTGGATCTCTTAGAGAGTCCATGTATATATAGAGATTTAAATGTACAAATGTAGGTTACATAGAGGGTATATGTCACAACGTGTTCGAAGAGTATAAGAGTAAAGCAAAATATATTCAAAGTTTAAGTTCGACCACCCCATGGCTTGGGCAGATGTCTTAAGGCTCGGGCTCTACAAAGGTCAAGGAGCAGATCATTCCTTATGCATAAACATTTACAAAAAAAATTAGGTTCATTTGTTTATAAAAAATAGGCCAACAAAAGACAATTTAACTTTATGGCGCAATATTTTATTATATAAAATATAGTCAAAAGTATTTTAAGGACACATTTAAAGAAACTCTCACCATCTCTAACCACTTTCCCATTATTTCCTCTATTTTTTCATTCTTATAGATTTCATTATGTTATATCAATTTTTCTCTTTCCTTAGTTGCTCTTTCTCCCTTCTAAATGGTCTTTAAATGTTAAACTAATAAAGACATCTAAGTTAATTTTATTATTTGATTACATTCAATAACAACAATAATATGAACATTCAATGTTAGTAATAATATTTATTAGTGAAATATGTAAAACTTGTATTATATTTTAATTGATCAAATGTTTATAAAGCTAGATGTGCGCTAAAATTTCCCCCGCAAGAGGAGCATTTTCTCTAGACAGTGCTAGGTTTTTTCACATTTTTCTCGGTGCTTATTCTACTTCAATCTATGTGCTTATTCTTATTCTAGGGATTTGGATATGGTTTTCCAATATGCTCCTTAGAATTTTGAGAATGGTTTCCTGTTCTTCCAACAAATGTAACCAAGTATTCCCCTTTATGCTTTGAAGTTTGAGGCTACTTCGTTATGGATTCAAATGCATGATTTATCTGTAGATTAAAGACGTGTAGTTATTATTTGTAGAATTGCTTAGAAAATTGGTTAAATTCCTTGAGATTGATATGTTTTCTATTGAGAATGGATTTGCCAAAAATGTTAGGATAAGGGTTTTGTTCCAATTAAGTTGTTCTTTATTACCTGGGGTATGGATACCTTATGCTTCGAAAGCATTGGTGTGGATTGAAGTGGAGTACGCACGCTTGTCTTAGTTCTATTATAAAATTGACTCATGAGACTAGGAGTTATGGATTATGGTTAGGAGCTAATATAGGTTTTGGGGAAAGAATGCTTGATTTAGAGAGTGGCATTGTGATGAGTGCTCAAAAAGTACTAAAATTACCATGATTTTATGGACGTTAATTAATTAAAAATGTGATATATTTATATGATTTTATTATATATTTATGTAAATCTGTCTTTTCAGAATCACAAGTATTTTTATTGTTTTTTATGTATTTTCGCTTAAAAAAATAACTTAAAGACTCAAAAAAAAAAAATACCGGAGGCAATACATCGCAAATATATTCATAAATTAAATGAGAAAATGTCAACAAATATGGAAAAATTGGACAAAATGGGTCAAAAGGGTAAAAAATGTCAAAAAGGAGGAAATCACGCATGCATGGGCCCAACCGCGCTATCCAACGCGCGCAGTGCACCCAGCCGCACCGAGCAACACGCCACAAGGCCAAAGATAATGCCTCAAGGCTACCATGCCGCAGTCAGCCACGTCAGTATGAGGTCAACAATGATGTCATTATTCACTACTCTACGTTTCCACCATTTTTAATCATTTTTTAACCCACTTTTTCTTCCTCTCCTCACCTATAAATACACTCATTCTCTTCACTTCAAATCACACCTCAAAAACATCTTCTATTCTCTTTCTTTCTCTTTATTTCTTAGTTTTTCTTAGTTTTTTAGCTTTTCTTAGTTTTAGGGTTCTTCTCTTTTTGAGAAGAACTAATTATGTTTTTGTAATTTATTTGCTTCTTGATTCAATAAATGGAAGTGCAAATTCCGTTTAGAGGTTTTCTAGCAACATCGTTAGCATCAAAATACTGTAAGGATTTTATTTTCTTTGTAGTTATTTTTTATGTTTTATTCTTATATGTTATATTTAATTTGTCTATGATTAAATTTAACATTGTTGGCTGTTTGTAAACATGATATAATAATAACGTTGTTATACTTGCGAAATATTAAATAGGTAAAAATCTCTAAAATGAATTGATTTTGTTTTTATTCAAGATTTTATATTAAGAATATTAGAGAGAAATATATTATTTTTCATGAAAAACTTAAATCTGATAATTAGATTTTAAGGTTTAGTTATCCGGTCTGATTTAGAGTAGTGCTTTTTTATTTGTTGGTACAATCGCCCGGTAGTTAGAGTGAAGCTCTATTTCAAAAGTTTTTATAAGAATTATTATGTGAAAATGTATTGACAACATGTTTTCAGTAGTAGTTTTAAAACTTGAAAGTTAGTACTCGGATAATTAAATTCTTAGGTTTAATTTGGACACCTTGAATAAAGTTTAAACTGTTTAACCCCACCAAAGGTGGCATTTAAATGGTTCATTTTCAATCTCTTAGAAAAAGGAATTAATTTAATTAACAAAATTAGTTATCAACCTCACCCATAGGTGTTAATTGATTTGTTTAGTTAACAAAGAATATCTCATCCCACCAAATGTGGTATTCGTATAAAAAAGAAAGAATCAATAAATATCAATTTATATCTTTAATAACCTAAATAATATGAGCAAACATAATAAACTTAGTTATTATATCCATAAATACTCCACTATTATAAATGATAAAATTTGCATCAATATTTATTGAATCTATATCTATGTTTATTTTTATTTTATTAGATTAGAAACATAAAAACCCAAATATCGTGACATGATGTTTATGATTTAATTTCATTTTTAAAAGTTTGAATAATAAATTAAAAACCACATATATTCCTTCCTTAGATCGACCTTGGTTGTATACTTATCATTTTCTATGAAATGATTCGTGCACTTGCGAGAGTTTTATAAATATAAAACCAAAGTATTGGCAGGATCGACGATGTCGGATCTACTCATCACATTGCTCAAATGTGGCTATATGAGTGCCAAAAGTTGTTAAGGAGAATCGAGGGGTGAAGACAAATAATATAGATGGACCTCTAGGTGAATCTTCTAATACAAGTGATAATGTAAGGGTTTTTGGATTTAGCTATGTGCATATTGGAATGGGTAGTAGTAACGTGAGAGAGATCAAGCTGGTTTGGAAAAAGGTAGTGTCGTTGGCTATGATGGGTTGAAAACTAGTAAGGAAAATATGTTTAAAAAGAGACCAAAGGAAGCTCGAGTATTGTGGTGGGTGGTCAGAGTTATGTCTAAATTGCTTGCTTTGGTTTTGGTGATGTTGTTCAACATATAGGTACTATAGGTGGGAAGGGTAGTGATGCATTTAATTTGCATTAATCAATTTAATCCTTACTATAATTCTCTTAAAATGTCATGTTTCAATATATAGCAAGTAAGTGCTATTCTTGCAAAGGATTTTAGAAAAATAACTCATATTTAGAAAATTACTTTTTTTATTGTGAAAATAAAAATAAAGCAATCAAATAAAAATGAGTAAAATAATATGATTAAAACAATGTCAAATGATCATCATCCACTACTAGCATGAATTTTAATGTAATAAAAGCGTATCTTAACTTCCTATTCTTTTGATTATACCAACTTAAAGAAATTCACAAGTTCAAAAGTCTCTACCTCTTCTTACCTAATCGTCGAATTAAATAAACTCCCTAAATTTAATCTATCAAAAACATCTAATTTTAATAAACATATTGAATCAAGATAATTAAACACTTAAGCTTGGTTTAATTATCTTGAATATCAATTTATATTGCAAAGTAATTTATTACCTTTTATTTAAATTGAATAAACAATTAGGCATCTAATCAACTAACTTGATTGTTGAAGAATTAACCTAATTATTTGTACACTTAAATAATAAAAAAAAATCTATATTAATAGTAAAATAGTGAATTAAATACATAATTAAAGAGCATAGAAAATTATAACACAAGAGATTTTATTAATTAATGTAATTCATGTCTAGAGCTTTAAAATCACCCACAATCAATAAAAAATTAGTTATTCATAGAAAACAAGAATAAAAATCTTAGAACTGTTGTTAATAAATATTGTTCTAGTTATCAAAATTTCCTCTTAAAGTCTTATTCTTTCCTCTAGTCACAACTTGATTTCATTAACAATCCTAATTAATCTATTTTATGCGAGATTTTGAGGGAAAAAAAGTAGGAAAGAAAATTGGAACTAGTGCATACACATGAATAAACAAAGCATGGGTCGTGGCATTCAATATATCATACCGCGATATGATACAATTTTCTGACCACATAGTAAAACCTATGGCATTCAAAATGTTATGCCTTAGAACTTGTTTCCCAAAATCCATAGCGAAACCCATGAGTTCAATGCCTCAAAAAGAAAATTGTTATACCTTAGCATGTGGTTTTTTTCTTCAAACACACCTATTGATACAAATATGATGTAATTTGTGTATAAAAATGGCACATATGCTCTCCAATGTTTGACATTTAGCATCCTAGGTGCTAAATATTTAATTTTTGTCACTTAAGACCCTAGCATTCAACATTAATTCTTACATTTATATCTTTTAACAACCAAAATACTTGAAACATTTCAAAACATACCTCGTGATTTTGAAAACATATTTTGTAAAATAATTAAGTAAAAATACAATATTAAAACTTAATAAATGTGTTTTTCAAGCACTTATCATAACCCTTAACTAGCTTCTTGTCGGTTTTTGGCAAGGGAAGCAATTCCAAGATGTTCTCAAAAAGAAAGAAAATAAATCAATCTTAAGCAAACCTAAATCACTTTCGTAGACTATCATGGTTGCATTTAGGATATGTAAAATGAATTTAAACCACTAGGCAGCCCTAATGGATGAATTAAAATCTCATAAGGGCTTTCAGTGAAGACACCCATATATATCTTAACTAAACCAAAATAAATATAACATAACACATGACAATATAATAGTTAAATATCACTTGAGCTCAAAGTTAATTCACAAAATAAAATATCAATCTTAACACTGAATGATGTCGTGTACAATATTCATAAAATAAAATTTTGATCTAAAGACTATTTAAATATGATATGTATAAACATTATAATCGCAAACCGCATAGGCTTAATTTTCAAATCACTCTCAACTAGTACAAAATGGCTACACTACCTTAAAACAATACATCTTTATCAGGGTTGTAATATTAGGTTGAATTGTGGGTTATGAAAGATGTCACAAAATAAAATAATTAAATTCAAATACCTTAATTTTAAGTTATAAAATAACTCAAAATATCACCTAACGCATCCAAAATTAAGTATGTTATTCATACAATTTTACATTGTATCAAATATCACTGTAACATTTTTTCTTTATTCTTTGTTCTTTTTTTTAAATGATATAACATAAAACATATAAAATTTAATTACTATAACATTTCATCCTTTTAAATCCAAAATTAACTTTCCATATTCCCAACCTGTTATGTTCAATATTTTCAGTTATAATCTATTTCTAACCAAATTTTCACCATTTTTTTTTTGGAAAGTTCATACTAAACGTGTGTTTATGTTAAGTTATTTTAGAGATTAGAAGGGTATGATAATTCCTTTTTAGCTCATTAAAAAGTAAATTATAATAGGTTAAAGAAATAAAAAAAATTATATTTTATATGAGCTCAAAGGAGTACTAGCAACAAAGAAATGAATGGTGGACTTAAAAAGGCTTAAGCAGTCTAAAAATGGCTTAAATTGTTTCTTTAGCAATGTGTATTTAATGATTTCACCTCGAGTGATTTTCAAACAAGTTATACATTTTGTTAAGATCTCAAAGATGATTCATAAAAACATTGTACATAAAATAGTCCTAAATATTTAGATTAACTAAATAGTCTTACCATAGACTACAAAAGTCTTAAACTAAACAAAATTTTATCCAAATCATACTCTAACTAAAGAAAATTTTAAAGTCCTATGTATGTTAGTGTCATTGCAATCTTATTCCTATCATTGACATATGAATTGAACCAAAATAAATAAATAAAATAAAAAAGAATAATAAATAAACAAAGCAACTAAATCTACAAATTTTTGAAAAAAAATGTTTCAAACTTCTAGAATTTATAATTTTGAAGGAACTTTTCCCACTCCAACCTAAAATCTACATTATCCCCAATGTTTAAATTTAAATCTAAAGAAAAATAAGAAAATAAGAGAAAAATTATCCCACTCCATACTCTCGTTGCATTCCATCATCTAAATCAACTTCTATTAAACATAGAGAGTCATGGTGAACCTTATACATAACACATCACTAAATAATTATGAAATCAAGGGTTCCAAAATAAAATTTATAGTATAAAGAAAAATGAAAAGGAAATAAAGTTACACAAAATAAAAATAAAAAATAAACTTAAATTAATCCAGGATTTTTAGTCTTTCATATCTTTGGGTGTTGTTTCATTCTCATCCTCGAGTAGCCTAAAGACAAACTCATGGCTTTGATACTCAGGTACTCCTCTTAAATGGCTGCAATTTGTACCAAATTGGGAGAGTTATAAAATTTGCATTTCCTGTATCAACTGCATATACTCAACTTGAAACCTAAACTATCCACGCATCTTGCTGCTAGCATTAATAATCTTTTAGCTATTTTACATCTTTATGCAATAAGCTAAATTAATCTTTCATTATCATTTTTGAAGAAGAGTCTACTTTCCTTTTTGCCTGAGCAACTTTTGTGCTATTGGTGAGGTTTCTCATATATCTAAGGTCAAAAGTTTCCCGCAATTTAATAACAACACTTCATTGAAAGGAAACTTCACCTCTGCTTTTGCACACATAGTTAACTAACTAATATATCCTATAAATTTTTCATTGAATGATTAATATTTATCTATCTACTATTTATTAAATCAAATCTATTTTTAAATTTATGTCATTAGAATAACATTTTTCAAAACCCAAACAATTGTGACAGAATGTTTAGGTTTATTTTTTCTTTTAAAGAATTTTATTGAATTATTTAAAAATTATGTTGTTTCATTTACACCGATCTTAAAAATATACTTATCATTTTTTATAAAGTGATTCATGTACTTATGAGTTATTTATCAAATAAAAAATTTGTGTTCCACTCTTCAAAATAATGTGGCTCTCTACTATCTAGCTATACATTTTTCTCTCATCAAAACCTCACTCAATTTCACTTTGTTTACACTAAACATGGTGTTTGAAAGAAATGAGAGAGACTCATCTCTGATGTCCTACATCACATAGATATTATATTGTTTCTCCAACTTGATACTTAGAATAAAAATAAACCATGAATGGACTAGGGAAGTTTAGTGCCAAACAAGTAGAGTTTTTCCCCAATTCTAACTAAGAGAATAAGAAGGCAGGGAGAAAAATTTATAGAAAATATCAACCTTTCGAAACCTCGTTGGCCACACATATCAACCCCTTATCGCCCAAGGTCACCAAGGAAACTAGCTATAAACTAACCATTTCACACTAGTCGACCAAGGTCGGTAAGGGGTGGTAAGCACCTCGATAAGGTAATGGAATCCAACACCAAGTATATGTATCAAGCAAATATGAAATTGTGTCTGAAGTGATACTAAGTCATCAGTAACTAACCTTATAAAGGACATGCAAAAATGTCAAATAAAATACAAGTATCATGTTTTGCGCATAAGAATTTCAACATTAAAACGAAAAGACTTACACCAAACAATCTTGAAACAAAATGTTTCCCTTAAACAATACCCAAGCTAGGTTTGACGCAATTCTTTAATGATTCTTTTTATAATATTTTTTTTATCCTTAACTAATCTAACACTTTTATCATTTGATATGCTTTCTATAATTTTAAAAATGGTGAGGTCGCAGAAGGTCTTACAGTTTTTGCAAAATGAATTTAATTCCCTTACTTTCAATTGGAGTATTTTAGTTCCATAAATTTGAAAAACAAATACACTTTAGTCCTAAAAATCCAAAATTATAACACTTATGTGCACTCTTTTTAGGACTAAAATGTATCATTTTAGGACTAAAGTGTATATTTCTTTAAAGTTTTAGAATTGATGTACTCTAGTTGAAAACTATAGTGTTAAATGTACTTTTTTCTAAAAGCTATACGATCATTGGTACGCTTTTCCTTTTTTTAATTAAAACATTTTTAAAAAATTAAAATTTCCCTTTATTTTTTTATAATCATATGACTTAAAAACACTTTTTGTAAATAAGTATAGTAAACAACATCAATGACTTAAATAAAGAGACCACTTTTTTCCCTATAAAAATACACATTATTTAATCATATTCAAGTTGTTGTATCTCAATAGCACTTAATCGTATCAAATAAGAAGCTTTTTCAAACTCAATTCATTCAATATTAATTTAACTAAGTAAGTTGAAAAAATCTAACACGCCTAGCTCAAATGAGCTAGTTAATGAGCAACATGCGAGCTCATTTAACAAAAATATCTTAATTAATGATAAATTTTTTGAAATTATAATAATATTAATATGAAAATTTTTAATTAAAAAAATATTATTTTTTATCATTTTTTACAAAAATATAATTAAAAGTTAATATTTATACTAACATTTTTATTTTTAATTTTTTTTGGTTTTATTATTTAGATATTTAAATGAGTTAGCTAATCAGTTATTCAGTCCAACTAAATTAAAATATAATAAGCTAAATTTAGCTCACATGTAATTTAGATGAACTAAATTTGAGTTATAATTCACTTAAAATGAATTAATTTATATAAGTTGGGTTTACTCAAATTATTTGATATATCTAATGATACTAAACCTTCATTGTGAGGCATGCAAACCTAACGTCAGTGGTTCGATTCAAATTATAGTGAGTTGTATAATATAATTTAAAAAAAATACTCCCACCTTATAAATTTTGAAAAAAAACATTATCCATATATTTAATGTAATAAACAATGATTACAATTATCCTTAATAGTTATATAAATTAATTTTAATTTTAATTTTCATCAATTAATTAAGAAATTTATTATTTAAAATATTGAAAATTGTATTTTGATGTTATTTAAAATACTAGCATAAACATATGCTCAATTCTTAAAGATAATAGTAACAATGTTATAATTTTAATTAGAATAGAATTTAGTGTTAAATAATTCTTAATAATTTAATAAATTATGTTCTTTTATATATATATATATATTACGTGAAGTACCATGGTCAATTTTTCAATATAACAGTAAAATTATTATAGATTTAATTAGAATAAAATTTATAATTAAATTATTTATAATATTTTAATAAATTTGCTTGGTCTCCATGATTAGGTTGAATAAAACAAAAAAAGATTATTGCAAGGAAGATTTTCAAATATCTAAAAAATATTAATATTTTTAGAATGTTTATATCACTTTTAGAAGAAAAAAAAACAAATGGATAAAAACATATTTCTTGATAATTATCATTTCTCAGTAAAAGAAAAAATAACATTTATAACACTCTTTATGTTCAACTTATATATTTTTAATATAAATACTAATTTCAATCTAAAAATTAAATTAAACATATCCAACTAGATATTATTCAAATTAAACTCATGTTAATTAGATTTATTTAATGTTGAATCAAACTAATTGAATCAAATTCAATATTATTTGAGTATTATTTTGATTGTAATAAGTTTATGTAATTTTAAATAAATTAAAACTTAATTTTGTGATTCTATTATTAGACTACTAGTTTTCAGGTACGTACGACCAAATGCAACTTTATATGCTTTCAAATTTTTCTTAATGATAATCAAAATTAATTTTTCTGATAATCAAAATTAACAAATTTACTATATAATATATGATATTAGTAGTTTTAGATATTAAGTGAAGTATTTTGATATCTTATAATTTTTTTTGAAAAATTAAATCTCTTAAAAAAATTAGCTACTTTAATATTTTTTAAAAACAAATTAATTTAGTTTTTTCCTTAATTAACTACTTAAGCACTGTATTTCTACAAAATTGATAAATTTAATACACTATCTTTTTTATTTGATAAATCAAATTATCTTAAATTTATGTTTGAGATATTAAAAAAGAGAAGTTAAATAGTGTAATTAGTTTTTTGTGTTTGAACAACCATCTTAATTATTAGCACTTGAGTAAGGTATTTATTTTTAAAAAACTCATTTTATTCGTTTATCTCAAACAAAAGTCACAAAATTGACTTAAATTAGTCAAATTGGTAAAAAAAGTAGATATTAAATTAATAAAAAATATATAAATAAGTCAAACAAAAAAATGATAAGATATGAAAATATTCACGAGCTTGGAAATACTTCACATAAGATACAAATAAAAAAAGAAAGAATGAATGAATGAATGAATTAACACTTTGGTGTCAAAACTATTATGCTTTAACATACAAGTCCTAAATTACAAGTTTAGAGACTATAACGTAACTAATATATAACATTTAAGCTTCCAAAATAAGTGTGAAGACTTGCAAGGTATTTTCAAAACTTCTATTTAAAGCTTTATTCTAGTAAATGAACTTGTAACTTTAAAAAACTTTCATGATTGTATTGAAATTGAAGTAACTAATGACATGAATGAGATCTTGATGACTCCGTTTACAAAACTAGATGGAGAATAAGCTATTAAACAAATGCACCACATCAAGGCATTGGTCTTAATGGGCTACATGCTTTATTTTACTAGAAGTATTGGAATATAATAAGGGATGACGTTACCAAGTTTTGCCTAGAGGTTTTCAACAACAGCGAGTCTTTGAAAAGTTCAAATAATACAATCATCTCTTTGATTCCAAAGGTGAAGGAACCTAACAAGGTTACTGAATTCAAGCCTATTAGTCTATATAGTATTTTGTAAAATTCATTGCAAAGTGCTTAAGTAACATAATGAAGGACATGTTACCAGATATCATCTTAGAGAGTCAAAGTATATTTCATTCTTAGAAGGTTTATCTAAGATAATTCTATGATTGCTTTCAAAACTTTGCACTTTATTAAGAGGATCATGATGATTTGAAGGCTTATGACAAAGGTGAATGATAGTACTTGGAGTTTTTTCCCACTAAATTGGGTTTTGCAATAAAATGGGTAGACTTATTAATGAACAGTGTGACGTTTATTGATTATTCTTTGTCAATGAATGGAGTAATTTTGAATAGCTTTCTTCTTAATAGGGACTGAGATAAGGGGACCCCTATCACCATATTTGTTTATTTCATGTGTAGAAAGGTTCTCAAGCATGTTTAAGAAGGTAGATGATAATAGGTCTATTACATGTGTTTTAGTGTCAAGAGCAAGCAATAGAAGAAAAGTAATAAGGAAAGCAGTACGAAAAAAAGGCTTTTAGATTATACTAAGTAGGAACATATTTGAATATAATCATGATTGTACTCACATTAATGTGATCACCAAACACACCAATATAACATGATAAATCCATATAAGATCCATACATATATGACAACATCTATGAGTATCTTAAGGTAATTACTCGAAAGTAAACAATTCACTATGTAAAGTAAATCAACAATTCACAATCTAAAGACAATATTGACTAATACCACTACCATTTGGAGCATTAACTGATAGAGGTATCTATGAATAATAAATATGATCCAATTTTCAAATCTAGCTTTCTTTAAAAGCCTCAGCAACATGTAATATGGTATAATTACAAACAGGTCAGTATTTGGGATAAACCTAAGCTAAAGGTAATCAAATGCATATGTACTTACTTTTGAAACTATATCTTAGTGTTAATTCAAATTGTAATTATCCCACTCAAAAATCATTTCGCAAAAATACTCAACGTATCCCCAATATTGAAAACCAATATATAATCTAGAAAATATATTTTAACTGAAAATATCGAATTTACAAACTACAAGAGATTTTTAATGTTTTCAAATTAATTTAAAAAAATTCAAATAAGGGGTCTTTATAAAAAAAAAACCCTTGAGCTGCCCAAGCCTTATTTGACCACATCATCAAGGGTAATAGCTGTTACAAAGAGGATAAAAGCCACAATACCTCACTCGCCACTTGTTGACTACCTCATCGAGCTCGAAAAACTAGCCATTTTTGTTTGAAAAATTTATCAAGTAGTTTGCAAAAATACCCACAAACAATAAAAATAACCCAATGCATAATGATAACTGTATTTTATATAACTATTTTCACCTATTTTATTAATCATAATTGCTATGTTCTTTCTATTTTTAGTTAATATTAGTTTAATAAATTAGTATTTATTGTTTTTTATATATTTTAAGAAAATTAAATAATTTGTATCGAAAATATACTTAATTGCAAATTTATGTCCAAAAATCTAATTTCAAAAAATGAGTGCTTAATTGCAATTTATAAAAGTCAAAAATTTAATTTAAATTAGAAATGGGCTTGATGGCAATTAACGAAAGATTGAAATGTAATTTGCGTGTGCCAAATATTTGTTCTAAGTGATGTTTTAATTTTCCTTCTTCTTCATCTTATTTTTCTCTATATGTTGTAATTTTTATTTTACATTTATGAAGTAATTTAATTTTTCTAGGGTTGCATTTGATCTAAATTTATGAAGCTTTGATTTTAATTATTATTTTTTGTATATATTTATAAGACGTTCGATTTGTTCACTCTATTTTGTGCTTAATGCTTTTTGGTTATTTACGAATCTTATCAAAACGATCCGTGGCACATAAATAAACTTGGAAGAGGCATTTGTGTGTGTATTGCTCGTAAATAGAATGACATGTATGATGAAGGATAGGAATATACCCTAATTGTATGTGTGGCCTTTTGAAAACTTAGAACGTAATGAATCTTGGTGAATTTAATTCTCATAGAGATATAGTGAATTAATTTAACGAGGTGTGTCTATACGGAGCTCGGAAGAGATGTATGGATAAAAATAGAAGTTTTCGGTTGACAAATTAAATGTACTAAACAAATATAAATCAAAAGAAAATAACACAATTTAAGTGGATTAGTTTGGTGAAAAATTGCAATACTAGAGTTCTCTTATTTTCTTTTTACCTTTTTCTTAATCAACGATTGTTTTGGATAAAATCAGGGAGATACAATTTTAGTACTCAACAAACTATAGTAACAAATCTCTGTGGGAACGATACTTTACTTACAAATCTTTATTACTTGTGACCGTGTATGCTTGCACGATTTCTGTGTGTTGGAAAACACACAACAAGCTGCGTGCAACAGATATACATGGTACTCTCTTTTGTCTCGTCTGGAATGCACTCACCCAATCTGGACCGTTGATTGGATGAATAAACGGGGCATGATGGGCATCGTGAGTTGTGCGAGTGGCATTCTTCTCTTGCGCAGAAAATTCAAATTTTATTAATTGCAATTTGACCCAAAAATTTAATTCAAATTACATTTCAATCTTTCGTTAATTGCCATCAAGCCCATTTCTAATTTAAATTAAATTTTTGACTTTTATAAATTGCAATTAAGCACTCATTTTTTTGAAATTAGATTTTTGGACATAAATTTGCAATTAAGTACATTTTCGATACAAATTATTTAATTTTATTAAAATATATAAAAAACAATAAATTCTAATTTATTAAACTAATATTAACTAAAAATAGAAAGAACATAGCAATTATGATTAATAAAATAGGTGAAAATAACTATATAAAATACAGTTATCACGTAACATAATCTAACATGCTAACTAGATGCTCCCAATCGCTTGGTAATGTGTATAACATGCAAACAACAAAATATTTTAACTATATATGTATGCAATACTGAAGCATTAATAATTGACCTTATATAGAAAAAAAAAAGACAAAATACTTAGTAAAATAATACAAACTCATACACGTGAATGTGAACATAGACATAACAAGATTACATGACTTAAATCTCCCATTTTGGATTCAATGTTAAAACACTACATAACTAAAATAGACATAACATCAATACTTAATAATTTAATACAAGATGGCCAAAAGAAGTGTATTTCCATAAACATATTCCTACACAGAACCTAGACACCCCTAACATATCTAACTCTAGTGCATCCATCTTGTCATGCTCCATTCATCCTAAGGAATAAACACATCCATCTTGATGCATACTCCATGTTGTATGTCTAAACTCCAGTTTCACCTAAGCTTCACAATCTCTAACTACACTTGTATCTTACACACACAACAAAACACATACCGGTGGACATATTATATAGACTTACATGTAGTCTAACCAAATACTATCATATTAATCATACATAGGTAAATATCGATAGGCAAAGTGCAAATAAACATGCACCAAAGAGTAACACAAATTAATACAACTCAACACAACTTCCCTCAACTTTATACTACACTCTCTGTATGTGTATGCAAGTCAAATAAACATGATACAATGTAAGCCTACTTGCACATTACATGCAACAAACAATGAGTTGTGCAAACAAATTTCTATCCTTTTTGACACAGAAAGTAAAAAAAAATACTCCTATATGAGGGAGATAATGCTACATACATGCAATAATCCTAGTTACTCATTCATCCAATAGAGAAAGATTAAAGCAACAACAAAACAATATGCAACACAAACACATAGACCATAACACGTAAACAATTAACAATAAGAGCAGAACCCAAACAAACAATGATGAAATAAATAAACAACATTAAACAAACAAAATTTTTTTATTGATAAAATCTTTGATTATATCTTTTGGGGAAAAAAGAAAAAGTACATCACAAAGAAATAAGAAAATAAATAAATAAGTGAATAGTCTACTATATCCTATCCCTTATCATCTGAAGAGGCTTATTGAATCACAATTATGGAGTGTCTATGATTAAAATGTGGGAAAGCTTTAGGGAGGATAACATCAGGATCAAGCAATGAGGTATCAATCATCTGGTTAAAAGAATTAGTAAACTATGGTAAATGGATACCTCGATATAGAGTGGATTCGAGATGCACCTTTACTTTCTTCTAGTTTGACACAAGAGTGAAAAATAAGAAATCTGGAGAACTATGCATAGGAGACGAGTACTCTAAACTAAAGAAGTGATTATTAATCTACAATAATGTCTGTCTATAAAAGGCATGATCATGAGTTACCAAAATCAATTGTTGTTGATTGAATCCAGCTCTTGAAGAACTCAATAGAGCTCTGATAGATGATGATTGGGAAGAGAAAAAGCAGGAGTGATAGAAATAAACGGACAATAAACTAACATAAAAACATTCTAAGAAAAGGTAGAAGAAGGATTAGAGTATAAAGGAATGGAAGAACGATGGAAGGGAAAATGTCTAGTGCACGATTGTGCTTTACTAGTCTTGGTGCTAGAATGGTCATTGAAAAAAGATTCACCCTAACAAGTGATTAGAAAAGGATAATAAAGAATGGAAGAAACATAGGCTAAATAAGAAAAAATATTGATCCCATAGATCATGGCTACAAGATCTATAGTCTCACCAATTTAGATGGCACAAAGAAAGTGACCTCAAGATCACAAAGGAAGTGTGAGAATTAGGGTGGACATAAGCACACATAATATCTTTAAGATGGTGAAAAGATGCAGACGTATTCAAGTTAAGATAACCTCTACCATACCCATGGTTAGGACCAACCAATATGTCAATACCAAATTCAATAGGGTAATCCTCATTAGCAATGTTTTCATTCTCAAAAGAAATGACAAAAATGAGTCCTATACATCAGGAATGGATAATATTCAAATGAAATAATCCCTAGAGAACTTAACCTCACGTCCTCTTAGAATAAAATTAGTAGAAAAAGTGCAAGAGCAATGAGGATAAATAGCATAATAAAACTTCTAAAGAAAAGTGGGATCAAAGGAATAAGAAAAGTACATAAAGAAATCCAAGAAACTTAAGAAAATCTTTCTCGAATGGTCAAAAAGTCATCAATAAGAATAAGCACTCTCAATTTATAAGTATAGGTCAAAGAAAAGAAGGATCGGAGGACTTAGTTTACTCTTCTTTATTAACAAGTACATCCTTATTCTTTCTTGATCTCTTGGGAGCCATTTATGAAAAGAATGTTGAAGCTAAGGGGTAGAACTATTTTGGAAAGAGGGGCAAAAATGTTTGAAGGTATGAAAATGTTTAGAAAGTTCTCTGACCATCTCGTTGACCTCTTCATTATGACCTCATTGAGGGGGTCAGTTGACCACAATGTGTGTGTTAAAAACATGTTTAGCGAGATCTCGATGAAGGGTTAGTAAGGTTAATGAAAAATAATTAACTAAAACACAAAAATTATCTAAGAGAAAGAAAAAAATACTGTAGACACAAATAAAAGTCTACACAAAAAGGGAGAAAAGAAAAAGATACTCCATTCAAATTGATCACAAAGAAAAGTGATCAAGTTGCATCCCCTTGTTTAGGTAAGAAATTGTGAGGGATAATAATACGAAAGTGAAATCTCTAGTTCACTCGAGCCTATGGTGTATAACATACTCATATCATTCTTTGTTTTAAAACTCTAGAAAAATTCATTGAGTAATCATTATACACATGACCATGTAGGCTTTTAGAAGAAAGCTTTGCCTATTTCACACTGTCGTATTAGCACATGATGCACTTAGATTGATAGTGCTTATGTGAACCATAATAGTCATAACTAGAGTAATCTAAATAAGGAAAGAGATGGGTGATCTCCTAAAATTGCTCCTAAAGTACCTGGGGCACTACTTAGTAAGGTGGCCAATAGTATTGCATAGGTGACAACATCATGTAGAAGAGTGAGAAAATCGAGTCTTTGATCCTAGAGAATAGATTGAGGATATAAGAAAGAGGAAATAGTATTGAGACAAATTGAAAGAAAGCATGTAGGCAAATGTAGGAGACTATAACTGATGCAACAAGAGGGAACAATAAGAGGTACTAATATACTATTGTATTATTTTTGGTAGTTATGTTATATTTTTTATTGTAGATTTATACAATTAATAAATAGTTTTGTAGTAAATTTATACCATTAATAAGAAATTTGATGGTAAATTTGTAATAATAATAATAAATTTATATTTATCATAATTAATAATAAATTAGCATTATTTTTATCATTAAATAATATATTTATTAATTTAAATGTTTTAAAAAATAATGTTATATTAGTACGTGTTTAGAAGCATGTGAATTAATTTCATAATCAACAAAAATCTAAACTCTATTGAGAGGAGTTGACATGATGATTGATGCACGTGGAAGTGAATGGATGTTTCTTAACTACTACCAAAATACCACTCACTCATCAAACATTTGAGACCATTGTTTATAGGCAAATGTAGAAGACTATCACCAATGTGACAAAAAGGAACAACAGGAGATTGTCATCGATGCGACAAGAGGTTGTTGGACAAGCATGGATGGGAAAAAACCATAAACTTACTTGTAGTTGTGGTTGTAACAATCTTCAACTTAAGATCTACGACTACCAACTTAATAAATTTTGGTGCATCCCATGTTGTGGTAGAAACTGATGAGTGCTCAAAAAGCACTAAAATTACCATGATTTTATGCTCATTAATTGATTAAAAATATATATATTTATATGTTTTATCATATATTTATATAAATTTGTCTTTTTCGGAATCACGGGTATTTTTATTGTTTTTCAGGTATTTTCGCTTAAAAACGTAACTCAAAGACTCAAAGAGGAATACTGGAAGCAATACATCACAATTATATTACTAAATAAATGGGGCAAGCTCAACAAATATGGAAAAATTGGACAAAATGGGTCGAAAAGGTCAAAAATGTCAAAAAGGAGAAAATCGCACTCGGAGCAACCCATCCGCGCAATCGTTTCATCCGCGCAGAGTCGCGTAGTCTGTTCATACGCGCAGACTGCGTGCGCCCTACCTCCGTCTTGTGCCGATGCCATTTCGCCTCATTTTTCACGTGCAGCCGCCCCATGACGTCATGCTGACGTCATTAATGACCTCAGCATTTCCATTATGCGTTTTTGCATTTTTTAACATTTTTTTACTCATTTTTTCTCTCCATCTTCACCTATAAATACCCAAATTCCCTTAACTTCGAAAACACACCTCAAAACACACTTCTCTCTTCTTTCTTTCTCTCCATTTCTTAGTTTTTAGTTTTTTTAGTTTTTCTTATGTTTTAGCTAGTTTCTCTTAGTTTTAGAGTTCTTCCCTTTTTGGGAAGAACTAGTTATGTTTTTTTTGTAATTTATTAGCTTTTTGATTCAATAAATGGGAGTGCAAATTCCGTTTGGAGGTTTTCTAGCAACGGGAATGGCATCAATCTTTAACGATTTTATTTTCTTTGCGATTATTTTTATGCTTTATTCTTACATGTTATATTTAATTTGTCGTGATTAAATTTAATGCTAGCTGTTTGTAAAAATGATATAATAATAACGTTGTTATGATTGCGAAATATTAAATAGGTAAAAATCTCTAAAATGAATTGATTTTATTTTTATTCAAGATTTTATATTAAGAATGTTAGAGAGAAATATATTATTTTTCATTACAAACTTAAATCTGAAAATTAGATTTTAAGGTTTAGTTATCCTACCGATTTAGAGTAGTGCTCTTTTATTTGTTGGTACAATTGTCCGGTAGTTAGAGTGAAGCTCTATTTCAAAAGTTTTTATAAGAATTATTGTCTGAAAATGTATTGACAACACGTTTTCAGTAGTAGTTTTAAAACTTGAAAGTTAGTACTCGGATAACTAAATTCTTAGGTTTAATTTGGACACCTTGAATAAAGTTTAAACTATCTAACCCCACCAAAGGTGGCATTTAAATGGTTCATTTTCAATCTCTTAGAAAAAGGAATTAATTTAATTAACCAAATTAGTTATCAACCCCACCTATAGGTGTTAATTGATTTGTTTAGTTAACAAAGAATATCTAACCCCACCAAAGGTGGTATTCATACAAAAAAGGGAGAATCAATAAATATCAATTCATATCTTTAATAACCTAAATAATACGAGCAAGCATAATTAACTTAGTTATTATATCCATAAATACTCCACTATTATAAATGATAAAATTTGCATGAATATTTATTGAATCTATGTTTATTTTTATGTTAGTAGATTAAAAACACAAAACCCAAAATATCATTACAGGATGTTTAGGATTTAATTTTGTTTTTAAAAGTTTGAATAATAAATTAAAAACCACATACATTCCTTCCTTAGATCGACCTTAGGAGTATACTTATCATTTTCTACGAAATGATTCGTGCACTTGCGAGAGTTTTATAAATATAAAACCAAAGTATTGGCAGGATCGGCGATGCCGGTTTTCGCTCATCAAGTTTTTGGCGCCATTGCCGGGGATGACTCCGTTGCGGGGATGGCATCAAAGTTTTTGGCAATCCCGATTCTGCTCATCAGAAACCTCTTCAACAAATATCAACCCACATTTATCTCCAAGTGTTATGTTGTTACTTGAAATCTTATCCAACTTTTGAGTTCTTAACATGAGCTTTTTCATATTACTTTTGGAGTGTTCCAACTTCTTTTATGACTTAGACTATTTATTACTTAAGGCTATAATGATGTCATCATTTTCCTTAATGGATGTCTCCAAGAATTCGACAGAATAACTACGACCCTTAACTTTCTTTTTCAGTTTAACTAAATCTTGTTTCTTAGGCTGAGTATATGCCAAATAATATTTGTTGCTTTCAAGAACAATCATGTTATTTCCAAGAAGCATGATCATATCAACTTGATCTTTGGATAAATTAGAGTTGATAGTCCTTTGATTTCTTGGTTTAACTCATACTTTTTCAATTCCTCATCCAGATGCTTCATTTTGGAGTGATTCGAATAGCATTCAACATGTAGATCATTATAACATTTTTGGATGACCATACACTTCTTTGACATATCATTATGCTAAGGTTGACCAAAGAAATCTTTTACTTGTGAGCAACTTTCATCATGGTAAACTCTTTTCCTTTTTACTCTAGTCTTTCCAAGGCTTCTTTTTTTGAGCTTTTTTAGGCTTGATATGCTCCCAGAGGAGCTCATTATAGGTATCCAAAAGCTCTTCTTGATCATCTTCATCTTTTTCAACAAGCTTGCCCAACTTCAAGGTTATGGATGGAAAAAAGACATAATGGTACATTTGAAATAAGTGAAATAAGCAAAAAAATTCAGTGTAGTAATGAAATAAGTGAAATAATTTGATGGTATATATATAAAAAATATAATACTAATATACGTTTAGTTTTAGTTAATTACGATTTTGACATTACAATAACCATTATTTCTTATTATTAATAGGTTGCATTTAATTTCAATAAATAGTCTTAAGGTTTTAGTAGATAACTACAATTTAAGTGTGATTCGCCTCGTTCAATAGTGGAAAGACTCACCATTCCCTCTTTTCAAATCATAAGTTTGAATTATATAAAAATATTATTTGGTAAAAAAGACTACTGTTTAAGTTAAGGAAATAACACTTTTAAAATTTTTAATCACAAAATAGAAACTCTTGTGACCAATTTATATATTTTTACTATTAAGAAAGTCTCATGCATAATTTCACATTGAATATCTTTGAATTTAATGTCATTTAAATTAAACCAAGTTCATGTAGAATCATTTAATATTGAGCGTCATTCAATTGAATATTATTTAATGTTATTGAAATTTATATTTTTTTAAGAAAGAAAAGCTTCATTGATTAAAAGAATATGTATACTTTTAAATTTTCCAAATAACTAAATGATTTGAACAAATTATTATCTTGTAATTGTGCCACCACTAAGATAATAATTTAAGACTTATCAAAAACTTCATTTTCAAAAACTCTTCCATTGTGGGCTTTTCAAATTCTCCAAGAGAGCATGACCCAAAAGATTAAATCAAGATGATCATTAGGAAATAATGTCCCAAATTGTAGCAAAACTCAAAGAAAAACAATCTTTATTAAGCTGGAAAAACATTTTGTTTCAAGTGAGAGACCTCAAAAATTTGTAAAGACAAAGAACATTGAAACAAAAAGTGATTAATAGTTTCCACAACTGAAGAGCATAAAGGAAGACAATCATAAATTGGTATACCTCTTTTGCAACAAATTGGATCTAACAATAAGGCTATTACTTAAACATAAGCATAATAAACACTTCAGTTTTACTTGGTACCTTGAGTTGCCAAACTTTTGGTGAGAGAATGAGGTGTTTTGAATCAGAGGTAGAACCAATATTACACCCAGAAATATAAGGTGCTTGTTCAGAGATTCTTTCACAAAAAGCTTTATAACTTGATTTTATATAATTACCATTCCTAGAGAAATGCCACACCAAATTTTCATCTCCCACCCTCAAGGGAATGCTTAAAACGTCATGCTAATCTACAAGCTAAAAATCTTATTTTACCAAGTTTTCCATGAGAGAATATCATTATTGAAAACAAACAACTCCTTAACTAGAGATATAGAATGATTAGCAAGAGTGATAGATTTTAAAAATGGAGATCTTTGGAACCAATTATCGTCCCAAATCTTAAAAGCCCCTATTGAACCTATCTCTAATCTCACCCTTTGTTTAATAACTTGTCTAGCCTCTAGAATTTCCCTTCACCTCCGAGAAGGATTATAGCCCATCTTAGCCTTCCAAAAATAATCATCTTTGAAGTACTTATGCCAAAGTAAAGTAGCAATAAGGGAGGGTGGATTAGTTAGCAGCCTCTAACCTTCCTTTGTAAAAAGAGCGAGGTTGTTAGAAATATTTTTAAAGCCCAATCCTATTTCCTTTTTAATTAACTTCCTATGTTCCCAACTTACCCAATGAAATTTTGAGCATTTATTAGTGCTTCTCTACCAATAGTTGGCCACAATGGAATCTATGATTTGACAAAGACTACTAGGGAGCTTGAAACATTGTATGGCATAGATAAGAATAGTTAGGATCACTTATTTTAGAAGAACTTTTCAGCTTTCGTGTGAAAGAAATTGATTTCCCTAACTGCATACTTTTTTTACGACCTTATCCAAAATGAAGTAAAAAACTTCCATTTTTCTCATTCTCATAAGAGTCGATAAATCAAGGTACTTACCCATTCCACCAATGCGACTAATGCCCAAAGAGTGTCTTATGGGATTGATCGCATGAGGTGGATAATTGGCACTAAAAAACAAAGATTTCTCAAAATTTACACATTGGCTATGAGCTTCCTCATATTTTGTGAGTAAAGTTTTGAAATTATATAGCTCTTCTAAAAAAGCTTTGCAAAAGATCAAAAAGTCATCAACAAAAAATAAGTGAGAAATTAAGGGGCCATTTCGACTAACTTTGATACCTTGGATTTTCTTGGACACCTTGGCTTGTTAAAGTAAGTTGGAAAGATCTTCTGAGCATAAGAGAAAGATGTATGGGGATAAGGGATCCCCAATCTAATGCCACGATAAGGTTTGAATGGTTTGGTTACCATATTCCCCAACACACAAGAAAAGGACACTGTCGATATACATGTTATTATCCAATAAACAAAAGTGGGATGAAAACTCAATTTCTTCATCATGGCTTCCAAGAAATCCCATTCGACACAATCAAAGGCTTTGCTTATATCCAAGTTAAGGGCCATTTGGCGATTCTTCCCTTCCCTTCTAGTCCTCAAGTGGTGTAATTCATGGGCAATGAGAACATTATCTGTAATGAGTCAGTTCATGAGAAATGTGCTTTGAAATGGTCGTGCTTATCAACTCCTCTAAAATATGCCCTAATCTATTGACCAAGAGCTTAGATATAATCTCATAAACAATCTTACATAAGCTAATTGAATGTACATGGATCATGTTATTAAGAGAGTCAAATTTTGAAGCAAGAATAATATAAAAGTAGTTAAAAGTCAAAGATAAATGCCCATGTTGAAAGAAGCTCTTAACAACTTCAATTACATTAACTCCTACTGTGTGCCAATAACTTTGGAAAAAGGCTACAGTGAAACCATCAGGGTCAGGAGCCTTGAATGGATTAATTTGTTAGAGTGTCTCATGAATCCCATAATTTGTAACCTCCTTAAGTAACCCTGCATTGCGTTCATGCTTGACCTTTGCTTCGATTTAACTAATAACTTCATGAAAATCCCTTGGGTTAGACACTTGAAAGAGTTTGCCAAAGTAGTCTAAAGCAATGATTTCTAACTCCTGATGGTTGGAAGTCTAAGAACCATCTTCATGTTCCAAGCCCCCGATTATGTTCCTTTTTGGTGGTTTGACACTAATGCATGAAAAACTTGGTGTTTTGATCACCTTCGTTAACCTATGAGATTCTTAACCATTCCTTCCAAAGCATTTCTTCTTTTCTTATTGTTCATTCTAATTGAGCATGAGCCTATAGAAAAGCTTATCTATCAAAGAGATGAGTATTTTCAATTTAAGAGAGAAGTTCAAAGTTTAGTAATTTTAGTGCTGAATTCCCATACACATCTTTCTTCCATTTAATAAGCTTTATATAACACTTATTCAGTTTACTATCCAAATGAAACCAACAAGAACCAATGTAGGAAGTTTTCCAAACATATTTGATTACCTTTTCACAATCAAAATGATCCAACCAATGTCTCTCAAAAAAGAATCTTGGTTTAGGTTTCTTTATCGTTGATGCACTAATAAGAACAATTAACTTATGATCAGAACCTGAAGCTTCACCATGAACAACTTGAGATGTATGATAAATAAGTTTATATGTTTCTTTCATGTAACCATCACCACCCCACTTATTATGCCAAGTAAAAATGGCTCCTTCAAAACCAAGATCGAAGAAATGATTAGTCAATAGAAAGTTTGCAAAGTTATCCATACATATTTGGCTCTTATCTAATCCCCCAATTCTCCTATGCATAGGTAGACAATAAGTGGCCATTGATGTAATCTAGTAGCCTTAATAGAAGAAAAGCATACATAAAAAAATCCACATAACTTGTTGATAGGTACATCAAACACCTCAACCTTAATAAGAAAGCTCTCAAAATGACTAATAGTCTTAAGATCGTAATCATTCCAAAATAGTACAAGGTCACCGTAAGTACCACTAAAAGTAGTAACTTAGGGGAGTGAAGTTTGCAAACCTTCTTGATATCAAAAACAACTAAAAAGCTCCTTATGTCTTGGCAATTCCAAACAATTATTATTAGGCTTATGAGAACTATTAAGGGTTATTAAGATTCAACCTTATGGTTCTCCGTCCACGATAGAGTCACCACTAAAAGCCAAAAAAACACTAACCTTGCCCATTACTACCCAATCCCAAAGATTCAGTATTATTATAATCATCTTCCAACTCATTCAACTTAACAAAAGTAATTTGGGAATTAGAAATTAACTTTGGAATTTTGACTAATTTGACTTCTTTCTTCTAACCTTGATGAAAAGTTAAGTTGCAAGTGAAGATGAAATTGTTAGATTTGATAGTAGAAGATTTACTTGAGGTACATAACACTTCTAGTGATGGTCGTATGTACCTTTTTCTTTGGCTTCAAAAGCCAACTCTTGGCTTTTCCTTTTTAGAAGGCTTCTTTTTGACACATTAAATGATGAAACTCCAAAGCCCCAACTAGATTAATAAAATTATTCGAATATTTTCCTAAATTATTCTCAACGTGGGCACCTACTTTTATCCTACTTGTAATGGTCCTAGAAACATTCATGACACTCGACAAGGTGTAGTCACTACATGATTAGTACTCTTAATGTTGTGAGAAAGGAAATGGGTTTAATCTGGGTCCAATTGGGAAGCTTTATGAACAGTCTCCAGCTTCTCAATAACCACATTGGCCAAAGCTTCATGGGCCATTAATTCCAAATCTTCCAAAGCCAAGTCCTATATAAAAGGCTCTTTTGGAAAGTCAAAGAAAGTGTTTTCCCTCGACGAAATTCTCGGCAAAAGTAATTCTAAAGAGAGCAACCTCTACATTGCTTGAACTAGAGCAATGAGTCATAACATGATATACTTTTACCACATCTGTAGCAAATTTCTTAAAGTCTTTCAAACTTAATTAGGATCCAAAACACAGAGCCAACATTGTTCTTTTGAAAACAACCTAGAAAAGTGGCTTTGTAATGCCAACCAAAGCTCTAACTCTCATAAAAGGCCTTTCTCATTGCACCCCAACACCTTTCAATTCAGGTTCAATTACCTTGCCCACCAATGAAGCCACTTTAATGGAGTTGAAACTAGTCATTTTATCACGAGGAAAATCATGAATCTGGAGTCATAAGATAGAGACTGATAGATCGACTTCCTCCCAAGATTTGTTTGCCGGCGGCCATTTGCAGACTATTATTTGGAATTTTTTAGAAACCATGGCCGACGTGTAAGAACTCTATTGTGTATTTCCAAAGAAGAGAGATCAAACATGAATCGATTTTCCCCCATTGGTGTCACTGTGAAGCCTTCATCTCGGCACCACAAAGGTTTGAGAGCTTTTTTAAGAGTACGCCAACTCAAGTTACTGTGAGATATCACTTTCGCCAGCTGAGTTAATTTTGAACCCTTCAGACCATCTCCAGAAATTGTTTCAAGATCTAAATCTTCAAAGTTAGAGCTTAAGTTTTGTGTTTCTGCTACCAGAAAATCCAATGCTCATTATAAGTCATAATGACTTCTGCCCCTTGAAAACTGATGCTTTAATCAAAGAAACAAATAAAAAAAATAACTCCCATGAAAACGAAGCTATAAAATCAGATGATGAAAGACACCAACAATAAAACTGGAATTGATCACAACCAGGGCATCACCATTAAAGACTATAATAACTTAAAACTCACCAGATACAATAGACGCTACAGGAGCCACACTCTAGTTTTCTTTTCTTTTCTTTTTCTGTTACTATAAATTTAAGTGTTATTTTTTATTTTTTTAATTTAGCTTTTAAGGTATTCACCAATAAAATAGTCATCCCTACTTTGAGAGACCATGGTACCTGTGTCTGTTCACTCTGTCACTGGTATTGCAGTTGTCCGCTCTGTTTTCTCGTTTAGCTTTTGTATTTTTGTGACTTTCCTTACGTATGAACAACCCCTTCCTCAATTCTGTATCTTTTCTGACAAAAAAAGAAGAATCTCTTTCTTTTCTGAGAGCTTCAATAAGAAATTGGAGTGACTAAAGCCTAGACACTTGCCCTAACCTCCTAATTTGAAGTCCTCAAAACCAATCGTTTAAATTTCCAATTTTTCACTCATTTCACAATCATTTGTTATTTTCTTTGCTTATTGCAAAGAGCTAATTAAGGAGAAGTAAGACGGAGCGAAATCCAGAGGAAACCCTAAAACTTATTACAGTTTGCCACAGTACTAGAGCAAAAACTCTGTCTTTAGTTACAAAGTTTCAGTTACAGCTTTAGTTCACTCTCTCTCTCTCACATTCTCTCTCTTGAAGAGTACATTGTTTTTGAACATATTATTCGTAAACCACCAAAAGCACCCATCTTTTTGCTGAAGAACTTTTTTTTTCTTTCTGTTATCTATTTGAAAGAGAGTGGACTCAAGCAGAAGCTGAACCACAAAAATGCCAAATCGAAAACCCATTTATTGCAAAACCCATTTATTGTTAGTTTTTGTACTTTTAGTATTGACAGATGCCGCTTTTGTAAGCTCTAAATCCACAATCGAGCCTTGCTCCAACTCAGATTCGTGCAATGCTATGCTGGGCTATACTCTATACACTGAGCTCAAAGTTTCCGAGGTGGCTTCCCTCTTTCAAATGGACCCCATTGCTCTGCTTACGGCTAATGCCATTGACATTTCGTACCCAGATGTTGAGAACCATATTCTCCCTTCTCAGCTCTTCATGAAAATACCCATGACTTGTTCTTGTGTTGATGGAATTCGGAAATCTGTATCGACCCACTATAAGACTCGGCCTTCTGATACTCTTTCATCCATTGCTTATAATATCTATGGAGGTTTAGTATCGGCGGATCAGATAAGGGAGGCCAATTCAATTTCAGACCCTTCAGTTCTTGATGTGGGGCAGAGCCTTGTGGTGCCTCTTCCTTGTACTTGCTTCAATGGGACTGATAATTCTTTGCCTGCTATTTACTTGTCCTATGTGGTCAGACCAGTTGATACTTTAGCTGGAATTGCTGCGAGGTATGCAACTACACTAAATGATTTGATGAATGTTAACGCCATGGGCAGTACTGACATTACGGATGGTGACATTCTTGCAATCCCTTTACCAGGTAACTTGTAGTTAGCTTATGGTACGAAGTTTTAAGTTTTAATGTAACTCCCCATTCTTGAACAATCTTTGTGATTCAGCGATTTGGTATTTTGGAACTGCTTTTGTTGTTGTAAGTGCCAAAACCAAAGTGCTAAGTGCTCTTCAAATTTTGAGATGCATTATTAATGCTTTTATGAGAGTTGTTAGGATGCGTGGTACTTAATAAAATAATTACTAAAATAACACTCGAAATTACTTTTACATGCTTCTTTTAAATCACTTCTATGGTGATTGTTGTGGCATGTGAATCTTAGTTAAAACTTAAACTGCTGCAGTGGATGCTGTCATATTCATATCTTTCCCATTTGTGGAGATTGTTGTACATATATTCGCAATTGTAGCCACAAATGCATTTGGTAATTTTAAATAATTGGATCTAGCTGTTAGTATCATTAGAAGCATTTTGTATATCATTACATAAATGGTTGCTTAACATTTCAAATTTATTTGCTTCTCTTGTTAGACATGTATATGTTATGTTATTTGGGTATACAGATTGATATATCTGCGTATGAAAGGCTTATTTGATGTGTTTATTTTGAAACTTATTTATTGCAGCTTGTGCATCAAACTTTCCAAAATGGGCGTCAGATTATGGCTTAATTGTGCCTAATGGAAGCTATGCTATTACAGCAAGTCACTGTCTGCAATGCAGTTGTGGACCAGGAAGTCGCAAGTAATTGAAGAGCTTACTTAGTTTATATGATCTTATTTATTGTGATTTCTTAAGACACATGTTGGGCATTAAGTTCTGATGTTAAATAGCTTGACTTTGCCAATTATGCAGATTGTATTGTATGCCCGCTTCACTAGCCGTTTCCTGCTCAAGCATGCAATGTAAAAATAGTAACCTCATGGTTGGAAACTATACCTCAATTCAGAGCAGTGCCGGTTGCAATGTAACTTCTTGTGATTATGATGGTTTTGCAAATGGCACCATAATCACAACGTAAGTTGATTATTTGCTTTAGTGTTGTTACAAGTACAAACGACTTTTGTTATGTCTAGTTATATTTCAAGTTTTAACTCATTAAATCCTCCTCTGCAGGTTGTCCACATCTCTTCAACCTCGATGCCCAGGTAAAATTTTCCTAAATAGTGTATATCATTAGGGGCTTAGAAGATAGATGGAACTTAAGAAAGGTTCTCAACTTTTCAATCTAAAATATTTCTTTTGCCTTAGCTAAGAATTTTAAAGTGCACCCAAGCTCACAACTTTGAATGATGTCTTTGTAATGTTCCATCGCGTTTCTTTAGTTTGTGTCGAAGCAATTACTCAATACTTTTGTTGTAAAGCATTTGATTGGTTTCCTTTGATTTTTCCTTACCATTTTACCGATATTTATGGCTGATATAGTGATATATCATTATCAAAATGATTATTTATGAAGGGTAGTTCAACTCACAAGCTTTGGGTTGATTTAGTACAATAACTTTATCCAATTGACACTTCACTTCAATAATTTTAAGTTCGGGTGACAATTTTTTAAAAATTGTAAGATTTTTTATTAAATAAACATGTGCATGTCATATGCGTTATTTTTAAGGGGCATTTTTGTATTATTATTATTATTCTGGCACAGCACACATGTTCATTTAATGAGAAAAATGACATTTTTTAGAAAATTGTCTAAAATGACCTAAATTTAAATCACTGGATTGGATTAAAGTGTCAAATGGATAAAGTCATAGCGCTAAATCGACTCAAAACTCTTACATATTTCAGCAGACTCAAAACTCTTACCTTTCTTGAAGCAATATTTCAGCAGACTCTGTTTGCTAGGAAATTAATTAGTGAATGGCAATTTCTCTGAGCTCAGATGCAGAAATGATGGTTTATCAATTATATTTTCATGTATAATCCAAGCCATGAGGATCATGTCAAGCTTCATCGATCACCAGTCTTTGTTATTATCCACTTCCAAGCTCACCATTTGCATTTCTATCTCATTTGAAAACATGATGCAGGAGCGCAACAATTTCCTCCACTAATAGCTCCACCTACTTCAGTAAGCAAGGATTCAGCATTTTCACCAGCTCCTTCACCTTTCCCGGATGGCATTGGAAGTACAACACCCAAATCTTCAGTGATACCTTCTACAACTGGTTCACTTCCTGGGTTTACTGCTACTGCCAGTGGTCCTATTGGAAGTGCTTCGGGTGCTTCTGGTGCTTCTGGTGCTTGCTCGTTGGAGAATCCTTCAGCTACTTTACCAGCTGCCACCGTGGTATTCTTCTTTGTCAAGTTTGTAATTTCCGTTTTGTAATAGTTTTGCTTATCATCTATGAGCTAAACGAGTTTTGTCTGGCGAGTTTGCTTCGTTTTTAATGGATTTTACTTCTCTGTTGTATTTAACCTTTTGTTTATTTGTACTAATAGACTGATTTGTGGTTGTGTCAAGTCATGGTATTTTGAATTGCCACCCACAGATACTCTGTTCTACTACTCAAAGGCAAGTTTTGAACTTTGAGGAAAGGGCATGTTGCTTTTGTGTAATCTAGTCATTGTTGGGTATCCTTTTAAGATCCTTTAACTGTGATTCGTTTTTGTCTGTTTATTTATTTATTTATTTATTTTCTATGCATTTTTTGTTTTGGCTTCTTTTTTTACTTAATTGATTGCATAAACTTACGTGGCATTTTGTCAGACACGTGGTTTTAACGTCCATAAGGAATCATTGAGGGATAATTTAGGTTTTTTTAAAAAATGTTATATTTATTAAAATTATAGAAAGCCATATGACATGTTAAAAATATAAGAATAGTTAAAGATAAAATGAGCATTACAATAAAAATTATTTACTTTTGAAAAAGAAAAAGGTAAATGTTACAAAAAGATTACACAATCTAATATAAGGTAATAATTTTTGCATTAGTTTTAATATTTGATACCATATTGATAATTATAATAACATATTATTACTAAAAGATTGTAGATAGTGAAGGATCATTTAGAAACAAAATTATTATAAATAATAAATATCAAGTATATGAATTTTAGTTGTAATGTATCTCGTGTTTGGAGTCCATTATTTTCATTGTATTTTTCAATCTCAAATGTAAGTCTTATAGCGTATCTTTTTTCTTTGACAAGTGAATTTTTTATTAACAGGACTTAAACCTATTACGTTTAGTTTATCACAAAAGTTTTTCCATTTAAGCTACTAGGTCCATGGCAAGTCTTATAAAGTTTTTAAGTATTTGTGCTACTAGGTCCATGGCAAGTCTTATAAAGTTTTTAAGTGATTAAAATTATTAAAATTTGTTTTTTTATTTTTTTGTTATTCATTTTGTAACCAATTGGAAGATATAAGGTGTATGAACAAACAACTCAAAAAAAAAACACAAAGAAGAAAAAGAGAGGAAAAAAAAGATTCAAATAATAAGTAATAAGAATCAATAAGAAAAAAAAAGAAGCGAAATATCATTAACGAATAAGCTTGTGTTTTTTGAAAACTACTTTTTAAAAGTAACAAGTGGTCGTTGAAAGAAAAATAAATAAAAAAGAATAAGAATAAAGTGGAGGAAAATAAAGAAATGGGTTGCTTTAAAGTTTCATCATAAAAATTAGGATTTTTTTCACTTTAACTTTTACTTTATCGGTAGTTTTTTGGTTTTTTAGCTTGTATTTACTTGGTTGAAATACTAAGGGATTTTATCTAAAAGTCTTTATTCGTAGTTTTTTGGTTTTTTAACTTGTATTTACTTACTTGGTTGAAATACTAAGAGATTTTATTTAAAAGTCTTGCCTTTATTTTGCATTTAAGTCTATCAATTTTTTCTTTCTTAGTATGAAATAGTGATTATAAGTCTGAATGCATAGCATTAATACATGAAAAAAGGCTTAAGTCTTAACAAAAAAATGTGTATACTGTTTTTAACTCCTAATAAGTTAGCCTTAAGGTTGTCCAGGCGAAAAAATGCCTTGATGTTAGCCTCAAAATGTGTTTTGAAACTATGGTTGGGATAGATAATGCAACCCAAATAGTACCTCCAATTTTCAACTCATAAACTGGTATGCCTCCTAAATTTAGAGACAAAATGGTAAAAGAAATAATGCAAATAAGTAAAAAAAAAGTGAGATGCTAAGAAAGTACAATGTGCCAAATAGCTGGTCACAACAAAAGAAATGCCTTAAATGTTTTAAGCAATCAACTGATAACACATTGAATGGCTCGAGTAATACTTAAAGTGAGGTTTGTAATATGTCACTTAAGCTGTTAATAAAATTTAAATTTTATATGTTTTAATATGTATATTAACATGGTTTTATACATGTCACTTAGATTGGTGATAATGCTCAATCAATATTAGAAGAAAATGTGCATTTATCTCAATCAAACACAGATGATGCATCATAGGTGAGCATATCACACAAGTTAATGATTGAAAATGATATGACATTTCCTTTGAGGTTGATTTTAAAATCCAATTTAAACTTATTATATATGATAGAGGGCGACAGTGAGTGAGCATGATGTTGTTGCTCAAAAAGGTCAAAAGAAGATGGTATCAAGGAAGAGCACAAGAGGAAACCTATATACGAGATAGACTTAAATGATATGTAGTTTTGAGTGTGCATGTATAATAGACCAGTGAACATAATTTTGTGTGTGTTTGATTGTATAGGAAACTAGTGAACAAAATGTATCCATTTTGATTGTATATTAAATATATGAATATTTAATATTAGTTATGCAGATGATATTTGAACTGATATCTTAGGCTATGGTATGAATTTTTGTAAATATTGGTTTGTGAAAGTTTATAAAATACAGACATAATTAATCTAGAGGGAGTGAATATGTTATTTTCAATTTTTATTAATTTATAATTTAATAACTTAAATAAAGCGGTAATACATGAGGTTAATGCTAGAACCCAAATCACATAGTGCCTTGCTAAAATGGATGTTTCTAATAGTGCAAGGGATGTCAAAACTATTTAGATCTTTTAGTTTTTGTGGTAGTTTTCTATTAAAGATGGTTCTACAAACTTCAATCAAGGTTATTATTTCATGATCTCTAAACTTCATTTTCTTTGATAGTATATCTTTTATGAATTTGGTATAAGATGACATTTGTTCAAGTGCATCTACAAATGATATATTTATGTGTAGCTTCTTAAAGACATCAAGAAATTTTGAAAATTATGTATCTAACTTTTGTTTTTGTAGTCTCTGAGGGAAATGAACAATGGGTTTGTAGAGATTGTTTTTCTTTGGTTGAATTATTTCTTTTTCAATGCTATTTTTATCCACTAGTTCCTTCTCATCCTTGTTAATTTCTTGTTTCTTTTCATCCTTTTGAGTCTTATTTTCCTATTCTAAAGTTTTACCACTTTTCAAGGCTAATGAGTTACAATGGTTCTCACCTTCTCTTAGGTTTACAATTGTGTCACTTTGAATGTTGCCTTGAGGCCTTTGACTTATAGCATGAGCAAGTTGCCCCATTTGGTTCTCCAAATTTTGAATTAAAGCCTCTTGAGTTGACACTTTTGTATTTACTAATTGATTGAAATATTTCATCATCCCCATTAAAGAATTTGTATTTTTCTCAATAGATGACTTTTCTCTTGGGATTGTGATTGCTATGGTTTGTTGAAAACTAGGTAGTGGAAATGATTGATGGATGAGTTGATTACCATCTTGACTGTTGTTATTACTCTAAGAGAAATTTGGATGTTCTCTCCATCCTGGGTTATATGTGTTCAAGTATGGATTATTATTTCGATTCACATTACCCACATAGCATAGAAATTCAAGATTATTTGTACAATTATCAAACAAATGAGCTCCTCTACAAAACACACACGACACTCCTGAATCTTGGACTTGGTTTATACTCATTGACAAGTTTTGAGCCTTCAAAAGATTAACCAAAGATGAAACTTAAGCTATAAGTGTTGTGATATCATTTATCTCATGCACTATAACTACTCTTCTTGTGGTTGTTATTCTATCTATTGGCCATTGATAATTATTGTTAACCATTTTCTCAAGTAAATCAAAAGCTTAATTGTAAGATTTGGCAAGTAAAGCTCCATTAACAGATGCATTAACAATAATTCTTGTTTGAGCATTGAGACCATTGTAAAAATTCTCCATTTGAATCCAAGAAGGAATACCATGATAAGAACACTTCCTTAGTAATTTCTTGAATCTTTCTCATGCATCATATAAAGATTCTCCTTTGTATTGTTGGTAGAAGTAATGTCATTCCTAAGCTTGACATTCTTTGTTGGTGCGAAGTATTTCATCAAGAATTTCACTACCAAACCATTCCAAGTTGTAATGGAATCAGGTGACAAATAGTTTAGCTAATCTCGAGTATGATCTCGCAAAGTGTAAGGGAACAATCTAAGCCTAAATGTCTCATCGATCACACCATTAAACTTAAATGAATCTACAACTTCAATAAACAATTATAGATGAAGATGATGATCCTCTGTTGGTAATCCACTGAATTGTCCAACTGTTTGTAGCATTTGAAACATCATTGGCTTTAACTCAAAATGATTAACTTGAATGTTTGGTCTTGTAATACTTGGATTCAACACTTCCAACGTAAGTATTGCATATTCATTCATAGCTCTATATATACCATTCATCAAAAGAATTTGATTGTACACGTTTAACTTATTATTGTTTTTTGTCTAATGGATTAGTCCTTTTTTTCTCTTGGGTGACAACTTGTTTCCTTATTTACTTTAAAGTACGTTCAATTTTGAGATTTAAAGACAAGATTCCTCTCTTACGAACTCTACTCATACAATAGACTCAAATATATTTCTAAAATCATTAAAAGAAATGTCTAAATTAAAAATAAATAACTAAATTAAAATTTTTAAAAATAAATAAAAGAAATCAACTAAAATAAGTAAATTAAAAAAATAAAATTAAAGTACAGAAAAATCAAAAAATCAAAAAAATTAATTTTTCATATTTATAATTCTTGATAATGGTGTCAAAAACTTGATGGCCACACAAATTATGTATGTAATGAATACACAAGTATACATATTGCAATAAGTAATACAATGATAAGAAAAAATTGTTCCCATAGAGATTATTTTATTATAAACTAATTTTTAAAACTAAAAAATAAAAATAATTTTTTTATGTTTTTATATTTTAAGGACATAAAATTAAAATAACTAAAAGTAAATAACAATAATTTATTATATCAGATTTAATAATTAAGAAAATATATGAGAAAATATCTAAGAATACTTAATCCCCTAATTTTTTAAACATGTGAATAACTAAAATCCCTTCCAATATAACGATTAATTAATTATACGATCAATTGAATCTAACTTAGTATGTATTTCTCACTCAAATAAACTACATGTCATATAATAATTAATTTAATCACACTCTCATGCAATTAAATTACATACTACTTATTAAGTCCATCAATTATGGATCACATACATAAGAATCATAAATATATGACTAGAAACTATGTATGTTATTTAATCAAAGTAAACAATTAAATAATTATTTTAAATTATTTAATTGTTTTTATAGATAAATTATTGGCCAAACATTTAATAACATAAAAATAAGATTATATGATATAATTAAATTATAATTATAATTAGGGTAAAATATTAAATCATCATATGGTAAAAATTGGATTCATAAGATCCCTAAATTAATAAATTAATTGCACATAATTTTGTTCATAATGCTCATATTTTTCATAAAAAAAGACATAAAAATTAATAAAGAAAAGAGTAGTAGAAGAAATACAATTAATCTATTAAATTGTAGTGCTAATATTCTCTTGAATATCCACTAAAATTGTATCTCCTTTTGATTTTTTTTGTATTTTTAGCTCCAAAAACAGACCAAAATTATGTTAATGACGACTCCTTAGGGTTGGTGATTAGGAGTTTAAATATAACTTAGATGTAATTTGGATCATCAGATTAGCTTCAGATCAAATGTTTAGATCAATACAAACAAAATTAATAGTGCCAACTAATCACAACACGACATGTGGCACACAAAATTCATTAGGCGAATCAAAGTGCGACACATGGTAAGGGAGACTAGTCCGAATCAACGCATATTGAGTGAGCGTCATGCGACACAACGTGATTCGCGGTAATGTATGACATGACGTACGGGTGAAACGTCGTGCTGACAAATGTCATGCATTGCTTTGCTCCTCACACAAGGCAATTTACGATTCGTTGTCCCTGCTTACGTAGCAGGTCATATGACAGCTTTTGATTGGTATTATTTAAAAATTCATAAAAAATCCATAAAAATTTCAAAAATTATATTTTCATCCCTTCTCACTAATTTTTTTTATATTTTAATATTTTTAATTCTAAAATACTATTTATTAAATGAAATAAATAAATATTAAATAAAAAATTACCTTCATAATTACAATGGGTTAACCTTGTACTTAAGTTTAGACTCTGGTTCAAAGTTTGACATGGCTTCAGGAATACTCTTATGAGTATAGAACCAAAAGTTCCAACGGAAACGGCAGGGTCCCAAATAGGATATCTACATTGGACCATCGAATCAGATCTATTGCCCCTAGTGTCGTCAGAGCCACAACAATCGTCGACAAAAGGGAGCGTTGGTCGAACCTCTCGACTGCCTACTATGTTGTGCCATGGGTGGTCGGTCGCTCATCTTACCGGTCGATCGAGCGACTGGATCTCTTGGCTGGTCTGTTGTCCTTACTCCCGATGGTTCTGTCAGTTCATTCTATCCTAACCTACCAATGGGATGCTTTTGTCCGATCCTTTGTGCTACGAGCCACTTTCATCTAGATACCTACTCTCGATGTTGAAATTCCTTAACTCCCGATCATCTTTTCTGGATTCTTTTTTGCGATAATGTGTGTGTGCCCTAATGCTAGTCATAGTCTTCCTAGGAGTAAACTTATCAAATTTGTAACAACAAGGACATGGACTTTTAGCTCTTAAAAAATAAAAATAAAAACTCTTCAATTTTTTTTATGATATACCACTTTGGATCTATATAGAAAGAAAAGGAAAAAAATTTCTAAGAAAAATATAAAGTTATGCATAATGAATTAGTTAAAAGAAGTGGTGATGAAAAAATATTTTGTTCATTGTTTTAAAATATATTTTTATTAATTAAATTAATTATTTTTATATTAAATATTTTTATTTTTATAAAAAATTATGGTATTAATATTATATTTTATTGATTTAAAATATTATCTTATGAAAACTATCTATAATTTTTCACTGGCAGCCAAGTACTAATTTTTTTATTTTTATTTTTAAATATTTTTCTAAGAAAGGAAATTGTTTTTTTAATTGTAAATATAAAAATGGTAGGAACAACTGTTCCCTTTCATTTCCTTCTCGAAAAGCTTCAGAGCACAGTGAAATCGCTATTCCAAACGGTAGGAGCCGGGTAGCTGAGCGGCTGAAGTCTGAACCACACTAAAGACGCTATTGTGCGAGTCGAGTTCTCAGGAATGGTGAAAGAGGAGACTATTGAGAGCGCCCTCCTGAAAATCTTGAAGCCAGAGGAGACTCAGAATGTTGAATCTCAGATTAAAGCTGCTATGCGCGCCCGCGTCAGTCACTTCAAGCAACAATCCGAGTACGTTCCATCTCTCGTGAAACTACGATGTATTGTCGACTAACATTTGAATTTTGAAGTGATTGTGATTTGTGGATATTGGGAAACTCAAACACCTTTTTTTTTCATATTTAAAATTGGTTTTATTATTATTTATTTTTACTTATTTCTTAACGATGGTCGTTATATAGTTCAACAAATGTGGGTTGCTATTGTAGTTTTAAATGTTTTTACTGGGTACTGTTGCCACAGACGACCTCTGTGCATTTGTTTGTTTATGGGTTTTGCGAGATTTTGGGTGCTTTAGGTATAGTTTAAGTCTGGAAAAGAATAAAGCAAAAGGGGAAAAAAAGGTGTACATACTACGACAAATACATGATCATCAAATAAAAGGTGACGATGAAAAAGTCACAGATACTTCAACTAACTATGTTAAGTTCATCACTTTGCCTTAAAATTACAGTTTGATTGGTATGTTATACAGCTCAAAATTTTGAAATCCTGAGTTAAAATATTTTTGCATTATTTATCATAATTTTGAGATCCTCAGTTCAAATATTGGATTCCTTAATATGAGAAAAGGACATTTATTGTTGCATTATTTATCATATTTTTTTTAAGTGCAGTTCATTGACCTTTGAGGGAGTTCGAAGGTTGTTGGAGAAAGACTTGGAATTGGAGACATATGCATTGGATGTGCATAAGAGACTTGTCAAGCAGTTTTTGCTAGAGGTATCCCTTTACACATTGAAACTGCAATCTGAAATATAAAGTAATATCATAGCTAGGTAAGAACATGATATACCAAATATTCTTTGTGCATGCTTTCATTTTTGTTCTCCTCCTTTTTGCGGCATGCAATCTCTTTCTTAGGAATATCACCTGCATCACTAATATTTTTATGGCATTTTTTTAAGAAGTATTATTTTATGCACTTCAACTTTTATTGAGGAAACATTGGAATAATAGTTTTGATGAGGAGGTTGGGGATGAGAGTTGCCAATCTTAAGAGTAGTGCTGGTCCTGCTGGATTTAAAACTTGACTTCCATTGTTGAGTTCTGGGAAAAGGGTGATTATGTGGATGAATAATGCAAAATAGGCAAAGATGCTGGTGGTTGATTGCAGTAGCTTGTATGATTCTAGCATATCTGCTTGTTAGTGGGAAGATTCCTCGATTTCACAGTTATTTATGTTGATGTCACTTATCTGTAATTAGTTTAATGTTGTATAGAATGCTGATTACAGTGATAAAAGTTGCAAAGTTGTTGAATACTCAAAAAAGTGGTTTTGCAACTTTTAGTGTTTTATAACTAGAAATGCTATATCTTTAAGGCCTTCAGTTGTTCACTAGGAAATTCTTAGATATCATGGTTACATTGGCCTACAAAGTAACTTACACGTGGGATAGCTGGATAAAATTATCATAGAGCAGTATTTTAATAATCTGTCTTAAGGGCATATTTGATTGGGTGGAAATAGACTTGGCACTAGAATTAGTACTTTCCTTTGTTCGTTTGAATTTTGAAGGTGAGTCATTACAATTGCTTTTGAATACTTAATTCTCTCGAGATAAGGATTACATATTCTTCACTCGATAAGAATAATATCTAGAGAAATGGTTTGAAATGAAATGGTTTCTTTAGAAGTGGTTTAAAGAGACATTGAGATATTTGGCATAAAATTGCTAGAAGTGTTTTAGAGTGACAATTTAGTAATTAATTTAAGAGATGCATGCATCCTAAACTACTTCTCCCAAAAGTAAGGATTATTTACTTTTTCTTAAAAGTGCAAAAAATGCTTATCAAAATTTTGAAATATCAAAAAATGCTTTTCCTAATAGTGCTATGCTTTCTCTTTCCATTATGCTATAATACCTCTAGGCTCTAGAGGGAAATAGGAACTACTCCTGTAATCCTTGCAACCCCCCAATGACATTCATGACATCCACATCTATCGTCCTTCTCCATCGCAACCACTCCTGTACGATCCTTCTCTAAGACTTCCTTAACTCATAACGTAGCCTTGCTTGAAACCATTCAACACCTCCATTGCGACTTTGCCCGCCTTCGTGTGGATCTTCTAGCCAACAACCTCATCACCCACCATCAGTTTCAATTCCCAAGATCGTCACCACCTCCTACAGCATACCCAACCCTTGCAACCCCCCAAACTACCTCTAGTGACCCACATCCTTTTGTTGCACACCATCAGTTCACCCTTACTTACCATGGTGACCCTTGGCCACCTTTCCAAACCCTTTTCATGACCCACAGCCACTAACTTTCCACCTTTAGACCACCTACTCCTCATCTCAACCCAAAACGTCTATTGCCATCGCCATTTTCATTAATACTTGAATTCAAAAATCATTTGTGATATTAATTTGGATTTGTTGGATGCAGATATTTAGAGCCATTTGAATTAATTCAGAAGCCATATGATATTGTAATGTGCTTGAGTGTCTGTTGAGGAATTTGGAAATCAATTTCAAAAGTTATTGTACTCTTCGAAGTAGATTGGTGGCAAGGACTCACTTAGCTCACTTCATCTTTAGTTTGGGCTGTTTTGTTTTGTGCAAGATGGTTAGGAAGCTTAATGGCCATTTTGAAAATGAAATTAAGATTTTATAAAAACTTTTTGTTATTGAAGTTGATGAATCTTCTTAAGACTTTTTGGTATTTTTTGACGAAAAGGACCAAGGTAGCTAGTTATAAACTGAACTGTGACTTGGGATGCTTACAATGGATTTTTGATTGTTTGAAAACAATTGATGCTTTGAAGGAAAGTGATATATTTTTTAAGAAGCTGAGAAGGGATAATAATTGTTGGTACAACTCTGAAAAATTAAGAATAATGGTGGATGTTTTGTTTCTTTGTTTAGGTGGAGGATGAATCGAATGAGGGATATTATCTTTATTCCTGCAGATTTTAGAAACAAAGGGTGGAAGGCTTTCAGTGATATGATTGATAGGTTCTTACATGGTAGGCTTTCTATGGGCTTTTCTAAGACATCCAACGACACTTTTGATGAAAGCAGGAGGGTCGCTTGGGGTTTTCCTCAAGTTGATGGTTATAAACTTGGAAGAAGAGATTGTAATTTGACTCTTCCTCAGGTTGATTGTTACAAACTTGGAAGAAGAGATTGGAATTTGACTCTTTCGTGCTTTAGGGAGAGCCTTTGTATAAGTTGGTTTTATGTTCGAAAAAGCATGGAGAAATGATTCAATTGTAATATCTTTTTTATGCCCTTTATGGTAGACAAAGTTATGATATTTTGTATTTTGTAGCTAGTTTTGATCTTTTGAAAAACCTCGTGTTTATGCGTGGATGGGAACTTTAATGTGAAGATAGAGAGGTGGATAAATGAAGTTTTTATGAATATTGATAAGTTTGTTATCCTAAATAATTGGATGGTTATTGAAGGATTTCCCTTCTACTTGTAGAATGATATAGTGTTCAAAAGAATAGGAAGATTATTTAGGGGGACTGTTAAAAGTTGATCATAGATCTAATAATCTTTCATTCTTGTTTCATGCAAAGATTAAAGTAAAAGGAAGTAGATTTGCTATCTTTGATTCTTCTTTTGACTTTTGCACTATTAGTAAAATTTAAGTAGTTTGTTAGAATACTTCGAATTCTATTCTTGATTCGAACTTTAAGGAAGTACAAAGGTCTCGGTCTTGTTCTTGTGTGTCAAGAAAAGGCTCTTCTTTTGGGGTTAATGTAGTGAGGGACAATATTTTTGTTAAGAAGTGGGTGTGAAAGAAGTTGATTCACAATCCTTTTAAAAGAAATATTTGGGTTCCTAAGAAGAACTTTGAATCAAAAAAGGGAAAGGGCGATTGTGAATGATGGACGCTTAGTGATAAGACTTGTCACATAAAGTGACTTTTGGGGATCTTAATGTGAGTAATAATTCTGAGCTAGGTGTGACCATAAAGGTTGTTGGGCCATTGTTGAAAAGGAAGTTGGAGAATATTTGCGATTAAGAGTAGCTTTGAATGATTTAGGGCCCATTGCGATTGGTGAATTGTTCAAAGGAAAGATTCGTCACTTTAAAGCTATACATTTGTCTCTCTTCAAGTTTAATTCAAAGCATTCTGGAAGAGTGGATTGTACAAATTTCTTCGATTGGGTTCTCGTAATCCTATTTTAAGGAATATACAAGTGGGAAAGGAAGTAGCAAATGGTAGTGATTTTGATTATGATGTAACTTTAACTATAAGCGGGGAGGAGGGTCGTGATGTTTTTCATCTTGATTCAAGAAATGAAGAAACTAATTTGGATATATTGGATCACTATTTAGAAGGTCTATGGGACTTGGATGGAGGTGATGGTTTGAATGATTTTCAAGAAGCGAGGGTTAATTTTTTACAAGATTTAGAGAGTGACTGATTCAGAGATAGGGAGTGAGGATGATGCGGACAACTTTGAAGATAGAAAGTGTGAGACGATGGATGAAGTGGTGGTTGATGTTTTATGTACCTCAATCGGTTGAGTTGGGTAATATTGTTGAATCTTTGGAGGGTGTTGACGTTGTTGAAATGACAAAAGAGGTTGTTGAGGCTACCAAGCCATTTATTGAGGTTGAATCTTTTGAGACTTTGGAGGCTCGTGAGAAAGTGGAGGACATTGTTGAACTTGTTGAGATGTTGGAGGGTGGTGAGGTAGATGATCTTGTCCAGGTTGTTCCAAATTGTGCCCAAAATTTTGACTTTTAGTACACCAGAAAGAATAAAGCATTTGTTAAAGGTTTAGGAATCATTGAAAGAAATTTGGACTTAACTTTATGTTTACTAAAGGAAGAGAATATTGTCTTTAGAAATAAGAGTGAGAAGAAAGGCTTGAGAGAGTTACGAAGTTTGAAAAGTGAGATCAGATATGACAAAGATAGCAGTATTATTAACAATTTGGATGAAGGTTCTTTTCTACGAAGATTTTGAGCTGGAATACAAGAGATTTGGGTGACTAAAATAACATGTGTTCTTAAGAAGTATGTCAGAAAATTTAATCCTGATATTGTAATTATCCAAGACTCTAAAAGAGAATTTGTAGATCATAATATTATAAGTAGTATTTTGGGGTTTTGCTTTAAGGAGTGGGTTTATCTCCCTTCTTTTGGTAGATTTGGGGGCATGATTGTAATGTGGGATATTAAAAAAGTGGAGGTAGTTGAGTCGGATACTGGTGATTTTTCAATTTCATTAAGAATTAGACCTTCTGAAAGGGAGGATTGGTGGTTTTCAGGAGTTTATGGTCCTTGCAAGAGAAGAAAAATAAATAGTTTTTGGGAGGAGTTGGTAGGCCTTTACGAGCTTTATGGCCCGAATGGGTGTGTGGGCAACTTTAATGTGGTTAGATTTTCGTCAAAAAAATCAAATGGTGGGAGAGAAGCTAAAAGTGTGAAGAACTTTAATCATTTTATGAGGAGATAGGCCTAAAAGAAATTGTTGATTTAGGTGGTATTTTTAATTGATTCGACTTTAGATCCACTTCTATTTGCTGTAAGCTTGATAGATTTTTATTCTTATTGAGTGGAAAACACTGGTTGGGTTTAATATTAGACAAAAGATTTGTCAAAAGCTTATTTTTGATCATTACTCCGGTACTTTTGAGCACTGAAACCAAGTAAGGGTCAGTTCCCTTTAAGTTTGAAAATGTTTGGATTGAGCACAAAGATTTCATTAATAAAGTGCATCAATGGTGGCGAGAAGCGTTTGTTTAAGGATGGAATGGTTATAAGTTTATGAAAAAGTTAGACTTATTGAAAGAAAAGTTTAAAAGATGGAATGAGGAAGAATATGGAAACTTGAAAGAAGAAAATCTTTGGAGGAAATGATTTTTTTTAAATAAGTGTCAAGTGGATGAAAGCTTTAATAATTCTTTGTAAGCTGAGCTTTTGAGCCAAAATCTCAGATGAAAAACTTAATTGTAAATGAATAAATCTCTTGGAGACAAAAGTCAAGGCTACCTGATTAAACTGGGTGGTACGAACACACATCTTTTTCATGCTATTGCCAACAGAAGAAAGAATAGAAATTTGATTGAAAAACTTGAGAAGGAAGATTGAAGTACAGTGGAAGGATCATCAAATTGAAGAGGGAGTAGTGAGTTTTTCAAAAAACTTTACTCTAATTCCGATGGGTTGAGACAAAAACTTCAAGTGATAGACTGGGGGTGTATTTCAGATGAAAGGGCTCGTTGGTTAGAAAAACCTTTTGAAGAGGAAATTTGGAAAGTAATTTTTGAGAGCTCGAAAGATAAGGCTCTTAGTCCTGACAGATTTAATTTTGCTTTTTTTCAAGTGTTGGGAGTTGGTTAAAGATGAAATACTAGAGGTGATTTTGAGATTTCTTTAATAATGTCATATTAACAAAAAAATTAATGCCACTTATATTTTATTAGTACCAAAGAAAGATAATGCTTTGAGAGTCAGATTTTTGACCAATAAGCTTGGTCATTAGTTTATACAAGATAATTTCCAAGGTTTTGTATCTAAGGCTAAAAGAGGTTCTTAGTCCACCATATCTATTGAATTTGTTAAAGTAGACAAATTCTAGAAGCTGTCTTGGTAGCTATTGAAGTTGTCAAGGAGCATAGGAGGAATAATAATGAAGCTTTGATTTTCAAGATTGATTTTGAGAAATTTATGACCGTATTGATTGGACTTTCTTGGACTTGTGTTGAGAGAGAAAAGATTTGGGAAAAGATGGAGATTTTAGATCAAAGGTTGTTTGTGTTCCATAAATTTTTCAATTGTTATTAATGGGAGACCAAGAAGACACTTTTAGGCATCAAGAGGGTTATGCTAAGGAGATCCACTTTCTCATTTTTTTTCGTTTTGGTAGTTGACGGGTTAAACCGATTGGTGGAAAGAGCTAAGAGGTTTAATCTAATAGATGTTCTTTGTGTTGGGTCATATCGTGTTGAGGTTTCTCACCTTTAGATTGTTGATAATACTAATTTTATTTTCTTCGAGCAATGATGATAAATTCAAAAATGAGGTTAATGTGATTGGTTTTGTGTCAGGGTTGAAAATCAACTTGTTCAAAGTTGCTTATTAGGTATTAGTTGTGATGAAAATAAAGTGTTGGCTTTAGCCAATTCATTAGGATGTGAAGTTGGGAATTGGTTGTTGAAATATTTGGGTTTACCGTTAGGTGGTAATCCAAAAACGATCGAGTTTTGGTCACCATTTATTGAAAAATTTGAAAAACAATTGGTAGGATGGACAATCTTTTTCTCTAGAGGGTGGCGGGTAATCTTGATAAATTCAGCTTTGTTGAGTCTTTCTACTTACTACTTGTCTATTTTTAGAATACCTATGAGAGTAGCCAAAAGATTAGAGAAAGTGTTATGAGATTTTTCGTGGGAAGGTGCCAGTGAAGGAAAAAAAAAAGTGATCTAGTTTATTGGGTGACTATTTAAAGATTAAAAAAAAAGAGGGTTAGATATTAGTAACATTATCAAAAGAAATAAGGCTTTATTAGGGAAGTGGCTTTGGAGGTAAGTTCTCTTTGGCCTAGGGTAATTAAAAGTAGATATGGGTTGGAAGAGAATGGGTGGGATGTAGCCCTTGGATGACAATTGTTAAAGATTCAGATTTGTTCTTTTCTAGTGTGAAATGTAAGGTGGGAGACGAAAGTAAAATTCGTTTTTGGGATGATCGTTGGATGGAAGGTGTTTCTTTTTAAACTTGGAGCAAAATATTTTTCTATAGCAGATTGTTTTCACTCGAAGGTTGGAATTTCAGGTTTAGGAGAAACTTCAATGATTGGAAAATTGTAGATTTCTCGAGCATGATGTTAGAGTTGGAAAAAATCACGATAAGAATAAATATATGTGATAGAAGGATTTGGATCAATGATTCTTCTGGATTTTTTTCGAGTAAATCTTATTTTGGGTTTCTTGTGGATAACTCTCTGGATTAAGATTTTGAGTATAAGCCTAATCCCTTTAAAATAAATTCTTTTGAAGTGATTGATTATTCTTTTGAAGTTGAACACAAATGATCGGAAGTTGAAGTTTTCTAAGCATGATCTTTCTCCTAATTGGTGTGTGTTATGGAAGAATAATTCTTAAGATACAGATTATATTTATTCTTACATTGTTCAATTGTACGTTTCCTTTGGTCTATGTTACAAAATAATATGGGTTTTCATTGGGCTCTCTCTAAGATCTTGTCAGTCATTCTTTTTGGAAATTTTCTATATGTGAGTAATAAAACTTTGAAGGCGAAGATGTGGGGTAGGAGCAATCATTTGAATATTGTGGGAATTTTCGATGATTGTGAGAACGATTTGAATGTGTTATGGTTATTTTGCTTCTTCTTGGGTTTTAGTCTCTAATAATTCTCAATTTCTCATAAGTATTAGGAAACTTATATTTCTTAATTAGAAGGTTTTTTTTTTAAGAGGTTTGTATTGTAATTTGATTTTGGTATTTTTGGGGTGTAAGTGGATTATTGATCTTGTTTTTATCTTTTTACTAATATAATTTAAAATTTCTTATAAAAAAAAGAAGAAAGTAAAATCATTTTTTATAGAAATTGCCAAATACTCTTCAAAAGTGCTTTAAGTCATTTGAATCCACTTTCAACCAAAAGGAGAAGTGACTCCAAATGGGGCCTACTTTTACCTTAAAGTCCCAATTACTAATAAAAAAATCTGTTAGATATAGAAAGTATTTTGGGGAAAGTAAATAAAATTCATTAATTCCGTGATAATTACCCAACAAGGAATTATAATTTCTACTTGCAGGAACTGTTATCCTAACAATTGGTAATTCCAATTTTGTGAACAGAACATACCCTAAAAGTATTGATTTTAAGAATTTTGATCTGATTAACTCATCTGTTCTATTTATTATGCTAGTCTCTTGAAGTTGCTAATGGTGACAATGACTCAAAGAACACTTCAGCTTCTGGTGAAAATAATGCAGCAGCAGAGTCATCTGAAGGGTGCCAAGCAAAGAAAGAGGTAAAAGAATCATTCTCCGAAGATGAGAAAATGGAAGACTCCCCTGTGTTAGGTCTTCTGAACGAACATAAGACCACTAAATCAGAGACAGAGGGATCTAAAGAAACCAATAATAAAAAAACCCCAAATGAGAGCTTAATAAAGACAGCTCTCACAAAACGAGCTCCATATATCAAGTCTAATTCTGAGTATGTTACTCCCCTTCATCCTTAATTACTATCAAGTATCAATTTACTGCCTTTCTGTATTATTATGCCCTCACATCATACATCCCTGTATGTGTGTTTCAGGAAAAGAATAAGAGCTGAAAGTTTTTTCTAGTATTTTTTATTTTAAGAAGTTAACATTTAGTTCCCTATGTCTCCAGAAATGTTACTATGGCTGGACTTCGGAGACTCTTGGAGGAAGACCTTGAGCTTGATATGTATGCTCTTGATCCCTTTAAGAAGTTTATAAGTTAGCATTTAGATGAGTTGAGTGTCATATGTTATCATTCATTCTTGGCCGAGAAGTATCATTAATAGGTTAGTATATTTGTAATTTTTGTTCTATCAGGCATTACAATCTTGTGAAGTTTCTGCACCTGCTACTGGTGCTAAGAAAACCTCTCAAAAAAATGTTGTAAAGAAGATTGGCAGCAAAGAGAGCTCTGATTCTTCGGATAAGGAAAGTGACGTTGAGAATGATGAAGTAAAGCATAGAAAGAAAAGCGTTCCAAAAAGAAAGATGGAAAACTCTGATGGAATAAAAAATCGGAAAAGACCTGTGAAAGATGCAAAAGTTTTCAGCAAGAAGCGGATCAAGCCTGCAGAAAGGACCAAAGGGAACAATTGTGCAGAAGACAGTGGAGATGTATCTGAAAACAGTTCTCAATCATCTGAAGAAAAACCCATCAAGGTTGCATACATAGTACATACATATATATACACACTATTTCTAATTCTTTTTAATGCTTGCCACTTCAAAAGGTCGATTAAGTCACTTATCTTCTGCTCGTCGTACTTTTTATGAAACCCAGAAGGAAGAGGTTTCTACCCCAGTGTTTGGGAAGCGTGTGGAAAATCTTAAATCAGTAATCAAAGCATGTGGAATGAGGTTTCATTTCTTAGAAATGCTATTTCTAAGTTGCACTCTTAAACATCTATAAAAGCTTTCAATTTACCATAACTACCATTTTTTTTTCTAGTGTTCCCCCAGTAATTTACAAAAAAGTCAAGCAGGTGCCTGAATCTAAACGTGAAGCCCAACTGATCAAGGAGTTGGAAGAGATTCTATCTAGAGAAGGATTGTCTTCAAATCCCTCAGAAAAAGGTAAGTATTGAACTTAGCCTGAGTTTTCGGTTGATCTTAAAAGAACTTCGTTTAAGTTGAAAGAACTTCAGTTCTAAACAAGAAAAGATGCAACATCCTTTTAGCCAAAAAAAAAAAAAATAATAATAAAAAAAAAGAAAAAAAATAAAAGAGATGCAATACCCAAAATTACCTAACCTAATAATGGCCAGGTTATTTAAAAAAGAATCATAGCTGCTAAAATATGAGAACAAAAGCATATCAGCTAAAAGTAATATGTACATCACAAGAATGAAATCCGTTCTTTATTTTATTTTATAATGAAGTGAAGAAGATGTAAAATAAAGGGAATAATTAATCATGTAAATTATTATCCCTTTATTATTACTAGTTAAAATTACGTGCCTTATGAATTGTTATGCTTTTTTTTAATATTCTTTTTGGTTAATTTCTACAACATATTTGAAATAAAAAGGAAAATTAAATTTCTTAAGATATATAGAAAATGAATACGATAAGTATTGTTAATTAAATTTTTTGAGATTTCAAACTGTGTTGAATGTCTGCATAAATTTTTTAAAGCCAAATACTATACTCCTTAATATAGTTTCTATTAAGAAAGTACACTCCTTAATATTATAGAAGTATTAAATAGTTGTTAACTTAAATATTTTCACAAATTTAAAATAAAATATAAAGGGCAAGATATTTCATTACTTTAAAATATTAGGGTATTTTTGTTTAAAATTATTTTAGGTGTAATATAGATTTTTATATATAGTATGCATTTGTTTATCTTTTAAATTTTGTATTTGTAGTTTAGTTTATCATTTAGTATTTTATGTTTGTCTAGTTTATTATATCAGTCCTAGAATAGGACAGAACATTGTACTTACAAAGTAGGCCAGAATGAATTGAAATTGTAGTTTATTAGTTTTTTCCCAATTATTGGTTTATTTCTCCTCTTTTCTATTCGTCAAACCAATTCGTCTATAATTTCTCCCTATTCATTTGTCTCTCTCCTATTTCCCTATTTGTTCTACTTTAGAAGTTTTGTTACATTATAGCAGGTCCAATTTCTTCTTTCATTTCTCTTCCAATCATCAGGTTTTTTTGCCATTTTTCTTATATATCCAAAAAGTCTTTAGACTGCTGAAACTCTCGAATGATTATTATGATTAATTATAATTGAACAATTTATGTATTGGATTCTTGGTTTTTGAAGTTGGTGCTAATTTTCTTGGTTCTCGGATCAAGGATTCCTTTTTTAAAAAATTTGAAAAATATAGACTCAAGTCTTATAAATTGTGTTATCCAGTTTTGTTCTTTTACCTTCTTTTTTCCCCCTCTCATTTATATTAACTGTTGATGCAGGAGGTCTTTGGATAAAATCTGAGTCAAAATATCTTCAAAGGTTAAGGAACAATTCTTTGATTTAAACCTCTATTTCATTAATGAAACCAAATCTCATAGAGAGAATTACAAAATATTAATGATAAAAAGATGCTGAAAAGAGTGTGTGATGTGTGGTTTTATACTAATGAGGGTATATTAGTTTAAGTGGCAGTTAGCACTAAAAGACAAACAAGAAATAAAGCTGAAAAGAAAATAAAGTAAATGACAATAAAGTAAAATGACAAAATAGCAAGTAAATAGACTAAATAATTAAAATGCTCCTGCATCATAGTCCCTTTCTTGAAAAGAGTTCGACTCTGAATTCTCAATAACTACAGTAGCCACACTAGTGAACTCTAATAAGTGAAGATGGTACTCATGCAAACAAGCCATTTAAAGATCGAGTCAAGTTGAACACCATCTATATTAATCATAGCTCCTAAGATCAATAAGTCATCAGCCATAGGTTCACGCTTCTCCCGACCTTTCTTGCTAATTTGTAGGATTACATAAATTAGGTGTTGCAATGGTTCTTTAGTAGCATTGGGCCATTCATGAATATCCTTGACAATATTAACTTCCTTGTTTGCGACCATCAAAGCATTAAATATTCCAACAAATGTAACAACAATATCAATCAAGTTTTTGCCATGCCATATTTTGTTGTCTTGATATTTCCAAGACTTATCATTTGATCAGGACCATGAAAGCCTTAATTGAGGAGCTATTACAATTTCAAAAATCTCTTCACAATGTTTGTACACAATATAGGTACCAAGCTCAATAGTGTTTGAGCCCTTCATAAATGTAGTGGTTGTTCCACCAGCTTTGGATTTCCAATCTTGCTGTGAGCCACCATGTCAACTAATGCCTCTTTGTTCTCAAAATAAAGCCTTGTAGAACCTTTGCTTGCAACATTGTCATGGATTGAAACTTGAAATCCCTTAAGAGGGAGATTAGAGAAGTTTTGTGACATTAATTTTATAATATCATTCAGAGTAACATCTTTTAAGACATGTTTCTTGGTTTCTAGTGTCAGCTTATTGTTGGTTCCTCCGTTACATTGGATAACAGCAAGTAAAGACTTCTTAGCAACACAAATCCTATCACTTCTATCACCAATATATCCTTCCACATATTCAAAATAGTTTTCAACTAGAATAAGCCATTCTAGAACTTTATCACCACAAATAAACCCATCAAAACATGGAATAACAATATGATGCTCATTTTCTAGGTACTTACAAATTTCAACAAAGTTAAAAATTATTCTTATACCTTTGCTCTATATAACATCCAAATTGTTCTTGCACTAGTATCTTGTGGTGGTTTGATTATGTAACTAGTAATTTGGGCATGAGATGGGGGTGGGATTTCCAAAATGTTCTCTATTTTTCTTTGGGTCTTAAAACTGCTTGTATCTGCTGAAATTGAAACAGGGATTGGTCTGTGCGAAGGAAGGTGTAGTGGATGCATTGAGGTATACTCGATGTCAGAGTTGATTGGGCAAGTTGTTTTAGAAGGAAAATCAAGTTGGGTATTTTCACGAATGATTTAGAGGGAAAGAATCACACATTTGTTTTGTGGGCATGAATTGCGATTGTATTTATGAGGGAATTGGGAATGGGTATCGAACTGTAGGTGTTTGCGATGAGTTTCTTGCAAGGTTTCAAGGATGTCTTCGTCGTTGATTGGTGTGTGGGTTATCAACGGTGGTGATTCAGTCTGGCGCGACGGATGTGGGTGGTGGTTTCTAGGAGGCGATAGATGGTGCTCGGTTTGTTTTTTAGTGGTTAACGAGTTGAAACTGGTGGTTGTGATGTTGAAAATGGGTGTTGGGACTCTTGTTGAGAATTGTGAATAGATGGTTCATGGGTAAACTTACAAGTTGTTTCTCGTTTGGTATCATGAATGGTTTCTCTGGGAAAGGCTATTTTGGAATGGGTTTCGTGATGTTCACGCTGTTGCCTGCAATGATATGGGTGGTGGTTCTCAAGTTGATTTCTAGAAATGGTTTCGCGAAATGGGGTGTGCGTTTTTGAGAATGATGACTTCCTTTGTATGGAAGTTGTGGTTGTTTGCTGTGGTTGTCGGGTTGAAAGTGGTGGTTGCCATGTTGAAAAAGGGTTGGTGAGATGGAGCTTTAGGTGGGTTTCAAACTGTGGATGGTTCTTGGGAATGGATGTGTTTTCAAATTGTTTCACATCTTGCTGAATTTCTTATTGAATTTTAAAAATTTGATCGACTAATATTTGAAGGGATTGACGAAAGTTTCACAACATTTCATCATCAAGTCAATTTTCAATACGATCTCCTGAACCTTGCATTGCAGCACATTTTTTTTCCGTGTCGTGAACATCGTCACTGACTTGTTGACTACCATTGTTAGAATTTTCCATTGGAGTCCAAGGAAAGCTTGAAGCTTTGATACCAATCTAACGCAGAAGGTCTTTGGATAAACTCCGAATCAAAATAGCTTTAGAGGTTGAGGATCAATTCTTTGATTGAAACCTCTACTTAATTAAGGAAACCAAATTTCATAGAGAGAATTACAAAATGATAATGATAAAAGATGCTAAAGAGTGTATGGTGTGTGGTTTTATACTAGTGAGAGTATATTAGGTTAAGTAGTAGCTAGCACTAATAGACAAACAGTAAATAAAGTTGAAAAGAAAATGACAAAATAGCAAGTAGAGTAATTAAAATGCTCCTTCATCAACTGTTCTTAGCCATATTGTTTGATAGCTTTGTGGTTACATAAGTGGTGTGTATGTAAGGATTGATCCTTTCATTTCTTATGCTAGAAATCAAGGAAGTAAGAAAGAAGAAGGAAAGAGCCAAGGAGCTTGAGGGAATTGACATGAGCAATATTGTAACTAGTTCTCGTAGAAGGTCTACAAGCAGCTATGTTGCTCCTCCAAAGCCCAAATTACCAATTGAAAGTGATAGTGATGATGGGGAAGATACCAATGATGAAAATGACGACGAGGAGGACAATGGCGAAGGGGGGGATAATGAGGATGGGGATAATGGTAAAAACAACAGCAGCCAGAGTGAAGAGTTCAATGAAGGTAAGTACTTTTATTTTTTTTCTCATCCCTTTCACATTTGCTTTCATTTTAAGTTACGAGTATAATTGCGTTTGAGGTTTATGTCAATGTGGTCTTCAATAGATGTTAATTCTTTGGTATAAACTGGTGTCTAGGAATATTTAACTTTTTTATGTCACATTTGTATGATATCAAATGATAGTAAGATAAAGGTGGAAGGCTAATTTGATCACTTTACTAATACAAAAAATGTTATTTAGTCTTCTAAGTTAGAGAATGTGTCATTTAGTCTTTTTTGTTTTAATAAAGGTGTAAAAAAAAACATTTAGTAATTTTAAAATTATTTTATAAAAAAATTAAAAATTATAAGGGGTATCTCCCATTATTTCAATGTTCAATAATACTTTCAGCATTATTTTCTTTAAATTTTTTTATTAATAAAATATTTATTAATACTACTAAAAGTCCTTATGTTGTTTTTTTATAAGTAAAAGGACTACTAATGAGTATCTTTTTATAAGTAAAAGAATTAATGATCACTTTTCTTAATTTAGAGGACTAAATAACACTTTTACTTAAAGAAAAGGATCCCAATTCATTTATCCCTCAAGCTAATTGCTACTTTTTTTTTGGCTGAGCACCACATACTACACGTTTAAGCAGATTTGAAATCTTAGTTTGAATCTGGGGGTCTGTATCACAATTTGTTTTTTGTTGCTATACTATTATGTTGCCGGTTTCATCTTTTTTTAAATTTGATCATGAGATACGCCCGGATTATTTATTTATTATATCCCTATGAAAGACCTATGACTAATTTTTTTTATGGTAATACATAAGATAAACCTGTTTCATTCTTAGCACTATGCCATTTCTTATTTACCAGTGTATGTTCACAGTTAGATAGTTGCTTCTTCCGTACTCATTTCTCGGTTATACCTGATTGTTTTAGAATCTAATGCCGTGTCTCTGACAACAAGATCCTAAATTGCACAGATGATGAAGAGGATGACGATTGATTGCAAAGAACAGATTTTAAGAATTACTGAGTAGGAGCCTCCTTGATTATTTATGCATAGTGTACAGGTAATTAACTGTTAAACTTTATTGTAATGGTGTTATCATTTCTTTCAACTAGTTCATTTTGGGCATTGAAGAGGATTACGCGTAGTCTTGAGGGCATTTGTCTTGTGTGGAGTTTTGTTGCATTTACTAATTAATTAGTGATATATGCATGTTACAAAATCTTTACCTATCTCCATTTCTTCTATGGGTACCAAGACTTAAAGTCGCTGTTCTTTTTGTAGTTGAAGGATTGAGAACTAATTTCTAGTACCACACTACAACAATGGAACTGTTATATATAATTTTGCAAGTCGAACTAGTTACTACTTTTTGCTAGAAAAAGGTGATTGACACTATAGTACTAGTTAAAGTGTTTTTGCTTGTACAATTAATCTCTTTTATAAAATTGTTTTTGAAAGGATTTACTCATCTTGCACAGCATAAAAGCATAGCTGAGTAGCCTTGTTGGCTATTCCCAGATGAAAAATGAAAAATATAGGTGTCATAGCATCTTTATATGGTTTTGAGCCAACAAATTGTAGGTTTTTGAGTTTAATGGGAAGTTGTCCAAAATTTATAGATTTAGACAATATACAAGTTGTATGCGAGTTACCTAACGCAATTTAGGATATTTTTTTTACCATGTCTTCAAAATCAATTTCTTTAGAGCACGAATGAACACAATTTACCTAATTTTACGGTTTTATTGAGCATGTGAAATAAGTTTGCAAACAAAACAACTATATGCTGCATCAAAAATGTTACATGGCATATATTGGAAGACAAAAAAAAGTAAGTTGAATATTAAACTCAACTAGGTAAATTGTTCTCATATGTGGAACATAAGTATTGTGAAGAGTTTTGCCCAATTCACTAAGGTTACATGAAAAGAAGTTTGATAATTTCTTCGAATTGATCTGTTATTTTGGTAGTATGATTTCAAAGATCGAATTTTATGTGTAATATTTCTTTTATTTAATTAAAAAAAGCTTGATAATTCCTTTATATATATGTATATATATAAATACTAGCCCACTTGGGAAACACTAAATAATTTTTATAAGCCTTGGCAACTACAAAATGTTTGCTAGCATATTGTAAGAATTTCTTCTTTTAGGATGTTTGAGTTGCAGCAATATTGGGCATCTCTTGTTGGCCCTTAATATCAGTAATGACAATGATAGTTTTGGTGGTATCTTTGATTGGCAATGCATGTTTGATGCTCTTTTCATCTTCTGTTGGTGTAGTAGATGAGCCTTTTGGATCCTTGCTTTTGCCCCAAACCAAAGAATACAGACCCACAACTATGATTATACTCCCAATCAAACTGAGATACAAATGTTGAAGCAAACGATAAGCATAATATAATAACAATTAAAATTAAAAAGGATGTAGGATAGATAGATTTTTTTACTAATGAATTTTGATATTTGCATAAATATCATCGAATTTAAAACTGTTAACTGTTGTTACATTAATACCATTTCTTTTAAGTGACTGATTATTTGTAATATTTGTAATGGAACGAATTTAAATGACATTAATTGTTTTAACAAAGTTTTACCTTCCAAGGTGGACTTGTTCATACAAAACAAAAGCACCAAGAGCCGCAGTCATGGTCATGCACAGCGGGCTAAAAGCAGTCACAAATACAGGGCCTCTTTCCTTCATCACAATGCCTTGCACATAGTATGCTATACCCGAACACACCACTCCCTTCACATTGAAAAATTAGTTGCTTTTTGTCAAATTTAAAAAAAAAAAGAAATACTTAAAAAAGGAAAAATGATATACCAGGTACATTTTAAACCCATATTATATATAGCAGTATAAATCTATTACATTTATAAAAATAATTATATGAGTTTTATTTTTGAAAAATGTAATTCCCATACGTCACGTGTCATTGATGCATTTAACACGTGTAACGTTTGATTGATATGGTTTTAGGTAACTATATAGTAATAAGTACTCACAGAATGGGCGTTGTATGTAACTATATAGTAATAAGTACTCACAGAATAAGCAGCAGCAAAAAGTCTAGAATCCCAGCCAATAATCCAGACACTCATATCACGTTCCATAACAAATGTAACCACAGCACCTTCTAATGCACCCATTAGGCAAATCCAAGCTGTTAGTGAGAGCTCTGCTGGATATTTCTTCAACGTAAATGACTGGTCATGTGTCCAAATTATTCATGTACCACGTTAGTCATACAATTACAAGCTCAACTATTCTTTCAAATTATATAAAACAATTTTCAAATTTCGTACACTTTATATACAAACGTTAATCACGTTATTGCAGTACGCATAATAAGTACATGTCATTGTACGTACAAGGCACTTTGCTTACGATACAAATCCTATTTACGAGTACAATTTAATTAAGAAACATAAAGTAATTTACATATATATGGAAAAAAATATCACTATTCTCCTTCTTTCAATAAAATTATTATTTAATCTTTTAATTTTAAAAAAATATTAATTAATTATTTTATTTGTATAAAAGATGCTCATTACTCCTTTACTTACAAAAAAAAAACCATAAAAAAACTTTTATTCATAATTTTTTTTAAAGAGATATTGATAGATATTTTCGTTATTTATTTTCACCTTATTAAGTTAAAAAAAATTACAGATAAAATTATTATCGTATTTTACTCTTACCTTATTATTTGCATATTCTCGTTTATTTTTTGAAATAAATACAAAATTATTAAGTATCTTTTTTAATATAATTTTTTAATTTTTATAAACAAAGGGATTAAATATGATAACTTAAAAATTAAGGATTAAATAATTAAAGTAAAAGTAATAATGTCACCTTTCATTATGTATACAATGGATGTGTAATTATGAAGGATATATAATAGTATTACTCACTTGTAAAATGAAGAAATTAGACCAACTGAAGCATCGGGCAAGTAGAAGTAAGGTGCCGGTGACCCAATGTTGGTCGGAGGAATTGTGGTGGCGGCTCGGGCCAGCTGCTGGTTGATCATGTAAGATGGAAAAAGAAGGGCCCTTGTACAAAATTGTTACTATCGCTCCTCCCACTGTTATTATGCTTCCTATCACCTTTGCTTTGCTGTGCACTTTCTTCATGTTTATTCTTTCTAACCTATATAATTCTTTAATTTTTCAGTTACTATTTAATTTTTTTTAATCAATTAATTTCCTAGCTGATGAAAGGAGAAATAACTCTTGGGCTCTTTTTGCATGTTCTAATAGATCAGATAGTATTTCTGACATAATTGTTATGATTGATTAAAAATAATATTAGGTTTGTTAGTCAAAATAAGAGGTGTCTAATTTAGAAGAAAATTCATGAAAGGTGGCTTACCATATTGTCAAAGATGTAGGTGCCTAAACTTGTTTGAATAAAGAATAGGAAAATTAGGTAGCCTAATTTTGTTGAATGAAGAAATATTTGGCATATGGAATGAGAACTTGAAGGCTATAAATATGGCTTCATTTCTTCATTGATAATCATCCCAAAAATAGAGAAAAGCTTATATGAGAAGTTCTTGAGTGAGAGAATTTTGTGGGAAAATTCTCTTGGGCTTGTAATTACTCTTGTCTTTTGGGTGTGTGAGAAAATTATCGAGAGTGTGGTTGTAACAATTTTCCACATAGTGAATTTTTCTCTAGTTGTCTTTTGACAACGAAAGTGGTTTTTCTCTAATTTGGAGTTTCCACTATAATTCTTGTGTTGTGTATTATATATTTCTCTCTTATTTGATATTCTACTAAGGAAGATCTTTGGAGGGAGAATTTATGATTATACCATTTTATCCAAATTTCCTAACAATAATCAAATCCTTCTAAAAGCGTATGTGTAACATTTTTCAAAAAATAAATAAAAAATAACTTGTCATTAAAATTTTATTTTGAGATTGGTTAAAATTTTATTTTGAGATTGGTTTATAATCTAAGTAAGTGATATAACTTTTCATTTTATTATTATAAATTTAAATTCAAATATCATACGTATAATAATAATTAGTGAATAAAAAAAAAGAAAAATTAAATGTGCATTTTATATTGAAAAAGGGAAATAACTCTTGTATTCTTCTTAACTTTTATGTTCAATAATTCTTTGCATGAACATGGCCTCTTCTACTTGAAATTAATGAAACAATGATCATTTTATCACAAAAAAATAAATCAATCTATCTTAATTTCCCATTTTAGAAAAATTAATCCATGCAATATCATCTACAAAAATATTTCTAAAATATTGGTCAATAGAATGAGGCATCTTCCCCAAAAGATCTTCTCTTCATTTCAAGTAGCTTTTGATCCTAGTAGTTGGATTTTTGAAAACACTAGACTTGCATAGGAATTGATCCATAGTATGAAAAAAGAAGCAAGAATGGGAGCTATCTTGGAGAATTTTTTTGGACATAAATAAAGCATATGATAAAATGAAATAAGATCCTATAATTCAAGTCACGAAGAGATGGAGATTTTTTGAATAATTTTACCATCCAATATGACAATGTCTCTCCTCAATGTCATACTCCATGCATCCTCTTGCATGGTTATTTTAAGATACATATAAGTTTGTATTAAGCTAATTATTTTAATCTAACTAGTATTTTTTTAGACTAGAAATGTACGTATACATTAACAAATGGTACACCTGTACGGCTGTACTTTGTGAGTTCACACCACAGTGCAATTTTAAAAAACGACCAATAAGAAGCGAATAAAATGAAGTCTTTTTATATTAGATCCTAATTAGCACATTTGGAAAAAAGTTATATCTTTGGAATCTTCCTATTGGACATTTTTAATTGCAAACAATAATCTTCTCATCAATACTATTTTTTTTTCTTTCTGTAATCTCTCTACAATATACTAATGATCGAAATTAGTTAAATGTTAAAAATGATAAAAGAAAAACTAATTGCACTTCTGTTCATTTTGTCGTGTAAAAATCTATTTATGTATAACGATTAACGAAGTCAATATTTATTACAGAAAAATGTATATATTTATCGATAACAATATTAAATGATGTATTATAGTATTATCGTTGATAAGTGAGATTAAACTCACTTAATTATATTATATAAAAATTATCATATTAATTATAATTGTGATATATTTATGGTTTATAACATTAATCTTTTAATGATAAAAGTTATGTTTTAAAAGAGTAATAATCTTTATCTTACGAATTATATGTATAAAAATTATCACGTTAGTTATAATTATGATAGGATAAAAAAATACATGTATTTTGAAAAAGTAATAAGATTTTTACTAGTACTTGAAATGTAAGGCAGGAATTAAATAAAAAAAGAAAAGAAATATGTATGGGAGGAATATAAAGTATTTTCTACCGATTAATACGTTTTGAAAATTACCTGAAAATAAGGGCTAAAATGAAAGTAATAGCAGGGAGAATATTGACTGTGGCAGATGCAAAGGTTGCCGAGGTGTATTTCATTCCCACATTATATAAATTCTGAGCAAAAACCGGTCTGCATAAATATATATTAGCAACAATAATTTATATAATATATTTGATTAAAAAAAAACTTATGTGATATATTTTATTCTTATAATTAATTTTTTCTAGCCTTTATTATATACTTTATGTGTATATTATCTATGATTATTTATTATTCTAAGCACCATAGATACATCCTAATCTCTACAAGAGTTGTTTTAAATTTTTAGTAATTAATTAATATATCAATTTAATCTGAAATTTCAAAAAATTAAAAATTAAGATGAATAGAAATAATTCAATAGTATTGCTCAATCTGATTTTTTTTTTGGCTCTTAAAACTAATTTAAATGGGTGTGTGTTTGCTACTTATATGTAGTGACAATTGCCAAAAAATAAAAAATAAAAAATAAAAAATGTGCTTTAGTAGAATATCATTTATGATTAAAAGATGAGAGTATACTGCACTTTGTACAAACCCAAGTTATATATTAATCGTAATACATGATGAATATAAGTAAACACACAATACTAAGCCATATACGAATAGCATAATAGCATTAATAAAACAATATATGTGTATTAGACATTACTCAAGAAAGCCAAGAAGCATTATTCTTGCGAAGATGGGGAGAGTCATTTTTGGCCTAATTTTCCTGCAAATTAAAGTTCAACACAAGATTTTAGTCCATAGGATTATTATTACAAAAGCAATTTTATTATAACTTGATGCATATCTTAATTTACATGATACAATCTAATTAAAACATATAACATATATTCAATAACAAATAAATGCTAAAAATTGTTGGGAATGAGAAATCAAATTTTCCAAAAAGTTAAATTATTGAGAGAGATCGATAGTTACATTTTTATATATTTATATTATTATGTAAGTATCGACTCTATGAACCATCTGTAATAAATACTTGTATTTTGATAATTTGAGTTATTAGACCTTAAACATAAGATATTCAGCTATGATATAATATTAGAAATTGTTAGAAAATAAACTCAATAAAAAGTTTAAACTATTAAGAGAATATTCTAGTATATTTTTACGCATTTATCAATAATTACAACATTTTTATATGCAACTTTTTACCTCACGCATCTTCAACGGTTTAGATTGAAAGGGGAAACAATTAGCATGAATCTTAACTATTTCCCCCATTGAATTCTCACAAAAGAAGTTAGGTGAAGTAAAAATTGTTTCATAAATTGTAATTATTGATAATTTTGATCCCATTAAACTGATTAGTTGATAGAGATAGAAAATGAAAAGAAATAAACCTTTCAAGAAGAAAGGCAAAAGGAGCAATAACGAAGAAAGCAATAGCATGACGGTAGACAGAGAGGACATAGTGACTCATGCCATGGTTTAGAGAAACCAAACTAATCACATACATTCCTGCATATCCAAATTGCAAAGACACCATTGCCATGTATGGCTTTATCTTACTCATTACCGAACTCAACATCTCATTACTTTTATTACTACTACTACTACTACTACTAATTATTTGCTTATTTTTCATTTGATAATATAACTTGCTCTCTAGCTGATCACAACTTCTCTATGGATGTTGTGTAGCCAGCTCTTAAGGGGAGCCAGTACATCCTTTTATAGGCTTATGGAAATAAAAAGTAACACATAACTACTACTACTACTACTACTTTAAATTATAAAATAGACAAAACCCATATTTACCCATTGTTTGATCATCTACGTATAATAAATAATTAAGTCACCCATTATCTCTTTCTCTTTCCCTCTCGGGTTCTCTTATCTATTTTAAAACTTATATCATTTAGTTTGGTAATTAACTTGAATGAAATGTGATAAGTGATATTGACAAGTGTTTTTGTGGAGTACTTGTCCACTTCTTCCTTTTAAGTTTCTTGGTGATATTGACAAGTGTTTTTGTGGAGTACTTGTCCACTTCTTCCTTTTAAGTTTCTTGGTGATATTGACAAGTGTTTTTGTGGAGTACTCGTCCACTTCTTCCTTTTAAGTTTCTTGGTGATATTGACAAGTGTTTTTGTGGAGTATTCGTCCACTTCTTCCTTTTAAGTTTCTTGGTGATATTGACAAGTGTTTTTGTGGAGTACTCGTCCACTTCTTCCTTTTAAGTTTCTTGGTTTTTATTTTGTTAGGTAGTTTTTGAGAATTGTGGATGTTGAGTGTATATTTTTTAAATCATTATACCACTTACGTACCTCAAACCTTATATCCTTACAAATAGTTTTCATGCTTGTTGAGCTATCATGACAATTAGATGTATTTCTTAAAACAAAAATAATTAAAATATAGAATAAATTTTTTAAAAATTAAATAATAACTGTACAGTCATGCATCCACATGCATACATATATACTAGTAGGGTTTGAACTCATGCCGAGTACCTTTAAAACACATATTACAGTACAAGTCAATTTGTAAAACAAAAATTTACCCTTTTTTTTTAAATATATAGACAATGTCAAAGTTTCCATCCTATCCATTTTTATAAAAAGTGTTTTTGCAGGGTCTATTGAACGGAACCTCTTCCTAGAAGTTCATTAGGTCGGCCAAAATCTCCATAAAAATGTTCGATAGTTCTTTATTGGATCTGTTTTTGCAAAACAAAATGTCCAGGTGTATGATGTTTTTGTCATTATAAAATAATAATAAAAATAAACTAAAAATTAAAATGAATGTACAAAGCTTGATAAGGTTAATTTTTTTGGACTAAAAATTAAAATAGCAATATTAAACCAAATTAAACTATATTTTTTCCTAATTCTTGTTGAGAATGACAAGAATAAATGAAAATATTATGATAGAATTTATAAAAAATATGAATTTTTTTACCTATTGAGTTAACATTTTGGAATTGAAAAGCCTATAACTTTTATAGATTTTGATATAATTTTAAAACTTTGGTTGATAATCATGAAAAGAAAAAATAATAATGGATCTCCTTAAAAAATGTAAAGGAATGCCAAAAAAAAAAAGAAAGAGAAAGAAAGAAAAAAGAAGAAAAGTGAATGTTAAAGCTTTTAGTTATAGATTTTGAGTGTGAATAGATAATTAATAGAAATATGTTAAATTAAAATTCACAGATGATCAGATATGTAATTGTATGTAAATAAAAATAATGTGAAAATATGAATTGACACACGATATTTTTAAGTATAAATAACTTAAGTCATAATAATGACCTAAGAAGAAAATAATTTATCCACTGAACTACCTAATTATACGTTATGAAAATATGTTTGATAATAAGGCTAGGACTCAAACTACCCACTAAGGTAATGCCCCTAAATAACCTACTTACACTCCTCCTCTTTTTGTCACAGTTTCTACAAGCGAGATGTTCATATCCGGACCAAAGTTTAGATAAACTTGAGTCGCACAAGTTATCGAACTTATTCAGTTGACATATGAAAAATTATCACAAAAACACAAGTGCAATGTGTGTCCTATATCAGATTAAACAATGAGCAACCATAGCTAGATGATTTAACAGAATGACAGATAAACAAAAATTATTAGTAACTCAAACAAATGATTAATCACAATAACACAAATATTGTAGGCTTGTTAACAAATCAAATACAACTACAAAGTTTTTGATATATTAACTAATAAAAAAGCCTAATAGAATTAGTTTTTGCAAAACAAATTTAGAGAGAAAACATAAGTTGCAAAAATTAATTCAATTATGGTTAAGAAAACTGTATGCTTTAGGTTTGTTTAAATAGAATATGTTGAAGCCTTAGGTCAAAGGCCTATTACTATTCTCTCCATAAAATCATTTAAAATAACTTTAAAGTGTAAGGGAAATATAGTAATAAAATAATTTTACTTAGATAAAAATTAGGTTAAAGTTGAAACTCTAACAGCTTGATCGATTGAACCAAAAAATTCATCAATTGAGATCCTTTTCAATTGATCCTTTCGATTGATCGAACCAATGATTAAAGGATCTAAGGCACAAAAATGAATCCCAAGATCAGGTAGATTGAATGTGATTGATTCTCGATCGACCGAGTATTAAACTTTAATTGATCTACCTCATTTAAAAATAAAATCCAAGACTTTTTAATCAAGGTATATCAATTCTTGATCGGCCTACTTACCTCAATCGATCTAGAAGTTTCTCAATTGATCGAATAACCTAAATGTAAAGTGTTCCTATGTGTCTAATATGAAATCTAACATAAGATGTATTCGTTTAGAGCTTGATTGTTTATTTGACTTGAAAAATATTCTTAAAAGACTCACTTAGAAATAAATTATATTTAAATATTTTGTTCATGACTATCGCCAAACTCATGAACCTTACAATTTTCCCTTTGTCATATTTGTGTAACAAAACATCTCTCTCACTACATCACACTCATAGGAAAAATAAATTTTATATAGTAGAACTATCCTAGGACTCGGTGAAACTTTCTTTGCTTGAATCTTGATAGCTTATATGTATGCTAAAATATAAAAACAAAAAAAAACCATGTAACTTGTCCTAAAAGACTCTCTGTTCATTAGTTCAATATATAAAACAATAGATAAGCAAAAAAAAAAAAGTGAGCAATCAGCATACATTAAATTTTAAATGTTACTCCCCCTATTTGTAATCTATTTAGAAAAAAAAAAGATTCAAATTAACTCTCCTAATTTTTGTAGATTTTCAATTAATGCTCAATAATTTCTCTCCATTTTTTTCATATGAATAAGCAACATAAAGAAAAAGTAAAGACAAGCAAGTGATGCAAATATAAAGTCTATTGAATGATAAGATCCAAGTACATCAGCAAACAAATTTCAATTACACTTTAAAACACGAAAAGTAATAAAGAAATAATACAATGCAAAGGAAAATAAAATAAGAAAATAATCATTGTCCTGGTGGTTGAAAACGATATTGTGAGTGTATGTCCTTGATCATGAAATACATAGCCTTTTATCATTCATACATGGTAGTCATTCTTTGTTGCATACCATTCATTTTGGTTTATAGTGCTTCCATTATCATTCCCATTTTAGCTTCAAATAAGTCTTGATGAGAAGGTTTGGGAGTAGGCATATTTTCCATAACCTCATCTCCAAAAATGTCATATGTTGTTCTACCACTAGTTCTAATATCAGTGGTTACTCCTCCACTAGTACCAAGATCAATGAACCTCTATCTCTTTAAGGTTTGGGAAGATGATATTGAGATGGTTGACTTTTCAATGTCACCCATCAAATGAAAGAAATCAAAATCCCTTATTGGTTGTACACCTACAACCATAATCAATTATGTGATGAGGCAACCATAAGGAAGACCAATCCTCAGGTTTATGTTATGAGATTGGCTTATAATTTTATCTTGAATGATTGTATCTACATCAAAGGAAATTAATTTTTCAATATAATATAATATGTTGGCATGTAGGTAACGAATCTTAAAGGAGTGTTTGGATGACAATAGATTTACATATACCATCTTAATCAAAACCCAATAAAAATAAGTGAATTCATTCGGGATGTAGAGTTGTTTAACATTAAGAATAATGTTGGGGTAAAACTAATAGTTCAATCAACAAATCCTCATTGGAAATGCTAGATCGTTCCAAGTGAAAGCTGGCATCTCTAGTGTTTATGATAGACAACAAGGTGTTGATTATCTAGGTCGAGATGTTAACAATTTTGTTTTGAATAAATACCCTAAAACTCATTAGCCCAACGTGATGGATTTTTGGGTCAACATTAGCATAAGACTTATGAAACATGGTAGGGTAACATAATTTTGATGGTGTGAACAAGGATTACTAAGCCAGAGCCCTAATGGCTCATGTAATTCCTATTTCATAAAACACAATCCAAGTTATTCCACGCTCAAGTAAAATTGGGCGTTTAGAAAAAGTAGTTTGATACCTTGTTTCAGACTCATTGTCTCACCATTGAGAAGAATATGAAGTAAGAGTGCTATGAGGGAGTTCTTGTTGCCTAGCAGCCATCTGAAAATCGAGCACAAAATTGAAAAAGACCAAAGTGCCCCTATGAACTAAAAATTAACAAATTTATTAAAATTTCTCAATAAATTGAAGAATGGAAGTCAATGAACTATTGTTGGGGGAAGTGAGGGAGATTATGTGGATTTACTAGCCAAAATCAGTGTTTGTTTGGAAAAACAATGAGAGAAAAATGGAGATAAAAGGTGGTATTGATTTCTACTTCAACATGCATTTTTTTTGCAGAAATTGATCCTAGAAATATATATAGCAATGAATTCTAAGTAAAATATAATTAAAAATGAGGAGATTTGGTGGAATTTAGAGTAAAAACCAAAAATGTAAAAAAAAGGTTATGGTTTGTGGGGGAGCAAGGGAGAAAGAAGGTGGGTATATAAATCGAACTTGTTCGATCGATCAATAATAACATAGATCACTCGACATTCAAAGTTTCAAAAAAATGCAATTACTCCCCTTAAGCCCTATAACTACTCAATTTCTTCACATAAAAATAAAAAATATCAAACAAAAATTTAATACAATTATTTCTTTAATAAAAGTAGTAATTTTATTTAAACATGAACACCACTCAAATAATCAATTTTAAAATAAAATTATTCTTTATAAGAATTGAATCATTCACAATATGCATAAATATTTTGATAAATTACACATACATTCTTCAATACATGTGGTGACATATTAACAATTTCTTAAAGTATTATAAATATTTAATTTGTAAACATTTGTCAATTAGTTCATTCATGGTTATGTATGAGAGATTTAAAGAGAAAGAGTATCACCTATTATGAAAAAAATACACTTAAATTCAAATTTATATAAAACAAAATTACTTACCAAGAGAGAACTTAATTAACTTTATCTTTTGAATTTCCTCTCATTATTTATGACAATATTTTATATGAGAGATTGATTATTTATTTTTCTTTTTATATAACTCTTTGTGTCTCCTTTTTTTGTGTATGCAATTATTTTTTATTTATCTATTTCTTTTATCATATTTTTTTGTGTAAAAGAAATATGTACAAGCCAATATACTTAGTATAATGAATTTTACTCTAACTATGAGGTATTCCTCTTCGCTCATTGCAGTAGCTTGACACTTCATGGTAATAATCCTATCAAAATTAAGTTGCTCTCTATAGCAATTTATAAAGTGAAAGAATGAACTTAAACACAATTTAACAGTAAATGTTATCTCAACCCTAAAATCTCACATAATTAATTATGAACATCAAGCATGACATATATATATGTCCATTGAGTGTGTGATGGAGTTCTTATTAACATTAATTGTCAGATGTAAGTAAAAATATAAATGCATAGAAAAAGATACTTAGTTACACAATGAAGAATTAATCAAAATAAATCAAGTTATATAAAATAATCAAGGTATATAAAATATTTATTTCTTTGATTCAAAATAATATTTGAAGTTTATTTCAATGTTAGAACTATTATACTCTCTTAGTTAAATTTTTAAATTTTTTAAAATAAAAAATTCTAAATGAACTAAAATAAAACTAAGAAACAAACAACTAGACTCAAACATAGAAATAAACAATTAAAATATTAAAACTAACATACTCACCTAGGATCAATCAATCACTAAATAAAAATACCGAGGTGTAAAAGAGAGACAATTAGTTGATTGAGAAAAAACAATCTAAGAGAGACACTTAGTTGATTGAGAAAAAACAATCTTTCCTAAATAAATTTTCTTGAATTTAGGTTTTGTAATATCTGTGGGTTTGGATTCAATTGAATTAGTTATATTTGGCATGTTCTCAAATTTACCCTTATTTTTCATATTCATCATTGGTGAAGATGCATCATTTATGTATGGATAATGGAAATTAATTCAAGATACTGAGTATGAAAGATATTGCTCAAATAGGATAATGTCACAAGAAACCTACAATTAGGTCTGATATGACATTTTCTACTACATTATGACAAACAAACACATATTTAATATGTTTTACAATCACAGGTACAATTGTTCTTTGTGTATAATAAGTAATAGTAGGAATATGGTTAGAAGCTCTTACCAAATCAGTTCTTAATTTGAAGCTGTAGCATGTGACGAGGACATATTTGATGATTTTACAAACTCCATTGATTTTGAAGAAGGTGACGTAGAATGCTCATCTACATAGTGTAGCCCTTTCATGTCTCCAGTAGGTATTCCATAATCAAGAATATTGTTCAACCTTTAAGCTCCAATGATTAGCCTTTTATAGTTTGTTTAAATTGTTCAAATTCCTGAACGAGATTCTATTTTTCCAATTTTTGTTCAAGCAATTCAAGTTTCTCTTTTTCCAACATTGAAGAATTTATTTCATAGGATTTAAATTTTTCATTAAGTTTAGTTACTTTTATATGTAATCTATCTTTTTCCTTTTTACATCATAGTAAATTTATGAATAATTTATCAATACTAGTTGCATTAAATTTATTCAATAAGAATTCAGAGTCACAAGTTTACCAATAGAAGATTTCAATTATTGCTCATTTTCTCCTAATGAATTACCAGTTGTGTTGAATTGAACGTGTACTCTATCATCTAGATTAAGTAGAGCATCAAGTATATTAGCCCAACCCCTTATATTCAAATGCCCTCATGGATCATTTGGATCTACAATCTCTGGTACTTTAAGATACATGAAATATCTACAAACAATGATAAAATAAAAATTAATTGACAATTTTAAGTCCAAATATATAAACATGAGCTATTAGAACAATATAGAACATACATTATGTTTAACTAGATTGTTGATCATATATATATATATAACACAATCACTTCGAGTCCATGACAAAGAATCATCGTCATCAACTAGATCATCACATACATTAGGTAATTTGTTTGAGAAATAACTAATATTTGATAATGTTTCAAGCATGTCATCATTTTATAAAGCATCATAATGGTAGAACTCTTTTTGTGGAGGCGTTAACACAATAGACCATCTTGTGTCAATTTGATCAATCACATGAAATACTTATTTTGCATAAAGTGCTAACGTGAAAGGATCATTATGTGACTTATCTTGATAAGTTTACAAGGATAAATCCAAAATCATCTATTTTATATCCAATATTGATAACACCTTCGACCAAATCACACAAGAATACTGTTTCATGGAAGACCTCATAATCGAGTTCCTAAATTTCTTGAATTATACCATAATATGTTATATTGGAAAATACAGGATTACCATTATTTGAACTGGCAAATTGCCTAGTTTGTGAAACCATCTTCACACCACCATTCTGATTTACTTGGAATTTGTCCCTTACTTGAGTCGTAAACCTTGAACCATTAATTTGGAAACAAGAATATGATTTGACATCGAATTTTGGACTATGTGTAATCCATTCTAAAGTTTTTGTTAATTTATGATTGGGTTTTTTGAGTTCAACTCGAATCTATGCATATAAAAACATAAAATGTGTTTAAAAAAAAGTTTTAAAACATTATATATAAGTACTAATAAATTATTGTATGTAACATTTACATGGTTGCAAAACCAATTAATAAGCTCTTGCTTATGTTCATCATACAACCATTTTTCTCCTCCTTTTTGTTATAACGAGGATCAATCTTCAGTAAGTTTAAATGCATTATGTAATATTATTCAAGATATATCAATTAGGTATCATTAATAGTTAAATAAAAAATATTTTTATTTTAAATGAAAGGTTCAACCTGTCATTATTTACTCTGTGTACGATTGTGTCCCATTATAATTTACCAAAATGATTCGGTGTGCTTTTTCATATCGAGTGTCAACAATAAACAATTTCTTACTTCCATCGAGTATAGGGTTACCTACTTATATAATTTGAGGTTTTAAGAACAACTTGTGAGTAGGATTCTCAATTTTAGTAGAACCACTAAAATATTATAAACAAAACTCAATGGCCTCTCTAGCAATGTAACGTTCTATAATGTATCCTTCGGGATGATTTCTATTATTTACATATCCTTTAAGGACTTGCAAATATCTCTCAAAAGGATACAACCACCTTAAGTAAGTAGGACCATACAATTGAATCTCTTGAACTAAATGAACACACAAGTGAATCATTATATCGAAAAAAGAAGGAGACAAATATTTTTCAAGTAGACACAAATTCTCCACAGCATCTTTCTGTATAGAGTTTAACTCACCAATTGATATAGATTTCTTGCATATTGTATCGAAGAATGAACAAAGATGAATTATTGATAATCAAACATGTTTTCGAAGAATTGACCTAATAGAAATTGGTAATAACTATTGCATTAAGATATGAGAGTCATGTGATTTCAATCCATAAAGTTTCTTATCGGTGATAGAGACAAAATTTCATAATTTGGATGAGTAACCATTAGGAACTTTCACACCTGCCAAACATTTTCAAAACACATCCTTCTCTTTTATAGACATTGTATATGATGCTGGTAGCAAGTATGTTCAATTCTTCTCATTTTTCATCCTTGGTGCCAATTCAAGTCGTATGCTCAGTTTCTTTAAACCCAGTCTTCCTTTAATTCCATCCTTCATTTTTCTAAGTATATTAAGTAATGTACCAATCAAGATCTCACATACATTTTTCTTGATATGCATGACATATAAGATGTGACAAAGTTGTAGGTCTTTCCAATAAGGTAATTCCTAAAATATTGATTTTTTATTCCAAAAATTATGATCTATTGATTCAATAACATTTTCCTTTTGACCCCTTTTATTAGTTGACCTCTTTCATTTCTCTCCATTAGTGAGTATTCTTTTTTTCATCTTTCCATATCGTTTAAATATCATACCATTCAATTGCCTTAATATCTCAACACCTCGAAAAGGTCAGGGTACATGATCATGATCTTCTTCACCATCAAGCGGTTTCTTTTGGTATCTAAACTTGTGTCCAAATGGAAAAAATATTCTATGTCTTTTATAAGACATCTTTTGTTCGTGAACAATATAAGTTGTAAAAGTGCCATCACTACAAATAGAGCATCCAATATAACCTTTTGTTACATGTCCTGATAAGTTCCCATAGGCAAGAAAACCATTAATTGTCCACAAAAGACCCCCTCAAGTTAAAGTATTCTTCTTTATGTGCATCGTAAACATTTACACCATCATTCCACAATGACTTTAAATCATGTCTCAGAGGCTATAAATATGCATCAATATAAACTAGGTTGTTTCGGTCTTGGGATCAATAATATTAACATCATAAATTTTATTTTCATACACAACGAGGGAGGAAGGTTGTATGTTACCATAATTACTTACTAATAGTTATATCTACTACTAAGGGAATTTTGTGGATTAATTCCATCAGCAGCAATGGCAAGACAAATATTGTGTGGATTAGATGCAAATTTAGGGGGAAAATTATCTACTACTTTTTAATTTGGAGAATCACAAGGATGATGTAGCATCCCATTATCAGATCGATTATCAAAATTCCATGTCAATATATTTGATGTCTCTTTTCTTTTGAACAATCTTTGAAAGTGAGGAATCGGAGGAAAGTACCAAAGAACCTTTATGAGCACACCTTTTTTAGGTATTGTCTCATTTGTAGCATGCTTCCATCTTGATTCTTTACACACTGGACAATCATCCAATGTCTTATATTCTTTTCTATAAAGAATTCAGTCATTTGGACAAGCATGAATCTTATGATTCCATGAAAAATCAACTAAGAGATTTCTTCACTTCATACATTAAAGATGATAATTCATTACCCTCAGGAATCATATCTATTAGTAGATTTAGTAATTCGGTGAACCCCTTGTTAGAAAACCATTTTTTGCCTTCATATTGTACAAATGAACCAATTCCAACATTTTAGTGTATTTCTTGCACTATGGATATAACGGTTTTTCGTCATCTTCTAGAAGTTTTTTTAAAGGTTTCGGGATCATCCTCATGTAATTCATCTTCAACAACATGAGTATCATCAATATTTTCTCCATGATAATTCCAACATTTATAACTCAAAAGAATACCACTATGGATAAGGTGATACTTAACCTCGTCAACATCATAAAATTTTTCATTTTTACATTTAACACATAAGTATCGAATCATATTAATTTCATTATTACTATTTCTACAAGCAAATTTCAAGAAAATTTCAAGTCTAAAAATAACATTAAGCATATTAGATATGTATTCAACCAATATATTTTAGATATTCTTATATATGAATTTCCTAATTATTAGAAAATCTATCAAAACATTATATAAAAATAAATACATAAAAATTAAACAATTAGCAAACTCATAATAACATTAGCAATATATAAAGTATATAATAATTTATATATATATATATATATATATATGTATGTATGTTATTAATAATAGATATTAATAGACCCATAATACGTTATACACATATAAAAATATATTTTATATTATATATACATATATTTCATGTACATGTAAATAATTTTCAAAAATTTTAAGTTTAAAATAAATTAATATATATCAAAAACCTAAATACATAAAATTATGAAACTAAATAAATGAATAAAATACCTTCTTCTCTTTTAAACTTGAATAAAAGTACACAACCTACATAACACAAAAATGTATACACATATTATACATTAAAATAAAAAAATATGAATAATAAGTGTAAAATAATTCATGGAAATACATACAAGAGTAAATGAAGTAACAAAATGAATGAAGAGAAGAAGAAAAGTGTTTGGTAAGTGAAAAAGTGAAGGAAAATAGGTATGAAAAATTTGAGTATTATGCTAAAAAAAATAGTGAATCAAGAAGAAAAATTAGATAAGAAGAAAACCCACTATACGACACCAAAAATAGTGGTAAGAGGTGGTCAAAAAATGAGAAAGAGTATGGATAAGGACGGTTTGTTTTTTAAGTAGTGAGGAAACGAGTAATCTGTCTATAAAATGGGGGAGAGAAGAGATAAAAGAAAAAAAAAGAATTTGATTTGACATCAAATTTTGGACTATGTGTAAGCCATTCTAAAGTTTTTGTTATTTTATGATTGGGTTTTTTGAGTTTAACTTGAATCTATGCATATAAAAACATGAAATATGTTTAAAACAAAGTTTTAAAACATTATATATAAGTACTAATGAATTCTTGTATGTGACACTTACTTGGTTGCAAAACCAATTAATAAGCTTTTGCTTACGTTCATCATACAACCATTTTTCTCCTCCTTTTTTGTTATAACGAGGATCGATCTTCAGTAAGTTTAAATGTATTATGTAATGTTATTAAATATATATCAATTAGGTATCATTAATAGTTAAATAAAAAATAGTTTTATTTTAAATGAAAAAGTTGAATCTATCATCACTTACTCTATGTACGGTTATGCCTCCTTAGTATTTACCAAAATGGTTTGGTGTGCGTTTTCCCATCGACCGGGATCAATGAAAAATTTCTTACTTCTACCGAGCATAGGGTTACCTACTTGGATCATGTGACATTCTAAGAAAAACTTGTATGTAGGATTCCCAATTTCAGTGCAACCACTAAAGTATTCAGAACAAAACTCTATGACCTCTTCAGTAATGTAACGCTCCACCATGCATCCTTTAGGTCAATTTCTATTATTGACATATCCTTTAAGGAGTTGCATGTATCTCTTAAAAAGATACATCCATCTTAAGTAAGTCAGACCACACAATTGAACCTCTCGAACTAAATGAACACACAAGTGAATCATTGTATCGTAGAAAGAAGGAGAAAAATATTTTTCAATTAGACACAAACTCTCTACAACATTTTTAATGATAAAGAGTTTAACTTTCCAATTGATATAGATTTCTTGCATATTGTATCTAAGAATGAACAAAGATGCATTATTGATAATCAAACATTTTTTGGAAGAATTGATCTAATAGCAACTCGTAATATCTATTGCATTAAGATATGATAATCATGTGATTTCAATCCATAAAGTTTCTTATCGGTGATAGACACAAAATTTCTTAAGTTGGATGAGTAACCATCAGGAAATTTCACACCGCCAAACATTTACAAAACACATCCTTCTCTTTTGTTGACATTGTATATGATGCTGGTGGCAAGTATGTTCAATTCTTCTCATTTTTCACCCTTGGTGCCAATTCAAGTAGTATGACTAGTTTCTTTAAACCTAGTCTTGTTTTAATTCCATCCTTCGTTTTTCCAAGTATATTAAGTAATGTACCAATCAAAATCTCACATACATTTTTCTCAATATGCATGACATCTAAGATGTGACGAATGTGTAGGTCTTTCCAATAAGGTAATTCCTAAAATATTGATTTTTTATTCCAATAATTATGATCTACTGATTCAATAACATTTTTCTTTTCACCCATTTTATTAGTTGACCTCTTTCATTTCTCTCCATTAGTGAGTATTCTTTTTTTCATCTTTCCATATCGTTTAAACATCATACCATTCAATTGCCTTAATATCTCAACACCTCGAAAAGGTTGGGGTACAAGATCATGATTTTCTTCACCATCGAACGGTTTCTTTTGGTATCTAAACTTTTGTTTAGATGGCAAAAATCTTCTATGTCTTCTATAAGTCATCTTTTGTTTGTGAACAAGAGAAGTTGCAGAAGTTTCATCACTACATTCAGGACATCTCATATAACCTTTTGTTACATATCTTGATAAGTTCTCGTAGATAGAAAATCATTAATTTTCCATAAAATGATCCTCTCTCAAGTTAAAATGTTCTTCTTTATGTGTACCGTAAATATTTACACTATCATTCTACAATATCTTTAAATCATCTATTAGAAGTTACAAATATACATAAATATCAACACTAGATTATTCGACATCAATAATGTTAATTATTCATCACATGTATAATTAATCTCATTTAATAGATTCATATATTTTTTAATACAACTGTAAAAAATATAATAGAAAAAATTAACTTTATTTTTATATATAATAATTTTTAAATATTAATATGATTAAACTATACAAAAACACAATCTAAATGTAATTTTTGATATATGTATTTTTTTTTCTTTTAATTAAATGTAGGGCTTATTTCCATCACCATTCACCGGCATAAAAATGGGGTACATGACTACATATATGGTTGGTAATATATATATATATATAAAGTATAAAACAAACTATTACTTCAATTTCTCTTTATTATTCAACTCGTTTGAAGAGTTTTGGAAATATGGAATTGCTTATCGAATGCTGAAAAGAAAATTTTGTTAGGTAACATATAGTATGACACGTAACATAAAATAACTTGGAAAATTTAAAAAAATAAAAAGAAAAAACACTTGAGAAAACTTATAATAATTTTAAAAATATATCATTTAGGAAATTATTATTATTTTTTTTAAATGAGAGACAAATTTTTTTTGATAATTTTAATTACGATTCCTATTTTAAAAATTATACTCAGATTTTATATTTCTTTTACAATTAATCATATTATTATAAAAAATACTATATAAATTTTAAAGATATTATTTTTATTATTTTCGCATATAATTTTTCTATTTTATCTCTCTATTTTTTTTTCTTTCTCCTTGCCCGTTTTTAAATTAAAAAAAAAATAAAAATTTTGAAATAGAATATGGATATAAAACTTAATACTTAATCAGCCAGCGGGTTTTTACGAAGAATATGTTTAATGGAAATTATGTTGATTTTTTTTTTATCTTAAATCGTATGTTAGAATTAGATTAAATATTATTTGATCTAAAAAATAAATAATATTAAATAATCATAAAATAATCGAAATCTTAAATTAATGGTTGAAGATGATTTCTCAAGTATCTTTCTATAAATACTTGTAAGTAGAACGGTTGCCACACACATGCCTGAACAGTGCCTCATTTTTTAATAGGTTGATTCCCCTTATTATTATAACCTCTCAAGTATTAATTCTTTAATTTTTTCTCTTCTATTTTCATTGGACACAACCAAATTTTTATTGGCAATAATTTTTCTCTTCTATTTTGTAAAAAAAAAATTAATTAATTTTTAATATTTTTTTATTTCAATTGATTTATTATATTATTAAAATTTCTTTTAATCAACTACTTTTATCAAATATTTACAATTTGATCAAAATATTAAAGTCATATAAAATGAAACTTGAAGTTATAAGGGTGTGTTTTGTATAAAATATTAAAATTATAACTTCATATGTTATACATGTAAGATAATTTTTTTTTTGTAAAAATAGTTGATCGAAAGATATTTTAATAATATAAATAGTTGATTGAAACAAAAAATATTAATAGTATTAAATTGAAAATTGTAACTTAATAATTGTATCTCATCTCAATGAGTATCTGTAATAATATATTTCTAAGTGATCATAAAAACATAAAATTTAAAATCAACGATGAGTAGTTTTATTTTATTCATAAATTTAATTATAATTTTACAAATATTAACAAATGGAACATGGTGAGAGAGACGTATATAAATTCGAAGGAGTGCTTATTATCTATGCATGCGTTTGAAGCTCCACATGCCCTTCAACCTCCTTCTCACCAACAAAACAGTAGACGAGAACCTAACTTTAATTAGTTTTGTTTAGCTCACTTACCTTGTATTTAATGAAAATGTGATTAATTATAACTATATTTTAAATATTGGTCTTAATATTAATTAAAATGATGTTTAATGAGATAGAATTAAATTTCCAAATGGAAGGACAGCTTCTCTGGCGATCTGTTTTTCGTTACATAGATATATGTTTTTAAATAAAACTCATGTAATTTGTTAGTTTTAAAACAATAAGCAAATTCTTAGGTTTAGTAGTGCACGTAATATTAAATGGTGTCATGGTTTTTTATGAGCTTAGAAACAAGCTTTTTATCGTATTACTTTTAAAGATAGTTGAGTAAAGAAAAAATTAATTTTTATGCATTTTTTAATTAAGGTTATCACATGGTTTGTTAATAATAACTTGGTCGATAAATATTAGAGTTATTTATTTTAAGTATTATTTCTATGTTTAATAACAACTTCAATACTTTAGTCTATTATTTTCTTTCTATCATATTTATTTTTAATTTTAATATCTATTTTACACTCAATTAAATAATAATATTTTAATTACATGTATCAAATATTAATATTTTATGATAAATGTTAGTGACTTTTTATCTTTCTATGATCCCTTTTAAAATAGAAAAAAAGAGAAAATATATATTTTTCTATTTTAAAAGATTATGGTCACTCGAGGCTTAATCTATAGTATACAAAATGGGTTGATCTTGTGACAAATATTATTTGATAAAATAATTTAAAATCATTTTTTCTATTTATTTACGGAATAAATGTATAACATAATCACCTTTATATATAAAATTTTAATTTTGACCCACTCATATGCATTAAAGATATTATTCTCTATAGATTAAACATCAATAACATCATAGAGGTTTGCTAAAATAGTAAGAAGTTCCTAATATTTTTTGATTTGTATAGGTAACCTAGCGTCAAATATGTCTTAATGTCAAAGAACTCCTTACTCTAAGGATGTTTAATAAATAATATAGAAAATTTATTTGATTTCATAATAAAAAAATATTTTTAAATGTACATAAAATACAACTTAATATAAAGAATAAAATAATGCAAAGATAAAAAAAATTAAAAATATTAACATCCTTGATAGAAGAATGCGAATAAATATTTATTATTGAGAAAAGGATTACAAGTAATTCTCTCTGTTAGCGATAAGGGTGATATAGTGAGAGCATAAGATGAGAAAGAGTTACTATTAACTTTAGTGTGTGATAAATATTATCATTTCTGTTAATTATTAATTATTTCATATATTTCTGATTTCATTTTTTGTACAAGAATATTGATTATTTATACTAAAGAAAAACAAAAATAAAACCCTAACCCAAGCAGCTATTGCACGCTCATATTTTATGCTTCACTAAATATTGTTGTCTGTCATTTCCCTACTCCACTAATATTGTTGTCTTCCATTATCACAGCACACGCCAACACTCCCCCTCAAGTTGGTGTATATATGTCTCTTATGTCAAATTTGTCAAGTGAGTTGTAGAAGTATTTGCAGACACAGATTTTGTGAGTATATCAGCCAATTGATCTTCTGATTTAACAAATGGAAGCTGAATAATCTTTTCTTCAAGATTCTGTTTGATGAAGTTCCAATCTACTTCAACATGCTTCGTGCGATCATGTTGAACTGGATTGTGGGAGATAGCAATGGCTGCTTTGTTATCACAAAATAAGTTCATTTTAGAGTTAGGGACAATACCAATCTCAGTTAGAAGTTTTTTCAACCAAAGGAGCTCACATATTTCCTTGACCATTCCTCGAAATTTAGCTTCAGCGCTAGATAAGGCAACTACCTTTTGCTTCTTGCTCCTCCATGTAACAAGATTACCCCCCACAAAAGTCTAAATCTGTATATCCAATGACTTCCAATTGACCATTCTTTGAAAACATAAGTCCTTTCCCATGGGAGAATTTTAAATAACGAAGTATTTGCATGACGACATCCATATGGTCTTCACTTGGGCAGTGCATGAACTAACTCACGACACTCACAACATAAGCAATATCAGGTCGAGTATGAGATAAATATATGAGTTTACCCACTAACCATTGATATCTTTGTTTATCTACTGGTACTTGGTCCACATATTCTCCAAGTTTATGATTTTGAACCATTGGAATATCGACAGGTTTACAATCTAGTAATCTTGGCTCTGCCAGTAGGTCTAGAGTATATTTCCTTTCGGAAAGACATATGCCTTGTTTTGATCTTGTTACCTCAATGCCTGAGAAGTATTTGAGCCCTCCCAAGTTCTTCATTTCAAACTCATTTGACAATTGTTCTTGAAGCTTAGAGATTTCTTCTTTATCATCCCCTGTAATGATTATGTGATCTACATAGACTATAAGGGCTGTTATTTTTCCCAATCAATGTTTTAGGAAAAAAGTGTGGTCAGAGTTGCTTTGTTGAAACCCATATTTCTTCATTGCTGAACTCAACCTGTCAAACCATGATCGAGGTGATTGTTTTAGTCCATACAATGCTCGTTGTAATCTACATGCATTTTATTTTCCTGATGTAACAGTATATCCTGGTGGGATATCTATGTAAATCTCTTCTTCAAGATCACCATGAAGGAAGGAATTTTTCACGTCAAGTTGGTGTAATGGCTAATCTAAATTTGCTGCAAGAGATAACAAAACTCTAACAGTTTTTAGTTTAGCCACAGGTGAGAAGGTTTCCTGATAATCTATACCATGTTTCTGTGTATACCCTTTTGCTACTAGCCTCGCCTTGTATCGATCAACTGACCCATCTGCTTTATACTTAATGGAGAAAATCCACTTGCATCCTATCATCTTCCTCCCTTGAGGCAACTCGCTTAACACCCATGTGTTATTCTTCTGCAATGCCTCAAATTCTTCTTTATAGCTTGAGCCCAGTTTGGATCAGATAGGGCTTTTTCAATGCTACTTGGAATTTGACACGAGGAGAGTTTTTGTGAAAATGCCCTTATAGGTTCTGATAACCCTTGAGTAGATACATAATTGGCTATTGGATACTTGGATTATCGTTCTTCTCTGTCTGGAGAGTATCGATTCAGAGGTTTGCCTCGATTGTGTCTGAAAGGTAGAACATAACCAACAGATGTATCTATAGCATTAGTTTGTAAATGTATGATAGGAGAGATTACCTCATGAGTATTCTCAACATGAGGATCATTGGGTACTAGAGAGTGTAGGGGTGCATCAACCACTGCATCTTTTGGAGATTCAGTCACTAGTTCAGATTCAATTCTTAGAAGTTCAGGTCTAGGTACTTGCTCATCCATATTGTTGGCCTTATTCGAGTATGTTGGATTGTTACTAATGTCTAACACTTCAACATCAAGCCAATTTCATTCTTCATCATAACTCTCCCCCTGAAGAGGGTAATTGGATACTAATGATGGGAAAAAACATTCAGATTCTAGGAAAGTGACATCTATGGTAATGTAGGTTCTTTTAGTGATAGGATCGTAGCATCGGTATCCCTTTTTTTGTATGCCATACCCTAAGAATACACATCTAATAGTACATGGATCCAACTTAGTTCATTGATTTTTATGGAGGTGGACAAAAAAAAACACATCCAAAAATTCAGGGCAGAAGCATCAAAATAGTAGGCAAGGGAACATGATCAGATAACAACTTTAATGGAGTCTGAAATTGTAAGGTTTTTGTGGGCATACCGTTCAATAGATACACAATTGTAGTAACAACATCACTCTAGTATCTACTTGGCATATGTGCACCGATTAGTAAGGCCTGGGTAGTTTCTAAAATATGCCTATTCTTCCTCTTTGTAGTCCCATTTTGTTGTGGGGTTTGTGAACACGAGGTTTCATGGAGAATACCATGGTTGTCTAAGTATGTCCGAAATTGTTGATTAACATACTCCCCCCCATTATCAGACCTAAGGATCTTAATATTTTCAGAAAATTGTGTCTGAATCATGGTGTGAAATGTAAAAAATACTTCATCTTTATGTTTGAGAAGGTAAAGCCATGTCATTTGTGTACAATCATCAACAAATATTACAAACCAATGATGACCCAACGAAGTAGTGACTAGAAAAGGTCCCCAAACATCAGAATGTACTAAAGCAAATGGAATCATACTTTTATGCATGCTCATAGGATAATACACCCTATGACTTTTTTCTAAGATACAAGTATCACATTTGAAATCTGAGTGCGTGACATTTGAAAATAAACTAGGTAGTAGGTGCTTTAAATACCCAAATGATGGATGCCCAAATTGATGGTGACATAACCAAATTTTCCGTTCCTTGTTACTAACTGTGTGTTGCATGTGATTGGCTCTTCTTGAACTGAGGTCATCCACATAATATAAAACTCCCCTCTTAGTACCACGCCCAATGATCTCCTTGGTGAGAATATCCTGTAGAAGACAATAGGTAGAATACATCAATACTACAAAGTTAAGATCTGAACTAACTTGACTTACATACATTAGTGTGTTTGAAAGAGAGGGTATAAGTAGTGTATTAGATAATGATAATGAAGGAGATAAAGTCACTATTCCAGCCCTTGTAACTGGATAAGTGACCCCATTGGCATTGGGAACACGACTCCGTCTCGATTGGGTTGTATTGGAGAGATCTTTTGGGTCAAATGTCATATGATTTGTAGCTCCAGAGTCGAGAATCCAATCCTTACAATCACTATGAGTAGAGATGTGAAATGATTTACTTGAAATACTTGGATCCTGGGAAGATTCGGCCTGAGAAATAAGGGATAGTGATGCATTATTGGTAGCCATAACGGCTCTCCTAGTGGTTTCCCATTTCTTCCACTACTATAAAAATAGGCATTAAAGTCGGTTAAAAATAGACTTTAAATGTAAAGTCGGTTCATCGCGTGAACCGATTTTACCCTTACATTTTATGATTTTTTATTTATTTTTATTCTCATTTTTCGTATTATTCAATATATATATAGCATTAAAAAACTAAAATATAAATAATAATACAAATAATTAAAAATTCAAATATATTTAATTACTCGATAATTAAATTTATTACAAAAACAAATAATGTATATATAATACATATAGTTAACTTAAATTACAAATAAAATAATGTCGTCAAAGTGTAATTGGATGCGATCGAGTAAGCTTGGTTGGCTTAGAATCTTGATTGGCCTTCACAAGCATTATGACATGAAAACTAGACAAAAAAATAGCTAATCCATATAACAATTCATATTCCTCTACATACATGAGCACATAAAACATCTATTAAACAAGCAGTCTAAACTTCAGACATACGGATGAAGAAATTAAATCATTATAAATATTACCATAAAAAATTTATACAAAATATAAAACAAACTGAATAATAAGATGCAAAATTCTACTTCATAAAATATAATTATTTATTATAAATAAATTTATCCACGCACAGTAAATATATATAATCCATCAAACCCACAAAATTTGAGATATTATTTCCAAATAAAATAAGTCAAACATAATAACAAGTAAAATAAAAAACATACCTAAATCAAAAATTTATACAACATATAAAACAAACTGAATAATAAGCTGCAAAATTCTACTTAATAAAATATAATTATTTATAATATATAAATAAATTTATCCACGCACAGTAAATATATATAATCCATCAAACCCACAACATTTCAGATATTATTTCCAAATAAAATAAGTCAAACATAATAAGAAGTAAAATAAAAAACATACCTAAATCAAAAATTTATACAACATATATATAAAACAAACTGAATAATAAACTGCAAAATTTTACTTAATAAAATATAATTATTTATAATATATAAATAAATTTATCCACGCATAGTAAATATATATAATCCATCAAACCCACAACATTTCAGATATTATTTCCACATAAAATAAGTCAAACATAATAACAAACAAAATAAAAAACATATTTAAATCAAAATTTTATACAGAAAATAGGTATAATTTTTTTTAATAATTCGCTCAAAAAAATAATAGATCTGAAAGATAATGAGAAGAGAAATATAACTTACAAAACGATGTGGCAAATGATGGTTGGAGGTGGCCGAAAATTTAGAAAGAAGGTGGCACGTGCGGTGTAGATTTTGAGAGAAAATGAAGGAGAGAGAGGAAGAAAATGGGTTCTGCATAAAAATGACCCGAATTTGGATATATTAGGTGGATAGCGTCGGTTCACGTGAAGAACCGACGCTATCCATGTGTGTAGCGTCGGTTCATGTGGAAAACCGACTCTACACACGCGAATAGTGTCTGTTCTTCACGTGAACCGATGCTATCTACGTGGGTAGCATCGGTTCACCACATCAACCGACGTTATCTACGTGAGTAGCGTCGGTTCACCACATCAACCAACGCTCTCCATGCAATTTAAATTTTTTTTTTCAATTATTATTTTATTTAGACTATGTATATACATAGAAATACAAAAAATAATTACTTTAGAATAATATTTAATTAAAATACATACACAATTAAATAAAGATATATTGTAGGTACATATATAAATTTAAATATCCAAACAAATAAACAAAATTATATAATTTTTAAAACTAATAGTTTAAAAAAAGAAAAAATGATATTATTTTTATCAAACTTAAATTTTAAAGAGTCAAATAAAATAATAATTAATTTTAATTGTATTTAATTTAAAAAATAGGACATAGCATCGGTTGACGTGGTGAACCGACGCTATCCACATTGGACGTAGCGTCGGTTGATGTGGTGAACCGACGCTACCCATATGGATAGTGTTGGTTCTACACGTCAACCGACGCTATGTCACGTGGATAGCGTCGGTTCGCCACGTGAACCGATGCTACCCACGTGACATAGCGTCGGTTGACGTGTAGAACCAACTCTGAACCGACTTTAAATTCATTATAAGTCGGTTTTTCCAAAAACCGACTTTACACAGTGACTTAAATACCCCATTTTGTAGTGGTGTTCCATGCTTGAAGATCATTCCACCACTCTGGATACCCATGTAGTTTGAAGCAGTTTTCATGGGTGTATTTGGAGTTTCCGCAATGGCCACATTTTATGTCAATAAAAGGTGGATTTCCCATGGATTTCTTGCTACCCAAAAAAGGAGTTCATGGTTTTGGTGGCATCGGATTATAGTATCCGCTTGATCACTGTAAGCCACTAGCTTCTTTCAAGTCGTATATGTACCCGTGATCATCGCGGTCTGCTAACCTCTTCACTACGGATGAATCCATGGGCTTGTTCCACTGCGTAGAGAATGGTTTGATTTGAAGCATATCACTTGAGTTTTATCTAGTCTATCATCGAGTCAGCGAGGAAGGTATACTGCTTCGATCTTCGCTATGTGATGGAGTTGTATTTTTGTATGTCGATCGCCGGCTCCGAATTTAGGTTGGACGGCAGAAATCAATTTCTCACCGCATAACCTTGAAGGTCGTTGTAGTATTTTTCAATGGATCCACCCATCCTACTTCGTACGAGTAAGCTTTCGGCGCGGCGAAGATCATGCAACTTGAAATGTGTACACGTCCCACGTACGTAGTAGGTTGTAGCAGCAGAATCCCAAACCTGTTTCACAGCTGGGAATCAGATAAAATTTTCAATCAAGGTAGGGTCCATCGAATTGATCAACCATCCCTTGACAATGGCATTTTTAGTGTGTCATATCCTGAATGAGGGGTCATTTCGACAGGTTAAGGAAAACTCCATTAATATATCCCAGTTTGTCTTTGCTAGAGATATACATCTCTACTACCTGGGACCACAAGGCATAGTTAGATCCTCCCAACTTGATACTAATGGGAGTAGTCGAAGCTTCAGTTAGCGGAGGTTGTGAGGCGGTCTGAGCTCTAGTAAGAACTTCAGTCATTTTTGTAGTCAAATCGTTCAATATGGAATTGGTGGTTAAAACTCTAGATTCTGCTATGAATCTATCAATTCTATTTTTTTCCTTTTTTTTCGTACACCAGCCGATATATGTAGAAAAATTCATAACTGTAACCTTAATTTAATTTCTCTATTCGCACAGCCCTCCTGTGGAGTGGTGCCTTTCTTCTGTTGTACTTTTTTGAACTACTTCCACCATAGGTAAGGGAATTGGAAGTGTGGTCGTCATAAATTACACCTTCAGAAGAGCCTTTGTTTGGCTTATGCTTTCCCAGCTTCGTAATGTTCCTCGCAGATTCAAGAGGGATTCAGATATCCACCAATGGAACAACTTCAGAAAGCGCCACCAATGGAACAACTTCAAATATCCATGAAGACCATAGAAGATTTAACACATCAGTTCAACTCTGAAGGACAATAGCTAAAATCTCAGATATCTTTAGTAACGATGAGAACAAACTGATTAGTGAAACATATCAAAATGCCAAAAAATGAACTACAATCTATGATTTCTAAACTTGAAGAGCAACTCAAAGTAACTGAAGATGCTTTTTTTTAGTTTATAGGAACCAATGCGTGAAAATGGTAAAGCCTTACAGAATTGCAGGGCTGAAGAACAGTACGACTGCCCCAGATCAACCAAACCAGCCAAACTAGCACACCAGATCAACCAGTGTCGAGAAGAACAAAAACTAGCTCAGCAGGTAGTTATCTCGGTAGCAATAACTTGTTCTGATACCATGAAAAATATTGTCATTTCTATTAATTATCAATTGTTTCATATATTTCTGATTTCATTTTCTGTACAAGAATATTGATTATTTATACTAAGGAAAAATGAAAATAATACCCTAACCCTAGCAGCTGCTGCACACCCATATTTTCTGCTCCACTAAACATTGTTGTCTTCCATTTCCCTACTCTACTAACATTGTTTTATGCCATTGTCACAGCACACACCAACAGTGTGTAGAGGTTTTTAATGTAGTTTGTAGAGGTAGGGATTCCTTTTATTTCACATGAGTTTTTTGGCGTTCTTCCTCCTGTTAGTACTCCTTTTCATGATCATCTTGGTGCTTTTTCTCTAGGTGTTGATATCCAAATTTTTCTTTGGGATTTAACCAAATTCCAACATGATAGATTTTTGTGCTAAGAATCTATCATCATCTTCTCCAATGAATGTATATGTCAATAAAACTTCATGATCATAATTACATGATTTGGAAGAATCAGTTTCTTATATATGTAATTGCTTAATTATGGGCTATAATGTATTTTTGATGATTCTTTAAGTTCTCCATCAAGGTTTCTTGGATCTTCGATGTCTAACCCCACTTTTCTTAATTGGAATGTATTAAATTCTATTATTAGGGGTTGCATATATGGCTCGGTATTTATATCAATATTAGGTTATTTGAGTACTATCATGACAACAAAAAATATGGTTGGCTTTAGAGGAATCTTATACTGCAAATTTTCAGTTTAGAGTTATGGAGATGCATGAGTAACTACAAAAAGATAATCTCATTGTTTCATAATTTTTCATTAGGGCAAAGACTATTGCTCGACAATTAACATATATAGGTGATCCTATTTATGAACACATTTTGTTACTCTATCTTTTGGGTCATCTTGCTCTCGTTATCTATCCTTCATATCTAATATTCAATTGAGAGAAATAAGGTTATCTATCAATGTTTTTCACAATCTTTTAGAAGTTTATAAAAGAACTTTAAAGAAGTAACGTACATTGTTGGGTTTCCCTCTTATTTGGAGGAGGCCAAGTAAAGCCCATGTGTCTTTTGGAGTAAGAAGGGGAAATTATGTTATTCTATTGTTTCATTAATAAACCCATTTAGGGTTTGTTGTGAGTGATTTTTCTGTAGAGAAAACAAGAGCTACAGCAATAGAAAAACAAAGCAGAAAAATGAGCAGTTTTTCAGTTTTTCTCCTCTCCATCAAGTCTTAGTCAAGTGCTCCGATGGAAGGTCTTTTATGGTCCGATTAAGCTGAAAATTTGAATTTAGGTTCAGGACTCAATAATATTTATTCTGTACGGTGAGATTTGGATTTGGCTCAGCGGTTTATGAAAATATGGGCCGTGAACCGTGATTACGAAATTGGGTTAGATATCTCCATTTTCTTGAAATAATTCTTAGTTTCCAAGAAGATGTATTCTTGATGATGTTGTTGATTGTATGCCTCTAGTTTTACCTAGAGATAAATTTTGTACAATTATTTCTTGATAGTGGAAGTTTTGGAGATGAGTGTTGTGGTTGTTTCCTTCCTACACAAGGAATGTTTTTTCACGTAAATTGGTTGTGTTCATTTTGAGCTATATTTATTTTTTTCCTAAAAGATTCACAAAAATAAGGAGTATATGTTTAATTTCGCTGTTTAGAACTTGATTAAGTTCGAATTGTTATTGTGATTCTCCTAACAAATTGGTATCAGAGCTGTGATTATTATTGTTGAATTTCTTGTGTTGAATAATGAAAGCAAATTGAGCAGAATGATTACTTTGAATGGTTCTAATTATCACATTTGGAAAGGAAAAATGGAAGATATCCTTTATGTCAAACAATTTCATTTATCGGTGTTTTTCTCTAAGAAACTAGAAAAGTTGTTTGAAGAAGAATGAACTTTGTTACCTCGAAAAGTCTGTGGGTATATAAGGTAGTGGGTAGATGATAATGTTTTGAATTATATTAGTGGAGAAATACATGCATGGTCACTATGGAATAAACTTAAAGAGTTGTATGCTCGAAAAACAGAACATAATAAAATGTTTCTTATAAAGCAGTTTATAACTTTAAGGTACCAAGATGGAACTCCATTAACAGATCACTTGAATACATTCTAAGGAATAATCAATCAATTAGCTGGAATGAGTATCAAGTTTGATGATGAGATTCAGGGGTTATGTTTATTGGGTACGTTGCCAGACTCTTTGGAAACATTTATAATGTCAATAATTAACTCAACTCCAAATGGGGTAATCAACATGGATCTGGCTAAGAGTAGTGTTTTGAATGACGAAATGAGAAGAAAATCACATGGGTCTTCTCAGCTGTAAGATATTTTGGTTATAGAAAGAAGATGAAGGAGTAAAAGCAGAGGTTTCAAGAGCAAAGAAAAAGGAAGAAGCAAGTCCAATTGGTTTTCTAATGTTGAGTGTCATCATTGTGGCATGAAAGAGCACATCAAGAAATATTGTAGATAGTTGAAGCGGGAAAAACAAGAAGAAAGACAAAGAATAAGAGGGTGATGTTGGCAAGGAAAATGATTGAGTTGCCACCGCTAGTTCAGAAGACTTTCTCATTGTTTATAATGAAGATGTTGTCAATGTTGCATATCACGAAATCAATTGGGTTATTGATAGTGGAGCCTCCATTCATGCTATGTCTCGAGAGGACCTCTTAACATCCTATACAACAGGTGACTTTGGGACAATGAAATTGGGTAATGATGGCTTGGTTAAAGTTATTGGTATTGGAGATGTGTTTGGAGATGAATAATGGCACGAGGCTACTTCTTAAAGGGGTAAAACATATTCCTAAAATTTGTTTGAACTTGATCTCTGCAGGTAAACTTGATGATGAAGGATATTGCAATACCTTTAGTAATGGTCAATGGAAACTTACTAAAGGTGCTATGGTTGTTGCTCGTGAGAAAAAGCATTCTAGTTTGTATATACTACAGGCAAGACTCTTCGAAGGCATTATTAATGCTGTGACAGATGAACTTATAGCAGAATTATGTCATAAGAGACTTGCTCACATGAGTGATAAAGGTTTGGTAGTATTGACTAAAAAGAATATTCTTTCTGGAATGAATGATGTTTGTTGAAGAAGATGTACTCATTGTTTGGCAGGGAAGCAAAATAGAGTTTCTTTCAAGAGTTCCCCTCCTTAAAAAAAACAATACATACTTGATTTGGTACATTGAAATGTATGTGGTCCTATAAAGACAAAAACTTTGGGTGGTGCCAGTTATTTTGTGACCTTCGTAGATGATTGTTCAAGAAAATTATAAGTGTATACTTTGAAGAGCAAAGATCAAGTATTAGATGTGTTTAAATAGTTTCAAGCCTTAGTGGAGAGACAGACTAGGAAGAAATTGCGGTGCATCAAAACAAATAATGAGGGAGAGTATTCAGGTCCTTTTGATGAGTATTGTAGGCATAAGGGCATTCGACATCAAAAGACACCTCTTAAGACTCCTCAGTTAAATAGGTTGGTTGAGAGAATGAACAGGACATTGGTTGAAAGAGTAAGATGTCTTCTTTCGTAGGCTCAGTTGCCGAAATATTTCTAGGGTGAGGCTTTGAATATAGTTGTACATGTTCTTAATCTTACACCATGTGTTCCTCTTCAGTTTGATGTACCAAACAGAGTTTGAACTGGAAAATATGTTTCTTATAATCATCTCCGTGTTTTTGGTTGCAAGGAATTTGTGCATATACCAAAAGATGAGAGATCTAAGCTCGATGTGAAGACATGATAATGTATCTATGTTGGTTATGGTCTGGATGAATTTGGCTATAGATTTTATGATCCATTTGAGAAGAAACTGGTAAGGCGTCATGATGTTGTGTTTATAGAAGATCAAACTATACAAGGTGTTGAGAAGATATAAAAAGGAGTCCATTAGTATAACGATGATTTAATTGATCTAGATCCAGTTCCTTTATCAATACAGATGGAATAAAATGTTCAAGATGACCAATAGGGTTCAGATGATGTAGATATGCAAGCTGAAATAGATCACCGGATTATTGTTCAGTTGCTAGAACCAGAAATTCCACCTAGGATGTCTACTAGAGACTGATGTCCTTCCAAACGGTATGATTCAAATGAGTATATGTTATTGACAGATGAGGGAGAACCTCAATGTTATGTAGAAGTGATGAAAGATGGAAATAGGGCACACTGGGTTGGTGCTATGGAAGATGAGATGCAATCACTGTATGATAATCACACATTTGAGCTAGTAAAGTTGCCTAAGGATAAGAGAGCTTTGAAGAACAAGTGGATCTACAGGGTGAAGTAAGAAGAACACAATTCACAACCACGATACAAAGTTAGACTGGTTGTCAATGGATTCAGTCAGAGAAAAGGTATTAATTTTGATGATATTTTCTCTCTTGTTATGAAAATGTCTTCCATACGTGTTGTTCTAGGTCTAGCAGCAAGCTTGGATTTAGAAATTGAGCAAATGGATGTGAAAACTGCCTTTCTTCATGGTGAGTTGGAGGAAGAGATTTATATGGAGTAGCTAAAGGGTTTTGAGGTTAAAGGAAAAAAGGATTATGTATGCCGGTTAAAGAAAAGCCTCTACGGGTTGAAGAAAGCACCTAGATAATGGTATAAGAAGTTTGAGTCAATTATGAGGGAGCGTGGTTACAAGAAGACTACTTATGATCATTGTGTTTTTGTGCAGAAATTCTTTGATGATGACTTTATCATTTTATTGCTTTATGTTGATGACATGTTGATTATTGGCAGAAATTCTTAAAGGATTGATAATTTGAAGAAGCAGTTGAGTAATTCCTTTACCATGAATGACTTGGGGCCAGCAAAACAAATTCTTGGTATTCGAATTTTTCGAGATAAGAAAATAAAGAATTTGTATATGTCATAGGAATGGTACATCAACAAGGTACTTGAAAGGTTTCATATAGATAAAGCTAAAGTGGTTTTTTCTCCTTTATCTAACCACTTTAAGTTGAGATTAAGTCAAAGCCCTTCAACAGATAAAGAGAAGGAAGATATGGAAAAGGTTCCATATGTCTCAGCACTAGGAAGCTTATTGTATGTAATGGTGTGTACGAGGCTAGACATAGCTCATATAGTTGGAATTTTTAGTCGTTTTCTTTTGAATCCAGGAAGAGAGCATTGGGATGTAATAAAGTGGATTATGAGATATCTTCGAGGTACTTCGAAGTTAACACTTAGCTTTGGAAGTGGAAAACCAGTGTTTGTTGGATAGACTGATTTAGATTTTCCAAAAGATGAAGATTCTTATAAGTCTACTTCAGGTTATCTAATTAATTTCTCTATTGGAGTAGTTTCTTGGCAGTCAAGATTGCAAAAGTGTGTTGCACTTTCTACAGTAGAGGCGAAGTTTATTACAGCAACAGAAGCCTATAAGGAGTTGTTGTGGTTGAAACAATTCTTGAGAGAATTTGGTTTCAAGCAGCAGAAATATGTGTTGTCCTGCGATAATCAGAGTTCTATTCACCTAGCGAAGGACTCAACGTTTCACTCAAGATCAAAACATATTGATGTGAGGTATCATTGGATAAGGGATACTCTTAACAATAAGTTTCTTGAACTTGAGAAAATCCATACTGATGAGAATGGATCTGACATGATGACAAAAGTAGTGTCAAGAGAAAAACTTGAAGTTTGTTGTTCAATTCTCGGGATGGCAGATCCCTCCATCTAATTGGGAAATTGGGAGATTTGTTGGGTTTTCCTCTTATTTGAAGGAGCCTAAGTAAAGCCAATGTGGCTTAAAAGCCCAAGGAGTACGAAGGGGAAATTGTGTCATTGTATTGCTTTATTAATAAACCCATTTAGGGTTTTATGTGAGTGGATTTTCTTTAGAGAAAATAAGAGCCGCAGTAGTAGAAAAACAAAGCAGAAAACTTAGCAGTGTTTTAGTTTTTCTCCTCTCCAGTAAGTCTTCATCAAGTGCTCTGATGGAAGATCATTTATGGTCAGATTAAGCTGAAATTTTGTAGGGAGGTTCATGACTCAAGATTATTAATTTTGAACGGTGGGATTTAGATTTGGCTTACCGGTTTAAGAAAATATGGGTTGTGAACCATGATTACGAAATTGGGTTAGATCTCTCCATTTTCTTGAAATAATATTTAGTTTCCAAGAAGATGTATTCTTGATGATGTTGTTGATTGTATGTCTCTAGTTTTACCTAGAGAGAAATGTTTTACAATTGTTTTTTGATAGTGGAAGTTTTGAAGAGGAGTGCCATGGTTGTTTCCTTCCTACACCGGGAAGGTTTTTTCACATAAATTGGTTGTATTGATTTTGTGTATGTTTCATTTTGAGCTCTATTTATTTTTTCCTAAAAGATTCACACAAAGAATGATAATAGGTTTAATTGCGCTATTTAGAACTTGATTAAGTTCGAATTGTTATTGTGATTCTCCTAACATACATGTGGAAAGAATTAGGAGTAATACGTAAGTAAAGCAAGATTCTCAAGCAAGAATTATAACTCCAATACTAAGCACTATCGTTATGAGAAAATAATAAAGCTAGATTAAATGGCTCATGATGGAATCTTAGAAAGTTTTTAGGTCAAAAATCTCATGATATATTGCCTACATCCAATAATAATTCTTATGGTAAAACAAATTCCTTAAAGAAAACTGATAATGACATACATGTGTGCCAAGTGTGTGAAAAGGTTGGTCATAATGCATAATCTTACTTTGTCTTTCCTGATTTTCTCACCAGTAAGTTTGGGGCTCTATCAATAATGGTAGCTCAATGTCCTAAATCTAGTGACTTGGAGAATTGTTCAAATGCTTAATCTAGTTATTCTTGGTTGTTTGATACTGGTGCTACCCATCATATAATATCTGGTTATCTTGTCTTACATTGATTTTGATAGTGTTGTCTTAGGTAATGATGCTCAAATTCCTATAGCTAAAATTGGTTCAGGTTCTTTACAAATTTTTAATTCAAATTCTGTAGTTTTACATAATATGCTTCATACTTCTAACGCTGTTTCAAATTTGATTTTTATTAACAAACTTTGTTGTAATAATAAAGCAATATCAAGCTTCATGGTCAAAGTAGACATGGCTTGTATATTATTCAGAGCCCTTTCGAAAGAACTTCTACCTATCTTGTCTCACTTACAATGTTTATGTTTCTCTTCTTGTTTAGGTCATCCATCCTTTCCTAATGTTTGAGAAGCTTTGAAAAAGTATGGTGTCTCCAGTGCTTCTTTAGATTCAAATTCTCAATCTCTTTTTTTGTAAATATTGTGCTATATCAAAGTCTTACAAGCTTTCTTTTTGAATGTTCATTATAGTATATATACTTTGTTTGATCATGTTTACTTGGACTTATAGAGTGCCCCTTTAAGTGCTTGTATTGAACTTAAATACTTCTTATTTATAGTTGACGATTTTTCTCAATTTACTTCGATTTTTATGTTACATCCAAGGATCAAACTACATTTTTTTTTCTACATTTCCAAATTATATTTGAAGTTCAATTTAGTGATCATTTTAGAGATATAAAAATGGATGGAGGATTTGAGTTCAAGCCTCTTATGTCTCAATTAATTAAAATTAGTATTGTTCATAGGCTCACATGTCCTCATACATAAGAGAAAAATGGTGCTGTAGAGTGTCGACATAAGAGAATTATTGAAATAAGCTTAACTTTCTTGTCTGGATCAATTGTTCTAATAAAAGTTTGGCCTTATGCTATGAAAACTGCTACCTATCTTTTAAAAAGATTACCTACTAAAATCCTCTCTAGTTTTTCTCCTTATGATTTATTTTTTGACAAGATTCCTGATTACACTATTTGTAAGGCTTTCGACTATCCATGTTTTAGTTCCATGAAAGTGTATAATAAGGTCAAATTTCAACCTAGGTTAGTTGAGTGTGTCTTTCTTAAGTATGGTGCAAATCATAAAGAATATATGTGTTGTCATTATCTCACTAGTAAGATCTATATAAGTAGGCATGTAGCTTTTAATGAAACTTGTTTTTCCTTTCAAAACTCTTCATTAGTTTTTCTTAGTTTTGGTAATTCTTATACTATCATAGTTTGTGCTCCCTCTAGACTTCCTATGTTGTCATCTATTCCTAGGGTAGCATCTATTTTGTATTCTTCCATACCAATGTCTATTGTGTTTTGTAATGATATTTCTATTGTTTTTATCTTTAATAATTCACCTAGTTTGTTGCCAGTTATTCTAGAATCTCTTACTTCTATTAAATTTCTTTATCTTTTGTACTTGAGTTTGTCTCTTTTTCTAGAGTTGAGGTTTCTCATGATCTTAAAATTGTTTTTGTTATTCAATCTCTTATTCTTGGTAACACTATTGATGTCTTGTCCTCTTCATCTATGGATGACACTTGATAAGTGCTTGTAAAACACTCATATTCCATTATTTTAATGTTCTTAACTGAAATAAATAGGTTTGATTATAACATTTTATTTTATTATTTAAGCAAAACTATCTGTTAGGGATCACGAGTATATTTTGTTATATTTTAGGTGTTTTAGGTGTAAAAGAGATAAATAATGTCAACACACGAAGATACAACACTTGAAGCACTCAAATAACACCCTAAAAGCTAAAATGACCGAGGCATATAAGCCTTACATCAAGAACCAACCAATGTGCAAGGGATACAAGGAGAATTTCAAGACAAGCAATGCCTATAGTGGTAAGGAATACTTGTGCCGCCATGTAGAAAATGTGTGCTATTGCGCAATCCTCTCGGGTTGAATTATAAGAGTGTGATTGAGCTCTATTTCATGACACACGATGTTAAATTTTGATTTCGACCCCTATTTTGCAAATTTTCTTATAAATAGTGAGTTATGTTTACTAGGTTAATAAGCTTTATAAAATAGAATAAATAGCTGTATTCTTTAGTTTAGAATTTAGATATAGTTTAAAACAAGCTCCCATAGTCATTCTACTACCATATACAAATACAATGAGAGTACCTCTTAATTGTAAAGAAGATCTAAGGATTTGAAGTAGGTAGTGACAATCTATTTAGAGATTTGAAATCATTTTTATCAAGAGGGATAATTTTATTGATGTTTATTTTATTTCTATTTATAATCTGATGTCTATTATAGTTAAATTTACTTTTGTATATTTAACTATGATTGACTAATTCTTTAATATGAGATGTTAGTTATTTTGTTTCCATTGATAAGAAGTACAATTTTATGATTTGAATGAATAGGAGTTTTATTTATTTCTTATGCAAGTTCTTAAAATCTTTAATTATAAATTAATGATGGACCAAATCTTGATTTATAATTTAAAAAAAGTTTTTAGAATTAGGTAAATATCATCTATGCTTGGTTGTGTACAAGTGAATAAAATTTTAATATAATTTTATTTATCAATTTTAAGCCCAACCAAGGAAGTTATTAATTAAATGAGATTAAATTAAATGGTTAAAAATGTCTTTAATTATAGATTAATGATTGATCAAATCTTAATATATTGAGAATTGTGTGCTCACCGTGATAGTGGGGATTCACTTATTTAAAAAAAATATAACTTATTATTTGAATAATTTAATTTGTTCTTTTCATGAAAATAATCTACTTACAATCCACTACTTTCCTTTATAGTCTCTACATGCAATGTTCTGATAACTTAAGTCACACAAGAAATTAAACCCGTTCAACCAATACTTGAAATGTTAGTACAATAACACAAGTGCAAATGTGTTTTCTAGAGTATATTCAATAATAATTAACTCTAACTCGATGATTTAATAATATATCAAATAAATCAAAATCAACTAGTATTCCTATACCAGATGTTAAAGCACAAGGTTACAAATATTGTAAGCTTGTTAATTAATCAAATACAACCATAAAATATTTGAAAAATTAACTAAATGAAAAGGCCTACTTGAATATTTTTTTATAAAATAAGAGAGAGATTAAGATGAAGAAAATAATGCTCTTATGTGGCTAATAAATTTGTGTACTTTGGTTTGTTTAAATAAAATATTTTGATGCATTAGGTCAAAGAAATATTACTATTCTATCCATAAAATTAATTAAAAGTGTTTTAAATAATAAGGACAATATAAGAATAAATCAATTCGATTCAAGTTATAAATAGATTTTGAAATTTAAGCCTTAGCGGCTTAATTGATCTAACATATGCTCAATTGATTGAACACATAGTTCGATCGATCGAAGCCCTTATTGATCGATTAAATACTATGATGAAAACATGCTCGATCGATCTAGTCAATTTTCTATCAATATAATGTAATAAATAATTAATTCTAACCAGGTTAAATCGATCTAGGTAATTAATTGATTGATCTACTACTCGATCGATCAACCACTAATTACTCGATTGATCTAGTCAATTAAAAAATTAATTCTAGATATTTTAAACTGAGTAAATCGATTCTTGATCGATCTATACACTCTATCAATCTAGACATGCCTCAATCGATCGAGTATCCTAACTTCAAAATATTCGTATGTGTCTAATATGAAATCTAGCGTGTAAGAACATAAATATACCTAATATATATTTGTTAGAGTTTGATGGTTTCTTTGGCTTGAAATATTATTGAAAAGGACCTAGAATATAAAATTACTTTTGTATATTTTGTTCACGAATATCGTCAACGTTCACATAAACCTTACAATCCTCCCCTTTGGCATATTCATATAATAAAAATTCTCTCTTAATACATCACATTGATAGGAAAAAATAGTTTTTACATAGTGGAAATGTCCTATGATATGGTGAAACCATATTAGTTTGAATCACGAAAGCTCATGTATACATTGTAAAACCAAATATATAGACAACCACACAACTTATCGACACACAAATTGTGTGTAATGAATACATAAGTATTCGTATTGCAACAAGTAATATAATGATACGAAAAGATTATTCCCATCGAGATTATGTTATTAGAAACTAAAAAAATAAAAAATCAATTTTTTTGTGTTTTTGTAATTTAAGGAAACAAAATTAAAAGAACTAAAAATAAATAAAAAATAATTAATTAAATTAGATTTGGAAACTAAAAAGGCATATGAGAAAATATCTCAGAATACTTAATCTCCTAATTTTCTAAACATGTGAATCACTAAATTTCATCCAATATAATAATCAATCAATTACATGATCAATTGAACATAATCTAGCATGTATTCCTCTCTCAAGTAAACTACACACCGTATATTAATTAACTTAATCACATTCTCATATCAATTAAATTGCATACTACTCATTAAGTTCATCAATTATAGATCACATACATAAGAATTATGCATCTCTACCTAGAAACTATAAATGTTATTTAATCAAGACAAATAATTCTCTCAAATCTTTTTAATTACCTCTATAGATCGATTATTGGCCAAACAATTAATAGAATAAAAATTATATTAAATAATATAATTAAATTGAAATCATAATTGTGATAAAATATTAGATCATCACATGGTAAAAATTGGGTTCGTAAGAACCCAAATTAATAAATTAGCTAGACATAATTTTGTTCATAAAACTTATATATTTCATAAAGAAATACATAAAAATTGATAAATAAAGAAGAAGAAGAAGAAGAAGAAGAAGAAGAAGAAGAAGAAGAAGAAGAAGAAGAAGAAGAAGAAGAAATACAATCAATGTTTTGAATTGTAATACCAATCTTCTCTTGAACCTCCACCAAGATTGTATATCCTTTTGAATTTTTCTATGTTTATCTCTCTTTTTCGCTCCAAAAATTGATAAAAATTATGTTAATTTTGATTCATTAATATTTATGGGGTAATTAGGGGTTTAAATATAACTCAGGTGGACTATGAACCTTCAGATCAAGGGTTGAGATCAAAATAAGAAAAATTAATTGTGCTGGCAAATATGAGAGTGACACATGACACGTGTAATTCAATGGGCTATCCAAAGCGCGACACGTTGTAGGGAGGGCTGGTATCGACCAACACTCGCTGATTCAATGACCTGTAGTGGTCTATGATATGATGTTACAAATGGCATGGTATATAGTTGGAAAGAGTTGACAAGTAGCATGATAACACACGGCATGAGTATTGACTACTTGACAAACTCGGAAGGAACGCGATGCTAACACGTGTCAAAGCATTACATCACATTGTACACGTGACTTTGCATGATTTTCTTGCTCCAATTGCGTGGTTTCTACATGGCTTGCTCCATCACCCCCTACTTATATGGAATCCACATGGGGTCTTCTGATTAGTCTTGCGTTCATAAAAATCTAAAAAAAAATTCAAAAATTATATTTTTACTCCTTTTCACTAAAAAATTATATTTTAATATTTTTAACCCTAAAAATACTAATTATTGAACAAAACAAACAAATATTAAGTAATAAAGTGAACTGATTGATGACTCTATTTTCATAGTCATCAACAATCTATCCCCGTAAACTTATAGTTCATTAGTTCAATGTATATAACAATTGAAAAAGCGAATAATGTTCATAAGTATGAGTAATAATTCAGATAGGAATTAAAAGCACAACTCCTCCTATGTTTAATATTTTCAATTAATATTATTCAAAGTTAATTCTCAAAGTATTTCTCTCCCTAAATTAAATATCCCTTTTTATATATATATTTTCAGTTAATGTTCCAATTTTTTTAAAATATAATTTTCTCAATTTTTTTATCTTTCTTCCCCTTTTTGTCATACAAATAAACAACTCAAAAACATGATAATTTTTTTAGTAGATGGTAATATATTGAGCTAAACATGACTGCAACATTACCACAAATAAGAAACTTAAAAGTTTGACTATTCATTAACAACATAAACATATGTAGGTAAGACACATAAACATACTAACACATATAGTGACATATTGACACTCACCTAAAGTATTGAAACTCCAATAGTATGTAAATTAGTCTAATTATAATTAAATATAAAAAATTTAAAGAAAAGAACATCACCTATTATGCAAAACAATTAGTTAAATTCATACTTTTACATACTAAACTTTTTCAAACTAAGAGAGAGCTTTAATTATTATTATTTTTTGTATACTCTCTCGTTATATTATTATTATTTTATTTTTTTGTATGAGGGAATGGTTATTATATTTTTCTGTATAACCATTTGTGGTTCTTCCTTTTTGTGCATTCAATTATTTTTGTATACATATATTTTCTTTATCATCATTTTTATTTTACAAAGGAAATATGCACGAGCCAATACCTAGTATGATGACTTTCACACTAGTTATAATAAAAAAATGAGAAGAAATCTTATGATTGATATTCTTGAATCTGATCTTCAACTCTTTTAATTGCCTCTTGAATCTTGTTTTTAATTCTTACATGTAGCTTAATTATATAAATTTTATATCTAAATCTGTATTATCATATTCTCCCGATATCGTTTTGTATTTATATAAGATAAAAATCAAATCTGGATCCAACTAGGATTCCTAGTATTCTAGTAAAATTAGGATTAATGTACACAACATATCAAAAGGATATTATAAGCTCCAATAGTTAAAATGATAGAGTAATTTGTAAAATATATCAACTTTCTTTCAAAGGTAATATACTTAACAAATTAAAAATCATTAAAAAATTTGTAAAAATTCTAAAAAATATAGAAAATCAATATTTTTCTGATAAATATAAAATAAATAACTTTAGCTCATAATAATAATATATATATATATATAAATGTAAAGGATTTGATATAAAAAATATGTATAAAACAGTATTGATCATGGATGTTTAAGGTTAAGCTTCTAACTGATAGCTATTTGGACAAGTATAAGACAATGTTGGTAGTAAGATGTTTCTTACTCCAATGAGTTCAGGTGCCATGCTTGCCAAGACTGATGGTGATGTGTTGAGTGATGCAACTGCAATAAGGAAACTGGTGGGTTCCTTGCAATATCTCAAATGGGCCAAAACTAAAATATCTTTTATTTTGAATAAATTATGCTAATTTATGGTAAGACCCATTAATAGTCCATGATTGGTTCTCAAACATCTCTTTAGATACCTCAAGGGTACCATGTCTTTTGGTTTAACATTCATTAAATAAGAAGGGTTAGATCTAGTGGTCTATTATGATGTAGATTATGCTAGTTGTCTTGATGATAGACATAGTATGAATGATTTTGTGTGTTCTTTGGTGGGTGTTTAATGTCTTGGCATTTTGTGCATTCTATTTGTTTAGTATTGAAGAGTAGCACTGAAAGTGAATATCGTGCCATGACTATCACCCTTATTGAGTTAATCTAGCTACAATTATTGTTTGCAGATTTACACGTAGTGTATGTTGCTCCTCTTCTGCTCATTGATAGCGTGAATGCTCAAGACCTAACTAAAAACCCTGTCTTTCATGCTATGATCAAGCACAACAAGATGGATCACCATTCCATTCAAGATAGATTCATTCAAGTTCAACTTGTGATTTATTATGTTCCTTTGCTAATTAGATGGAAAATACCCTTCTCAAGTCCTTGTGTATCCAATGTAAGCCTTACATATGGCATGTGAGTCCTAAGCTAGTAGTATAAATAGTTGAAAATTGATCTTTTTTCAGTAACCTTTCAATAACAGAATTCATACTCCTCTCTCTACTTCTTTCATTGTCAACAAAGCTTTTGAAGTTCATGAATAAATACCTAGCCCAAAATAATAAAAAAAAATAAAAGACTATGATAAAAGAAAATAACACATCACTATAGTAAGAAAAACAAAATATATAACAACTGGTATTCGGGACAAATATACTCTGAACTAATTGATTTTTTTTATTAATAAAACTACTCTTGTATGCACTTTTTATTATTCTATTTTTATTTGAAAGGGGAGAATTGAAAGCAATACATTACATTAAAAATAACAAGCTTTTATCTTTATAAATGCAAACTAATTTATGACTCACGAATATAATTTGAATTTAAATTTTTAACATGTTTAAATAAATTTTATACTGTTAAGAGACCATTAGTTCAAAGTTACCCATACTTTTATTTGCACTTTTATATGCATAATTCATTCATATTCACATTAATTGAGTACCTTTAGAATATATCTTATTACCTACCCCTTCCAATTAATTATCATTTGATTATATATATATATATAATCATATTTGATTGAAATACAACTTAATTAGTCTTTAATTTGTGATTTGATTTTTGAATATTGCTAATTAATTTCATAAATACATACATCACAAATATTTTTCGAAGAAAATAGAAGGTTCAAGAGGGAAGAGAGAGAGAGAGAGAGGGCAAAACTACTAATATATAGTTTAACGGCATCATAACCATACAACACAATTTAGAAGATTAAAATACTTCTTTATCCCAATGGCAAAGTACATCCAACTTTCCAAGAAGGAAAGGGAAGAAAAGAAAAAGGTAAAAGTAAAAAAAAGGGGGAGGGGGGGGTGTTAAAAACCTCTTCCTGAACACTTAGGAGATGTGCATAATGTTTCTGGAATCAGTCTTGTTGTTTCTGAAAATCTTTGGAATTTTCATAATCGTTGAGCAGTACTAGGAGTAGTTCCATTGGTGGTGTCGTTGATTGTAATTATTTTTATTGATTTTGTAGTACTAGTAGCAGTAATTGGCAATTCATGTAAACCATTTAACTTATCATCTTTAATGGTGGGATCTTGAGAAGTACTTGGGCCTATTGGGTCTTTGCTTTTACCCCATACAACTGTGTAAAGCCCAATTACTATGACAATTGCTCCAATTACACTGAAATATTAATAAATAGCTAGATTGAATTATATATTAATAAAAAAAAAACTAGTTAATTGGATCAGTAATAAGATAGAAAAATAGTGTACCTTCCAAGATGAACTTGCTCAGCTAAAACAAGGGCTCCAAGAGCAGCTGTAATGATCATACACAATGGGCTGAAAGATGTTGTAAATACAGGACCTCTTTCCCTTATCACCATCCCTTGTACATAATATGCTATCCCGGAACACACCACTCCCTGTTTTTATATTAAAAATACATATAAGCTTTAGTATTTCTATTTTATTTTTTTTTGTTGTTGAGAAAATAGCCAAAATACAAGAAAGTATATATATATATATATTTTCAATCTCTTAAAAATATGCAATTTAATCTTAAATAAAATCAACTAATAAACACCGTAAATATCTAATCAAATAATTACAAAATTAAACAAATTATTTCATGAAAAATATAATCATTCTCAACCCTAACCTTCTTTATATAATTCCTCATCGTTAATTAAGCTTCAATATATACATATATGGCAAAGTTACTCACTTTTTAAGGCTGAATTTTAATTTTATTTTTATGTACATATGATAGAAATTATTGAATAATCAATTCTTTAAAAAAAAACTATTTAAAGAATGATTAATATTGTTTTTTTATATATATATATTAATTTATTGGTTTTATGTATCATGATAATTATATATACTTGGTATTCAACAATTGGGATAAACGCACTTTGAAAACAAAATCTTTAAATTTAATATCACGTTTAAAAGTTATTGAAAAAACAATTCTACAAAAAACTCAAGTTATTGATATGACGGACGATATAAATTTTATACATTTATTTTTATACAAGAAATATACACTAGCTGTGCAACTATACAATTAGTTGGAAAGTTGTAAAATTTTAAGTTTATGAAAGTGATATCATATAATTTTATTTAACTTTAAGCTAATATTCAAAACATAAGTAATAATTAATTTTATGTGTAAACTTGATAGTTGTTTTTAACTAAAAACCAATAAAAACTTGAAAGATTTCACATTCTGATATTTATTTGTTAGTCAAGACTTAACTAAAAAAATATTGTTAATTAAAACAATTAACACACGTTTGGTAATTAATTTGAAGAATTAATACCAATTGTAATTAGGAATATATTCTAAAAAACTAAATTTTAAAATTTGTCAACTAAAGATGCAGAGAGTATAAATTATACTCACAGAATAAACAGCAGCAAGAAGTCTAGAATCCCATCCAATAATCCAAACAGACAAGTCTCTTTCCATAACAAGTGTAGCTACACCACCTTCCACTATACCCATTATACATATCCAAGCTGTCAATGACAACTCTGCTGGGTATTTCCTCAATGTAAATGTCTGTTAATTTCCACAATTAATTAATTAATATAATTAAACAATAATTAAACTTTAAAATATACATTACTATAAATAATTAATTAATATTACTATATTATACCTGAAGTATGAAGAAACTAGACCAACCACAAATGCTAGCAAGAAGCATTAAAGTACCAGAGAACCAGTGCTGATTAGAAGAGTCAGTAGTACTAGAAGTTTGTTTGTTATTATGTCCACCATGACCACCATGAAATATGTCTAGAATTGGACCTTTATAGAAAGTCATCACCATTGCTCCTGTAACTGTTATTGCTGTTCCTATTACTTTTGCCATACTTGTTATTTTCTTCACATTAACACTCTCCAACCTGATCAATCATTATTTATTTTGTTAAATTATTAGTTTTTTTTTAAAATACATGTTTACAAGTATTTGATAGGGTTAATTTGATCTTTTAAATCTGAATTATTGTGGGGGCTAGCTGATGATATGATTTAACATTATATATTTGGTAATATCTTTAATTTAGTGGTGGCTACAAAGTGGCTTTCAATTCATTGGCCTTTTAACTAAAGTTTTTGATGTCTTGATATACTTAGTGCAACAATATATATATATATATGACTTTATATATTATTACCTGAAAATAAGAGCCATTATGAAGGTAACAGCAGGAAGCATATTGACTGTGGCTGCTCCAAAAGTTGCTGAGGTGTTCATCATTCCCATATTATACAAGTTCTGATCAAGCACTGGCCTATAATATTAATTAATAATATGATGTTTAATTAATATTGGAAAAATAAATTCAAATATATATAATTATATATACACATACAAGAAAAAAAAAAGTTTTCACAAAATTCGAAAAATTTGTAAAATTCATTAGTTGATCGGTTGAAGGAGTATGGATAACTAAAGTGAAATATAAAATTGAGATCATAAATATTTTTTATATTTCAATAACATAAATAAAAATATTTTCTTTTATTTTTAACTATTTATTCAAGAATGTATAGGTTATATTTTGCTTTCTCATAATTAATTGAAAGTATTTCACAAAACATAAAAATAACAACAAGTAAATATTTTTAGTAAAAAATTAATTAAGGAGCTTATAGTACACTTAATATATAAAACTTGATAAATATTAAAAATAAAAATTTTTTACCATCTTATATAATTAAGGATTGATATTATATTTTTCACAAATATAATTCATAAAATAAAAAATTGAATAAACAAATATAATATTTGTCAAAAATGATAAATTAAAAGTGTAAATAAAATAAAAAAAATAAAGTATGAATAGTTAAATATATTCAATTAGACTTTGATACGATAATGACAAAATCATCTAAATAAAGGTCATAATTTGCTTTCGAACCATATCAAAAAATGAGATTTGGCAACGAATTAGTATTTTATTTTTAGAGAAAACTTTGTTGTAAAATGAAAGTTTAAAATTATCTTCATGTTTATTTCTAATAAAGTAAACACACACACACATATATATATATATACTAGATAAAATTTGAAAAGTTAAAAATATACATTTTTAACCAATTTATGAGTTCTTATATATCTTTTATAATCTCAATTAATTTAAAAAAAAGGGAGAGAATATTAAATAATAACTAAATAAAAAATAATATCAAAACATTTACTATTTAATCTGAAATTATTAAACGAATATAAGAATATTAAGAATCAAGTAAGATTTAATATTTATTTATAATTTAGTTAATAACATGTAAACTAAACGTTGAATAAAATACGTATTAGTTTTTATTTTAAAAAACAGTAATATTATATTTTCAAGGCATATTATATAAAAGAAAACTATGATTCTTGATTCGGATTCTACAACTGGGAGGGAGGAACCGCATTATCTGAAAACAAAGGTCTGCTCTGTCTAGCTATAAGCAATATTGTCATTTACATTTTTATTTTTATTTTTATTCGGCTAAAATGCATATATATATATATATATATATACCCGTACGTATATACGTATATATATACGAATAACTATATATTACATACGTATATACGTATATATATACGAATAACTATATATTACATTGTTAGAACCGATAATAAAACACTTTTATAGCTTATTATGTAAATGATCTAGAGATAGACTAGCTATCTAGCTAGTAACATATATATATATATATATATACATGCTTATGGTGCAAGCTACCTAACGCAAATAACGTATAGCTTCAATTTTTCAAGTTGTTTAAACTGACATATTTGTTCACGTTAATTTGCAGACCTATTCCCACGTTAATTCCATGTCAATTTATAACGATCTCTAACAAAAAAAGAAAGAAAGAAAGAAGAAGCAATAAAAGTCTTTACAAGGTTTGTTTTAAAACTTATAAGATTTAATTGTATAACATAAATTTTTTTAAATAAAATTTTATTTTTAATCATCTACATGAATATATGTTTAATTTTTATAACATAATGATTATATAGTAAATACATCATGATAAATAAGTTAAATAAATGTATAATATTTTAAATATATATTTATTGTAAATTCTCAACTTTTATTTGGTATAAATATTTTATTATATTTATATTTGTGAAAACATATTAATACAAAAAATTAAATTAATTATATATGCATAAGAAATATGTTGAAATTGTATGAAAAAAATTATTGTATTTTAATTTTTAATTTTTTTTAAGTGAATTAAAAGCTATAGATTATATATAAAACATCATTTTCAAAAAAAAATAAAAGCTTGTTGATTGGCGTTGCTAGTTATAGAGCATTACTCTAAGAAGCCAAGTGCGATTATTCTTAAGAACACCGGGAGAGTCATCTTTGGCCTTATTTTCCTGTAATAACGAAGGGAAAAAAAGAGAAGAATATCAGCATATAAGAATCCAATTATATATATATATATATATATATATATATATGAACTAGTACTAGTTCTATATTGAGGGGAAAAATAAATAAGAATCAAAGAGGGTAGGAGAGTAATTTACCTTTCAAGAACAAGAGCGAAGGGGCCAATGAGAAGGAGAGCAACAACATGACGATATACAGAGAGAACCCAATGACTCATACCATGTTTGAAAGAGACCATACTTATTATATACATTCCTGCATATCCAAATTGAAGGCAAACCATTGCTATGTATGGTTTTGCCCTGTACAGTACTTCCATACGACTCATCAATTTATTCCCAACTGGACTTTGTTCTATCTCTCCCATTTTCATATTATTCATTCTCTCACTAACTACGTACCCTCTTCTCTCTCTCTCTCTCTCTCTCTCTCTTGAGGAAATTAATATGATTTCTATTACTCCTTTGGCTGCCAACTTCAATATCAGAAGCTGCCTTCTTATAGGCCTCAAAAAGTTAAATTTTTTTTTTAAAGTAAAATGTTAATTTTAATCTAAGTTTATATTTATTTTTGTAGTAATTAACATCTATTATATAATATTATTTATCAAAATTATTTCACTTATTAAAATAATAATTCATATTTTTAGATAATAATAATAATAACGCGTGTCACTATATAAAGTAAAATTAAAAAAATAATTCATATTTTTAAATAATAATTAATAACACATTTCACAATGTAAAGTTATATATGGATACAAATTTATATCTCATTAGTTAATCATTAAAATTTAATAGAGAGAAACCCATTTCTATGGATCATATACGTCAGAAAGCACATACTCCTCGTTTTGGATTCTGCTCTTATCATATTTATAAAACCAAAAAAAAATTAAAATTAAAATAACATAATTCGAATCTAGTGGAATTCTTTGATTATTTTAGAATAAAATGAAAAGAGAAAATTAATTAAAAGAGTTTTAATTAAGTGTCGATCTTCTTGAATTCTTTTCTTCTTCTAATTTATGTTCTTTATTTATGGGCATGCAGTGGCGGATCTTGCGTGTGCTAGGAGGAGCACGAATCAATCCCTCTCAAATCTTGACGTAGAGATTTTTAAGTTTAATATGTGTAGAATTATTGATAAATTACGCACACAAAATATGATTATCTATACTCTATTTAAATTTTAAATTTAAACATTTTATCGTGTAAAAACTCAATACTCATGTTTATACTTATTTTTAAATAATATATATGTAATATTATTTTCTTCGACTAAAAATAAAACACATACTTATTATTCTAATTATGTTAACTCTTTATTATTAATTATTATTGTTATAATTATTATATTAAAAAGTGTAAAATTTAAGAAGAAAACAATAATAATTTTTATTATTTATGCACTGATATTAATGAATTAAAATTATATATCCATGTGATTTTCTTAATATTCATGCACTATGAAATACTAATTAGATTTAGTTCTCTTTCATGACATAAAATTATCTTACGTTGGTTTTGCAAAAAGCTTGGGTGTTGGATTAAGAGACCCAAGATTGGACACAACATGTTATTAATACTTGTAATATCTCACATCAATTGTTGTAACTAGTGTTGACAAAATCTGTATCAACGTCCGACACTGTCTATGGAAAAAAAGTGTGTTCTACTCAACTAAAAATTCAAATTTTTAGGACTCTCAAAAAATTCTCGAAGATCATGATATGTTAAGAAGTAAAAGATATTTAAAAAAAAGATAGTGGAATTTAGCAATTGTGTTTCTTGAAAAGAGAACTTGAAAATCTCATGATCTACTATTTTCATTTACTTAGACTCTTTAGACTTTTAAAAAGAGACATGGATTAGATAGCTAGCTTCACTTTCCAGACCCTAATAACTAGTGAAGAGATCTAGCCTGCTAATCAGCATGTCATCCTTCTAGTTCCGCCATAGCTTGTCAAAATATGAGGGATACAGTTGGACCTATCTACCTATAACGGGCTCGACAAATAAAAAAGGTAAGAGATAAAGTAAAAAGTGCGAATGAATCAATAATATGGAAGCAATTATGAAATAAGAAGAGATTAATAAAGTTTAGACTAATAAGACTCACTCTCTAATAAGAGGTTATCGTATTTATATTATGAAACAAATACAAGGAAATTATTGTCTAGAAAAGTACTCTAGCAACTTTAGAGTTGGACTAGCCTAAAGATATTCCTATATCTCACGGATAAGAGGACTTTAACTTCCAAACTTAAGAATGAATAACTATTCCTAAAAGATTAGGAATAAGAGAAAAAAGAAAGAAGAAAACTTTTTTTATATTATTAAGTTGATTATTTTCTAAGATGTCTTATACAAGCATAGGACCTAGCTATTTATAGTTGAAAAGTCGCTAGAATAATTCAAAAATATTCTATATAGGACTTTAGTAATACACACACAAAAAGAACTTAAAATAAAGGTTCCTAAATAAGATTCTAGTAGTACATAAATATTAGAATTGCAAACAAAATAAGCTAGTACTTTAGTACAACTCTAAAAAAAATAAATTACTTTATTTTCTCTAATCTTGTCCCGCAGTATTCCCATCCACTTATTTAGAACTCGTCCTCGAGTTTTCATCAAATGAGAATGATAATACTTGTAGTATTCATGGATCTTCAAAATTGTTTTCTTATTGTTCCACTTCCTTGAACAATATTAGCCAAATATTATCTACATACTCACCTTCAAAATTAATATTTTCAACAAGTTCTATAATAATGAAATATGGCTTGGTATCTTAAAGATTATTTGACAATTTTTGTTGCTTTGGAAAATAATTTATTATGATGTTAAATAATTGATTGCATTTGAAAGTAATGAAGACAATTGATTCTTCAATTTCAAGAACATCTACAAGTGTTATAATATTTGAATCTTCTTTTATAGAGATAATTTTGAGATCTAAGACTAACTCACCTTGTAAAGATATTTTTTATTCAAATTCTTCCTTCTAATTTTGTATGATCTCTAACATAGGTTTGTAGGCCTCAATAATATGATCTTTTTTGTCTTCTATCAAAACTATCTCAAGAACCTTGTTTTCAAAATATTGATCTTTCACTTATAAAGTTTTAGGTGAGTCTTCTTTTTTTGACAACACATTTAACCCCACGGTGGATCATCTATTCGACTCTAGCAATATCTTGATTTTGATTTTTTCCATAAACTTTTTGAATAAGATCTTGATTCATATATTTTTTAATAACACTAATGATGTAAACAATTTATTAAGGGTTTGATTAACCTTTTGATGAAATTCTTAAAATTCTTTTCATGAAATACCTTTGGACCCACATGAACCTCATTCTGATACCACCTGAAACAGAATGGAAGCACAAATGCACCATTAATATTGAACCAATTAGGAAATGAGAAAGAAATTAGCAAAGTTTAGACTAGCCAAACTTACTCTATGGCAAGATGTCCTCATACTTATGTTATGAAATAAATACAAGAAAATTATTGTCTAGACAAGAACTCTAGCACATCTAGAATAAGATAAGCCTAGTTATGTTATCTATCTCTAGGAAAGCACTCTAGCAACTCTAGAGTTAGACTAGGCTAAAGATATTTCTATATCTCATGAATGAAAGGACTTCAACTTCCAAATGGAAGAAAAAATAACTATTCCTAAAATATTAGAAAAAAGATAAAAAAAAGAAAGAAGAGAACTTCTTTAATATTATTAAGTTGATTATTTTCTAAGATGTCTTATAAAAGCATAGAACCTAACTATTTATAGTTGAAAAGTCCCTAGAATAGTTCATAAAATTTCTATGTGGGACTCTAGTAATACACACAAAAAAATAACTTTAAATAAAGGTTTCTATATATGACTCTAATAGTACATAAAAATTAAAATTCTAAATAAAATAAGATATTACTTTAGTAGAACACTAAACAAAAATCCTAAACAAAATAAACTATTTTTCTTTTCTAATCTTGTCCCATGTTAATAAGGAAAGCTTGGACTCGAGCCCACCTGAACATAATAGAAAAACACACTCCAAGCCATCAAGGAGAACCTACTAGAGACATTGGCTTCTAGACCAATCATTTTCCTAGAAAAAATCTATATGAAATCCTTCAATGCCTAGAGTACACGAGATCAAGCCCACAACCATTCTAGGTTTGTCCAGTATGATAACTATCCAAGATGGGACCTAAGTCCCAAGTCAAGAAAAACTGACCAAGAAATGGCCGACTATGAGTTGTTGCCCAAGACTTGGACCACCGACTAGTAAATGGACAGACATGAAAATTTGTCCAAGATAGATGCCATCAGTCAAGTTATGATCTAACTAGAACTACGTGCCTAGTAGACCCTTACTGTACGACCTTTACCCTTCAACCACCCTTTAGTCATGCAAGGTGAACCAAAGTTGCTTCCTCCCACAACATGTCATATCCCATTATGCTTGACAAAGAACCTAACCATACCAAGGGTACGTTTTAACATTTGGACAAGTTGAGTAGACACATCTCCTAACATCTAAATTAGAGTTCTACATGGTTTCTACAAAACTAACTATCTATGCTTCTAACATAAAAAAGCAAAAGATGAATTATAAATTCTTGGACTTTAGCCCCAAGGGAGTCCAAAAAATATTATCAAGTGTAATCACTCAGTCAATGATTCTGATATACATGCACCATAATCATCATTGCAAAATTGTGATCCATTTTTTGACACCTCTGGTAGTGAGACTTCCTCGGCCATCGTACAGAAAATCACATCCAGTTAACCGTGAAGGCATACCTAAAATTGGGTCTCCACACATTGTTTTCTTTCTAAATGAGTTGTTCATGGAAAAATCTGGATATTTATGTCTCGTAAAACAATTCAAGACTACCACCAAAAAGAGCACATATTGATCAATCAACAATAAATATTTGGTGGCCAATTGACACTAAGGTGAGCTGTACATGCCACTATGCATCACCAGTGCGAATGGCACCAGCCAGAATAGTGTCACACAGAAAAAGGCTAAAACTTGTCTTGTTCACTGATTAGATAATGAAATCAATTTAGGTCTAGTTCACCCACTTTCAGACTAGTTCTCAAAGATGTGAGACCACTTTAGAATCCTCTCAACGAGACAATTCCAATGACTATATTTTTGGCATTTTTAAGCATATGTTTGGAGATGAGATTGTAAAAGTATGTATTTAAAGAGACTATTCACCCACTTCTGAATTGGTTCTCGGAGAAGCAAGATCAATTACATACTCCTCTCTACAAGACGATTCCAGCGATTATATTTTTACATTTTTTGGAATATATTTAGAGTTGAGATTGCAAAAATATGTGTATGAACAGACCTTAACCCATATAAGTCAATAAAATTTGTTGAAAAATGATCCTCTACCTTTATATTTATTTGAGGCGTCTTCAAAATCTTTGTTAAAAAACTCTTGGTTTTTGATTTATCTTTATTTTATAGATCTTCAAAAGAGACTAACTATCATTCTAGAAAAAATTAATTAATCAACATGTTTTAACACTCAGATGGGAATCATAGGGCTCAATGGGTCATTACTATTTCAAGCACTCTCGTGGCCTACCAGAGCGAGAAACCTTACACCTGTTCTAGCTTACCCATAATTGGCCTAACAGGCTTGTAGATACTAATACCCATCTCAACATGATAAAGAATTTATTCCATGTCATCTTGGAATGTATCTAATGACTCTATAAAAGTAGAGCCATCAATGCACTTTTTTACTTCATATTTGCTTGTTTTATTCAATAAATAGTATTTTGGGGTTAAAAATATTAAAATATAAACTTTTTAGTGAAAATGGTTGAAAATATAACTTTTGAACTTTTTTAGGATTTTTATGAATTTTTAACGCATAGAACCAATCAAAAGTTTCCAAGTGGTGCCACTCAAGCATAAGAGTTAATTGGGTAATCCACGCAAATGCCACACCAATAGAGATGAAGAATCGTAGGTCACCACCTATGAGGAGTGACACAGATCCTTGCCACGTGCCAACAAAATATTCATTTCAAGCATACAATGCGACTACACCATGTCGCCACGTGTCATCACGTCATTTTTCATCTTTTTCCACTAGTGCACCATGACATATGTTTTCGCGAATCACATTGAGCCAAATGGCACATACTCAGCAATGTTGACCAAGATCGGTCTCCCCTTACCATCCGTCGCGCTATAATTTTCCCTATAAATTTTGCGTGCCATGTGTCAAGTTTCTATTTGTTGGTGGTGTTAATTTTGCTTGTTTTGATCTCAACCCTTAATTTGGAACTGATATGATAATCCAAATATACTAGAGTTGTATTTAACCCTATAATCAGCCCATAAACCCTAACGAGTCACCATTAGCATAATTTTGATAAGTTTTTAGAGCTAAGAAGAGAGAAAATACAAACAAATTAAAAAAAAAGATACAATTTTAATGGAGATTCAAGAAAATATTAATACTACAATTCAAGAGCTTTATGAACAAAATTATGTCTACTTAATTTATTAATCTAGAGATCTTATGAACATAATTTTTACCATGTGATGATCTAATATTTTACTCCAATTATGATTTTAATTTAATTATATTATTTACTTGATTCTTATGTTATTAATTGTTTGCCCAATAATTTATCTATAGAAGCAATTAAATTGATTTGAGAAAACTATTTAATTATTTATCTTGATTAAATAATATGCATAGTTTCTACGCAAAGATGTATGATTTTTCTGTATGTGATCCATAATTGATGAACTTAATGAATAGTATGTAATTTAATTGACATGACAATGTGATTAATTTAATTACTATATGGTGTATAGTATACTTGAGAGAGAATACATACTAGGTTAAATTTAATTGATTATGTAATTAATTGATAATTATATTGGAGTGATTTTAGCAAACATAAACAAGGTCGAGATAAAAAATAAGGCCACCCAAAAATATGGCCAGACAGATAGGTGTCTAACTTGGAAAACCCTGGTCATAACCAAGCAATTATACCTTATCCTTTGTGTATCATCTCATGCCAAGTGCAAAACAAGATTAACTTCTTCCTAGGCCATTGAGATTCACACAATGCCTAAATTCTAGAACATATTTGACTGCTCTTGGGCTATAATGAAGATTCATATAATTCTGAGAAGGTATACCCCTAAGAGGTGAACATAGGCCATGAAGGCCCCATAACAAAAGAAAGGTCACTTATATACATGATTAGAGATGTTTCCCTTATATATTATCTCGTCCAAGGGCTCCAAATATAATGCTAATCCTAAAAGGACATAAAGTAGCATATGATGACACATATGAAGAATCTACATGGGCCAAAAATAACACTCTACTACGACAGAATGAAAGACAATGCTTCACCAATACTTTTATTCTAATTAACATTATGTTTGTAGGTAGCTAGGTCACTTATGGTCACACTTGGAATATTCAATAGGATAGAAAATATACCATCAAATGTAGAAGTAGGCCTAAGCTACCTAGACTTGAGAAAGTCCAGAGCCCTTAGTATGACACTGTTAAGGGTTGAACATACTAAAGTCCTTAACATCCAGGTAGAGAATGAATCCTTATGAAAGGAAGTGAGTAATAACCAACCTTATAAGTTAGTAATCCTATAGTTGATTAATGTATTTTAAGGCCTAGACCACTAAACGGCCTATAGAAGTTGAGAACTTTAAGTCACCACAAGGGTGCAACAAGGATGCACCCTGATCACAAGTTGTGTAGTCCAGGATAAATCTAATAGGGAGAGGAGCTTAACTTGATCTAATTATCGAACTTAGACCTTGAAAGGAAGCCATGGTTGAGAGCTCTACCAGCTTGGTATTGAGTGATGAGTGCTCAAAAAGTACTAAAATTACCATTATTTTATGCACGTTAATTGATTAAAAATATATATATTTATATGATTTTATCATATATTTATATAAATTTGTCATTTTGGAATCACATGTATTTTTATTATTTTTCATGTATTTTTTCTTAAAAAAGTAACTTAAAGACTCAAAGAAAATACCAGAGGCAATACATTGCAAATATATTCATAAATTAAATGAGGAAAGGTCAACAAATATGGAAAAATTAAACAAAAATGGTCAAAAAGGAGGAAATTGCACACGGAGCCGCCCAGCCATGCCGAGCAACGCACGCGCCCCGCTAGCACAGCGCCTAGTCCGCGCGTGCCCCTGCTCCATTCCGCGTGTGCCGCCGTGCTCCACCTACCCACTGACGTTAGTTGACGTCATCATCACCTACTACTCGTTTCCTCCATTTTTAATCATTTTTTCACCCACTTTTTATTCTTTTCCTCACCTATAAATACCCACATTCTCTTCATAATACATCACACCTAAAAACACATCTTCTTCTCTCTTTCTTTCTCTCCTTTCTCTCCTTTCTTAGTTTTTTAGTTTTTCCTTAGTTAGTTTTTCTTAGTTTTAGAATTCTTCTCTTTTTGAGAAGAACTAATTATATTTTTGTAATTTATTTGTTTTTTGATTCAATAAATGGGAGTGAAAATTTTGTTTAGAGGTTTTCCAGCAACATGAATAACATCAAAGTACTATAAGGATTTTATTTTCTTTATAGTTATTTTTTATGCTTTATTCTTACATGTTATATTTAATTTGTCTGTGATTAAATTTAACTTTGCTGGCTGTTTGTAAACATGATATAATAATAACGTTGTTATGCTTGCAAAATATTAAATAGGTAAAAATCTCTAAAATGAATTGATTTTATTTTTATTCAAGATTTTATATTAAGAATGTTAGAGAGAAATATATTATTTCTTACAAACTTAAATCTAAAAATTAGATTTTAAGGTTTAGTTGTCCAGTCTAATTTAGAGTAGTGCAGAGTAGTGCTCTTTTATTTGTTGGTACAATCGCCCGGTACAATCTAAAAATTGACAACATGTTTTCAATAGTGGTTTTAAAACTTGAAAGTTAGTACTCGTATAATTAAATTCTTAGGTTTAATTTGGACACATTGAATAAAGTTTAAACTGTTTAACCCCACCAAATGTGGGATTTAAATGGTTCATTTTCAATCTCTTAGAAAAAAGAGATTAATTTAATTAACTAAATTAGTTATCAACCTCACCCATAGGTGTTAATTGATTTGTTTAGTTAACAAAGAATATCTAACCCCACAAAAGGTGGTATTCATATAAAAGAGAGAATCAATAAATATCAATTCATATCTTTAATAACCTAAATAATATGAGTAAGTATAATTACTTAGTTATTATATCCATAAATACTCCACTATTATAAATGATAAAATTTGCATCAATATTTATTGAATCTGTATCTATGTTTATTTTTATGTTATTAGATTAGAAACAACAAAAACCCAAAATATCATGACAGGATGTTTAGGATTTAATTTCGTTTTTAAAAGTTTGAATAATAAATTAAAAACCACATATATTCCTTCCTTAGATCGACCTTGGGAGTATACTTATCATTTTCTATGAAATGATTCATACACTTGCGAGAGATTTATAAATATAAAACCAAAGTATTGGTAGGATCGACGATGCCAGTTTTGCCCATCAAGTTGAGAACTAAAAATTTTCCTAAGTTGAGAACTATTTCATGCTTCAATCACTTGAATAAATTCAAGTACTCCCTAAGTTAAGGGGCTAAACTAAGCAACACTTGGATCATTAAATCACTCTAAACTTATAAAAAAATTCAAACAAACACAATAATACCCAAATAGAAAATTAAGGTCATAAGTATAGATAAAACATCTCCCAAACTCCAAGCTACTAGTCTCCCAATTGATTCAAGGTGTGGTCAAAAGATCAAACCATCATTTGGGTAGATAGGCCAACTAAGACTAGAATGTAAGACTAGCCAAGAATGTGATAGGCCATTGAATATGGTAGCTAACCAAGGGTGTCATTGGAAAGGAATATGGACATTAATGGGTGTGATTGGCAACGATTATTGTCGACCAAGGATGTAACCAATCAGTAAGTGAACGGTTAGTAGTATCATTGATCGACTAGGAAATGGCCAGCCAAGAATGTTGCTAATTGACCAAAGTATGGCCAACTAGGGTAAGGTTTGACATATGTTTGTTTGACCAATTTGGGTCAAGCCATGGTTGAGAAATTGTTCCCCATCTATGCATACCTCAGGTCTAGGATATACACTTCATTTTATACTAGTACATCATCCTAAGTCGCATGTCAACTCAAAGGTGCATAGCCTCCCAAATATATGGGGCACCAATTAAATCTAACTATGATATTAAAAATACAAGTATAAGTGAGAGATAAAGTGTATAAAGTAGTATAAGGTCAAGGTAACCAAATTGGCTATAGAACTTTAATCATCTCCCTTCTAGGCCATACTACAATATATGTCCTCCTAGAGAATAGACACTTATTGGGATATATCTATGTGCATAATTCTTTATTAAATACCTTGTTAAAGGTTCAACCTTATGTCTATATTCTAGACAAAATTCAGGAACAAGTCAAGAGTAGAAAATATTAAAGTATACTAAGCTACTGGTCCTACTAGAACTTGAGGTTATCAAGATATGATCCCTATTTCTTGGACTTCCTAAAAGTGTCTAGCCTTCTATATCTCCATGTCACTTCACTCTAATGAGAAACGGGAGTGCACAAGCTCCGAAAAGTGCAACAAAAAAGTGTCCAAATTTTAGAGAATAAGGGTATCTAAAAGAATAATATCAAGGCTCCCTATGCTTATATAAATCCTTCTGAAAAGAAGGAAGTCATCTCATTAGAAAATCCTACCATGATCCTAGAACTGTTTTCACATACATAGCCAAAATTATTGCATTAATTGGAATGACCCATCAATCAATTTGGACCACCTCGACATGAACATCACCAATCAAAGGACTATCAGTTTGAAATAGGCTAATTAGAATGTCACTTTATTAGATGTCAATAATGAGGGTGTCACTAGTAAGGACATCACAATCAGAACTTTGTTAGCCATAAATTTGTTGATTATAATTTTATTTGGTAAAGCTTTGTTACCAAAACTTTGTTTGCCAAGACGTTTTTGGCTAGAACTTCCTTTGCAAAAACTTCACCAGCTAGGGGGCTACCACCTAGAAGACTGGCAGCTAAAGGGCTATTACTTAAAAGATCAATAGCTAAAAAGGAACCAATCAAAACACCTTCAGCCAAAGCATTGCTTGCTAGTCGACCAAGCCATCGAGGCCATGGATGGGTTAACCAAGGTACCACCAACCAAGGCTTTTCTAGTAACAGCTCCATCTGACCTCTAATGTGTGTAGCCTACACCTTTCCTCATCGGCCTCAATATGCACTTATGGTAGACAAACTTAATCTTGTGCATCCACATGTCTGGTATCCATAAATTCCTATGTAGGAATTATGATATAAGCATTATGAGGTGTAAATTTTTTGGATGATAAAAAATAATTATCCTACATTATATGAAGAAATATAAATGAAGAAAAACCAATTTCCCCAATTGCTTAGCTAATCTTAAAGAGATTAAGCTTATAATTTGAATTTTGAGCTTCCTACCAAAATAAAAGAAGGTTTGACTTTCTTGATAAAAATGTTGACTTTAATGTAACTTTCTAATGATTGAAAATTTGAAGAAATCATCGGTAACACAACATCGTCATGCATGTTTCGAATAGCGAGACATAGTGTAAATTTTTTCACTTGTATAGGTCAAAAATCATGCAAGGGTAAGCTCAGTATTGTCAGCATAATTGGAAGAGATGTTTAACATAAGTATTGGAAAAAACAACTAGAGCTACCCAAGGACAAACCTAATAAGTTTGTAATCATCATATAAGTGTGAACACAATATAGTTATCCTAAAGGGATAAAAGCCCAATGATTATCCTTTAATTATCTTAAAGAGATAAAAGCCTAAAGATTATCCTTTAATTATCTTAAAGGATAATTGAGGAGATAATAAATATAGATGTCTACAAACGATAGATATCTACAAATGATAGATATCTACAAAGAATAAGTATTTATATAGCTATAACAACTCAACCCTATCGAGATAAGAAATATCTATCATGTTAATTATTTCCCTGTATATATTCACATATGCAGACAACTATTATTATATAATAAAATTTATCTTGAAATACTAATCTCATAACAAATAATCATAGCTAAACACTCTTTTTTTCATACAATTATTATAGTGAGACTGTAGACCTTACATACCCTTTAACTAACTTAAGCATCAAATGACCAAAGATCACCCCACGCAAGGTGATCTAAGGTCCTAACAATTTGTTTATCTTGTAGATTATACATAGAACAGTCCTACCTAGTATGGATAAAAATCGGTATCAACAATTGATAGGTTAGTTAATCTTGGAGTTTTTCTTAAAAGAAGATTGAACACCAAAACAAAGTTGATCTATCACTTGTATAATTAATTACATGTTAGTTTTTTACATTTGAGACTACACCAATTCAAAATAATCTTAGTATGATTAACCTAGTTTTCTGGTGAAAAAGTTATATCTTTAATTTCTTTAAATTACAAGTTTGAATTACACTCGGTTCATTTTTATATAAATAAAAAACAACAATCCCTTAATATAAATAGGATCGAGTTTTATAAAAATTTATCATGTAATTTGAGTTAGATTAAAAAAAATATTATACACCTATGTAACCTAATTACACAGATTTGTACCTTTGTGAGAAGGAGAATGAAGTTTAATTTTGGCATAATAACAAAAATATGATCTTAAAAGATGTAACCATAAAAATGATACATTTTATATCAAATTCATATATTTTCTATTAAAAAGTGTATAACCTATAACTTCACATTTAATGTTGTTCAAATTAAACTAAACACATTTAAACCCATTTAATTTTTAGCTCTATTTAAATAAATCATGTTCGATATTATTAGAGTATTGTTTTTGTTATAAGATTTACGAGTATTGACAATTTTCATTTTATTTTTTGAAAGACCTATGGAATAAATAGGAAAGTATTTCCTTTGAGGCTAAGGTTACTAATTCATTAACTCATAAGAAGATAATAACATTATTAGCATGAATTAAAAATGAAATATCACAATTACATGACTTCAAGTAAGGGTCAACAGTGAATCAAAATTGTTTTTTTCAACTATTCGAATTCAATTTGAATCCAATCTGATTTTATAATCAATCCGGACCAATTTGAATCCAAGTAGATTAATTTTTTGGATTAGATAAGGTTGAAATGATGTTAAAATTTATTTATAAATTATTATCATATATAAAACACAGTATACACAATATTTAAATTTTAAATTATAACAAAGAAAATAAAATAATGAGAAATATGCTTGGACAATTATTAAATTATTATGGAGATTTAATATTTATATTTATTTTTAAACTAAAATAATAATTTAATATAATTATGGTTTGTATAATATTTAAATATAACATATTATAAATTAAAATATGTATTTATTTATAATTTTAATAGTAATTCGATTAGGATCAGATTGTAACGAGTTATAAAATTCTATCAATTAATTTGAAATCGATCTGAATCCAAATAGATTATATATTTTTAAATCCAAATCTAATCTGAGTATAAAATATTTCAATCTAATAAGATCCTTCGATTATAAAATATTTTAATCCAATTTTTACCCATCAAATCAATTTTTTTTATTTTAAATAAATATATTTAATTATTTATTTATATTTAAATTTTTAAATTTAAATATATAGAACATAAAGTAAAGGACAGTATTCCATTCCATATGGAATGATTATAAAAACACATGAGTACAAGGTCCAAAGAAATAAATTAATGTTTGTGTTTTCTTATTTGGATTCCAACTAAAAAATCTGGTTAGTGGATTCTTACCTTAACAAGTTAATTATGTGAATATGAAGAGATATTGAGGATTTGAGGGTATACTACTAAAAGGACATATAAACATATGGGGAACCAAAAACCAAAGTCTACTAGACTGATCCATATATATAAAGAAAAACACTAGCTACTATATTATATTTTAATATAAAATATGCACGTGGTTCACAAATTATATTGTTCAGGAAATATATAGTAAATAAGAAACAAACAAACAATATTCCTTGGATTTTTCTCATATTGATTTTACACCACATAAGATTTGATATTTTTCATCTGATATTTTATTTCAAACTTGACAGTGTCATATCACTGAAAGTACTTTTTTAATAAACTGTTTAGTAAGAAATCAATATATCATGTAATTCTTAAGGGTAATTAGCTGGATAGGAGACTCTAAGTCTTCGATATTAAGAATGCAGAATATAAAATCACAACTTCAAAACGGAGGATATGTACTCTGCATTTATTACTTTTTTTTTTCTTTCTTTCTGAATTCGAATAATTTAATATTATTCTTTTCTTTCAAAATTAATTAAACTAAAGTAAGATATATTTCAATATTCGATATAATGAATCTGTTTTTAAACCTATCATGACGTTTGCTTCTATTACGCAATTGTATGGTATAACACGATACAAACCAATAAAATTTCTATTTATCACAATTATATCACTTACGTTTTTATTAAAAGCTTCTTAAAATGTGTTTAATTTAATAATAAAAAATAATTATAAATTGTATGTAACTTATTAATTAAGTTAATTTAAAAATTATTATGAAGTTTAAAACTGATAATTTATAAAGAAATAATCGTTATAAAAATAATAAAAATGCTATATATATATATATATATATATAACTAGAATAATTAAGGGAATTTGACTGCATTTTCGTGTTCATCTTTTTATGGAAAATAATTCATTGATTGCGTATTACAATCACATGGACAAAATATTGATTTCTGCCATAAAAATGGTTCAGGATCAAAGAACAAACTTCACAGGAATTAATGCTTAATATATTCCCATTTCTAATAAAATAAAGCTTGATGAATTATATGTAGACTTTTAATGGTGATATGGATCTAGAAATTTTTTAGGTTTTTTTTAATGAGCCCGCTTTTTTTTTTTTTAAATATTGCTTATTGTATGTTGATGAATGAGATGATTATTTATTCATTTGATTTTTTCCTAAATAATATTTGTTTCATAATATTAATGTATGATAAAGATATCTAATGTAATTAAACATTAGATTTTAAATTAACATGTAATTTATATAATCAAACAACAATCAACAAACAACTAATAAAATTAAAATAAATATTAATTTTTTTAAATCAAAACCCCTATAAACATAGACATAAGTTATTAAAATATTAATGTAAATCAATATATAATATTTTGAGCATAAATAAACACATGACATATAACACGATATCGTATGTTATAATTAACAAGAATAACTCATAGACCAACCCAATGGCTTACAACCTACAATACATAAGTGATAGCTCCAAACATTATAGGATCACCAGTATTGAATGTTAGACACTAGATATCTCTTCTTCTATAATATTTTTACACTCCATGCATGTCATTGATTTAAGTATCAATGAGATGAGACTCTTTCATCTTCACTCTGTGGTGATTCAAAGTCCTAACGAATTTCTTTAGTAAATACAAAACCACTTAAAAAAGGGTCAAAAATTATCATCAACCTAATATAATTGTACATAAAGGGTGAGAGAATAACCTCCATGTTTAATGAGAAAGAAAAATATTATGGGTTTAGTTCTATGATTTAATTTTAAAAATTGTAAAATAGATTAGATTTATCAAAAATGATATTTTCATAATTTCAAGATGAGAAATAAAATTTATAATTAAATATTACAAAAAATTAGACTCGAAAAATATTTTTAATTATTATTATTTGTGAAAATAAGAAAAAATGTAAAAATGTAAAATATTTTTGATTTTGGAAGAAATAATTTCAAATTTACTATTGCTTAAACCACTTACGTATATTATCTTAAATACAAGAATGTGGTTTACTTGTTATGAAGGGGTAGTGAGACTTTAATAAGTGTATGGTATTGAGTGATAATAAAGTGGGAAGGTGAGATAATTTTATTTCAAAGAAAAACCAATAAATTACAAAACATATTTGGTCAATAAAGAGAATAAATGACAAAATTTAAAAACATTAATGTAAGATAATTTTATTTCAAAGAAAAACCATTACATTACAAAAAAAAAATGCTTTGGTCAATAAAGAGAATAAATTTAATTTTTTAAAAACATTGTTATTATCAACATTTGTTAGGAAAGAAAAAAAATTAAAAAGTGATAATATTGCTTAATTTGACTTCTCGTGATTTGTATTATGCTTATAATAAATTATACTAATCTTTTTATAAGATTATAAATTACACTTTGAAATATAAAATTATTATTAATAAATATTAATTATAACAATGATAATTTAAATTGTGTAAATATCATTATCTAAAATAAATATAAAATTGACTATTAAACATATGAACTAGGATTTGTATATTGACAGATTACATAATACTAAACTTATGCTTATTTTTAAAACAAAAATTATATATATTACAATTATATGTTAATCACATTTAATATTATAATTTTTTATTAAATATAATTTCATGAGTTTAAACATAATTATTAATAATATTATACTATATTAATTATAATTTATCACAAATTTACTATAAATATACTCTTTATTGTTTTTTTAATTGCAAAAGTTGATACGGGTTGCCAACTAATCTAGCCCGGATCCATCTTTGACTTCTAACAAAACGTTCAACTTTTTTTGTTTTTAAGTAAATAAGTTTTGTACAACTAAATTTTAAGATGAATCGTAAAAATATCATATAATTTATTATTATTACTTTCACATAATTAAATTTTATTAATGTTATAAAAATATCATTATATTTTTTATAATATTTTTATAACATTAATAAAATTTAATTATGTGAAAGGTGTAAAAAATATTCAATTATATTTATATTTTTTTAATATATAGATAGTATTCACATTGCTATTGTTAGCTACTTGAAGAGTATTGTATTAATTTGTATATATTATTCGTTTTTCAAGTATTGTATTAATTTGTATATATTATTCGTTTGTTTGGTGTTATTTTGTTGTTTGTTCTAATGTATTACTATCTTTAATTATTTAGGTTTTTTTCTTAAATGAAAGTTGTACTGTTTACTATATTATTGTTTAATCTTAAAAGGATGATGGAAAAACAATATTGGTGATATCATGTATTGCAATCCTAAGAAATTAGTGCCGTGGACGGTAAAATAAACAAAACCAGAAAGAGAGTAAGGAAAATACGTAAAACCAGAAAGAGATTAGGAAAAATACTTAAAACATAGGGTTGATGCACATAACATATGTGATTCCTTATAAATATGTTTAAAATATTTACTTAGTTATAATTATATCCCCAACTTATAAATAATAATAAAAACAGACTAATATGAATAAATAAAACTAAAAAGAGATTAGGAAAAATTATGTAAAAACGTAGGATTGATTACGTTTTATTTCCACACATACGAGGTTAGTTACAAATATACCTAAAACATTTATTTAATTATACTTATGTTCACAACGTATGATTAACGATAAAAACATGAACCTTAAAAAAGCTTTCAAGGCTCTTTATTCTTTTCTCACAACTCATTCCCTTTTTTGATCCAAGTTTATGGGCTGAAAGTGATTGGTCTTTGGCCATATATCTATAGCAAAGATGGTAGGATGCTTTAGGAATATTTACTTTTTCTTTATCTTTATCTTTGTATGATTCTGACATTCTTTTTCAGATGCTATTTTCTGGTCCCTTTGTCAAGTGAAGCTACCTCAAATTCATTAGATATTGATCTAGAATCATCTAAAGAAGATACTCTTAAGATGGCATTCGTTAAACCTCAATTTTTTTATTGAAGAGACTAGACCTAAGGCTACTTCACTAGGAAGTCAACTTCTAAAAATCTAGTGGTTAGATCCTTACAAGCGGAGGAAGTCGCTAATGTTGCTGTCAAAATGTTTCCATCTCCTAAGAAAGTGTAAAGTGTAGGGAGATCCGGTAAGAAGAGGTCCTATACGACCTTTAAAAAAGGAATGGTTCTTCATACTTTGGTAGCTACGAAGAGGCAGGCTTATGATTAGAGCGATCAATCACGTAATTCCCCTAGTAAAAAAGATAGGAGCTATATATTAGCATCCCAAAAATACTCATTGCCTGTTAAACTCTGAAAGTTTTCCAATCAAGAGGCTGAGAGATAGTACCCTCATACGCCATCTTAAGAACATTCCAAGCTTTTTTGGAGTTTTGAAAATTTTCTTCTATATTCATATAGAGTGATGACTCTAATTATAGCATACAATCATATACTATTCCATTCATACCCTTTTCTTTCTTCTTTCATCCACTCAATCATGGGCTTAGGGTAAATGGAATTATCAATAGAGGTTTTGGTTGGATACGTTCAAACATTCTCAATTAGAAATCCTATATGGTCTCCAAGAGACTACAAGAAAACCAGCATCTAAGACTTCAAATAGGCATAATTCATCCTAATGAACAAAAGAGGTATACCTACATTATCTCATTCTTCAAATTCCTTAAGAAGAAAAGTGTGTATATGAAAGAGAAAGTTCGAAATAATCAACACCAGAGTAATTAAATCCAAAAGAATGAACCATCTTTGATACCAATTAGAAAGTCTAAGACTCAATAAGCAACCAAGGAAAGAAGATATAGATTGATTGGGACTCACATCCAAATTTGTAGGCAAGGAAAAATAAAAAAACAAAAATAAAGGCAACAAGCATATAGCCAACATTGCAGCACACAACAGGCAATAATAAACTAACTACTAACAATTTATTCTACAACATGTATAGCAGCAAGAGATAGACAAGAAGACATATAAGAAGATAGATAGTAAACATGGCATAAAAAAATGGAAACATGTGATAGACAATAAGGAAGTTTTTTCTCAATCATATTAAAATCCTTTTATGCACAAGCATATTTGGATCAAACTATGATTGTATGTACAAAATAGAAGAGCATACGAACACCACAATATAAAGAGATAAAATTATATATAAATTCTATCTATGTGGTAACATTTTCAGTTTGTTTTTGGCAAATACTTGATACCAATAATTTATTAATGAATTATAAACAAATACAACTTAATAAAAGTATAAACATAAATAGCTTTATCAATCAGGACATTTTCTCTAACTGTCATATGTTGTCCTTACTTACTGTTTTCACGTCACTTTGATCCAATTTGAATCTAGCTTTCCTCTACAACCCTACTACCATGTGGTGTGAATGGTCACCAATGGTCAGTTTAGAGTAATCCTAAAGGCATGACAAATCCATGTACATGAACTTAACATCCAATCTAGGTCATTGGTGTTAATCCAATTTTAATTAATCCAACCTCAAAAATAATTTTTGCAATTACAATCACAAATCACTAATGTTGAAGAACCCTAAATTTCTATTTTGAAAAAAATGAGTTTCAAAATCACTAAAGTTTCCACACATTTTCTAATTGACAAAAACATGTGCAAAATGAGGGTATTTACAAAAACTTTATGGCTACTGAGCTTCTTGTTGGCCACCTTATTGACCATCTTGTCTGCCACACTAATGAGGGTAATAGATATCCTTGACAAAGATAATAATCACTACAACACTCACCGATGACGTCAATGAGGGCTCGACGAGCACACCAAAAATTATATTTTTTGTTTCAAAAATTTTCAAGTAAATTTTCACAAATACTAGCAAGACAGCACAAAAAAAACAACATAAATGAAACCAATCATGCATACTACATGAACGAATCCACGTGGTGTTTGTAAACATGCAAACATACACAGTCTTTTAAAACTAAATGATTGTGTGCAATATTGAATTTTCAATAACTGTCCTTATAAGAAGGGAGACACAACACTGAGTAAAACAAATAAACTCTGTATTTTATACTTGAGAATTCCATCCAAGACTCAAATGACTTACATGACTTACAAATTGATTAATGGTGTTAAGAAAATTACTCTACCCTTCAAATTTATCAAACATGTTTCAATCTATGAATACATAAGCTAATAATCCATAGTTAATTCAAAACTAAATCTTACATATAATATTTTTTTTATAGTATTTTACTTATAATGGTGTGAGCTAGTGATGCAAATCTATGTAGGGTGCTAATGTGGACGGTTGAGTGCCAAAAATTGGACTAGCAAGCATAGTATAAGAGAAGAAAAATTAAAGAATTTTGAACACTAGGAAACTGCATGATGCCCTAGTGTCAAAGGGGATGACTGGGCACCATCTTGTTCGATCAATTCCTCTCTGAGTACATATCGAGTTAGGTAAACAATGGAATTTTGGACACCATGATTTATATTGGTGCCTGGGTTTCCTATAAGGTGATCAAGCACCCCATCGAATTTACTTGTAGAAATGTTGCAATTTTTGTGTGAAATGATGAATAAGGGTAGTTTGGGATACATTTTTGGAAATATATATGGGTAATTTTGTATTGAGGGTAGGGGAGTATATATATACTCTTTTAATCTCTTTATATAAGGATAGCATTTCAATAGAGAGAGGGATGTTACAAAAGAGAAGAGAGCTTGAACATTGTTGAGTATGAGAGAACTTTGGGTAATCTCTTTGGGGGATTTCCTTATGTGAGTGATTTTCATATTGATGTATTCATGGTTGGAAAAATGGGGTTTCAAACCATAGTTAAATATCTTTTTGAGGCATAATTTTGAATGTAAATCATTTTTTATAAATGTATGATCTTAATTAATTTAGGTTCTTTTTGTGAGAGTATCAAAATTATATATTTACATGCTCAAAATGATATTAGGATGACTGAGAAATTGAGTCTCAAAGTTCGCTTATTAAGATAGAAAAACTCTTTTATTTTGGTTTATCCCATATGGGGGACTATGAACATGAACGTCAGTCAAAATTAATGGGCCTTACGTGGTCTAGTATTGCTATACGCAATTTAGTGAGCTATTGATTTACATCAATTTTGGAAATCCAATAACCTTTTGAATGATAATAAAATTGGCTCTATAACTGAGGAAAAATACATAGATAATATCTCCTCCTCTCTATTTTCCCTTCACCAAATTCATTTCATCTATGGAAATTTATTCTAGTCTTATGCTTCAATGCAATTGAGTATATGTACAAAACATTTTGGCGAAGCAATATTTGTTGGTGTTTAAACTCTGTTATTTGATTGTTGTATCATGACATGTATTTTTTCCCCTTTGTTTACAAATACTCTTGTGAAGGAAAAAATTTATCTTAAGAATACAATATATTAGTTGTCTCGATCCTTTCTTATTTTTGTTTATCATTTTATTGTAATTTAATGCTTTCTATACTTTATATAAATTATGTAATTTTTATTCTATAATTTTGATCGTATTTAGTTTATTTACAAGGTTGAATTTTTCTTTTTCTACTGCTTTACCTCCTACACTTGGAATCACTGACTACAAAACCAAACAAGAGGGGTCGAGAATTAAAAAAAGACAATATATAAACAAAAGGGTTATGTCACTGACGTAGTGAGCACAAATTATTGGAGAATTTAAGGCTTTCCATTTTGCAGCTGGTCGCTATGATTTGAGACATTGACAATAATCTTAGTTCCACTTCAAACAAGCATATATATGTAGTAGGAGTAGTGTGTGGTAGCTAGCTTTGCATTTTGAAGTGCTTGTTGACGTAGTTATTAATGGGTCCTAGATATTAACTCTTTTCCTTTATTTACTCCCCACAAAACCCATGAAATCCCAATTTTTATCCCTTAATCTCATACATCAAAAGTGTTCTATATATATATATCTATTTGGATTTGTGTAGTTTTCGTTTTAAGATTATCATTTGAGATCAAGCAAAATTTAACAACCCCGCTTGTATCATAGTGACCTACATTATCATCCGTTTTTATTTTTTATTTTTTTGGTGAATGGTGTTAATAGCTTTTACAAAAACTAGTGTCTTAGTCTAATTGTTTTTAAGTGGATCACTTAAATCTAATAATCTTTATTTTTTTTAACTATATATATATATATATATATATATATATATATATATATATACCCATGTTGTACTATTCATTAATATATATTTTTCTTTATAGTTACTTATAAGTATTTATATTTTTTTGTTTTTAATTTGATTAAGTTAGTTTTAATCATTAAATTTATTTTAAAAATAAAATATATATTTATATAAACACCCAACAAAAAAACATAGAAGACTATGTAGTGACATCACAAAGGGGCTATTACGGGGGTATTAATTATTTCACTTTCAAAAGATCCCAAATCTATATAATTCTCAAATTAGACCTAAAACGAAAATAACGAATCATAGATGACGATGATGATAATAATAATAATAATAATATATTCATTAATTTATCGGGTATATATAATAAAGCAAGTTAAGATAATAAGAACGTAAAATCAATGAGAAAGGCTAGCTGTTGTTTCAAAAAGTTTGTTCGTTTGTGTTAATTATTCCCCCACAAATTGTACTACAATATAACGCAGAATATATATATATATATATATATATATATATAGCAGCTTACTAGCTTGCTAGCTGGGTATGTTCTTGATCATCATTGACATTTCAGAATAAGAATCTGCCAATATCTTTGGAAGCAAAAAAGAAGAAGAAGGGGAATCTGCATATAATTTAGTAATATCATGAGTCATGACAAAAAAAGAATAAGAATCTGCTGAGTGCGGTATATATAAATATTATAATATATATTGTTAGCCTGATTTTCTTCTTTGTATTATGTTTTTCTTCTATTTTTTTTTAATTTAAAAAGTGGAGAAAACCTACAGAACATTGGTCGATTTTAAATTATTTTCTAATAATATATATTAACCTTATGATATCATATTACTTGAGTTAATTATATGAAAGTAACATGTAACAATGCCCATTGATTTTCATCAGGTGCAGTCCAGATATTTTTTTTTGTTTTTTTAGAGGAGTTGATATAATTCATAGGTATTATTATATTATATTTAAAGTAAATAATAAATATGGTATCTTATTTTAGTAACATTACTCGTTTTATTTTTTAACATTTTAATTTTGTCAACTTGATTTAAAAATTTAAAATTAATTATTGGTAAATTTAATCTAAATAATCAAATTTATAATATTATTTACATAATTTAAGTAAAATTTCTTCCCATGTTCATAATTTTAGGTGTATCCTGATAATTTTTATTGTATTTAGCGGTTTAACTTTAAATTTAATACATGAAACATCATTTTTACCAAAATAACTACACATTGTGAGAATAAGAATCAAAATGTTCATATATTCTTTTAGTTGCACTATTTTAAATTTTGTTTTACATATCCCATCGTTATCCTATTTTAGAGATAAAATATAAATTTTTATGAGATTTTTACTTATTTAAAGAATAGTTTAAATCTAATTTAAAAATTATGTATAGATATTCTTAGAATGTAAAATTATAAAATTTTAATACAAAATTGATACTTTAAAGTTCTAAATTGATCGGTTAATTTAATTAATAAATATCTAGGTTAAAATTAACATTAATTCCGTCTCTGATTTTCACGGTGCAGATTGATCTCTTGGACCAAAAGAATAATTAAATGGGAAAGTTAGTCTATGCACAAAATATCAATTCTAGCTGTGTAATAAGCTAATTAGTTAAAACTCTAACAATAATTGTACGAATCATTTTATAACAAATAATAAGTATATTTTTAAGATTGATCTAAGAAAGAAATATACATTATTTTTAATTTTTATTCAAAATCTTAAAAATTAAATTAAATCTTAAACATTATTTTAAACATTCTTTCATGATATTTTGGTTTGTTTGTTTTTTAATCTAATAACATAAAAAAATATAGATAGAGATTCAATAAATAATAATGTAAATTTTTATCATTCATAACAGTAGAGTATTTAAGGATACAATAATTAAATTAATTATACTTACTCATATTATTTAGGTTATTAAATATATAAATTGATTTTTTTTATTTTTTTTTGGTATAAAAGTGTCAGTAGCCAAATTCTTTTGTTTAATATTAATTAACTAATATCCTTAGGCACAATATATTAATTAATTAAGTATTAAATTTCAGTTTTATTTCTAAGAAAATAAAAAATTATCTGATTACAGCTTTAGGTGGAGTCACTTAATTAGATTTTATTGAAGGTGTCTAAATTAAACCTATGAATTTAATTATCCGAGTACTAACTTTAAGTTTTAAAACCATTATTGAAAATATGTTATTAATATATTTTCGAATAATAATTCTTATAAAACTTTTGAAATAGAGCTTCACTTTAACTATTGGACGATTGTACTAACAAATACAATATCACTACTTTAAATTAAACCTAATAATTAAACCTTAAAATTTAATTTTTAGATTTAAGTTTGTAATGAAAAATAATATATTTCTCTCAAACATTCTTAATATAAAATCTTGAATAAAAAGAAAATCAATTTATTTTATAGAGATGTTTTACCTATTTAATATTTCGCAAGCATAACAATGTTATTATTATATCATGTTAAATTTAATCACAAATAAAATAAATATAACATATAAGAATAAAATATAAAAAGATAATCGTAAGAAATCTATTAAAATTATACCTTAATAGAATCCTTAAAACAGTTTGATGATAATTCTGTTGTTCAATAAGCTCCAAACGGATTTGCATCTCCACTTATTGAATCAAACACTAAAAATCTATAAAAACATAACTAATTTTTCTTAAAAATAAAAGAACTTAAAAACTAAAAACTAAAAAAATGAAAAATTTCTAGAGAGAAAGAGCTTAAAAAATTGTGTGTTTTACAATAGAGGAAGATGGCTCTTTTACATGTAAGGAAAATGCCAGAAAAAGAGGAAAATATATCAAAATTTGAATTTAGACACATTTGGACATGTTGGCACGCATATGGGGCGCAAAACATTTAATTGATGGGTGTTTGGCATGGTAGACAAGCATTTAGCACGTGATGGGCATGACACAAGAGTGTGATGGCTCGTACGAGACATCACTACTACAAAAAGGAGTATTTTAAGTTGATATGTAAAGTCAGTTTGCGGAAAAAATCGACTTATAATAAATTTAAAGCCAGTTTGGTAAGTCGATTCGGTGTAGAACCGACGCTATCCACGTAGGACGTAGGGTCAGTTGACGTGTTAAATTGACACTACATATGGACATAACATTGGTTCTAGGTGTTAATCGATGCTACGCTACATGGATAGCATTGGTTCACCACGTCAACCCACGCTACGTCCACGTGTAGTGTTGGTTTGATACGTCAACTGACTCTACTACAGTACGCTACACGTGGATGTAGCGTCAGTTGACGTGGTGAACAGACGCTATTCACGTAGTGTAGCATCGGTTGACACCTAAAACCAACGCTATCCACGTAGCATAGTGTCGGTTGACTCTTAGAACTGACGCAACACACGTGAATAAATTCTTTTCTCTTCTGCATAATTCTAAAAAACCCAAAACTTTATCCACTCTTTCTCATTTTTCGGCCACCTACGACCACCACTTTTAGCACTGGTTAATGGGTTCTTTTCCTCTCTAACTAATATTTTAGATCCTCTATTTTTTTGAGCAAAATACTCAAAAAAATTATACCTATTTCTCACTTACAAAACACCATTTTTTTTCATTTCCTTCATTTTGTCACTTCATTTACTCTTGTAAGTATTTTATTAATCCTACGCACTTATTTATTCATATTTTTTTCTGTTATTATGTGTTATTATTTATGTGTATAAATTTTTGCATTATATATGTAAGTTTGTATTATAATATCAAGAGAAGAATATGTAGGTTTATATTATAACACCATGGTAATTTTTCTACTATTAATTAATATTTTTTTTAATTATTTGTATTATTTAAACTATTTATTAAACAGATTTTTTTCTGCTATTATTTAATGATCGAATACAGGTTTTAATTTGAGTATAATAAAAAATGAGTAAATTTTGTAAAAAAAAAAAAATTAAAGTCGGTTCACCGCGTGAACCAACTTTAAATGTAAAGTTGGTTCATCATGTGAACCAGCTTTAAACGTAAAATCGATTCACGCATTGAATCAACTTTAAATTTTAAGTTGGTTCAACGAACTAACTTTAAATTGGTTTAAAGTTGGTTTTTAATCGACTTTAATATCTCTTTTTGTAGTAGTGCACGACGTGGGCATGTGTTGGCGTGCGCTAAAATCGGCACAACGTGTGTAATGAGTGAGTCGGGCGTGCGCTAAGTGCACGAGACTCAATAGGAATGGGCGGCTGTGTGCGGTACTCGACGCGGATGGGTAGTTGCACGCACGATTTCATCTTTTTTGATAATTTTGACTCATTTTGTCCAATTTTTCAATCTTTTTGATTTTTCTCATTTATTTTCTCAATATATTTATGATGTATTGTCTATAATATTTTTCTTCGTGTCTTTAAGTTATTTTTGAGCGAAAATACATGTTGTTCAAAAAAGAAAATTTTATATAAAATATGAAAAAATTGTACAAATATAAATCTATTTAATTAATTAAAGTGCATTAAATCATGATAATTTTAGTGTTTTTTAAGCACTCATCACTTTCATGTACATAAATATGTTTTAAATTAAGAATTTAATCATATGTTTAATACATATAATAAATGTATTTAAAAAAAGTACATATATGTATTCATATTTTCATAATAGTATATCAATAGTCTATATATTTAATTTTTGGTATACTATTACTTCAAAATTAAGATTTAATTAGAAATTAATCCATGTGCTAAACATAGGCAAAGAAATTAACATCAAACTTATCTTTAAATAATAAAAAAATAAAAAAATAGTTTAACTCTAAAATCAAAAGAAATTACAAAAAGTAAAAAAAAAAAGTCTTAAAAATACCTTGAAGAAATCAAATCATGTTGAAGATGATGTTTTTGCGAGATAATGAGATGGGAGATTGATTTTTTTGTTATAAAAGATTAAAACGTTTATTTGATACTAAAAATTAGAACGTTTATTTGATATTAAGAGGTGTTTGACCTTAATTTTTGCATTTTATATTTTGAAATTTTTAATTAAATCTCAATTTTCAAACACTGATATATTTAAAATTAATTGTGAGAATTGTTATATATTATTATTAAAATATATATCTACATGTGTGCCTTTTGTTACATATACAACTAAAATATCAAACCTTTTGAATGATATAATTATCTTTTACTTGTTTCACATGTGATAAGGTTTCCAATTTAAAATATGATATGGTAGACTAAGGTTATATTATTTTAAGAATATGAATCCATACATTGGTGTAGTATTTAGGAGGGTCACATGCTCCACCTTAATTTTTAAGTATAATATTTATGAAATTATAAATAAATTAATATATAAAATAGAACTATGTTTTATTTGAATTTTAAAATTTAAGTTATTAATACTTAATATATCAATAAAATTAAATAATTTAAACATATTTTTATTAAAATGAAATAAATCTAACATTTTTTAATTAAAAATAAATAATATTTAAAAAAATATAATATTATTTTTAATATGTATATGGTATATCATAAATATAAATCATAAATTTATGACTAATACATATGAGTAAATTTATAACAATTTTTAATTCGTATACATTTTATAAATGAATTAATATAAACAAACTACTCGCAATTTTTGAAACGTTTCCAATCAAGCCTAAAAAAATATGCAATTTCATTAGGACCTGAAGTGTCTTATACCATTATAGTCATAGACTGCTCATGCAAAAATAATGTTAATTTTTTGATATTATAGTAGCGGGAGTGTTAAGAAGATTAAGAAAAATGGAAAATTACATGTGTAACGATGTTTTAGCGTACTTACATATATGCATAAAATTGTTAAATATACCAAATACAGTTTTGGGTGAATTTCTTTTCTTTACACAAATATATTCAAGTTCTTATTTCGTGTTTACTTACATAAATATTTTTTCTAATTAAGCTCTATCACATCAAATAATTAGTTATCATGTTATCTAATCAATTATCATACGTGCAAGCCAATTAAGTTTTGACACATCAACTAATTAGTTAATATTTTAATTAACTAACGTGTTAGAACTTAATCATACAAATTTAATTATAGGAAAACAAAATAAGAGTTTGGATAACTTTGTTTAAAAAAAATAACCCAATTAATTTTGTATAAAATGAATTAAAGTTTTATCAATTCAAAAACTGTTTAGCTGAAAAAAAAAAGTCACCCCACAAACACTTGTAGACTATTATCCTATAAATATGTGAATAGGTACCTTGTTAGGAGGTTACACCATATGTAATTCTATTAAAACAGTGTCTTAGTTATATAAATTTGTACATATATATATATATGTTTAAACTTACAACAATTATAAAATATCATGTGATATAATAATTTTCAACATTTTTTTAGTTTAAATTTGATTTTGTTAGTTAAATCATAAGTTGTAGGAGTGTAAATTTATATATATATATATATATTTTTTTTTTTCTTCTTTTTTTAAAGATCAAGTGGAGTGTGGGACGAATTTGGCAGATCCCAAAAGATACCAGGCCATACATGTATTTGCGGAATCAACCAAAGACAATGGTGATTGGTACAAGTGGATGTTGAATAAAACTCCACATAAGCCAAGTGAGAGCTTGCTTTTTCCTTCTCCAGCTTTTGCACGTTCTTCTAGTGCATGGATTAGGTAAGGATAGAATGTTATCAAAATATTAAAAAAAAAAAACTGGTGTTTCTAATGCTTTGTGAATTGTGCTTAAAAATTCTGCAATACTGATTATTTTGTTCAAAATAATAATAATAATAATAATAATAATAATAATAATAATAATAATAATAATAATAATAATAATAATAATAATAATAATAATAATAATAATAATAATAATAATAATAATAATAACTAATTAATGACTATTATGTATGCATAATTAAATTAAAAAAAATCAAATTATAAATATCACAAGTCAAATTTGAAACATTAAAGAGTAAGAAAAGACAAAATTTGTCATATGATTACTTGTCATTTGCTTAAAAAACATAATTAAATCTTAAGATATTTTTTATTACAACTTAATATATACATCAAAACAAATTTTATAATATAATTTAGTATTAGGAGTATTTCAACATCTTATTTTTACAATTTACCAACGCTTACTAAAATCTCATTGATGCATAAAACCTACTTGTTACTCACAGTGTTTAGTTTTCTTATTGGACAAAGTAGAATCAGTAAGGTCACCAGTTACTATACTAATTGGTACCAACTGAATATGGCTACTCAACTACTCATAGCCTTTTCATTTTTTTTTTACTTCTCCCTTGAACTTTTGACCTAACTGTATCTTAGGATTAAGAGGCAAAGTAATTAGATTAAACCACAAAATTAAGTTACTTCTCCTCTTTTTGAGGAGTTTGGTTTCTTCAGTTGCTTGGCTAGATATGAATACTGTTGATTTACCTGGACCTAACTCTACCCCTGAAAACGCGCTTACAAGGGTGAGGACTACCCAGGCTTATAAACCAGCTCTTATGCTGGTCCTTGGTCGATGTGGGACTCCTCAACACTCCCCCTCACATCGACTGTGTCGACGGACGGTGGTGGTCTTATGAATGCCACGGGTGTAAGTGTAGGGTAGTTCTCCTCCACCGCGCCGGTCCCGCTACGATACCATGTTGATTTACCTGGGCCTAACTCTACCCCTGAAAACGTGCTTACAAGAGTGAGGACTGCCCAGGCTTATAAACCAGCTCTTATGCTGGTCCTTGGTCGATGTGGAACTCCTTAACAATGTTGATTCACCTGGGCCTAACTCTACCCCTGAAAACGCGCTGACAGTGAGGACCGCCTGTGCTTATAACCGCCTCTTATCTTTGGTCCTTGGTCGATGTGGGACTCTCAACACTCCCTCACATCGACCGTGTCGACGGACGGTGGTGGTCTTATGGTTGCCACGGGTGTAAGTGTAGGGTAGTTCTCTCACCGCGCGGTCCCGCTACGATACCACGTGTTGATTTACCCGCCTACTCTACCCCCGAAAACGCGCTACAAGAGTGAGACTACTAGCTATAAACCTCTTATCTTTGGTCCTTGGTCGATGTGGGACTCCTCAACAAATACATATGCTTAAAATGTATGTGTATATATATATATGTATAGTATATCAAATCATTAAAATGGATAAGGAAGACATAGTTACGATACTCATTCCCACGTGTATTGCACAAATACATAATAACTTGTATTTGTAGGTATTCTAAACCTAATTAAAAAATGGTTTAATTTAAAATTACTTTTCCACGTCATAATATTTGGTGTAGCTAGTTGCTTCCCATTCAGAAAGCATGATTGGGACACCTCATATAGACAAAGGCAAATGTCTTCTGCTCATTTATAATTAATGACAAGACCTTCGCCCTCTATTACATTGAGTTGAATGATATTAAATTTGTATTAACTTTCACATTGTTTTAACCTTTGAGCCCTTTCACATATTTCCTTAAGATGTAGTAGCCACATATAACCATTGTTTCATACAAAGTTAAAAAAACATATTCAGTTAAGTTTTTTAAAAAAATAAACATATATTTTTCTTTTGGTAAGATTAAAATGAAACTTTATATATAAAATGATTAATTAAATAAAAATAATAATGATATAGGCTCCAATTTATAAAAACAAATATTGTTCGATTCAAAAATGTAACTATTGTACTAAAACTTATGCTTATATGATCATATGATTATATTAAAGAACCTTCAAATTCAAGATAAATGTGTATTTTTTGTTGTTATTAGTTTTAAAAATATTATTTTAAATAATTTTCACCTGATTTTTTTCCTTCAACATAAGTAAGTAATTGAGAAGAGAAAGATAAAATCCGATATGATATGGTTTAGGTAAATAGTCTTGATAAATTATCATGGATTAAATTATTTATAAATATAAATATAAATAAATATTTAATTACAATTTAAAAATATAGTTAAATTTTGTTTATTCAAACCATTTAGTAAAATTATTTGAATAAGTTACTTGAATCGGGTACTAACACCAAAAAGAAAAGTCTATATTTTCTTCTTCAGCAATTTTGGAGCCATTGTTGAGGTAGAAATATTGTTATAAGTTTTATTTCATTGCAAGCATGAAATAAGTGCAAGAAAATAAGGGTGTTTTACTGTCTACTCCATCCATTGCTAGATTTCTGTGTAAGGTAAGCAAGTAAACCCCACCCCATTAATTAGGGTCATTTTCTTAGATTTCTGGTCAAAATACGGTACATATAAAGAAAAGAAAGTCAAAATTACCCTCCTTTTTAAAAGTGGGAAACAATGACAATATTGGGACAACTTTGAAATAAGCTATTATCACTTCTAATAATTATGTACAGTTTTGAAATTTGAGAACCAAGTATGGCAAACCCCAAAGTATCGGGATCATGATAAATAACCATATCCAATCTCATTTATATTTAGTGATGTCAATAGATCACAATTAGAGGTTAATTCATCTATAATATTTGATAATTATTTTAATATTTAGTTTTTAATTAATTATTTTTGGAATTGAATTTTCAATTATTATTTTTTTTTTCAAAAAATTGATTTGTTTGATAATGCATTTCTAGTTTCAATTTGAAAAAATATAAATTAAAAGTCGATTATGTTTGTTTTGAATCTTTATTTTCAATTTTTAACCTTTTAAGTTCTAAAATTTAATTTCAAACATATTTTTAATGCAATTTCATTAAAATTTAGCTCTTTAATCATTTTTAGTAAAATTGAGTTACTAATTTTTAGTTTCAACAAATAAATAAAAAATATAAATTTAATTTTAAAATTGATATTTTTTGAATTTCGAAATGTTGCAAATTCCAAAAATGAATTTTAAAATGTAGAAATTAAAAATTAGAAATGAGTTTTTAAATGTACATATTATCAATATTTATAAATTTAAAAATTAAAATAATTATGAAACCAACCCTAAGGAGCCTACTATTATAATAGTTAGTTTTTGTTAATATCAAAGTGAATTTTAATTTTAGAAATCTTAGATGAAATTTTTAGTTGACTTGATATTAGTATTTTTTGTAAAAAAAAAAATATGATAGTATTAAACATGAAATTAACATAAAAAATAGATTAAAGAAATCAAATTACACGATTAGATAGAATGTAAATTATAGATAAAATATCATGAAATAAAAAATTAAAAGACAATCTAGTTCCGTGATACACGATTTTTTTTTTCTCATATAAATGTTTGAAGACATTCAATACAAAAACACATAGGCACCACTTCTTTGAAAACTAGAAAAACATATATTTTTTATGTTATACAAAAAAAAAAATTTATGCATAGTTTGAATAAAGTTAAAAATATATTTCTATTTATAAAACAATTATATTAAGTAATTAAATCTTAAATATATGATATTTTGAAAAAGTTATAGGGTAAATTTTTAGTTACTAATTTCGTCTCTTTCTCTTTAATCTCTTCACATATATGAGTCAAATGTTAGGTATTTAATTTAAGTATTAGCTAATAGCTATACTATTCCAAATAGACGATGCATAATAGAGGAAGAATATGAATTCTTGAAACAGATTGAGAAAAAGATGGAAAAGTAAAAGGAGCTTAAAGTGTGATAATTAATATTAAAATGCATTATTGTGACAAATGAGATTGGTCATAGAAAGATACACATTGACTACTACTTTAATGTTGTTTTTAAGTTGGATTGTTTTAAAGCATAAAATTTCTTCCAAATACCTAAACTCCATGTCATTAGAAGACACAAGACTTTATTTTTTGTGTGTAACTCCATCCCAAATCCCCATTTACTTAGATAATCAGATTGCTTATAAGTTTTAAAACCTTTTAACGCAAAACAATAGAGACTCATGTCTTGATGTGACTTGTTTTTTTTTTTTGTTAATTATATAAAAAAATGAAATTCAAATTTAAATCAATAATAATAGAATTAGAGGGTACGTATATCAATTTCACTTCAAACTTTCTAATTCTATGGCCATAAAGTACTTTTTCGTGTGCCTTGTTTTTTTTTTGTAATCATGCAACTTTTGTAATGTTTTCCATTCAATTTGGCAACATCATCTTTGACCAACTTTTTTGTGTTTTTAAGTAATGTAACATTAACAAATACTTGAGGGAGAAATATCGAGTATGATTTTCTAATTGTTGAAAAATATTAAAAAAAAATGGGGAAGAAAGGGTAAAAAATCAGGCCATTCAAAAATTCAAAGTAGTTTATTATTTACACTCTTTTGTACACTCCAATTAGGATAGGTCATTTTTTAAAATTAAAATTTCCTTCTAAAAGAAAAAGGTAATGGTTTTTTTTTTTTTAACATTAGATAACACTCGTTGTTACATGTATCCATATGAATTTTATTTTGAATTATGTGTTCAATTTTTAATTAAAATAAATAAAAGGTCAAAAAAAATGCAAGTTATTGGGTCAAAATTGAAAAATGTTGGCACGAAAATTGATTATATATGTGACCCACACCTAATTAAAGTAACAAAAAATTATCTATACTTTTAGTAAAGCAAGAAAGAACCTGTTGGAAGTGGAGAGAAAAGTTTACGTATAAAATACATTCTTTATAAACATGAATGATTCAAAGTGTGAGATCATTGGGTGACAATAATTCGTAAGGAGATTAATAAAGAGTTGTGATTTCTAAACTAATGTAGAAGGGGCGGGCATGAAAAGTATGCTTTTACTACCTACATTGTATTGGAAAAAGGAGGATGAAAATGAATCCAAAAGAAACGTACGTTATTCGATCTATTTAGAACCTCTATATAAACAAGGCCTTAACAAGGTGATCAACTTTTAAAGAGCCTCTAGAAAGTAACGTGTAAAATAAGAAGTTATTAAGCACTCAAAAGAATTCGTGGAATTTTTATTATTAACAAATTGCAAGATGTATATGTAAGACGTCGTGTTAGGAGAAAACTCTCTCTAGCTATATATATGATAGCTATCTCAATGGTTATAAGAGTGTTATGTTTTGCAACTATCACACTATGATAGTAAAACATTGTTAGGAATGTGCCAATAAAATCACATGTTACTTAGTTATAGAATAAATAACGAGTTAAATAAGAACGTGATCTACTCTACATTTTTGTACGAACTAATAAGTTATTATACGAACTAGCCCGAACATAATCATTATGAACACTTATATAAATCTTTCAAGTGTAAAAGCTCCACCTGACCTTAAGAATCCATACCCATAAACAAAAACCAAAAGTAGAAGGGTCTAAGAGACACATACACATAAAAAGAGAGTGTCTGGGAGTGGAAGAGAAAAAATAAAGAGGAAACCCTAGGGAATACGGTGGCTTTTCATGCCTCGTGTTGGATTGGGAATTTCTTAGTAAGCCCAAACACTAACTCAACCTAATAATTTGTTTTCACAGTGTAAATGGGAAATAATGACCTATTATAGCTTATAAAGCTAATAGATTAAAGAAGATTGTATTTTTAGACTTATAACTTAATGCAAAATGATGACACATTATAGCATATAACCTTAATAAATTGATTTTTTTTGTAGAATTCACGAGAGACATCGTCTTGTATAGGTGAAATTATTTCTTTTAACATTTTACAGGTTTTTATGTTTTTGATTATTTTTTTCGTTCTTTCACGTAACATTTCTTTTCAACACTCTATCTCTCACTATTTCTTGAGCATTCATTTTCTCTCTTTGTTTTTGATTTTCTTCCTTTTAATGTTACTAATTTTTGATTTATTTCTTTCTGGTATCCTCTTTTCTTGTTCGTTTGTGGTTGATTTGCAAAGTTTGTTATCAATTTCTACTTAGTTTAAGAAATTCATAGCTGTAAAGTAATGTTTTTGCTAATTTATTTTTGTCATTTATGTTTATATTTTATAGTTATTTTTGGTTTTTTTAGTTTATATTTCTTTCATTCTTCTTAGATTTTCGTCGCTGATTTCTTTGTTCTACATGGTTCGATGCTTTAAAGGTTTATTCATTGTTTTTTGGTTCATTCTTCATTATTTTCTAGTCCGTTTGTATTTTCATTTTATCTTTCGTATCTATTCATATTTTGTTACTATTGGTTATTTTTCCGTTTGTATTTAAAGTATTGTTTGTGATTATCAAGTTTAATATTTTGCATTTCATTTCCAATTTTTGCTTGTCATTTTTTTCAATTATTTTTCATGTTTTTGTTGTATCTTGTTATATTTTCATTTGAATGTACAAGTTTTTTTTCGTGATTTCGAGATGTTTGGTTTAATATTTTTCTTTTTATATTCAGTTTTTATCATCTCTTCTTTTTCATGATTTTTTTTTGTTATGGTAATATTTTAGTTTTTATTTCAAGTTTTATTAGTGATTTTTTGATTTCATGATTTCATATCTACGATATTATATCATGCTTGTCTTCGATGTCATGATTTTCTATCCATTCTTTGGTTTTTGTTTAATGATCTTGTTCTTTTTTGTTTAATATTTTGGTTTAAACTCTCATTCATTTTTAATTGTGTTCATTCAAGATTTTTTTATGATTAAGGGTTTTTTTCTTGCATTTTTTTGTCCGTGATTAGATTTGTCTTATATTTTTGCTTTGTGCTTGTTTTTTTTGTTCATTTTGATGTTGTTTTAAGCTCTTAATTTTTATGTAGATATTGTTTCAATTTTTCGTCTATTTTTTGATGTGTTTGTATTTGTTCTTCATTTTTTCATGCGTTTGTTTGCTTTATTATAGGATGTCTAAGTTCTCCTTCACCAAAGAAAATGAAAAAGAGTTGACTTGTTGGTGATGATTCTTACGAGGTTTAATAATTTTCCTTTTGTTTGGGTATATCATATTTGTTTTGCTATTTTATTTGTGTAGCTTAATAGCATATTAGATTTTTTGTAGTGCATTTTTAACTTGTTTTAGGTTGTGCTACATTTTTTTTGTCTTGTTCATATAAGATATTACATTTTTTATTATTGTAACATGCTATATATTTTGTATATTTATATGTGATATAACATGTAGTTGTAACATGATAGATATTTTTAGTGATAGTTGTAACCTATTTTAGGTTGTGATACATGTTATTCGTCATGTTTAGTGGGATCATTATTCTATTAGTTCACGAATGAATAAATATGGTAAAAAAATTGAGATTGGTAAGACAAGATATTGTTTTCCTCGTTAAGAAATCTGGTATAAAAGTGTATAGTTTGATTTTGAGTTTGTTGACGTATGCCCTAGGAATGCTATTATGATTTGCTTGATTTCATTTTTGGAGTGCGATTCAATTAGAAGGTTTAAGAGACTTTCTAGGGAAACTTTGTTGTTAGCTATCAACTAATATAAATTTAATAGTTTTTCCATAGGGTGATATAATGTTCAATCATATTTTTAACAGTTTGAATAAGGATTATGTTCACATGCGTCAAGTTTCTAATGTATTGAATTTGAAGAAACATAGAAACCAACTTAAACAAGGAAAGGATGAGAGGGTTCATTATCAAATGCTTGATTTCAACTAGACATTACATGTTAGGATTTATGATGACATTCCTTAGATTGAAAATGATCTTGTTAGTTGTTTAAATGATGATTTTCCTACAATGTTGAGGTGGTCTTTTTTCCTACAATGTTGAAGTGGTCTTTTTTCCTACAATGTTGAAGTGGTCGTTTACACTTATGCCTGATTTAGGAAAATGTGCAAGCCATTCTCAATAAGTTATATAAGTTAACAATTTATTATATATATTTTATTAAACTTATATTCGTAACGTATTAAATTTTCCTTTATATGTAATAGTTACATATTTTTTATAATTATATGTAACATATTATATCTTTTCTTTTATTCATTATGTTGATTATTTTTTGTGTGTTTTCTCATTTTTATGTTTGTGTAAATACTATTCTTTCATATGCTTCATGTTTTATCTCTCATCTTCCTGATATTGAGATTATTTATTTTAATGATATCAAAAGGAATCTTTTAAAGAACAAAAGCAAAGTTGATGGAGTGTTATTGAAACACAAGTTGAATTCTGTGAAGAATAGTGATCAATATATTGATAAATGATTAAAGGTCTTTCATCAACAGAAGGATCACTATTCTTCCAAGAATCCAACTTTTTCTTAGATAATACTTCATTAACTTGCTTTGGTTTTTCAAAAGATGCCATTTTATTGATACATTATCACATCATCAAAATAAATAATCTCAACATAAAAAAGAAGTTCTAAAACATGGAGCATGCTCGTGTGAAAGAATAGTATTCATATGAACGTAAAAATGACAAAAAAAAAATAATAAACGCAATGAACAAAAGAAAATATATAATATGTTATATATAATTATCAAAAATATATAACTACTACATAAAAGGAAAATTAAATTAAATTACAAACGTAAGTTTGATAAAATATGTATAATAAATAATTACTTGATATAGCTTATTTAGAATGACTTACACAATTCCAAAATCAGGCGTAAGTATAGAAGACCACTTCAACATTATAGGAAAATCATCATTCAAACAACTAGAAAGATTATTTACAATTTAAGGGATGGTTTCATAAATCCAAACTTGAAAGAGTAAGTTGAAACCAAGTATTTGAAAACATACTCTTTCATCGTCCCTTTATTAGTTTCTATAATTATTCAAAACCAACACCTTAACAACTTAACACATGCGAACATAATCTTTGTTGAAACTATCAAAAAGATAGTTGAATACTATATAACCTCATGAAAAACTGTTGAATTTATCCTAGTCGACAACTAACAAGAAAGTTTTCCTATATATTGAAAGCCTATTCAACCTTTCTATCAAACCATACTCCAAAAAGTAAATCAAGCAAAGCATAACAGCAATCTCATGGCATGCATAAGCAAACTTAACAACCCCAGTTTTCTTACCATATTTTTTCCTTTGTGTACTAATAGAATGAGAATTTGGTTTCTCAATACAGTTAGTTGAAAACTCCAAATATTGAATAGATGAAAAATTATTAAAGTATTTTTCAATAAAAGAAGTAGAATCTTAATCAACATCATATTTCTTTTCATCATCAGACAAATGCAATCCGATCACAACCCAAAATTCAGTCCTATAAAACCTAACAAGTTTAGAACTAAGTTGGATTTGGAACCATATTTCCTTAACAGACTTACATACAAATCATCTTCTTAGCAAAAGAGAATGGATAAGTTGTTCATTGAACTTACATAAATTGAAAAATTTTCCAAAACAAGATACTTGAAACCTTGACTTTTGTTCTTCATTGAGAACACTCTTAATACTTATAAATATCAAGAGATAGTGAACTATAACCATAGCGAATTTAAAACACATAAGGAGAAAGAAAAGTAGGAAATGACTTGTTATCAAAAAACAATTTATGTACTAAACAACAAATAAAACATTATATATCCCAAATTATTTAAAATATCTTTTTTTGACACAATTTTTTTAAAAAACGACTAAATTACACCTTTTCTAACTTAAGAGATTAAATGAAACCTTTTTTTACAAGTAAACAAACCAAATTGGCCTTCCACCATAAAAAAAATATGTAACACCCTACGTATCCCACTAAAAAGGACAAATAACATGTATCACAACCTAAAACAAGTTATAACTATCACTAGAAAAAATTTATCATGTTACTGATCTAGATAAATTTATATACTAAATTATATCAAATATAGGTAAAGTGTTTGAAATATCATAAAAAATGTAACACATTACATATCACACTAGACAAGATAAATCACATTTATTACAACCTATAACACGTATAACTACTATTAAAAAACTCTATCATATTACAACTACATGTTATATCCTATATAATATACAAAATATGTAACATGTTACAAACACCATATAAAATATAATACCTTACATAATCCGCTAAATAAGACAAATAAAATGTAGCACAACTTAAAACAAGTTACAACTACAATATAAAAAATCTTACATGTTACTAAGCTACATAAATAAAACAACAAAATAAATAAGATATATACAAACATAAGAAAGAAGAAAAAATTTTAAACCTCGTAAGAATCATCACTAACAACATATCAACCCTTTTTCACTTTCTTTGACAAAGGAGAATCTAATTCCTTCCTATTAGACATCCTATAAAAAAGCAAACAAATGCATGTAAAAGTGAATAATAAATACAAACACAAATTAGAAAATAGACAAAAAAATTTAACAATGTCTACGTAAAAAACAGAAACTAGAAAAATAGCAAAATGAAAAAGAAGCAGCATAAATAAAAAATATAAAAAAATTTAAGCATAGACAAAAAAATGCATGAAAAAAAGACCCTAAATCATTAAAAGAAATCTTGAATGAATATAAATAAAAATGAAAGAGAGTTTGAACTTAAATATTAAACAAGAAAGAACAAAATCATGAAACAAAAACCAAAGAAAAGAAAAAAAATCATGACATCGAAGACAAGCAGGACATATGAAACCATAAAATCACAAAATCACTAACAAAACTTGAAATAAAAAATGAAATATTACCATAAACAAAAAAATTCATGAAAAAGAAAAAAAAAATAAAACTAAGATGATAAAAACCAAACATGAAATGCAAAATATTAAAGAAAAAAATCACAAAAACAAGAATAAAACTTGTACCTACAAATAGAAATATAACAAGATACAACAAAAACATGAAAAATAACTAATAAAACTGATAAGTAAAAATTGGACATGGAATGCGAAACATTAAACCAAATAATCACAAAATCATGAATAACACTTTAAATAGAAACGAAAAATAACCATAAACAACAAAACACAAAAAATGAACAGAAATGAAAAAATGAAAATAAAAAGGACTAGAAAATGAGGAAGAATGAACCAAAAAACAATTAACAGACCTTGAATAAACCCTTAAGGCGTCAAACAACATAGAAGGAAGAGATTAGTGACAAAATCTAAGAATAAAAATATTGACTAAAAAAACCAAAAATAACTATAAAATATAAACAGAAATGGAAATCACAAAAAAAGAATTAGAAAAAATACTTATCTTATAGCTATGAATGCCTAAAACAAAACAAAAATTGATAAGAAACCTTACAAATCAACCATTAATGAATAAGAAAAGTAGATATAAGAGAGAAATGAACCAAAAATCAATAAAATTGAAAGGAAGAAAATAAAAAAATGAAGAGAGAAAAGGAACGCTCGAGAAACACACACAGAGAAAGAATGTACAGAGAAGAAATGTTGCATGAAAGCATGGGAAAATGATTAAAAACATAGAAAACCATAAAAGGTCAAAAACATAATTTCACATAAATAGGACGACGTTGTGTCGTAAATTCTAGAAAAAAATGCAATCTATTAGCTTTATAGGCTATAATTGATCATTATTTCTGTCAGATCTAAAGGAGTACTATTTAAGCTCAAAACTTGTGCAAATGCTAAACTATTATGTTGGGAAAATCGGGCGCTATTGACAACATCCATTATCTCCAAATAAATGAACTCTAAAATTACAACTAATTGGACAAAATTGCACTAATCAATTACCCTTACAAAAGAGAGAAACATATACAAATTTTGGGATGTTTTAGAAGTAGAGGAAGGGGTTTTATTTATAGCCCAAAATACAACACCCATCTTCATACATATTCAATGTGAGACTTTTTCAATTTCTCACTAAAGAGCTATACAACAAATCTACACCTTAGCGACTTAGTGATTCTTATATAATTTCTTTAATCTCTAGATCAACAACGTCATTGCCAATTCAAATTTGTAGGATGTTAATCGAGTCTAGACAATATTTGAACTTGATTTTTGTTACCACCTTGGTCATCATATGTGCGGGATTCTCTATAATATTGATCTTCTGAACTAATACTCCACCTTCTTCAATAATCTCTTGCACAAAATGGAAACGAACGTCAATGTGCTTTATACGTGCATGATAGACTCGGTTCTTTGCTACATGCATTGTTTAGGCATGAAAATGGTGTGGTTGCGAGAATTGTTCCGACATGATATTGGCATGGCTACGCGTGTTATTCTAGCGTGATTGGCACGACTACGCACGTAAATTCAGCATGCGGCTGGGTAGTTTTGTCCATTTTTTTCATTTTTTATACTTTTTCTCATTTATTTCTCAACATATTTGTGATGTATTACATCTAGTATTATTTTTCGAGTCTTTAAATTATTTTTTAATATCCTTGATTTTGAAAAAATAAATTTATATAAAAATATGATAAAATCATATAAATATAAATCTTTTTAATCAATTATAATACATTAAATCATGGTAATTTTAGTACTTTTTAAGCACTCATCACTTGCAAACCCAATTCTCCTTACCAGCAACATTAAACCCTTCTAGCTAAGACATATATATTTCCTCTTCCAAGTCACCATGTAGAAACGCGATTTTCACATCAACTTGAACTAGTTCCAATTCCAAATGTGCTACCAAGGTTAACAAAATTCTAATAGAGCAATGTTTTATAACTAGAGAAAATACCTCATTATAATCAATTCCCTCTTTTTGAGTGTACCCCTTAGCCACCAACCTTGCCTTGTAACAAACACTATCTTTGTTAAAAAATTCTTCTTTCTTTGCATACACCCATTTTGCATCCAATTGCCTTTTTGCCCTTAGGTAGTTTTGTCAACTTCCATGTCTTATTCTCCTAAAGGGATAGAAGTTCTTCGTCCATGGATTCCTTTCATATTTCAACTTCAGTAACTTTGATTGCTTCTTTAAATATGGAAGAAACATCATCATGTACAAATGAAAGTGCACAGGCCATAGTATTCTCAAATTGAACAGGTAGATCTTCCATATCTTTGTATTGAGCAGGCATCTTGACATTTTATCATCGTGGTATATCAATTGCAGTTTATTTTTGTTACTGTGGAGGTTCTTAGGTTAAAACCACTTTTTCATCTGATTTATCTTTTTCCAATGAAGGATCCACTTTTGCCTTATCTCTACCAACTTGATTAACAATCTTGCTTTTCTAACTCCACCTACTTTAGAGTTTTCTTCACCTACTTTGGAGTTTGCTCCACCTACTGCAAAGTGTCATCAATCTTCTCAATTACCTTTCTTAGTAAGGTAGATTCATCAAAGGTAAGATCTTTGCTAAAGATTATCTTTTTCGTTTCAAGGCACCATAGTTGATATCCCTTAGAACTAGAGACGATCCCTAAAATAATAGCTTTCTTGGCTCTTGGATCCAATTTGATTCTGTTACATGGTAGTATGCAATAGAACCAAACACATGTAAAAAATCATAATCTCTAGTAGGTTTTCTAAACCATATCTCCATAAGATTTTTTCCATTAAGAGTAGACAATGGTAGATGATTGACAAGATGACATGCATACGTCACAACCTCAACCCAATACTGCTTAACCCAACATTTGACAACATACACTTAACCTTCCCCAACAAAGTACGGCTTATACATTTTGCAACTCCATTCAGTTGTGGTGTTTTTTGAATAGTGGAGTGTTACACTATCCCTTCTTCTTTATAAGCTTTCATAAATGGATCATTTGTGTACTCAATGCCATTATCAGACCTCAAATGCTCAATCTTTCTACCAGTCAGAGTCTTAATCATCTTCTTTCACTTGATAAAAATGCCCAGCACTTCATCCTTCTTCTTCATGAGATACACCCAAACTCTTCTGAAGAAGTCATCAATGAAAGTGACATAATAATGTTTGTCACTCATGGATGGAGTTCTTGTTGGCCTCTATACATCAGTATAGATGTAATACAAAATACCTTTTGTATTATGGAGTACAGTGCCAAAACTTACTCTTTTTTGTTTCCATAATACATAATGCTCATAGTATTTCAACTTGCTGATTATCGCGCCTTTCAACAAGCCTTGTTTTACCAAAATCTGTAAAGCTTTTTCACCAATATGTCCCAAATGTATATGCCACATCTTGGTAGTTTCTGAATCTTTTTCTTCTTCTGAAACTACTACTATTGTTTTCCTAATAACTATACTACCAAGGTAGTAGTACAAGTTATTCTTCTGAACACCTTCATTGCCACAAGTGCTCCAAATGACATAGTTTTTCTTTCCTTTTACAACTTTGGATAGTTTTTCTTCCAATGGACTTTTTCATGACAAAAGGAACATTCATCATTACCAAGCCTTGCTTTTGAATGAGATCTTCCTCTCCTTCCTTTATGTTGAGTTTGTGTATGCCCTCTTACAGAAAATGCCTCTACGGCTTCATTCTTGCTTTCTTTTTTATCTTTCTTTCTAATTTCATAATGATACAAAGTAGTGCAAACTTCCTCAAAAGATACTTTATCCTCCCCGATGAGTAAGCTTTTAATAAGGTGATCAAACTACTACTAATCGATTAAAAGCAGTAATGTGGTTGTTTATTGTGGTTCGTGGAAGGTATTCAAAATGGAACAACTTCTTCAAATAGAGCCTATTTTGTTCGCTCTTCTTCATGAAATTTTTCTCCAATACCATCCACAACTTACTTGCGGATGTCTCCTTCATTAACATGTACTGTTGTTCTCTTGAGTGACACAAACAAATTGTACCACATGTCAATTGGTTGATATTTTTCCACTCTACTTCATCTGCTCTTTCTTGTTTTTCTTCTTCAATGGCGATGTCTAGACCTTGTTGAAATAGAGCATCTAGAACTTCACCTTGCCACATGCCGAAATGATCGGTTCTATCAAACTTCTCCACCTCGAACCTTGTATTCATCACCATTGTTCTACCTGACATGGATGGTTTGTTTTTTGTTCGAGGGACGTTTTTCTTCCACCATTTCTTCAGATTACAACAACTAGTAATTATATTCCAATAGCAAACAAATGGATTATAAACAAATGCTTAGGTAGAAACCTTCGGTTCTGATACCAATTGTTGGAAAAATTGGGTATATTTATCATATTCTAAGTAGTTACTATTCACTTATGATTTAAATGAATAGAACTCGAACTAGCCCCAAAAAATAATGCTATTGGAAATATAATGCTAAAAGAAACTAAAACATATATTAAAGTAGAAATATTAAAGCATAAAAATAAAAACACTAGAAATTTAACGAGTTTCGGTATAAATGTTACTGATGTCCTTGGGCGTTGTTGACCACTTTCACTATCTCTAAATGAATGAATTTCAAAATTACAAATAATTAGACAAAATTGAGCTAATCAATTACCCTTACAAAAGAGAGAAAAATTTACAAATTTTGGGATGTTTTAGAAGTGAAGGATGCAACTTTATTTATATCCTAAATTGCAACACATATATTCGTTCTTAATCAATATGAGATTTTTTAAATTTACTAACTAAATAGCTATACAACATATTACAAATTACATTCTCAACCGAAGACTCTCAAAAATACAACATGGATCATAAATAAAATAAAAATAGTAAAAAATCAACCCACCTAGTATCATAACATTGGTGGATAAAATTCACAAGTTGAAATTGCGTGCAAACATGCAAAGCTCATGACATCAAGGCGGGGAATTGGAGGATTCTTTGTATCTTTTTAGTTTCTTTAATGTCAAGAAAACAAATTGAAATTTATATGAAACGGCTTTATGGAAATATATGAGTAGAAGCTACTTGTCGTTTCTGTGGAAGATTTAATCACGCAAAAGAAAGCACGCATGAAGACAAATAATAAAGATGTTACAAATCTTGCTTTTTCTTTTTTGCATCACTTTCAAATGCTCCCCAATGATCGATTCTTCTCCAATAGACAAGAGAAAGAGGAAGGAAAAACTGTCCCTAAAGGCATAAACAGTAAGGGCAGTCAGTTATAGTCAAATGTAATAGAAGTGCAATGTAATTAAGAAGATTAAATTAATATAATCGTTCATCTTGTCTTTACTTTTAACATTATTTTTCTTTTTAATATAAATAAAAACTCAAGATGATTTCCTTTTACCACATCTTTGTATCCCTATTTTATCTATGATTATCTCCACTAAAACAGACCATATTATAATTTGGTTACACAATAACATTAATCATTTGAAAGCCAGATACCAAAGAATTGAGTTTCACTATGATCTCCACAAGTTGACATCTTTCAACAAGGTAGCTAATTCTTTATGTATGAGCTCCACTCCAAGGTGAGGCAATAATCTAGGTAGAGTTTCCTGAAAAAGAGATGAATTGTGTGTTATAGCAAGACAATCGATATGTTAGTCATACAAGACAATCGATAATGTGCAAAATATCTTTTAACAAAACCAGACAAAGCCTGATGTAAGAAGTAGAGTATCAGGCATTATCATCTTAGTTTTAAACTTCATTACTGCATGATGCTTGGGTGACTCGAGTAACACCCATCAAACAGTTTTTAATGGGAAATTCTAAATACATCCATTAAAACTCAAGACACATGCCCCTAATGATTTTACACATTGAGGGTATGTACTTAGACGTTTCATGGAATGTAACAAGAATTGGCCTTTTTTTTTAAAATCCAATCTATATATTCAAACTACCTTAAAAAGAGACCCAGAGCCTTGAATTGGGCATGCCCGAGATGTTGGGTTTTAAGGCCCATGAATTTGACAGGTTGACAGCTGAGACCAAACCCTTATTTTTTTTTTTTTTAATTTTGGATAACAAACCTGAGACCTACTTGAGGTGATCATTTTTAAGAAGCTCTTGTTTATTTCTATATGCAAGAATCAAAATAAAAATGTACTGAAACTTGCTTTCTAGAACTTGATGTTTTTGAGACAATCATCCAGTTTTCATCCGAGCCATTCAGTTTAACAATAGCACACGATTCAGAGACAATGACTATGAGACTTATGAGCAAGAAACCATATCAAGAATATCAAATACAACGTTTTTTACGTGGTTCTTCCCCAATAGTTGAGGAATACATCAACGGGAACCAAATCGGTTCCATTTCACCAGCATTAACAAAGGAATCTTACAAGAACACTTCATACACCCTTCAAGCCCAGAACTTCAAGATCACTCTACAACGAGGGTCTCAATTCTATCTCACTGGAAAGCTTACAGAGAATTCAGACAACTTAAACACCCTTAAAAAAATAAACATACACATCAGTCTTACAATCTCACAGTACAGTTTTACAATGAGGATCATTACGCAATATATAGGGCCCAAGTTACAAGTCCAGTGCACCTGCACACACATGATCAAGACTGTTTAACAAGGTCTTTCTAAGTTCATTTTCTAAACTGTTTTCACCACTCCCTTTACATATATCCTATCTGTTGTCATACGTGTCACAAATATCCACCTAAGCAACAAATAGTTTTGCTAGTGAACTTCTCTGGCTTGGTTCTAACCAATAATTTGAGAAAGTTTCATCATAGCAACTACTAATCGACTCACGGCTCACTATTACACAGGCTCCTCATCTAAGAAAAAATTATATCTTAGCAATTATCAATTGGCATAAGGCTCATAGCCACACAGGCTCCTCAAATAATACCTACTCGTAAACACCATCTTGAGTACTCACCACTCAAGAATAAGGTTTTTCTTGTACAATCACAAATCACTAAAATCAAACAAGACTCAAGATAATAATAATCCAAAAATAAAAAATGACATGTCAATTTGATAGAGTTATGATACGATTTTTCTGAATACAAAACACAAAGAAAGGGGATTTTATAGAAATCATCCAAGCTCACGGCCAACCTTGCTAAGGGTCCTTGTTGACCACTTCATTGGGGGTCCGATGAGGACCTTGTCGAGGGCCCATTGAGGTGCCAAAAATCCCTTTTTTTTACCAAAATTGCTAGTAATTTTCATAAATACTCACACAATAAAAAAACACAAGAGTGACAACATTGGTTTTCTTGCATGCTCGCTCACTAAAAACCACAATACTGAACCTAGCATGCACACTACAAAAACCAATATTGTGGTGTGTATAAACATGTTCACATATAAGGTGTACCTAACTATGTGCGTGTGTACATTACTAATTATTAATAACCAACTTTATATAGAGGAAGATAAATACACTAAGTAAAATAAACATATTCTATATTTTAAACATGAGAAATGCAATGACACAAAAGACTATAGGACTTACATCTTTCTTACGAAGGAATGATTTGAATGTGTACATGATTAAATGATTATCATTTCTTGAATCAAGAAAATTGAAATGAGAGCAACCATAGTTATTAATTAATCGATTAATGTAACTATTTCATATGTGATATCATATACTTAGCCCGTATTTTGAATTAATTTTATTTTCTTATTAATTAGACTTATAAATGGTTTTATATTTAATTATCATTTCCTATAATTAAAGAGTTGAAGTAAATATGAATATGTAAGTACCTTTTATATGTATTTATTATATTGGTATTTTATTTATTGTTAATTTATACTTACTATAAAATAAGAGTTATTGAATTGTTAGAAAGCTTAACTATGACACTCATGGTATAAAAAAAATTATTTGTAAAAACAAAATCTTTTGAGATAGTTGATATACACTCAATTTTTTTTCATGATTTAATAGTTATATTTCATTAAAAAACTATTATGATGGTGACAAGTAGAAATTATGATAGTTATTACTAGCGAAAAAATATAATTATTAACGTAAACAATTTAAAAGGCATGAATATGTTATTTCGATAGATATTACATATTTAAAAACTGATACCATAAAGTAGTTAGACATATGCAATCATGTTTATAAATAAATGTAGAAAATAAAAGATTGGACATGATATTTAGGTGGAAGCAATTTAAGTCAACATGACCTAATAAAAAAATCAACGTTCCACCAAACTACCAAACATTTCCAATATAAAATTTAGTGTTCAAGTGCAAAGAGTTCTTTGACTACCTATACACTGATAAAGCTCCTAGTGTAATCTAATTATGAGACATTCTTTATATTCTACAATCTCAACAAGGTAGGTGTCATATCCGAACCAACGTTTAGGTAAGTTCAAGTCCCACGAACTATTGAATTTGCTCATGGAGCACCTAAAACTATTAGCATAATAACACAGTGCATAATGTGTCCTAATAGAATTTAACAATGAATAATCCTAACCTAAGATTCTTTAAAAGTTTCAATAGAAAAGGAAGCAATAGGAAACTATATATAACAACATAGTGAATGCAATAGTCTCCTGGCATCTTGCAATCTAGGTATAATAATCATATGAACATATCTAAACCTAAGTAGAGTAGATGCAACAGAGAAGATATAAGATCACTTTCCTTAACATAGATAAGACCATAAAAATCTTAAAAGTATGAATAGTTTGCTAACACTACTATAATATATGCTATTTGCATGGGTTTCTTGCAAGACTCATGCAAAAATGTGTTTCCTTAGGTAGTACTATACAACCCATGCAAAAACATTTGCATGAGTTATCCTTACAATTCACACAAAAATAAATTTGTGTGGGTATTTTATAAAAATCCATGCAAAAAAAATTGCATGTGCTATTTGCACAAACCCACGTAAAATTTGTGTGGGTTATTGACAAAAACCCAAGAAAATTTTGCATGAATTTTACAAATAACTCACACAAAGTCTTTTATTTATTACCACTATTTAGACATATGGATTGACCTAGAGTCCAACCCATCTAACAACCCGAGTGTAGAAAATAGCTTGAACCATAAGACGAGTCACTCCTAAAGACTTTTATGTGTCCGCACCCATGAATACACTCTTGGGAAGGACCTTTCATGTGGAGCTTTGGTATCTAAAAAGTTGACCACCAACCCAAGCTATGTGGTGGTCAACATCAGACTATAAATATTTGATTTTACTTTTATGCGTCCAGATACGCTTAGATATGTTTACCATATGTAATTGACACTTGTATATGTGACATTTTATATATACTTGACTCCCTAAGAGATTCACATATTCCATAAATTTCTCTGACTTTCCTTTTTATAAATCGAATCAATCCCAATATTTTAATGCCTACCGTAGGACTCAAATTCTAAGATCATTTCATCAGTTTAGTTATGAGCTTCATGCTCATTATTTTTAGTTTGAAGATCAACCCATGAATGTTCATAAAGAGAATCAAAAACCTGAGGAAGATAACCTTTCTCAAGAGGATTAAGAATGGTTTTGTGAACAATGGACTGATCCACACTTCATGATAAATTTGATATCTATGCTATCCGTTGGTATTGATAAACACAGCTAATATTTGACAATATTTAAAATGCATAATGATATTAATTTTAATATTTATAACAATTTTTCTTTATAGCCTTGCATTTTCCATGAGCATGTATTTGATATTACTCGATATATAGCAACCCACCCTTTTATTGCACTAATAAGTTTTTTTTTACCTCTTTTATTTCATCATTTATTTTTTACCTCTATTTTATTTCATCATTTCTTTTTTACCTCTATTTTATTCCATCATATCTTTTTTACCTCTATTTTATTTTATCATTTCATGACTAAAATTTATAAAGTTAAAATTATATGTAGAAGAGTTGTACAGCTTAATTGATAATATCACTTTTTTTTCTTCCTTTTTTCAGGATGTTGCTAAGAAAAATAAGACGAATAGGCAAAAACAACACTCCTATCAGGTATGATCAAAGCCATATTGTAGGCATGTAGTTGATATGTAATTATTTATTATAAAATTTATCATGGATTATATGATAAAACACTTTTATTGTTTGTAATTTTGATGTAATTTTATTTTGTATATACATGGGAAAAGATGGCCTGATTCTGCCATTAATTGACTTATATAGCATGACACCTATAACAAACCTCAGAAATGGTGGATAAATGAGAAAACAAGACAAGTCCTCATATATATTTTTTAATTAATAATAAGCTCACGACTGTATGTTTTAGTGTCATTTCGTTTTCTTTTCTTTTTTTTTTTCATTTTCTCTAGAAAAGATAGGAACAAAGTTTGGAAATGAATGAAGAGTTGCATAGTGAGAAAATTCTCAAGTTATGGAATGAAAATTAAAGAGGGGGGAATGTGAAGAGGGAAATAGATTCGTCTAATTTGGAAGTAAATGGATGATATTTTAAAGATAGTTAATTAAATTGATGGCACTCACAAATTCTAACACAGTATACCAAACTTTTTTTCCTTTCTTACACATTAATATATTTTTTCTTCTTAACATGTTTATGTGTTCTGCTTTTTTTTATGATTTTTCAACCTTGCTACTTGTTTTGTTTGCACAAATCTTAAGAGCTAAAAGTTTGATATATGTTCTCATAAAATATTGATTGAATTGAAATGTTATTCTCTCCTTCTTCTTCTTTTTTCATCTTCTAGATGGTGATTAATATAGCATTATATTTTCAATCTTACAAGTTATTATTGTTATGAAAACTGTAATTTCATCACAAGGAAAATATGATTGATGATATAGATGCATCTTTTGTTGAAGAGACTAATGCTAAGGTTGGCCAAAAATTACAAAGATCTAAAGTTAATATAAAAAGAAAAATTTGCCTCACTTGCGTTATAGTGCTATGGTCGGTGGTTATCAACCTTTTTCAGCCTCTTAAAGAGTCGCAATTATGCACCAAGAGTTGCAAGGTGATAGTTAGTCACAAATGATTGCATTTAATTACAAGAGCATCGAATTTAAACTCGAATTCAATGTAGAGAAATACTTACTTAACAGCAAAAGATGATGACTCAACAACATGAGATAATAACAAGGTTCTTACATAAATTTTGTCCAAATATAATATTATTACTATCCAATGTAATGTTCATCATTATCATCTACCTCACAACATCCATTAGTTGCTCCATTATCTTAGACTTGAAATTGTTTTTCTTAAATAAGTTATATTATCTCTTAGGTTATACGAGGACATTTAGTATATCTTAGACATGTATTTTTTTGAACAAATACTAGACTTGTTTGGTTATAACATTATATTGTGACTCATTGGAGAATAGAAAGTGTTACATATTTTGATAGATGGTGAGGGATTTTGCTTTTATATATGTGAGTCATGATATCTAATTTGGTATGTAATAGTATATCAAGGTCATGACAAGAGATTGATTGAAAATGTATTTTGTTACATATTTTAAAGATCAATGGAATACTTATATATGTTTTATCTATGTAATTTGTGTTTAATTATTTTCATGCAAATATATAAAACTCATATTCATTTGCAATAAAATTTGATATAATATCTTTATATTGTTTTATTGGAAAGAAAAATATTTTTTTTGATAAATATTCATTCATAAATTTAGCAAATCTTTGACAAATATTTGTAACTAAATATTTAAATTTTTTTGTGATTATTTTTCATCAAAAATTTAAAATTATAAATATTTTAAGGATTTCTTAGAAACATTTGTCACAAGTTAATTAATTAATAAATATTTATCATTATATAATTAAAGTTAATCAATTTCAATAAATGTGAGAAAAATAACTATCAATAAATAGAAATTATATGTTATATTTTAATAAATTTGTCGCATTTTTTTCGAATATAATTTACTAATTCTTGGTGGATAAGTCCGAGGTCTCAACAACAATATTGATGACAACAATACGTAAAACATGCAACAACACAAATCAAATAAGCTTTTTAATTAGAGTCTACATCTAGTATGTTGTTACATATACAATAGAAACTTAGATTGTACTAACACACAAACAAAATATGCACAATAATATTGAAAGAGTCCAAGACCTGATACACGATTAGATTAAAGAGAAACAAATTTCTTAAGGCCTTGTACCAAACATGCAAAACAATAGAAAGATAAACACTTAATAGATAATCATAATAGTAGCAAAAAAATCCCACCCCTCACATAAGGCATAGGACGAATCCGGCATCCCAAGCGAGAAGGTCATTCGACTACTTCTAACTTAGGGATATAAAATAAATTCCATAAGATGGGCGACATGCGAGGGTGAAAACCCTACCCTACATACGCTTCAAACTTGGAGGAATTATCGCTTTAATATTTTGCTAGATATGCGACATGTAAGGGTGAGAAATCCTGCCCCTCACATGTGCTCATATTTTTCCTGCATGAAGAAATAGTCAATATTTTGGCAAACTCATAGTTAAATATTAGAAACATGGGAGTTAATACATCGACCTTACACGCCCAAAGAAAATACAGTACAAACTTCATAAGAACTTCCTCAGTATTTGGATAATAAATTGATCGTTTACGTAATATATGGAGTGGCTCGTCCCATTGTATAATAATTTCATCAACAATCTTTCTTGTCCTACTGGGATAAATAACATGACTAGATAAAGCCATTAATACGGATAATGAATTATCGATATATCTGTCATGTGTTGGGGGAGTAACTCAAACTACTTAAGAGTTTTGTTAACTCGTAGTTACTTAGAGTAGTGACGGTTCATCTTTGTAAGAAATAAAATGGTATAATGATCGTAGGGTCCGACACCAATGGATCCAGAGAGATCATGCCTTATAGAAGCGTCATTGGTGGCGATATTTTGATGAATACCAAATCTCTATGAGAAACCCAAGTATGGGCATCAATTATCTACACTTAACAAAATACAACTACGACAATACAAGTAAAGTTTACAAGTCATACCTTGTTAATGAACCTCGTTAAATAGTCTTTAAAGACCTAAGTATTGTCATATTTTAGCAAGTGTTGAATCTCTTAAAATTCCTTTTAGAGACGTATGGATCACACAGATCTTGAGGTGCACTATGCTCTACCTCAATCGCCAAGATCAGCCCCTACATCATAAAAAGAAGGGCATGTAATGATCAGCTGGTACATTTTATAAACTCAACTTGCGTGGTATACATAAGCTTCCCTTAATTTTTTTGAAACCCCATCCTCAGAATCATGGCGACAAAAGCCACCATCAGGGGTTTCTAGATGAAAGCTCTTATTTGATGTAACATTATACGTGTCATCTCCAATCAAGCCAACCCTTCAAATGTAATGATCATTTGAAGTAATATATCTTTACTTGATCTAGACATGTTTGAGTGGCCAACTAGGAAGCAGGGTTGCCCACATCATAACTCTAAGACACCTACCAAGACCTTAGGCGTTGTACCTATCCGATATTTCCCCATTCACCAATATTATTTGCTCGTCATTGGAAAAAAAATTGTCTTATCCATGTTAGTCTTGAAGTTCCATCTTAGTATTGACATTAATGAGATTTCGCCCGCTACTTTGAAACTTGGCTAAGACCTTATCTCAATATCTCTAGTGTTATAGAGTATGATGATCCCACAGTACTCCTCATCTTTCATGAACATTGTGGTGCAACAACATGGTTTCGTGAAGTTAACCTTATGAATGGAGCTATTGTCACCCTCAATCACAGATTGCAAAGAGTACATGTATAGTGCATCCTCACAACAAAGCAAAACAAATAAGCTCTTTAAGCTTTGCCCAAAATATGAATTTTTGTTAGACCTTTTGATTTGAGGTTCAATTGATGTACTTCTAGATGGAGGATTAGGTTTTCTAGGCTCATATTTGCCTTCATTCTTATTAGGAGAATTCAATGGATGTTTCTCATTGTGGACTTCAGATATGGAATCACTAACCTCTATGATGTACATTGAAATTGCAGTTAAATCCATTTTGGAGAGAAATGATTGAGCATTAACCAAATTGTGAGTTATTCTATCTCTGAGGACAATGTGTGCATTTCTTGTCATCATGATCACAACTTCCCTTTTAGGTTCATTTAGGACATTGGACTGAGTATCCTCTAGATCCGACATTAAACTTATACCTTCTGAAAATGATTTCACAACTAGTGAAGTCACTAGGGAACTTGACTCGAATACTCCATCAATGACAAAAAGCATCGACAATGTTTTAAGATTAACCAGAGTAACCTTCCCACTCTCAAATCCTACTACAAGTCTTGCTCCATAATGTGCAAACTGTAACATGCAAAAGAGAGAATTGGCAATAGAAAACACTGCAATGCAATGAGGGCCATCTTCTTGTTGCAAAGAGAGAACATCATTCTGAGTTTTTGTAATGAAATGCAACCTCTTCTCATGTGTCCTATCTGTTAATTACAATTAATCTAGGCCCAACCCATTCTTCACTTCGTGAGTCTTAATCATCCCAAGCCTAGTCCGTTTCAATTCCAGCCTATTCTTCTTCAAGTGAATTTCTTCTCAATGGGTTTCATGTCTTAGACCTGTTCAAGTTCAGAGCTTTACGCCTAGTAACAAGTTCCACCAAAATCACATCAAATGAATATTTATATATATCATATTTTTCTACGATCTATCCACTGTGCATATTCAGGAGCTAAATACCCAAGTCAAGTTAAGCCAGGTTTAGTCCATTCCCCTTTAGGTTGCACCAAGTCCAGTCTGTTTCTCTCTATGTGATAACTCCAGTCCATCAATTTTAATGGCAAAGCTAAAAAATTATAAACTAGAAGTTTAAGAACAAATCTACCCAAAAGAAGACACGGCTTAGAGGTGTACGACCTAATCCATTTTTCTTTAGGTCGTGGCTACTCAGCAAGTTTCTCTCAAGTTCGTTTTCTAGTTCATACAAAGGAACGACCAGATTAGTCTGTTAGCAGCTAAAACCATACCATCTCACTAGATATCATAACAGATCATCCAATTTTGATTCAGTCCATTTAAACTCCGGCCACCCAAACTTCTTGTATGCACATGAAGCTACTCAGATCGCAATTCACCTTTATAGCCTAATGACCCATATCTATCTAACACGTTCCTCCATCTCTCCAATCGTTAACTTAGCTCATGGGTTGATGGTTTGGGGTGAGTTTCAAATTGAAAGTAAATATGCACTCATCAGTTTATACTAGGTGTATCTCGTTCATCATTTATGGAAAATGATCAAGTGCAGTCAATTATTCTATAGAAATCGAACCAGTTCATGATCAACACCCAGTGAACCTTCCAAGCCCATTTTGCAAGTAAATAAGTACGATCCATGATAATTTATTTGGGTCAAACTAGGCCCAGTTTGTTTCTAGCCAGCCTAATTTTTGATAACCCGTTACTCATAATCTTAATCTGTACCAATAGCACACGACTTGCCTTTGTCATCTTCTTCAGCCTATTGAGTGACCAAAACCCAGTTTGTGATTCCCTTAGTGCACTAGTGAAAGTTCCAACTCGTGGTTTGCTCGATCTACGTCATGTCACCACGGCCTCGTCTAACAATAATGACCTATACTAGCTACATCTTGTGACCCAATCCTCCCCGATTCGCACAACGACCTATACCACCTTTTACTAGAGGACAAGATGTCTAATATTTTCTAGTGCAATCCGTTCATTTGGGCCGAGTTAGGCCCAATTTGATAGCCCAGTTCATCTTAAGCTCAAAATTACACCTGCCTACTAGTTCACACTTAGATCTACGACCTCACACGAAGAAATGGCCAAAGAATTTCATTCTTTACATAATCTGAGTGAATCTACAGTGAAATGATGGTAGGTGGCTAGTGCAGCTCGTCTTTATTGCACCAAAACTAATAGGAGACCAAAAGAATTAGCGGAGGTCATTGATAGAGCTGCTGAAGTAGTAATAGAGGAAACAACCTGCGAGTAACTAGAACCTACATAAAACATCTTGGGAAACAAACTGGTCGCAGTTTGACACTAGCGAGGAACACCATACCACTACTTTGGGTCACATCCCAGCCCATAACTTCCTAGATTGTTCACTTAGCGCGCTAGGCCTAGTTTGTTCAAGTGAGTTTACACTCCCACAAACTCATATCCCAGCCCGTTTCTTCAGGTCATTCATAGAGCACTAGTTAGTGCAGTCTGTTCCCAATTCGTTCAAGATAATGTTTATACACCCTATAATTAACAATCGTACTCAGTATGTACTAGCGCCACTTCCAGTTTATATCATTTCTCACTCTGTACATTTCTTGGTCGGCCCACAAATTGTTTATCTGATTTTAGTTCGGATCAATTGAGGTAGGCTCAATTAGTGACAGTTCATGTCCGTTCATGGCAGTATTTACAATTTATCTAGGTCTAAGAACAACTAGGAAGGGACAGCCAACACTTGTTAACTTAGCTCATGGCTGGATGATTTGGACCAACACTCTGATATCAGTTCGCTCCCAGTTTGCATTAGACACAGTTCATCGTGGTCCTATTATAGCAAACTACAGCTCGTTACCTATTCCTTGGAATAAGATTGAAGGCCTCAAATGCCAACTATGGATTAGAAAGATTTGAATTCCCACAAACGGCTCCAATTTATGGGAGAGAATTTCAAATGTTAATGATTCTAGTGATTTTTAGAAAGAAATAAGGATATTGATAGGATGAATAGATCATGTATTATCCCCATTAAAGAGGTATAAATATCACCTACTAAACATGTGTCGAGGTTACATAGGTTAGAGCTCTCAAATGATCAAGATATATACAATTCAGCTCCTAACAAATCTTGTCGCTATAGGCGTTACATAAATAAGTCGTTATATACATACGACTTGAGGTTTTACAATAAGATGTGACACATGTCGTTAGAATGAGATACCAGGTTGTTTGCTTTAAACAGGTCTTGGCCTTCAAGTCTTGTCTCCATCAAGTCTTATCCTCAACTCTTGACCATCAGGTCTAACTCTTGACCACCATGTCTTTGATTTTCAAGTTTATTATTTATAGATATTATCTTTAATATGATTAAGTTATCTCAAATCGTTAAGATTGTGTAACTATTACATAAATAATATCAAATAATAATAATAATAATAATAGAAACTTAATCTCTTTAATTATTTATACGAAACAAAATTATTTTTGAGTTGGATTAGTAGCAGTGCACCCGATAATTACGCCGAGATCGCAACATTTTTGTTGTATCATTTGAAAGGAGGTATCACGTGTCAAGAAATCAAATTAGGAGTAAAATAGTGTTGTGCACTAGCGATATCATATCACGTATCACCGAGTTAGATAGGTATGCTAACTTTTATTGGTTTTTTTAAGTATATCTACGTTCTTTTTTTAAAGTAATTAATTCACCTAATCCAAAAAACAATATAAGTTTTTAAAAAAAAATCCCAAGAAAATTTCAAGTTAATATTTTCAAATAAATACAAATAAATAATTTAACTCATTATAATAATAAATATTAAAAAAATTATATCTAAAATATATATAAAATAATAATTATCAACCATCATATCTCATAAATTTCATATTCAATATTTATATTAAAAGGTAAAATATCAAACACATTTAATATTATCCTTTTAAAAGATAAGTATGTATAAGTGCTTTTTTCATTTTCTTTGTTAAATCAATTATAGTTTTCGCTTACAGTATCACACTCTTTTTCACTTATAGCTTCCATATTTTGGTGTCTATGTCACACTGTCCAACAATATATGCAATCCTTGCCGTGCTTTCACCATGGATGAAAGGCGAGATGTGGATCGTTAACTAATTCCTATTGTTTTGTTGGTCAGATTTGCTGCCACACCAATCACATTTCTTACGTTTTTCATCATGGATTAAATATATTTTTTTTAAATAATTGTATATAAATAGATTTTGTTTTCCATTAAATTTTTGAGGTTTTTATAAAAACACTATTAAATTTTGATACTTTATTTATATACCATTAAATTTTAAAAATATTTTAAAAATATCACTAATTTTTTGTTAATTTCATATTATCAAATATTGTAAATATAATAAAAACATTATCGACATCAATGATTATAATGTTTAATGTTGTGTAAATAATAAATCAAAATTTAATAGTATTTTTCTAAAGGGATAAAGAAATTAATAATTCAATAATTTTAACCAAATAAACATTTTAATTTCGTAGTTTTTAACTAAATACTTTAATCTTAAAAATAATACACATAAGTCTTGTAAAATTTATTGAATTAAAGTATTAAATTTAAAAATAATGATATTAAAATAATAATTTTATAAAAACTAAAGAACTTTCCCACCTCTCACCTTTTAATAAAAACTATCCGTCATAAAAAAATCTATTTATTTAATTAATTTAAAGATATACGTAATTATTCAAGATAATGAATAATTTATCTCATAAAATAAAATAAAATAAAAATAAAAATAAAATAAAAGGGTGATAAGTGTGATATTAAAAAATCCTATATATTTTGTATTTAATTACTATGATTAAGGAGACAAAAGTGGCTTCTTTGGTTGCGTAAATAAGGAGCATATGAAAATACCGTGTCATGTGTGTCGACAAAATTCACGGGCCTTAAAGGAACATGAAGGCTGCGGCTATTAGGGGTGTCCATAAATCGGTCCAGACCGGACCAAACCGTAAAACTGGATCAGATCGGACGGTTTTACTAATCAAACGGTCCGGTTCAATTTGTACTAATTTTAAACCGTTCGAAGCAAACCAGATCGGTTTAATAATATATTAGAAATTTCACATTATTTTTCGTTAAATTATAAATAAATCGGACCGAACCGTTTTATAAATCAAACGATCCGGTCCAATTTTTATTTCTTAAAATCGTTTTAAACGGTCCGATCCAGTCCGAGTAATATAAACGGTTCAGTTTGGTTTAAAAATATTTAGGTAAAACTAGGACATGAACACCCCTAGTGGCTATGCGAAGTAAAAGCCATACACGGTTTTGTTCAAAGCTTTATTTCCTAACTTATAATAAATAAACTTTTTATTTTATTTTATTAGCTTTCATAAAAAAAACAATTAATTATTATTTTTTAATAATACTTTAGGGATAAAGATAAATATTAAAACATCTACATAGTTGACTAGACTGAACATGAAACAAAACTTCTAAATTGGTTTAAGTTTAGATAAAATACTTAATTTTGATAATTTTATTTAAATAAAAATATTTAAATTTTTTTAAATAATATTATAATAATTAATATTTATTAAGTGGATTCCGTTAATTTTCGTGGCACAATATATTAATATTGTAAAAAAATTTGCAATTATTTGTACTTGTTATTATCCGTACACGATTAAGCTAATGACCAATATATAAGTATCATCTATGAAAATTATGAAGTTACTTTGTAAATAGAAAGTGACATATTAGTTTGGGTGTATATTAACTATATATAAAAATTGAAAATATTCTTACCACTGGTTGAAATTCCCGTTAGTGTACAATCATAGTGTATTGGCTTCTTGTGAATTATATTCCAAAAAAAAAAAAAACAAAAAAAAAGTGAAATAATAACTTGAATATTTTATATTCCAACTTCACCCCCAAGATAATATCTATATATATGATCACTACATTAACTTAATTCACAAAACAAAATTCGAAGCATTTTGTATGAGTAAGACAATCTCAATTTTATTAGATATATATAATTTTTGAAAAAAATATAAATGTATATATTTTTTTTAATTTTAGTATTTATTATCCCATTTTGTTATAACTAATTAAAAAAAAGTACTTTATACGTAAATTATTATAATTTTTTTGGTTTAATTTTTAGAACATATTTCAAACTTATAAAATATAATAGTAATTAAATAAGCAATAAAAAATAATCATATATTTTTAGTCAATTAGCACCTATTATAATAAAACAAATATCCTTAGTCAAAAGCTATATGATAGACATTCACTCTTTAAATTATTGTTAATAGGGCCTACATTTTTTCTAATAAGTTTTAAAGAATTAAAAAAATAAGGATAAAATGCCTATTAGAAAATGAATTTTCTTAATATTATAAGACTATTTTATACTTAATTTTTTCTAAAATTTAAAATAAAATATAAATAATAATATATATATGTCATTATTTAAAAACATAAGAATGAAAAATAAATAAAATATCATCCTTAAAACTTATAATCATTAAAATAATATTTATTATGTTTACCTAATATATTTTTACTATTAAAAAAAATTCGATATATAATTTAATTTTAAACGTCGATTAAATTAAATTATAATCAAACAGATTTTTTTAATGTTAAATGTCCTTCCATTAAATTTCATTCAATATTGATAAAGGGTTATCTTAGTTAATATAAATTTAATGGATGTGATTTTTTTTTTAATTTAAGAATGATTTAGCATTTTCTTTATAGAATAGATATATATTTGACCTTTCTTCCTTCCCTCCTATAGTTTAACTCTTTAAATACAAGTCACATCTCCATTACCCGATCATGATCCATCTTAGAAAGATCGAATCTCTTTTTTTAATAATCTATTTAATTAATAATCTTTTTATTTTTCATTTACTTACCACCTTCCAAATGCAGCTAATAAATCTAACAAAAAGTGCAAAATGGCACATTGGTGTCATTCTTTTGATTTTGGGTCTTCTAATTAGTAAGGATAGCTCCTACAGGTTTATCGAGTGGACTGTAACTTATGGCGATATCTATCCATTGGGTGTTCGTCAAAAGGTTGGTCATCTATCCATACATATGTGTTCATATATATATATATATATATATATATATATATATATATATATATATTCGTCTTCGTTAATTATTTGTTGGAAAGTTATTATGTAAACGTACATAGTTTAATTTCACGCATATGAACATGGATCATGAAGCTTTCTCATAATATTAAAATAATTAAATTACAAGAGATAACTTTTACTTGGTTGTTGGCCTTCTTGATTTAAATGGAGACGAATGATTAAAATTAACTTATCTCTCCAAATCTTGTAGTTTTACGATGCGATTAACCCAAGGGAAAATATGTTCTGTGGCTTTACATAGGTAGAGAGAGGACAAATTCTACTAGGGTTAATTTTTTTCCCTCAAGAACACAAGTTAATGCTTACAAATATTAAGGAGTCTTATTGCTCTATATAACTGCACCTTCCATTAGAGTAAAATATTTATTTTTTTAATAATTATAAAATGATTGATATCGATAAATACTCGTTTATCCAAATCGAACGTAATAAATATTGTGTCACATGGACCATATTTTTACATTCTTTCACTTGCCCAAGTGAAGGAATTAATCTTTGATTACCGGTTCTTTAAGTTAGTTTTGTTTTAATCATTATAACACTTTAGTTATATGATTTTTACAAAAGATACTTAAATTAAAATTATGTGATTTAAGTGTTACAATTTTAAAAATCAAACGACTTATAAAAGTTATGTGATCAAATTATACTAATAATACAAACAAAGTGACTTTCAAAGCTTTTTCCATTAATCTTTACGATTTGATAAATAAGTTAACATAATGTGCACAACTTAATATCTTTCTCATATTAGCAAGATTATTATAGTATCATTAAGTATAAACTAAAAACAATCACGATAGTTGTATATCATTAAATTGACATAATTCTTTCCAAATACAACAATTTTAACGTTCTATTTATTATGATTTAAAAACGAAAAAGCTCAATAATGATCCACACTAATGTCTCCATTTGAGATTACAACTACACTAATGTCTCCATTGAGATTACATCGTATCAACTTTATAAAACAGTCATGTATATATCAAAATAAAATAGGATGTCCATAAATATCATAAGCAAAACATATATGAGCTTAAAGTGTCAAATAGATAACATCATAAAATCTATAAAGTCATACACATTTCTAAATAATGTCCTTTCGACATGTCCAATAAATGTCTTTGGAGGAAATTCTTTAGTCAATTGATTTATAATAATAAGATTGGTGCTAATATGTTATACTGACACCTTTTATTTCTAAAGTTCTTCTTTAAAGGCAAGATATTTCAATTGTATATGTTTAGTACCTTTAGAGTACTTTTCGTTCTTAAACAAGAACATTGCTATAAAATTATCACAATAAAATTTCAAAAAGTTTGAAATATTGTTAATAATTTCAAGTCCTAAAATAAAATTCTGAAGCTAATTTTCTTATATTGTAGCTTCAAAGCATGCCGCAGACTCAGTCTCCATAGTAGGAGCAGCATCGACAAATTTTTTTGCACTTTTTCATAATATTACTCCTCCAGTTACAAACAAAAAATGTCCAAATGTGGAATTTGTTATATCTATATATTTGAATATCTAATCATTTCAAGATGATAAAATCTATGATAAATAAGCATGTGATCTTTAGTAATTTGAAACTATCTTAAAACTTTCTTCGTAACTTTTCAATGATCCTTTTCTGGATTACTTGATACCAACCAAGCATTCCAATAATAAAAATGATGTTTGGCCTAGTACAAGTCTGAGCATACATCAAGCTCCCAACAATTAATGCACAAGGAATTCCTTCCACTCGTTTGTTCCAACTCATTCTTTGGGAGATGCATAAGGTTGAATTTATCTCTTTTTCTAAGTTAGAATGAAATTTGATAAGCATTTTTATATTATAAACCTCTCTAAAACTTTACTAATATGCTTTCTAAGACAACCCTAACAATCCTTGTGATCTATCCTGGAATATTTTTATTCCAATCACATAAGTTGACTAACCCATATCATTCACTTCAAATTTTTTTGAGAGGAATTTTCTAGTATCATGTAACAAATCAAGATCATTAATAGCCAGCAAGACGTCATCAACATACATAACTAAAATTATAAACTTTCACTATTCTTCATATATATACATCAATCAATAATGTTTTCCTTAACTCCAAAAAAGGTAATGGTATCATTCAACTTAAGATATCATTGGTGGGAAGCTTGCTTAAGTTTGTATATTGACTTATTAAGTTTAGACACCATGTATTCCTTTCCTTCTACAAAAAAGCTCTCAAGTTGATCCATATAAATCTTTTCTTACAAATTCTCATTTACAAAGATATTTTACACATTCATTTGATGTAACTCCAAGTCATAATGAGCTACCAAAATTATGATAATTTTAAAGATTCTTTCTTAGAGACTAGCGAAAAAGCCTCCTTATAGTTGACACCATTTTTTTGAGTGAAACCTTTGGCAATAGTTCTAACCTTGTAACGTTCGATATCTCCATTTGAATCGTGCTCGATCTTAAAGACCCATTTACACCCCATTCTTTTAGAATTTTTAGGCAATTCAACAAGGTCTCAAATTTCATTATGTTTTATTGATTTCAACTCACCTTTCATAGCATCATTCTATTTAGAAGAATTAACGCTTTCAATGACCTATGAAAATGAAATTGGATCTACATCAATTACAAATTCAAATTTTGGATCTTATAGATACACTACATAATCATTGGAAATAATATACCTATTATATCTTTGAGACCTCCTTAATGCTATTTATTGTGAATTATCCAATATAGGTTCGTTAACATTTTCTTCCGTGTGGTTTTTTGACCATTTATTTGCTATCACTACATTAAAATTGAGTTTTGTGTTGGTTTTTAAAATTGATGAAAATCACAATGTGAAGAATTTTCATCAATGTTTTGAAAAAATAAACCCAAAAAATACAATACTTATCTTATAAATACATAAATCTACATTATATCCCACCTGTATAATTATTTCTCAATTCAACAATAGTACATATCTCTAATTACATAAGAAGTTCAAATAGTAGTTTACATTCATTAATGAGTTCAAAACAAGTTACAAAAAATTATAAAGTTCCTACTAAGTACATGCTTATATTTAATACTAGTTAGATAAAAATAAAAGAAAATTTTACACTTAATCTTTTTCGTCACTAACCATAAAGAATAAAGTTAAAAAACTTACATGAAATTCTATTATAGGTTTTGATAAATTGTACACGATTGGGTTCATGAACTTCACGACAAAATCTATACAATTTGACTCCAATTAACTTGCTTGGTACACTATGAATATTAAGTTATGTTAGATAAGTATCTACTATTTAATACAAATTGATGATAAAGCTAAATGTGATTCTATAAATTTAAATATATAAAACTTGTAATTAACTTACATTTGAGTACTTCCATATATTAGTGGTTGTTTTGTGACCTTTTTTTAGTCACACCAAAGTCTATAATCCTTCTACAATTTCAAGTCAATATAAATATATTGAATTAAGATTTTGAGGAAAGTTATACATAATCAAGATTACTTACATGTTAATTACATCATGAACATCTTATATATAAGAGTCATTCAAAAAATCCATATAATAGTACGTACAAATATATGGCTCATGGACAGCCGAGACCCAAAGATAACTATAATAATTAAACCATCAAAATATAAAAAAATGATATTTGTTAATTCATGTAATAGCAACTATATGAGTATAAATAATCCAAAATATGAGCACATTACCTTGTTGAAAATGGAACAAGCAAACTTTGATTAATTGTAATGATGAAGTCATATTGCTTACCCTTGTACCTCGATTTAATACCGATTTATCTCCAATTTCATCAACCAATGACAAGTCGAAGAACATGCATAGATGAGTTTCATTTTCTACATTCAAATCATCATACAATTTTTACATTGAATATAACCAAAGTGTGTAATAACACTTATGATTATTTATCAAAATTATATATAGATATGTTATGAATAATATTACCTTATCCACACTTAGATGATATCTTGACTGATGCAATCCACATCAAAGAAAGTTATAAGCAATCAACTATAATATTTATATCATCAAAGTTAAACCGTGAAATATGTTATTCAAATGGTACATTCCAAGTGTGATTTATTTTTCATGCACAACTTACTATAACCATTATATTTGGACTAAATTCATGCTATCACATTGTTCTTGTTCCAATATTTTTTTTAAACATCATTGTTCCTATATTACCTTGAAAACTCAACAATTATTACATTTTGAAATGATCTTCAATGTTTCCTTAGCATTTTCCCGATGACTTAATTCTTCAATAAGAGCTTACATATAAGATGATAAGAACTTATGAGTGATTTAATAATTAATTATTATGAATGCATTGAAATAAATACAATTCTTGAGATCTAGTTCAACTAGATAGGGAGATCAAGCCATAAATGAAACTTCTAGTTCTCTTAAAGTTTCAAAATAGCTACTTGAAACTAACAAGATGAACTCAAGTTCATATGCCTTCTTAAGAGCGATTCTATAATTGATTCCAATAGGCACTGGATGGATCAAACTTGATTGGTTTGATGTGATGGATCTGAAAATATACCTTTCATTTATTGCACATCTCATTAAACATCTTTTATCCTAAAATCATGATTAATATTTATGATTAATATTATCAGTCAAATAAAATATCTAATTTTAAAAAAATACATTATCTTACCGAAATTTCATTCATGTGAAATGGAGGATCACTAGACTGTGGAGTAGCAATTGGCACCATGTTCTTAAGGAATGGAGGCTAACATTCATACGTTAGTAGTTGACAGCTTAGATTGCATAATTATATGATTGGTCTCTCAACCCCTCATTAAATCTTTGGGTTTAAACTATGAGCTTTTCTTCTAATGATAAAAATATATTCGTCAACCAGATATGATTGGAGTATTTTTAAACTTTTTGCTAGGAATGTGATGATATTGTATTGGACTCACATGTTATGAATCCCATCTCATTCATCCCATACAATGCATCTTTTTTCAATTTCCTTTGAAAGCTTACCTTTATTTTTTTTCTTGATTTTCCAACTAAATAAGAATAAGTGATTTAGATATTAAAGTCTCCTTGCTATTATACATTCTCTGGAAATGAGAAATTGGTAGGAAGCTTCATTAAACATTTGTTAGCACATCTTTCTTCATATTTGTTCTATCAGAAGTAATCTTCTACCTTGAATCACAACAAATTGGAAAACTTGAAACATCCTCGTATTCTCTTTTATAAACAATAAAATTGTTCGGACACAAATGAATCTTCTCATATTTCATACCAAACTAATTTAAAGTCCTCTTAATTTTAAATATTGATGAAGGCAACTCATTTCCATCTTTTAAGAAGTCCTTAACCACCTTCAACATTTCAATAAATCTATTATCACATACTCGATGTTTTTTCCTAACATTATACAACTTTATCAACACAGACATCTTAATATTTTTTATACAATTTGAATAAAGAAATTTTTTTAACTTTCAATATTGTCTTTAAATACTTCAGAATTGTCAACAAACTAATTTTCTACTACATGTACCATTTCATCTATGTCTTTATACATATCAATGTCAACATAAGGCATTGTTGGCCTCCTTGATTGATGAAACGATTTATTATCATCACCCACTTCTATCTCTTCTCAGTGAAAAAATTAATTATCATAAATTTTTAAAATACCCTTACAAACTAAATGGTCCCTTATGTCCTTAGTAGGAAACAATTTTAAATTGTTACACTTAACACAAGGGCATCAAATTATATCCTCACCATTCTCAATTTTATGAATAAATTCATGAAAAATTAACTCCTTTTAAATACTTTTTAAAAAACTTATGCTTTTGCTTTTGATATTTATCCATTCTATATAGGTATAGCTACCACTTAAATATAAAAACAAAATTATTATATTTTGCACATGAAAAACAAACATTAATTATATAAAATTTATTATTTCCACCAAAAACCTAAATTATATATATGTATTACACTAACAACATAAATACCTATTATCATATCAATATATGATAAATGTAAAGTATAAAGTAACTACAATCAATTAAAAATATATTTATGAGATTTATTTATTAAAATGTGCACAAAAATTACATATAAATTTTATGTTAATATTATTCTAAAATTAATAACAAAAAAACTACTTCAATTAAAATAAATATAATTTCGTTACTTTATTTCCTTAATATGTATGGTTCAAATGGATGAGAAAATTAAACTACAAATTTTTTTGGATTATATAAAAAAATTTAACAATAATAACTTAAAATGTTACAGTGATAATAAAATTTTACATAACCAAGTGATTTAGAAAAATATTGGAGTCTAATATTAGTGATTGACAAATGAGAATAAGAAAATAGGAAAAAAGGAGAGAAGAAAAGGACAAACCTAAACACGCCACACAATGGTGAATGTTGGCAATTGGGGGTTACTAGAGATCGCGCGGTGGCCAAGCTAGGATGGATGGGAGATTAGTTGGTTGGGGCGGAAGGTTATGCATTTTAGGAGAGTTTGGGTTGGGAAAAGAGAAAATAAAAGTGAAGAGAAAGTGGGATGTGTTAGGGTTTTAATTATATTTTGTGTTGGTTGTTGGCAAAAAATGAAGTAAGTTTGTGTCAAATATTGCAAAAGTGATTCAAATTTGTGTCTCTTTTACCCAACAATTGACGCAATTTTTTTTCTTTATTTTTTATTTTTACTTATTTTGTATCGATTTTTTAATACAACCAATGTAAATTTGAGTCAATTGTGTTTAAAATCAATGCAAAACTTTTTCTTAGAATTTTGATTCGGTTATTTCTAAAACCAAAGCCGCCAAAATAACACAAATATTCAATTTTAATGTAGAGTGTTTTTGTCTATTGTTTAATTGTCCAATAATAGAAAGAGCAACAACTTTAAATGAAGTTAAGTGAAAAGAAAATTCTGTCATAACTTCATTAATCTCCACATTTCATGGTTCGTGACTCCTACTAACTTTATCATTCTTAATGGTTTAGTGTGAGAATGCATTGGCCCAATGTGAAAAGTAACACTAGCATTAGGTTTTGTGGTAAGACTTACCACGATCATACAATGCCTTACTTTGAAACAATTTTGATAAAAGATAGAATTTATGATAAACATTGGTCTACTGTGGAAAGCTATTGAGATAGCATCCAATGTCGTGATGAGGTTTACTATAGTAAGATAATACCTATCACGATAGTGCTAGGTCTTACCCCAAATGATTTTGATAAAAAAATTAAATATAATCACAATCCTATGCTAGTTTAATAAATCACTCTTGATATCCCAATGTCTAATAGAATAGGCTATAGTAGTCAACCACGAGATATCAACTAAGCAAGCATTGACATATATATTATTATTATTTTACTAAATAATACTTTTTATATGAATTAAACCTGTGACTTGAAACGAATGAAGGGATAATTCTTACCGTAAGAAAACTAGACGAATCACTTATGTATTACTAGTTTTAATTGTATACATATTTCAAAACTAATTACAATGGAAAAATTAACAAAGTTCTCAGACAAATTATATTATTTATAAATATTGAGGAGAACAATAACAATTTTAATGGAAAACCATGATTTTTGCTATGATATTACATATAAATTTAATTTAATTTCTCCTATATGAATATTGAACTTCAAGATTTTCGCTTAAAATTAAAATAAAGAAATTACATACCTTCAACTATAAATTTTTCTTAGTTGTTGGTCATATTGATTAAAATTGAGAAGAATGATTAAAACTAATCTTTTTCTTAATCTTGTTTTTCTAAGTAGCCAAAATGTGTTGTATGTTTTTAAATAGGTAGAAAGATGACCATTTTTTTAGATAATTAATTTTTTACATACTAGTATTGCTATTAACTCTGTTCTTTCGAGTATGATTTTTCTTTCCCCTAACTATACATCTACCACCGCTCTTCTTCTTATCCATAGTATTTCTTTTGCCAAAGACAAAACCTTTAATCTCCTTCTTCTTCAAACCTTCATCCTTGATGTGTAATGGAACCCTCATGTTCATGTTAGACTTCAGCCATTCACCAAACTGAGCATACTTGCCACCAAACTTGATGCTCACATCACTTACAGCCTCACAAAAACGAATATTGTGTATAACCTTGCCACAATAGTAACAAAACCCTAGGAGTGTTTCATACTTGAACTCTATCCACACATAATTGGACCTAAAAGGAATCTAAACTCCAAGAACCAAAGTCTTACTAATATCAAAGCTAATTCGAACCTTGACTAATCTCATGGACCCAATGGCCAAAGAAAACCTATCCACCTCAAGAACATAACCAATATGAGTCATAACACATCTAGTAATCACCTCACTTCTTCAATTTAGATAGAGATCATGAATTTGTACCCAAATGGAAGTGAAATTGAAGGGTAAGGACGAAAGATGCATACTAGATCCCATTTTGTACACCACAATAAGGCCATTGTCAAAACTCCGTATAGCTTTCTTAAGAAAAAATTCAAGATCTGAAGCCTACTCAAAGTAAAAAATAAATATGTTTCAATCTACAACCTTCAAGTCCAGCCTCCTATTCTTCATCCAATGCTTACGATGAACATGTAGCAATACATAACATTCACAAGTTTCTCATAAACAAGACGAGTTGTTATTGCAAGATTAGAGATATGTTATTCAATCTCAACCAAATCCCTTAGGTCAATTATGAGATCAATTTAGTCCATTCGATATCGTAATTCTTTCATTCAAAGACATGAATGAAATTAGGGCACATAACAACTAGAAAATAGAGAATCAAAACTAGAAAATAGAGAATCAAAACTAGACTGAGAATCAAAGGAAAATAAAGAGGAAATCAAATAGAAGAACAAGATTTAGAGAAGAAGAAGGCAAAACCAATACTAGTTTGGAAGGGGTATTCCAAAGATACCAAAACACTGAAAAGAAGGGGATATCAATAATATGTGAACATTCTCTTAGATAAACAAGAAAAATCCAACTTTCTCCAAAGGTCAAATTAGCGCCACCTATAGATGATTTTGCATAATTGTGTTTCATCAAATTCTCACAATTGTTTTTGCTCTCAATTGAGTATGTGTTAATTAATTTAGATGTTCATCGGTGTAATATAGAACTGCTCTGTATTATTTGGTAATTAAGTTTTGTTAACTCGTGAATCCTTTTATTTTATTTATTAATTGTTAAATTTAACTCGCGAACGTTTGGGATATAATAAATTTGTAGGGAATTTTGATAAATGGACAATTTCCTGGACCTGACATACGTGCATGTACAAATGATAACCTCGTTATCAGTGTCTCTAATCACTTGCCTTACCCATTCTTGATTTCATGGTAAGCATTTTTATTTTTAGTTTTTTTATCTTCTATTTTCCTTACATATAAAATTAAGATAATAATTTATATTATTACCACAATAAAATTTATAAAATATTTATTTTATTTTTAGTATTAATTATAACATTATTATTTAATAATAAGAAAATATTCTTTTAATAACAATAATTTATATATCATTATATAATTTAGTCCAACTAGGTATCTTTCTTCAATAAATATTATTTCTCTTTCTCATATTCAATGTTATTGAGCTTTAATAAGTAAAGCAACCAATATATCAAATAAATTGCTACAAATACATAAAAGATGAGTATTATAGATTTAGATACGGTGAATAAGTATTAAAAATGTAATTTCTCTATTATTTGATTTTGAACACATGTTTTATATATGTATATATATACATATATAAAACATATCATTAATTTATAATATTGATTAATTAAAATAACACAACGAATTTAAAAATAGGGATGGAGTGCAACAAAGGAAAAACTCATACGAAGATGGAGTATATGGAACAACATGTCCCATATATACCACCAGGCAAGAACTTCACCTACAACTTCCAAGTGAAGGATCAAATTGGCAGCTTCTATTACTTCCCTTCTTTTGCCTTCCACAAGGCTGCTGGTGGTTTTGGTGCCATCAGACTCCTCATCCACCCCTTTATTCCCCTCCCTTTTCCTCAACCTGCCGGAGACTTCACCGTCCTCATCGGAGATTGGTACAAAATTGATCACAAGGTACATATATAGAATACTATATCATATATATATATATATATATATACACGCTTTTGTCATAATTATTAGATATATATCATGTATATATATATACGTGTGGAAGGAAAAAGAAAGAGAAAATGAAAAAAAAATAGGAGTAGTAGCGTAAAGAAAGAGATTAAAATTGACATAATTATTAGATATCGATAATATTAGTTTGTTTTTTATTTTTTTAAAATTAAATTTTAAATATACTTCTTTTTAAACTATTGTAATTAATACTGTCATTGTAGACAATGTTTCCTTATACACACCTTATTTCTACAAGATTTGGCTAACAAGTCTGTAGCTCTATTACACTTCCTACCCATCCAAACAACCTTACAAAGTGAGAGAGAAGCAGTGTTACCAATAACTTGTTGAATTAAATCCTACAAGTACCAAGCATCTGGTTCCATAGCCCCAGCTCTCCAGCATGTAGCTTTCAACTCCAACATTTGATGCAATTAGAAGGATACTGAAGGTATACAAATTTCATACCCTATACCAATACTATCCAGTTGGGAGTATGAAAATTCCTGGTCAGGCTTCCATAGTTTGCTCTTGTCCCAAAGATTTTGCCTAGATCTCATACTCATTGAATCCTCCCTCGTTCCTACATATTGCATGAAAACTATCCCAACATGCAACACTACTTATGCTATCAACCATGTTACATCCTTTCTCAAAGGAAGAGCAGACACCACCACTTTCCATGCTTGCCCCATAAAACAACTTGACCATGAATACTTGTAGATAGCGCCATTTATTACAGATATGAAGAATTTTTTCAACTCATCCAAAACAATAATATCTTTATCCATTTCACTTGTAGCAAACAAAACAATAAACATAGAACTAAGACAATATGTCAAGTTGATAAGAAATAGTGATAACAAGTCTCAAAGTTTCATCACCAAAGTATAATGTGTATATTACTAAAATCAATAGCCCTCAAAAGAACAAACACAAACAATATATGATTTGAGATAAAGTAATCTTTACTCACAATATATGTCAATGCTTCCAGCATCTTAAAATAGAAAGCCAAGTTCAGATACAACCTTGAGTTCACAGCCACTATAAATCGTCCATACCCTCCAAAACACCTCAGCAGAGTCGCAATCTTCACAAATACAACATATAAGTGAAATCAGGTTCTCCTAAAGAAACATCATCATTTTGATTCGTGCAGATCCAAGCGTCACAAAAACAAAAACTGAAACTAAATCAGCGATCTAGTACGACCTATTGATCTAGATCAAGGGAATAGATCAGAACCAGAAGGAAAACTTCTGGTACAACACATTGGCCATAAAATTAGCAAACCAGATAAACTTGAAATTACTAGGACAAAGCTAGGAAGGACATGTTGGGTAATAACGCAAATTCCCGATAAGCCAGATTTAAGAGAAAGCAAAAATAGAAAAATAACACACAAATTTGATAACGGAGTTCGGCCAATCTTGCTTACGTCTCCTGACTCATCAGATCTTTTTACTTGAAAGTGGAGAAATTACACAAGGTGTTTACAACTCACAACTCACAACCCAATTACACCTAAGAAAATTACTCTCAATTTTCTCTCACAAAAGCTTTTCTCTCTAAGCTTTTTCTCAATTGAATGAACACTTTGGATGATTAATTCATTACAATTACACATCTATTTATAGGAAAATTCACTCCTTGAATTACTCCTTAAATTAATGGTTCCTTAAATTGCTCCTTGAATTAAGCTCGCTTGTTTTGCTCCATGAATCGCTTCCTTGTTTTGCTCCATGTTTTGCTCCGTGTTTGCTTCTTAAATTAAGGAGCTTTATAACAATCTCCCACTTGAAGACCGATTTCAATCATTTTCACACCTTGATCAATGCAAAGCAGCCTTTTCTAGTCTTTGTTACTCTGAGACCAACCGGGAGCACAACTTGAGTTTGTCAATAGTCACCACCTTTGTTAACATATCTCATTTGGATTTTTGCTTCCTTGAATCTTCTCCAAGATAACACATCATCTTCCAATGTAGATCCGATGAAGTGATAACGAAGTCCAATATGCTTTGTTCTAGAATGAAATCTTTGTCAATTCTTCGCCAAGTGTATTACTGACTATCACTACGCAGTAACATTCTTCTCTTGTTTGAATCCCACCAATTAACAAACTCAAGCCATATCATCTCTTTACTAGCTTCGCCATCGCTACATACTCACTCTTTAAGGATAGAGTGACAATTTTCTCGTATTTGTGACATCCAACTAATGTACCGTAGTTCCAACAAGAATATATAAGGTGGTGCTTCTAAGTGATCAACTTCACCTCCAAAGTCCGCTTCACGTACCACTTGTACTTTTAACTCTCCTTTACTAAAGTACAAGCACTTTTCTCGCAGGCTCGCAGATACCTCAAAATCCACTTGATCGCTTCCCATGAGTTTTTCCTGGATTCGACATAACCGCTAACAACTCCCATCGCACGGCCAACGCCTGGTCTCGTACGCACTATTGCGTACATTAAACTTCCAATGGGCGCATAAGGAACCTTAGCCATGAATTCTCTCTTCGTCCGAGGACCGATCCTGGATAGGCGAAAATGACCGGCCGGCGGTGTGTCTTCGGCGGCATCGCCACGTGTTGAATCTTTGCAAAACACGATTGATGTACTGCCTCGAGATAACCTGCAGGATCCTTTCTTCTTATTTCTTGTGATTTGCATTCCAAGAATCTTCTTTGTGACCTAAGTCTTTCATGTCAAATTCCTTTGACAATTGTCGCTTCAACCTTTTAATATCATCCATATCTCAACTCCGCTACTAACATATCATCAACATAAAGTAGTAAAATGATATAACTCGACCTATATCTCAAGTAGCAACAATGATCAAGATTGCACTTCTCGAAACCTTCCTCAGGTAAGGCATCAAATTTTTGTACCATTGTCTCGGGGCTTGTTTCGTGCCATACAAACTCTTCTTAAGTCTCCACACCATGTTCTTCTTCCCCTTTCTCGAGAAACCTTCCGGCCGGTACATGTAAATCTCTTCATCTAAATCTCCATGAAGGAATGCGCTACATCCAACCTGTTCAAGATGAAGATCTTCAATGGCTACAATACTCAATACCGATCCGATAGTATTGAGCTTCACAACGGAGCAAAAATGTCAGGTGTAGTCAACTCCTTCCTTCTTTGAAACCCTTTGACAACTAGGCGGGCTTTGTATCTCTCTTGGAACCATCACAGCTCTCTTTCACCCCAGACACCCATTTGTCATGTGGAAGTTGCCTTCTTTCCCATAGGTAACTCAAATAGTTCCCATGTCCGTCGGGAGATGAGAGATTTCATTTCTTCTTTCATAAAGAAGCTCCCACTTGTTGGAATCTCGAGTCGACAAGCCATCATAGCATTCGTGCTCCCCTCCATCGCCGAAGAACATATACTCATGTATCTCTTGTTAGGCACATGAGGTCGAGAAGACCTTCAATACGGGAGGCGGAGTAAGAGGTCGTGGGGTGTCGAATGCGTGGTACCGCTTTGTCCAACAAGTTTCTCTCGGCCGAGGACTTGTTACAATTGGTTCTATTGCGGAAGTATCCTGGGACATCATCCGCATCCGCAAATACCGACTCATTCTGCTCCGAGTCATTGGCGTCATTTTATGCACGTCATATACATCACCCTTTCGTTGAAAACCACATCTCTCTGCTACGGATAACTTTCTTCTTTTCGTCATCCCAAAATGCGGTAGCCAAACTCATCCTCACCTATAGCCAATGAATGTGCATTTCTTGGATTGGGATCAAGCTTATTCTCCCGCCTTGATCACCGATATGCACAAATGCTACACAAACCGAAAACTTTTAGATGTGATAGTTTCACCTCTTTTTCGCTCCATACCTCCTCTCCGGTATTCTATGCTCCAATGGAAACGTAGATGGGCCTCGGTTGATCAAGTAGGCCGTGTTGATTGCTTCGCCTGCACTGTTTCCGGAGACCCGACCGTATACGAATGCTTCCGGCTCTTTTCGTCAACGTTCTCGGCTCATACGCCGCCTACACCATCGTGTTGAGGCGTGCCCGTCCTCTTTCCATTCCGATCCCGTGCTCATAGCGTAAATTTTGAATCTTGTCTTCATTCACCACCAATTATCGGTTCGAGCTTTTGATCTTTAAACCCGTCTCATTTTCCACCATAGCTTTCCATCTTCTTCCGAAAGCCTCAAATACTTCGACTTATGCTTTAGAAAGTAAACCCATACCTTCCGAGAGTGATCATCATTGAAAGTCACAAAGTAGTGTTTCCCACCAATAGATGAGACGGTCGTTGGTCCCCAAACATCAGAGTGAATAAGCTCTAGCCTTTCCTTCTTTGGGATTCTGTAACTTGTCTGAAAGTTGACTCTCTTTTGCTTTCCAACAATGCAATCTTCGCACATGGGTATCTCCGTGAAGCCGTAGACACGGAAGTTTTCCTTCGAGTGTATAATCTTCATCCCCTTCTCACTCATATGCCTAGTCTCTGGTGCCATAGATTTGGTGTTTCATTGCTTGCCGTAATCAGTAATTGAACAACGTGCCTCTCGTCATGTAAAGAGTGCCACTTTTCTTCGCCTCGAGCAACCGCTATCGCACCCTTTGAAATCTTCCAATCATCACCATGGAAGATCGTAATGTAGCCTTCAACGGCCAATCGCCCCACCGAGATTAAGTTCCTTTCGAGATCGGGAATATGCCCGACATCCTTCGGGTTCCCAAAACAGATCCGTTCAACTTAATCTTCACTACACCTTTGCCAATAATAGCACATGGTTGATCATCACCAAGATATACCTTTCCAAGGTTTCCTGGGACATATTTCTCGAAGAATTCTTTTTGTGAAGTAGCATGAACGATGCTGCAGTCTAACACCCAAGATACTTCCTTGCTCTCCAAAGAGCATATCAATGCATCGTCTCCTCCCGAGGTGGAAGTAACATTTTCGCCTTCACTTGTTTGTCCTTGCACTCTGCCGATTTTTGTAGTGTCCTAGTTTCCACAATTCCAACACTCGATAGTCTTCGAGCCTATGGGAATTATTAAGATTCTCGGATTGGACCTCACGTCCTTTGATTTACCTCGGTAGTCCTGCTCTACCACGTCCATTCCCTTTGGTTGAATTTCTTCCTCGACTCTGTGCGCAAACTCAAGAATTTGACGATTCACCGACTCTCACGTCGGATCTCTTCACCGAGAACCAAATCACGAACATTGTCAAATTTTAACTTATTGCTTCGACGAGCTACTCATGTACCGTGACAAAGTTCCAACTTTCTGGTAAAGAAGACAAAAATATTAATGCTCGATTTCTTCATCGAATTTAATTTCCACCGAACTCAACTGGCTGTGGCTGTGGTTGAGTTCATTGAGATGTTGAGCTAAGATGCGCGTTTTCTTCATTCATCCGCAAATTGAACAAACGCTTTCATCAAGTGCACTTTGTTTCGAGGTCGACGCTTCATACATATTGGAGAGAGTCGCCATAAGACCCGCCGTGGTCTTTTCCTTTGCTATGTTGCCAAGGCAACATTACTGGATAACGTCAATCGAATAACCTGGTGGTCTGTCTAAGATTCCAATCTTCTTCCTTCATAGCTTCCGGTTTCTTTCCCCGAGAGAGGTTGATATAGATTTCTTTGATACAGATAATCCTCTATCCGCATTTTCCAAAACCCAAAATCGGCCATCAAATTTCTCGAGTTTCACCCTTCCTTCATCTGCGCTATCAAGCTCCCACTAAAATCGACTTCCTTCCGGATCGCTTCGACTATTTCTTTGCGTAAAATTGACAGTAAATCACTACCAATAGCTCGATACCAGGTTGTTGGGTAATAACGCAAATTCGATAAGCCGGATTTAAGAGAAAGCAAAAATAGAAAAATAACACACAAATTTGATAACTGAGTTCTACCAATCTTGCTTACGTCTCCTGACCTACCTGTAGATCTTTTTCTTGAAAGGGGAGAAATTACACAAGGTGTTTACAACACTCACAACTCACAACCCAATTACACCCAAGAAAATTACTCTCAATTTTTCTCTCACAAAAGCTTTTCTCTAAGCTTTTCTCTCAATTGGAATGAACACTTTGGATGATTAATTCATTACAATTACACATCTATTTATAGGAAAATTCACTCCTTGAATTACTCCTTAAATTAATGGTTCCTTAAATTGCTCCTTGAATTAAGCTCCTTGTTTTGCTCCATGAATTGCTCCATGTTTTGCTCCATGAATTGCTCCATGTTTTGCTCCTTGTTTTGCTCCATGTTTTGCTCCATGTTTTGCTCCATGTTTTGCTCCATGTTTGCTCCTTAAATTAAGGAGCTTTATAACAGGACACAATACTACGAGTAAACTCCTCACACACAGGCCAGTAAACCAAACCAAAGATGAAAAGAAGGCTAACTAAACTGAGAAAATAACAAATTTCTAACAACCTGTTGACAAGGGAGAGAGGGAGGAAGATGATGAATAGTGCGCATTGATTTCAGATCTTTATTTCATGTAAAATTACAAGTACTGGCTATGTATTTATACCACATTGATCACAGCTAGGTGATTTGGTCACATAAAAGAACAGAAATTGGGGTTGCAATCGTGTGTATATGGCTACACAATAAGCTAGCTGCTCACACATTTATCTGCTACAATTCAGTGTCAACTCTGGGTGTTTTCAACACCCTTACAGCTACCTTTTTCATCTATTTATAATTGATAGTTTGTATGAATTTGGCCATCATTTGACACATCCTTGCATTGTCTATATCACCCATTTTGTAAGCCTTACTGATATTGTTTGATTGCTGCCACAATTGCCTTCATAACACCTATATAATTTCTGTAAAGCTTTACAGGAGTTGGAAAAATCATTACCTTCCATGCTTGTCATACACTTCATGATCATCAAGTATTTCTTCATCCATGATAACATCAACATCCACTCTCAAACTTAGTGGCATGCCAGTGACATGCCAATGACACTAAGTTTGCTTCTTTAATTTAGGAACTGTGTTGTGGGTAAGACTTTAGTTAAGATATCAACTTTTTGATCAAATGAAGGGACAAATTGGACAGTTATCTAGTTTACTAATACATTTTCCCTAACAAAATTGTAGTCCAACTCAAAGTGTTTCATGATTGGAATATGGGATTAGTTGTGAGGGGAATGGCACTAGTATTGTCACACCAGATGACATGTTTTCCTGGATTGTCAATCTGCAGCTCTTTTGGTACGATTTGTAACCATGTTATTTCAACAGAAGTGGATGCAAGGCATCTGTATTCTGCTTCAGTGGTTGATCTGGCAACTGTTGATTGCTTTTTTGCTGACCACAACACAAGATTGGCCCCAAGTACACACACAATTCTGATGTTGATCTTCCAGTGTCAACTCATACAGCCCATAGATAATCAAGATAAAACTTTGTAATCATAAAAGTAAGCTTCTGATGTATTTGGTTTGTCCCATTAACTAAGTGAGCAACTTCAATTCCTAATAAAGTAATGCAGAGTTCCTATATCTTTAAGAGAAAATTCATCTCTCAGCATCTTGATAAACTCATCAATTTTGTCAGATCCAATAACAATTATGTCATCCACATACATTCTATATGATTTATCAATTAAATGAAATAGAAAGTCATTAGATTGTGATTTTGAAAAACCAAGCTGTAATATGGTAGAGCTCAGCTTGTTGAACCAGGCCCTAGATGTATGCTTTAAACCATACAGGGAATTTTGTAGTTTACATATAAAATTAGGATGGATTTTGAAAGTTTATAAATTACGGATCTGATGAACCTAGAGGGGGTAAATAGATTATTTTTATTTTTTATCAATTTATAATTTAATAACATAAACAAAGTGGCGAGGCATGTAATTGCGTGTAAGAATAAAGTACGGAAGTAAAATAATAACACACGATATTTTTAAGAGGAAAAAATCTAGGCCACAACCATGACCTAAGAGAAAAACCGCCGATCCACTATGAAAAAAAAATGTTCAAGTACAAACTCGGTCCTATGCTACCCTCCCTAGGATACTGCTCCAATGTATCTTACTTACGAGCCCCTGCTTTGTTTTTACAGTTTCTAATATTAGCATGAGCGGTTTTCAGACCAATGTTCTAATAAGCTTCTCACCAATCCGATACCTTCCCAAATTAACTGCAAGATGGTTAGCATAAAACACAAGTTTCAGTATGTGTTCTAGAACGGATTTAATAATGATTAATCCTAACTAGATGATTCAAAACATATGTCATTTAAATTAAATCAACTAGCAAATCATAGAGCAAAAGGATCAAGCATAAGTTCAATAAAAATATCTTCTTTAATGATTAATAATCAAATCAAATAACTATGATATGACAAAAATAATTATTTGATCTAACAATTTAAGAACAAAAATAAAGAAGAAGCCATAAGAACATATTATCAAAACATCATAAAATAATTAGGCTTATTAATCAATCAAACATAACCATCAATATTTGATAAATTAACTAAATAAAAAAAGGTTAAAGAATTATGATCTTATATTTGTAAAACAAGAGAGAAAAGTTAAGAAGAATAGAATAATGTTCTTGTGTAGTTGATTGAAACAATGAACAATGAGTTTTATTTATAGGAAAAATTCAAACTCTCAATCCTATGTAATTGATAAATATATTTTCTATTACAAATAGGATTAGTAATACTCATTAATTAAGAAAACTCCTATATGATTGATAAATATCTTTTCTATTTCAAATAGGATTAGTAATACTCACTAATTAAGAAGACTTTTATTTAAAGAAGAGTTCTTTTAAAATAAATTTTATGCTATCTTTTATGCTAAAGATTTCTACCATAATTTAGAATATATCTTATCTAATATCTTTTAAAAATATATTTTATGCTAAAAAATTTCACTATAATTTAGAGTATATCTTATCTAATATCTTTTAGCATATCTTATTTTATACTATATCTTATCTAATATCTTTTAGCCTATCTTATTCCATATTTTAGAACTAAAAATAATTTCAGATTTATAAGCATGTGTTATTAAATGCTTAAATGTAATCTTATGTGTCGTAGTTATCAAAGATATATCTGAAGTACAATTATCTGAAACTCGAGAATTTGTTTATCTTTTCTTGATAGACTTGATAGCAGGCCTAAAAAAAATTTACAGATAAATATTTTGTTCACGAAAATAGCCAACATTCATAGTCCTTACAGATTTTATCAACAAATCTAGGTACTTGTTACATGTACACTTCTTCTGTGATTGTTCCATTTAGGAACGCATTGTTTATGTTTAATTGTTGTACAGACCAATGAAATGTAAGTGTCATAGTGAGTATTATTCTTACAGTGCCAAATTTGACAACTGGGTTGAAAATTTCTAAGAAATCAAAGCCATCCACTTGAAGAAACCCTTTAGCAATGACTCTTGCATTTAGCTTGTCTAAGGTGCCATTAGAGAGTTCCTTTACTCGAAAGAGCCATTTATTGTCAATGATTTTCCTTCCTTTTGGAGGTGGAACCAATACCCATTTATTATTTCGTACTAAGGAATTAAACTCATTTTTCATGGCTACAATTTATTTACAACTTTGTTCAATTTAGGGAACAATGCTAATACAACAACATGAACACAATTATGATTATGATGCAACAAAAAAAATTAGATTAAATTTTTTATTTTTTATGTCTTGATGACTGATGAGTTCTCATCACTTGATTTTCAGAATGGATAGAGGAAATTGGACACAAAATAAGAGAAATGAATACAATCTTATAGATGCTATTTCAAGATACACAACCCAGGTTAATTTGTTTTTTCAGATAATAATATATATAGAACCTGTTTAGTTCCTATTAATATTTTATTATTATGCTGAAAATACATATATATGTTGTAATCTTTACATGAAAATATTGGTTAATGTGTGACAGGTGTATCCTAAGTCTTGGACAGCCATATATGTAGCATTGGACAATGTGGGTATGTGGAACCTGAGGTCAGAGATTTGGGAAAGACAGTATCTTGGGCAACAATTTTATTTAAGAGTTTATTCACCAGAGGTGTCAATTAGGGATGAATATCCCATTCCTAAGAATGCACTAGTCTGTGGTAGAGCTATTGGCAGAAGAACACCACCTTTATAGAAACCAATCTTTTTCATATAAACAATTTTACAGCCTAACTTTTACTGTATTTATGCTTAATAATGCCCCAACTTTATATAATAGAAAAAGGAAGAAACTAGAGATGTAATTTATCTTATAATTTTCAAGTAAGAATTAAGATTTTAGCAATAAACTTAATACAGCAGTGATCAAATTTCTCATTTTGTTTTGTATTCATGAAAATAATTCTTCCTCTTATACAGTTAATATATTTTTACTACAAAAAGAAAACTTAAATTAAACATTTCATATTGAATTCTGAACACTTAAACACAATTGAAGTTGAAATGTGGTGCATTTAATATTAAACTTTAATAAGTTTAATCTCGTTCAACGTTATTAAAATCTTAATTAATTTTGTTGTTTAGGTTGTTAATTGAGATAATTTTTCAATTTGATTTTGCTTTTATATTTACCAAACTTTCCATATTGTATAGCTTTGTAAAGCATATTCATGGCCAATTATAAGGCATGTAAGATCAATTTCGATGGTGAGGTGTTAAGCACACCTTCATATAAAATGAAAATTACAATGACAACATGAATTAGATGTTGGAGATTGTCATAAAGTTCCTTAATTTAAGGAGCAAATTAAGGAGCAAAACATGGAACAAAACAAGGAGCAAAACATGGAGCAATTCATGGAGCAAAACAAGGAGCTTAATTCAAGGAGCAATTTAAGGAACCATTAATTTAAGTAGTAATTCAATGAGTGAATTTTCCTATAAATAGATGTGTAATTGTAATGAATTAATCATCCAAAGCGTTCATTCCAATTGAGAGAAAAGCTTTTGTGAGAGAAAATTAAGAGTAATTTTCTTGGGTGTAATTGGGTTGTGAGTTGTGAGTGTTGTAAACACCTTGTGTATTTTCTTCTCTTTCAGTAAAAAGATCTGCAGCAGGTCCGGAGACGTAAGTAAGATTGGCCGAACTCCATTATCAAATTTTGTGTGTTATTTTTCTATTCTTGCTTTCTCATAAATCTGGCTTATCGGGAATTTGCGTAATTTCCCAACAACTGGTATCAGAGCTATTGGTGGTAATTTCTGTCAATTTTCTACAAGGTTACTATTTACGTGAATAGTGAAATTTTTTCAACGATATTTGTTCGTTGACGGAGGTGTTCTAATACTGGTTTACAGAAATAGTCAGAAACGATCCGGAGGAAGTCAGATTTGAGTGGGAGCAATGGCCGCAGATGAAGGAAGGGTGAAACTCGAGAAATTTGATGGCACAGATTTCGGGTTTTGGAAAATGCAGATAGAGGACTATCTGTATCAAAGAAATCTATATCAACCTCTCTCAGGGAAGAAACCAGAAGCTATGAAGGAAGAAGATTGGAATCTTCTAGACAGACAAGCCCTCGGAGTTATTCGATTGACGTTATCCCGTAATGTTGCCTTCAACATAGCAAAGGAAAAGATCACGGCGGGTCTTATGGCAGCTCTCTCCAATATGTATGAGAAGCCATCAGCCTCAAACAAAGTGCACTTGATGAGGCGTTTGTTCAATTTGCAGATGAATGAAGGCGTATCAGTAGCTCAACATCTCAATGAACTCAACACAGTCACAACCTAGTTGAGTTCAGTGGAAATTGAATTCGATGAAGAAGTACGAGCATTAATACTTTTGTCTTCTTTACCAGAAAGTTGGAATGCTACTGTCACGGATGTGAGTAGCTCGTCAGGAAGCAATAAGTTAAAATTTGACGATGTTCATGATTTGGTTCTCAGTGAAGAGATCCGACGTAGAGAGTCAAGTGAATCGTCAACTTCTTCAGTTTTGCATATAGAGTCAAGAGGAAGAAATTCAACCAAAGGGAATGGACGTGACAGAACAGACTACCGAGGTAGATCAAAGGACAGGAGGTCTAAATCCAAGAATCCTAATAATTCCCATAGCTCGAAGACTATCGAATGTTGGAATTGTGGAAGAATCGGGCACTATAAAAATCAGTGCAAGAGTGCACCGAAGGACAAACAAGTGAAGGCAAAGGCAAATGTTACTTCCACCTCAGGAGGAGACGATGCATTGATATGCTCTTTGGAGAGCAAGGAAGAACCTTGGGTGTTAGACTCTGGAGCATCGTTCCATGCTAATTCACAAAAAGAATTCTTCAAGAAATATATCCCCGGAAACCTTGGAAAGGTATATCTTGGTGATGATCAACCATGTGCTATTATTGGCAAAGGTGTAGTGAAGATTAAGTTGAACGGATCTGTTTGGGAGCTGAAGGATGTCAGACATATTCCCGATCTCAGAAGGAACTTAATCTTAGTCGGGCAGTTGGCCAGTGAAGGCTACACTACGATCTTCCATGGTGATGATTGGAATATTTCAAAGGGTGCAATGACAGTTGCTCGAGGCAAGAAAAATGGCACTCTTTACATGACAGCAGAGGCACGTTGTTCAATTACAGTTGCAGCAGGCAATGAAACACCAAATCTGTGGCACCATAGACTAGGCCATATGAGTGAGAAAGGGATGAAGACTATGCATTCAAAGGGAAAACTTCCAGGTCTACAATCTACGGAGATAGAAATGTGCGAAGATTGCATACTTGGAAAGCAAAAGAGAGTCAGCTTTCAGACAAGTTGCAGAATCCCAAAGAAGGAAAGGCTAGAGCTTATTCACTCTGATGTTTGGGGACCAACGAACGTCTCATCTATTGGTGGGAAATGCTACTTTGTGACTTTCATCGATGATCACTCTCGGAAGGTATGGGTTTAATTTCTAAAGCATAAGTCTGAAGTATTTGAGGCTTTCAGAAGATGGAAAGCTATGGTGGAAAATGAGACAGGTTTAAAAATTAAAAAGCTCAGAACCGATAATGGTGGTGAATATGAAGACACCAGATTCAAAAATTTCTACTATGAGCACGGGATCAGAATGGAAAGAACTGTGCCAGGCACGCCTCAACACAATGGTGTAGCTAAGCGTATGAACCGAACATTGACAGAAAGAGCCAGAAGCATTCGTATACGGTCGAGTCTAGAAGCGGTTACGGGCGAAGCGATCAACACGGCAGCTTACTTGATCAACCGAGGCCCATCTGTTCCATTGGAGCATAGAATACCAGAAGAGGTATGGAGCGAAAAAGAGGTGAAACTATCACATCTAAAAGTTTTCGGCTGTGTAGAATTTGTGCATATCAGTGATCAAGGGAGGAATAACCTTGCTCCCAAATCCAAAAAATGTACTTTCATCGACTTTGGTGAGGTTGAGGTTGTCTCCCATATTTGGGATGACGAAAACAAGAAAGTTATCCGTAGCGAGAGATGTGATTTTCAACGAAAGGGTGATGTATAAGGACATGCGTAAAATAGATGCCAATGAATCGGAAGCGAGAATGAGTCGGTATTTGCGGATGCGGATGATGTCCCGGATAGTTCCGCAATGAGAACCAATTGTAACAAGTCCTCGACCGGAGGAACTTGTTGGACGAAGTAGTACGCGACATTCGACACATCACAACCTCTTACTCCGGCTCTGTATTGAGAAGGTCTTAACGACCTCATATGCCCAACGGAGATACATGAACTATATGTTGCTAAGCGATGGAGGGAGCACGAATGCTATGATGAAGCTTGTCAGACTCGAGATTCCAATAAGTGGGAGCTTGCTATGAAAGAAGAAATGAAATCTCTCATCTCGACAGGACATGGGAACTAGGCGAGTTACCTATGGGAAAGAAGGCAACTTCACAACAAATGGGTGTACCGGGTGAAAGAAGAGCGTGATGGTTCCAAGAGATACAAAGCACGCCTAGTTGTTAAAGGTTTTCAACGAGAAGGAAGGAGTTGACTACACCGACATTTTCGCTCACTGTTGTGAAGCTCAATACTATCGGATCGGTATTGAGTATTGTATCCATTGAAGATCTTCATCTTGAACAGTTGGATGTGAAGACCGCATTCCTTCGTGGAGATTTAGATGAAGAGATATACATGTACCGGCCCGGAAGGTTTCTCGAGAAAGAGGGAAGAAGAGCATGGTGTGCGAGACTTAAGAAGAGTTTGTATGGCACAGAAACAAGCCGAGACAATGGTACGAGAAAGTTTGATAGCTTCATTACACGAGGAAGGTTTCCGGATGTGCAATCTTGACCATTGTTGCTACTTGAAGATATATAGGTCCGATTATATCATTTTACTACTTTATGTTGATGATATGTTAGTAGCGAGGTTCGAGATATGGATGATATCGGAAGATTGAAGCATCAATTGTCAAAGGAGTTTGACATGAAAGACTTAGGTCCAAAGAAAAAGATTCTTGGAATGCAAATCACAAGAAATAAGAAGAAAGGATCCTTGCGGTTATCTCGGGCGAGTACATCAATCGTGTTTTGTATAGATTCAACATGAGCGATGCCAAGCCGGTTAGCACACCCTTGGCTAGTCATTTTGACCTATCCGAGGATCGGTCCCTCGAGACGAGAGGAAGAGAGAGAATTCATGGCTAAGGTTCCTTATGCCTCGGCCATTGGAAGTTTGATGTACGCAATGGTGCATACAAGACCCGGACATTGGCCATGCGGTGGGAATTGTTAGCGGTTATGTCAAATCCAGGGAAAACTCATTGGGAAGTAGTCGAGTGGATTTTGAGGTATCTGCGAGGCACCTGAGAAAAGTGTTTGTACTTTAGTAAAGGAGAGTTAAAAGTACGAGGATACGTAGATGCGAGACTTTGGAGGTGAAGTTGATCACCGAAGAAGCACCACCAGTTATATATTTATTGTTGGAACTACGGTGTTAGTTGGATGTCACAAATACGAGAAAATTGTCACTCTATCCACTACTGTAGGCCGAGTATGTAGCGATGGCTTGAAGCTAGTAAAGAGATGATATGGCTTCAAGGTTTGTTAAGCGAGTTGGGATTCAAACAAGAGAAGAATGTTACTGCGTAGTGATAGTCAAAGTGCAATACACTTGGCGAAGAATTGACATTTCATTCTAGAACCAAACATATTGGACTTCGTTATCACTTCATCAGATCTCTATTAGAAGATGATGTGTTAATACTGGAGAAGATTCAAGGAAGCAAAAATCCAACAGATATGTTAACAAAGGTGGTGATTATTGACAAACTGAAGTTGTACTCAACTTCAATTGGTCTGCTAGAGTAATAAAGACTAGAAAAGCTGCTGCATTGATCGAGGTGTGAAGACAGATTGAAATCAGTCTTCAAGTGGGAGATTGTTGCAGATTGTCATAAAGCTCCTTAATTTAAGGAGCAAAACATGGAGCAAAACAAGGAGCAAAACATGGAGTAATTCATGGAGAAAAACAAGGAGCTTAATTCAAGGAGCAATTTAAGGAACCATTAATTTAAGGAGTAATTCAAGGAGTGAATTTTCCTATAAATAGATGTGTAATTGTAATGAATTAATCATCCAAAGCGTTCATTCCAATTGAGAGAAAAGCTTAGAGAGAAAAGCTTTTGTGAGAGAAAATTAAGAGTAATTTTCTTGGGTGTAATTGGGTTGTGAGTTATAAGTGTTGTAAACACCTTGTGTAATTTTTTCCCTTTCAGTAAAAAGATCTGCAGTAGGTCCGGAGACGTAAGCAAGATTGGCCGAACTCCGTTATCAAATTTTGTGTGTTATTTTTTTATTCTTGTTTTCTTATAAATCTGTCTTATCGAGAATTTGCGTAATTTCCCAACACTAGAAAATTGAGTGGAAAAAAGAAATACCGAGTCTTGTATTTCATATAGTTTGAGAATCACAAACGTTTATCTTTGAGGATACAATGGTAAACAAGCAGTGGACATACACCAACAAAATTGTTCCTACGAACTGTATGGTATATGTGAGAAAATAACAGATTTTTTCATGTGTGAAAGTTATGTCTTATGTGTGTGTATTCTCTTCTCCGTCCTATTTATTGAGCTAAGAATTCAACCCTAAATTATTCATGCTGGGCAATTGTTACAATTGGAAGTGATTCCAAACGTTCCTCAGATCGTTATTTCAAATAATTAATCCAATTTAAAGTTGCACATTAAGTATCATCTATGACTAGAGTATCACTTGAGATTGATTCATTCCGTCTCCATGGATGTTTTTCACCTTTTGGACTAGTTCGATGCAAAAGCTCATCTCTCTCTCTCTGCATCTTTAACCAACACTCTGGCTCCTGAAATAGTCTCAGTATCTGTCCAAATAATACCAAACAAAGCCTTCCTCAGCATAAATATGATGCATAAAACACATCTAGCTGCCGAAATTCTCAGTTGAGAAAATCAGTTATTTGATAACTTCATAGAAAACTGATATGGTAGGATAAAATGAGCATGCACCTTAAATAGGATGCACAAGTTGTACATAATTGAATAATTCTTAAAATAACATGTTAATTTTACATAACGTATATATATAACACAAAATATGTTATATATACAAAGTGTACATAAACTAGATATGTCGTATGTACACATTATATATAACTAACATGCTTTCTTAGGACTAATTCGATTACCTGTACATGCTCTTATAGAGTTTCAATAAGACAGGAATAATGGAGTATACCATTTTCATCGTTGGTCTTCTTGAAGACGAATGCATAAGACAAAGGCGTGCAGCAATCATCATTATTTCCATCTCTTCCTTGCTGTAGTCTTCATTCAAACAAGGATCAATTAGACGTTTGCATAAACCATAGCTAAGCAATGACCTTGCCTGCAAGTCAATGAGCATAAAAGCTGAGGAAGAATATTTTTCACTTTGCAACATTACTAATTTAATGGTAGAGATTTATACCCAAAGTACTAAGCTTTCATGAACCATTGGGTCTCTCTGAATAGCCTCCTTTCCAGTGATGAGTTCTAAGAGCACAACCCCATATGAGTATACATCTATCTTTTCATCTACCTTGCCATACATCATATATTCTGGAGCTAAGTATCCAAAAGTCCCAACTACAGTTAACGGCTTTGTAACTGTTGAAGATTGATGGGTTTGTTGGATTTCCATTGCTGCTCCAAAATCTGACAGCTAGAAAATCAAAACACAAAGATTTAGGGATAAAAAGCAATTTCAAGAAGAAAGTTGATTCAGGGTCTATTTGCTTGTGTTTCTAGGACAACATAAAAATGCTTCTGATAGTGAAAAAATTTGTCAAAAGCACTTTGAAAACTCAGAAAACACATTTTGTGCTTGCTGATACAAGCATATAATACGTGCTTATGCATGAAATCGGATTTTTTTTTAATCACCTCTATTTGAAACCACTTTTAATAAAAACACAAGCAAACAGAACCACAGTTTTAGTCCACGAATGAAAAATCTATCTAAACATCAAACTATGGAGAAAAAAAGTATTGATTCTTCTCCAATTAGAGTTACTAGCTAATTATATAGAGTTTTAAGCCCAAAACCTCATGATTTTGAGTTTAAGTGAAAATGACTACCAAAATATCATACATTTTATTCAGGGAGACGCCAATAATGTGTCATGGTAAGCAAATCAGTTCTTAGAGGAGATATTCCCAATTATAAGAAGGTTTAATATTGTAATATATCTTGGATCCTACAATTATGCAATAGAGTAGCAAATGATATAGCAAAATGGTCTCTTAATGAAGGAATGGAAGGATCTTTTACGCTATATTTAGATCTTAGATTTGTATGGAAAAAATTGTAAGAAAAATATGAGGGGTAAAAAAGAAGGAAAAGAATCAAATAATGCAAATATTATTTATAAGTTGTTTCCTATATGAAGAAAAGAGTTTAGAAAATTTTTATTGGAATTTTTTGAACCTTCATTGTGTCTTGTTTTTTGACTCTCATATTTTCCTCACTAGTTTTTTTCCCATGCAAAACTAATATCCAAATATAGCCTTATAGATCAAATTCCTGTGCATATATATAAAACAATCAACGAATAGGCCAAAGTTGGGTTGTAAGATACTTATAAATAAAAGAGTGAAAAATCCCAAAATTGCAGGTATTGTACATGAGTCATGTACAATCTGTACATAACTAAGTTGTACTCGAACTGAATTGTGTAGATAATTTTTTTAAGATAAACACAAAATAGCTAAACAAAGACATGTAGATAAGCATCACTGAACATGTTCAAAATGTGAATTAATAATACCACCACTTACCTGTGGTTGGCAATTGTCAGTGAGGAGAATATTGGATGACTTAACATCTCTATGAATAATGGGAGGGTTACAAGAATGATGAAGGTACTCAAGAGCTTTAGCCACACCAACTGCAACTCTCATCCTCTCACTCCACTTTAACTGTCTCAAACTTTGCTTCAAATTTCCCTTTAAAAGATTATACACAATTGCCTGCATATCCATATCCTCACAATAACCAATTATCTGAACTATATTCTCATGTTTTATACTCGACAATATGTCTACTTCTCGAAAAAGATCATCTCCACACTCCTGAGTAGTTTTGAGTATTTTCACTGCTGCAGCTTGACCACCTTCAAATTCAGCACAATATACTTCACTATTTCCACCTACTCCAACCACCCTCTTGGGACTAAAATTATTTGTTGCCCACCGAAGCTCTTGCAATGTAAAACGCCAACTCGATCTTTTCTGTTCCGAGAATGTTAATCTTTGTGACAGCTTCTGTGTTGTTGATCTCGGTACCTGCATTGGCTTCCTGACATTGTATAGTATTTGCTGCCTTGATGCTGGTGTAGAGGAAGCTGGAACTGTCAATGATTTCTGTAATCGATGATTGATCATTGTCTGGTTAGCAGATTTGTACGTAGGTGATGATAATGATGATTGAAGCACTGGCCTCCTAGAACTAGACCCTTGTTGAGAAGTTCCTTGTTTTTTAAGTAGAATTCTTCCTACATTGTTTATCACTAGAAGAGTGCAAGTAGGAGGCAGCGCTTTTAAACAAGAAGTAACAGCTAATTCATTGGGCCTGCAACACTTACAACAATACAATAAGATTGATAGATATACAGATGAGAGAGAGAGAGAGAGATTTAATGTCTGTTTGTTTCTGATTTTGGATCATGTAAAAGCACTTCAGGACCAAACATGAAAAAATTTGTCAATAGCGCTTCCAGAGTTCAAAAAGCAGATTTTGTGCTTGCTGATAGAAACACATTATATGTGCTTCTTTCTGAAAACACTTATGTTTGAAACCACTTTTCACAAAAGCTCAAGCAAAAATACCCTTGGAAGCACATATAATGTGAAAAGTGACTTCAAACGGAAGTGGTTCCAGATAAATGTGCTTCTGTCAACGACCACAAAATGTGCTTTCTGAACCCTCAAAGGCGTCTTTGACAAAAAAATAATGTTTGGTCTTGAAGCGCTATTTTGCTGTCAGTAGCGTTTTTTTTTTACAGTCAGAAGCGCTTTTATAGGGGCCAAGAAACAGAAACAAAGATACCCTTAATAGTAGTTTCAATACCCTGAAAGGCTAGACCCAAGTGCAAGCATTGTTGCATAGCAGACCCTTACTTGGTGGGTTAATACAGAAACATATGAATCCCCAATACAGACCTTAACTTGGAATTCAACCTACAAAGATAAGCTTGCCAAATGAAAACCCCGGTTTTTGTAATAATAATTTTGAAAGAAAATGAAAAAGGGTAAAAGTGAAATACCTTCTTGGACTTGCAGAGATCTTCATGGATATGAAATGTGTTAGGATCAAAGATGTCTTGACTACTTTGAACATGAATAGCCACAACATTATCTTCTGGTTTAACAACCAGAGTTAATAATCTAAGTAGAATTTCTCTACTGTAATTATCAGATTTTAGGCCAACAATGATGGTCCTTTTCTTTTCTTTCTTAGATCTAAATGATAACATTTGGAGATCAATTCTTGATCTTCGAACCATCATAAAAAAATCTGCACTTGGTGCCCAGAAACAATTTCATTGTAGAACTAATGTTCTCTTCTTTCTTTCTTTTTTTTTTTTTAAAGTTCCAGGATTCGTTCATCTCTCGAACCACACTTACTAGTTTATAGGTCTAAGCATTAAGTAAAGGTGGTTGGTAACTTATGACAAATATCAAACTGGTTCTGAAAGCGATCAATGTAAAATATAATTTACTGTAATTTTGCTCTATTTAGAGATTATTTTCAATGCGTCGTTTCTCCCTAAATGAAAACTTCTTTTGGGATTATTTTTGTTTCAATATCTTGGTCTAAACTTTATTATGGTTGGGCTACCAGTTATGGGTGTGGGGAAGGATAATGCTAAACATAACAAGTTTATTTACTAGTCATCATTAGTTGCGTGGGAAATTTAAGCTTAAAATATATATATATTTATAATAATATTTTTGTATTATAATATTTTAATTAAATTATGAAAATATTTATTAATTTTATAAATTCATACTTTTAATAATGATTTTTTATTATTCTATCTGAATATTTAAAAATAACATTCTAAAAAATTAAATACAATAAGCAAATAAAATACTCTTTTTTATCTATACTTTGTAAATAGGCATAAAAATATGTAAAATATATATAAAAAAAATAAAAAGTATTGTAAGTTTTAAAAATACAAAAGTTCATAATTATTATGAATATTATTAAACAAGTAAAAATTTAACTATAATTAATTTGATAACTTCTTACATTTTATAATAATAAAAATTGTAAATTTTAAGGTGAATGAAAAAAATAAATAATAAAAATTTGGGCTTAAATATACCTACGTCGATGTTCATTTATGAACAAAGTCAACGATCATGATTTTGCAAATACTTTTGTTTTATAATCGTAAAAAAATTTGTAAGTGCACGAATCATTTTATTAAAAATGATAAGTAAACTCTCAAAGTCGATCTAAGGAAGAAATATATGTGGTTTTTAATTTATTATTTAAATTTTTAAAAACGAAATTAAATCATAAACATTATGTCACAATATTTTGATTTTTGTTTCCTAATCTAATAAAAAAATAAACATTGATATAATTCAATAAACAATTATGTTTTTATCATTCATAACAGTAGAGTATTTATAGATATAATAGTTAAGTTAATTATACTTATTCATACTATTTAGGTTATTAAATATATAAATTGATATTTATTGATTCTCTCTTTTTTATATGAATACCACTTTTGGTGAGGTTAGATATTCTTTTTTAATTAAACAAATCAATTAACACCTATGGGTGTGATCGATAATTAATTTAATTCTTTTTTTCTAAGATATTGAAAATGAACCATTTAAATAACACATTTGGTGGGATTAGACATTTTAAACTTTATTCAACGTGTATAAATTAAACCTATGAATTTAATTATCCTAGCACTAACTTTAAAGTTTTAAAACCATTACTGAAAATACGTTGTCAATACATTTTCGAATAATAGTTCTTATAAAAAAAATTGAAATAAAGCTCGACTCTATCTACAAGGCGATTATATTAACAAATAAAAGAGCATTGTTCTAAATCAGATCGAATAATTAAACCTTAAAATCTAATTTTTATATTTAAGTTTGTAACGAAAAATAATATATTTCTATCTATCATCTTTAATATAAAATCTTGAATAAAAATAAAATCAATTTATTTTATAGAGATGTTTTAACTATTTAATATTCCACAATTACAACAAAATTAAACCAATTATTGTTTGTCTAAGTGTCAAAATTTTCTTAAAATTGAAAATTTTCCTTACTTTTTCAAAATTATTTTTATACATGACAAACCATAATCAGTTTCAGTGTAAATATGTGTAAAACACCACTTAAGAGATTACTAATGCACAAAAAAACTAAATGCTGCACTTAAAAGAGCCTATATGTGAAGGCATCATTTGAAATTTGCTTAGAGATATAGAAGGTCTTAAAACAGCAGAGACGGTTAAATGCAACCGGTTCTCGTAAGAGAAATCTTGTAACTTAGAATATCAATACTAATTTTTTCAGTATTGTAATCGTAAAAACAAGGCTTTTATAGCTAAATAACTGAATCACACACATTCCATAATAGAAACAGACCTAAACGGCAAAAACACAGACTACTCAAAAATTGTTATATTAATAAATTTTCAAATACTAGAAACGATCGAGTCCAAGTAATAAATAAACCATCTAATAATTCCTATTGGTAGATAGAGATACTTAGTAAATCAACTACCAGGGGACTCCCTCATTGGGCAGCAACCATCTTTAATTAAAACTACACAGGATGACATACACAAGATTATAAATTTGGTGTATTAATTACCTACTACCAAAACAAAAATAATCTGATATGATAAAACAAAATTATAATTTATTATTCCCATTCTAGTAGAGTTTTGAACAGAACTGGAAACTTCGATATTTTCAGGGCCGCCCATTAATGGCTTCCTTCGTAGCCTTGAAACTCTTATGAGATCCTGCACAAATGTTTTTTTTTTTTAAAAAAAATCACTCACTTCTAAGTAGAATTGGGTTGCTAATCGTATTAAAACCATAGAATTTGAGCTAATTCAATCTATTGGAGATAAAATTAAGGAGTAAATTAAAGAGTGTTCTTTAATTTAAGGAGTAAATCAAGAACCTTAATTCAAGGAGTAAATTAAGGAGTTGTGATCTTTAATTTAATGATTAATTCAAGGAGTAAAACAATGAATCCTTAATTCAAGGAATAAATCAATGAATGTTTAATTCAAAGAGTAATTCAAGGAGTAAATCTCCTTATATATAGCTATAGAATTGTAATGAAAATATGAAAGAAAGAATATAACTTTGAGAGAGCTTGTTTTAATTGGTTAGACCTAGGCCTTAGCCTTTGGCCTTGGCGTTCTCAACGCTAATTTTCAACATGGTATCAGAGCAAGTCGATCTTCTTGGACAAAAATTGTTATTTCTCTACTCAAAGTGTGTTTGACACTCTATCAGAGCGATTTCTTATTCTATTTATTTTTTCAAACCAAATTCTCTTGGTGATGATGGATTAAATCTCTCCTGTAGCTTCTACCGACTTGATCTGGAGGAGAAGTATTGTGATAAAAGGAAAGGTCTCATATTGAAACCAAGCTCTTGGCGATGATGGATTAAATCTCTCCTTAACCTGCACTTGATCTGGAGGAGAAGTATTGTGATAAAAGGAAAGGTCTCATATTGAAACCAAGCTCTTGGCGATGATGGATTAAATCTCTCCTATAGCTTCTACCGACTTGATCTGGAGGAGGAGTATTATGGTAAAAGGAAAAATCCCACATTGAAACCAAGCTCTTGGCGATGATGGATTAAATCTCTCCTGCAGCTTCTACCGACTTGATGTGGAGGAGGAGTATTATGGTAAAAGAAAAGGTCCCACATTGAAACCAAGCTCTTGGCGATGATGGATTAAATCTCTCCTGCAGCTTCTACCTACCTGATGTGGAGGAGGAGTATTGTGATAAAAGGAAAGGTCCCACATTGAAACCAAGCTCTTGGCGATGATGGATTAAATCTCTCCTGCAGCTTCTACCTACCTGATGTGGAGGAGGAGTATTGTGATAAAAGGAAAGGTCCCACATTGAAACCAAGCTCTTGGCGATGATGGATTAAATCTCTCCTGTAGCTTCTACCTACCTGATGTGGAGGAGGAGTATTGTGGTAAAAGGAAAGGTCCCACATTGAAACCAAGCCCTTGGCAATGATGGATTAAATCTCTCCTGTAGCTTCTACCTACCTGATGTGGAGGGAAAGTATTGTGGTAAAAGGAAAAGGTCCCACATCGACAACAACATTTTTTTTTGCTATCGCAATCAACATTTTTGTTAGTTTTACCTTTGTTGCCTTGGCTTCTCATCAATTTCAATGACTTTTGTGCAAGCTTAAATCCATAAACTTTATGGATCCAGCTTGAGGGGGGTATTGAAGATAAAATTAAGGAGTGTCAACTCTTTAATTTAAGGAGTAAATCAAGAACCTTAATTCAATGAGTAAATTAAGGAGTTGTGATCCTTAATTTAAGGATTAATTCAAGGAGTAAAACAAGGAATCCTTAATTCAAGGAGTAAAACAAGGAATCCTTAATTCAAGGAGTAAAACAAGGAATCCTTAATTCAATGAGTAAAACAATGAATCCTTAATTCAAGGAGTAAATCAAGAAATGTTTAATTCAAAGAGTAATTCAAGGAGTAAATCTCCTTATATATAGCTATAGAATTGTAATGAAAATATGAAAGAAAGAATACAACTTTGAGAGAGCTTGTTTTAATTGGTTAGACCTAGGCCTTAGCCTTTGGCCTTGGCGTTCTCAACGTTAATTTTCAACACAATCATCTCGTCGGATTGCATAATTTCTATCTGATAATCTAATTGCTTGTTTTCATCTGATGCAACCCAATCAATTAGTTAAATGGATCGGATCGAACAATCCAATCTACAAATGTTTTTTATACTCTTTTGGGTTATGTTTTACAATCTACTCTAATTTTTACCCAAAATCAATATATAAATATTTAATATATAATAAAATCAAAAATATTAAAATATCAATATAAATACTATAATTTAATAATATTATACTTTTAAACTCGATATGAAAATATAAAATAAAAAAAAGCATTAAGCCACAAATGTAAAGAGGGAGAACTCGTGCTCTTTCACCGAATTTAAAAATTAAGTAAATGGAAAGAAAAAAGTATAATTTCTTTATCTTTTAAGATACTTTTAATAAATAAAGTATATAATAAAAAGTGATAAAAATCTTAAAGGTAAATGTATGTACAAAATATAAACATTAATTAATTTTGATGAATTTGAATTGATTTGTAAACAATACAATCTACCAATCGATCTAATTTTAATGGATTGAGAAATTTTTCATCCAATTAAAAGATTGGTTTAGATTTGTTGGGTTCATTGAATAATCAGATCTTTTGCACTCCCATTCTTCTAAGCTAAACTTAAAAAAATTTAGGTTGAAATCATCTCAATAGAATCACAAGGAAACACACCCTTAATACTTAAGAACATCAAATCCATTACTTGATTAAAATAGAACATTAACATCAATTATCTCAGCTTGTGATTCGCTTAATAGTTTGACGGTAAAACTCATGTCTCCTTCTTTTTAAGTTACATATTTGAATCACACAAAAATATTGTTTGGTCTAAAAAATATATATCTCAGCTTGTTAGTTAATTCCAGTTCCTATAAGTATTCGCAATATTGTTCTCCAAAGACCCAAGTAATAGAGTTAATCATTCTCTCGGCCCACTTCTTGGTCTAAACTGATGAAAATATGATCATCTGTAACTAGTACTGCCTTAGTAGATGTTATATCTGCATAACAATCACTTTCCACCCAGAACAAGATCTACAAGTAGAAATGTGAACAGTTCATGCAGAGGAAAACGACTTTAGATGCTTTGGTGCAACGACATGACTAGCATGTTTTATCTTTTGCAGCAATTAATTCATGTCACCCAATCACCTAGACATTACTTAAACATATTGTACTAAAAGATAACACAAATTACTCACAAGATCCAAAAACCAATAGTATTACCAAAATTATGTAGAGGTCATATCAGAAGTCATGCTTAAGGAAGGGAGTGATGATGATGAAGTGTAGTTAAAAGCTCAGCTAATCAGTGTGCAACTAGTGGATTGACAATAGCGAGATCAAGAAGACTACAATGCTTAGAAAATGTGTACTTTATAAGGAAGTATGGCTTTGTGAGAAAAACTCAAATGAGAGCTGGACACTTGAACATTTTCAATTTTTTTGTTATGCCTAGCTTAGTCAATAAACAGTGGGCAAAGCTTTCATTGTAATGGTATCTGCAAAAAAGAGAGAAAATATGTTATTGTTCAATAAGAAGAGTCCGAGTATTCATTCAATTGATGTTAATCAAGAATTCAACAATTCAACAATTCAACAATTTCTCATTAAGTCAAAAAAAGTTACATGGTATCAGAGTCTTTAGCTAATACAGATTGAAGAAGAATGGCAAACCAAGAAACAAATGTAAACAAAAGAGTAATAGATCAAGAGACTAATCTCAATCAAAGAGTAACAGAGTTCGAGTTGATCACATTTTATAATCATGTAGCTTCTATCAAATTAGATAAAGAAAATTATTATGTGTGGAAGAAGTAAATAAAGAGAATCCTTAAGAAGGCTACATAGATTGAACTATCAAATGTCAAAAGAAATTTGATGTGAACAGTGTGGTGAATCCTGAAGGGGAAAAAAATAAAATTTGGTTACGCCAAGATTAAATGATAAGATCTTGGCTAGTTAGTGTGATGTCTGATGAATTTGTGAAGAAAGTGTCAAATTATGATACAAGCTGTAAGAAAAGGCTTGTCTCGAGGGATATTTCATATCACACTCTAGGGCTAAAGTGACCTGATTTAAAGATGAAATGAGCTCTAGTAAGAAGGATGTGAAGACTATTAATGATTATGTGGAACGTGTTCAATCTTTGTCATCTCAATTAACAACTAGGGGGTGTATTGTGTTTAAAGAAGATCATATTATGACAATATTAAATGGACATGATGGGGTATGACTCAATGGTAGCTAATGTTCAAGAAGGCCATGTAACATTGCAAATATCCATGCATAAGCTTCTAAACCATGAGAACATACTTGAAAGAAGGAATTTTGTTGTTTCTTTGTTGTCTAATGCCAATCTTGTTACATGACTTGTGCTTCAACAGCCAATATGACATACCCAACTCCTATACCTTCATCTAACATGGTGAGTTCAATCAACAGATCACAGATGATAGTTCCTCAAACTAATATGTTGATTTTAGACCATGCTATCATAAACCACTCAATATTTATATCCTAACCAACCATCATACACTCCCCAACCCTCGTATTCTTCTTCACCTATATCCCAACCTCAAATGTTTGCTGGTACCTTTCATCAAAATCTTAAATCCCATTATGGACCAACTGGATTTCACAACTCCCAGAATTAAAATAGAGGGAAAGGAAGGAAATTTTCAAATTCAAGGCCTCAATGTTAGATATGTAGCAGAATGGACCTATGCAAATAAATGTTGAAATAGGTTTGACAATAATTTCTCTTCTTTCAATCAGTCAAATTCACAACCTTATCAGCAAGGCCAAATGTTTTAGAATCAACCTCAACAAGTATTATAATCAACAAATCCACAATTTGTCCCAAAACCTAGACATGTGAATTCTCAAAGCCCTCATGTGCCACAAGCTTACAACACCACCATATATCCCAATGTTAATCAACCCTAGGCACAGGTGTCTGTTATGGGTTCATATTCACAACCTATTAATAGGCAACAGGCAATGGAAAGTAAAACATAGAACAAATACAGAAGGCTTACAGAAATATTAATGTCCATCTTTTATTCCGCAAAATTAAGAAAAAGTCTCTGAAAAAAACCAAGCATTCGAGAAACTTGGAACTCTCCCAAAAAACAATGCTCAACAAATCAATCAATGCCTCTAACACAGCCCACATGCTACTTATAACCACTTTCCCACACCCCTCGTAACAGAATCATAAAACCAATTATAACATAGTTACATTTCAGCCCACATGCCTATGTTTTACCCATATCTTTTCTCTTAGAATAAATAAAATGAATTTGTGACTCACACTATCCCGCCCAAACATTCACTTTTTCCTCAAGGTGAAATTCAAAAAACTATTTTTGAATCATGTAGAATCCTCCAAAGTTGCTTCAAAAGCTGATAAAGATTTCCATTTGAGTAGTACCTCCACATCACAAGGTTGGCCATGAACCATGGGGCGCACTCCTAATTACAAATCTAACTCCACCAACATTTTTAACTCTAAATTTAACTGGGGAGGAAGTATTGGGGAAGAATTATTTACACCACGAGCTTGTCACAATTTTCAAACATGGAAAATAGGATGTAAGTAGCTGAAGAAGGAGTTCAAACATGTACACAACCTTATAAATGCCCTAAAGTATACTAAAAGGAACATAGAAATGAGTGGCAAGTTTCTCATATTTTCATCGAGCTACAAGAGTTGCATGTAAGGCCTCAGCTTCAAGAACACTAAGTCTCCTTTAGCAAACTCCTCATGGTATCTTTTACAATCAACTTATAATTTCATCTTTTGTTGAGCTTGTAACAAATGCATGTGTAGATCATCTAAGATAACATCAAGATCCTCTAACAATTGATCAACCAATGAAACTAAAGTTTACCTTACTCATAGCGAAGGAGATGAGGATGATCATGGCTATACATAGCTCAAAAAGGAGTACATTGAGTAGAAGAATGAAACTAAATGTTGTATCAATATTTTGCCCAAGACAACCAACGAACCCAAGTACTAGGATTCTTTGATACAGAACATTGCATATAAGTTTCAAGACAACAAATGACAACCTCATTCTGTCGATCGGATTGAGGATGATACGTTGTGTTGTGCTTGAGGGTAGGGCCCTCTAACTTGAACAATTCATTCCAAAAATGGCTCAAGAACACTCTATCTTAATCTGAAATAATGGACTAAAAGATACCATAAAGTCTGACAATCTCCTTAATAAAACCTCCAACCACTGTCATAGCAATAAAAGGGATGCTTCAAAACCTATAAAATATGCATATTCACTTAACTTATCCACCAATATGAGTATAGTTTCCACCCCTGCAGAAATGAGTAGTCCTTCAATGAAATCAATAGTAATTTTATCCTAAAATTGAGTAATAAGAGGAATAGGATGTAGAAACCAAGCAGGTGTAGTGGCCAAATGCTTATTCTGCTGAAAAACAATGCAATTTTGCACATAATTGATAATATCCTTATGCAAGTCAACCCAATACAACTCTGTTACAATACGCTGATGAGTTTTTGTCTTGTCATAATGGCCTCCACTTGGGGAATTGTGAAACTCGTCAATGAGATTGCCCATTAACTTAGAAGTGCGTGGAATCACTAGGTTGCTTTTATAATATAAAACTCCATACTCAACTAAAAATCCCACATATGGATTACCAAAGTGATGTCTTCTAGTAATTTCTTAAGAAATTCATCCTTAATTAATTCAGTTTGTAATGTATTCCAATGTTGCCATTGAGGAATTGTCAACATCAAACTCCACCTATTCAGGGATGTGTGAGAGTGCATTAGTCACCTATTATGTAATCCATTTTTTATATTTAGTTTTCACAATCCGTTGCTCTAAAAGGAACTTCAAACTTTGTCGATCAGTCCTTACCACAAAACGTTTGCCAAGTAAATAGGGTCTCTACTTCATTACAGCGAGCATTATTGCCATCAAATTCTTTTTCATAAATTGATTTCAAATGAGCTTATCATCCCAATTTGGCTAAAAAATGCAATAGGTCGTTAACCCTACAAAGCACTTCCTCAAACCCAAAAGCATGTCTCAATAATGAAAGGTTCTGTGAAATCAAGCATGCCTCCACAATCCATCTAAACTTATCTTTTTTAAGTTATTCAGTCAATGCCAAAGCATTTCGAGCATACCTAACAACAAATTTTCTATAATAACCTGAGAAACCCAAGAATCCTCATAGCTCCCTTAAATTGATAGGTGATGGCCAAGAAACGATGGCCTAGATTTTTCTTGGATCAACTACCACACCTTCTTCAAAAATGACATACCCAAGATAAGTCACTTATGTTTTTTCAAACTCACACTTCTTACGGTTGGCATACAAATTGTTCTTATATAAAACATCAACCTATGCCAAATGTGATTGGTGGGCTTCCTCATTAGCACAATAAATCAGAATATCATCAAAGAAGACCAAATAAATTTTTTGAGATATGATCGAAACACATCATTCATAAGTGATTGGAACGTTGCTGAAGTGTTGGTGAGTCCAAAGGGTATCATAAGGAACTCATAATGATCATCATGAGTTCTAAAGGTCGTCTTAGGGACATCCTTATCTTTAACTCTAATTTAATGGTATCTTGACTTCAAATCGTGCTTTAAAAAATTCGAGTACCATTTAATTCATTTAAGAGCTCATTAATAACAGGAATGTGATACATATATGGTAATATGACTTTGTTAAGAGCACTATAATCTATGCAAAAATGCCATGATCCATTCTTTTTATTGACTAACAAAACAGAGCATGAAAATAGACTATTACTGACTCGTATAATGTCAACTATGAACATTTCTTTGATTAGTTGTTCGATCTCATCCTTTTGAACATTGGGATATCGATAAGGACTTACGCTTATGGTGGGCTTCCCTCCTTCAACAAAATAGAATTCTCTTGTCCACGTTGAAAAGGTACACCAAATGGCATGTTAAAAACGGCCTTATGTTCATCTAGAATTTGGTGAAGAAACTATGGCACAGAATCCATTACTTCATTTGGTAAATCAATTTGATAAACTCAACCCAAATTCTAGAACCCTCATGTTTAATAAACCTTATCTTTACTTTTAATGATACCAATTTTTTTCCCAAAGAAGGATCACCATGCAAAGTAATCATCTCTTTTCCCAAACCCAACTTCATCATCTGAGTTTTCCAGTTTGTGTAGGTCATTCCCAATGTTTCAAGCCATTGGATGCCCAAAATCACATATGAACTTCCCAAACTCAAAGGCAAAAATTCATCAACAATATTAATACCCTGTAAATTTAGAATTATCCCTCAACATATTCCTTCTCCACGGATAGAATTTCAAGTGCCATAGTCACCCTCATACACATCTATTTTAGAAATGGGTAGCTGCAATTTTTTAACCAGGTTAGAAGAAATAAAATTATGTACCGCACCTGGGTCAATAAGCATCACCACTTCTTACTCACCTATCATCCCTTTCAGCTTCATGGTCATTTATCAAACCCACCAAATAATTGAGAGACACTTCCACCACTTGGTCAATTCTAATCATTTCTGAATCTGGTTCTAACTCATTCAACTTCTCAAATTCCATTATTCCCACTTCTTCATCATCATGGATCAGTAATACATTTAATTATTTCTTCTTACTCTCATGGCCAATTCCCCATTTATCATTACACACTATAATAGAAACCATGTTCTCATTTCTTCTACAATTTAGAGTAAGACAATTTTTGCACATCCCCATATGGTAAGTGTTTCTCTTCAATCTTTTCGGCCAAATACATGGATCAATCCAAGTTGATAGGGTCCATTATTCTCACTTCCACCCTTATCTCTGGTTCCATCTTGTTGATCAAATTGCCCAAAGCAACCTGGTTTGAGAAATTTTCCAACGATGTCGATAACTCGATGAATCTTCACCATTAATCTTGCACACTTCCTTTCTGTCTCAACACCAGACATTGCTTATGGAGTGACCCCAATTGCAATGATTGAATTTCTTTCAAAATTGATAGCTTCATCTCCTTCCATAGCACGAATGTTCTATTCTTGTTTTCCCACTGGTACCACAGTAATGCCTCACCATTAAAACATTTCACAACCACCTCAATTTTCTCTTCATTAGTGAATCGATGAAAAGCAAAGTATCATCCAACCTTCAAAATTCACCCATAAGGATTGGTTCCATCAAACACCGACATCTCAAGTTTTTCAAATTGAAAATCTTGACACAAACCTCAAAAATGGTAGTGCCATAGTTCCCTATCAATCCCTCATCATTGGTGTGTTTGTCAAATCTTCGTTTGCTTTTCTTGTGGACAAAGATGCTCTACTAGAAGCATCTTCTTAAAGTTTAATAAGCTTATCAAAACGCTAATTAATGCTCTATAATATGAAGTTATTATCTCTATTGCTTTTAGCAACAAATGAGTGCTTAGACAATTAGACATTAATAATTCATTTTTTAATGACATACTTCATAAAAACGTGTTTATGAGGCAATCAACTAGGTTTATTGATAAAATCCATCTTGACAATGTGGATAAATTGAAAAAATCTTTGTATGGGCTTAAACAAGTTGTCAAAACATGGTTTGACACTCTATCTAAAGTTGTACTCAAAGTAGGTTTTATCAAGGCTAGATTAGGTTTTATCAAGACTAAATCATATGACTCTTTTTCTCATGGTTGTTTCTACTCATAGAATTTTTATTATTTTTTATTTTGATGATTCAATGAATCTAATGCTAGCAAAGTCAATGTCATGTCATATTTTCTCTGGAAGAAGTTCATTAATTTTTAGGCATTGGGGTGTCATTACTAACTAATCAATGTCTCTTGCTCAAATAGTCTAAATACTTAAAAATATATTTTGAAGAAAGCTTATATGACTGATGTTATTCCTTCTATTACGCCTATGGTAATTTTTCCAATCATGCCTTTATAGGAATCCTTCTGTAGAGAAGCACTATGGGGGCTCTTCAATGTCACAATAATAGGGCATGTTATTGCCTTTGTTGTGAACAAGGTTTCGTAGTATACGAGTCAACCTAAAGTCACTTATTAGGAGTGTTATAAAAAGAATCTTGAGATACTTCCATGGTACCATTAATCATGAGCTAGAGTTTCAACCTTCCACAGCTTTGTATATTCATGATTTTTTATTCTCATTGTGCTTCATACCTAGACATTATAAGTTCCACCTCTAGGTTATGTATATATGTTGGTGCCAGTTATATAGTTTGGCAAAAAACAAACCACAATATCTAGGTGAAATGTTTAGGTTAAATATGCCTTGCAAGTGCAACTACCAAAATTATATGGCTACAATCTAACCACTTACTTCCATCCCTTCAATTTCAATCTTGTGGTGTGATAGCATTCGTGCAGTGACTTTAACAACTAATCCTATTTTACACTACGAAACTAAACATATTGAATTTGATTGACACTTTATCGAATCTTCAAAAATAACTAAGCTTCCAACATGTGTCTTCCTATGATCAAATTATCAAACAATCGATATACTGACCAAATCTCTATCCCCAGAGCCTTTCAGTTTCTAAGAAGCAAACTTAGTGCAACTAAAATGCCATTGAGTGTGATGGGGTGTAGAAGCCATATATGAAGTTATATTTGAGAAAAGGAGTGATGATGATGAAGTGTAGTTAGATGCTCAACCAATCAGTGTGTAGCTAGTGGATTGCCATGCTAGCAAGATCAAGAAGAGTACAACGCTTAGAAAATGGGTGTGGTTTATAAGTAAGTTTGGCTTTGTGAGAAGAGCTTGAATGAGAGGTGGACACTTGTACATTTTCAATTTTCTATTACACCTAACTTAGTCTATAATTAGTAGGCAAAGCTTTCATCGTAAAGATGTGCAGAAAAGAGAGAAAACATTATTGTACAATAGGTCTGAGTATTCATTCAATTTGTGTTAATCAAGAATTCAACAATTCAACAATTTCTCGTTAAGTCAAGAAAAATTACAAATGAATGCTAGAGACTACGCCATAAACAAGATCTTCCATTCATATATTACGTTGCCAGAAACATTATTCTCATATAAAATTACATCTCAACCAACTGTTTATAGCACCCAAGGAAACAAGCAAATAAAATAATAAACCACATATAATGCATACCATACATGTTTGGGGCCAAGTTTAACTACCGTATGGCACGACAACCAACTGCTGTTCTATTTAAGTGGCAGAACACATCAGGTCATAGACTATATAACTGAGCAACAGGAAAGTACAGTCTAGTTTTGTAATAATCTATAATAAAAATCCCTCGGGTAACTCATAGTGAAGACAATGCCCTTCATGATTTCTCAGAAACCTGCAAACACAAAACAACATATCAATATGGTTTTTAAATAAAACGAAAACCAATGAACAACTTTGGTAACATTAGCTTGAAAACATGACATTCAAGAAGTAAAACCATGTCTTCCTTTGCAGAAAATAACACATGGAGTAAAGGGAAGTTAAATAGCATAGTTCACTGATATTAAAAAAATATAAACAAAAAGAAGTTTAAAAAAAAACGTTGGACAAATAAAATTAAGACGAAAAAGGGTAAAACCTAGGACCATCCGACCATGGGACCAACTTCAAAACCACATAAGAAGCATTCCTCACAAAGATGAAAACCAAACTGTACCTGATTAAGTGGATTGTCTGGAGATTTCTTCCACAATTTCCATATCATATCCTTGTATTGAGTGTGAGTAAGACCGGGTTTCTCTTCCTTCAGCCTAGGTAGCTCAGCTTCTTCAAAGGCCTATAAGCATTACAAGAATTTAACATAATAAAAGCACATGAAGAAAAAATGTCCATCTATCAGATGAAACTAAAAGGCTAAAAGAAAGAGGATACTTGATCATTAGCTTGTGATGAATAAGCCCTTTCAGGAATTTCATAAAAAATCGTTGTTCAAAATAGGAATAGTTGCTATTGAAAAACTACCACCTCCAATATTTTTCTAATGGAATGTAATAATATAAAAATGTAGTAAGGACAGACGCCAGAAAATTTACTGCACATGTGACGAGATGATGTAAAATGCAAATATTGTACGCAAGCAACATGAAAAAGAATGGAAACAAAATCACAAATTTAAGATTTACAACGCTACATAATGTTCCTATCTTCATTTGGATAACCAATTTAAAATTGCCAGCATAATATAAGGTGGAGTACGAACTCTTACCAAAATAATGATTTCCAAGAAGAAGAAAGAAGTGTACTAACAAGAGGAGGTGGAGGAGCAAAAGAAAATCAACAAACCCCACCTCACAATGAAAAACCTAACAATTGCAATCAGATAAGGAAGAAGTAACAACCAAAGTGAAAATGGAGATAGAGTTGGAGCAGCGTATGAAGCTACAGTGGGTAAGTTGCACACAATGAAGAAGAATATGGTTTCTTGCTCCTAATACAAAACGGCTTGAAATGTCACCATCTGATACTTAAAGCTGTAACACTACAAGCAATCCTCCTCCACCTCTAGTCGTGAATATAACTCTCTTAAAATGCAAACTCCTAGTTGGTAATAGGTAATACGGGGACTGTCATATTTTCTTCCACAAATTTGCAGGTTGCATACATAACGATATAAAAGTTTATAAGATATAGACCTAACTAACCTAGAAAGGGGTGAATAGTTTTTTATTTTTTTTATTTTTATCAATTTATAATTTAATAATCTAAACAGAACGACCAATCATGTAATCGTGTGTAAGAATAAAGTGCGAAAATAAAATAATTACACACGATATTATTAAATTGAAACAACACCCAAGAGGGAAACCACCGGTTCACCGGAACACCGAAATTTTCACTATAAAAATCAAATGTTCAAGTACAAACTCGGTCTTATGCTACCCTCCCTACGATCCTATCTCAATATACTTTACTTACGAGCCCCTGCTCTGTTTTCACAGTTACTAGTGTTAGCGTGAGTGATTTTTAGACTAACAATCCAATGAGCTTCCAGCCAATCAAATACGTTCATGAATCAGCTGCAAAAAGGGTTAACACAAAAACACAAATGTACGTGTGTGTTCTAGAATGAATTTAAGAATGAATAATACTAACTAGATGATTCAAAATATATGTCAATTAAATCAAATCAACTAACAAATCATAGAGTAAATATTACAATTGTCAAATCATTAAACTCCACTCATCAAGATAGTTGTTTCAAGAGCATAAGCATATCTGAATGAGACATATGCAGTATAGGCTTGTTAGCACGAAAATTCAAGAAGTTCATGAAGAAAAAGGGTCAACAGAATAATCAAACCAACAAGACACAATCCAGTCGTTCAAATGACCGAAAGTCAAGAGAAATCAAGCCTCCTAGCCTTGATGGTAAGAAAAGTAAGTCCATTAGTCCTCAATGCTTTACTTTTGGGGGATTTAGTCATATTTCTACAAAATGTGCTAACAATAAAAAGAAGTTTGGAAAAGCTTTTAATACTACACTTTGTGACACAAAAAGTGAGCAGGACAATGCTAGTAGCTTAGAGGATGATGACACTAATTATTGTGCATTCACCACAACTGCCAATTCACACCAAGATGACTCCGAATTTAACTCGGATGAAGAAAATGAAGAAATAAACTCTTCTCTTTTACTGTCTAAGTTTAATGTATCAAACTATGAGGAACTATTCATAGATTGTCTAAGTGTTAGGGAAGAGAGATAAATTACTTGTGGAAGTAACCAAACTTAATAATATCATCAATGTTCAGAAAATAAATTTCTCTAACTTAAATAAATATAAAAAGGAATTATCTGAACATATTGATGCCCTGAATCTGAGACTTGCAGAAACCACTGAGAAAAACAAAAAACCTAGGCAAAAACTTTAGTATTACTGAAGAGACGGTGAGGAATTTGACCATTGGTGCTAAAAAATTGAACAAAGTCCTAGACTATGGAAAGCCACATGGAGATAAGAGAGGTCTTGGATACATAGATGAACAGTCAACACCTTCATCATCCAAAACTTAATTTGTAAAACCCACTGTTGCTCAAGTAGGAAAGGTATTTTCTACACCTTATCACTCTAAGCAAATTCAATTTGTTCCCACCTGTCATCATTGTAGTAGGAAAGGACACATTAGACCTAAGTGTAGATTTCTTTATACTTATGATTCTATCACAAGTACAAATGTTTCAAAGACACCTCAAAAAATTTCAAAACGTAAAGTTTTTACTACAAAGAACCCAAGAAACCAGTAACTCAAATGCCTAAAATTAAAAGAGGATGGGCTAAGAAATCTGAGTTGCACTACTTTGTGGCCCACATAGCATTTAAAGCTAAATCAAATACCGCTTGGTATTTTGATAGTGGATGCTCTAGACACATGACTGAGAATCGTTCTTTGTTTAAAACCTTTGAGGAATACAATGAAGGGACAGTTACCTTTGGTGATGGTAAAACATCTAAAATTGTTTGAAAAGACTCTGTTGAAATAAAAGGTATCCCTAAACTTGAAAAGGTTTTATTTATGGAAGGACTAAGGCAAACCTGATTAGCATAAGTCAAATATGTGACAATGATTTTAATGTGCAATTTACAAACAATCACTGTATTGTAACAGATCAAAAGGGTGAATGTATGATTAAGGGAATCAGATCACATGACAATTGTTATTGTATTGATACATCACCCACAGTAACATGTAACCTAGCTAGCAATTACTCGACTACCTTGTGGCACGAAAAGCTAAGTCATATAAATTTTAAAGATCTGGTCAGATTAAGTAAAACTGAGACTATGCGTGGTTTACTTGTTCTCCCAAAAATTGAAAGACTTGTATGTGGACCATGTTAATTGGGTAAATAAACTAGGATCGCTATAAGAAGATCAAGAGTATCAATACAAACAGAGTATTGGAATTGATACATATTGACCTTATGGGTCCTATGAGAACAAAAAATATTGGAAGTAAGAAATATACCATAGTTATAGTAAATGACTTTTCTCGCTACACTTGGGTAGACTTTCTTGAAGATAAGTCAGATGCTTTTGAGTTCTTTATCACATATTGTACAAGAGTACAAGTTGAAGTAGGTGACAAAATAGTAACTATCAAGAAACTGAAGAACAAACCATGGAAAAGAATTTGAAAATACCAAGTATGCTGACTTTTGCAAAGAACATGGTATCTTTCATGAATTCTCTGCTCCCATCACATCTCAACAAAATGGAGTTGTTGAAAGAAAAAACAGGAAACTTCAAGAGATGGCAAGAGTAATGTTGCATGCCAAGGAAGTCTCCAAAAGGTTTTAGGCTGAAGCTATAAACACCGCATGTCACATTATAAATCGTGTATATCTTCGCCCAAGTACAAACCAAACTCCCTATGAGATATAGAGAGGTAAAAAATCCAATTTGAAATTCATGCATGTTTTTGGAAGTAAATGCTACATACTTAAGAATCGAGAACAGTTGGGCAAGTTTGATTCAAGAAATGATGAAGGTATATTTATTGGTTATTCCATAAATAGTAGAACCTACAAAGTCTTCAACTGTAGAACTAATGTTGTTATAGATGATGCAGGTAAGCAGATTACAAGTGAAAAAATTGATAATGAAGAAAATTTCACAACACCTCAATTAACAATGACCAGTTACATAATTGGAACAAAAGAAAAAGAGTTAGAGGAAAAAGAAGAAAAAAAGGAAGAAGCGTCAACCTCATCAATGATAAATCCAACCCAAACTTCAAAGAATCATCCTATTAAGAATATAATTGGAGATCCTAATGCAAGCATGGTAACAAGAAGAAGAGAAATAAATGAGGTAACCCATTTATGCTATATTTCTAAATTTGAACCAAAAAAATGTAAATGAAGCCTTTAGGGATGAATTTTGGATAAATGTCATGCAGGATGAGTTAGCTCAATTTGAAAGAAATCATGAGTGGATATTAGTACATAAGCCTAAAAACAAAAATGTTATTGGAACAAAATGGGTGTTCAAAAATAAATCTGATGAGTATAACATTATTGTTAGAAATAAGGCTAGGTTGGTAGCTCAAGGCTATACGCAAGTTGAAGGAGTTGACTTTGATGAAACATTTGCACCTGTAGCTAGACTAGTATCAATTAGGATATTACTTGTTAGTGCTTGTCACATGAAATTCAAATTGTATCAAATAGATGTTAAGTCTGCCTTTTTGAATGGATTTCTGAATGAGAAGGTATATGTGAAACAACCAAAAGAATTTGTCGATCCAAAATTTTCAAATCATGTTTACAAACTTGACAAAGCTTTGTATGGTTTGAAACAAACTCCTCGAGCATGGTATGAGAGACTTACCAACTATCTCTTCAATAAGGGATTTATTCGAGGGGGAGTTGATAAGACTATTCATTAAAAGGAGTAGTGATGAGATTTTTATTGCTCAAATATATATGGATGACAGTTTTTGGATCCACATCTAGTAAACTATTGGATGATTTTGTGCATTTTATGACAAATAAATTTGAAATGACTTTCTTTCTTGGTTTGCAAATCAAACAATCTCATGATAATGTATTTATTTCTCAAACCAAGTATGCATGTAACCTTGTTAAAAGGTTTGGCCTTGAAACTAGGAAGCCATTAAGGACTCCTTTAGGTACCAGCACAAAAATTACAAAGGATACTCAAGGTAAAAGTGTTGATCAAAACCTTCATAAGAGTATGATAGGCAGTTTACTTTACCTCACTACAAGTAGGCCTGACATATGTTTTAGTGTTAGTGTGTGTGCTCGTTATCAAGCTGACCTTAAGGAATCACACTTAGAGAATGTAAAGAGAATCATCAGGTATATCTCAGGAACAAGTGATTACGGTCTATATTTTACTATTGACACTACTTGTGAAATAAGTGTTTATACAGATGCCGATTGGGCAGGCAACCAGGATGATAGGAAGAGCACATCAGGTAGTTGCTTCTACATTGGGAACAACTTAGTATCCTGGCACAGTAAAAAACATAACTCTATCTCACTCTGTACAGCTGAGGCAGAATACATTGATGCAGGAAGCTCTTGCACACAGATAATTTGAATGAAGAACATTCTCAAGGACTACGGTCAACCACAAGGTATGATGCTCTTATATTGTGATAACTCTAGTGATATATGTATTTCTAAGAACCCAATTCAACATTCTAGAACTAAGCAAATTGACAATAGGCATCACTTTATACGAGAATTAGTTGAAAAGAAAGTAGTGACACTTGAGTTTGTACCTACTGAGAGACAACTAGCTGATATCTTCACCAAAGCTATAGACACTCAAAGATTTGAGTATCTTAGGAGTGCCTTTCGAATTTCTCCCTCAAATTGAATTTCAAATTTTATTATAAAAAAACAAAACAAAACAAACAAAAAAAGGAGAAAGAGAAGTAGAATTTTTATCTAGTCAAACACGGTATTGAACTTATTTAATACTTACATATATAACCTCATTTTTAGTGACTCGACTCATTTTAATATTTATTGTATAAATTATCCTATAATTTTGATTTATGCACACACATATTCTTGTACATGTGATGATCGATGTTGACATGAATTTATTCACACACTCACGAACACACATATATGCTATGCTTGAAGTTTATGAATTTTCTTAAAAGACTCTAGGAATTCAACTAATCATAAGTGTAAAATTGTGTTGAGTTCTATTTCTTACTTTCTAAAACTTTACCGTATGTAGACACCTAGTATTAAGAGGGCTACCTACTGTGATGTGTGAAGCTACCGCAGTGAGCGGAGAGGGCTACCTCACAACTAGTGTAAAAATCATCATGCTAGGTTTATGGCTAATGCAAAAAAAATGGGAAAAATTGTACAAAAAACAACTGCTTATAAAACTTGTACTTGGAATGCACAAAAAGGAAGAGCCAATAAAGGTTAAAAAAAAATAAGTCCTCTTTTGGTAGATAAATTTTATTTTGTAAGATTAAAGACACGATTATAATTTTATATGATATGTGATATTTTTTTCTTTTGAGTCTTTCTTGATTAGTCATAAATGAATTAATTGATATATTTGTAGAGTTTAAATATATACATTGTTTTTAAGTAAATGTCTATACGTCATTATATGTGCGATATGTGCTTGTGTGCCTATTCTACTCTACTTGCTTATTTACATAATAAATAATCAAAATTTGAGTTAAAAAATAATGAGCTCTCAATTGGTTGTGTACTTGTTTGTGATTAAATGAGTTTAATACCTTATGTGGCTATTTATGAAAAATTAAAAAAAAAATCAGATTTTTTTTCATTTACATCTTTTCATTTAATATCTTTTTAATTGTTTCTTAGAGTCATAGAACTTAGGGGGAGTTTAAAGCACATTGCACTTTTGCATTACTCTAATTTTACATTGCTATATCTTTAGGAGTTGTTTGGCTTCATTGCTTTGTCTAGTGCTGTCCTTCTCGTATATCAAAAAAGGGGAGGGAATAATGTGTTTTACTTCAATATTTTTATTCTGTTGTGCATATAGGGGGAGAACATATTTAATTAAGCTTGATTGGTATGAATGCACACTACATGATTATTTTTTACACTTTACTTATTTTTATGTAAACTGAACTAATGTACAATGAGGCTTTCAAGCCAAGTTGTTGTTTGCTTTGCCTATGTCTTTTCAGTTACTTACAAGCTTGTCAAGTTGCAGCAAAGATGGATTCATCGGACCATAGGATAGTTCTACTATGGAGTCTGAGACACCATTGTATTTTTATCTTATTTTTTATAAGTGTCATGTAGTGAGTGAGAGGTTTTACCACACGAAAATGCCAAAGGGGGAGTTTGTAAGTATTATGAGTGTTGTTATTTTCGTGAACAAAATATTTACCTGTAAACTTATTTTTAGACCTACTATCAAATCTATCAAGAAAAAGCCTAACAAATGCTCGAGTTTCAGATAGTCGTATCTTAAGTATATCTTTCATAACTACTACACATAGGATTGCATTCATACATTTAATAGTACATATTCATAAATTTGAAATTATTTTTGTTATTAAAATATTATTATCATCTCATAGAACATGTGATATATATATATAACTTTGACAAAAGTTAATTAGAATTCCAAAACATGGGCTGAAATATATATATATAACATAACTTTGGCTTAGAGAACATATCTATATATATATCAAAACATCATTAAGAGAACATGACAACGGCATGGGTTTGTTAAAATATTAATATATATATATATATACATAACTGCAAAATGAAAGGTGAGAAAGAGGATGTATTGCAATTGTTGAACTGTTGAAGAAATTGATGAGCTGCTGTCATCTCTCTGATTTATTCTTTCTGATTTTTTTTCGACAATAGCTCATCAATTTCTTCAACAGTTCGACAATTGCAACACACCCTCTTTATCACCTTTCATTTTGTAGTCATGATATATTATATATATATATATATATTAACAAACCCACGCCGCTATCATGTTCTCTTAACGATGTTTTAATTAAGTTATATTATATATATATATAGACATGTTCTCTGACCCAAAATTATGTTATATATATTTATATATATATATACTGTAGCGCATATTCTCTGTACCAAAGTTATGTTATATATACATATATACATATATATGTATCACATGTTTTCTAAGATGATAATAATATTTTAATACCAAAAATAATTTCAGATTTATAAACATGTACTATTAAATGTATAAATGCAATCCTATGTGTAATAATTATAAAAAATATACCTGAAATACGATTATCTGAAACTCGAGCATTTATTAGGCTTTTTCTTGATAAATTTGATAACAGGCCTAAAAACAAATTTACAAGTAAATATTTTGTTCACGAAAATAACCAACACTCATAGTACTTACACCATAGAATGGAGAAAGTTGTTGTCTAAATACTCAAAGTTACGCCATGAAAGCTCTGGCCATTCACCACTAACTAAACACATATCACTATTAAATATTAACTATATACACCTTGCTCACCCAACACTTAATTAAAAGACATGGACTCCAATTTTGCCACCATGTTACAATTGGCATATAAACTAACATAGAAAAATAATTGACAATCGAATGTACAACAAACCAACCTTAGCATTTTGCACTTCCCAACTAAACCACAATAACATTGTCGTCCCTAACTTCTCTAGTTTTAATTAAGATACATATATTCAATTCAACAAAATGCCTTCTAAAACCCTAATTTGGTTCCTCCATACACAAATATCAAAACTATCCAAATTGTGTGTGTGTGTATATGTATATATAAACAACAATTAACGCAAAAAATGTCACCTTGAACGAAGCCTTGAGCCTCCTCTCAGGGTGCCGATCAACAGGCAAGTTATCCGTAACAGTCATATGCACAATCGCATCCTCCACACTCCTAGCCTCAATTATCGAATCATCCCGATTGGTGTTCGTCACAAGCACCATCTTCTCATACTCCTCCTCAGCCGCAGTCCGAGTCTGGCGCTTCTTAGCATCCTCGACTTTCTTCTTCAGGGCCGCCTCTTCATCCTCGCGCCGCATCCTTAACTCTGCATCGGTCACCTTCGGGACCGGGATCGATACCCGGTTGGCCTTCTTATCGGGCTTTTTCATGACCTTCTCAAGCTCCTTCTCCTCCTTTTCCGCCAATCGTCGAGCTTCAGCTTTACGAGCAGCGGCATCAGCACGCTTCTCGGCTTCCTCTTCCTTCTTCTTGGCGGCTCTGGACTTGGCTCCCTCGGCTTCTCGCCAGTACTGTTCTTCCTTCTCTCGAGCCTCGCACTGTTTCCGCTCAGAATCGGCTGCGCTCTTCCGAGCCCTAGCCTCTTCGGCTTTGCTATTCACGCCCATCTTCTTCGGCATCCTTGGCTTTGAGAAGTTTCAATCGCGTGTGGTTAAAGTAGGGATCAATTTGGGCAATTTGCCTTTAAGTCCAAATGAGGGGAATTGAAAAACGAATTTTGTCAGGTACTCAGATTACCCAGAAATTTCGAGAACATATTGCCGCTGGTTATGTTTTCTTATTTGAATAAAATTATTGTTTAATAGTTATAAAAATATTAATTTATTTTTTTAACTTATAAAAAATACTTATTAACCATTTTATTTATAAAAAATAATCATATAAGAATTTTTATTATTATTAATAAAAAAATTTAACTGAAATAATTAGTAATTTTGTATAATAAACAATTAAATAAGAAGGATATTTTTGGTTATTTCTTATAAAATAATTTTAAAATTAATAAATATTTTTTATATTTTTTTAAAACAAAATAACACCTCTTAAAAGATTAAATAATATTTTTTACATAAATAAAATTATCAAATCAACCATCACATAAATATATTTAGATTTCCCAATTTTACTCGACGTCGTTTTCGAGGGAAGAGGAATTTACTTTTTGATAAAAACAACTTTATGGTAAGTGTTTTAGAAGTTATGAATTACTTTGAAAAGGTCTTCAGTAACTTCACAAAATTCTTGAAAGGCTTACAAGATTTTTAGAAATTACCTTGAAAATGTCATCATAAACTTCAAAACATTTTTGTAATGGGATGTAGTGGTGTCTATGGTTCGGTCCGTTTTTGTCTAATTTTTTTTAAATAAATCGGACCGTACATATTATTCGGACCGAATCGGATCGGATCGTTTGAAACAGCTTTAAGAAATAAAAATTGGATCGGACTGTTTGATTTATAAAACAGTTCAGTCCGATTTATTTTCCGATATAGTTCGATTTTTTTATAATTTAATGAAAAATAATGTAAAATTTCTAATATATTATTAAACCAGTCCGATCCGGTTCGAACGTTTAAAATTAGTATAAACCGGACCAGACCATTTGATTAATAAAACCGTTCAATTTGATCCGGTCCAATCCGATTTTACGATTTGGTCCGGTCCTGACCAGTTTATGAACACCCCTAATGGGAGGAGCTATGCATAGAACTTCCTATGTTCTCAACTCTACTCTCACTTTCCTCTAAAACCTTAGAGTTCCCTTCTTCTTCATCCAGCTTGCTTCTACATGTATGGTTTTTCTTTAACCTTTCTCCCTCAAAACTCAGTTAACTTCAAGATTAACTATTCCACTTTCACATAACCTTTCCTTCTCAAGTCTTCCTTCTATTTTTTATTTATCTATCTCACTTTCTTCATTGGTTTTCGTTTGGATATCTACAACTACTTGTTTTTCTCTAAAATTTGTTTTTCATCTCAAAGCTTTTTGATGGATTGCATCTTTGTTTATTATAATCAGTTATTAAAATTAGAAGGAAACAAAAAGGGCCTTATAAGTTCTACATGCTTCTTTTATGTATTACTTTTATCAACCATTTAAACCTTGAATCAACTTCTTAAGCTTACAATTTCAAATACTTTGCTTGCTATGTATGATCTCTTTTTTTAGTTTTTTTATCATCTTCTTCTAAGAGTGAAGAGTTACAAAAACTATTTTTAAATCTTACTCTATCTCATTTTCTCTCATTTATAAGTAAAGTCTTAATTTTACTCAATTCTTTCAAATTATCTATCAATCTCAAAAAACCCTTTTGTCTCGTGGATATGATTTCAGACGAAAAAGAAGATGATCCAAATTTGTTCTCCATTTATAGTATAGCTTAAAATTATTATGCTAATAGTTTATGATAAAATCTATAGAAATAAAGTAAATTTTAATTTTTATCTTCTTGTTTTTGTAAACTTTGTGATTTTTTCCATAACGAGGTTAAGTACTTTTGCTCAACATGGTATGCAACTTGTATTCTTTAGTTGATTTATTACTTAAAACATGAACTTTAGTATAGAAAATTAATTTTATTTAACCTCTGTATGTATTTGGTATGTTCTCTACCTTTCTTTTTGAGTCTTCACAAATGAAACTTTGTAAAGATCTCTTACAATTTACTCAAAACTTTGTCATTTTAAAAGGATTTAAACTAGAAGAAATATGCTCTTTTAAATTCATACTTGTGAAAATTTCATCTAGTAAAAAAATGGATCTCTAGAAATGGGACAGTTATCAAGTACTTGATGAGACTTTTCAGGCTTGTTTTTCCTAGCTAAGGTTATCAAGATTTAGAGTTATATATCTATTCAATCTTTCAAGCAAAGTATTTAACTGCTTATTATAACTAAATGAATTTTATATAATCAAGTTTAGATCTTTATTTCTTATGTTATTTTATTTAAATAACTTATTGTTAGTCTTTGAATATACTTTTTAATTAAAGTATTAATGGTTTTAGGAGAAAAAAAATTTCTGCTTTTCCTTATCGAATGAGATGCCCTCATTTTACAATGTTCAAACCATATAAATTGACTTTCTTCTCAATTTTTTATCGTGTTCTTGGTTTATTATTTTCATTACAAAAGTTTGATTTTTTTTAATCATTTTTAGTTTTATTTGTTGTATATATTAGTTTATTATTTTTATTCGTAGGTTCTCGTGTTATTGGTTGTTATTATGTGTTCTAGTATTGTTTGTATCATTACTCTCGTGAATTTACTTATTTTACCAATTTATTCTCATTTTCTTTTTGTTTGTTATTGGATTTTTTTATTTTCTTCATAATTTTTTCATTCCAATGGTTTTATTATTATTATTTTGAGTTTTTATCTTCATTTTTAGATTTTTCTATGGCAATCTTATTTATGTTTTTGTTTGATGTCTACCTATATTTTTATTGTTTATGTTGTACCTTATTTAATTTTTGTAATACATTTGTTAATTATTCATTTTTACTTGTATTTGTATTTGTTGGGTTTTTTATGTTTGTTTTGATTTTTTCCTATCAAGTTTTGTTTGATCTTTTCTTGATTTGTTCTTCCTTCTAATATTCTATATTTATTTGTGCAATATGTTAGCATATATTCGTGTTTCTTACCTTAAGTGTTAAAGTTTAAAAATAATGCATTTTGTTTCATTTTATAAGTGTTAAGGTTTCATTTTAAGGTTTGAGAGTCACCAACTTTCCAGCATAAGTGTTGAGTCTTTCGAAAGGCATAAATCATCCCAAATTGAAAGACAAATAGGGACTTGAAGGAGGAAGAAATTCAATAATCCTCAAGATAAAGATCTCCATACGTGTTAGAATGAGTCATTGGTTCTTATTTCCAAAGATATGAATATTTTACTTACGAAGTATGAAATCTTTCAAGATGTTCACATTTATTGAGCCAAGTTTTAAATTAGAAGATCAATTGTCAATTGGTTTTACTTGCTTTTATGAACTCTTGGTTAAAGATAAGGTTAGATTTTCACTTTAAAAATTCGTGAGGAAAGTGGTTTATGTTAGTGGTTTGACACCTTACCAATTTTTACTGAATGCTTGAGGGGCATTGTATGATCCCAGGGTCATTACCTATGAATTTGGGGTTTCGATGACAAGTATAGATGTTAGACAATTGAACCATTTTCAAAATAGGGGTTAACTTAGGGAGGTATTATCTAAGTCCCAACTAAATCTTCAAGTGATTCCAAGGAAGTTGGAAGAAGGATTAAGGGATCATGACAAAGGTTGGAAAGATAAGTGTTTTATATATATATATAAATGGCCTTTGGAAAATGTCAACAAGTGATTCTTAAGATGATGACTTACTTCCCATATTGTGTAGTGACATAGATAGAAATTTTATTTGATTATATATTTGGTTTTACTAGTTGAAACTTATAAGTTTAATTGTTTCTTGTGCTTACCATCATTTTCCTTTCTTTTTGGACACTTGCTTCAAGTTAAAATGGCTTCATGTGGATTCAACTTCCGAGAAATCATTGAAGCTAAAGATTACAATATGGTATAACATTTAAATACATTCATTTTACACTTTGTTTGATCATTTGAGGTTGGAAAAAGCCGATCTTTGGAATCTTTCAACTTGTGTAGGTATTCTTACAACTCATTAAGAGAGTTTAGAATTTTGAGGGTTAGGAAAGCCATGTGATATAAAAAAATTGATAATCAAATTTTATGAAATTTATAAATAACTCATAAGGGCATGAATTATATTGTAAAAAAGAAAAAAGTGTACTTTGAAGATCAGTCTAAAAAAGAATTACGTTGTTTTTAAACAATTCAACCAAACTTTTAAAAATGAAAAATAAGCTTAAACATTGTGTCACAATAATTTTGGTTTGAAATATCTAACCTAATAACATAAAGTAAAAAATAAAGAATATATTGGTTTACTTAAATTATAGACAAATATGTAATCTATTAATCAATAAAGAATTAATAGGATACTTAGCTATTTGATTATATTTGGTAAAATTAATTAAGTTAATAAAATATAAACCCAAACTCGTTGATTCTTTCTTAAATATATAAATAACGCCTTTGATCGAGTGATAGCTCTACGAAAATATAGTCATTAGCGTACTTTTTCACTCAATATTTACATGTTTTATTCAATAAATAGGATTTTTGTGGCCAAAAATATAAAATATAATTTTTTTAGCGAAAAGGGGTGAAAATATAATTTATGAAATTTTTTGAGATTTTTATGGATTTTTAAAGTAGACCAAACAAGAGCTTCCACATGGCCTACCACGCAAGCAAACAAGTTGATTGGGCAAGCCACGTAAACGCCACGTAAGTAAGGACAAAAAATCACATTATGCCGCTTATGATGGGGATGAATTATATGCCACGTGTCAACACGGTGTTCAATCTGGGTTTGGGTGAGGTCAAACCGTACAACCACGTGTCGCCACGCTATTGCTCCCTACGTTCCACCCGTGAATTTCTGATGCCATGTGTCACGTGTCGCGTTGTGATTGCTTGGCACTGTCACTTTTGTTTGTTTTGATCTCAGTCCTTGATCTAAAGTTGATCTGACAATTCATATCACACTTGAGCTATATTTAAGCCCCTAAACACCCTATAAATCCTAAGTGATCATCATTAGCATAATTTTAGAAATTTTTGGAGCTAAAAAGATAGAAAAATACAAAATATTCAAGAGGGGATACAATTTTGGTGGAGATTAAAGAAAAGATTAACACTATAATTCAAGAGATTGATTGTATTTCTTCTTCTACTATTTTCTTTATCAATTTTTATGTATTTCTTTATGAAAAATATGAGCTTTATGAACACAATTATGTGTATTTAATTTATTAATCTAGGGATCTTACGAACCTAAATTTCACCATGTTATGATCTAATATTTTATCTCAATTATAAATTTAATTTAATTATATTATTTGATCTGATTTTTATGCTATTAATTGTTTGCCCAACAATTTATTTATAGAGACAATTAAATAGATTTGAGAGAATTATTTAATTGTTTGTCTTGATTAAATAACATGCATAGTTTCTAGACAGAGATATATGATTCTTATGTATGTGATCCATAATTGATGAACTTAATGAGTGTATGCAATTTAATTGGTATGAAAGTGTGATTAAATTAACTACTATATGGTGTGTAATTTACTTGAAAGATGAATACATGCTAGGTTAGATTCAATTGATTGTGTAAGTAATTTATAATTATATTAGAGGAATTTTAACGATTCGTATGTATAGAAAATTGGAGGATTAAATATTCCTAGATATTTTTTCATATATCTTTTTAGTTACCAAATCTGATTTAATTAATTATTGTTATTTATTTTTAGTTATTTTAATTTTGTTTCCTTAAAATATAAAACACAAAAAAAAAACGATTTTTTTAAAAATTAGTTTCTAATAAAATAATCTCTCTATGAACGATTTTTTTATCATTATATTACTTGTTGCGATACGTATACTTGCGTATTCATTGCACATATAATTTTTGTGCCGATCATCGGGTCTATCAAGTTATATTTCTATTCAAGTTACCCAAATTAGTTTTTATATCAATGTATGTGCAATCTAACTTTCGTGTTTTAAATTTATTACTGAAAATATGTTCTCAAGATATTTTTCAATAATAAATCTTATAAAAACTTTGAAATAAAATATAATTCTAAATTAGATCTAGATTCATGTTTCTAAAACCCAATTTTCATATTTTAAATCTATTATGAAAAATATGTTGTCAATATATTTTTCGATAATAAATTTTATAAAATTCTTTAATAAAAATAATTTGTGTTTAATAATTATTAAAAATATTCACCCTAATAATTTACCTAAGCATATCAATAAACTAAAATCTCATAATCAAAATAATCTAGACATGCTCAACTTAATAAATAATCAATATACTAAATATAACATTTAAAACGGTATATAAAATTAAATCAGTACATGCATATAATTAAATTAATATCTTAAGTGTATTCTTGCAGATAATTTATGTAGTGCTCTATTATCTAAAAAATATTTTTATTATTGTCATTTATTTGTGATAATTTAATCTAAATGGTTTACAAACTAGACATAAAATAAAACTTGTCACTCTCAAAAGCTTTAGAGAAACTAAAAAGGAAAAAAGACTTAAAAAACTTGTAAAAATTCAAAAATGAATAGCTAAGTTGGTATGTGTTTTTAAGGGGTTGAGGGGGTCTTTTTATAGGTAAGAAAACGTCGCATAATGATAAAATTATGTAAATATAAATCTATTTTTGATATCAAAATTCAAATAAATCATGTAACATTGAGTGTTTTTAAGCATTCATCACAATCCCTAGCAAGTTTTTTGTTAATCTCTATGAAGAAAAGCAAGAAACTAAAAAAAACTAATAAATAAAGCTATCATAAATCATTTCTATAAATTGACGCAATTGTATTTAACATATGTAACAAGCGTTTAAATCCTAGATTGGCATAGTAGAGGAGTGTAAGTCTCGTGTGGGTTTTTAGTGATAATACTCACAAACATTAAACTAAAATGCAAATTTTTAAAAGAAATAAAAAAAACAACAACAAACAAACAACTATAAAAAGTAAAATTTAACAAAGTAAAAATTAAAACAAAAGATAACAAAATAAAATAGCAACAATTCTCATGCTTTTAATATCTTTTAAGTTTATAATTTAAATATAAAACATAAGTTAAACTAACTTTCTAAAAAATCATAATTTATTGTAAAAATTAGTTAAAAATAAAAAAAAATTATATCCCACATAAAAAATATATCAATATTGATTTTACCCAATTTCGGTGTTTGGAATCTGAATTCACTTCAACTCTAATTTAACGAGTCATACTCTCAATATTACATTAATCTTATGAATTCAAGCACTTATTAAAATGTATATGCGAATAGAAGTTATATAAATAAATGAACTAATAAATTTGCATATATTTAAAGAAGAAAGACTCAAAGTAGTGCGTAACATCTATCTCAAGAAATGAATCACATATAAGATATATAAAGAAATCACATATTATCCTTGGGCATCAATTAAAATCATTGGATAAAAATATCAAGTATATGCCTTTAGATAATGAATGAAAATGCAATGACTTCAAGTGGATTTATTTCCTATACTTCGTTTGTAATAGTCATTTCTCACAACATTGAAGTGATTTTTAGGTCATAGTATTTAGTTTATACTATCGACTTTTCGCTCTATTTTTTATATTGTTTTTTATAATATATTACTTCTTTATTTTTTTAAAGAGTATACTTATGTAAATATGTGTAGGATTTTGATGATGGGCTAATTTGACTCTTTTTGTATTGACTTTATAGAATCACATATATATCTTTTTTTTTAGAAATCATGCATGAATAAAATAGTCATAAATTTCAATTTTATTCAAATAATTTAATCTAAGTAATAATAATAATTATATATTTCTTCATTTGAGGTTGAAAGTCTATAAAATATAGATCTAATTAACTTATAGGGGTGAATAGGTTATTTTTAATTTTTATCAATTTGTAACTTAATAACCTAAACAAAGCGATCAAGCATGCAATCGCGTGTAAGAATAAAGTGTAAAAATAAAATAACAACACACAATATTTTTAGGTGGAAACAACTTAGGCCACAATCATGACCTAAGAAAAAAACCACTGATCCACCAGACTACCTAACTTTTCACTATGAAAATCAAATGTTTAAGTACAAACTCGGTCTTATGTTACCCTCCATAAGATATTGCCCTAATGTACTTTACTTACAAGCCTATGTTCTATTTTCATAGTTTTCAATATTAGCATGAGTGGTTTCCAAACCAACATTCCAATAAGCTTCCCGCCAATCAAATATGTTCCCAAATTAACTGCAAAATGGTTTGCACAAAAACACAAGTGCTAGTATGTGTTCTAGAACAAATTTAATAATAAATAATCCCAACTAGATGATTCAAAACATATGTCACTTAAATCAAATCAACTAGTAAATCCTAGAGCAAAAAGATCAAGCATAAGTTCAATAAAAATAGTTTCTTTAAAGATTAATAATCAAATCAAATAACTATGATATGACAAAAATAATTATTTGATCTAACAATTTAAGAATAAAAATAAAGAATAAGCCATAAGAACATATTATCAAAATATCATAAAATAATTAGGCTTATTAATCAATCAAACATAACTACCAATATTTGATAGATTAACTAAATAAATAAACCTAAAGAATTATGATCTTATATTTGTAAAACAAGAAAGAGAAATTAAGAAAATTAGTGTGTGGTTGATTGAAACAATGAGCAATGAGCTTTATTTATAGGAAAAATTAAAACTCTTAATCCTATATAATTGATAAATATCTTTTCTATTACAAATAGGATTAACAATACTCATTAATTAAGAAAAATCATATATGATTAATAAATATCTTTTCTATTTCAAATAGGATTAATAATACTCACTAATTAAGAAGACTATTATTTAAAGAAGATTCTAAATTTAGAGTATATCTTATCTAATATCTTTTAAAATATCTTATGTAATATTTATTAACAGAATTGATAATTTAAGGTGTAAATTGAGAGTTAACTCTTTCATATTAAGTATTAGTATTTAATCTATTAAATTTAAATAAATATTTTCTAATCCTTCGTCTTAAAATAATAAATTAAGAATAAATAATAATTTTTTATTAAAATATTATTATTTCTATCAATTGATTAAAACTCGATTAAAACATAATCCTTTAAAAATGATAAAATGATAGTTAATATAGAAAATAATATCAGTAAAATATTCGTTTTAATATTTGATTATTAAAAATAATATTTTAATATAAAAACCATTAAAATAATATTATTTGTCATTAATTGATCAATTTTCTCAAATTTAATGACTAAAAAACATTTCTTAAATCTAATTTACTAAACGACACAAATTTCGTAATCTATGGGACTTCTATAGTACTTCTCCCATTAAATTATATGTTAAATTTAGAACATAAAATCTTAAGTAAGAGTGATACTATTTACTAATATATATGGTATTTAAAGTAATACATGATAATGTGATGGTAATTTAGAGATACATTAATTAATATATTAATATTTTTTATCTCATAATTAAAAGATTTTGTTTTAATACTCAATTAAAGTATTGATATTCTATTTAAACATTTTAATAGTATTTGTTTCTTTTTGTCAAATTCAATCACATACATTCTATATAACAAATTGAACAAAGCATTTTTACAAATTTAAAAAAAATAAAAAGACATTAGAAAAAATTAAGACTATATTTCACACAAGATACAAAAATTAATGGTATATTACTTATTTTGTGATATATGAACATTTGAATAAATAAAGTAGTACCTATTTATAATTGATACTAAGAGTGTGCATTAGATCAAAACCGTTGATTTTATACTCATCCGATCGGATTGAAACATCATAATCCGCAACCGATTCGATCACCTTTCAAATCCGATGCAATCTGATCCGTAATCTATTCGGATTGGATCGGTTGAATCCGATTAATTCGACTAATAAACTTAATTAACTCTATTTTTAATATTTTTGAATAAAAAATTTAAATTTTCACATAACATAAACTTATTTAAGCTAAAAGAAACCTTAAAATATGACTAATATATGAATGACCAATGAGAATATGACTAATATAGGAATGACCAATGAGAATATAACTAATATATAAAATATAAATATATATTTAAGTATTTTCGGTCGGATTGGATGAGATCGTATGATATATAGTGAAAATTTTCATCCGATTCGAATTAACGGATTGAAAAAAACTTTCATCCGATTCGATCCGATAAACCATCAAAAAATTAACAGATCAAATTAGTCAAATGATTGAATTTTTTGCACACCCTTAATTGATAGAATACAAATATACAAATTAAATTTTAATTACAATTTATTATCATTAATGTTAAATAAAATTAGCATTGAAAAATTATGAAAATAAATTTTAAATTGTGATAATAGTATCACTCTAAAATTATAATAAATAATTGCTTTAAGTTTTTTATTTTTTATTTTATATTATTATGTTAAATTTTTTAACTTCAAACTATTAATTATAATATTAATATATCCACACACAAATATGAATAATAAATTTAAATTATTCTAATTACTTTATCAGAGACTAACATCCTAATTACTACTTATGATATTCATGTCCTGTATCCTTAAAAAAACCCTTATTTTAATCATTAATTTTTTTTTACTATTATCACTTTTTTTAACTATTCATACAAATGTCATTATCAATTTAATATTTTAACTTAAAATAACTAAAAAAATTACCTATAATTAAATAAAATATTAAAAAAAAATAATGAAAAAATAACGATAAAAAGATAAAAATTTATACTATTTTTATATTTATATAATTTAAATTTTAACACGTATAAATATTATTTATAAAAGTAAATAATTTATATAATTTAATTATAGACTTAAAATTGTGTATAAAATCAAATAAAGTGATATTAAGATTTCTCTTAAACAGTTATCTCATTGACTACATTCCATTACCGAACCGCGTGATAATTCCCAATTTAAACCCAGGTAATTGGTAATCAATCAAACCATCCTCCTCTACATGGCGCGTGGATTTTAAAAGAAGCGTGTGCGTCACTCTCCGTAATGTGAGCACTATATTCCCATTGTAAAGACTAAAAGTCTTTCACACACTTTTATCATAATTACAAAAAACTCAAAAGATCTCCCCTTGCCTTTTCCATTTCGTATCACTTCTTTCATTTTCCGATTTCTCCTTCGTTCGCTTTCATGGCGGCGACAATGCACGCCAAGTCCGACTCGGAAGTGACGAGCTACGATCAATCCACGCCACCGAGATCACCTCGCAGACCGGTGTACTACGTTCAAAGTCCGTCAAATCACGATGTGGAGAAGATGTCGTATGGATCGAGTCCGTTGGGTTCACCTCCTCACCATTATTATCACTGCTCGCCTATCCACCATTCTCGTGAGTCCTCAACCTCGCGATTCTCTGCCTCGTTGAAGTACCCAAGGAGTCTCCCGACTTGGAAGAAGGTTCAACGAGTCGAAGAGTCCGATGACGACAACGATGAGGATGTGGGAATCGGAGGGCCTGAACGCAATGTGAGATTGTACTTATGCTTTGTGCTGCTGTTCTTTCTACTCTTCACTGTATTCTCGTTGATTCTCTGGGGTGCTTCCAAGTCTTACAAGCCTGTTGTCTCTGTCAAGGTTAGTTCTTCTATTCATTACTATGTCTCTGCCTAAACCCGAGTTGATTCGCTGTGAACGGTTTTTAAACGGAGTTGACTCGTTATGCGGTTTACTGTGGCGGGAAAGAAATTGAGGATCATCCTCTGGTTTGTAGTGTGAATTACGATATTATTTGGATAAATTTAATTTAATTTTATAATTCGGAGAGTTGGCTATAGCTGGAATATTTTAAACTATTGTCGGAGAATTAAGAAATTTAATGGATATAAAATTTAGAAAATAATAATTATTTAATGTATTTTTATTATAAATATATTATTTCAATAATTGAATTTGAAACGGATATAAAGGAGAGGTTTGGTGATGTGGCAGGATGTGGTGTTCAGGAGCTTTAATCTACAGGCGGGGAATGATCCAACAGGGGTACCAACAGATATGCTATCGTTGAATTCGACGGTCAAGATTTTCTTCAAAAATCCAAGCACGTTCTTCGGCGTACATGTCAGCTCTACGCCTCTCGAGCTTCACTATTATCAGCTCAGAATTGCTTCTGCACAGGTACGTAGGTATAAGGTTTGAATATATATAATATATATTCTATATCATTTTAATTTTTTCTTTACACACATTTATTTTTTAATTTATATATCTTTTATCTGATCAGGTTTGATTTGTACGATAAAAATAATAAAAATGAAATTGTTTTAATATTTAAATCAAAATAATTTTACTATTAAAATAATAAATAAAGTAAAATTTAAAAATTAATTTTAGATAAGATAATAAATAAAAAATAGAATATTTTAATGTATTATTGAATGGTGTGAAATGAGTGAATATTTTTTAAATACTTTATATTTCAAAGCTAGTATTCAAATAAAATACAAAATATCTAAAATCATTCTAATTATCTTTTTTATTAGTATCAATAAATATTTACTTTTTACTTTTTCTACTTCTTTCTATACAGTTGCAACAGTATATATACATATAACTATGTAATTATATATACATACTCTATCTGGATCTCGCTAATTTTGGTCTTAATTGTTTTATTGATATTTTTCTATTCAAATAGGTTTAGATGTATTTTATACTTCAATTTTTCTCAAAATATATATATATATATATATATAAAAGAAGCTAATATTATAAAAATATATATTAAAACGTTCAAATATACATAAATAAATAATTAAAAATGTGACTTATTTATTTAATTAAAAATTTGACTTATTTATTTAATACGTCAAAATCAAGTGAATTAAAATCATACTATCCTTAAAAAATATATAAAAAGAAGTAATTATGTAACTTTTTAATTACAATATAAGATATATGCTATTACGTTATCAATTTTGTTTTTCCATAAATACGAGACATTTGCGGTTCCTTTCCCACAATATATGATTCGGCCTTTATAGTTTTTTTTTTCTTTTTTTGTTCTAATAATTTTTGAATAGATAATAAATGAGTGGAAGCTGGTCAAATCTGGCCGTTACGATTGATGCGTTGGATGCTGGGAAGTGCAGGGGTTTTCAGCTGTGTGTGGAATTTGATTGGTTAAAGCTTTATTATTGGGTTACTGAAAAGCTGCTGTTTCCTGCCCCTCGATGTGATCCTAAACATCATTTAAGAAAGCGTGATCGGGCTAACAATGAAAGGCATATTAAAAGAAAAATAATTAATGTTTTCTTAATAGTTTTTTTTTAATATTCTTTTCTTAACGTTACAAGATTTTTTTTATTAATAAAATATATGATTTTTTTTTTATTTTAAAAAATTTAAATTTAAATTTAATTAATCATATTTTTAAATTATATAATTAATAAAACTTACTCAAAATATTATAAAATTAAAATATATAAATCACTCGGATAACCGATTGCATTCTAAAATTATTCTAGACTTGTTATTTACGTCAATAAAATTTAAGAAAATAGTTACATAATTTTTTTTTTATATTTTATTAACTTATAAATAGCATATCATTATTAAATAAAAAATAAATTATTTTTTTCTATTTTTTGTGTTCAGTTTACTTTTGGCAACTATACCATAATGTTAACAAAAATGTCTTTTGTCAGGTATCAATCCATTTAGTCATTGGGGTATGTATGTAGCGAGGTTTTCAATCCAAATTAATATTTTGTGTAAAATTATTTATTAGCATTTAAATTTACATATAAATTATCCTTTTTATATATTTTTAATAAAATTTAAAGATAAATTTATAGAAATAACTCTAATTTATTTTTATATATTTGATGATTAAAATATATTCTCTTATTTTTTAACAAGAATTAATTTTTAATATATTACAGTTTATTTGTTTTTAAATTTGTAAAATATAATAATTATTCAAATTTTAAACCATGGATAAAAAATGGATATTAAAAAATTTATACATCTAATTAACACTAATAATGATTATTTTTATATTATATTTTAATTTACTAAACTTCTTGACTATAAAATACTTGTTTTTATTAATAATTATTAGATATTTTTCTTTATTAAAGATAATAACTATATTGAATAATTATATTTCGAGGTTTTTATTTATGAATAAAGAATGATAATAATTTATGCCATGTTGAAAATATCGATTATATATAATTGTAGTTGGATTTTAAATAAGTATTAATTATTTCTGTAGTAGTTTTTGAATTTTTTATATAATTCAACTAATACACATGTAAATAAGGCTTAATATCTAGATCTTTAACATATTAAATTAAATCTTATATTATTGAGTTATATTCAATGTCTCTAATTTATGGGTTTTATATTTTATATTTGGTATTCTAAAACATGTATGTCTTAGTCATGTCTAAAAACAATCCTAGCTCTACCATTCTATATAGTACAATTTAATTGGTTCTATGTGAATAAATTATCTAATAATTCTTTCATTTTAAATTGTCAATTATACGACCCATCGATAATTGATAAATCATTATATATATATATATATATATATATATATATATATATATATATATATATATATATATAATTTGATGTAAGTAACAATATCCTAACGTTTAGGTTACAAATTCATAGAGTTACAAAATGCCAAAAAGGTAAGGAAAAAAAAAACCCACTCCAAAAGTTTTATCATCATCAGAAATTTGTAAGAATGATATTAATATAAAAATATGCCATGATATGTTTTTCGGGTTTGAATTTACTTAATGGAGATGCTATTTATTATTTTGGAACATACTTTCTACCAGTTACATTTTTTATTATCATTATCAAATATTGGGTATTTGTGTTTCTCAATAAAATACTTGCACATCATCGCTTATTCTTGCGGTGATAATTTTTCTTAATTAATGTGTCATATTTCATTGTAAGGACCCAAAATTAATAGTGAATAGACTTGTTTTGCAATAATGAGCCAAATATGCTACATCACATGCATTATATCCCTACATGTTGACATAATTGTCATCTAATGCAGGGACAAGCACATGTAAGCACCATTTGGAAATTCTACCCTTAAAAATTCTAGATATGATTGTGTCACATCTTGTTAATTACTAACACACTACATTTTTATTCATGGTATTATTTAATTTATAGCCATTTATTTAAAAGAAAAAGAAAAGAAAAGAAAAGTGAGACTAGATTACATAACAAGGTATCTTTCTCACACAAATGTGTTTGGTTGAGTACTTCTTCTTGAGCATGAGTGCATTTGATTGAGAGTTAATATAAGAAAGTGGCTTTGTCCTATTGTGTTATTTTCATCTCAATGATTTATTATTTCCTCGCTAACACAATCAACTTGTATTGTATTGTAATGAATGAAATACCAGATGAAGAAGTTTTACCAACGTAGGAAGTCTCATAGCACAATAGTGACAGTGGTACAAGGATACCAAGTGCCTCTATATGGTGGTTTGTCAATGATTGAAGGTGCTAGAGATAGTCCTGATAATTTTGTAATACCACTGAATCTAACATTTGTAGTGAGGTCCAGGGCACATATTCTTGGGAAACTTGTCAAGTCCAAATTTTATAGAAGAATCAGATGCTCTGTTTCACTGAAAAGCAACAAACTTGGCAAGCCTTCTAAGTTAACACATTCATGTACCTATTATTAAATTTTTGAGTTTTTGCTTTGGCAAGTCTTGTGGATGTACTTAAATCACGCTTTGTGTAAAATTTCAATTGTTGTAATGGAAAACTAACTATATAGCTTCAGTGTGCTGTGAAGTAATTTTCACTTGGTTAGTTGAACCGAATTTAATTATGGTAACTTAAACCTCTAAGTCTGTTAAGATGTAGGAACAATTTGATTTTAACGTATATTTGCATTATATTCACAAAAATAGTTTGCTTGTTTTTTTTTTTTTTTTGCTTTCTCATACATGTTTTGCATATACACCAACAAAACAACAAAAAAAGAAAGAAAAAAAAACCTGTTTTAAAATAATTTATTAGTTAAGTTCTAAAACCCAGCATTTTCTTAATATTTAGCATTTAAAATTCTTTCTTACATCATCCACCATCTCTTTGTACATTGGATGGATATTAAAATTATTAGTAGGATAAGATGGAACTAATAGGTAATTAAAAAAAGTACTACAAATTCAAGTAATTCAATATCAAAAATAGAAATTAAATATAAATTAGAAAAAACTTCTAAATAAAAAGGTTTAGGGATAATTTAGGCTTGTGTTTTATACGACGTCCTTAAAATAGATTTGTTATCTCACCCAAGTGTTCGAGAATTTATATACATTTTGTCTCCTATGATACAATATTCTAGACCAACAGCTAGCGAACACATTATGTTGATTCTCCCCGATAGAATTTGTTTGAACCTTTATCATACTAAAACTTAAGATTATAGGAAAAGTTTTTTAAAATAGAAAGAATAAAGTTTTTGGAAGATGGTTCGTGAGTGCAAAATTAATATGGATTGTCTTTTATTTTTTTTTTTAAATTTGGTTACTTAGTATTTAATTCTAATTTAATTCGAATAATAATTATCTTTATATCAAAATTTAAGTCTAACAAATAAAAAACTTAAACCACATTAATCCAAAACAAATTTAGTAATTACATAAGGAGCACATATTTATTTGGGTTATCTAGTTTCTATCTTATTGAATGATATTCTGAAAGTGAATTTCTCTTTCACCTAAATATAATTTTAAGCTTATTAATCCAACACAAAGTGGATACTACTCAAAATTAAGTTTCAAAATTAGTTAACTTTATACCAATTTTTCAATAACGCCCCACATGAATGAAAATTGACGAAGTGGTCAAAGGTAACATCATAAAACATTTTCATGCGATAGTAGTGTTTGACACTCTGAATCTAGATAGTATAAGTAGGTATTTATCTATTGAACCTTCTCTTATAAAAGTATATTTATTTTACTGATTAAGTAATAAATGCAATGTCCTTGAAATATTATGTCATTTGTGTAAAGAATGCCTATACAAGAGTCTTTCTTAACACATTTAAGTTCTCATTGTTATGTTTGTTTTGGGCTTGACCATATATCTGATTATACAAGAGTTTCTAAGGATTTAAACCCACTAAATTTTTCCTTCAAAGTAGCCCAACTTTTCTCTCATTAAGTCCACTAAAACATATATATGATTCTACGTGAGTTTCTATCTCTTGGGAGAGTAATTCTCAAAAAGTAACTTACATTACTTTGGTCGAATTCTCCGTGCATAAGAATCATTAAAAGAAAAGCATAACATTTTCATGCAAGAATCATTGTTTCATCGTAGAAACAAATGAAGGTAAACCCACCACAATGGTCTAATTAAGTCTAATACAATTAAGTTATCACTTTAAATCTAGATCAACTTATTTCTTCATAGGCTTACCATTCTCCTTTGATGATTTATCAACTAACTCTCTATTTAACCATTTGATTAATAAGTCGTAATGTTATCCATGATTTTATAAAGTAAAAATATATAACTTCATTTAATAATAGTTGTCTAATGGTGTGGTTCTTCAACTTATGCATTTGGACTTACCAATATATAAGTACTATATGCCCTTCCAATTGCATAACCCACAATCATAATGGATGGATATTGTTGGCACATGCATAAGCTTTAAACACCTATCAATTCTTAGAATATCATCCAAGAATTGGTGTAGCCATTCTACTTCTTTAACAATTTACAAGCATTTATTTTCTTGATCTAGGGTAGAAAAACCCTTAGGTAAGTTATTAAACCCTTAATAATTTACTCAATTTTGTAGTAGTATGTCTTGTAAGTTATTTGCATATAGTAACTTTTGGCCAACGAATGTTTAAACATGTTTAAAAAATAGACATGTAAATGGGACTATTTAAGCCTATCTTGCATCCCATATAATGACCCAATAAAATTTTGAGTTTTTTGATCTTATTCCAATTAAACCAATCTTACTTATACTTTTCCAAACTTATATTCATCTTGCTTATATTTTTTTTTCTTTTTTTCTTTTTTTCATTTTTAACATTAGGAAAACATGTAGTTTTGTACCTTTGTTTAGGTTCAATAGAAGGATATATATCTAAAATGCTCCTAGGGTTTAGCATATATTCACTCATGCCCTTGAGATTTGTAGAAAATGCTAGAATATCTCCTAGATTTTATAGTTAATACCATTGATGTCCTCAAAACTAATGATGTTAACTTTTTCATCCATAATATTCCTATGATTTTAATACCAATTTCTGAGGGGATTTTCTGATCATTAGAGACTACTATGGTAGAATTATAGTCAATCTGACCTTGATATGTTGACTAAGTTATTAGAGTGCTAATAAGCCATATGTGTTGAGTGCACATTTTTTGCTATTTGTAATATACAAACAGGTTTTTCTTGTGTACATACAATGTATTTATAATCTTTAAAGAAGTAGTATTCAAACATTAAGTTGTTGAATCCCTCATCTTCAATTCTTACATATTTTTGACTAAAATGGTCTTTTAATTTCGTTGAAACAAGATGATCTATTATGCTTGTGATGACTTTAATACAATCTGTATAGTTATCTAACAAGGAGTTGAACCTTCTAAAATTTTCAAAACAAGTTTCATAATCCTCATTTTTAAAATAATCATTTAAGACTAAAAGATAGCCTTTATTAAACTTTTCTAATAAAATTAGTTCTTTTTTTCATTTTAATTTCTTTCAAACTGGTTGTTTTATGTTTAGTTGTTAATTCTCGTTACCTAATTTTCCTTGTCATAATATTGTGATATTCACGTCTTTTTTTTATTATTTATCAGTATTATCACTTGGTATAAGCAAAATTTTTAAACATTTAAGATCTTTAGTTGGCTTAAAAGTTATAATTATTATACCTAAATTTAATGAGTCTACCACGGTCTTCCATTCTGTTTGTCTCTTTTTGTTACATCGATTATGCCTTAGCTTTGCTCAAACCTCAACACCTTCCTTGTAATGTTGAGCCTTCTATATCCGAACATAGATGGTATCCAATTTTGACTTAATAGGAAAGAGCCTTGAAGGGATCCTTAGTTGCTTATAATTAAAGGGTATATCATTGATGGTTTGAGATTTCTAGATAGAGGATATTTCTATGCTAGAGTTTGTGTGTTTTTTAGAGGTGAGTGCTCTAGTTTTTCTGTGTGTCTCAAAATGAAAATAATGATTCCTTTTATAGCACAAGGAATACCTATTTAAAAGACAAAAGTTACTATTTTATCCTTACTTTAATAATTCATCTGCTTTTCTACTTTAAATGACAGCCACTGCTTTTTTCCTTGGCACATACTACCAATTAAGATGTAGGTCTACATCTTTAGTTTCTTTGTCGTCTTTTGCCGATAGTTTTTCTCTTTATTCTTCTTTGCTGTTTTTTATCGAAAGTTCTTTTGATGACGTTGATGATTATGCATATTCTTCTTTTCAATCTTTGATGTAGTAAATGCATATGTAATATTTGGTGGCTTTTTTGCCATAGAAGCAGAATGTCTTCTTTGTTTCTTGACCAATTTGTTGATGTTAAAATTTGTTTCATAATTGGTAATTTTTTCACCATCTTCTTCTGATAGAGGTATAATACTATAAGAAATATTGATGACTTTATTAATTAAATAATTTACTTTGATCTCAGTAGATTTGTCAATCTTCCTGAGTTCATAGTAAATTTGTCCTAACATTTGACCTTTTAATACACAAAGTTCTTCTGTGTTGAATTCTTTTTCTAAAAGCACCATTGGTTTTGAAACTTCTCTATTTGTGTTAGAAATCTGCATCTTGATGAAGTGGAAATGACTTATACACTCTTTCTCATTCTAGTCTATTAGTGAACTAAAAACCCTGAGATAAACAAGCTTGTCACTTGTTTTAATCTTCTTTCTAAAGTTCTTGATTGCTCTTTTGAAATTTTCTAGGAAATAACTTAATTTATTTAAATTAATTCTTGGATATATGTTTTCTATTAGTCCTGTATGGAAAGCTTTATAAACAAATATTAGCTCCTTCCAAAATATTGAATTTACTTCCCATAGGGAATTTCTTATCTCTAGTATAGAATTTCATATATTCAATATGTTTCTAGGAAGATTTTTTGGCCAAGTTGTAGAGACTCAATCGTTGTGCTTTGCTTAAGTTTTATATTAGTCATTTTCATCTTTAATGACTCTTCAATGACTGATAAATTTATAGGGAATGTTTCCCTAAAAAGCATTGAATACTTTATTGTTTGTAATGTCTCTAGGAGAGATGCTTCTTTAAATAGTATTGGAGGTCTTATTATTTTTCCTAGAGTTTTCAACCTGCTTGGTGCTGTTAGTTGTTGTTGTAGTGGTATAGAATAATTTGTTACTATCTCCTATAGAGTTTTGGTGTTTTGTATTTGGCATAAATGCCTTTAGCTTCTATGCTGTTGGTGAAGACTCTATGAATTACTTCGTTGAATCCTATAATAGATTTATTAGCTTTTACTTAGTTTATAGCTTCCTAGTTTTATGCCATTATAGACCACAAAAGCCCAATTGAGCTTTCTTGTTTCATCAACACAATTAATAACTTCTTTGGAGTTATTAATTTTGGTGTTTTTTAATTAACATAAATGCCATCAGATTCTATTCTGTTGGTGAAGGCTCTATGAGTTACTCTACTAAATCCTAGAATTGATTTATTGGCTTCTGCCTAGTTGTTATAGATTCTTAATTTTAGGCCATTATATACCATATAAGTCTTTTTCTATTTCTCTTTTTTGCTTCATCAGTCTAATTGAGCTTTTTTGTTTCAGAAATTTTACTCTCTTTTGAACTATTAGGTTCTTCCTTTTTATTTTGAATTATTTCCTTAGAAGTTTTACCTTCTTTAGGTTGAATGTTTGATGAAGTTTCCTCGTTTGATTTTTTGGATTCTAAGAGCTATTTTGAATAATTAAATTCTTTATGTTTATTTTCTTTCTCCATGAAAGGCTTCTCAAGGTATAATAGCTCGAGTTGTTCTTGTAGGATTTTTATCTCTTTTTCCTTTATCTTAATTTTAATATCAAGATGTTCCATTTCTGTAAGCATAAAAATAGTTAAAGGTGTTAATTTTCTAGTAAGAGCATATACTAAATTATTATTATTTTCTAGGAGATGTTCAACATCAAAATTGTAATGGTTGAACCACTATTGCTATTTGACTAATCTTCATTGTTTATAATTATTTGCAATATTAGTTCTTCAGAAATAACCAAAATTCTTGTTATTTTTTCTAAGAATAAATCTAGAACTTATAACATATATTGCAAATTTCTTAATAGCCATTTTCCTTGAAAAGATCCCAATGTATATCTACAAAATATTAATCTTTGTCATCAACTTTTGCTTTTAGAACCGCTACTTAATAGTCTTATAAAGCATATGTTTCAATTATCATTTTATCATATAGCATTGGATGGTATAAAGTTCGTAAATTTTTTATCTTTGCTTTTACTTTATCCATATACAAAGTATGTTCTTTCCATTTCCAAATATAACATTTTTTCAATTTTACTTGTAAAGGTTTTCATATTTCTGCAAGTTTCTTGATCTATACTTCTGCATATATCAAACATTTTAAAAATCTTTGTAATTAATTTTTATCTATTAATTCACTAGGTTAACCTTGAATTTTGTTTAGTACATGGGGTTGTAGATTGTGTTTTCCATCATCAATTTCCAATCCTAAATATTTAATTTTTTGCTGAACAAGTACTACTTTATTTTCATATAATATAATCCCTTCTATCCTGCATTCTTGTAGATTACTAATAATATCTAAATAGTATTTATTTAATTCATTACCAAAAACCAAAATATCATTTATGTAGGCATAACAAATATTTTGTAATTTTTTAAAGATTTTATTAATATACCTTTGGAAGATACATGGAGTTTTTTTAATCTAAATGGTACAACATTTCATTGGAACTATTCTTGGGGGCAGTTAAATGTCATTAATTTTTGAGATTATTCATCCAATCTTATTTGTTAGAATCCATTTTTGCAATCAAAACTTCAGAAATATTTATTCCTTTTTATTAATGATAATAATTCTTCTTTCTTAGGAATAAAGTACCTATCATCAATGGTTTATTTATTTAACAATTTGAAGTTTATTACGATTCTCTTTTTTCCTTTCTTTTTTCAACTTCTTTTTCAACTAAGAATGCTGGACTTGAGTGGGGTGGATATTATGACTTTTAGTTCCAAAAGTTTTTTGATTTTGTTTTTTAAATTCAATCATGTCTTTTAGAGTATAAATCATTGGTTTTATTCTAATAACTTTGTTAGGGTCTCTTAATTTTATGTTTACAATTTTTTTAGATTTATTAATTTTTAGATTCGAAGGATTTTCTAAGCTTTCTATTTTTAATATTTTTTTATACCTACTAGGGCTTTTATTTTCTTGTATTTTATTAAGGAAAGGGTTTTGTTTCTCTTCTATTTCTAATGAAATATTTTATAGATAAGGTTTTTGTTGCTTTATATCATCATGTTTTCGCTTTTTATGTTATTGAATAAAAGTTGGGTTTGATATAACCAAATCTTTTCTTATTTTTGATACATAAATGACATCACCATCAAATTTTGTTAGAATTATTTTGTTTAAATATTGTGTAAAAGATTTATATATGTTTAGAAAATTATTTCTTATTAATAAATCAACTTTTGTTTCCTGTTGATATATGTTATTAATATGAAACTTTTCTCCTCCTATTATTATGTCTATATATTTTAAAATCTTATTAAGTTTTATTATTGTTTTATTAGCAATTCTTACAATTAAATCTTTTGGTGCATGTTTTCAGGGTTCTTCTAGGAACACATATTTACTTGCTACACACATACTAGCTTATGCATATATATATGCATGTAGATGATAGCTGGCATAACATTTAAATTTTAGTCCTACTTTGATGTAGATACTATTTGGATTTGTAATACTATACAAATAATTCATTTTTATATTCTGAGTCGGTTATTTCCTCAATTTTCTCTAATAGATAAATATTGTAAGTATCATCTATATGTGATTTCTCGATTGGTTCTAATTCCATCTTAAAAGCTTATTCTAAAATTTTTGCTATCTGTGGAAATTCCTTTAAAACTCTTTCTTATGTTGAAGCATGCTCATGAATTCATTGACATAATGTCCTTCTTTATTACAGATCCAACATCTACATTTTTTCTTCCCTAGAGGACAATAATTCCTATTTTCAGGAGGTTTATACTTTTTTCTTATAAAATATATTTTCTTATAGGTTTCCTATTAAATCTTCTTTTATATTTAAAAATCTTATTTTCTGAATTTATATATTTATATATTTTTTGTATTTTTGTTTGTAGGGTTTTATGTTACATCCATATTTTTCTAGTATCCTAAAATCTCTTATATCACAATAGATTTTATCATTTTGTCTTATTTATTTATATTTCTTTCTTTCTTGACATTTAATAATTATTCAATTTTTAAGGCTTCTTATTCTTCCTCCTAGGGTGTTTGGTATAATTTCCTTATGTCTCTGATTCCAACTTTCTGTTAAAGTCTTATGTAATGTTTCAAGTAATTTTTGGTAAAATATTTCCTTATAAGTTGTTTGCATAAAGGGTAGTAATTTATGGTAATATATTTCATATTCATAAATAAAAGAATCTATGTAATACATGTTACATATTTTCATTAATTTCATTTTCATTGGGTTCAGTAGTTATTTTTCCTTTATCTTCTCCAATAAATTTATTAAATGTTTAATTTATTACTATATCTAAATATTCTCTTCCTATGGGAGAATTCCTTTACATTAATAAATATTGTTGGTCTGTTAGATTTGAAAACCAAACTTTAACATTTTTTGTCATTTTATGAGCTACTAATACCCTATAGATTGAAGGGTTTATTTGTATAGTTTGAGAGTTTTGTATGAGTACATTCATACCACTAGCTCTATCATCTAAGGCTTTTTCCCTAGCTCTTATACAATTTAGATCTAAAAGATCATACTTGTAATTATCATAAAGTATGAATTCTAATTGGATACTACCTTTAGTCCCCCAATGCAGTCCTTCTTCCATTTTAAGTGGTCATCGTTTTCTATCTATAGTGTCATACTCTCTTGACCTTTTCCTATTTCTTTCTTCCCTATATGGATCGGATGTTCATTCTTGGTAAGGAATTGGTAATGAAATTAGTTTCATTTGATATTTTAGGGTTATAATTCTGGTTCAGTATCAATCTTATTGAGTATTTTTATATCATCTTACTCTTTGTTTGTACAAAGTTTTTCATTGTATTGTTCTTTTAATTCTTCATTAGTTAGTGTTAACATGTTAAATAATTTTTCTATATCCCTATTTTCAAGGATCATGAATTGTTTTTCAAATTCTTTTCTATATTCCATTAAACTGAAATTATATCTTTTTCAATAGATTTTTCTTTATTTTTTCTTCTCTCATTTCTAGGAATCAGAGCATCTCATCTCCTAGTTAGTTCTACTTTTAGTCCTTCTAAGGGATCATATTTATGACCTATAATATCATTATTTCTATGTATGTTATATAGTACTTTTTTTATTACTTCTGTAAATTCTATGGATATATCTTGTTGAAGTTTATTATAATCACGTTCTTTTATTTCTTTTAATAATTCTTTTTGTATTTTGATTATACCTTATAGGTATTTCGTGTTTGATTCTTAGACTAAATTTATTTCCTCTATTAAAAATCTCAAAGTTTTCATTAATGTTGCTTGATTTTTTACCACGCCTACTAGGTTTTCGTATATTTTTCATTATATATTTTTTAATTTTTCTTTAAACATTATTGTCTTTCTAATATGACATCATCAACTAATTCTTTCATTACTTGAACTTCATCTTTTAGTTTTTTTAACTTCTTTTTGGTTAGAGTCTTCTTTATGGTCTATAAAAGTAAATCTTGGTATATTATTATTTTTAACCACATTATTTGTTTTTCATGGCATCATAGGTTTTTCTTTGATAACTAGATACCATTCCTCTAGTATTTCAAAGTCCGTTACAATTTCTAGTTTTATTAATTTTCCAAGCTCTTTGAAAGTTTTATCTATTTCTATAAATTCATTTTATCTATATATTAAACTATTGTGAATATTTGTTAATGAATACCCTACTAGGTAATGTATTTAAAATGGATGAATTCCTTCTTTTATTAAATCTTCTTTTTCAAATTCATAGGTTAGGCGTAATACTTGGTTTAAGTTTTTATCAAGGATATTAATAGCAAATCTGGGGTATGCTATAAATTTTAGTTTTTGACATCCTAAATTACCATGGATCATTCCCAGTATAACATATTTCTTATTTATTATTCTATTATCTAGTAATGTTATTTTTATGAGTGTATTTATTTCTTCCCTGAAATGAGCCTTTATTAATATTTGAATTATTCTTAAATGATTGTATCCAATTTTTCCTTATCCTTTTGGGAAATTTTGGATAGTTTATTTAATATAGTTTTCTTATCAATTGATGGTATATTATACATTTCTTTTGCATTTGTGATATTAATGCTTATTTCTTTATTACTTATTTCATAATAAATTATGTCTTTCCTTGGGAATAATTTTCTTAAAGATTCAAATGATGGGTCTTTAAATCCATCATTTTCTTAAGATTTAATTTTACTTTTTGAATTTTTTAAAATTTCTTTTTTACTTATTACTATTTCTCGTTAAAAACATCATGAGATGTCTTCTATTTCTAATTCTATTATTTCTTAATTTTTTATTATTTCTTAGTTCTCTATTATTTGTTCCATTTTTATTTATAAAATATTACTATTTATTTCCATTAAATCTAATGACTTCAAAAGAATTGAAAAAGGAGTCATATGAGATGAAAATCTCATGTACGGTTCTATAGAGTGGCAATAAGGGTGACTTATATGTTAACTTTTTCACTATCACCCCCAAAAAACTAAACTCTATCTTATGTAAAGTTGCCACAGTACGCTTAACCTTTGGATTTGAAATCACTACTTATATACTTGGTATTGGTCATAATTTACAGGAACATTCTGTAGTCATAGTAAGAGGGATAAGGGTTAAGGATTTACCCGATGTGAGATATCACATTGTTCGAGGAACCCTTGACCCTATCAGAGTAAAGGATCGTCAATAAGGGCATTCTAGTGCGTTGTAGATTCTTATCCAAGACTTGTATCATTTGATGATGCCATGTGAATAGCTAGAAACATGTAAAGTGTATGGCTAACCCAATAACGAAAGTTTCATAAGGGAACCAGAGTAGGCTACCATGAGACAAAATATTTTCTTTCTAAAGAAATTCTATTCGGAACTATTATATGTCCAAGGTCAAATATTGAAATAATTTTAGAGGTTTTACTTGACTTTGTCTGTGTCAACAAACAATTCAAAATGCCTCGAAGTTTTTAGAATAGGTTCGAGTCAAATAGCAATGATTCAAAACACTTCTTTTTACACTATTTTAGAAACCCAAGGACTCAATTGTATAGATACATAAAATATAAGATTTTCAACTTTAGCAGGAAACATAGAAAAAATGATACTAAATTTAAAGTGATAAACAGAATTCCATACTCGATCTCATAGATACATATAACATTAAGTAGAAAGTTGTATTTGATGAAATTCGTATATATGGCTTGGAAGGAGATCTTTCATATCTTTCAAGATCCACCCTACAATATGGGGTCAAAAAGCCAACATAAATGTTTTTAACTCTTATAAAAAGAAAATAGATTCTTGAACCCCTTTTATGCTCATGTCACGTCGAGGTACTGTAGAAGAAAAAATTATAAAATTTGATCTAATTTATAGTAATCTATTAGTTAACATGATGGTTAACCTTATTCTGAAACATGAAAAAAATCATTGGCTTGTCAAATTATCTATGGAGACATGAAAAATATTCAACAAAAGACATAAACAAATCTACTATCTGTTTTACATCAAGTAATACGTGGAATAACTCTTGATAAATTTTGTTATGCTTGAAAGATATTTTTGATGTTATCCATCCATAGAATAGAACTCTAAGCATGTAAGAAAATCAACTCAAACTAGAAGAGAAAGGGATTGTTATTCCAATTCCACGTTGAAATTTTATAAATTATGGACCTAATTAACCTAGAGGGGTTATTTTTAATTTTTACCAATTTATAATTTAATAACCTAAACAAAGTAGCCAGACATGCAATCGTGTGTAAAAATAGGTGCGGAAATAAAATAATAGCACACGATAGTTTTAAGTGGAAACAACTTAGGCCACAACCATGCCTCAAGAGGAAAACCACAGGTCCATCGGACCACCTAACTTTTCACTATGAAAATCAAATGTGCAAGTATAAACTCGGTCTTATGCTACCCTCCCTAGGATACTGTCCCAATGTACTTTACTTACGAGCCCCTGCTCTATTTTCACAATTTTCAATATTAGCGTGAGCCGTTTCCAGACCAACGTTCTAATAAGCTTCCCGCCAATTAGATACGTTCACGAAGTAACTGTAAAATAGTTAGCACAAAAACACAAGTGGCCTTGTGTGTTCTAGAACGGATTTAATAATGAATAATTATAACTAGATAAATCAAAACATGTCATTTAAATTAAATCAACTAGCAAATCCTATAGCAAAAAGATTAAGCACAAGTTCAATAAAAAATGTTTCTTTAAAGATTAATAATCAAATCAAATAATTATGATATGATAAAAATAATTATTTGATCTAGCAATTTAAGAACAAAAATAAAGAAGAAGCCATAAGAACATATTATCAAAATATTATAAAATAATTAGGCTTATTTATCAATCAAACATAACCACTAATATTTGATAGATTAATTAAATACAGAAGCCTAAAGAATTATGATCTTATATTTGAAAAACAAGAGAGAAATTATGAAGATTAAAATAATGCTCTTGTGTGGTTATTTAAACAATGACCAATGAATTTTATTTATAGGAAAAATTAAAACTCTTAATCCTACGTAATTGATAAATATCTTTTCTATTACAAATAGGATTAGTAATTCTCATTAATTAATATAACTCTCATTTAAAATAGATTTCTTTTAAAATAGATTTTATGTTATCTTCTATAGTAAAGATTTCAATTATAATTTAAAATATATTCTATCTAATATCTTTTAAAATAGATTTTATACATTCTTTTATGCTAAAGATTTCAACTATAATTTAAAGTATATTTTATCTAATATCTTTTAAAAATATATTTTATGCTATCTTTTATGATAAGGATTTTAAATATAATTTAAAGTATTCATTATCTAATATTTTTTTAGCATATCTTATTTTAGAGTATATATATTATTTAATATCTTTTAGCATATCTTATTTCATATTTTAGCACTAAAAATAATTTTATATTTATAAGCATGTGTGCTATTAAATACATAAATATAATTCTATGTGTCGTAGTTATCAAAACTATATCTGAAGTATAATTATTTGGAACTCGAGTATTTGTTTAGTTTTTCTTGATAGACTTGATAGTAGGCCTAAAAACAAATTTACAGGTAAATATTTTGTCTACGAAAATAGCCAACACTCATCGTCCTTACACACATGTACCAATTTTAAATTTCATTATACCAACTACATATTATTTATTAAAAAAATTACTAATATTAATAGTTAGATTAAAATATAATTAATAAGTTTAATAAAATGAAAATTTTATTTATTATTATTATTACAATAATGAAAATTATTGTAATAATATCATTTTAAAAAAACTCCAATATATTATTCATCATGATTCATTAAGTTTAATTTAAAAATCAAAGTGTTTTCAAAACCTAAAAGGAATTGATATCTTCAACCTTAGATGGTAAGATTTTGGCCATCATTGGCAATAGAGAAAGGAAGGAGGAGAAGATTCTTTCAAAACTAAAATTACGATAAACTCTTAAGTTTTTATTTTCTCTTGTATTTAGTGGGAAAAAAGAGTTAAATGAAACTTTATGGGCCAGCATGCATGGTTTGTCCCGCTTAAGCCCATCTACCATACTGTCCCAAAAAACAAATACACCGGTCCAGGTTGATTCGGACTAAATGGTGAGATGAACCGGACTGGGTTGGATTGTCCCACGCCACTTAACACCTCTACTTAAAAATAGTTACTTGAAAAAGTGATAGATTTGTCAAATAAAAAAAGTGATAGATTGATATCTGATAAACCCTATTACCGAGGAACAAATGCTGAAAGAATGCATAGTAAATATCATTCTTTTCACATCTGAAAATGGCTATTCTAAGAGGCGATACATTTTTTCAATTCTACACCAGATACTTGCCTTGTTCTTGTTTTTAGGGAATGCAGGAAACACAAAACACTTGCTTTAAGATAGAAACTGATCTAGCAGCCTATAGCCATTCATAAATGAACCATAATAAAAAAACTAAATAAACACACAACACTAATCACTATCCCTTGAGTACTGATCAGTTTGCATTCTAATTTTCCTTATGCTTGTCTTCATTCTTGTGTCCACCAGGCATCTTGTCCATGATCTTGTCCATGATCCCTTTGTCCTCCTTTGGCTCAACCTCAGGGTGATGCTGTCCAGGTAGCTTTTCTTTGATTTTGTCCATTAATCCATTGTCCTCTTCATGATGAGGCTTCTGTCCAGGGAGATTTTCTTTGATTTTGTCGACCAAACCTTTTTCCTCTTCTTCATGATTGTGCTGTCCAGGGAGATTTTCTTTGATTTTTTCCACAAACCCTTTGTTGTGATCCTGATGACCTTCATGGTGATGATGTCCAGGTAGCTTTTCTTTGATTTTTTCTACGAAACCCTTGTCATCTGGGTTATATGCATTGTCATTATTGCCTGATATCTTTTCCTTGATCTTCTCATTTAAGCCCTTCTTTTTCTTCTTCTTCTCTCCATCTCCTCCTTCTTCGTCACTACTAGACTGCATTGTTTAGCAAAATATACATGTTTCGTCAACCAGACATTTCCTAGGCAGTATTAAAACGACAATAAGGATAACAAAACAATAGCCCCAATTATTTACATAAATTTTACCTTTATTTCAACGATTAATATATTTATAAGAGAATCTGTAAATAAAGTTACTCAGATAATTAAGAGAGTATAAAAACTTGTGTAATATTGTAGCAACTAATCAGATCCTATTATTATTATTATTATTATAAATAAAGTGAATCATATGTATAGCTCACCGAGTTGTAATCACGATGGAGCTTTTCCTTGAGAGTACTATGCTTGTCATGCTCGTGAGGAATGTGTTCAGCTTTGTCATTGTCTTTCTTTTTAAGGAAATCAAACAACCCACCACAGCCAGTTGTTTCTTCTTCTTTGTACAATTTTTGTTGCCCTTCTGCCATGTTGTTCAGATAAAGTGAAATAACAAAAATTAGCAGAATATATAATTTGTAGTCTTTTCGAGTAGTTAAGTTGTTTTGATTGGTCAGTAGTGAAGATTTAATGGTAGACAAGTATTGGTATTTATAGAGGAGAGGGCAGAGACAATGCATGCATGTTATGTTTAGAAAAATAAGATAAATAAATGGGAGAGATTGCATTGGAGATCTGAGTTACTACTGTTTGTCGGCTTTTGGGTGGAGTTTTAACTGAGAAAGGTCGGTGTGGACGTACGGCCTATGTATTTATCGAGAGGTTCATTTTAAGATTGATAAATGTCATTTATGTGTCATGTATATAAAGTTTCAATACAATTTAATAATAAAGTTTAAATAATAATTAGATTTGTATACGTATTTAAATAATGTTTAGATTTGTATTTATATTTTTCATCGATATCATATAATATTTTTTATATCGAATTGATATATTCTGAGTCACGTGATTGTAATTTTCAATAAGTGTGTTTGGATTATTTAAATTTCGAAAATCTAATCTTATAGCTTTAATCGGAAGAAGTATGAAATTAGCGTGTTTTACTTCTTGTTTGGGAGTATGCTTGGCCATGTTATTGCTTCCCTATAATTATTTACTATATAAATACACCTTTATTATCAATTTATAAGAGGGACTTGATCTAGAGTATCCAATGCCTTTTTTATCTTCTCTTTTATCTCCTTTCCTCTACGTAGCTTTTATCTTATATTTTCATGTACTTAGGGCTAATATTGTAAAGAGTTTTATTTTTAAGTTTTTGAAATTTGTTATCTATTTTCTAATTCATATAAGGAAAAAAAAATATTTATAAAAGAGTGAGGAGTGGTTTGGTTAAATAATTCAAAAACTGTTTTCTATATTTAAAAACAAAACAAAAAAAAGTTTTAAAAACAATTAATATGTTTGGTCATAATTTTAAAAATTATATGAAATTTAAAACAAAAAAAAATGAAAAAATTTAGTACTTTTCTTTTTGAAACATGAAAAACATGTTGTTTAGCGAAAATGCCCAAGGGTTTATGTATATTGCGTTTGCTTTTTGCATGTTTTACTAATATGTTATATCATGTTGCTTTTAGTTTAGGACCTTTTGATTATTTTTTTTTATACTTGGAAAATGTATACACATATTTTTAATGAAATTCGATTATGTAACAAATTTTAAGCATTTTTTTTTAATTTTATCTAAGAAAGGTATATGCATATTGTTTGAACTTGGGTTCCCAAGTTTTTGGGATATCCACGTGGGACCTTGGGGTACTGGTGTTAATACTTCGCACATGTTTACAAATGTGGGGCAACATTATCCTGATACGTGTTTCTTTCGATCTTCTTAGGTTTTGAACCTTGGTCTTGACACTTAAGATCTTATTAGGGAGCAACATGGTACCATTTGAGCTATTAGTCCAGATGGTACCAAGTTGCTCCCTATTAAAGTCTTAAGGGTCAAGATCGAGGTTCAAAACCTGGGAAGAGTAGAAAAAACACATGTCAGGATAACGTCGCCCCACATTTGTAAAAATTTGTCGAGCATCAACCTCGGAACCCTAGGCCCTACATGGATATCCCAAAAAATGTGCGAACTCAAGTTCAAACATCAAAAGGCATCCTTTTTACCAATAACCTATGTTGGGTTTGATTATATCCATGTAGGGCCCAAGGTTTTGGCAGCATTGTTGCCCTCCACGTATTTCAAACGTGGGGTGGCAAGCCATAGCTTAACACGTGTTTCTTTCACCTTTCCTAACTCTCAAACCCAAGACATAGGTCTTAAGTAAACTTTGGGAAACAAGCTGGTACCATTTGGACTACTGGTCCAAATGTGTGGATTATCATAAGAGGCCCTTAAGTAGTCCAGATGGTACCAACTTCTAAGAATATGTGGCTAAAAAGGTCCAGGTCACGAATTCGAGGCTGGGAAAAGCGAAAGAAACCCAACAAACTGGCCAATGTGAATTTCAACCAGAGGCTAGGGGATATTATCTAAAACCTAGTACAAGACTCTAGTAAAAATGACACCTTTTGATGTTTGAATCGGAGTTCTCCAATCTCGAGATATCCACGTGGGGCCTAGGGTTCTAGCGTTGATGTTCTGCATCGATCTATGTTCATAGTAGGGCGACCATATCCTAACACATGTTTCTTTTGCCCTCCACAAGTTTCGAACCCCGGTCTTGACCCTTAAGACCTTATAAGAGAGCAACCTGGTACCTTCTGGATTAGTAGTCCATATGGTACCAGGTTACTCCCTAATAAGGTCTTAAGGGTCAGGACCGAGGTTCAAAACTTAGGGAAAGCAAAAGAAACATGTGTAAGGCTATGACCGCCCCACTGTGAATATAAATCGATGTAGAGCATTAATGCTAGAATCTTGGGCCCCACGTGGATATCCCAAGATCGAAGAACTCTGGTTCGAACATATATGTTTTTAATATGATTCGATCCCATGACTTTAAAATCACATATTTAATGGACAAATACCATCTAGATAATTTTATTATTACCACAATGCAAATTACTATTGTTACAAAAATAATTGGCATTCAAGTTTAACTAATACTAGTAATAAAATAGACACTCGTGTATTTTTATTGTAGCAATAACAAAGTTATTATGATAATATTATTATATATTTTAATTTGAAATTACTTTAAAAATCTTCATTTTTATTATAAATTTTTTTTACTATTTGTAATAATTACACCATCATACATATATAATGATATGGTTTGAAATGATACCCTCTTATTAAAAAAATTAATTTAACAATTTTAGTTATCATGCTATATCATATTTTACCCATGTAGTAAATTGGTTAAGTGGGTTTAACATACAAAAAAAAGACCAAATATTACGATCATAATAAACTAAAATTTATAACCAATTATCAACGTATATATATACAACTTTAAAGAGAATTTTTCATTATATGTTTATAAAACAATAAATATATATTATCATATGTTTATATTAAATTATACCATTTTGACAACCTGTTAATTTTAAATATTATTTATTTTTTCTAATTGAATAATAAATACTTAATATTATGGTAAAAAGTCACTGAAGAAAAAAATGGTATATTGTAACATTTTAAATAAAAACATTTCACACTAAAACTAATTTCTAAGAACAATTTTTTCAAATACAATGAAAAATATATTTATGCTTTTTATTCTTTAGAATAGTTTTTTAAAACAATGGCCAAACAATTTCTTGTTTTTTAAAATTGTTGAAAATATGTTTTGGATAATGATTTGAAAATAATTTTTAAGAAATGTTTTCAGGTTAAATGGCTAAATTAGCCCTTATATTTTCTTTTCCTTCCCTCTAAAGTCAAAATTATTGTAACAACTAATGAAAAAAAGTGAACTTGAAACATGATTTTCAAAAACTTATGTTTTTTCTTTCAAAAAACAATAAAAAGTGTGAAAAAAATGTAACTAAGTTCAAACTTGATTTTAAACTTAAAAGTGAATTAATTAACAAACAACATTTATTTTGCAAAATTGGTTCAAAAACTAGAACTTAAAACATAATTGGTTACAAAATATGCCTTTAGGTTCTTTGAAGGAGGCTTTGCAAAGGTGGTTATGTCGGTGAAGACAATTTCATGACGAACTCGAAGTGTGTCAGTAAGGTAATTGGTGGTTGAAAACACTAAATTGGGAGGTGTTGGGATAGTTACTGTTGCGGGGATAATGTATTCTTTCGATTTAGGGATTATTTCTTTAAAATAAAGATAGTTTATGATGGTAGTAGACTTTGAGTGTATCAATGAGGTGGTTAACAATTGGTAGTGCAAAACTAGGTTGTGAAGGTGGTGGCATTAATGGTGGTGGTGGTGGAGGCTACTGTGGAATGAGGTGTTATTTGAATTTGGAGGCTTTATTTTTTGCCTTTGTTTTTAATGAAATAAAGAAATATCGATTTTATCCTATGACAATATGACATTTTTTGAAAATTTCATCTAAATTGGTCCTATTTTCCAATTAAATAATTATATTTAGCTATCTAAATAGTTACATGACTAATGTATCACTTACTCATAATTACAAGACCCATAGCAATTAATACTACAAGTTTGTTTAAGCAGCAATATGGATAAGGAAAAATGATCTTCAAACTATGATGCAGTGGTTAATTAGTAAATAACATCATTGTTAACTAATTTTTGTTTACATTTTATCATTGTCTTTTGTTTTAGTATACACCCCTTAACATAATTTATTTGCTAGTACTAAGTTGGATGATAACTCTATGAAAGGAACATTATTTAGTTACTTCAAGCTAGCTATTTATCTTTCTTTTTTATAGATAAATATTGTTTAAAAGGTCTATATTATGTTTATATATGTTAATGTAGGTGAAATGGCATCAAATAGAGCCACAATAAGTAAATTGGGATAATTTTGGACTACTAATTAATCTAGCTTCAATTGACTTCGATAGAAGGGCTACGAGTGAAAAATATGGATCAGAAGTCTTGATAGATCGAGAAAAGACTCAATCAATCATGAAATTAGGTTACCAAACTGATGAAAGGCAAGCATCGTTAGATTGATCAAAATGGGTAACAATTGATTGAGGTGGTTCTCAATCAATTTCTCTCGGGTTGAATGATTACACACTTATGTCTATTAAGCAAGTGACTCGATTAATCGAGCATAGAAAAAGTGGACATATCATCCTTGTTTTTACATCTAACTATCAATCTCAAGCATTGGATCAATGTGAATATGTTTCATTAACCAATTAGGCAAGTTTTTGACATTGTTAGGCACTATTGAGAGGTCTTAATTGAGACATAGAAAGTGAATGATACAAAAAGCAAAGGAAAAAGAACAAAACTTCACATCAAAGCAAGGAGGTTGGAGGAGATTGAAGACAGAATCAATACAAGTCAATAGGTTGATTGTATTTTGTTTGTATCTTCATGTTTTGTTAATTTCTATGATCTTTTATATTAAAATTATGAATTTGATCAAGATGTGTAGAGACTAGATTTTATTGTTTAGGTGTTTTATGAACCCAAGTTTCTGCTATAAAATTTATTCTTTGATCCCATTGTGATTAGTGTTTATTTCATAATATTTAATATATTTTTCATACTATTAGCTATTTGACTAACACTTACTCTATAGAGGCAATTAGATAGATTCGAGAAAAATATTTGATTTCTTATCATGATTAAATAACATGCATAGTATTTTAGGTAGATATGCATCATTCATATGTATAAGATTGATAATTTTCAACTTGATAAGTAGTATGTAATTTGATTGATAGAGTGTGATCCAATTATTTACTACATTGTACGTAATTACTCGATAAAGAAATTGCATGCTATGTTAGAAGCAATTGACTTTATGATTGTTGTGAAAATTACACGTGGATTTTCAATCCTTCACACGTGTAGAAAATTGAGAGATTAAGATTCCTATATCTTTCTTTCATATTTGTCTACTTATTAATTTAGCAATTTTCTACAATTAAATTCTCCACCATCTAAATGTTATTAGTAATAATCAATTGGTACTCATTTTCAAAGCAATTAAACTCTTTGTGGGATTGATATTCGTTCTCATAAATACACTACATAACTTGCATGACTTGTGCACTTGTGATTAGCATGTCAAGTTTTTGGTGCCATTGCTGAAGAGTTTTAATTACTTTGTAAAGGATATCAATAGTAGATGTTACTATACTTTCAATGTTTATGTTATATGCCTAGGTTGATAGGTGATAATTTTGAACCTTTTGATCCCAAGATAGAAATAACCAACTCAACATTGGTTTAGAAGAGAAAGACATCATCAACAAGGAATCATGGTAGAAAATAATGATCAATAGGTAGTGGAAGTTCCCAAATCTTTAAGGGATTTTGATTTTCCAAAAATGGATGGAGCCCAATCATCTATAAGTAGATCGAGTATTAATTCTAAAAGCTTTGAACTCAAGCTAGGTGTCATTCAAATAGTATACAAAAATCAGTTTGGAGGAATAGCTAATAATGACCTAACTTTCATCTAGTTTCATTCTTGGAAATCTATAACACCTTGAATATTAATGATGCCTTTGATGATGCAATATGCCTTCATTTATTCCCTTTATCAATGAGGGACAAAGCTAAGGCTTGGTTACAATCACTACCAACATGATCCATTATTACTTGGGAGCAACTAGCTTAGAAGTTTTGGTTAAGAATTTTTTACCTTCAAAGATAGCCAAGCTTATAAATGACTTCACCTCTTTTCAACAATTTGATGGTGGATACTTTTATGAAGCAGAGGAACATTTTAAGTAGTTGTTAAGGAAGTGCCCACAAAATGGTCTTCCTATTTGGTTGCAAGTACAAACACTCTACAATGGATTAATGTGGCAACCAAGGACCATCATAGATGTTGTAGCTATGGGTGCTTCCAACAATTGTCAATGGCATGTGGATAAGCTTAATTTAAAGAAAGTAGCTTAAGTAGTAGATTTGGATACCCTTGTAACATTGTAAGCTCAAACCAATATTTTGTTGTTAGGATTGTCAAAGAAATTGGATATTGCCCTACTTGGGCTAAATATGATGCAAACTCTATTTATTGTAAATGAGTCCTATAATGGATCCCATTCAAGTGAAGTGTGTGGAAATGTTCCTAAAGCTATGAATTATTTTAACAACCCAAAATGATTAAGGAACCCATATTCCAACACTTACAATCCAAGTTAGGGAAACCACCCTAATTTTTCATGGGGCAACAATCAAGGTGTCAATCAATTTAATAGCCAACCTTTCCTACTACCAGATTTCTATAATCATAAAATCAAGTGAATCAAGAAAAGAAACCTACTACTAAGGATAATATATGTGCTTTAATGGGAATGATGATTATTTATTCAACTTATGAACACCAAAGTAAATTTTATTTAACCACAATTTGTTTGAAATAAGATGTTGGATCATCCTTATGTGATCCTTCATATTCAAAGAAATATGAGAAGGAAAAAAAGCCAAACATAATACATTTGGGGTAGTGGAGAAGAAATGAAATCCTATTCATTATTAGGTTATATTATTAATTGATCACATGTTTTAGTGGATGATTGAAGCCAAAGTTGTTTTGTACATATATCATAGATTTGCTGCATATACTAAAAAAGGTGACAAAATGTGAAGAGAGAAAAAGAGAGAAAATAAAAATGTGAGAGTTGTAAAAGGAGAAAAAATTTTCAATCCCATTAAATTCATATTTTGAGAGGCTCGTTCATCTTTTCAAGCACTATTTTTCTACCAGCTTAGATTTTAAAAGGGTTGTCATTTTGTTATGCCACCAGAGGCTCTATCATATTTGGTGAGATCTAAAACTTTTTTTTGTATTCCATCATTTTTTATAAAGATTATTTGTATTTCTAAGAATTGTATTTCCATGAGATTGATATACTATGTTCCTCTAGTTTTTCTTGAGAAGATTTTATGTACCCATTTTTGATATAGTAGAAGTTGAAAGTAGAGGTCATATGGATTAAGCACATTGCTCAACCATGTTAAAAATTATTGTCACTTATTTTATCACTTTTATTGTTATTTCCTATATTTGGTTTTTTGTGCCATTTTAATCACACAAGTGGGAAATATTTAATTTTTTGTTTCTATTGTCACTTTAAAATTGGCACTTTTCCACAAAACTAATATGAGAGCCCTAGTTGGTTAGTATTGAATTTTTTTCTTGTGATTTATGATAGTGGATTAGTATAATTCAATGATGAAATTGAAAAGATATAATTATTATACTTGGAAACCTATGATGAAGGATCTATTGTACTCTAAAGATTTATGGGAACCAATAAAATGTGAAAAGTAAAGTGAGGTGATAAGATTGATGATTATTAATGGGACATAAGGCACAAAAAATTTATTGCGTGCATTAGAAGATATTTTGATTATAGTGTGCTTTCACAATGTTTCCAAAGAAACCAAATCCAATGAATGAAAATCAAAGTGCTCAAAACAAAGCACTATTGATTAGAAGCTTGTGAAGTTGAAGTATAGAGAATGTCACAACATCAACGAACATATCAAAGATTATGAAGGTTTTGTAAACCATTTATTGGGTATGTATTTTACCCTTGAAAATGAGTTACAAGCCTTTCTATTGCTTAGTTTCGTGCCAAACAGTTGGGAGACACTAGTGGTGTCAGTTAGCACCTTTGCACTTGCCAAAAATTAACTATTGATCTATTCGAGGTAGACTGTCTAATGAAGAAATTAGAAGAAAATATTTAGGGTAATCTTCTAGTAGTGAAGCACTTGTAATTGAGAAAAATGACAAGTAAGGTTACACTCAGGGTAGAGGTTATCATAGATATAACAAGCACGATGCTTATAAAGGTAGATTCGAGTCTAGAGATAGAAACACAATCTTATGTTATCCTTCTCAAAATTTGAGGCATATGAAGAAAAAATATTGCTTATAGAAGAGAAAGAAGTTTAGAGAAAGAGGTGATAGTCAAAAATCACAACATGAGATTACTATAGCAGCTACAGATGGTGATGTGATTATTGCCTGATATGATGGTTCCATTAATCTTGCTTATCAGCTAGGTACATAGGTTTTTGACTATGGTGCATCCTACCATGTTAGATCACATGGTGAGTTCTTCACATCCTACAAAAGAAACAATTATGGCTTTGTTAGGATGGAAAATGAAGGTTCTTCCAAAATTATGGTGTAACTCTCATTGTACTCGTGTCTATGTGTTGGAAACACTTTGTGTAAGATTGGTTACTGCAGATCAGTAATTCACATATGTATTTAGTTAGGAACACTTTGTATACAATCATGTTTACACACACTATGAGGTTGGTTTTCCTAGTGTGTATGCTAGGTAGCTCGTTCACCGATGTTGTCACTTGGGTTTTTGTTCGTTTTGGGTGTAGGTATTTATGGTTAGTACTTGGTAATTTTTGGAACAAAAAAATATGTCATTTTAGAATCTCACCAACAAGCTCGTCATGGACCTTGCTACGACCTTCACCACCACACTTGGCGATGTGGAAAATTCAAGTTCTATAAATACCCCTAATTTCTCTTATTTCTTACCTATTGTTTTAAAGCTAAAACTCTACCAAAATTCACACTAAGATTGATATCTATTTTCAAAATTATTTGGAAGGGCTTACATTTGAGAGTGGATCACTTTGTTGTTAGTTATTAAATCATTATCTGAATAAGTACGTGGTTTGACTGTGTATCTCCAGTAAGTAATTTGATATTTTTAGTGTAATGTGTGTCCTGTGAGATCATGAGTTTATACACTTCCAATTACAAATTATCAGTTACTAATCACATTGCATTGGGTAGTGTTAGCTATGAAGGATAACTGGGTTCAAGTGTTGAACCAAACAGTTACAAAAGTAGCAAGTGAAGAGCAATAATATGCAGTTTGGACAGAGGTTTTGGCTGATAGAGGTAATAGTGGTTTTATTATCTACTAGTGTTGTAACTTGTTTACTGTTTAGTAAATTATTTGATGTTGTGTAGTTACCTTAAGCAACCTGAGGATGTTACCATATAGAGACGATCTCTATGTGTGCTTACGTCGTTATATTGATTGTTATGTATAATTTGATATTGTGTTAGTACAATCCAAGTTTAAGGTTGTATGTTTCAACATATTTTAAGCTTAAAATTTGATTAGAAATCATTTATTATTTACTTGCTTTCAATTCGATATATAATATTTGTTATTAAAGTCATTTTCTTTTGATATTTTTTTTCGTATTATGTGCATTGTTTAAGTGTTCTACTATTCTATTTCTTGCAATTTATGTTCAAGCCCTTTAGGAGTTTGTATCTCCTTACCCTAGTGGTTGACTGATGAGTGCTCAAAAAGCACTAAAATTACCATGATTTTATGCACATTAATTGATTAAAAATATATATATATATATGTTTTATCATATATTTATATAAATTTGTCTTTTTCGGAATCACAAGTATTTTTATTGTTTTTCAGGTATTTTCGCTTAAAAACGTCACTTAAAGACTCAAAAAGGAACACTGGAAGCAATACATCACAAATATATTAATAAATAAATGGGGAAAGGTCAACAAATATGGAAAATTGGACAAAATGGGTTGAAAAGGTCAAAAATGTCAAAAATGAGAAAATCGCACCGGAGCTTGACCCAGCGCCCGCGCCCAGCGCCGCGCCTGCGCGGCGTGGCCCACGTCCGTGCGCAGATGCGTGTGCCTTCCTCCAGATCCGCGCGCTTGCCGCGCCGCCCCCGCCTCCGCGCCGATGCCATTTCGCCCCATTTTCACGTGCGGCGCCACGACGTCATGCTGACGTCATCAATGACCTCCATAATTCCACTCCACGTTTTCACCATTTTTTAACATTTTTTCACCCACTTTTTCTCTCCATTCTCACCTATAAATACCCCCTTCTCTTCACTTCATACCACACCTCAAAACACACTTCTCTCTTCTTTCTTTCTCTCCATTTCTTATGTTTTAGCTAGTTTCTCTTAATTTTAGAGTTCTTCCCTTTTTGGGAAGAACTAGTTATGTTTTTGTAATTTATTAGTTTTTTGATTCAATAAATGGGAGTGCAAATTCCGTTTGGAGGTTTTCTAGCAACGGGAATGGCATCGAAGTACTGTAAGGATTTTATTTTCTTTGCAGTTATTTTTTATGCTTTATTCTTACATGTTATACTTAATTTGTCTGTGATTAAATTTAACTGTGCTAGCTGTTTGTAAAAATGATATAATAATAACGTTGTTATGCTTGCGAAATATTAAATAGGTAAAAATCTCTAAAATGAATTGATTTTATTTTTATTCAAGATTTTATATTAAGAATGTTAGAGAGAAATATATTATTTTTCATTACAAACTTAAATCTGAAAATTAGATTTTAAGGTTTAGTTATCCGGTTTAATTTAGAGTAGTGCTCTTTTATTTGTTGGTACAATCGCCCGGTAGTTAGAGTGAAGCTCTATTTCAAAAGATTTTATAAGAATTATTATCTGAAAATGTATTGACAACATGTTTTCAGTAGTAGTTTTAAAACTTGAAAGTTAGTACTCGGATAACTAAATTCTTAGGTTTAATTTGGACACCTTGAATAAAATTTAAACTAACCCCACCAAAGGTGGCATTTAAATGGTTCATTTTCAATCTCTTAGAAAAAGGAATTAATTTAATTAACCAAATTAGTTATCAACCCCACCCATAGGTGTTAATTTATTTGTTTAGTTAACAAAGAATATCTAACCCCACCAAAGGTGGTATTCATACAAAAAAGGGAGAATCAATAAATATCAATTCATATCTTTAATAACCTAAATAATACGAGCAAGCATAATTAACTTAGTTATTATATCCATAAATACTCTACTATTTATAAAAGATAAAATTTGCATGAATGTTTATTGAATCTATGTTTAATTTTCTGTAATTAGATTAAAAACACAAAAACCCCAAAATATCATGACAGGATGTTTATGATTTAATTTCGTTTTTAAAAGTTTGAATAATAAATTAAAAACCACATACATTCCTTCCTTAGATCGACCTTGGGAGTATACTTATCATTTTCTACGAAATGATTCGTGCACTTGTGAGAGTTTTATAAATATAAAACCAAAGTATTGGCAAGAATCGGCGATGCCGGTTTTCGTTCATCATTGACCAGGTTGTGGACTCTTTTAATTGGTTTCAAAACTAGTGCACCATTTTGGAAATAACTGCTCCGATGTTGATTCTATTAACTCACTTTGTCACATACACATATTCTCTTTGATGGAGTCAGGAGATGGAGGCAATGTTGGTTGACCTCTTATTTTCAATAGGCTAAACTATGCCTATTGGAAATCATAAATGAAATCCTTTTGTGGTCCTAAGAAGACTGAGTGTGGTTCCTTATCGAGAGTGGCTGGATGTATCCTACCAAAACCCTACCTGATAACATTGTGATTCCTAAAACATGATTTAGTGGACTAAAGATGAGAGTAAGGAATCTGAATGAAATGGCAAGGATCTTTATGCAATCATTAGGACTATTTCCTCAGATGAATATCGAAGAATTCAGAGTTACACTTCTTCAAAATATGCATAGAACATTTCGAAGAAAACTTATAAAGGTACTTCAGTAGTAAAAAGATCTAGAATTTTGAAGTTAAATAGAGATTTTGAACTTTGTATCATGCTAGAGGAAGAAACCTTTGACAAATTATATGCATGTTTTTCCAACATTGTCAATTGTTCCTACAATTTGGATAGAGTTAATAGCAAAAAAAAAAAGAAGATTGAGAAAATAATCACTAACCTTCCCTATCGGTTTCATGCCAAAGTTGTTGTGCTTGAGCCCATGTATACGCCAAGTGAACTTACTATTAATGAGTAAGTTAATGACATGTAAATCTTTGAACTTCATCACCTCTTACTCATACAAGATCAAAATACTACTAAGAAAGTAAATAACTTGGCACTAAAGACTTTCCGGGAAGGTTTTCCTAGTAGTAACTCAAATACCACGTCTGTTGAGTATGAATCTAAACTTGATAAAGAAGAGATGGTGTTTCTTACTCAAAGATTCACAAGATTCTTCAGAAATAAGAAAACCTCCACTCGGGGTATTGGAAAGAATAATTCTAGTGCTAAAGGTTCAAAATCTGTAAAAATTAATGATAAATTAGACGATGAACTTGAGAAAACAAACAAATGGCACTTTAATAAGATTAGATACTCCGAGTGTGGAAAGCCTGGTTACATTGCAACCAAGTGTTTTAAAAGATTAAATCACACAAAAAAGTAAGCAATGAAGCTAAGGTCACTATTTCAAATAGTACCAGTAGTGATGATAAAGATGATACTAATTTTATGGCCTTTGTTACCACTAGTAGTATCATTGATCCTCTGAATATTACCTTAAATATTCAAGAGGTGACTACTAAAGATAATGAAGTCAAAGAAGAAAAAGGGGAATTTCTTAATTATTATAATGCTCTACTGTTAGAGCATATTCAGTCTGAAAAGGATAAGAGAAAGGATATAGAGAGCCTTAATTAAGAAGAATGTAAGATCAATGCGTTGAAGAAAACAATAGAGGAAAGGAAAAGTCCTCTACTGATGGACAACAACATGGGCTCACAAATAAGTGCGAGTCATTCAAAAGAAATATGATAATTTGTTGGAAAATCTTAATATAAATCATGAGCTAGTTAAGAAACTTAGGAATAGTTGAAGGTTCCTACTTCGGAACAAATACACAGCTATTTGTTTGTCCTAATCCCTTTGCTAATCAAATTTATAAGATTAAAAAATTGAAGCAAATTATAGTTCTAGAGAGTGCTCAAGAATATATGGCTTACTATCTTAAAGAAAAAGAAGAGTTGATTAAATCTTTGAAAGACAAGCTTAGTATTAGTGAGAAGGAACTAGCTCACTCTACCTCCGCTATCAACAAGATGGTAATTGGGTCAAAAAGTTTAAATGAAATCCTCAGCAATACGAAAATGTTTAGAGACAACTGTGGCATTGGTTATGATGAAGAGGTTCAACTAAGTTTGCAAAGTCAACTAATCAAGAGCCAAAGATAAAGTATGCTTTTATTGACTCAAAAGGTAAGTCAGTTATGTTATTTTAGGCTATTTCCTCTAGAAAAGTGAACCCTTGACCTAAGTTTAATCCTTGTCATAGCTCTAGTGATGGGCCACTTCCTTTACCTACTATGAATCCTATTTGTCACTACTATGGTGAACTTGGGCATTTGAGATCGCACTACTATAAATTGACTTTTCATCCTTATGTGAAAGTTAATATGAGCGCTTTCTCTTATTCTTCTTTGCGTACTACACCTTGGAGTTATGGATCCATTTTTCCTTACTCTACTATTAGTACTTGTTATTGTGGTGACATTACTTACCACATTGCTAGGTAGTGTCTTAGATATGTAAGAAGTACAGCTCAAAGTCCTCCATCTCACTCTCTTCCATCTTCTTTGTCTAGATATAGCTACTGTGGCTCATTTGAGCATGTTCATGTAGGATGAATTATACACTTGAGGCACAAAGTAGAAAGAAATATATCTGCCTTAAAAAGTCTCCTCACCAAGCTTATATAGATGACTCGACTATATTTTCTAAAAACTATGAACAAAATAGATCACAAGTCCCATATACATCTTATGCTCATATGAGTCAGAGATTATCTCTGAGTTCTGTTGCCCCTCACAAATTATTTAAAAGGAGAGATGCAGTTTGATCACTATTTTTACGTGATCTTTTGGCATTAAGTTTCCTTATTTCATTCCTCTTTTTATTTATCATCTTTTTGTATGTGAGTGTGTATTTTCTTTATGCTTGTCTATTTGACACTTTTTCTTATCTCTCTCTTACTGTTTCATTGGCATGCATAGTATGTTAAGTTTCATATTTGTTGCTTTACATGGCTAACTGATCTTTTATCCATTCTCTCATATGTTAGTTGCTTTGACTATGTGTGTTTGTCTTACATATTGCCCGCTTCTTCCACTATGGCCTTTTGTATGCTCATCATGTCACATGCTTATCTTGTATAGTCACAATACTAGGGTTATGCTTTCTATGGTCTTATCCTTTGTATACCATGTCATATAGCATATATCTCATTTGTTTTACTAGGTTATAATTTCCTGCGCCTTGATGTTGTATGTTGGTATTTTGTCTATCTTTTATTTGTGTATATACTTATTTTCATTGATCTTCCTTCTCTTGTGCTTGTATCTTTAGAGATGTCTGAGGTGTTATTTCTTGCATGTTCCTTTGAATGTCTCACTCTATGTGCTTACACTACTTTACCTTACGCATCTGGCTATCATATAGATTATTTATATGTGTTTAGGACTTTCTACATACTTGCAATGCTTTATATAAACTTATATGCTTTGTTGGTACTTCTATTGTTCGAGTTATTATCTCTATCTAAGCATGTCTTGTGTTTTTGTGTCAGAACCCTTGTTTCATATGCTTTGTGGTTTAATAACATCCCTAGTTTCTTCTTTCTCTTAGGATGTAGCTTGTGTTGTTCACTAGTTAGTCAATGTATTTGATGAGCGAAAACCGGCATCGCCAATTCTCGCAAATACTTTGGTTTTAATATTTGTAAAACTCTCGCAAGTGCACGAATCATTTCGTAGAAAATGATAAGTATACTCCCAAGGTCGATCTAAGGAAGGAATGTATGTGGTTCTTAATTTATTATTCAAACTTTTAAAAACGAAATTAAATCCTAAACATCCTGTCACGATATTTTGGTTTTTGTGTTCCTAATCTAATAACATTAAAATAAACATATATACAGATTAATTAAAAAAATAAACATAGATACAAATTCAATAAATATTTATCTACAAATAAATATAATTACAGATTCAATAAATATTCATGCAAATTTTATCATTTAAATTAGTGGAGTATTTATGGATATAATAACTAAGTTAATTATGCTTGCTCATATTATCTAGGCTATTAAAGATATAAATTGATATTTTATTGATTCTCTCTTTTTTATATGAATACCACCTTTGGTGGGGTTAGATACTTTGTTAACTAAACAAATCAATTAACACCTATGGGTGGGGTTGATAACTAATTTGGTTAATTAAATTAATTCCTTTTTCTAAGAGATTGAAAATGAACCATTTAAATGCCACCTTTGGTGGGGTTAGACAGTTTAAACTTTATCCAAGGTGTCCAAATTAAACCCAAGAATTTAGTTATCCGAGTACTAACTTTCAAGTTTTAAAACCACTATTGAAAACATGTTGTCAATACATTTCCACATAATAATTCTTATAAAAACTTTTGAAATAGAGCTTCACTCTAACTACCAGGCGATTGTACCAACAAATAAAAGAGCACTACTCTAAATTAGACCGGATAACTAAACCTTAAAGTCTAACTTTCAGATTTAAGTTTGTAATGAAAAATAATATATTTCTCTCTAACATCCTTAATATAAAATCTTGAATAAAAATAAACTCAATTCATTTTAGAAATTTTCACCTATTTAATATTTCGCAAGCATAACAACGTTATTATTATATCATGATTATAAATACTAGCACAGCTTAAATTTAATCACGCAAATTAAATATAACATGTAAGAATAAAGCATAAAAATAATCAAAGAAAATAAAATCCTTACAGAACTTGACGCTATTCCCGTTGCTAGAAAACCTCCAAGCGGAATTTGCACTTCCATTTATTGAATCAAAAATCTAAATTATTACAAAAACATTACAAGTTCCTCTCAAAAAGAGAAGAACTCTAAACCTAAGACAATTGAACTAAAAACTAAGAGAAAAACTAAGAAAAGCTTAGAAACTAAGAAAGAAACTAAGAAAAACTTAAAAACTAAGAAATGAGAGAAAGAAAGAAAGAGAAGTGAGGTTTTGAGGTGTGTTTTGAAGTGAATGGAAGGGGGTATTTATAGGTGAGGATGGAGAGAAAAATGATTAAAAAATGTTAAAAAAATATTAAAAAATAAAAACGTGTTTTGGACCTCTTCGAGGTCATCAATGACATCGGCATGACGTCATGGGGCGGCCGCACGTGAAAAATGGGTCAAAAACGCGTTGGCGCGCGCACCGGGCCGCCGGCCACAAGGCCGGGCTCCAGCGCGCACAGCGCGCGTGAACAAGGCCACGCCCGCGGCGCGCGGAAGCAGCATCACACACATGGCGCGCGGGGCTGGCGCCGTGCGTTTTCCGTCTTTTGACATTTTTGACCTTTTCGACCCATTTTGTCCAATTTTTCCATGTTTGTTGACCTTTTTCCACTTATTTATCAATTTATTTGTGATGTATTGCTTCAAGTATTCTTCTTTGAGTCTTTACATTGCGTTTTTAGGCCAAAATTCCTGAAAAACAATAAAAATACCCGTGATTCCGAAAAAGACAAATTTATATAAATATATGATAAAACATATAAATATATATATTTTTAATCAATTAAAGTGCATAAAATCATGGTTATTTTAGTGCTTTTTGAGCACTCATCAGTATTTCTCTCTCCTAACTAGCGATGATGTGAGTGTTGCTTTAAATCTCTATTAATGCACTTTTTCCTTCTTTTTAGACTTTGTTATGTTCTAAGTGCTTTCTTGTCTTCTCACTTGCTTGCATGTACAATAAATTCCAGAGGGATAATGTTGATATCTATTTGGCATGCATTTGACTTGAATTGAAATATGGATGTTTTGACATGTATATTCCTTGGAAGTATGTATGGCTAAATTTTTCTTGTTCATTTCTCAAAATTAAGTCTCTTCTTTGAAATTGCTATATTTTTGGGAATTTTTATGGTTATTATTGAGAAGTTTATGTGGATCTCTTGCTTTGATAATTTATATTTCTCTAACAAGCTCTAGAATCCACCTTTAGTATCTATCGAGGGGAAATCCTAAGTATTGCTTGGATAGAAAAAAGATTTAGAGCATCCTTCAATCGTTTGATCTTTTGTTACAACCAACATTCTCATATCCTTAGTCTCCCTTTTTTATGCCATTATATTATCTTTTCATTTTTTGCTCCTAAATATATGCTTAACCTAAATATTTATTCTCATTTACCTTCTACACCCTTTGTTGAGCTTTTATGTTCTGGGTTTGTCTGCTTTTCTCACTTGGTTTCATTTAAAACAAAATTTAGGAATGGAGAAAATAAAAATGAAAAGAAGTTTTGAGATTTGTTTGTCTAAAAAACAAAGGAAGGAGAAGAAAAGAAAAGAAAAAGTGAAATGATAAGTATATTGAGGTAGTGTTGCATAAACATCTAATTTTTGTACCATTCTTTCAACTTCATTGGCTTAAGTTTGAGAAGTAAAGAGAAAAGATCCCCTTTATAAGGGTATAAGTGTCATGGATTTGGACTTATCTTTTTGATTGAATCAACAAAGGTGTGTTCAAGCTTAAATGTCTTATCTCTCCTAGCCTTACCTAAGCTTCTCATTATAATGTTTGAAAAACCTTTTGGTTTCTTCTTGACTGGAATTTACATTAATAGGGAGAGAATAATTATGGACATATAAAGCTTGGTTCAACTTCAGTTTATATTTTGATTTGCATGGTTCGCATAAGCATACCATGATGGCATATAGAATAAGAAAATTTTGCATATCAAACAAAGTACATGTCATCAAAAATTTACTCATATCCTTACATGAATACATATTATGTTTACTTCCCTCGTTCTATATTTTGTGTTGTCTACAATGTGTAGATTCCATTGTGTTGAGGGGGATTTTTACAAGTAGAATACATAAATATTTATTGTACCACATGCATACTTTTAAGGGGCGAGGTGTGTGTCTTGTGTGTGATGTCAAGGAAAGTTCTATGTTTGTTTTACTTCATGTTACTTGTCCTATTTATGAGTCTTTGTTGCCGTATTTTTCATGTGATGTTTTCTTCTCTTTGACTTTACTTTTATGAACCATGCATAAATAGGATGTTAGTATGACATGTTGCATGTATTGTATGCAATTCTTTATTTCACTTGTCTATCTATGTGTTTACCTATTATCATATAGTAGTGAGTTAGAGCTTATTTCTCATATGTTGTTGATATCTTGGTATTTTTTGTTGGGATGCACGACACTTATTTCCATTTGTGTATTTATTTATTTGATTGTTGTGTGATTTTTTTTTTGTTTGTCCATATGTTATCTTTTTGTCTTTTTTGCATGACTACATATAATGCTTCTTTTTGTGGTTGCTTTAATCTTATATACAATGTTGCATTAGTATTAGGATTATAGCATATTTGTATGTCTTTTTTCTATCATATAAGGGTGTTTCTTTGACTTTTAGTGTCAAAAAAGGGTAGAAGTTTTGTGCATAACTATATGTTTATTGCTATGTTGTGTGTTGCATGGGCTATAAGTGAATGATAGCATTACATATTGTTGTCTAACTTGCATGCATTAAGGGAGAGTGTGGTATGAAGTCAGGAGGAGGTGGGCATGTATACTTCGTGTTTGTACCTATTATTGTGTACCTGTGTAGGGACAACACGATAATTTATGGTTAGACTACATGTTGTTTCTACATGATACATTTACGGGATGTGTGTTTATTTTGTATGTGCAAGTTGTAGGTGTAGAGTGAAGTCTTTGGGCTTCTAATATGATTAGTGTGGTGGTACTGAGATCATTTTGTTTCAAAATGAAAAATATTGGATGATTTGTTTTATAAAGATGGTTGGAGTATACAAGATGGATGGAGTTGGAGTAGATGTGTTCTTTGGGTTTTGGTATGTGTCATTGTGTTATTCATAGGAACAAACAACTTCAGGACATCTTAATGATAATTTCATGTTTGATGAGTTTATGTATCTATTTGTGCAGTGTTTTCACATGAAAAGCAAAAGGAGGATAATGTAAGTCCCGTTGTACTCATGTTTGTGTGTTAAATTCTCGTATACAAAACACGGTCTATATTTTATTTTACTTAGTGTTTTGTCTTCCTCTGTATAAGGTTGGTTACTATGGTCAGTAATGCACACACATACTTAGTTAGGAACACTTTGTATGCAAGCATGTTTACACATACACCACGAGGTTGATTTGTGTAGTGCTGCTAGGTAGCTCGCTTGCTGACATTGCACTTGTGTTTTTGTTTGTTTTAGATGTGGGTATTCATAGTTAGTCCTCTATAATTTTTGGAAAGAAAAAGTTTCTTTTTAGCACCTCACCAACAAGCTCGCCATAGACTTTGCTACTACCCTTGGTGAGGTGGCTAGTGAGTGGCAAATCTGAGTGCTATAAATACACCATATTTTTCTTATTTCTTACCCATTATTTTAGAGCTAAAACTATGCCAAAATTCATAGTGTGATTTATATTTATTTTTGAAATTATTTTAGAGAAATTACATTTGAGAGTGGGTCATTTTGTTGTTAGTTAACAAATCATTATATGTGTCAATACGTGGTTTGACTATGTATTTCTTGTATAAGATTTGATATCTATAGTGAACTATGTGTCCCAAGAGGTCATGAGTTATACACTTCTAATTACTGATTATCAGTTACTAATCACATTACATTGGGTTGTGTTGGTTGTGGAGGATAGCTAGTTTCGAGTGTTGAGCCAAATAGTTGTGGAAGTAGCAAGTGAAGAGGAGTGGTAGGTAATTTAGACTGAGGTCTTGACTGATAAAGATAATAGTAGTTTTACTATCTATTAGTATTGTAACTTGTTTACTATTTAGTGAATTATTTGCTACTGAGTAATTTCCTTAAGCAACATGAGGATGTTACCATATAGATACGATATGTATATAGGTTTATCTCGTTATATCGATTGGTATGCATGATATGATATTGTTAGAACAATCCAAGTTTAAGGTGTGTATGTTTCAACATACAATAAACTTAAACTTTGATTAGAAAACATTTATTACTTACTTGCTTTACGTTCGACATATAATATATGTTATTAAAGTGATTTACTTTTGATATTGTATTTTTTATGTTATGTAAATTGTTTAAGTGTGATACTTTTTTGTTTCTTATGAATTAAGTTTTAGTCTTTTACGAGTCTGTATCTCCTTACCCTGGTAGTTGACTGGGTCATGTACTCTTTCAGTAGGCATAAAAGATATTTTCATAGAGATGGATATAGGCTACAAATTAGTACTTAGAGATGTCAGACGTGTTCCAAATATTCGCCTCCACTTGATTTCTATAGGAAGACTAGATGATGATGGCTATGGTATTCAATATGATAAAGGTAAAACACACAAATTTCATTTTCATACTTATTACCCTTTTAGAAGAAAACATGTTGTAGATTTGATTCACACTGATGTATGTAGTATGCAAGATAGAAAATTTAGGGTGCATAATGTGATTACATATGCTTTAAGAACAAAAGATCAAGTGTTAAGTGTCTTTAAATATTTTCATTTTATAGTGGAAAGAGAAATTATGAGGACATTGAAATGTGTAAGAGCAAATAATGGTGGTGAATATAGAGGACCATTTGAAAGTTATTGTAGAAGACATGCTAGTAGACTTGAGAAGACCGTGTCGAAGAATCCTTGCCAAAATGGTGTAGCAGAAAGAATGAACATAATAGTTGAAGAGAGAATCAAGTGTATGCTCTCCGATGCCAAGTTACCTAAGTCATTCTAGGGTGAAGCAATAAGAAATGCAATTGATATGATCAAATTTTCTCCTTCAGCTTCTCTAGATGGTGATGTTTCCTATAAGCACTTAGAGTGTTTGAATGCAGAGCCTATGTTCACATTCCCAAAGATGAAAGATCCAAATTGGATGACAAGGCCAATGAGTGTATCTTCTTGGGATATTTACATAAAGAGTTGTGATACAAACTATGGGATGCATTTTGTAGGAAAGTGTTCAAGAGTAAAGATGTGAACTTTTTTGAAGATCAAATAGTAGATGTTGATTGATCTAGTAAGCCTAAATTCTCTACTAAAGTTCATTTTAGTTTGGATCCAATTTTCAAACCTCTAGCTCAAAATGATCATGAGGGAAACTTGATAACTATATTTTATATAGTTATTTGTACCTATTTTATTAATTATAATTGCTATGTTCTCTGTATTTTTAGTTAATTTTAGTTTAATAAATTAGTGTTTATTGTTTTTTAATTTTTTTTAATAAAATTAAGTAAATTGTATCTAAAACGTACTTAATTGAAAATTTGTACCCAAAAATATAATTTCAAATAAAAGAGTAATTAATTGCAATTTATAAAAGTTGAAAATATAATTTAAATTAAAATCGAGCTTAGTTTCAATTATTAAAAGTTTAAAATTTAATTTAAATTACCAAAAGGGTTATATTGCAATTAAACAGAGTTGAAAATGTAATTTGAAATATATTTGTGGGTCAAAATATAATTAAGAAAATTGAATTTTTTTTGCGCAGGAAAAGAAAGACACTCGCACCAGTCGCGCCGTCCATCACCCACCGTTCGATCATCAAATCAATGGCCCCGATGTAACGAGTGCATTCCAAACGAGACAGAAGCGCGTTGTAGCATTTCTCGCACAGTCGCGCAGACTGGCTTGCAGGGTGGGACCCACATGTCGGCTGCGCGGATTCCCTCGAGGTGCATCAATCGTCGTTGAATGAGTTGAACGGTCCAGATTGAAGCGCGTTGAACCAAGCTATCGCGCACCGAGCCGCTTGTCTACAAATCCTGTGTGGCGCGGTACATCCAAGCCGCGTTCACCCTCACATTTCATTGGAAAATGAGCAGCCACGTGTCTCATAAATATTCCAGCAAATCACATGGTGACACGTGGCATGCTGAAAAAGAAAAAAAAATCAAAAATGCGCAGATTGTTTTCACGCGTGCTGCTCCCCATACATTTTTTGTTCCCCACTTTTAATAAAAAATAAAAAAATAAAAAAAAAAGAATTGAAAAGGGGGATATATATTTTTGTACGCATTTTTGGAGAGGGAGTTTTTTAGTTTAGTTTTAGTTTTAGTTTTTTGTTTTTTTTTTCTCTCAGTTTTGGGAGTGTTCTCGCAGTTCTTGCAAATTTTTCTTTCTTGTATCATTTTCATTTTCTTTCTATTTTGTGTGTTACACAAAACACGCAAAGCGTTTATTTAACATTGTATGTTGTATTTTCTTAGGGAAATTACAGAAAAAGATTACAACGAGGAAGAAGAAAAGGGAAGAAATTTATTTTTCATTGAGGAATCGTGAAAGAGTTTTTTCCTTATCTATTTTCTTTTAATTTTTGTTTCTCTGCAATGTTTATTTTTGTTGTGTTGTAATTTTAAATTCTGCCATTAACTAATACATTTGTTCTAGGATTGGAGTGTAGCGTAAATTATGAAGCTTGAATTAATTATTTTTGAATGATTTATGAAACTGTTTTAAGTTGTTTATTTTATCTGTGTTTAATGCTTTTCATTATCGGAAGATTAATTAACTGATATGTGACACTTAAATAAACTTGGAAAAGGCATTTTTGTGTGTCGTCGTGATAAAATAACATATATACATAAGGGATAGAAATATACTTTTATTGTATGTGTATTTGTTTGAGAACTCGTAACTTAATAAATCTGTTGAATTTAATTTCATAGGAATATAGTGAATCATTTTAACTAGGTGTGTCTGCATGGAGCTTGAAAGAGATATATGGATAAATTACGAGTTTTTGGTTAACAACTTAAAACACGAGAACATAAATCAAGAGAGAACAAAGAACTCAAGTAGATTAATTTGGTTAAACTGCAATCCTAGAATTTTCGTACAATCTGTTAAAAAAAATTAATTAAGACAAACTGCAACAAATTATTGATTGTTTGGATAACATCAGGTTTAAATAATTTTAATAATCAACGAACGCTAATAATAAATCTCCGTGGGAACGATTTTTACTTACAAATATTATTACTTGTGACCGTGTATACTTGCACGTTTTTATGTTCTCCAAAAGAGACAACAAGTTTTTGGCGCCGTTGCCGGGGATTTATTTTACTAATTTTTGTTGATATTAATAACAATTAATTTGATTTTAATTCAAAAAAAAACAAAAAACAAAAATATTATTTGTTTGATTGCTTCGTGTTACTTGCTTGGATTTGTGTGTTTATTTATGTTTTAAATTTAATTATATATTGTATTAGATTTAATTTTGGATAGAGTGGTACTTTGTATGCGACGCATAAGAAATCTTGACTTAGTTCCATTAGATCTAGAAATTCATAGAACTATTTTGAACTTAAAGAAAAATAATAAACAAGAAACCTTAGAACATCTAGCTATGGATAATGAAATTCCAGAAGTTGAAGAACCAAGATCCTTAAGAGATTATGCACTGCCCATGGTTGGTGGCATCCATTCAAGCATAAGAAGACCTTCAATTCAAGCTAATAATTTTGAAATTAAACCTGCAATAATTCATATGATTCAAACTTCGGTTCAATTTGGTGGTTTACCCAATGATGATCCAAACTCTCATATTGCCAATTTTCTAGATATTTGTGACACTTTAGGCATAATAGAGTCACCGATGATGCCATTCGTTTGAGACTTTTTCCTTTTTCACTTAGGGAAAAGGATAAAAATTGGTTGAATTCATTGCCATGTGGATCTATCACTACCTGGGAGGATTTGGCGCAAAACTTTTTGGCCAAATATTTTCCACAGGCAAAGATTGCACAAATGAGGAATGAAATCACCACTTTCATGCAGTTTGACTCAGAGTCACTATATGAAGCATGAGAGAGGTACAAAGAGCTACTTAGAAGATGTCCTCACCACGGATTACCGAAGTGGCTTCAATTTCAAACATTTTATAATAGTTTGATGGGTCAAACTAGAAATATGATTGACGATGTAGTAGGTGGTGCTCTAATGGGGAAATCAATTGATGAAGCCTACAACTTATTAGAGGAAATGGCTTCAAATAGTTATGAGTGGCCATCATAGAGGATGTTGCCTAAGAAAGCAGCTGGAATTCATGAGATTGATGCTATGACTTCCTTAACTGCACAAGTATCTGCTTTGGTGAAAAATATGGATCCTATGGGTGTCCATTCTATTCAGAGTCCTTTTTTTGCATGTGAAATTTGCAATGGAAATCATGCCAGTGAGAGATGTCCTCACAACTCTGAATCTGTCAATTTTGTTTCCAACTATAATAGGAATCAAAACAATCAAAACAATCCCTATTCCAACACATACAATCCAGGGTGGAAGAATCACCCAAATTTTTCTTTGAGTAATAATCAAGGCCAATCATCTTCTATGGCCCACTCATCCTCCGTGTTTTCATAACCAAGTCCTCAACAAGAGAGAAAGCCTTCATTGGAAGATATGTTCGCCAATATATGGCTAAGAATGAGACTATTCTCCGAATCGTGCAACATCTATTAGAAATCTCGAAGTTCAATTGGGGCAACTAGCTACTACTGTCAACAATCGCCCTCAAGGATCTTTACCTAGTGATACTGAAATCAATCCAAAACGGGAGGGAAAAGAGCATTGTAAAGCAGTTACATTGAGGAGTGGAAAAGAGCTAGAAGAAAAACAAAAGCCCATTTCTCCACCGATTCTTATTGTTGGTATGGCGTTGAAAAACAAGAAAAAGCTAATCAGAGGATCGAAGAGAATGAATTAACAGAAAATCTTATAATAAAACCAGTTTTAGATAACCTCAAGCCTCATAATCCACCAATTCCATTTCCTCAGCGCTTCCATAAGCAAAAGCTTGATAAACAGTTCTCCAAGTTTCTTGAAGTATTTAAAAAACTTCATATTAACATTCCTTTTCGACACTTTGGAGCAAATGCCCGCTATGTGAAATTTATGAAAGACATTTTGTCTAAGAAGAAGATTAGGTGATTTTGAGACCGTTGCTCTCACGTAAGAGTGTAGTGCCATCCTTCAAAAGAAGCTACCACCTGCTTAAAGATCCTAGGAAGTTTCGCCATTCCTTGTACTATTGGTGAGAAATTTTTTTGGTAGAGCTTTCGCGATCCTGTGCAAGCATTAATTTGATGCCACTTTCCATCTATCGAGACTTGGATTAGAGAGGCACAACCGACCACCGTGACTCTTCAACTTGTCGATAGATCTTTGAAACACCCTGCAGGCATTATGTAGGATGTGCTTGTAAAGGTAGACAAGTTTATCTTTCCCTGCAGATTTCATAATTCTCGACATGGAGAAGATAAAAAGATTCCTATCATTCTCGGGGGCCCATTTTTAGCAACTAGTAGGACTTTGATTGATGTTCAAAAAGGAGTAGCTCACCACGAGAGTCCAAGACCAAGAGGTAACTTTCAATGTCTTTAAAGCTATGAAATTTCCAAGAGAATCGATGATTACTTTAGAGTTGACACGGTGAATGCGTTAGTTGAAAGCAATTTCGGGGAAAACTCGAGTACCGACGCTTTGGAACTTGCACTGTCAGAATGACAATATTATTTATAACTTTGATCTCTTGAATATCTCAAGTTACTTAAGGCATCTCCACAACTCTTTAGTCATCAAACCGAAGAAGATGCATCACAAGTTGTAACACCATCCTGAGTTTACCTATAGCCATGTATGGAACATAAACCATTATTAGAGCTTAAGCCTAACGCCTACCCATCTAAGGTATGCTTATTTGGGTGAAATGACTACAATGCTCGTGATTATTTCAAAGATCTCTAGATAACGATCAAGAAAAGAAGCTGTTAAGAGTGTTGAGAAATTACAAGCTAGCATTAGGGTGGTCTATAGCTGACATTAAAGGAATTAGCCCTTCACTATGCATGCACAAGATCTTATTTGAGTAAGATATCAATCCTACTATTGAGCACCAATGTCGTTTGAATCCAATCATTAAGGAGGTAGTAAAAGATGAAATCATTAAGTGGTTAGATGCAGGTATTATCTATCCTATTTCAGATAGCTCTTGGGTCAGCCCAATTCATTGTGTTCCGAAGAAAGGAGGAATTACGGTGGAGACTAATAGCAATAATGAGCTGATTCCCACAAGAAAGGTGACAGGTTAGCGGGTATGCATGGATTATCGGAAGATCAACAAGGCCACTCGAAAGGATCATTTTCCCCTTCCATTTATTGACCAAATGCTAGACAAATTGGCAGGACATTCTTTCTATTGTTTCTTGGATGGATATTCTGGATACAACCAAATTGCTATCGCACCTGAGGATCAAGAGAAGACCACTTTCACTTGTCCATATGGAACTTTTGCTTTCCGAAGAATGCCGTTTGGATTGTGTAATGATCCAACCACTTTTCAAAGGTGTATGATGGCTATCTTTTCAAACATGGTGGAAGATTTTTTTGAGATATTTATGGATGACTTCTTAGTGTTTGGAGATTCATTTGATATGTGCTTGCATAACCTTTCTTTGGTCCTAAAAAAATGCGAAGAAACAAACTTGGTTTTAAATTGGAAAAAATGCCACTTCATGGTAGAAGAAGGTGTTGTCCTCGGCCATCTAATTTCATCTAAAGGAATTGAAGTGGATAGGGCAAAGATTGAAACCATTGAGAAACTACCCCCTCCAACATCGGTGAAAGGAATTAGAAGTTTTCTTGGTCATGCAGGATTCTATTGGCGTTTCATAAAAGATTTCTCTAAGATATCAAAGCCTCTTTGCAATCTTTTGGAGAAATATACAAAATTCACATTTGACGAAGAGTGTTTTGAAGCTTTCCGGGTTTTGAAAGAAAAGTTGATCACGACTCCTATCATTGTTGAACCAGATTGGAATCTACCTTTTGAGCTCATGTGTGATGCCAGTGATTTTGCAGTAGGATCTTTTTTAGGACAACGAAAAAAGAGAGTTTTTCATGCCATATACTATGCCAACAAAACTTTGACCGAAGCTCAACTGAATTATGCTACCACTGAAAAAGAATTACTTGCTGTTGTATATGCTTTTGAAAAGTTTCGTTCCTACCTAATCGGAACTAAGGTGACAGTTTACACTGATCATTCTGCTATAAAATATCTTATGGCTAAAAAAGATGCAAAACCGAGATTGATTAGATGGATCCTCATACTTCAAGAATTTGATTTGGAGATCAAGGATAAGAAGGGAACCGAAAATCAAGTGGCTGATCATCTATCGAGATTGGAGAATAATGATGGAGCCGTGGACAAGACTATCATTGGTGAGACTTTTCCTGATGAGCAATTATTTTCCTTTGATAATATAAGTGTTCCATGGTACGCAAACTATGTTAATTACATCATAAGCAATGTGCTCCCACCTGAAATATCTTTCCAACAAAAGAAAAAATTCTTACATGATGTTAAGTACTATTTATGGGATGAGCCTTACTTGTTTAAGCATTGTGCAGATCAAATTATCAGAAGGTGTGTCCCAATGGAAGAAATTGAAAATATACTTAAACATTGTCATTCTTCACCCTACGTAAATATTTGGAAAAGAAAGAATCGTGGCTAAGGTTCTTCAACTGATTTTACCGCCAAATCGTTTAAAGATGCACATTTCTTTGTTTCGCACTTTGACAAAAGTGCCAAAGAGTTGGTAACATTTCTAAGAAACACGAGATGCCTCTAAACAACATTCTCGAGGTAGAAATATTTCGACGTTTGGGAATTGATTTAATTTGGCCTTTATCTCATCCTACAACAACCTCTACATTCTGTGGATTATGTTTCTAAGTGGGTAGAAGCAATTCCCTTGCCTACCAATGATTCCAAGGTGGTGTTGAATTTTCTAAAGAAAACATTTTTACTGCTTTCGCACCCCAAGCAGCAATCATAAGTGATGGGAACTCATTTTTGCAACAAATCTTTTGAAACCCTCCTTGCTAAATATACGTCACTCATAAGATCACAATCAAGCTACACCATCCTCAAACTAGTGGACAAGTTGAGATATCCAATAGAGAAGTGAAGAGGATTTTTGGAGAAGACGGTAAATCCTTCAAGGAAGGATTGGTCTAAGAGATTGACGATGCACTACGTGGGCATACCGAATGAAGATAAAAGACACCCATGGGATGTCCCCATATCGGTTAGTGTTTGGGAAAGCTTGTCATCTCCCTATTGAATTAGAGCACCGTACGCCAGTATTGGGCTATCAAGAACTTAAATTTTGATTTAGGAGTCATTGGCGAAAAATGTCTCCTAAAACTCAATGAGATGGATTTAGATTTCGTTTACACGCATATGAAAATGCCGAGATTTATAAGGAAAAGACGAAGAGGTGGCATGACAACAAAATCTTGCATCGACACTTTGAACCAGACGTAAAGTATCGCTTCTTCAATTCTCGTTTGAAGTTCTTCTCAAGAAAATTGAAATCTAAGCGGTCAGGGCCTTTCATTATTACCAAAGTACACCCATATGGGGCTGTTGAGATTAAAGGTGAAGAATCACAAAATACTTTCCAAGTGAACGGGCAAAGACTCAAACATTATTGGGGGGGGTGACATTGATCGTCAAAAGTCCACCATTTTCTTATCTGATCCAACCTAAAGCAAGAAGAAAGGCAGTCAAGCTGATGACTCTAAATCAAGCGCTTCTTGGGAGGCAACCCATGTGTTTTAGATTTTATTTATTTATTTATTGTATTTTAGAACATGTATTAGTTGCATATTTCTTCATTCTGTTTCTTTGTTTTGATAGGTGCAAATCGGAGGAGGTAAAACAATTTTGGATTTCAATCTCACAAGTCAACTCACCATTCAGGGAAGTTTCTTTAAACACCTTTCCTTTGTTCTTTAATTTCCACACATTGGGGACAATGTGCATATTAAGTTCGGGGGTGTTGAGATTAAACTTATTTGAAATACTGCTTGATATTGTTGCTTGTGAAATATTTTTTTTTGTTTGTTTGGTTGATTGAAGATATTTTGCTATGAATAGTGATTTATTTTGATTTCTTGTATTTAAATGATGCATAGCTCTTTGAAAAATTTGAATAATGTCTAAGTGATAAATAATTTTTACGTATGTTTCATTTTTACAAGAATAATTATTCATGAGCACTAGTCTTGATTTTTGAGTTGCTATGATAATTTAGAGAAGGTTTATGTGAGTACGAAATTCGATTGATTATTGTGGTGTCACAGTTCTTAGAATTTGTTTGGTTTTCTCTCGAGGCGAAATTATAGATAAAATTTAACTAAGAAAATGATTTAGGCCATCTTTGGATCGTTTGAGCCTTTCTATCTACCTTCACATGCATTATCCATAGTATATCCCTTTTGAGCCTCAAAGTTTTTATATATATTTTTCTCATTTCAAAAGCCTATCCAAATATATATATATATTTGTGTAGATATACCTATTGTTCTTATCTCACTAACATTTGACAATTGTTAGTAAATATTCAAAAATATCTCGAGAAAGAAAGGTATTTAAAAAAAAAGAAAAAAAAAGATTCTAAAAAAAATAGAATCTGAAAAAAAAATATAGTTATTGTATGTGATGAGAAATCCCAAATTGGGAGGTAATTATTGTGATGATAGAATTATCTTTTTCAATTCTAAAATGTTGTTTGGGAAAAGTTGAGCTAAATATTATTCTTTATCCTACCTTTACCTAAGCCATACATTACAAGCTTAATGAAGTCCTATTGATTTTGTGTTTTTTGTTTGTCTACATTAGTGGAGAGAGAAATGAAAAATAAACTTATGAGATTTGTGATTTCCCGAAAAATTGTTGATTTTATATTTGTATAAACTGATCTAGATATCATGTGATGAAATATGAAAAGATTTCACACACACTAAAATTCATTTTGAAAATGTAATATAATTTTAAATTGATTTTGATGCTTAGATAAATTTCTTTTATTTCTTTGAGTTATGTAATTAAAAAAAAAGTAATGTTTTGAAAATCACTATTTTAAATGCAGTTATCTTTGTTTTATTTCCTTCCTTTTGCTCGAGGACTAGCAAAAACTTAAGTTTGGGGGTGTTGATAACTGTATTTTATATAGTTATTTGTACCTATTTTATTAATTATAATTGCTATGTTCTCTGTATTTTTAGTTAATTTTAGTTTAATAAATTAGTGTTTATTGTTTTTTAATTTTTTTTAATAAAATTAAGTAAATTGTATCTAAAACGTACTTAATTGTAAATTTGTACCCAAAAATATAATTTCAAATAAAAGAGTAATTAATTGCAATTTATAAAAGTTGAAAATATAATTTAAATTAAAATCAGGCTTAATTTCAATTATTAAAAGTTTAAAATTTAATTTAAATTACCAAAAAGGTTATATTGCAATTAAACAGAGTTGAAAATGTAATTTGAAATATATTTGTGGGTCAAAATATAATTAAGAAAATTGAATTTTTTTGCGCAGGAAAAGAAAGACACTCGTACCAGTCGTGACGTCCATTTCCCACCGTTCGATCATCAAATCAATGGCCTCGATGTAGCGAGTGCATTCCAGGCATTTGACGGCACATTCCAAAGATTTCTCGCAGACGGTCATGCGTACTACCTTACAGTGGGACCCACATGTGCCGGTGATGAGCTTAAACCTCAGACGCTAATTCTACGCAAATACTTTGGTTTTAATATTTGTAAAACTCTCGCAAGTGCACCTAATCATTTTCGTAGAAAATGATAAGTATACTCCCTAAGGTCGATCTAAGGAAGGAATGTATGTGGTTCTTAATTTATTATTCAAACTTTTAAAACGAAATTAAATCCTAAACATCCCGTCACGATAGTTTGGTTTTGTGTTCCCTAATCTAATAACATAAAATAAACATATATACAGTATTAATTAAATATAATAAAAAAAATAAACATAGATACAAATTCAATAAATAAATATAAATATAGATTCAATAAATATTCATGCAAATTTTATCATTTATATTAGTGGAGTATTTATGGATATAATAACTAAATTAATTATGCTTGCTCATATTATCTAGGTTATTAAAGATATAAATTGATATTTTATTGATTCTCTCTTTTTTGTATTTGAATACCACCTTTGGGTTAGATATTCTTTGTTAACTAAGCAAATCAATTAACACCTACGCAAAGCGGGTTGATAACTAATTTGGTTAATTAAATTAATTCCTTTTTCTAAGAGATTGAAAATGAACCATTTAAATGCCACCTTTAAGTGGGTTGATGGGCTTTAAACTTTATTCAAGGTGTCCAGATTAAACCCAAGAATTTAGTTATCCGAAGTACTAACTTTCAAGTTTTAAAACCACTACCGAAAACATGTTGTCAATACATTTTCACATAATAATTCTTATAAAAACTTTTGAAATGTAGCTTCACTCTAACTACCTGGCGATTTGTACTAACAAATAAAAGAGCACTACTCTAAATTAGACCGGATAACTAAACCTTAAAGTCTAATCTTCGATTTAAGTTTGTAATGAAAAATAATATATTTCTCTCTAACATCCTTAATATAAAATCTTGAATAAAAATAAAATCAATTTATTTTAGAAATTTTCACCTATTTAATATTTCGCAAGCATAACAACGTTATTATTATATCATGATTATAAATGTAGCACAGCTTAAATTTAATCACAGACAAATTAAATATAACATGTAAGAATAAAGCATAAAAATAACTCAGAAGAAAATAAAATCCTTACGTAACTTCGACGCTATTCCCCGTCATAGAAAACCTCCAAGCGGAATTTGCACTTCCATTTATTGAATCAAAAATCTAAATTATTACAAAATATTACAAGTTCCTCTCAAAAAGAGAAGAACTCTAAACCTAAGAGAATTGAACTAAAAACTAAGAGAGAAAAACTAAGAAAAGCTTAGAAACTAAGAAAGAACTAAGAAAAACTTAAAAACTAAGAAATGAGAGAAAGAAAGAAGAGAGAAGTGTGGTTTTGAGGTGTTTTGAAGGTGTATGGAAGAGGGTATTTATAGGTGAGGATGGAGAGAAAAATGAGTAAAAAATGTTAAAAAAATATAAAAAATAAAAAACGTGTAGTGGACATGCCGAGGTCATCAATGACGTCGGCGCACGACGTCATCAAGTGGCCGCGACACGTGAAAACGGGTCACGCTTTGGCCGTAGCTGGCCATGGCGTGCGCGGAAGCGATCAACGCGCGGCCATGCGCCTGAAGGCGTCAGTGGCGCTGGCCGCGTAAGGCGATTTTCCGCCTTTTGACATTTTTTTGACCTTTTCGACCCATTTTGTCCAATTTTTCCATGTTTGTTGACCTTTTTCCACTTATTTATTAATTTATTTGTGATGTATTGCTTCAAGTATTCTTCTTTGAGTCTTTACATTGCTTAAGGCCAAAATTCCCGAAAAACAATAAAAATACCCGTGATTCCGAAAAAGACAAATTTATATAAATATATGATAAAACATATAAATATATATATTTTTAATCAATTAATGTGCATAAAATCATGGTTATTTTAGTGCTTTTTGAGCACTCATCACGGCCGATAGCGGATTCCTCGAGGCATCGATCGCCGTCGACGATGAGTTGACGGTCCATTGAGTCGCTGAACTGTTCGTCGCGCCGAGCCCCTCATCTACAAATTCTGTGTGACGCGGTACATCCAAGCCGCGTGCACCCTCACATTTCAACGGAAAATGAGCAGCCACGTGTCTCATAAATATTCCAGCAAATCACATGGTGACACGTGGCATGCAGAAAAAGAAAAAAATCAAAAATGTGCAGATTGTTTTCACGCGTGCTGCTCCCCATAAATTTTTTGTTCCCCACTTTTAATAAAAAATATAAAAAAATAAAAACAAAAAAAGAATTGAAAAGGGGGATATATATTTTTGTACGCATTTTTGGAGAGGGAGTTTTTTAGTTTAGTTTTAGTTTGAGTTTTTTGTTTTTTTTTCTCTCAGTTTTGGGAGTGTTCTCGCAGTTCTTGCAAATTTTTCTTTCTTGTATCATTTTCATTTTCTTTCTAGTTTGCGTGTTACACAAAACAAGCAAAGCGTTTATTTAACATTGTATGTTGTATTTTCTTAGGGAAATTACAGAGAAAGAAGACAACGAGGAAGAAGAAAAGGGAAGAAATTTATTTTTCATTGAGAAATCGTGAAAGAGTTTTTTTCCTTATCTATTTTCTTTTAATTTTTGTTTCTCTGTAATGTTTTATTTTTGTTGTGTTGTAATTTGTAATTTAAGTGCATACATGAACTAATACATTTGTTCTAGGATCGAGTGTAGTGTAAATTATGAAGCTTGAATTAATTATTTTTGAATTATTTATGAAAGCTGCTTTAAGTTGTTTATTTTATCTCGTGTTTAATGCTTTTAATTATCTAAGATTAATTAACTGATATGTGACACTTAAATAAACTTGAAAAAGGCATTTTTGTGTGCTTCTCGTGATAAAATAACATATATACATAAGTGATAGAAATATACTTTTATCAGTATGTGTATTGTTTGAGAACCTCGAACTTAATAAATCTGGTTGAATTTAATTCTCATAGGAATATAGTGAATCATTTTAACTAGGTGTGTCTGTATGGAGCTTGAAAGAGATATATGGATAAATTAGGAGTTTTTGGTTAACAACTTAAAATACGAGAACATAAATCAAGAGAGAATAAAGTATTCAAGTGGAATAATTTGGGTAAACTGCAATCCTAGAATTTTCGTACAATCTGTTAAAAAATATTAATTAAGACAAACTCCAACAAATTATTGATTGTTTGGATAACATCAGGTTTAAATAATTTTAATAATCAACGAACGCTAGTAATAAATCTCCGTGGGAACAATCTTTACTTACAAATATTATTACTTGTGACAGTGTATACTTGCACATTTTTATGTTCTCCAAAAGAGACAACAAAACTCTATCTCCAATAGAGCCTTTACTAAGAAAGCCAACTAGGGAAAGAAAGCCTTCTATAAGATACCCTTCATATGAGTATGTGCTACTAACTGATGAGTAAGAAATAGAGACATAATAAAAAGCTACATGCCACGAGAAGTGGAAAGAGTAGTACAAGTCCATGGAAGAAGAGATCAATTCCTTGTATGAGAATCACACTTATGACTTGGTGAAGTTACCTAAAGGTAAGAGGGCTTTGAGAAGCAAAATGGGTTTATAACCTAAAGACAAAAAATAGCTCACAAATTAGGTACAAGGTAAGAATAGTTATGTAAGGGTGTGGTTAGAAGAAATGCATTTACTTTGAAGAAAATTTATCTCCAACTGTGAAGATTTCATCGATTAGAATTATTCTTGGTTTGTTTGCTTGTTTGAATTTAGAGATTGAGAAGCTTGATGTAAAAATTTCTTTCCTTTATGAAGATCTAGAAGAGGAAATATATATGGAATAGCTAGATGGGTTCAAAGCCAAAGGCAAAGATGATTACATCTGTAGGCTTAGGAAAAGCCTATATGGGTTGAAGCAAAGGCCTAGGCAATGGTGTAAGAAATCTGACTCATTTATCTTGAGTCATAAATATAGAAAAACTATATATGATCATTATATGTATGTGAAAATATTTTCTAATGATGATTTTATCATTCTCTTATTATATGTGGATGACATGTTGATTGTTGGTCATGATACAAGCAAAATAGAAATGTTAAAAAAAGAACTTAGTGAATCTTTTGCCATGAAAGATTTGGGACCAGCAAAACAAATTCTTGGCATGAAGATTACTCGTGATAGGAAGAAAGGAAACTCTATTTATATCAAGAGGCATACATTGAGAAAGTTCTTATGAGGTTACATGAGCAACGTAAAGATGGGTTGTTCTTCACTTGCTGGACACTTCAAGTTAAGTCTTAAGCAAAGTCTTAGAAATAAAAATTTGAAATGGAAAGAGTGCCTTATGCATCCGCGGTATAAAGTTTGATGTATGCCAAGATGTGCATCAAACTAGATGTCGCACATGTTATTGAATTGGTTAGCTATTTTCGTTCCAATCCTAGCAAATAACATTGGAAAGTAGTGAAGTGGATTCTCAAGTATCTTAGAAGTACTTTTAAGGCATGTCTATGTTTTGGTAATGGTAAACTTGTGTTGGATGGATACACAGATTCAGACATGGCATGTAATGTTGATTCAAGGAAATCTACTTCAGGTTATATGATAACTTTTGCGGGGATTCACTCTTGTCTCTTTTGGAGAACATAAAAACATGCAAGTATACATGGTCACAAGTAATAAAATTGATAAGTAAGTTATCGTTTCCACGGAGATTTGCTACTATAGTTTGTTAAGTACTAAAATTATTTCAATCTGATTTTATCCAAAACAAACGAAAGTTTTGATGGAAGTTAAACAAATTAAAAGTTTTATAACAAAATATAAAAAACATTCTAGGATTGCAGTTTCACCAAATTAATCCACTCGAATCATATTATTTTCTTTTGATTTATTTTTTTGTAAATTTAATTTGTCAACCAAGAACTTCTAATTTTATCTGTACATCTCTTCCGAGCTCCATACAGACACATCTCGCTAAAATAATTCACTATATTCCTATGAGAATTAAATTCACCAAGATTCATTACGATCAAAGTTCTCAAATAGTCACACATAAAATAAAGGTATATTTCTATCACTTATATATACATGTTATTCTATCCATGAATAATACACAAAAATGCCTCTTCCAAGTTTATTGAAGTGCCACAGATCAATTGATAAATTTTCCAATAATCAAAAGCATTAAGCACAAATAGAATAAACAAATTAAAAATCTAATAAATCATTCAAAAATAATTAAATCCAAGCTTCATAAATTTAGTTACACAACAACCCTATAAAAATTAAATAATTTCATAACAAAAATTAAAATTACAGAATTTAAGAAATATTAGATGAAGAATAACACAAAGAAAATTAAAACGTTTCTGCTCTCTAAATTTTTGGCACACGTAGAACACAATAGAAGCCAAAAATAGGTTCTCTGTGTTCTATAATCCAACTCCCTCTCCAACCTCCTAAATTTTTCGCAATAATCTCCTATTTATAGCTCCAACACTCTAAAAAAATACATCATAAAATACTAAGCGTGGGAGACATTTTTGAAACGCGTAGAGAGAATATTGTGCAATAAAAAACCGCGGACATCGTACGTGTTTCTGGAATTTTTTATTTCAATTTACGTATGCCACATGTAAGCATATGATTAGCTGTAAGAAATAAGGAGACATGGCATCCTTTCATTTGCTGTGAAGAGGGGGCGCACAAGGACCATGTCGCATAGGATAATT